>CM076085.1:28783333-30266666 GCA_038088235.1 Zacco platypus
ATCTCTGAAGGTAACAGGAAGAATGTCTGTTTGTGTGCTCTAACTTGTATCATAGCTTTTTAAAGTGAAGGAAGGTTTCTTGCTGCTATAATTTTCATGAATCAGATAACATTTCATGGTTTGTCCATGGATTCCGTGTCTGTCTAGATCTGATTTAGCCCCAGTAGGGCCCATACCTCAAGCCCATATCACAGGCCCCACCATGAAATATTGTCTGAGAGCTTGCTTGGGTGAAAATTATTCTTAGAGATTCATTTTTCAGTTACTGTGCCTTACTAAATGTAGAGACAGCTAAATGTGCACCTACTTGTCTCAATGGAACGTTAGTTCTGCTACAATGTCTCACCTTGGATTCATGTTGGTTAATATAAGTGTTAAAAAAATATGGTGTTCTGGTGAATCTTATACTGCCTATTATTGAAAGTAATAAGGTGCAAACATTTTTTGTATTGATCTTACAGTACTACTGAGGCTATGTTGGAGAATGCCATAAAATGATGTGACTGTAGACTAAAATAATAAAATCAATATTTTCAAATACTTTAAGTAGTTTATTAAAACAATGTCTTATGCAGTATAAATTACATTGGTCACAATAACACCTTCAGTAACAAATTAACAATTGGGATCTGTATTTGTTAGTGATGGAATCTGCAAGTGGCAGAACGAACATGAAAATACAAGTAAGGGATCTTTTATTACACCAGAGTATGATGACGTAAATGTAAACTGCAGGACTAAATCACATATAATACATTTCCATGCCCTGGAATTGCCATTCTGAATTTAAAATGTCTACTGACGTAACAAAAGAACTGATGGAAATGTTTCCAAGTGCAGTAGTTTCAAATCATGGAATGATTCCATAAAACTAAAAAAAAAAAAAAATTGTTAAATGCTTAAACCAAATTTACAAGGACTACAAATGCAAATACACATAATAACCATAAAAGGCAGCATTTAAATAAAACATCATATAAACTTAATTTACAAATCCTATTTAAATCAGCTTCCACTGCATGAGGAATGTTTGCACAATGTGAATTCCATTTAAAGTCAAAACAGTGCTTGCTTCATCTGTCTCTGAGAAAGCTAGAGACATTTATAAACTGATATGACCATCATTCTCTCAGATCCTCTACTCAAGAGCAATGCACCATTAGTATCTTCTCTCTGTTCTCCTCATACTTATGCAGCATCTTCTTAAGATCATGATCTGCTGGGATTACCTGCCCACCAATGAGTAAAAAAAGAAAAAAAAATTGCTTAAAGATATAGTGCATGGAACATTATTCAGGAGTTCATTTTAACAACAAGCAATTATATAGCATGTCACTAATTATATAATATATATATATATATATATATATATATATATATATATATATATATCATTTGGTCATTTAACCAATGAGCAATTAGCAAAAACTCACTAGAACTGGAGCAGGAACTTCAAATGACTTCTGATGAATCAGCCAGTCTTCATAAAGGTTATGGATGGATTCTAGGTATTCCTTAAGTGGGAAAATCAGTGAAAGTATCTCTTTTAAAATATATAATATATTGTGTAATATTTGTAATCTAGCCTTTTGATAACACAAAATGTGAAGTCGTCCATTGGCAAAAGGAGTAGAGATTCTACTTTTTGTTTCATATTTGTTATGACTATTGGCCATGCAATAAACAAATATCTCAATTGTAGCTCAACAACAGCTCACCAAGGGAATAACCTTTTCTTCCTCTCTGCACCTCTGCTTTAGTCTCTCGTAGCAGGTCTGTGGAGAGGTCTGCAGGTAAACTGAATAAAAAACAAATGTTAACAATTTGTGCATAACTTAGTGACATTACACAACTAAAATTACAAAATTTAATTTATCCACAACTAACAAGCAACATGCAGTGAAATACAGAGATATTTGCCATACCAATAAGGTCCACAGGAATAGCAATGTTCTTTATGATCCACTCAAACCATTCGCTTAAAACAGCAAAGTCCACCTCAGGCATCTTTCCACTGTCATCCAAACCAAATCATACAGTTTTCTTTAATGTTAGTAGCTACACATTTAATTATTAGTATTTTCATGTCAAATAGTTACCATATAAAGTTATTTCAGATTTCTAATAAAATCTACCTTTTAAAAAGATTTTCCACAAAAATGTATTTAGCGCTGTAAATAGATCTTTCCAGCATCCTGATTGGCAGCGACTGTGATGACAGAATAAAACAACAACAGGTTATTGCAGTCATGATTACCAAACCATTTCCTCTCTTCACACAGAGGACAGAAGCTCATTTCAGTCTTGCGGAACAGAAACAGACACGTGTAAAGCAACTGAACAAAACTAACTCTAGGGATGTGAAAGAAGACTAGTACATGCCATTGGTGAGACATGCCGATCCAGCATTGTGAGCTGCACATATGTCTGGAGGGTGAGCCCCCATCTGGTTGGGTCCTGGTACATCAATCCCTGTGACAGAATAGAATACATTTATAATGCCAAATTTACACCACAAAGGTGGAACAGAATAGTTTCTGAAGTGGCACTGAAGTGTCTTTACCTAGAGTGTTTAATGCACTGCAATTTGAACCATTCTAGGGCCTGAGGTGGTTCAGAGCAGGCATAATTTTGTTTGGGTTTTTATGTGGCAACATAATTTTGAGCAGCCTTAACTGTGTAAAAATGCCTTAAGATTATCAAATATAAGCCTAATGCCAAATTTACACTGGCGGAGAAGCACTTCTGAAGTGGCACTGAAGTGTTATCACAGACTGTTTAATGCTGCTCAGAGGTGGAATAAATGCATTTAGACAACAACTACAACTGTATGATTTGATACAAGGGCTGGGTCAGCGCAGGCATAATTAAAGGGTTAGTCCACCCAAAAATGAAATTTCTGTCATTAATTACTCACCCTCATGTCGTTCCAAACCCGTAAGACCTTTGTTCATCTTCGGAACACAAATTAAGATATTTTTGATGAAATCCAAGAGGTTTATTTATATCCCATAGAAAGCAATGTAATTACGGTCCAGCGTTTCCAGGTTCTACGTCAGAACGCCGGCTGACGTAGAACCTGAAAGCGCTGAACGTAAACAGCGTAGGAGAATGACAGGGGAAAGATGGATTTGTGTAATAAAATCGCTATTTTTGTTTTGTTATTGCACACAAAAAGTATTCTTGACGCTTCATGACATTAAGGTTGAACAACTGTAGTCGTGTTGAGTATTTTAACAATGTTTTTACTACTTTTCTGGACCTTGAATGACGGCAATTATGTTGCTTTCTATGGAGGATAAAAAAACCTCTTGGATTACATAAAAAATATCTTAACTTGTGTTTCAAAGATGAATGAAGGTCTTACATATTTAGAACGTCATGAGGCAAGCAATTAATGACAGAAATATCATTTGAGTAAACTAACTTTAAAGTCTGGATTTTATACGGCATTGCATCTTTACACAGAGTTTTGAGCAGGCACAGAGCAGCCTTAATGGTGTAAAGATGCCTTAATGCAAAAAAAAAAAAAAGATACAAGATGAAGAAAGACAAAGCTCTTTAAATCCATAGTAAAGTGCTACTGGATACCTACCAATGGATTGCAACCCTGCACATTTCTCCATTTAGACACGGGCTCTGTCAGCACCTGAAATACAAGACACGTTTTAGTTGTCTAATAAATAAATGAATAACAAGAATAGAACGAGAGAGGTTACAGGTGCTGTGAGAAATGGTATTATTCATTTACTGTATTACCTCAACGTCGCTGGTTTTGCTGAAATACTCCAGACATGTTGTCTTTCCACTTGCGATATTTCCCTCTAACCAAATCTGAACAACAGTGGATACAAATTTCAACATTTTTAACAACATCACGTGATCTCAGCCGTGTAAGTGATCTTCTTTCAGAGAAAATATCTATTATATCTATTCGTAACTCACCACTGATTTCTTCTCTTCGCCGTTTCTAACCAGTTTTCCTTCGGAAGAAGACAACATAATGAATCTCCTCTCGGATTCAGCGTTAACTTAGATGGCAACAGTCATAGGATCGAGGATGCACAGCTTAAGCTCATGTCAGTACTGTTAATGCAAAGCTGCCTGCATAATGTAACGTTAGCTCGGTTAGTGAAGATTTGAAGAAAATCTATAAATGTTTTAAAAATGGATAAGAATTAAAGTTGTGGTCGCCGTAATATTGCGTAGAGCGGAAGCTGACGCGGGACTTACTGTGACTGAGAGATGCGCTGCTGCGCGAATGTCCGATGAAATGTTTTCCCATTACAGGTGTTTGTCGGACAAGTACATCAGTTGACAGAGATTTGTGTGAACACAGAGGTAAGACAACGCGGCGAAAGATTTTTAACGAGTTAACAATCATCTCGCTTGTTTAATCGACGTTTAGTAATTACATATACAAATAAGCGAGTGTGATGATGCGCAAAACTTTCAGTGTTACTGCTACACTAATGAGCAACCAAAACATATCAAAATAAAAGTCCCTATTTTTAAATGTCCCTAAAATATAAATGACAAGCATTATTATTATTATTATTATCATCATTATTATTATTAAAAAGAAATTGTATTTATTACTTCATAATTCACAATGGCTACACAAACAGTATTGTCTATGTTTATGTGTGAACTATGTCACACTTGTAAAACACTCCAGGAAGCCTGTTTGTATCTTGTTCCTGCTATCTCAGACATTCAAATTACAAAACTAATTTGAAACAAAATTATTATTACTATTATTTTTATTATTATGAGTGCTGCAGTGGACATTTTTTGTAGCCCAACCCAGAAGTTAGCATCACACTGGTTTCCTTGAAAAAAAAAAACAAATACGATTTTTCAAAAGGCTTTTAAATTATTGCAAAAATAAGCTCTGTGATTAAAAAAAAAAGTTTATGATACTTACATGTTTTGTCCATCAAGATAATTGTCACAAATTAAAAACTTTTATGAATTTTGCAGCCTAAATAAAATTTCCAGAAATAAAAAGCTATGCACTAACTACACCACAGTTAGTTTGTAATTTTTTTAGAATTTACCTATTCAGCTGATGACATTTAATGTCCCGACAGCCTCTGAAGTCCCATTTAGCAACCGCCTTTTACAAGACACATAAAAGTTCTAAAAAATCATGAGTGCGGTATTACTGGTGTGTTTTATGTTGTAGAATAAAATGTGAAAATATCTTGAACTTGAGTTAACCATAGACCTTATTTCAGGCTTTTAACCAAAATCCAATTAAAAAAAAAAAAAAAACATTGACTTCGGTACAATGGAACCTGAAGTGCTAAAAAGGTTTTGGCCTACAGATATACATCATCCCTGCAGCACTCTATTTCAGTACCTCAACCCTAGATTTCCTAAGCCTTGACCCAGACCAATATGCATGTTTGAGCTCTTTAACTGAAAGCAACTTGGACTGACATATCTTAAAATATGTCACCGCCATTGTTTTGTCTCAAGATGCACACCAATAATGTTTTTTTTTTTCTAAGGCACATTTATAAACGCTACTTCAATGTCCTAATTAAACCAAGGCCTGATCCTGGCTTAACCTAAGCCCTGTCTGTGAAATGGGGCTCAAGTGCATCGTAGCCTATTTAAAGCATTAATAGAACAACCACACACATTAGAAGCAGTGTGTTTGCTTCATATTTGTTGCCTGTCACATTAGCATAGATTAAATTGTCTGTAAAATAATGTGGAACTGCTTAAATAAAAGAGTGAAAACAAGTTGACTTTTATTTTGATTGGCATGAATTTATGCCACCAAGTAATTAGATCAGCCAGAATCCCTGACCAGCTAGAATCAGAATGCTCTCTTAAGTCTGCATCGTAGACCAGCCGTTATATATATCTAAAGACAATTTGTTTGTTTTTTCACTTTTTTTTGCATTCACTTTACTTTTTAATTTTCAATGCATCCAGAAATATTATCACAAGATTTAAGATTTTAACAAACCAGAATCAGTTTATGCTGGTGAAAAAGTCTGTCGAGTTCAACAGCATTTAAAAATAAAAGATGTGTTATTTTGTCATTTCCTGAGACTAAGAGGAAACACTCAATCAGGAACTAAAGTTTCAAGTCTGTCAACCTATTATGAGAACATCTCAGCGGCATAAAACATATGAACAAAGGCCATATTAATGCCATTATGGAAGTTGATTTGGCCTTTCTGAAGTCGACAAAAGGTCTACTGAAAATAGCAGAATTGGTGAGACCTTTATGAACGTTTAACATGGTAGTT
The DNA here is from genome assembly GCA_038088235.1 of Zacco platypus. Classification (NCBI taxonomy): domain Eukaryota; kingdom Metazoa; phylum Chordata; class Actinopteri; order Cypriniformes; family Xenocyprididae; genus Zacco; species Zacco platypus. The sequence goes on from CM076085.1 coordinate 28,789,603, forward strand.
AATTGCACACTTTTTTCTTTAATACTTTTTGGGAAGGACAGGGCACAGGCATAGGCTTGATACTTTGAGTCAATCATGTAACATCATGTAACAATGTAACATCTAGTCTAAAACCATCTTAACATCTTACTAAATTTCTTACTTAAATTCCTTTTGTCTTGGCAGGTGTGTGCTTTTGTGGCTTTTGTGTGTTATGCAGTGGCATCTAGGCCCCCCTACATTGCCACAACATGCGTGGAGTTTATCATCACACTTGGTTTTCTTTTGCTCTACCTACTGAAGCTCAACAAGATGTCCACATTCTTCTTCTGGCCTCTTATTGTAAGAGCATAAATCGAATGCATTTGATTGAATAAGTACAAATATTAACACTATATACCGATATCTGCAACTGCAGTTGTTATTGCGAACACAACTGTTGGTAATGCACTTTTGCTTTCACAGGATGTGTTCAACTCAATCTTTGCAGCTGCACTGATGTGTATTCTTAGCCTGGTAGCAGTTTCCACGTACACAGTGACGGGCACTCTGAGCGGAGGGGTGAGAATGAACACATCCTCTATTCCTGGAACTCTCTTTTCATCTTTTTTTAGTAGTTATGTAGGCCGTAAATCTATATATCAGACATTTTCAATCCTATTCCATCAATGAGAATGACCCAAACATTATGACGCAACACATTTCTCACCACAGAGTCTTTTGATTGACAGATCGTGGGCTTTGTGGCTGCAGCCTTATGGTCTTTGGATGGTTATATCCTTTTCAAAAAAATCACATTCAACAAGTCAAGAACCACCACAGAGGCCCGAACAGGGGGAAATTGAAGCTCTGCAGGACCTGCTTTCTCATTTTGTGATTGGACCATTTTTATAACCAAAATAAGATTGTAGACTTGTATAGTAATAATGTATTAATTTCTCTCATTAATAACTATATACATGTAAATGAAACCTGATAAATGATCACTCAAAATAAATTTGTCCATGTGGATTAAATTGAAGATCATGTTGTTATTGTCTCAAAACACTTAACCCTGATTAGATTTATTTCCTTATTCCATAATGTACTTTTTCAAAGATTATTGTTATCCGGAATTATTATGCAAATTTGGGGTCGACCCCAGCAAGAACAATCTATTCAAATCATATTTAATATAAACACATACAGTATATATTTAAGAATGTTGTACAAAAGTATATATTCACAAAAGAGGGTTATAATTGCATTCAGTGGGTACATTTATGAGGCTGTTATGCCTGACCTCAAATACATTGTTCATGATTCTAAAAAACGTTCTGGAAATGTTATTATCTGTTATTACAACAGGTTAGCCAAAGTTAGGAAGTATCAAAACCTTCCATGTTTTTGAACTAGCCTATATTGAAAGGGCTTGAACTCCAACCCAAATCTTTTTTATAGTCCATGCCCCAAAAAGGGTTAAATGTGTTCATTGTTGAGATGTAAATTATGTGCAGTTGTTGCACGGATATCTATACAGTAACTTAGTCCTGTGAGAGATGTTTCGCCCACATTCTCTGTTATTAACGGTCTCCAGATTTCGGGAATGCAGATGCTGCTCTTTTGTGTGCTTCGTTTCCGCAGTCATTATTTCCGTTTCCACTCCGTGGAAAGTTATGTCGATTTGCGAGGAGTAGCTGTCTCATAGCGAATAGAGGGGCGCGTCACTGTGAACTTTATTCGGGAACAGAAGAGTTTCGTCGGCGTGATGGGGGACATCGAGGCGGCGGAGAGTAACAGACCACGACAGACCGTAATTCATTCTCTTCTCCCTAGTAAAGAATTCATCTCCTCCCGAAAAGGACTACTTCTGCTCGGTGAAGTGGTACGCTTTTCGACTTTTATTTGTTAAATCCATCCATGATCGTGTGTAAGTCATAATTGCATTGTTTTGTGGAATCTGCTTAAAGCTATTGTCGGTAAGTTATTTTGCTGTTGGCAGCTGAATGCACACACGACATAAGTCTTGGCATTTATTCTTCTGAGTTTTTCTTATCAGTTTCTGGTTTTCACTGATTATTCTTTAGGCCTTATTATCTTTTAATGTTTGTTTTGAAAAGTTTCTGCTTCTTTGTTGAATGAATAAAGTAAATGAGAATGAGTAAATGAGCTATATAGGTCAAACACTTTCAAATGTCCTCATTCACACGAAGGGGGAGTTTTATCAAGGCTAGTAAACTTGTGGCTTTCTTATAAAGGTCACCAAACCTTGATATGTTATACAAAATATTTTGATGTCCTTAACAAGTAATGTGTTATTTACAGTTCAGACAAAACATTTCCATCCAATTTCGCATTGAATTAAAAATTTGCTCTCTTCCATTCCACTCATTTGATTATTTGAGTTGATTATTGCACACAGTCCAGCCAGATCAATCCCAGATCCCAGATCCAGACTGAAATGCTGGGGTGACAGAGCCTTTGCAGTTGTTGGCCCCAAGCTATGGAACAATTTGCCATTATCTATTAGAACAGCTTCTAAAATGTCTGAGTTTAAAAGCCTCTTAAAAACGCTTTTAATGTTTTGTGACTGTATTTTTAAATGATGCGTTCCATTTTAATCTTGTGATTGTGTCCCTTTGGTCAACTAAGGTTGTTTTAATTGTACTTTATAAATAAATTGAACATTCAACAGAAATTTGGCCAGTTGTTATATTTGTTCTTCAGCAATGTTAACAAAAAAAAAAAGGTCGCCTTGAAATCTATTTTCCAAATGCATGTCATAGATCTTATTGTGAATGATGCCATGGCTTTTTTTTTACTTTTTTTGACCATTTTTAATCAAAATGTCATAATTGAACCTTCGCAAAACCCGCCCCCTGTTGCAATGCCCGACAACCCATGCTCTTTCACGCCACACATCATGTTCTCACGAAGTGAAAAATACATTGTGGAGCAAAGAGGACACTGACAACGTATGAAACAGTTTCATATTTAAAATATTGTAATTTTTTAAAGCAGTTTAAACACTAAATATCGTATAGTGGCTCTTTAATGTGTCGTGACAGATCCTTCAAACGGCTCGTGAACTGATCATCTCTTCATACTAGTTCATTTATAGCATCAAATAAACATGAATATCCATTAGAAGGAATGTTGTTTCAACCGCAGAAAGATGTGAGTACGCACAATATTTCAAGTTAACCAACGTTAATCTACTATAGGCTACTCCCTGACGGCTTTGTCGGCTAAGATATGGTGGATTCGGCGTTATCATTGGTTAGATCGCCTGTCAATCAAACTGTTTGCGAAGGGTCAATTGGATCTTCCGGTGAAAATGACAGACTTCTCTCTGGTGACGTATGCTGGACTTTTCCAAACATGTTCGTCTGCCTCCATTTTTGAGTGCAACGCCCACATCTCAAAATCCAGTCAATAACCGATGAATAGAACAAGTCCCCACCCTGCATTTTTTTTTTTCCGATGAGCCATTACATTTGGATGTATATCAAAATATAATCAAGTTGTGGCTGAAAAGATCTAGCAAAATCATTTCCTTCTCCCTATTCAAACCCAACTCAGAGTGATCACAAAGTCAGAACACAGACCAACTTCCCAACCAGGAATGTTCCTACAACTTTTACTAATGTTTCACTATGTAAATACTGGGATGAAAAACTTAATGGAACTGGAACATTCTTATTTTGATATCATTTCTAAATGTTCTCATAATGTTGTGAGAAAATGTTTTTGCAACAAAATTCCTGGAACATCCTCTTAACATTAGAATGACAACTAACTTTAAATGACTTTTCAAAAAATCTGCTCCTTGATGCAAGCAAAATAACCCTGCTTCTGTTAATGATGGAAAGCACAGACATTTTAACTTTCAAAACAATGCTGCTTGTTCATGTGTGGTGGTCGTGGCTAAATGGTGAGGGAGTCGGGCTTGTAATCTGAAGGTTGCCGGCAGGAATTGAAAGTGGGGATTGTAAATGAACAGCGCTCTCTCCACCTTTGATACCATGACTACCCCTAATTGCCTCAGTTGTAAGTCGCTTTGGATAAAAGCGTCTGCTAAATGATTAAATGTAAATGATCACTTTAAGCAAATCCAATTCATGCACTACTGTTGTAACGGCAGCAAATCAATATTGCAGGTTAGAAATAACTGTTGTTTTAATAAAAAAAAAACATATTTTAAAGGTTAATACTTTGATTAATTTTAAAGGGTAATTTCACCCAAAAATGAAAATTCTACCAATTATTACCCACCTCATGTCGTTCTACCCCCGTAAGACCTTCGTTCATCTTCAGAACACAAATTAAGATATTTTTGATGAAATCTGATGGCTCAATATCAAGTGATGGCCAATTTCAAAACACTGCTTCAAAATTTTTGGAATCGTTTTTTTCGAATCAGTGGTTCGGTTTGCGTCTCAAACTGCCAAAATCACATGAACTATTGAAATTGCAAAACACTTGATGATGTAAAGAATCCTCATTTACTGAAATCACCGAACCACTGATTTGAAACAAAAGATTCGTAAAGCTTTGAAGCAGTGTTTTGAAATCTGCCATCACTAGATATTGTTGAAAAGTCGTAGTTTTTTTTGTTTTTTGGCACACAAAAAGTATTCTCGTCGCTTTACAATATTAAGGTTGAACCACAGTACTCACACAAACTGTTTTAAATATGTTTTAGTACCCTTAAAAACATTGACAGCCGATCAGGCACCCGTTTAAAGTGGCAGAAGCAGTTTCCTGCTAAAGCAGATTGATCAATCTCTTCTGTTAGGTTCAGACTACAGCAGTATTTCTGATATGCTGTTAAAACATTCATTTTCTGTGGTTCCATTTTATATTAAGTGTCTTTAACCACTGACAAATGCCCCTTAGCTCACTTTTAAACCTAACCATACCAAAAACCTGTTCTTAACCTCAATAGCAGCAAATGTGTTTTGCAATACATTATGAACAAAATATATGAATATGATATAAAATGTGTCTGTTTCTGCTTAATTGATTATTAAATAAATTGATTATTTCATTTAAAGGTTTAGTGCACTCACCATATCACAAATGCTGAGGAACAATCATTAAATAAAATTGTACCCTTATGTTTCCTCAGGTGTTGTCGTTCATCAGCTTTGTGTGTTTTGCTGCTTCAACAGCCGCTGCCTTCGTCACAGCTCCCTTCATTGAGTTCTTGGCAGCTCTCTTTCTGCTGTTTGCTTATTCTACAAAGTTCAATGAGAGATTTAAGGGCTTTCACTGGCCCCTCATGGTAAGTTTACTGACCTACAAAATGACCGTGCTGGATCAAATCATAATATTTGGCCATGAACACCAAAATTCTGTCCTCCTTTCCAAATCTCCATGTCTGTTATTTCATCAAGGACTTCCTGCGCTGTGTCAGCGCCTCCATCATCTTTTTCATCATCTCTATAATATCTGTGTCAAAATATCCGGATGGAGCCTCAAAGGCTGCTGGGGTAGGCTCTCATCAGTTCAGTCAAATTCTCTTTATCGCCACCATCAGTGATAGACTGTTTATCCATGATTTATAGTTATGTTTAGATTGGTCTCATGTCTCTCTGTTTTTCTTTCTCTCTCACTTCTTAGGTCTTTGGATTCTTTGCCACAATTATCTTTGCCCTGGACTTTTATTTCATCTTTAATGAACTGGCCAATTTCCTGAAGGGAGGTGACTCCAGTGACGAACCTCCAAACACGCAAGGTATTAATATGGGGCTCTTATTTGCACTACTGTTCAAATGTTTTGGGTCAGTGAGATTTTTTTTATTTTTTTTTTATTCAGCAATTTATTTAATTAAATTGATCAAATCTGACAGTAAAGACGTTTATATTGTTAAAAAAATATTTATAGGAAATAAAACTGTTCTTTTGAACTTTTTTCATCACAAAATAATTCTGAAGGATCATGTGACATTGAAGACTGGAGTTCATCAGATGTTTGAAGACTGGAGGGAGGGGGGACTTTAAAAAAATAAATTCTTACCCAAATGTTTGAACTGTAGTGTCCTCTTGAGATCTCAGCATATTCTCTATTCTCTGCTGATGAACTGCAGTCACGAAGCTCTCCAACATCAAACTAAACCAGTAAAACAATTAGTGAGACTAGTCACTGGAAATGGAAGGGTGATGTGGTTTCTTATCAAGCGTTGTTTCATAAGTTCATAAATAATCCTCCACAGTGTAGCATTTATTGTAGTTATGTGACCAGGCAGGCTGAACTCCTTCAGTATCATGAATTAACCCTTGCTACAAGCAATCTGTAGTAGCAATCCTCATCCATTGTCATATGCGTTAATCTTCCATGGTAGATTATTTTCACTGGGAATTTCCCGTCTATTTTTTCTATTTCCTGTTGTTATTCAGAGGCCGTGCTTCTTCATTTCTCTTCCAGAATAACATATTCTTCTTCCTCACAGATGATGACTCAGACTCTGACTCTGACTAAAGCCGTGTTCGTGTCCAGAATCCTGGTGTGTGACCACTACAGTGCCTGATAACCAAAACAGACTTTGGTATAACTTTTTTATTGTTTGTTCTGAAATTCTGTACATAATTTTGAGCTTTTTGTGACTAGAATTAAACGGTCTATTTCAAATGTTGCATCACAGAATAGAACCTATAGTTTTCTATTGTATCCATACAATCAAAGTCCCTCTCATTTGATTTTCCCAAAGCTGTGAATTATTCCAGAGACAGCTTCACATCAGTCAAGCTTGTTGACTGTTTGTTTTTTTGTACCATTTATCATGTTAATGTACTGCCTTCAACAGCTTAGATGTACTTATATTACGATTACACGAATGATCGCTTTACGTTTTTACAGTATGTACGAGCCTTTTTCTATTTCCTTATTTGGGATCTCTGTGTGTGTATGTTTACTAATTAGAACTATTCTGGGAGAAATGTTTTCTCAAAATACGTTCTCTTAAATGGTCTTTTAAACAATTACGCATGACGTGGTGATGAAGCCCTGTAATTGGAATAATAATTTGAATGTTTTGTAGCAACAAAATAAGTTTACATCATACATGAAATTAGCAGGTGGTTGGCTGGCCACAGTTACCTGTCTCATTTCCACACGTCTACACATGGGTGTTATTCTTGTAATATCGATATAATTCCAATGTCTTGCCAAAGTACTGCAAGATTTGTCTCTTTGTGCTCATTGTCACCTTGCAATATAGTTTTCTTAGAATAGCACTGCTCAGCTATTGAACCTGTATTATAAATGTGAGCTTCAGCATGTGCATAAGGGAGCGTCTCCTGGTTTACCATAGTATTTAAAGGCATGCTGCATGCATCCACATGTAAACCACCTTCTAGTGTTTCTCTGAAGAGTGGATGTACTTTAAGAACATGCACTGTCAGATTGCCACATCAATAAATATTTTGTGTGTGCATTTTTGTAGTATTCTTTGTTTTAAGCAAATAATTTGCCTGTCATTTTGAATGTTAGTAGTAAAATGTGATTGAGTTTGGTAGTGCTGAAATGTGGTGTAGAGTTAAAATGGACTCCATATAAATGCAGTGTACCATAGTAAGGCTTTTTTTCATTTATAGATCAACAGTCCATCCATCCATTTATTTGAGGAAAAGATTGCCATCACAAATATTTTCAAACAATTAGCATTTTGTAAGTCTATGCACAACTCTATAAATACAAAAATACAAATTTATAGCACTGTTACATGGAATAACACATTGCTTTCTTGAATACGGGCAATGTCAGCAAGAAACAGCACAATCATAATCAAAATTTGAGTCCCTCAAAATGTCAGCATAGTTTCTTTTGAAATACTTCAATGATTTATACGTTGAAAATACAGTCTAAACCATATGGTCAAAATTTTGATGCTAAAATCTTCCACTAAGAAGTTTAGCATAGTCAAAGCACAGTGAAAGCTTTTACACATTATTAAAGCATAAGCACACAGTATTGCTTTCAAAATAGGAAAAAATGAACAATAACTTCATTAAGAATCATTTCAAGAATCAGTCCTTCATTAAATCGTTTTCATCATGATTGTCTTTCAGCATTTTCAAGCCCACACAGTTTATCTGTCTATAATGTGAATCCACACCTCAAAATTACTTCATTTCAACATTGATCTCAATCCAAAACTTTAGAAAGAAAGACATTAGTGTGACTATATAACAAATATTATGATTGTTTTCTATGGGGGTAAAAATCGTAGACTAATTGCACTACACCTTAAAATCTGTGGTAAAACTTACATTTCGTTCCCCCCACAATGTCGTTTCATGACACTCCTTTTAAAAAGACCCATTAGAGGATCAATAAATCACTCTAGAAAAACAGATATTCATACCAAGGATCAGTTCATCAGATGTTTGAATTTCACACCTTGTAAATTCAGCTGTAATTCTGCTAATGTTGTCATATCATTAGTGTTCAGAAGTTGAGTGTTTTGACTAGTCAAGCCTCTACAATTAAGGCACACAGAATAGATACACAGTTTAGCTAATGCATTCATATGTACTGCAGTACAATTGTTCCTTCAAAAATACAGTCTGTTAGTTTCAGTCATAAGAATTCACACAAACAGGAACTCTTCATGAATGTCATATCATACACACAGATACGCAATATACACACCTTCTTCAAAAACTCTACCCTTGCTTATATCAATATATACAGATAACTGGACAGGGTTGAGTACACAGCGGAGAACAGAAACAACCACAAAGAACAAAAACGATAGACTATGCACTCAAGATTTAGTATCTAAAAATCTGAAGTATCTAAAGTTTAGTATCTAAAAAGTCTCATAAAAATCACACACAATTTGAAAGCTGTTGTCAGTTTAAACACAGGGTCACATTCATGACTACATTTGGTACAATGTAGCTACCAAATCTGTGGTATTATAAAAATATTTTACATTAAAATAAATACCGGTGCTCCTAACATCTAGTTACTTCATTTCTACAGAAAAAGGGTCCAATCCAACAATCCAACTCAGATGTGTTTGATACAGGAACACAATAGCATTTTTGTTCATAAACACTCCCACGAATTCCCCCTCCACTTCAGTCAGTCAGATCACTTAAACCAGTTGATCTTTTATAAGACACATTTTAGAAACAGTTGCAATCCTTTCATATTAGCCAGCTAGGAATGGAGCTAAATAGAAGGGATTTCAAGTGGTGACTTTATTGCAGGCATTATTAAAACCTTTCAGATTCTCTGCCGGGAGAAGTTTAGGAGCACAGTGGAGTGAGTTTCTGTCAGTATTCATCCAGACCATAGTAAGGTAAAGCCCTTAATTAGCAGAAAGACACAGTATTTAAGTACACAGTCGAATGACGATAGCCTGAGGCTGATGATAATGAAGATGCCACAAGTTTGTTCCACTTCAGACTGTTCACACAACTGTTTGTTTGTAAGCGCTCATCCTAACCGCCCGACATCAGGCTTTCATCACGAGGACACCGAAGAACACATTGTGGCAGGAATGCAGACGGGGCTTGGCTTGTCTCAGTCACTATTGGAGGTTTACTGTAGTTCAGGCCGTGACTCCACCTCACCCCGCGAGGCTGTGCGGGCACGGATGTACTCGCTGGTCTGCAGGGGTCCGTCTCGTGATTCCCCGAGACGCCATCTCCGTACTGCCAGATATGTGTTCAGGCCATATACTCCCATCACCAGGAACCCAAAAATCTGGAGAAAACACAAAACGACCATAAAAGGACTGGAGCAAGATGTTTTCAGCTTTAAACTATGAACATTAAAGGGATGGTTCACCCAAAAATGAAAATTCTGTCATCATTTACTGTCATTCCATTGAAAGGCCAGGTAAAACAAAAAAGCTCTAAAAAGGATATAAAACGAAACGCATACATAGGGCACATTACTTTTGGTAAACATGGAAGATCAAACGTGTGTGCTTGATGCAGAAGAACCAATGAGATTTGTTCTAGCATGTGGCATGAATTTGATGAACACGTGATCTTCCGTGTTTACCATACGTGTTGTGTCCTATGTATGTGTGATCAGTGTGCAGAACAAATAATGTCAATAAAAGCCCACATTAAATCTGTTCATCATATGAAGCAATTGTATCTCTTCACAAGACTTGGATTAAACAGCTAGATTCATATGGATTCATTTTATGAAGCCTTCATGACTTTTTGGGATCTTTTAAGTTTTGCTTACCTGAACTTTTAATGGAGGGACAGAAACCACCAACATTTCATTGAAAATATCTAAATTTGTGTTTCAAAGGTTAACCAAAGTCTTATAGATTTGGAACGACATGAGGGTCAGTAAATGATTACAGAATATTCATTTTTGGCTGAACTATCCCTTTAAGTGAATATCACGGTATATATAACATTAAATCTACTACATTTCTAAATAATGTCAACATGTTTTAAAGTAAATGGCAATATTAAGTCAATGAGGCTGATAACAGCAAATACTCTCTCTCTCTCTGGCAGGCTGTGAGAGCTGAAGGAATTTGCCGTGGCCCGTGGTTCAGAAAAATCCCCAGGTGTTAAAGCGGTTTCCCGCTGAGAACATCTGTATCATAAAATACTCAGCACAAATCCCCAGCCTTTGACTTGCAGGGTGTTGGTGGATATTGTGCTGAGCTCAGGTCATTCTAAAAGTGCCAAAAATCATAAAGGTTAGGATCGGAGTAAGAGATCTGATCCGGTTTCAAGATTGGGAATCATTTCGGCCTTCTACTCCTCCTCAGCATCTACAACAAACCTCTTCACAGAGGTCAACAGCCTCGACAAGAGCACACAAACTAACTGGAAAGGTATGTGCGTAGTATGAGATGTTTATGGCAGCTTCAGTTATAACATACAAGTTCTGTAAGGTCTTTTTATTTTTTATGCATTTTCTTTGGGGATTTTGGAGGAAAATCAATGGAATTCTTGTGGAAGCCTGTTTCTGCCTCAACTTAAAAAGAAAATAAAAAGGTGACTGTGACTTTATATCTCACAGCTGCCACTTTTTATCTCACAATGTGACTTTTTTTTCTTATTTTAAACTTTATCTCAGTACTATCTTGTTTTATTTTTTACTTCCATAGATTCTCTGGAATGGACTGATCCGAGTGTGCTACACTTTTACTAACAGCTGAAAACATAATATACATAAATATTATATAAACAATATATAATACACAGTATTTTGTAAAAGTCTTAGGCCACCATAAGATGCTGTTTTTGCAATGGTATAATGACCATATATAATTATTTCTCAGTCTCTTTATTAGAATATAACCTTATTTCTTATAATATAAGAAAATACAGGAAATGTATTTGGTATGCAGAAAAAATCTGAAAAAACGGCTTTTATAGTCTAAAGTGGCAAGTATTCAGTGACTTCCCCTTACACTTGAGCAATAGCAGGAACCTGTCCCTCTTAAACCTAAACGGAATGGAAAAGGACAGGACAGGAAGGCCAAGTAAACTTTCAAAATCTGATGAGAAGTTTCCGAGAGTTTCTTCTTTAAGAAAAGTCACCCTAGATACTGATTTTTACTTTTGTTTTTTAAACATTTTTGTACATATTTTGAATCTTAAAGTGTTAGTTCACCTAAAAATGAAAATTCTGTCATTAATTACTCACCCTCATGTCGATCTACAGCCGCAAGACCTTCGTTCTTCTTCAGAACACAAATTAAGATATTTTTGATGAAATCCAAGAGTTATATGACTCGTCCATAAACAAGTTTGGTTAAAAATTAAGTTTGAACCACTGCAGTCACGTCAACGGTTTTAACGATGTCTTTAGTAATTTTCTGCACCTTTTAAGTGGTGGTTGTATTGCTGTAAATGAGTAATATAATATAAATATATTAATTTGTGTTCTGAAGATGAACGAAGGACTTAAGGGTGTGGAACAGGGTGAAGGTCAGTAATGAATGACAGAACTTTCATTTTTGGGTGAACTAACCCTTTGATCAAGAGAAAACAAACATGGATGATCATTAAAAAAAAGCTGAACAACAAAGCTGGTGGTGGCCTAAGAGTTTTGCACAGTACTGTATGTGTCCAAATTCTGTGGGAATCTCCAGAGCTTCTGTGGATCTAGTAATCATCTGTAATGACAGAAGCAAAGCAAACAATGTAAAACATTCAGATGGATTATGACTATGATTTCTCAGGACTTCCCGCCATCTGCCTGTCCGGGACTCTCTCCAGGAATGACTATGTGCTCCATTTTAGCCACATGAGGGCAGCAAAGCCCTTCCAGATTAGGGCCCACTTAAAATACTTGGGAAATGACTAAACATTTGAATTCAACCACAACCACAGGGACAGAATTCATGAAATAAAGAGCTGAATAAGCTTGATAGGTACCACAGCTGCAATCTCTGCTCCACTTTGATGGTTGAGAGCTGCCAAAACCACTGAAGCCAGAAAAAAGAACAAGGTGCTGGTGGCAGTGTTGATTAGATCCTGCAAGAGAAAGATACGATGCGATTAAAGTCAGCATGAAACGCAAGTTGCAATAGTACTTTCTTCCCTATTGTCACATAATTACATCCAAGTGAAATGAACTATGAAACTTCAACAAGAAAAAAAAAATGTAGGGTGGGACTTGATTTTGTCCATCAGGAACTGATTGGATCCTTGTGGCTCGCTATTACTTTGATCTCATTTGGAGGCTCCAAATCAGTATATTAGAATGATTTCTAAATGTTCATGTGACACTACAAACTGGAATAATAGCTGTTGAAATTAGACAAGCCTACTATGTTAAAATTTGCACATAGTAAACCATGTTTTCAGATTCAAAATAACCTCTGATTATTTCATATACACTGCAAAGTTTTGGGAGTGACAAACACATTTAAATGTGGGAATGGTGTTGAAATTTACAAATAGACTTTAATTGCTGAGATTCGTTCCAGGAGAAAAGAGACACATCTCCTACAAATAAATTCTCACAGATTGAAAAGGAAAACTGTATTTTATCTGCAGTGCATGTGGCCATGGATGTTAGCTTATGAAATAATAAAAAAAATAACATGAGGGAGGTCATATCAACAGTTACACATTCACAAGTTTCAAGTAATAATGTTCTTCAGAAAATCCTTTAATGACCAATCAAAACAGAGGAACTGGCAGTGAGGTGTGGTCATGCTGCAGTGATACAGTTTGACAGGCAGGGGGAGCCAAATGGACCAACTATTTCCTTTATTGTTTTTTTTTTTACTATTTACTATATTCATTCAAAGGACTGGGAAAGTAAAACACTTTGTCGTCATGTGTAGAATTATACCTGAGGTCACGCTACCAGTGCACCTCTGTGAACTATTTGTTACATGTTATGTGATGTAAGCATTAAAGTACAGTTCAAAAGATTGGGGTTGGTATGATTTTTCAATGTTTTTTTGTTCACCAACGTTTTTTATTTGATAAAAAAACAAAGAAAAAAACAGTAATACTTTTAAATATAACTAGAAATAAAAAATTTTTTTTAAAAAAAGTTGAAATCAGCAATGCTGCTGATTGAGATGTTAGTGGAAACTGTCATACTTTTTTTCATGTATTTACCTTTATTTGATATAGATAAATTTTTATTAATTGTGGCTTAAGAGCTCAACAACATTTTAGGTCCACTGTATATAGACTAAAGGTCTGCATATGCAAAAAAAAAAAGAAAAAAAAAAAGAACATGCAAATGTAACAGTACACACAACAAACGTCCAAGCTTATCTCGTAACAGTGAACTGAGGATTGTGTCTTTCAGATGTCAGTTTCATTGTAATTTGTTCTTTAAGGCAATCATTCAGAAACCAGTTCAGGTCTATCAAGTGTAACATGGCAATTTTCATTATAACTAACACCCAATAACTCAAAACCTTATATAACTCTAGGTACTGCCTAATGCAAAAACTCATGTAAATACAGCGGTGTGCTTCCTACTGTATTTGCTATCTGCACAATTATGTTAGACCTTTTATTTGGGCCATAAAGTCATTAATTTACAGTTATGGGGTTATGAGGTGACAGATGGGCATTGGTAGAGGTAGGTGAGTTTATTTTTTACCATTTATGTTTATTGCGGTTACAATTTTCCGTCAATGAATCCACCTACCCACTTTACAATGATAACGTCAAAGTTTAGTTTTAATACTTTTACAAATCAGAGTCAAAGCGTTCAGGAGAGAGTGAGAATGAGAGGAACCAGTTGGAGGTTTCTGGGAAGAGACCAAAATGTACTCTGTACTCCTCTGAGTGTTCAGAGTCTGTAATAGATGCTGGTTTTGTCTGAGCCTTGGCTCTGTGGGAGGTAAAATGTAGCAAGCCTTTCAAAGCACATCACAAACTGAACCTCATTGGCCGGCTGCGTTTCCTACATTTGCCTTACATTAATTGACCTTGTACGTTTTTATGCCTTAAGAAAACGAACCATTTAGTTTTCTGTAACATACAGTATGATGAACACTGTCGTTGCAGATTAAACTTTTGTGTTAAGATAAGTTAAAAATTGCAAAAATTATTTATGATAATCTTTGATGGATTATGCATCAAGAATGGGTTGAAAAATATATATTTTTGATATAATATAAAACTTTTAAAATAAGTTTTAACATAGGTAAAAAAACATATTAATATATATATATATATATATATATATATATATATATATATATATATATATATACACATAGCTTTTGCCTTCACACATACTTATATATATGTATATATTAGTGAAAGTAACTATCTGAACTACTGATTTAACTGGGCTAGCAGAAAAATAAAAAGTTGAGCCTTTGAAGGTATATAACATCCAGATTTCCCACACTACAGAACATTAAGGTCTCAGTTTCTCTCTCTTTATCCTTAAAACCTACATATACACGCACACAGAGAGGAGAGAAGGGATAAAGCTGGTTTGTCTGTGTGCAGCCAATAAGCACCTCAGCGTGACTTAGGCATGGCCTCCCATGTGACAAAATGCATGATGGGAGTGATTGCCCACACTGTCTCACATGATACTGTCTTTTGTTCTTTCTCATCCACACACACACTCAAGTGAAATCATGCCCATCTCACACATAATATAGAGCACTAACAATATAGTAAAACCAGGATAAGGTCTTAATCATTCAAACACATGCCAGGCCAGCTTTTGCCTTCACACATACTTCAACAGATGGATCAAATGCAAGCCGAACCAAACTCTGAAACACACATAATGCTAAAAACTGCTGGAGTGTTTAAAATATTCTAAGTGTAAGAACACAAAGCATATGATTGAGGTTAAACTAAAGTACTAAGTCCACAGAATTACTTAATGATGAACATGCATCACAATAGCTTCATAAATATAAGCATGGAGGTTTACATACAACAATTAAGTTAATGTAGGTAATATGAAAGTGTACACAAACAAAAGCAGTCATGAGTGACCTTGAAATGCCCTCTCGGGAGTGTGTGTGTGTGTGTGTGTACAGGCAAACTGGCCTGGCCTCTTGAGGCGTCTAAAACTGGGAAATGTAGTGTTCACACTGGGTTCAGATCTCTTATGTACTTAACAGACAATGCGGCCCTCTTAGTACTTTTTTGGAAGAAATAAATACTTTTATTTAGCAAGGATGCATTAAATTGATCAAAACTGACAGCAAAGTCATTTATAAATGTTACAGAAGTTTTCTATTTCAAATAATGCTCTTCTTGAAATTTCTATTCATCAAAGTTTCCAAACAAATATTAAGCAGTTGTGATTATATGATATAGGATTATATTATCGTTTTCCCACAGCCTGGATGAGCATGAAGAATAAAAGCATAAAAATCTTTTGAAGAGTTTTGAAAGCCCAACTTTCCCACAGTGAATAAGTGGGGGAAAAAAAGACTTGTGTTAATGGAGGACAGAGCATTCAGCAAACTGTTGCCCAAAAAGTTATTTATGCACAAGAGACCATGTAAAAACATGGATGCATCGGTGTGCAAGAAAGAGAGAAAGAGAGAATTGTGCGGGGTTTTAGCAGAGCTTCTGCGTCGTATATGACCTGTGCCAAATATTCTCAGTGGTGCGTTAATACCGAGTTACACACTGCTTTAGGCAACAGGAGGCCCATAGATCTAGGAAATTTGAAAAGAAAAAAAGAAAAGAAAACAACTAATTCCATTCCAAGTTTGCAAGGAAAAATAACCGGAATCCTGAAGGTTCAGTCATATCTCTTCATCCGCCTCTGTGATGAAATTAGCTTTAAATGAAGCTGCTAAAAAGCTTTTCCTAGGCCTTCCTCTCATGCTCTTTGTATAGAGAGACAACATGCTGCAATATTAACCCTTGTCCTCCATCTGGAAATGCTCCCCATTCAAGTAGTTATTACATCTACATCGGCTGCATCCGAAATCCTGTGAATATGCCTGTTTGTGCCAGAATGTAACTCTCAAAACTGATTTTGGACATTCTTCCCGAGGGTTTAATGATCTACAACAAAAAAGAGAGCTTTGGTAATAACTAAGCAAATATTTAATCACCGCAAAACTGACCGAACAACAACCTCAACTTTCAGCTGACATTTTTATTGTTTAGCCAAACTATTACTGTATCTAACGCACCAGCAAAGGATACATCTATGCTGCCTTTTAAAATTGATCAGATGAAGGTATCTCTGTAGACAGGATGTGACACAATCATAGGATTCAGACGTGCCATGTTGCCTCTCTACCTCCCATATACTGCCTGTGGAGGCAGTATTTTTCAGATTTTGGGTGCATTTAATAATTTATGATGTTTTACAAGTCTTGATGAGTCAGATTTCCAAATTACTTATCTTTAATGCATCTTTAGCCCTCTAACAATCGGCCTGTAGCTCATGTTCAGTAATGACACATAATCATAGGTTTACTGCAAGGCGTCTCAAGTCTCAGAGAGGCCATTCTATCAAAGCACACAATGTCAAACCAATCATTATCCCGTCACCTCACAAAGTCAAATCTCTCCTCATTTCCAGTTAAAATGCACCACTATATTTCCAGTTATGTTTAGTGAACACTGGCCGTGCTTTTCTGTGTATGTATGTATGTATATGTGTGCGGTTAGAGAAGGTTTGTGAATCGGTACAATGGTGCCAGGGTACCACTGCGAGCTGAATGCTCTCATTCTACTGGCCTATCACTTTCAATAATGTCAGTCACCATGCCAGCCCCCTTTGAGCCTGGCACTGAATCACACCATCAAAGCACTCAGCGGGAGTAGGGGGTGCTGTACAATAGACGGACCGTCCCACACAACCGCCCTCTGGAACCAACTGCCGAAAGAAACTACCAGCTAGCTTTGTCTACGCTCCGATCTGCTGCCATGTAAAGTAAATCAACGTTAGTAGACATGAGCAGATTTAGAGCAAAAAGATTTTAAGGCTTAAAAATGCACAGTTCTGCTCTTTATAGGGAGAAGTTTAATTGCTGCTGGGTTTGGGAGGAAATTATCTCAAAATGAAAAAAGGGGGGAGAAAAAACCCTCTTTTGAGACCACAATTACAGGACCAAAAAGTACCGTTTACTTTTAGCACTGTGTTATGTGAAAGTTCCTGAAGCACAGCAGTGGTGAAGTTACGAAAGCCAGAGATACAAACATGAAGGAGGGCAGGAGAGCAAGGCTGTTACTGAACAAACCCCTATCCCAGTGCATCCGTTCCAGAACAAATGAGAGGCCTGGGCCCATAGGGTTCGCCTGGCAGGAGATGATGCTCAGTCCAAAACCTCCAAAGCCCCATCACAGATGAAAAGGTCCTAAAGATCACAGTTCTCCCAATGAGCCATGGCAAGACCAAGAAAACCCCAACTCGCCAGTATTCAAAATCAACACAAGCATAAACACTCACACGCATTGACTGGACGTCTCGAAAACCCTGTTTAACATCTCCCCCATGGCCAACACAATCTGGCTTTCAACATTTCCTGATCTCATTCAATATTTTACCTCCACCATTTCCTTATTTCTCCACTGTAAATAAAATAAAATGATCCAAAAAAAAAAAAAAAAGTGCCAAAACAAAACTTGTCAAAGCATTTAACTTGAGGTTAAATTAGGGCAGCACAATGATTAAACTGATAATCATAATTATTTTGCTAAAAAAAAATTATAATTGCAATTATTAATGACAACTGTTCTTATTTTTTACATTTCCTCATAATTATTGCACTTTCACCTAAGCACAATCAAGAGAAAATCAGCTCATATTCATACTCATAAGAGTTTATTTTACCTAATCTAGTTTCCTGATTTATTATATTTATATTCATTAACTCAAACTATTACTAACTATTCAAAACTGGTAAAACCAGAAGCTTCTGGCAAAAGCCAAAGAACTAAAATTTCAAATATTAGTTCCAATAATTCCAAAACATGTTAAAGTTTTTCTTTTAGAACAACAAAGACTTTGTATTAGCACAAAGGTTGTGGAAATGCATATATCCAGCACCCATAATTGTAATGGAGATCACTAAAATCCAACATATATGTTTGTCAGTATTTCCAGATCATCTGTGCTTTTTTGCAGTGGCTGTAGTTACCAGGCTGGAATTTCATAAAAAACACTGGGTGGAAAATATATCCATTTAAGATGTTAAAGCTCCGATAGGGGGATTTCAACTCTTAACATCTGGCAACCTCAAGCATGAAAGTTTGCGGAGGCTTGTTACCAGTGCAAGATAAAATAATGAAAATGAAAAAAAAAAGTAAGATAAATAAACAGTGGGACAATATCCCACAAGTGATGCTCGAAAGTGATCTTGATGAAAAAGCCCTATGTTAAAAGCATAAATATAGGACTTTTTGAAACAAGTTTGCAAACAAGGGTTCAACTTTCTCCATCTTCATCTGGGAGGGCAAATTAAATATTAAAGAAAGCGCAGGAATTTAACTTAAATTGGTAGAGGCACGTTCTTCTTGTCTGTGTGAGGTTAAGCACATATTCTTGTGTATATACCATAACGCAATGTGATAGTTATCGTTGGATGTGAGTTGCTGTTACTTTTCTTGGTACATGCACAGCTCTGGAAATAAAACTCTACACAGCCTTTTCCATCATAAGCTCTGTAATAGATCCACAGCACTGAGGTCCAATTATGCTGAGCTTTGTGAGTGAGTGTGTGTATAGGCAGGGGGACAAAGGGAACCATGCCTTATTAATCTTTCAGTGAATCAGTAAATTCATCTCCCAAGAGCAGCCATTCATGTTTGCTAGAAGCGGGTTTAATGAGAGCTGTGAGCACACAAGCTCCCATTCTGAGCAATACGAACCCGTGTGCATGGCCTCCTCCTTGGCAGCTCTAGACACAAGAGAGCAGCTTATTTTTCTGATTATTAGTATGTCATGGCAACAGAAAAACTTTTATTTTTGTAGGCACGAATAACTAATGCTTTCTCATAATCTATTATAACAAGCGTTTCTTAAAATTTAATGGAGGGATGTCCAAACCTGCTCCTGGAGGGTCACTGCCCTGCAGAGTTCAGCCTCAACACATTTGCCTGCAAGTTTCTAGTAAGACCTTGATTAGCTTTTTCAGGTGTCTTTAATTGGGATTGAAGCTAAAAATCTTGGCCCTCCAGGAGCAGAATTGGACAACTCTTATATTATGCAATAAAAAATGGATTGAAGGAAAAACAGTTGCACAATAAAAAATGTTTTGTTTGTATAGCAAGTGCTCCACATCAGAAAATGACAGAAAACACCATTAAATAATGACTTGAAATAAAATAATGCTAAGATGTCAGTTTTGGAACAAAATGATGGTGAATAAATAACAGAATTTAAATTTTTGGGGTGAGCTATCCTTTTAAAAGTCTAACGTTGTGAAGGATTTGAAGCTTCTTGTGGAAATCAAATAAAGTTAATAATAAGAAAGACATACTGTTAGACTCCAGTTGACATGCGGCACTTTGGTGTGCACGTTCAGGCTGAAGATGAGGAGCAAGACGCCTGTGACAACGAAGGCACTGCAGCTGACAAACTCAAAGAGGTAGACGCCGGCACAGGGCGAGCACATCATGATGGTCTCAATGAAGATGAAAGAAATGAGAGCCAGGACCTGAAACAAAAAGGGGAAAACTGACCATTTTAAAACAAAACAACAAGCATTTGTCCCAGTAGTAAACAACTCACTTTATTTTATCAAGCAGAAAATCAAATCCAGCATTTGATGTTGACTTAAACGATACAACTATGTAGATTTATCTCGGTGCAAATCATGGTGACTGATTTAAGACCACAATATAATACACTGTAGTCCTTTGTGAAAAACCACAAGAAAGTATTTTTCTCGAAAGGCTGTTTCAAGGTATAAATGACTCATCTACATTCAGGGCTTACTTTGTAATGCGTTTTCCACATGGTCATAACAGGGCCTTTGCAGAGTATGCTGAACCCTACTGAAGTCGCAGAGGGTTCACCAATGTTTTCCTGCCGCATTTGTCAGTAGACCACAGCACGGGAAGAATTCTGAGGTTAAAACGCTATTTAGGTGTTATGCAGCCATGACTCTCCAGTATAAAACCTCAGACAGATTACAGGTTGGCTCACTCCAAAAGAGGAGACAGAACCACTGCCACAAAACATTCCAACATCCAGACGGGGGCCATTTCCAGCTGGCCTGGAACCGGATGCTGTCATACAGCAGATGCACACGTCTAGAAATGGAAGCACAATGTGGAAACCTCCCTACAAAATGAATGATTTCTGTGATATACAAAGAACTGGACGTAGGCTTGCTAATTGGAACAACAGTGATAGTCAGCCAACAAATTTAGCCTCTCCTGATGCAGAAAAATAAAAGCAAAACCATCCACCGGACCATGACAATATGCGGTATCCATTTTGTCATTTTATGGTTCATAAGGGTGTTCGACATGAAGCCACAAAGCACCTTCTGCGAAGTCCACACTGGAATTAACTTGATGGCTGGTTCTGCCATTCAACAGTTTATGCATTACATGACCAGTGTGGACTCTGTGGAAAACTGGGCTGTGTCCCATTTGAGAGGTACTAAAAAATAGTTTTTAATTTGTGGATTAAAATATTGAATGCTCAGGGCCTCTCAATCAACTTGTCAAAAAATAAAGAAAATAAGACCTAACAAAATGCTGCATTCTTTCTCCGAAGCTCATGCTGTGCATTTGAAATGCAAATCAAGTCAAGCATCAGCCAGCATGACTGCAATTACAGTATGAGACCGGGACAGATCAAAGATTTTCCATGGCAGCAGTCACCTGATCAACAATACAAAAATACTTTCCTCTTTTCTTTTACAAAACAATTATCAAAAAATAAATCATTTAATAAGGTAAAGCGCATGTGTTGTACCTATGAAATTTCTGAGTCTATGAGAGAATCTATGAGCACAAATACTTTATATTTATACACTAATCAAACTAAACTAGCATAGTTTTGTGAAGACGGATAATTCCGTATTGCTTTAACATTGGCTTAAATAAATATATAAATACCATTTACTATAAAATATGACGTGTTAATGTGATTGCTATAACTTGTGTTATTTTAACTTCTGACTATTGCATCAAGAGCAGCTTGTGAAGGCATGAAAGCACTAAATTAAATTACAATTTACATTCTCTTCCCAGTTCTTTTCCTTCCAGATGGTTGATTTATTCTGACTGAACCACTTATTCAAAGCAAGCAACAGTAAATCTCAAGGTGAGGTTAGGTGCCTTGTTAAAGGGACAGTTTACCCAAAAATAATAACCCTGTCACCATTTGCAAACCATTTCATCATTCCAAACCTGTATGAATATGTAGAACACAAAAGAAGACATTTTGAATCACAATGGTAACCAAACAGGTTTGGTGACCATTGATATCCATTGTATGGAGAAAAAAAAAAAAGAGAACTACAGGTTTGGATTATGACATGAGGGAGTGCAAATGATCAAGTAGTAGTCGGGTAGTGGCCTAATGGTGAGGGAGTCGGGCTTTTAACCTAAAGGTTGCTGGTTCGATTCCCATGCTGGCAGTAATTGAAAGTGAATGAACAGCACTCTCTCCACCTTTGATACCATGACTAAGATGCCCTTGAGCAAGGCGCCTCACTTGTAAGTCGCTTTGGATAAAAGTGTCTGCTAAATGGAAGTAATTTTCATTTTTGGGTGAACTTTACCTTTATGAGCCCCCAACACAACTAATTTGCTACATCATAATGCACTTGAAAAGTGTCAACCGCTTACTGCAGCTTATCTGTCCGGCTTATTTACACTGATCACATTAGGGAAGTGTGGACCAAATAAAAATGACGGCTCATACCATCACGTTCCTGTCACAGTGCCAGCAGAGCCAGCACTTTAGTTCATGCGCCATCAAAAAGACAGGCTAAAGAGGTGTATTTGGAGAGAGTCTTTGATCTTGATAAACGCAGTACAGCCCATGTCCCACAGCAGGTGTCAGGTGCACAGAAAGCCTAAGATTTTAAGTAGTGTTTATATGTCACTCCCCACCCTCCTCCTCCTGTCATCCTTCAGAGCCCCCCTACATTAGGCATTCAGCAAGTTGCTTGTAGCAATGGCCACATGGAATCAAATCCCCAGTTTGTACACACGCCATCTGTTGTGCCCAGACAATTAATGGTGGGAGGATTGGTCTGACAGCTTGCATTGTTTTCCAAAAGCTCCTCCTTAAATGGAAATGAGCCTTCCAGCTCCCACCCAAGTCTTTTCCTCGCCTAAAGGGAATTGGGAATTGCTCCTTGCACAAAATTTAAACCACTATTCCAGTTTCTTAACCTCAGAGATGTTTGCAGGCAAGCAAACTCTCCACAATGCACAAGTTTCACAAAAGTGAGAGGAGAAGTACACAGGCAAAAAGCATCTTGTATGTCCATCAACTCTCTAAATCACAGAGAGCTCATTCAATATTTAACTCTGCCTCATCAAAAAAACTCTATCCTTTAAGGTAAAATGACACATTTATCTACTTCAATGCCAAAGACCGCTCCAAAAACATGTTAGAATGACACAAGGTGAAATCACCTGCCTGGGGCCAGTTGCATGAACATAGCCATTATGTTAATATGTCTTAAGATCAAATATGACCCACTAGCAGTTCGTCAAGAGGCATTCAGTCTTACTTTTTGGTATCAAATTAGGCCAATCTATGTTTTTTATGTAACTGATTTAATATATATATATATACACATTATTAATATCTAACTTGTAAGACCAGTCTTAGCGGTTTATGCAACCGGCCCCTAGTGGCTTCATACTCAGAACTCACATAGACAGTGGAAAGGTCAATAATTTTGCCCTTCAGGGTTGAAACTATATTCTAAATATAATGGGTCCTTCCTGGTCAAACTGAAAGGAAGTCATGTAAAAAGAAAAGGTTGGAGAGTATCTCTACCAAAGGACATTTAAAGAAGTTTAATTTAGGGACAACTAGTAGAAAATGATTAGTTGATTAGTGAGGTCAACTAGTTTACCTAGGTTTTTTTCTTATATGCTACCATTCAAACGTTTGGAGTCAGTTTTTATTTTATTTAAAGAATTAAATACTTTTACTTGGCAAGTGTGTGACAATTAAGAAATGTATGTTTCTTTTTATAACAACAATTATAATGATTTCTATTTCAGATAAATGCTGTTCTCTTGTACTTTCAATTCAAACAATCCTGAAAAAAATGCAGCCATATTTCCACAAAAACATTGAGCAGCACAATTGTTTCAACATTGATAATAATAAGAAATGTTTCTTGAGCACCAAATCAGCATACTTGCATATATAATATTATTTTAATGTAGTTATTTACTGTTAATTAAAAAAAATATTTTCGCTGTGGTGCTTTAATTAGTATGCTTTTGCTTTACCGTAGGTATTAGCCAGCTTGCATCCCAATGAATCTTTTCTGTCCAGATTTGCAAAAACACGTTATGTAAACCCTAAGAAACACTCACTAAGAAGAATATTTTTGTAGAAGCCCAACAGATTATATTTGTATACAAAATTCCAATGATTATTTTTGTTCTTCTGTGAATGGAATGGGGCTCTCCATTGACATCAGCCAAGAAAACCACATCTGCAGATGGACAAAACATTTCACAAAGATTAAACAGTCAAAAAGTCTCCTCCTTATCCTTATCCCACGGGGGCCTTAGGTAAATCATTGGCCACTACATGGAGAAACAGCCATGGTTGAATATCCTTGGCAAGCCAGCTGCAGGAAACATGCAGCCATGTGAAAAGTCCTGTTCAACAGATCAATCCGCTTCAATCCCGCCCAAAACATCCCAAACAATCCAAATTCCACTCAAGATTGTTAGCAGGACAGAATGGGGACATTTCCAGTGCACAGGGCCCCGAGGAGTCGCACACAAAAACATGATAATGTGACGAAAGCAAGACCATAATAAAACTAAATCTAACTATCACGGAGCTCGATACAGCCGCTCTCATATGCAGTGCATGGGTAATATATTAAATCTCTGTTTTGAGGAATGATTGATCACATTTTCAAACAAGTCTGAGTTTTATGGTCGCAGCTCAAAATACCTCAAGGGATATCACTGGAATGTTGCAATTTAAAAGTTATGTGGGAACATTCTGAATCATATCCCGGTTAGTTTTTAGTTCAGTATTTTTATTTTAACTCTTTCCCTCTCACTACCCTGTTCATTAATTCAGTATGAAACATACTACCCATGCCTGCCTGTAATTTGACTCCACAGGCAAATGAAGCTTCTGGGTTGACATAAAACAGCATAGATAGAACGCCACTCATCATGTTCATAAAGATAAGCGCTGTATGTACTCGACATGTCCACTACATCAGCTAGTGCGTGTACTTCCATGTATTATCACTTAATAAATCCGATTAAAATCTGTCTGTGAAGTAATTTGCCTTGAGACTGCACATAAAAGCAGAAAACTTGATTCATTAAGCAATCTTTGAGCAGACAAGCTATCTTCTATATTTGGCACACAGGTTGTATCCTTTGGCAGCACACACAAGACTTTATTTCACCAAATGACTTCCTTAGTTTCACTCCGTTTTCCCCTGTCCATGCAGTTTCTTAAGTGTGCATCACCATGAGGGCCCAATCTGAGATGCTTTGCTTTTGCTGAGCTTGCAGAACAACAGAGTCTTTTTTTTCTCTCTCTCTCCTTACGTTTTCCACTCCTTTTTCGACATCTGGCTGAGGTTCACAGGCAGAAAGCTCTTGTGTGAGTTTCTGTTTTGTTTGACCACAGTGACTCTATAGCTTTTTGGGTGTTTTGCCAAAAAAGGACACCTAAAGTGCAATCTGAAAGTTAATTCATTCAGACTCCAGACCATCATTCCCCTCCGTCACCAATGCATTCCAGGGATTTTGATGCCTGTCGGCATGTATCCAACAGGAAATATTTTTATTAAAAATCCCCCCAAAAGAGGAAATCTGCCCTCCTCACACTAATCCAATATGAGAAGAATGTTATCAGGAGTGAATATCTGATTTTACCTTGAATAAAATCCAAAAGATGGGAAATTTGTCTTGCTTACAGTCAAAGGAAGGAAGAAAGGAAGAAAGAAAGAAAGAAAGAAGGCACTGTTGATAAACTCATCTTTACTTTTGCTGTCCTGCTCACGACTGACTCTGTTGAAATACACCTTGCTGAAGTTCAGTAATGAAAACATTTCTAGGTTCATACCTTTTACATGGAATGGAGAAACACCATGACTACTTGAACTTACCACTTCGATAACTTTTAAAATACCGAAATTTGATTTGAGATAGTCTAGGTCACACCTGATGGACCTGAACACGTTTCTGGAGTGCACGGGCTCTGTGGTCGGCTGATACGGACTAGTGGCTCCTGAAATCATCGAGGTGTTGGAGGCCTCGCCATCAAAGCCCTCTGCCTCCTGGTTATTCCTCATGCTGAACTATTTTATCTCCACGTCCCGCCCAAATACACGAGCAGATTTGGGGCTGAAACAGCGATCCGCTGGTCCTCTGAAAACAGCCAGGCAGAAAATAATGTCTCAACAAAGAACAGCCCTCGTTACACAACGTTCACCGTAAACTCCAGCCGTATGTATGACCTACAGATCCCGAGCCCAAACACTACATCCACCTCTCCAATCCCATTCCTGCCTTTGTGCTGTGCTTGGATTCTGTTATGAATAGAGCTGAACGAGCTCGAATGATCACGACTGTTCTCATGGCAGTGTCCATATTTCACAGTTTCTGGATGCAGAATGTAATGTTGCTGCGAGTCTCCGCCCCCAAACTACATTCCTGTTTGTAAAGACGCTTTCAAGTAAAGTCTTTACGACTGATGTCAGAGAAACAAAAGCACAAAACAGAATACTTATAACGTCAAGCTTTAAGTTCTTGTCTCCTCGTAGGCAGGAGAAGATCGTCAGATTCATCAAATGTGAGACGACACACGGTAGTTTAATATGTCGCTATGGCAAGCCGTTTTAACATTTATTCCTTAAAATCAACTTCAGTTGGACCATTTTGACATTGACTGTTTACTACTGTATTCCAGTTGTTGCCCTCTCTAGTGAACTGCCACCTTACCGTGGTGGAGGGGTTTGAGTGCCCGAATGTTCCTAGGAGCTATGTTGTCGGGGGCTATATGCTCCTGGTAGGGGTTTTCAAGGCAAACTGGTCCTAGGTGATGGGCCAGACAAAGTGCAGTTCAAAACCCCTTATGGATTTAAAAACATCTGAGACGTTACGTCGCAGGGTATGGCGCAACTGGGGCCCCGCCCTGGAGCCAGGCCTGGGGTTGGGTCTCGCATGCGAGCGCCTGGTGGCAGGGTCTTTCCCGACGGGGTCCGGTCGGATTCAGCCCAAATGAGCAACGTGGGGCCGACCTCCTCTGGGCCCTCCACCACCTGCGGGAGGAACCGTAAGGGGCCGGTGCAATGGGATTGAGCGGTAGTCGAAGACAGGGGCCTTGGTGACCCAATCCCCAGACACGGAATCCAGTTGTTGCTGGTAAGTGTTCCAGCTTTTCTATTAGATAGGGATGAGCAGGGCTAGTTGTAACATGGTTTAAATGCTTTCACACAAAACTGAGCCGAAACATTGTGAATACCTCACTTAAGTTATTCACAGAGTTTTTATTTAAAATTAGACAAATCTGTTATATTTTAATGCTTCGCTAACTAGTGGAAGACACAAACCAGGTTGGTGGGGCATGTTGTAACAGTGGAATTTCATTTATGCCCTACATTACAACTGTGCTATTCTATGACATTATCTACACACAAACTACATTGCTAATTTTTATGAATTCTATTGAGAAACCAAACAGGTGACTAAGAATAGTATCCATGTTTAATATTCAGAAATGATCATTTCAAGAAATCTAAAGCTGGCTCCTCTATTTGTCTCCTGTTCTGTGACAGCTGTGTGTGGAGGGAGGGTAAGGTTGTGTTAGGGGCCGTTCACATATTGCGTCTTTAGCGCGCATATTCATTATTTCCTATGTAGGCGCAACGTGGTCACAACGCACATGCGGTGCGGCGCACTCGTTTTTTCAAGGCGTGCCTGTGCCGCGGCGAGATGAAAACATCAACTTTTCAGAATGCCGCAAGCACCGCAGGTCATGTGACAAGAACCATCCAATCAACCTTTTCCCTTTCCCTAATGGTAGCCTAATTACCTCAGACAAACGCAGAGTCGTTGTGTAGGAGAGATGGTTTCACGACAGAAGCTCCATTTGGTGATGCTTGGACCAATTTTTCTTAAATGATTGTCAAACTGGTCCTTGTCAACTTGGGTGCACCCAAATACTTTGGGAGTTTTTATTTCTTCTCCATAAATTAATCTTATACTAGAGCTTCTGCAAGGGCTTTTCGGTGATGGAAATCCATTGAAACTACCGCAAAGTCGTGGAGAAAGCTGTTCATGGTTGCATAGCAACGACAGCCGCCACAGAAGCGCAAGCTCCTGAACGCTTGCAAAAGGAGAACGGCCCCTTAAGCTGGTTTTCTGATTGTCTGAATGAGATTCTTTATCGGTTTGCCTACATTGTTTTGAACTATGCTGTATCACAGTTCTGCAGTGGGTTCATTGTCAAACTTCTAAATTAGTTTACTCTAAATTATTAAAAATGCCACCATTTTATATGAGATTTAATTTAATTGAAAAAATATTTTAATTTGTTTCATATTTCACTTCCATTCTTTCGAGAATTTAAAAAATAAGCCCACCTGTAATAAAAATGTTAATTCAGCTTGCCACATTGTGCATGTTTTTAAACCTTCGCACTCAGCCTTCCAAGACAACGTTACTTTTTTTGATGTTAAAATACTTTCTACCAGCTTAATATGTAGAGACAACTAGTGGCTAGTAGATTAATTTCACCAAAAAGTGTAAATGCCTACTGTTGTATACATAGAATATTGTGTGTGTGTGTGTGTAGATATTCTAAGCATGTATAGCCTACTACTGTCAGCATTTACACTTTTTGGTTAAATAAATCTACTAGCCACTTACTACTTGTTGTACTAGTAGTTTATATATATATATATATATATATATATATATATATATATATATATATATATATATATATATAGATACAGATACATGTTCACAAAAAAGTTTGATATATGACTTTGTTAACTTACACAGAATGTGTACAGCATTAAGATTACATTTTGGAAATGTATGCATGGACACATTTACACCAAGCATCTTACACAGACACCAAATAATGGATAGATACTGGGAGAACAGCACTGCCCCCTTCTGGTTTGGTTCCCAAAACTGGCGTTTCATAAACTGTTTCATATGGTCAGTCCCAATAGATGTACAGACAAAATATTAAATATTTGTAGGTCTCAATCATTACTAATGCAGTTGTCTTCTAAAATGCTGTGCATTTTCTAAAATAAACTGAAATGACAAGCAAAAAAAAGTCACAAGATAGTAGTCTGGATTTGTATTTTATTTAAGCCAGGACTGAAAAAGACATTTCCTTATCTTGTTTGCATTAAAAGCAAGATTTCACATGGCCACATACTGCATCAAGTTAAAGCCATACAATCAGACTCACTTTACGGTATAGCACACAAACAGTCTTTTGTGTGAATAGAAAGGTCTTTCAATTCCTGTATAGAAAATTTTGGAAGCCAGAGCATTTTCTCAACATTTTCTTTCTTACAGGGGTAAGTGCATATTAGAAGAATTATACAGAACAAAGCGGTCAACTTCCATCCTAGTTTGAATGAAATACATACAAAATGTGCTGTTCATTATATAATTGCAATCATCCCCAACCGAGGGAAAGAAATCAATGAAGCTGAAGCCAAGTAAACCTGTTTCTTTTGATGGCCACCCTTACACCTTTTATCCATTGTGTGTCTCCTTTGGGAAAACAGATGGGTTCTGAGTTAAGAAGCTTTTCAAGTACTTCAGGCATCTCAGCAGCTTGTTAGTTTTTCAATTTCTTAGACCTTTAAGTTTGTCTATATTTGCCCCAACCAAGCTACTATTAAAATCAGTAACCGCCAAAATGTGTCGGAAAAAAAAAAGAAATGTTTAAATGCTAACAATTGGGTTGCTTTTGAAAATTTAACTAAGACAATTTAATAACAGTACTTCACTTTCAGAAAAAACGGTTACAAAGCCACGTCTTTTGGTGGAAAAAAGGAGCCATGTTCACAGGAATGTGTCAGTGATACTTAGTGAGATTTCAGTCACACAGCAAATGCAGAATGCAATAAAATACTTAAGTGCATTTAAGGTTATATGAGCGGTTTTGAAAACAGGTAGAATGTTATGTGATCGGAGGCTTCATTAGAGACAGCCCAAGAAATTCTTACAGTCTGAATAGATGAAAAAACCTTAACCACTAAAACAAGAGGTATATAGTCCAGACTTAATGTTGTGCTTGAATATCAGCAAATGCTTTAGCCCTGCCCATCATAAATGGAAACCGTTAAGCAATATTATGCAGAATAAATGTAAATTTCATTCGAGTTCCTTATCTCTAGTTTGGTATGAGATTTATCTTTTCATATTTCTAGCACAAGTTCATGCAAAACAACAGTAAACTCTACACATCTTGTGGTCTATTCCCTTGAAAAGCTTTAAAAAAAAAAAAAAAAAAAAGGACAAAGATTTCAAACTCTAGTGGAAAAATCAGACATTGTACAACAGACCACCACAGTAAACAGAGGATCCGTTTTGGAATGATGGCTTCTCCAGGCTCTGCCAAGAGTGGCCACCTGGGAGAAATTTAGGGCAGCTAGTCAACATAGACAGAACATGTGGATTCTACATCTTTGGTTCCAGATTCCAATTCTCTGCGTTTTCCTTTTTCATCTGAAAATGTAATGATTATTTAAAAGCCACTTTAGCTGCTCCATTTACAGTTTCTCCAATACAACATCAAGGTTAAAAACCTTAAGAAAACCTTTACATCATGCCTGTGGATGATTTGTCAAGCTAAACCGCCTAAATTAGTTACATGTTCAAGGGCAAAAAAAGAAAAACCAAAAACAATTTGCTTGAAACAAGAAATTCAATATGATACAGTATCAGTAATGGAAGAAAATGTTGAGAAATTTACTATGAAGACGGACGAGGCTGTTGCATGGACTCAAACCTACCCTGAGTGAAGAGACAAAGCATATGGAGTGACAACAGTGAATGCTACACTGAAGGCAAAGTCGTCACTTCCAGTGGGCACTGAGGCAGGGCACACAAAACAAACATGCGTCGCCTACAGAAACACCTACACTGCGCAGAAACTGGGAATGTTTCATGTTAAACAGTCCTCAAGTTATATATATATATATATAACTGCTAACAAACAAATATGATATCTCATTTGTAAGGACTGACAAAAGACACAATGTATAGTCTGTCACTTGGCCACATGAGAATGGTGCAAGTGGTTTAAACCACAATTTCAGACTTGAGGGTGGGATGAAATGTCCCACCGAGATGCTAAACACGTTTTGTGTGGACACTGACATTCACGAAAAGAAAGGCAAGCTCCCTATGGCAGCAAAAAAAGAATCTAGGCCACTTAAGTAAGCAAAATGTGTAATTTTAGCAATAAAGCAAGGACCACAGACAAAAGAAAACAAACAAAAAACAAATAAATTACATGAAGCTGGACCAAAAAAAACTATTGACTGTTGATGCTACAGTGCAATTCCTCTTTTAGAGACAAGCACCTCCACTATAACACAGGCACTTGGGAGTTATACTAGGAAAGATGCTGCCCTGCCCCTCTCCTCCAAAAACAACCATAGCCAAAAGAAAATGCTCAGCCTGATACTCATTAATTGTTCTCCATAAATTGTTAAAATAATTCAATTTAATACAAAATCAAATCAAAGCTCGTATAGCAAATATTTAGCGCATATTTACATAATTCAAAAAGGCTGTGTGGCAGCGTCTGCCATTCCTGTATGCTGAAGGCCAATGGGTATGTGTCATTAGTGTCATGACATCAGTGATGTTAACCTTGTTAAGCGAAGCTTAACGTCTCACTGATAAAACACAGAGAGAAAATAAAAGCTCGATTTGCCTTCTTCTTTATAAATACATCAGCATAAATGCAACTACGTTTGTACACACTATATACTTTTTGCAAGTACTTCTTGTTTTCGATGAATATGTTTAGGCTTTTAGCAGTAGTTGTAGCAGATTGCAGCACTTGAAGCGACTGCTCGTTGACTGCAGCAGTGCGTTTCTGCTCTTGTCAGGAGGAGGGGAATGGGTGCAGTTCAAAGTGTCCCAAGCTAAGCAAGGCCCCGCACTTTAGAGATTTGACTGCCTCCTTAAGGAGAGAGCACCCATTACCTGACCTGCCATGCCACACCAAAAATTAATTACCACAAATAAACAAACAAACAAACACAGAAAGGGGTCTGGAAATGAAAACAAAGAAAAGCAGTTGCATCTTTTCAAATATCTACCTCTCTTTCCCCCACAACATCAGAGCCTATACATCTGATAGAATCCCAACACTTTCGGTCTGTTTGCTGATTGATACACAAGGTGGGGGGGAATTTTGGTCATGAATAGCATTTTTTTTTCTCCTTTATGTCATTACATGTTGATTTCCAGAGTGGACAATGCTGTTGACGCGCTCATGCCTCGTTCTCCGTCGCTGGGGTGTTGTTGGCCGTTACCATTGAGTCGGGTTTACGAGTCATTCGGTCCAGTTCCGCCTGGACGTCAGTCAAACCCGGCTTCTGCCCTTGGAAAAAAGAGAGCAAAAAAAAACAGAGTAATCTCCTGTAGTTTCTGTGTCGTATATAAAAATAACACAGGCTGGTTATGTGGGAACCAGTTTGGTGGATGTGGATGAATAGTGCATGCTGGTATGCATTCAAAAGCAGCATGCTGTACGGCTACACAAATGCACACTTACTGAGAAAGACATAAAAAAGGGAAAGAAAAAAAACTGCATGGGGTTCTTTATCAAAGGGAAATTTCATTTACATGCTGGGGCCATAATAGCAGGTAAAGAACTGAAAAGTGTTAATATATTAGAACGTCATGTAAACAACTGTAACAAAATATAAATGAAAAGTGCAGTTGGCATGAACTTGACATTATTCTAAGTATGAAAACCAGCGAGTATGAGATATCACCATCCTTGGTGGCGTCACTCACACAGGCTTTTCAGCCCATTCCTTCAGGATACTCTCTCTGGCTCTAAGGGTAAGACTCCAAAATAAACAGCATTTTCCAGAGGGAACAAAAGAACATTATGACAGAAGGTAATCAGGTGAACCTCATGAAGGATTGTACAAGTCATAATTAAACCCAAAATCAAAGGAATAAAAAACATCCTCAGAATGTCCTATTTTACGTTTTTGAGAACAAGATGTAGGCATATCAGTCACTATGGGCCATACTCATTGCTCCGCAATAATTAAATTCATTTTGATAACTTTTTGTCAGGAGTATCTTGAGAGGGTGCACACCCAATCAGATAAATGGCTTGGGATGACTTCAAAAAAGTAAAAAACAAAAACTGAATCCAATATTATGACAACTGTGTGCATTCCTCTTTGCGTTGTGTGGTTCTTTGCCTCCACATCGTGTATTAAAATAGGTTAATGTACAGCTTGCCGTTGATTATCCCATTTTATATATAAATATATTTGTTTTTTGGAAGGATGGGGGATATGACCCATACATGGCAGTACTTTGTGAGATTCACCTGTTCTTAGACTTGAGGCTGGCAAAGGAAGAATTTACCTGTTTTCTTGGTAGAGCCTTGTACAGCCGCTCCTGCTCCTGCCCCTGGTGACCCAGGACTGCCCGGACCACCTGTCTTTTTGCTTAGCAGACTATTGAAGAAGTTGGCCAGCACTCCCTCATTTGCTGCTGCTCCTATGAACACACAATTAAATATCATGACTTCAAGTGACAATGGGGAGGCCCAACTGATATTCACTTACAATGAGGTATTCAAAAGCACATCCGGAACTAGAATTACCACCATTATAATACTGAAAGGGATATGGTTCCTTAAAGGGTTAGTTCACCCAAAAATTTAAATTCTGTCATTAATTACTCACCCTAATGTCGTTCTACACCCGTGAAACCTGTGTTCGTCTTTGGAACACAAATTAAATGATTAGTTCACTTTAAAATGAAAATTACCCAAAGATTTACTCACCCTCAAGCCATCCTAGGTGTATATGAATTCATATTTATTCAATTTACTATGAAGACGGACGAGGCTGTTGCATGGACTGCGGTGGTTTAACCTTCATTTTATGAAGCAACGAGAATACTTTATGTGCGCAAAAAACAACACAAAAATAACGACAGTATTCAACAAGCTCTTCTGTGTCATTCTCCTACGCCGTTTACATTTACTATACTTCCAGGTTCTACATCAGGACGCCGTGCTGCTCAGGTGTACAGCGTCGGCCAATACTGAGCTGGCGTTCGGAAGCAAGCACAGAAGCTCTGCACTGTATCCGCTACATCAACTGCATGGAGACTGACATGGAAGAGAAGAGATTGTTGAATAAATTTTTTTTTGTTTTGGCACCCAAAAAGTATTGTCGTCGCTTCAT
Organism: Zacco platypus; assembly: GCA_038088235.1. Taxonomy (NCBI): domain Eukaryota; kingdom Metazoa; phylum Chordata; class Actinopteri; order Cypriniformes; family Xenocyprididae; genus Zacco; species Zacco platypus. Next base: position 28,823,607 of record CM076085.1, read on the forward strand.
AAAATGACGGTTGAATATTTTAACAATATCTTTAGTACCTTTCTGGACCTTGTAAGTGGTGGTTAAATCACTGTCTATGGAGGAGTCAGACAGCTCTTGGATTCCATCAAAATATCTTAATTTGTTTTTCGAAAATGGTCTTACGGGTTTGTAACTACATGAGGGCAAGTAATTAATGACAGAATTTTAATTTTTGGGTGGACTAATCCTTTAACTTCAATGACTAACTACAATGCTAACAAGCTGACTATTAACTGAAAAATGGTGAAAAATTTCAAAAATGTGAAATATGATACCTGATACCCTACAGGGTGGTTTAACATTCAATTAAAGTTGATTTAATTAAAAGCGACTGAATCTATTCCTGCTGGTATTTGATATGCTGTCCAACTGAGCTTAATGATGGGAAAATTTCCTTTTCCCCACACCAACTGGAACCATCAGGAATATAGTGTTTAGGGAATTATTCCAATGGTGTCCTCAGGGGGGCAGTGTTTTAAAGAGGTTAGAAGAACACTGCAAGACAGAGGTAGAGGGATGATCCAGCAAAATGAGATGCGTGTGGGAGAGAAAGCAAGAGAGAAAGAGAACAAAGTGCTCATATTTAGACTCTCACGAAAACCCTGTTTTTGCTTGACTACACAATCATGTGTTATTTGTGCCGTCCTGATGAACAGAGAGCCATGAGATCACAAAGCTGCATTTAGGTTCTGCATCAAGTGGTGCATGTAATCTTGTGAGGTAAGATATCTTACCTTTCATGTTGGGATCTGGTTTCTTCACCGCGGTCATGGGTGAGACACTAGCCACATTGGTGGGCCCTGTTCGGCCTGTCGGCCGGGGTGAACCAGATGTTGTCCGGGCAGGAGACTCCTATACACAAACACACACACCACAAAACAAACAAAAAACAGGTGTCAGGAAATTTCAAAGCAATTCAGTAGATTTAGATTTTTCATTACACACAATTATCACTAAAGAGGAATCTAAAATGCAATTTAAACAAAGGGAAAGGATTCAGTGCCCTCTGTAAAATGATACAGCGCAAGTGTCAAAAGATTATCACACAAAATCCTCAGAGCAGCATAACAGTGTCACACTTAAGTGTGTGAGGTGAGTGTGTGATCCGAAGTCACACTTACTGTTCCTCTTGTGGGTGTGGCTGGCTGCTTGGCTAACAATGACTGTAATAAAGTAAGAGAACAAATGAAAGCTGAAATACGGCAATGCAAAACTTTAATAAAAAGCTTTAATCATCATTTGAAATACACATGTTACCATTCAAACATTTGGGATCAGTAATACATATTTTTTTTAACGGAATTAGTACTTGTATTCAACAAGTACGTGCTATAATGATAAAAACAGATATTAAAGACATTTTCAAATAAAATGTCTTGGTGAGCATAAAAGACTTTTCATACCAATGCCAAACTTTTGAATGGTAGAGTATTTTAAATTATAACTGACATTATAATGACGTTTTAATACATGTACTCAAATTTGTATTATACAACTATTATCTAGCTCATACACAATACTTTGTTTGTATTCCATGTCACACACAGTGATCTTTTTATTTCAGAGACAAAGAAATGAATGTACTTGGTGAAATCAAAAGCAGCCAAATAACGGTGACCGTGTTTACATGCAGCCTAATATTGTGTTAAAGACCATTCTCAATAAAAGCCCTCACATAAACACTGTTCACAATTGATTAAACCCCATGAAGCCTTTCAGGATATTTGACCCACAGTGAACATCCAGAAAATGTGCCAATATGTAAGAGCTGACTTACAATGTCCATTAGGAATGAACTAATGTTTTAAAATGACCAAATATTGTGTAAGTAAACAGCATACGGCACAGCTGAACCTGGGTCGGCCAATTAAATAATGAAAAGGCTTCACCAGCTCCTCATTGTTCAGAAAACTGTGGAACCATTTGGGAAAATAAACAAGTCAAAAGAATTTCACTCTATCTAATCAAACTAATGAGGGACAGCAGGAAAGCTCTGTGAGAAATGCATGATGACGTCACAGATGAGATCACTTGATTGGTGGAGATACATCTTGGCTGCCTTTCTAATGTGTAACTTCAGCACTCAGTGAAAGAAACCTGAATCTAAAAATGAAGTGTGTTCTCATACCTGCTGTTTCATGAGGAAGACCTGCTCATCCTCTGCACTGATTTCCTTGTCATGCACCAACTTTAGAGACAAAAAGGCCAAGTTTTACACAAGCAGTAGCCGATTAATGTGAAATTCTCCTTCCTAGCTTCTCTTTCTTCTCACCTTTCGAACAGGAGGTTTTGTTATAAAGTCCTCAAAAGGATCTTCAGGTCGAACTGTTGTGAAGTTTTCATGCAGGATGGCAATTTTCTTGTCATTGTCCCATCCGGATGGACTACGAAGAGAAAAAAAAAATGTTTTCATAGAAACCATATGACTCGCACCAAATTGAATTAGACATGGTTTTCTTGCATAAAAAGATAAACAAGATAATAAAAAGATAGATGCAAAGTTTTTAGGGGATTTCAGATATCTCACATGAACACAGTGTCCTTCTCTACCACTAAGGCAGGCGTTGTAAACTGGAAGTCGTATATTTTGTGCACCATGTATTTGTAGAGAAGGTCCATGTTCTTCTCCTCTTTGACTGAAGTGTAAATCAAGCCAGCCCCATCTGTGAGACTTGATTAAGGATGAGTACACAAAAAAATGCAATTGTTTTTGCATTAAAAAAAAAAGGTTAACTTCAAGTCATTTCGATTTCTTGCAAGTAAAAATAAATAGCTGTATAATTTACAATGAAAAACAGTAAAAGGACATTCCCAGAAGTCCCTGCATGATACATCATATTTTTATGTAAATACTTTGGTTTCTTCTCATTGTTATCAGTAAAGAACATTAGGGCAACATTTGTGTTACATTTTTTTGAGTTAATGTCTAAACATGAGCATAGGCCACGTTTTACCGACAGGTCACTTTTGATGAACTCACCAATCATGTAGATTTCAGTTTTACCATAAACTGGTTTACCACCAGTTTTATTATGGTGGTGAGCAGTACATTTTAAGGTAAAGAGCAGATTTTGGTACTTCAAGTAGACTGATATATTAAAATTAAATAACGATGAAATATAAGATCATAAATTGGAAAATGTACAGGACCAATACGGCACCACGTAATACTGAAATATTACAGTGAGTTTCTGGCAACCACAGCTGCCAGTTTTTTGCAGTAAATTTTACATTGTATTGTATAGGAAAAGAGTAACATTACAACAGCACAAATGTTAAGACTGAGTATGTAGGATACATTGTAGACAGAACCGCCGGATGTGCGACTGAATGAAGTCAAAATGCTCCTCCTTGTAGTCATGCTCCTTCTCCAGTACACTGACAGCATCACACTAAAAGACAGAGACAGAAATCATTCAGGGGGAAAAAAAACTGTCTTAGGTGCAGTGTGTCTGAACACATCATATTTGAACTGATCAGCACAACAGTGAAAATTGTCATTTTAAATGTATTGAACCTCTAAGATACTGTTTTTAAAAAAAAAAAACATACACACCATCCTAAAAAGAATTAGACAAGCACACACATGCTTAATGGGACTCATTACGATGCAGCAGCCATATTTGTGAATGACTCAGGTTGTGGCCGATTGCCAGCCATAATTGTTTTGGCAGGAAGAGGAGGTGCCAACTAGGCTGCTAAAAAAAAATCCAGGAGGCTGCCATGACCGTCACTGCAAATGCAAACTCATCTCTGCATGTCACAGACACCGCTGACCTTCGACTGAACCACAGCACATACTCTCTCACTTCATAATAAACATTACCTGTCTAGAACACTTAAAAAAAGTTACAAATGTGATAATGAAGATATGCAATTTATAAATAGAGTAAGCTAAACCTACTCTAGATATAAAATACCTTGTGTTCATTTTTGAGTTAACTGTATTGCAGTAGGCCAGTGAAATGCTGCTGTTTTCGCAGATCTGTAACAATTATACTAACGCATATTGATAAAAACCAAATTTTTTGCTGTCAAGTAAACTGGAACTACATTCTGAAATTCAATAAGGCTCTATTCTCCTCTATCCCAGGGTGAGGCTGTTTGATCACTTCGCCTCTTGTCATTGAAGAGAACAAAGAGCGAACATTTTACTCTCAGACCTAAACCACCTCATTTAAAAAGGGGTTGTCTTTCATACACCCAGGGCTGGAGGGAGGCTAACAATAGAAGCGAACATTGAGCATGTTCTGATCCGAGAGAGCATGTGAGGGGAGCATGGCAAGTCTGCAGCTCTGGACCTGCGGGCTACTGAGATTCCATAAAGAGAGCTTTTCATCCAGTTAAAGACACTCAATGATGCATCAGAAACAAAATTCCCTTAACATTGAGCAAAACAACTCAAAATATCCACTCAAATTTACAAGACTGTATACCTACACACTCCTATTTATTCACAGGAAGTACATTATCGTGCAAGAGTCAGTACGGTGCTTTTTTTTCTTGAAAGAAACTGACTTGATTTTTTTTCAGCAAGAATGAATTACATTGATCAAAAGTGACAGTTTATAATCTTACACAATCAATAAACAAATGCTGTTCTTTTGAACTTCGCATTCATCAAATCCTGAAAAAAAAAAATCCAGAGCTACACATTTTTGAAGAATCATTTGATACTGAATACTGGAGTAACAGCTGCTGAAAATTCAGCTTTTTTAAAGATAAAATAAATTAAAATTTTTTAAAGAATTTTAAATCGTTCAGTGCTCTTGACTGAATAACTTTAATAAGGGTTAATCTATACAGTGAAGTGTTATTTTACATTTGATTACTATTTCTGTACCTGAAAATCTAGTTTAGACCTACATGAAAAACCTGAAAAGAACTGTTTATTTCATTTGTATATGCTTGTTCTGTTGTATTTATTTGTGCTATTGTAATCAATAATGTGACACATTTTGAAATATTTACATTCATTATTCTCATATGTTAAGGTAATAAAACACCTACTGGACTCAATGTGAAGGGTCAAATGATCTTATCACTTTCACTTACCTTTGTGCAAACTATGAGCACTGGAATGCCCAGGTTGTGTGTGAGGACGTTGTCTCCCAAGGGCAGCAGCACACTCTCATCTTCTCCCCCAGCTGCTGGAGCTCGTCTCTGGGGCGAGCTCGGCGTGGCTTCCTCTGGTTCTAAATACTCCTGGAAGGCCTTAACCACTGCAGATAAGAGAACAAGACACAAGCAGGGTCAAACATTTATACATATATTTACAGTAAACCCGAGTCAGTAGGTACATCATACAGTTGACAACAACAGAACCATCACATTACCATTTACATCACACTGCAAATTAAACCATTATTTTACAACAAATTCAAAAACATTTAAATAAGCCAAGGCTACAGATCATGCCGAGATAAGATTTTTTTAGCAATAAGCAGACATTGGGGCTTAAACAACTTACTGAATTGATGACGACAACAAAAATAATTTATGCCTCCATCAAGAGTTGACCTGCTAAAGTTATGTAATCTACAAAGAAGACTGCATCCAGGCTAATGTTAGCTTACTAGCAATAATGAAACGTATTAATTTTTACTTCAAAGACCAATGACTGATGTTTGAAAGTGGCAGATAACATTATAAACATGGAGCTTGACACACAAGAACCTGTGATGTTTGTTCTCATGCATCAAGCAAGCACGTCTGAGCTGCCATTTTTTACCATATTTAATGAGCTTTGTGTATGTGAGTTGATCAATATTTATTTATTTATTTACAAAAGACTTCATCACTCAATTTATATAGATCGCTTTTGTGATACTTTTTCTGTATTGTGCATTTGTCTAACTCAATGGATAGACAAATCATGAGCGAAATAGCCACATATTTAGGACATTCCAGTCAGGTTACATAAGACCAAAACAGATACCAAAAGTCTGTACCAAAAAATAATAATAATAATAAAAAAAAAAGATAAATATATAAATATATATAAATATATATATATATATATATATATAGGCAAGGATTTGTAGCATGGTTTTTTTTGGCCCAAACAGTTGACTTCATGACTTCTTGTGGACACTATTGAGCAGCCGAGGCCTCTAGTAGCACAGCTCAGATGTAAATAGACCTGACAGCATATTCTGAAGAAGACCCCGTCTGTGCCCTACATAACTCCTCATCCTTACAAAGCATTACAGAGCACAGGGACATCAACCAAACACAATGTTAGTAACTGCTGAGCAGATACACAGGAGTATAAGAAGAGGGCATGGTGGTGATGTGCAGAGTGGCTGGAATGGTCTTTTATTGGCAGTAAATAGAGGGGGTGGTGACGGAGGAAGAGGGGGAGGAACTTCCTCAGGAACCTTAAGAATGCAGCTCCAGATGACCCAGAAACAACTTCCTTTAACGTACTGTTAAAAGGAACAACATGCTGCTGGAATAACAGACATGCCAGTCTTAAAAGCAGATTTACCTACCATTTAAAAGTTTGGGGGTCACTTTTTTTTTGGAAAGAAATTAATACTTTTATTCACTAAATTAATTTACTTTAACTCTTATTCGGTTTTGTAAGGAGCTCGGTTTTGAAGTCACGGTTCAGTCTGGGTTCAGTACAGCATGGGGGAGAAAATTAAACTTTTTTTTTTTAAACAGCGGTTTACTGAATAATTTGGTTTATTGTCTCTCTGTCTTTAAATTAATTCAATTATAATTTAAAGTTTAAGGATTAAAATATATATATATATCTAATGCTAATGTTGTAAGCTAAATAGGCAGACCTTACTAACACATTACTATAATACTAAATATGTTGACAACATACTATTAGCCTAAATTCAGTTATTTATTTTTAGATATAATCTCTAAAATACACTCAAATAACAAATTGTATGCAAACATGTAGGCAGTTTTTGCATTAACTTCTAAATCCAATTATAAAATTATATTTTTACTCCAATTTGTTGTTGTAATATCATTTATACAGTGGCTGTCATTTTTATTTGAGATTTATTTAAACATACATGAAAATCATCAAAACATCACTAACAGGTTAAGTAAAATATGAATATATAGGCTAATATAGTGCATATATTTAGTGAAAGAGTTCATTTCTCTAGTGAACTAACAAGCAGTGGACACTGAATGGCTTGCCTGAAGTAATTATAATGCTACATAGCATATTGTTTACAAGCTGTTTTAGTGATGTCTTTCTGATGTTGAAACACTGAGCGATTACACGAGATATAGGTTTCAGTAAGTTACTGTTTCTTTCAACATACCTTCAGATGTTCATTCAATGTTTATTCTGTAACTAGTATTAAATAGGAAGAGATGATCACGAATATTGAATATTGATACACCCAAAAACATTACACAATATTAGTGTTTTTTGTTTATTTGTTTGTTTTTTTAACTGTAGTGTAACTGGATTCATCACTCATGAATCTTTCAATTGACTGGCTATATCACACTCAGTTATAAAGCCCTTGTGATATGGAGTTTATTTACATGTTTCCACAGAAGCCAGAGATCAAGATTATTGGTTGCAAACTAATAAACTATTGTGTTGTTTTTCTTGACAAAGAGTCCATTAAATAATAGGAAATTTTAATTATTTCCAGAAGGCAAGCTGTTCACCATCTAGTGATTCATCCTAAATCATAACAGCCAATAGGCAAGAGTTCAACATCACATGGCACCATCTGTAGACATTTTTAAATAACAGCCTTGATTCTACTGCCTCATGTTATCTCCACAGTTCTCTAAAACACAGTGAACTTTTTTTCTTTCTTTTTTTAAAAACTTGATCAGCCTGTTTTCACCAGACAATCAACATTGGGGTAATCTGTAACTTTCTTAATCAATAAGACTTACTGTAATAACCTCAATCAAAAGAAGCACCAGTTTACAATCACTTTCTACTGTCGACTTTGACCAGCTTCCACAAACAAGGGTGGGGACGGTCAACAGAATACACACATCCAGTGTGCATTTCCAGGTATTAAGCCAGCAGAGTGCAAATTATATTTCTTCTTCTTTTTTTTTTCTTTTTTTTAAAGTTCAGTCAATGTGTTAGCTGACTAAGAGCTGTGAGACGGTATGTTTTAGCACAGTGGTTTGAGTTGTGCTTGGGTGTTGTGCTCATGCCCTGCTTACAGCAATGAGTCGAATGTCAGGAACGTCTGACTGAACAGACCATGATGCAACGCCTTGAAAGAGAGGCTGAACTGTCCTTCCCACTAAAGTGCTGACATCACTGAATCCGGTCAGATGTAAGGAGTGAGCAGAGGCTGCCCTGCTTGTGCTTCCCAAGTTAATCTCAGCAGTGCTCAAGGAAGCAACGGACCTTTTTCTGGGTGGGTCAGTTTTACAAAGCTGAGAGCTGCTCGAGGCTTAATGAGTTTGGACATTCAACACATCTAACATTTTCCAATTGTGGGAAGTTGAAAAATAAATATACACAACAGTCAAAAGTGTGAGGTCAGTAAGACTTCTGTAATGTTTTTGAAAGAAATCTCTTATGCTCACCAAGGCTGCATTTCAAAAAGTAAAAACAATAATAACGTGAAATTTAAAACCAACAACAACAACAAAAAACTGTTGGAAACCTTTTACAGAATTCTTTGATGAATAGACAGTTCAAATGAACAGCATTTGTTTGAAATAAATATCTTTTCTAGCATTATAAGCCCTGGGTTCACAAACAAGGCTTAAGCCTAGTCCCAGACTAAAATGCATGTTTGAGCTGTTTTAACTGAAAGCAAATTACACTGATATATCTTAAAGGATTAGTTCATTTTAAAATGAAAATTACACCATTATTTACTGATCCTCAAGTCATCCTAGGTGTATATGACTTTCTTCTTTCAGATGAATACAATCAGAGTTGTATTAATAATCACTCTGATGCTACCAAGTTTTATGATGGCAGTGCATGGAAACCACCTGTTTGAAGCTCAAAAAAAAAGTAAACTATGGGGTAATTTTCATTTTAAAGTGAAATAATCCTTTAAAATATGTCAGCGCCATTGTTTTCTCTCAATATGCACACAGGTAATGTTTTTTTCCTAAGATATATAACAATTATAAAAGTTACTTAAATGTCCTAATTGAACTAAGGCCTGGTCGTGGCTTAATCTAAACCCTGTCTGTGAAAAAGGCCTTAATGTCTTTACTGACACTTTTGGTCAATTTAGTGTGTCCGCGCTCAAAATAAACTAAATAAAAGAATAAAAAATACTTGCCGTTTTTTCAAAAATATTTATTTTTGAACGTTACAGTATAATAAAATCAGCAGAAATTAGTAAATGAGGAACACAGTGGATAGGTCACCAATATCAAAATAGCAACTTCAGTGGATCCTATTTCAGCCTAGATAATGTATCAAAATAGGGAATGTGGGCTATTTGCAAAAAAAAAAAAAACTATAAATATGGGATGATGTGAATGATGTTTCAATAATATTTAAAAGCATGTTTTAAAATGTAAAAAACAAAAAACACAAAATAAAACAAAAAAAATTGAAAATCATCACTGAAACCATGTAGTGCATAATGAAAAAAAAAAATATTAGAAGGATGAACGCTATACAAGGAGGTGCTGGTCACAGAGCTAGCGATTAAAACTGCCATCAAATGTGTTGTAAAAGCACTCGGCTTTGTATTCCATACTCAAACTAAAAACAATACCATTGCCAAACCACTTCCCCATTCTGCTGTCATAGCCCTGGTTTATAGGGCACATGCAGAAACAGTCATCCTCAGAAATAGCCTCTCACTTCATGTCTGAGCACTCTGCCTCTCACTCACACTACAAACACATTCAGACTTCTCAAACGCTACTGTACAAGCTTTATGTTATGTTTTCATAATGCAAAACACCTAAAGTCAAATTCATGATTTCCAAAACTGTTTTTCAACATTCATAAGAAAGATTTCTTGAGCATTCATAAGAAATGATTTCTCAAGGATCATGTGACACTGAAGACCAGAGCTGAAAATTACATTTTAAACATATTAAAATAGGAAAACGGGTACATCGGAATAATATTTAACAATATTACAGTTTTTATTTTGTTTTTGATCAAATAAACGCAGCTTTGGCAAGAGGCCTTTTCAAAACCATTTTTAATTAATAAACATAATTTTGACCAACACTTTCTAGTGAGGCAGTCTTTATGACCCCTCTGATTCTAATAGCAAGAGTCTGACAACATAGGTCATGCAAATTCAAAGCACAAAGAGTGCTTCATACCCAGACTGTCATTAAACCATCCTACAGTGCAGGCGGTCCTGCTCTCATAACAAAACTGGATTAGGACTCATGGATAAAACAATTTTAATAAAAGCATATGATGCCCTAGATTCACATGGCTCAATATTACTCACTGAATTCACAACAGAAAAATGTCCTTTAATGTTGCCAACCAACCAAAAACATTTACCTCTGCACCTGCTGTGTTACAAGGTATTTATTAGTGTATTTACCACTGCACCACAACTTTCTGCACAATCTGTCATTAACTGTACTGTTTCTGCTGCCAATTCTCCTCCTGATGTCAATATGCAAGTGTCACCGTCTGCTATTGAACCTAAACATTAACAAATGATCATTCAAAACATACCAGAAAAGGAAGATAACTTCTCCAGAGAAGGCACATTTGTAAACAGACAGCTTAAATGTTTAGCTGTATCAACATTCATTTTCCCAAATCCCACCAGCCTAATATAGGTTGATATGACACTGCACAAAAGTTCTTCTAGTTGAACAAACATCCTGCAGCTATTCACGATGACCTGTGACCACTTAAGAAGCATAACAGTGTCTAGTATAAAGACAGCTGAAGGTAGACATCACACTTGAATCTGAATGACCCCTACAAGCAAACAGTAAGGTCTTGGTACCAATACATCTTAGCAGTAAAAAAGTAAAACAGCACTTACTCCTCTGCTCCATCTCTCTCATTTCCTCAGGTGGGATCTTCAGTTTGTCCACGTGCTCGCGCAGCACACTCGCCCACTTCTGCAACGACTCCATGATGGTCCAAGGCCGTGACATGTCCACCACAAACACAACTAGACTGTCCTTCAACGACTCAGGGGTCACTGCAAACTTCAGCAAGCCTTTGTGGTACAGATCTCCATCCAGGATCCACACGCTGCAGCGAGTTAAATCTGAAAGAGTTCATTGTAAATAACTGAATAAATGCTTTTTCTACAGACTGAATAAATGTACCCAAAGAAGAATAAAATACTTCTTATAATGTGTGTCATTCTAGTGTCATGTAATTTGTTTGCATAACAACATACTTTTAACACAAAACATGATTAACAATTAAATTAGTTAAAGCTATGACAAGTAATCTTGTCCCAAAGCTTCATAATCCTTAAATATTACTTTGTTAATTCGGTTTATTCTTTTACCACCTTCTTTGACCTAGGTTAAAACCACTTACCCTCTCGGTCTTCATCCTGGACGTTCAAGTACATGTATTCCAGCCCTCGGCCTTTCTTACTGTGCTCGGCTCCTTGAAGTTTTCCCATGAGCGTGGTTTTTCCAGAACCATCCTCCCCTGAAACGCCAGCAGAAATCATATCACTCATAAATCATGACACATTGGTCCACTGAATAATTAAATCTTAAAAATGATAGGACAAAAAAAAATACTTCAGCTTTATGTCTTGGTTAAAAGACATAAAGAGATAAAGAGATAGAAAGAGATAGTTCACCCAAAAATTAAAATTGTCATTATTCACTCACCGAGTCATGTCATTCAAAACCTGTATGACTATCTTTCCTATGTATAACACATAAAATATGATGTTTTTTGCTCATTACAATGGAAGTCAGTGATAACCAAAACAGTTTGGCATATCACATCTTCATTTGTTTTTCCGCAGAAAAAAGTAAGCCATATTTGGTTTGGAAAAACATAAGGTCGAGAAAAATGGTAACAAAGTTTGTATTTTTGGGTGAACTATCCCTTTAGCAGCTTCACACATTGTTTACACAGATATCTGCTGAAGGTTGTATGTGCATTCAAATGAAGCAATGAACATGACATTGAACGCAAAAAAATTATTAAAAAAATAATAATAAAAAAAATGCACTTTTAATAAACTATCAATTTGGATTGAGAACAATACTTTAAAAAAAAAAAAGAAAAAAAAGAGCACATACCGAAAAGCACTATATTTTTCCCAGAGGGCAATTTAGAGCTTGAGCGTGTGGAAACTTCGCTGAGGATTGAAGTCCTGAAAAACAAAACAAATGATCACCGATCACTCGCCATTCATGACATTAGCAGACATGGGCTTTAAAGCGTAATCAGAAGTTGTACGTTTAGTTTCGTGTGCAGACGAACTGTAACTAGGTAATATAATGTTAACAAAACATCCACTAAAGGGCCGTTACCACAATGAACCCCTCACGCAAGAGACGGGTGTCAATCAACCGTTAGATTCCATCAACAAATCAACGGTCAGTTTCCTGACACTCATCATAAAAATCACCACCCGCTTTCAGATTTAATTAGCAGAGCAAACTTCATTAGAAACGACTAGAACACTACAGATCTCATATAAACCGTTTAGTTTCAACAAATGCTAGTCAACATACACCAGTGAGCATAACATGAGCAAATAAACCGAGACAATCTGCGTCCTAACATCTCAGAAGACTTTCTTTATTATTTAGTCCGCTGTAAAGGTCTAATGTAGCCTGATCCAGACTTTGCTGTAAGTTTATGTGGAGTGTTTTGGGCTCATCCGGGACCGGCGTCTGAACTGGGCAGCACCCGGCTGGTGACAAAGCAGCACATCACACTGTCAAATAAACTGACTCCTTGCAAAATCCGCTGCACTTCTGGACACTTTGAGGGTGTGAGCGTACCAGAGATTTTGTCCTTCATCATCCTCGTTGTTGTTTTCCATAGTGTCGCCTGTCCCGGCTGCGCCCAGTAGCTTCTTCTCTAAAACGGGAGCCATCTTGAGTGGAGAGGCACAAAGGGAGGCGCACACTGAGCTCCTGAGGACCTCACATGAGACGCTCCGCGAATTAGCTTTCCTACTACGGCGAAGGACTAGCTTATGAATATTTATTACGTACCGTGTCGTTCTGCCAGTTAAAGCAGACGTTAGTAAATGGATTTATGAATATTAATTAGGCACATGACAGGGTCTGGTGGTGCAATCCGTTTCAAAGGAGTGTGACTAAATTAATATTCATGAGGAACGGCTTCACCGTAGTAAGAGTAATAAATTATCGCACAGTGCTCTAAGAAAGATAAAAACAGAAACACAACTTAACAAAATCCTGAAGGAAGAGCGCGAAATGTCGCCGAATGGTTCCTCAGAACTCATAAGTTTTATTTTGCTTGTTTAAAACACTATGTAGAACACAAGAAATCATAAAATACTTTTTGCCCTGATATTTGTAATTATGGTCAGGCATTTGAAAAGGCAGCACTATCCGCGTTGGCTTGAATGATGTCATTTCAGACTTTGCCGCGCGCGTTGATGTGATTCGCGCGCTGATCTGAGGCTAGTTGTGTGGTTTGCTTTTCCATGGTGAAGATCTGATTCTGAATGTAGGGAGAGGAAACTCAACGGCATATAGAGTAAACTAGAGACGACGATGGTTTGCGAAACGGCCTGAATCAGAATTCTTCTTATATCAAATGCAAATTTTATTATAGAATATACAGAACGGCTGTTATGTAGTATATGTATATATGTTTATGTAGTGTATATATTTTGGACGTGTCTTCAAAGAATGAGTAGTACTCTAGAAATAACAAATAGTGTTAGGTATTGGTAGCAGGCGTTATGACATTGTCAAGAAGACCTTAATCAAATAAAACACGTGTTCCTCATGTACTGTAAGTAGCAAAATCAAGAATAAGTTTTAACAGGTTAAGTTTTTTGTAGCCAGAAAAGGTTCATTATTGACTAAAGTGCGGTGACGACATCTGCCGGTGGAAAGATCACATGACAACGTGAGTTTAGACCAATCATTTTTCCAACAGAGGATCCATACAGTAAATTAAGAGTCAATCTCACCTCCATCGTTTTTGTTAGTAACTGTGCTATGTAAAAAAGCAATCAAAAATATTTAATGTAATGTAAAAGTAGTAAACTAATATTTTGCCATAAACTAATTTAGCTATGAATTCAGTTCTAAAAGACTTCATCTTCATATTTATTTTTAAGTGTCTCAAGACAAAAGTGACATTAGATAGGCTACTTGAACATACAAGGTGAGCATCAGACCATTAAAGAAATAATCAAAGGTTAAACACAGTGCTTCCCAAACCGTGGGCCGTAGCTAGTCCAAATCAATATATTAAAATGATTAAAATATTCCAATTGTTCTAAAATTTGATTTTTTTAAAGTATGTAATAAGGTTAGTGTTTTGGATTTAAATATATCCAAAATATAAATATATCCATATTTGTTTGTATTCCTCACTTGTAAGTCGCTTTGGATAAAAGCGTCTGCTAAATGACTAAATGTAAATATATTTGTAAAGAATGTTTACATCATAGTTCTCATAATTCACATGAAATTCTTACAAACTTGTTAATAAATGTATTTGTAGGTAAATTTATTTTTTAACGGCGGGGTCGTGGAGCTTTTGCAATGTTTTTGGGGGGCCTTACCCCTCTTAAGTTTGGGAAGCTCTGGGTTAAACAGATATATAAACATACACAGAAGAAACAAGCAAAATAGTCTGATATGGAAGGAATAGAAAATAAAGACCTCAACTAATGGACATGTGCTTATAGGTGCTGAGATAATGAAGGATATTGTGGTCCACATCATTCAGGCCCAAATGAAGAGTTGGGGTAAAGGGATGACAGCTGAGGCACTGCCAAAATTATATCTAGAGGCGATTCCCTCAGGCTGCTCCATATGGCCGGGCAAACTGAAACTGTGCTTCACTGGCATGAGTGGAGGGATAAGACTGGGGGTCTCCTGGGAGAATTAGCATGCCAAAACCCTGACTCATATAGAGGCCTGTAACCTGACCTTCTTCCTTTTATTCTTTACCCATGAACACCCTGCTGCCAAGAAAACATGTTCTTTTACTGACACGAGGAGTCAAAGCACCAAACATCACATTTTAATGAATTATTGTATGCCTTTTGTTTTGTGTTTTTGTCATTATTATTAGTTATTGTCTATATAGTTAACTATAATAACTGAGTCTTAATTTTAAACGTCAAGATTCAGATTTTTTAATCTAGCTTTCATATGTGTTCCACTTGAATTTATGCAGACAAAAAAAGACATTATTTTTTAAATGTTGTTCCTGTAATTCTGTCTTTCATGAAAATTCGCATCCTCTTGTTCACAGACTTTGAGATCTGGCCATTACTCCTGGTGC
This sequence comes from Zacco platypus, assembly GCA_038088235.1. Lineage (NCBI taxonomy): Eukaryota > Metazoa > Chordata > Actinopteri > Cypriniformes > Xenocyprididae > Zacco > Zacco platypus. The sequence goes on from CM076085.1 coordinate 28,839,031, forward strand.
ACCATCATTCTTCAAACACTAGAGGCTGCTGTCTTCTTTTTCCCAAAAAAGAAAGCTACATCCTGAGAAAACATGATTGTTGTTGTTTATTAGACATGAGACGTATGATTAATCACATATTATACGCTTGCCAAACTTTCTATGGGGCATAAAGCTCACAGATCATAAACCTTTCAGCATTTCACAGAGTCTGGGAACTCTGTAACCTTGAACTCTCTGCCTGGAATAGCAGGGCATTTTAACAAATTACCAACATACCAGCTGACCGAAATCAAAACATTGTGCAGTTTTTAGACGTGAATGTAGATAATTGAAACTGTCAAGAAACAAAACATGTATTTACATTTTTTGCTTGACACCACAAGCTCATATTTTAAGTATCTGACAGTAAAATCATGAGAGATTGTATGATTTCTAATCTTGACTTTTAGCCTAGTACAAAAAAATGCAAGCTGTGCAGTAAAACACGCCAAACTACAGAGAGGAAACTAGTTTCTCACGACCATGTTTCATCGCATTCCATGTGTGTAGCAGCGATGAAAGGCTGGTGCTGGTTCATTCCTCCCCTCAGTGTGATTCAGTCATGAGCCTGGGATGAAAAAACTGAATGTATATATATATATATATATATATATATATATATATATATATACATATTGGCTTGTCTACATAAGGATCGATACTTAATGACACAGACCATCCTTTGTTTACACCTGTGTGCAACAGCAGGATATTCATCATTTTGTATTTTTCTGTTTTTGGATTTTGATTATGTCTACTACATAATTTATTGCTACTTAAAAATCACTTACTGTTTACTATAACTGATTACTGTGATTTCTGTCTCAGATTTAATTGTCTTATTTAAACACATTCAACATATGGTGGTTGAAGGGCACACAAGATAAAGATGTTCTTATTTTAGAGCATCATTTAGAATAATGGATGTTCGTTGAATCTGAAGCCTATTATAAAAGCTCATGTTTGTATGTAGCTTGCATTTTATTTACATATTTCTAGAGTACCTATGAACAGGCCTAGTAGAATTTCATTGCACCTCTGCTAGTACTATTAACACCAAGCAGCCAAATTACACAAGAGTGCTATGTATCAGACCGCCTTGAAGTGGAATGTAATATTAGAAATGACCTCATGGCTCTCTTACACATTTCTTGACTTCTCTGCCTTGTGACACAAAATGTCAATCATAAACAATATTCTGGTGGTTTACAGACACGCAGAGAATTTGATTCATTCAGTGCTGTTCAGATAAGAACCATTGAAATGTGTTTTAGCTGTTCTTCCTTTAACAGAATAACTGCTCAGTCAGTCTTTACACTGTTAAAACAACACTGTGCAACTGAATTTGAAGGCCCTGCTTACAATTCACTTCATTCTCCTCTCCTTCAGCCATGGGGGTGGAGAATTGCTGTTACCCTTGTCTTTACACACACACACACACACACACACAGAGAGAGAAGTGTATGCTAAAAACCAAACAGGCAGGTGGAAAAAAAGGCAAACCCACCAACTTCAAGTCAAAGGAATACGGTTGCTATAGTGATCACTTCAAAAAGTGAAAGAAAAGGGGGCATTATTCCCAAAACCCATTATAAAGCCCATCTAATCTAGTAAAATATGCACCCAACGTGAGGGGGAAGGGAAGGGAGGAGGAGAGGGAGGGTATATGGATTGTGGGCAGTGGGCAGGAGAGGCTGTGATAACGACAGATGTCTCACAAACCGTGGGTTTAACAGGAGGGGTGAAAGAAGAAAAAACGCCCAGTCGCAGATTGGACCTCAGGGAGAGAGTAGGACTGACTCTGACCGAATCACATTCACTTCTACAGGAGAAAAGAAAGTACATTCAACGCTCTCTTTAACGCGGAGTTCAACAGCATCACAGAAACAGGTTAGTCAAATGTCATTTTATACTTTCTTTAAATAAATGGGGGAAATCACTTACAAAGCAAAGCGTTTTATTGGGGCTGGAGGTTGTAGTTGAACCCAGACTGAACGAGCCGTTCTTTGTTCTCGTTATTTTCATTTGTCACCCACGAAAACTTCAAATGTACAGCAAAAGCATGCCATATTTAGATTATTCAGTAACTGAACGTGATTTTTTTATTTCTAGAAATATCTGAATGTCACTTTACAAATGTCACATTTAATCTTTCTGAGCTTAATATTATCATGGGAATTTGTCTCAAATGTAGCTGAGTATGACTTAAAGTCGCCTAAATAAAAGTACGATATTGGTTTCTTTTAAGCTTTTATTTTATTCATTTTTAAACGGAGCCGTGGGTTACAGGTAGCTCTTACCCAGTTTAACCGCTTGCATTTCGATTTCCCTTCTTTCATATTTCTATGGAAAGCATTGTTTAAAGCGTTAATGTGCGCTAATAAGAGATTCTTATTCAGAGATGGGGGGCTTACTTTTCAAAAATTATATATATATATATATATATATATATATATATATATATATATATATATGATAGTTATGTTTCATTTTTAGCTATGATCATTGCACCCGCAGTGTTAACCCGCAGCCGTGGGATAGGCTTGGTTTGGCATTCTTGCAATTTCACCACGTCTTCAAGGACATAACTTTCAGACCGTCATTAAGGAGATTTTCTTACATCATATTAATGAATAACTTCATTAATGCTGGAATAATGGAGGCTGTGAAGCATAGCCTACTGGCACAGAGCACTGTAAGAGGCTGTAATAAAAGCTGTCTGTAGTGAGCGCTGACATAGGCAGCACATCTCAGGGGTTGGACTCATTTGCAGATTGGACTGGGGTATGACTGCGCATCCGGTCTTTGTTTGCCCCAGTGCAGTACTATGGACAGCTCCTATTGTAACCCCACCATGCTGCAGCTTAAGTGATATTAGTTAACTGAGTTGAACAAGGTTTTTAAAAGGTTGCAGTTGGTCTAGAAAAAATGTCAAGAAAAAAAAGACATTTTTAGTCTATCTACCTCACTTTCATAATTCCACACATATTTGATTCTATATATATATTCCATATACCAATTCCATATATATATTTAAACTAGGGCTGTCGATTTAACACTTTATTTTAATTAATTAGTGAAATAAATTAATAAATTAGTTATGGGAAAATAACGTGTTAAAATGATTTAACGCACCGCCCCGCCCTGCCTAAAGCCGTCTGCTTCTTGATGTCATACACCGATCGTTCTGCGCAGCACCGCTTCAAGTCAAACACACCTATTTACTTCATTCTTCACTGAATCAGCCGTTTGAACAAATCGAATCAAATGAATGACTCAATACTCATTTAGACATTTACCGCTACCTAGTGGAAGATTTAGTTTCTTATTTAGATTATAATTTCATAAAAAAAAAAAAAAACTTCATATTTTGGGGATAGTTTGCCAAAAAATGAAAATTGTGTTAATTTATATTTAGGCTATAAACATAAAAGATATTTTGAAGAATATTGGTAACCAAATGGTTCTACTGGTCTGTAAATAAGGGAACATTTCCATGACAACGATGTAACAAAAAGAAAAAAGTTTTTCCTTTGTTTTGTCAAACTGATTCCTGTTCACACGAATCTGCAAAAAACAATTAAAAACGCTGTACTGTGCATGTCAGGCCAGTAGTTGGCGATGTCACTTTGTAAAGAAAAACTATGTGCCTTAAGACAGAACACATAATGCGTATGACATTTTTGTAGTTTACAAGGAGAAAAGAATTTTAAAAAACTTGCACTTTGAAACCCGTTTTCAGAAGTTTGCATTTCAGGCGCACAAAACTCTGTTTTGTAAATGAACAGCAAAAACACATAAAAAGTTGTAAAATTTTTAGATGAAAATGGTGTTGTATAATGAAAAATTTCATTGGATTTTCAAAAGAATGAATTAAGTAGCATCCGTAGCATTGACAAATGTGGCCAAATGTGATTCAGTTCATGTTATCTATAATAAGCTTTTCCCCTGAATCTTAATTTTTTACCTCCCCAAATCAAGCGGCTTTACCAACCCAAGCAGACATGAAATATGCCTAGACAAGTGAATGACTTTTATAAGATTTTTTTTTATCTATTGCAGTAAAACTGTATACAGATTAATAGAATTAAAAATTAAGACAAAATAAAATACACATTCCTGTTGTTTTTAAAATAGAAGTAGGTTTGGGGGCGAGCTTTCTAAGAATACAAAAGTTAAAAGTGCTATATTTCTATTCCAAATCATTCTGCCTCATTATATACAATCATCACATGCTGCCTTAATGCTGCAATAATGGGGTTTTGAATAATGATGATAATAGATATTGCTGTGTATTAAAGCATTTGCCAGATGTATAAATGTAAATATATTGAAGCAGTGATGTTTATAGCTTACATAAGATGTTCTTCTGCTCCCACAGGTCATCATGGGAGGCAGGATAAGCAAACGGAAGAAGGGATACGATGTCAGTGACCCTAAAGAGAAGAAAGAGGAAAGTTCTGTGGCAGCAGCTGATCCAGCTGAGAAGAAGGCAGAGACCCCTGAGACTGAGGCAGTGGCTGCAGCACCAGCTGAGAAGACCGCATCTCCTTCAACAGAACAAGCCGAGGTGAACAAGGATGATACTGTGCCAGAAAAATCAGTGGCTACAACAGAGGCATCTACTGCTGCACCTGAAGAACCAGCAAGTGCTCCAGAGGAACCAGCAGCTGTAAAGCCTACAGCTGTGCCAGAGTCACAAACAACAGAGGTACCAGCATCGGCATCAGAGGCAACAGCAGTAGAGACAACAGCTGCTACACAAGGGGCACCAGCAGCAGAGGTATCAGCAGCTGCAGCAGAGACATCAACAACTGCGCCAGAGGCATCAGCACCTGAGGAACCTGAAGCTGCACCAGCAGCCGAGGAGTCTTCAGCTGCACCTAAAGCACCAGCAGCTGAGGAACCTACAGCTGCACCAGAGCAACCAGTGACAAAACCTGTAGCTGCAGCTGAGGAACCAGCAACTGCACCAGAGGAATCTGCAGCTACACTCCAGGAACTGGCTGCTGTACCAGAGGCACCAGTGACAGAGAAACCCATGGCTGCAAGAGAAGAACCAGCTGCTGCCCCGAAGACACCAGTGAAAGAGGAACCTCCAGCTACGCATGAAGAACTTGAGGCTATGCCAGAGGCACCAGTGGCAGAGGAACCTATAACGCTATCTGAGAAACCAGCAGTTATGGCTGAGCCACCTGCAGCTGCACCTGAGGAACGTGCAACTGCCCCCAAGGCGGAGGAACCTGCAGCTGCACCTGAGGATTCTGCACCTGTGCCAGAGGACCCTGTATCATCGCCTCAGCTTGCAGCTTCGCCAGTGGAACCTGTCACAGAGGAGGTAGTGGAGAAGGTGGTTGAGGAGGTCGCAAATGCCAGTGAATTATCTGACAAAATTACAGAAACCACAGAGTTCACGCCAGAACCAGAGACTGTCACTGAGGCAGCGGCTCCAGAGCCAGTCGCCGAGTCCACCCCAGTGCCAGAACCTGTTTCCGAGGCATTGAGCTCGGAAGAGGTTGAGATGGCTGTGCCTTCCCCAGAAGAACCCACACCAGTCAAAGAGCAAGAATCTGAAACTGCTGTACCTCCTGAGGTCACACTAACAGAAGCAAATCCTGAGCCACCCCAAGAGCCAACACAACTTGAACCTACAACAGAGCAAAAGATTGCAGAGGAGTCCATTCCCACAATTGTCATCTTAGAATCAACCTCCACCAATGAGCTCTGCCTTGAGGAAACTGCCCTGACTGCCACAGATGAGAAGCTGAATAATGGAGACTGTGAGAGTGCTGGCTCAGCAGAGGAATCTGTGTCAGCTCCCCCTAAGGTAAATGGGGAGTGCCATGAGCAGGCACCAGACATAGCCCCTTCGGATGTCCTTGAGTCCCCGGCTTGTGTAAATGGGGTGAAGGACAAAGAACCCCCTCAAGAGCTGAGTGACTGTGAAATGAAAATGGACTTGAGTTTGGCTGCTGACTTTCAGGTTCCAGCTCCGATTGGCGACATGGTAGAGGTGCCACAGTGAGTCGATTTAATCTGAGAAACAAACCTTAAATGTGAATCCCATATTGATGCAAACAAACAAATTAAACAATCGTCTGACAACACAGGCTTTCTGAAAATAAATGTGAAAAATGCCTGTTGTGTTCTCTCAGGCAAAATAATTTCTGGTTAACCAAAAAGAAATACAACCACCCAAGAGCTAAGAGTGTTGGAAACAAAAAAAGAATGAAACAGTGAGAGTCAAAGTGTAAAAGGAAATGGGAGGGAGAGAGAGAGAGAGAGAGCGGATGGTCTTTGAAGTCTTTGTGGCCGGTGTCCTGCTGTCATTGAAGAGGGTGAGCTTGCAGGCCTGGTTGAATATGTAAGCCAGGGAGGTGATGATTACATATGAACAGAAAATAAAATTTAAAAACAAGAAGGCAGAATGGAAATGCTGGACAGTAACAATGGTAAAAATGAATTGAATGAACAGAAACATCTTTTGTGCGTGAGCCTGATGCATATTAAAATGGTTTATTGGATTAGCATTTAATAGTATATTATCTAATTTAGACCACATTTCTGTCACCATTTAATGCGGAGATTTGAGGGTGAACCATTTGGAAATTTTCATGTTGGGAGAATCAGTGGGTAATGTTCATTTTAACTTAATGGCTTAGAAAATAAAACACTCTGTTATACCTTAACAAAAATGTTTTTTTGTTTTGTTTTGTTTTTTTTGCACTTTTGTGAATGTTGTGCTGAATGGTTGGAACCTGTAATACTTAAAAGAGTATTTCAAATAAATGTATGATGCAATGTCATGCATAGAGCAAACCCATTTTGTTTTAGTAGCATGTGCTCAGCATGTACAATGTTGGCTCTGAATTAATATAAGAATAGTGAACTGCAACAGTTACGTTCATGGCCTGTTTTCCTCCATTTTGTGTGATAGTAGAGATCTGACTGGCAGGTTACTGTTTCAACAATGTCCCAAGAGTCATTGACTTTGTAAATTTGTTCTGTGGGGCTGGGCCTCGGACACGTGTTGTTTTGAGTAACATGGAACATGTCCGTGAATGAAAATGTCTGTTCAGAGGCTCAAATCAGGTTGTGGTAAAACAGGGGAATGTATTTTCATTCTTCACAGGAGGGAAGAGGTTTCAGGATAACAAGAGCATGATGTCGTACAATGCAGCAGACTGCACTGGGGGGAACAGGACTGAGAAAGGTCTCCTCTTGAAAGGAGGAGCTCTAAAACAGTGTAGAAAGAAAGAGAGTGGCCCTGGCAAACAAAATAATAAGATAATACCTTCAGACAATTTTACATACATACTACGTAGAAAGGAAAACACATTAACAAATTAAGAATATGGAACATGAAGTGTTCAATAAGCTCAAAAAACGTACTGCAAACATACTCTCACCTACTTTCTAAAAGAAAAGAAGAGCTTTTGCATATAAGTGCGAATGCACAGAACTGATTACAGGGTATGTTTGTGCCACTGTGTGTGTGTGTGTGTGTGTGTGTGTGTCTGTTAGCATGAGAGGAGAAGCATGAGAAAGGCTTTGCTAGAAAAGATGCTGGAAATATCTGAAGGTTCCCAAGTGCCCTCCGCAGCCACCATAATGAGCTCCTCCACATACCAAGCACGAATTCTCAGGTTTCTAAAAAAAAAAAACACACACACACACACACACACACACACGCACACACGCAGGCATACAGATTTATGAAAGGAATGTTCTCTAAAGCTGAGGGGGGTGGGGGTGGGACGGGTGAATGAACTCACTGGCTTCAGTGTTTTTTAGAGTCAGTCACTTATTCTCTGTTTAACATTTGTGAAATGAGAATGGATGGAGTGTATTTTGTGTGTGTGTTTGTGAGGGGGGTGCTATTTAAACAAATGTTATTTAGTTGTGCATGAACTTTAAGTTTTTTTTGTTGTAAGTGAAAAAATGCTATAATATCTTACACTGTAAGTTCTTAGGGTCTTATAAAGTGCTTTTACACAAACCGCAGTTTGTCACCAAAAAGAAATCTCTGGTTTGCAGATTTAAGGGGAGAGGTCCAGTGCGAGGAATTTTCTATATAAGGTGTCCAGTTTCCTCATCCCATCTTACTGTGCTTGGGAACCACGGTTCCTTCCTTCCTTAAACTTTCTCTCTCTCTCTCTCTCTCTCTCTCTCTCTCTCTCTCGCTCCCTTCCTCCCTTATTCCCCCTCTCTTTTCCTTAGCTTTCATGCACAACAGATGAGAGGCCCTGCATCTTGATTTAAAGGCTCTCTACACAGTGCATAGTTGTGCAGCCGCAGCTGCAGTGCTTGGATACACCAGCACTATGTGTTCTATACTGGTGCCTTGGCACAAAACTCAACGTGCTTTCCTGTTCCTGACACATGAGGACATTTGATCTTTCACTTTCACTCCCCATAATATAAATTCCCCTTTCTTGGTATAAATCAAAGCCAAATCTGGCATATTATTAAAAGTATCATGTCATTTAAAAATATTTAAAGTTGGCATGAAATGGATATTCACTTTTCTAAACGCATCTTATTGTTAATGATTCACCCATGCATTTTTAATTTTTTATGATTTTTTTTTACTTGTAATTTTTAATCACTATGTCATTACTCAGTCTTCCAGTGAAATGACAGACTCTCTGCAAGGCTTTCCCAATCGCTAAAATGCTGCCCTTTTCAATCACCAAAGTCAACAACCAAAGTCCCTGCCCTACATTTTTTTGTTTTCAATAATCAATTTATTTCTCCCATGATGTTTGCCAGAATACTGAAGAAAAGATCTGTCGCTACTTCCATTTCATTTTAACTTTAAAGAAGATTTAGATTTCACAAAATGCACTAAAATGGATTTCATCGTGTGATATTTGATGATGTGGTTGTGATCTAGCAGTGTTTCAGAGAAAATAATATACAACCAAAATTTACTTTAATTTCTTCTGTCATAAATACTTTTAATTGTTAGATTTTTGCAACATTATTTTGTTGGAAATGCCCATAAAAATATTTTGATTTGAATGACGAAAAAGTGGTGAAAGGGAGGAATAAATAGAGAGAGTGTGAGAAAAATGCAAACAAAAGTCAGCGCCGAAAAGAAAAAAAAAGAAAAAAAAAAAAGTGTGATTTCTTTCTAAATCCATATCACATGACTACAAGAAGGCCTTTTGATCCCTACAGATGAAAGTCAATGGGTGACTGTGGTCCAGGTCACACCAGTTTTGCAACAGTGCACGCTGGAGAAAAAGACTGTTTGTCTCACCCAAATGAACTGACTTCTTTCTAATACTGATTTCTATCCTTGAAAGGCAAGTTCATAAAGCAAAATGTTTAAAAAAAAAAAATTACAAAAACTCCATTGGGGATTCCCATTGTTTTTATTACCCCTCTCTTATTTTCTCTCTCCCTTTGTGATTCATTGTCTGGCAATGCTCTGCCCATCTGTGCAGCTGCTCGATAAGGCTGTCACTATCTGCGGGTCTGCAGAAGGCTTTCAGCCTGCGCTCAGTCATACTTACAACCAGTATTGATCCACGAGTTAGCTTAATGGCCACCGAGAGGGCTGGGTCTGCCTCCTTACCCTTTCCCCTCTATTGCGCTCTCTCTCCCTCCCCCTGCCTATATAGATTGCACAGTTCCCCAGCCCGGACTGTTGTCTATTCAAGCTCTGCAGCACACTTTTGTAACAGACCCAGCCAAATGCACATTTGAGAGGTGAGGAAAGGGAAGACATTGTGAAAGTGGGGGTTCTGTATGTGCATGTGTGCAAGCTGGTGACAGCCCCAGCATGGATCCTCTGTGGGGGAAGATGTGTCTTTGTCGTGCCGCCCAACCCCCTTCTCCTCTTCCTTCTCCCCTCAGCCATTAGGAGAGAGAGAATTTTTTACCCTGACACTCAATCATTCTAGACCATTAAATAGAGGAAGGAGGAACCAGGAGCCACGTGTTAAGCAGAGCTCATTTTCCCCTGAACAGCGCAACGATCCAGCCAAACTGATTGTGTTTGCTATTACAATCCTCTTTGCAAGCATTATAGATTGAAAAATCACTAAACTAGGCAGTTGCTATAAGGTTAAATGGCATTTTATGTGTAGATATACAAACACACGCATGAAGTGTTTCTAGCCTTTCATCAGTACAAGGGTACAGACCCAATTCACAAATTTGGAATGGATAATTCTGATTCTAAATAGCTGACAGAAAACACATGTGACATGATTGCTACAGTCTTATCAGGGAAAATGATTCTCAGGCTGGTATATGGTCATCTCTACCTTCAGACAAGGATTTATCAGTAATATCTTACTGGGGCATGGCAGTATTTCATTGGGTATTTCACTTATGCCCCAGTAAAAAGGTCTAGTGCCACCCCTAACTCAAACTTGTAAGTCATAGTTAAAATCAGCACCTGGAACACAACTGGATGAGCCGACATGCTTTTTCCCTTACTAAGCCCGGTGAACAGTGGCACTGGGTATGTAAGGAGTGTGTGTGTTTGTGTGTGTTTAAGATTAAATATTAAAACTATGTTGAGCTCAGTCACCTTGACCAAAACGCCAATGTAGGCAGGTTAGAAACAGAGAACCATTGAAATCTCACATTCCGAAACAGTCTGCTGGTTACATTACAATGTATTCGAAACTTATAATACAGTCATTATGTAATCAGAGGGAAGTAGCAATGTTCACTCATCAGAACTTCTTCTTCAAGTAAAACAAAACAACCACATTCACATGCTGTTCATACACCAATAAACTGAGTTGTCAATGATTAGATTATTCCAAACTAAATTTATCTCACAATCCAAAAATAATTTTGTGAAGTTCTGAAAAGATCATACTCATATACAAACTCAGAAATGATGTGTGATTTTGGTTTAAAAAATATCTCTTTATTACTTTTTCAATTGCTGATAAAGAAAGGAAGGGTTTGTTTTGCACTTTTGCAACAAAATAAAGAGCAAATGATGCACAATTTCTGCATAGCTTTGCAATATCTGTGAATGTCATAGTTTTTGTGCTGCCACAAAGAGTTTCGGGAAATGTCGCCTTGTAAACCAGCAAAATAATTATTATTTGCAGGCTTTATTGGCATTATTCATCAAAAGTACACAAAAACTTTACAGTAACCATTTACATTTGAAACAAAATTTTTCACAATTCAAATTCACTTCCGCCATGATTCATAAACTGGCACAGTAACAATTTGAAAAGTCTGGGCATAAAGAAATTTCTAAATGGTAAATATGACATTGTGAGAAGCTTTTCCTCTAAGTGAGATTATTTAAACATGACCAAAAGGCAGCAAGAAAAAAACAGAAATGCATAAAGAGATTATATATTTTAGTCTTGTTTATACTTTATACTTTAGTTTTGTTCCAAACTATATCATTTTCTTTGTTCTGAGGTACATAAAAGATATTTTAAGGAATCTTTCAACTGTTTTTTTCCCATACAATAAAAAGAATCCAGGCTCATTGGAAAAACATACCTGAGGACATTTGGACATTTTGCAACACTTTCAAAGTGAAATGTCCAGTGAGTGGCACTAAAGCATCATCTTAATCTATATGTGATATGAATCTGGCAACGCTTTGTTACATTTATTACAATACCTATGGTTGTTGTAGGTACCAAGGCAGTTTGGAAATGAAATTTCCAGCGAGGGACACTAAAAGGTTAATGCTTTATAATATTTGAAAATAACATACCACCTACACTAAACTTAACCGATAGTGTTAAAAAAGCATACATGAGTATAAAACGCATTTGCTTGCTTGCCTGTTTTAGCTTGTTTCAAAAAGTCTTTAAGCACGACAAAGACACATCTTCCCCCATAGAGGCACATCCCAAGAGCAGAGCTGTACCAGGTGAGCTTCCAAGCAAGTTTACTGGTACAGAAAAACCACGTGGACCTGATTATGTGATGCACACATCAAAATATTAGTTTACAAATCATGCACTATGGTAAAAATGTTTTGACATCACAGCACAGTACAAGGAACTGCATGAAAAGTCTTAATAAACCCATAAATGTTTAAATAATTATATTCAGGTCTTTAAAGACCTGGATCTATATCTAACACAAATGGATCTCACACTGCCAAAATAATATAAAACGTTCCTGATATTTTAATAAAAATTACAAAAAATAAATAAATAAATTGGAACTTGGAAAATTTCAATTTGAGCGGATGCTTTTTGCCATCATTACAGTCATCGTCAGAGCTCATTTCCCCAGGGCATTCAGCACAGCTCATATATGATCTCAACAGTGACAGGTCCAAATCCAGAGTGAGGTTCCAAATCCAAAAACTATGAGTGTGTGAACAGAGTGTGCCCATCTCCGGCTTGTCTAGAAGCTCCAAAGGAGGGTGAGGCAGGAGCCGAGCTTAAGTCAAACGCTTGCAGTGAGGACAATCAGCTTCCTCAAGAGCTGATCAAGCGTGCTCTGCTCTGAGACAAAAAAAAGAAAAGATTTGTGTCCATCATCCCGAGGAATAGTTTGGGGGCATCTCCTAAACTTTTTTTTTTCTTTTCGCTTCTGCTCTAAAACAGAGACAGAAAGTTTGCACATACAGTGACAGACAAAGCATCTTCTGAAGACAAGATAGAGATGATTACGTTGCGTCACCTGACGTCCGAGGCCGATGGTTTTGCATGTAGTACACGTGACTCACACTGAAGGCTTGGGACAGCATGATGCAGCATCAATCTTCCCACAAGAAGGAACTGCAGTGGACTGTTTGTTTAGGTTGCCTATGCTTTATTTTATGTATAGGTAGCCTATGTTTTCTTTTCTTTTCTTTTTTTAAGTTTTGAGTTTGTCAAAAATGTAGATAGATTCACATTTTTCCAATAAGCCTATATTATAACAAAAGTCAAAGGGAATAACAACTGTTATTCATACTGTAATTTCTGAGCAAACTTATTATAAAAAAGCAACAACAGTATGACTCTGTCCAGGAGCACATCTACAAGAGATGACCCTGGATTTTATAAGCATGAGGGTGACACTGCTGAATCAGAGGCTTTGCTTACTTAAGACAGGGCTGCCAGAGAACCTGTCGCACTGAATTATTTATCAATTAGATGACCGTTAGCGAGGACAGAGAGAAAAGAGTTGAGGGGAGTCAAGGGAGACAGGACAAAATAACAGCAGTCTGTGTGTCTGAGTGTAAGAGAGAGAGAGAGATTGTGTGTGTGTGTCTGTGTGTGTGTGTGAGAGAGAGAGAAAAAGAGAGAGAGAGAGAAATATGTGTCCGGGTGTGTTGCCAGATAAGAGTACATGTCTGTTTGTATGGTGTGTGATGCAGTTATCTGTTCTGCATGTCTTTTTTTGTTTTTGAAGGCTCTTTATTATGGTTTGTCCCACCTTGTCACTTGACACACATGCTAAAGGCCATTAATGCAGATACAATATACAGAGTTTGTGTGTGCGTGTGTGTGTGACACACTTGCGTGTATGTGTGTGCAGATGTCGGGAGGAGAGAAAGGCGTTTAGAACAGAACAAGTGTGGCCTGTCTATGCTAACATGCTAACAAGTTATACATAATCACACACAGACTCTAACTGACACTGATAAAGCTGGGATGTTACAGCTCAACAACACTATCACATTTCACCATCTCTAACGGAGTCAACAGAAAGCCGTCGATCAGACCATGAAACCTCAGACACCACTGCAAACCCTGTTAAGCACTTCAGCAATTCAACATTATAATCAACTTCACAAACTCATTTAAAAGCGGCAATTGCCTTTTTGATATTTTTTGTTTTCTCCACACTACATTAAAACAAACATTAAAAATCAGCAATTTTAGCATGATTTCAGCTAAAGAAGCAAAATTTATTATTCAGATTTTATTTTTTCACATTCTATTAATAGAATATATCATGGTTTCAGCCTTTCCTTATTTCCCTACTGTCCAATCTAGATGTACGTAACTGAAAAATCAGTGACACCCCTGATTGTGTATAGAAACAACATGTGCTCAAAAGTTTACATACCCCTTGCAGAATCTGCAAAATGTTAATTATTTTAACAAAATGATGAGGGATCATAAAAATGCATGATGTTTTTTTTATTTAGTACTGTCTTACATACAGTTTGCATATAGTCCACAAGACAAAAAAATTGCTGAATTTATAAAAATTACCCCATTCAAAAGTTTACATACCCTTGATTCTTAATACTTTCTGGCATCATCTGGATGATCCATGACTGTTTGTTTGTTTGTCCCGAGCAGTTAAACTGCTCAACATTCTTCAGTAAAATCCTCCAATTTGAAGATCAAGGTAAATTGTACCTAATTTGTCTTCCGGGAGACATGTAAGTATCTTCTGTAGCTTCTAAAGCGTAGCACTAAATGAAAAATATGATATTTATACAAAATAAGAAAAATGTACACATCTTCATCCTGTTAAAAGTTTACTCCACTCCAAATTTCTGTCAAGTACTCACTCTCATGTCGTTCCAAACCTGTGAGACCTCCATTCATCTTCGGAACACAAATCAAGATATTTTTGATTTGATCTGAGGGTTTCTGAACCAAACATAGGCAGCAAAGTTATTGCAACTTTCAAGGCTCAGAAAGGTATTAAAGACATTGTTAAAATAGTCCATGTGACTACAGTGGTTCAACCTTGTTGTGTGAAAAGATGGGTCTCAAAAATCATGCAGTCACTGTTGTAAAGGTTTCAAATATACAAAATATGCTGGAAAACACAAGAATTTGCGGGACCTGGAGGATTTTTCTGAAGAACGTAGGGCAGTTTAATTGCTCAAGGACAAACAAGGGGCCCAAGAACAACCATCACAAAACAAGCAGTCATGGATCATCCAGGCAATGGCACACAGTAAGAATCAAGGGTATGTAAACTTCTGAATGGGATCATTTTTATGAATTAATAAATTTTTTACAATATATGTAAAGATCTTTATTTGAATTTTTTTTATTGAGGACAGTACTAAATAAAAAAATAAGGGGTATGTAAACTTTTTGGCATGACTGTATCAAGCCATAGATCAGATAGTGGAATGTGTTTTTCCGTCAGCAGGCATTTGAATCTGAAGAGCTTTAAATGAGTGTGACAACCTCTTACTGACCTAGGGTTAGTACTCACACCACAACAAAAAAACAATTATTCTTATATTTATATTTATATTGGTTATCTTAGCCACCGCTTATTAGAAGATTGCAGTCTTTCAGGCCCATCGCGCTCTTTGCAGTAACACTCAGTATAAACAGACATACACAAATGTGTCTCAAGAGAGAAAACAGGACCTTGTTTTTCCAAGAAAGCACAGACTAACTAAACTATTGCACGCTGGTCTTTCTTCCCCTTCGATTTGACTAAGTAAGATAAGTTTGTTTGAAGCTAAAATAAACAAGTTTGATATACAATATACAATATGGTTCAAAAGTTTATGGTAATATTCACCAAGGCTGCATTTGTTTGATAAAATATGCAGCAAATATAAAATATAACTTCAATTTAAAATAGCTATTTAGTAATGCATTCCTGTGATGGCAAAGCTGAATTTTCAGAATCATTACTCCAGTCTTCAGTCACATGGTCCTTCAGAAATCTTTTTAATATGCTGATTTACTGCTCAAGAAACATTTCTCATTATTATCAATGCTGAAAACAGTTCTGCTTCAGAGCTGCTTAATATGTTTTGAAAACTGAATTGAAGAATAAATTACTTTTAAAAAAATATACAAATCTTACTGACCTTATGCTGACATTTCTCATTATCATGTTGAAAACTGTTGTGGAAACTGTTTTTATGACAACTGTGATACATTACTTTCATTGATGAATATGAAGATGAAAAGAACAGCATTTATTTAAAGTAAAAATCCTGTGAAATTATTAATGTATGAATGAAATGATAAATTACCAAATTATAAATGAACTTTTGTTCAATTTAATGTACCCTTGCTTAATAAAACTATTAATTTCTAAAAAAAAAAAAAAAAAAGTCAAATTTGTAAATTTGCCATAAATTTGACTGCTATTGTATAAATATTTGAAGTATTTCATAGAATATGTCTCATTATTTCAATTGATACTGAAAGAGAGGCAGAGGCAATGTCATAGAGGAAGGAGAGGTCAAAGAAAGAATCAGTGGATAGAGAGCAAGAGAGTAGAGAATTAATAGAGAGGAAGGCAGTTGGCAGATTAGGGAGGGAGATCCTGCGGTGCAGCTTCAAACAAAAAGGCCCACTATGAGTGCGATCACTGATTACCAGTCTGGTGATTGGGTTTCATTTAATCCTTTCTCTCTGTCACTCCCTCTTCCCTTTTCAACCTCACACACTTCTCACCTCCTCTTCTGCCGCCCAGCCATATGCCCACACAGCTGTGCCCCCAGGTGCAAAGAGCAAGCACAGAGCAGAGAGGTCTGTCAGGACTCCTGCAACCTCGATAACGCAGAGGCATCACAAAGAGAGAGAGAGAGAGAGGGAGAGAGAGAGAGAGAGAGAGAGAGAGAGAGAGAGAAAGAGAGAGGGAGGGGGCTAGAGAACACAAAGAGTGAATAAAGAACATTTCATATTTCAAGACAACTTGAGTACACCACATGAAGGGCAATTGTAAATACTGGAGTCAACTTGTAAAAGCTGTAGCTAATGTCGCTTATCTTCACATCATTACACAGACGATGAGAGAAGAAACTAGAGAAAGTAAGGTTGATGTCTGTGGTTTTCTGCTGGATGTTTGAAATCTTTGGTCTGGCCTGATATCATAACCAATGAGTAGGATGTGTTTTTGAGAGGGCCATCAGAACCGCTGGAACCCAGCAGTCCATGTCTCCTAACAACCCCTCCCGAACTGTTGTGAGTCACTTTAACCCTCTTAAATGCAGCTTTTTATGCTGAAACTTCATGTTATCATACACTGATTTGTACATGAACAATTATAAATCTCATCTCTCCAACAGTGAGGTGACACATAAACCTGCTGCTCATTTCATTTCATGAATATTGTTAGAGCTACAGGGCTTGAATTTTGGAGGAATGCAAGTATTGCGCATAATTTTACTAATTCTCACTGATTTTGTTATGATTGAGTTATGTTTTAAGTGAACGTAAACAGTTGACAAAGTAAACGCATGTGTAACAGTACAATGGATCCGTGTGTCAGGTCTTAAAGTGACAGCAGCCTAATAGACCTGCTGCCAGATTATGCGATAATCTGAAAAATATCTATATTTCAGTCTTTCCCCATGGTATCGATGTCAAAATTGTGGCCAGTGAAAAATCTGAGTGGCTAGTAACTTTGGAAAACCACTTGCCACAGTGGCCGGTGAGCAAAAAAGGTACAAAAGCTGTCACTGGGGTGGTACCCTTTCAAAAGATACACCTTTGTACCTAAAGAGTGCATATTAATAACTCAAAGGTACATATTGGAACCAAAAGTGTACAAATAAGTACCTAAATGGTACACATCACAACATTTTTAAAGGGGACTGTCCTAGTGACAGCTTTTTTTTCTGAGAGTGTTGGGGTCAGTTTGACCCTGCATAAATGCTTAAAGATGACAGTGATGATGAATTTAAAATAGGGAAGCAATTTGTCTGAAAAACAACAGAAATGTATATAAAATATTACTGATCCTAAAGAGTATCATCTGATTAGAAAGAAACTGCTGAAAGGGAGTCAAACTAGAATGCGATCTCAAAACTTTATCAAAATTATATGAAGAGATCTTTATGGACTGTTGCTGGTTTGACTACCAAAAATTATCTTGAGTATAAGAAAAAACAAACAAACAAAGTATTCAACTAGGAGGACATCTAGTCAAATGAGTTTTTTTTGTCATGTGTTCAAATGTTATTTTTTATTCAGGAAATGCAAATTAAATACACACAAATATACACTATCGTTCAAAAGTTTAAATTGCATTTTAAAATGAAAATATTGCTGTTTTTATTGTATTTTTGATCAGATAAATGCTCCGTAGGCAAAAAGAAAGGAACTTTTACTGACCCCAACTTTTGAATGTGTACATGCATACAGATTCTAAGGACTAATAGAAAACTTGTGGCCTTTTTTGATGCAACTCAGTTCCTACTGTTAGTGCATTAGCACTGATAATAAAGCAATACAATGAAGTGTGTTATCACATACACATCCTCATACACAGTTTGTGATAGTGCTTGTCAGCAGTTCGGTAATTAGATAAATATAGGAATAAAGGAAGTATGCAAACACGATACACCACATCTGCAAGAACAAGAAAAAGAGAATGAAACTTCGCAGAGAGAGAGAGAGAGAGAGAAAAACCATCTAGACAAGGTGTGGTTTAACAAAGAAAATTAGGAAACAAAAGCAAAAAAAGGAAATGAAAGGATACAAGTAACTTCCCAATACAACACAGACACCCCAACACAAACAGTACTAGAACATACTACATGGTCATCAGTAGATGACAGCGGGATTTACTGTGTAAAGACAATACCTAGGCAGTTTAAACATACTACGCAAAGTCACTCAAGGGGCACACATTTCTGGAAATATTGAGAACATTTACGTTAATGCATTTGGCAGACACTTTTGTTCGAAATGACTAAGTATATTAAAACTTCAGCCTCAAGGATTATGGAAATATTTATGAGTAGCAAGCTTTTCTAGAGAAGAAGGCAATGAAATGTGAAATGTTTTGTGTTCTCTAAACAATCCTTATTTGTCTTCCTGTGAGGCTGCCAGGGACAAAAAGTAATGTCGTTATTAACATATGTTTTCAAATATGTTTTCACAAATTCATTATAATCCGGTATGTGATTTATGCCAAAGGCCACTTTATACTCTTGTTGAAGCCACTGAAATTACATGTTATAATTAAATTTTTTTTTTTTTTGAGAAGTACTGTTTGTGAAAGTGAAAAAGAGAAGGAAGACACAGGAAGAGGATAGACTTGGTTTTTGGATTTGCTGCAGTCTGCAACGATTAAAAAAGAGCCTACGCTGATGACGACGGACAGTGTTTTGGCTGTCGCTCACACACACACTACCAAGGACAGCTCGACCACACTGTGAGAGAGAGCTCATGCCTTCAAGACACACAGCCATTTCTGCACGCACACACAGCCACAGTAATATCCAGCCACCCAAACACTTGCATAACACTGTCTGATCCCTGTTTTGTGACCCTGCAGCATGCCAAACACAGCACTGATGCAGAGGGGTGAAACAGAGGCCCTTGTCTGTCTCTCTGTCTGCCTGGTGGGAAGGAAGTCGACGTCTCGTCTGATAACACCCCTCTACCCAATTTCAGAGCTCCTTTAAAATCAAAAGCCTTCAGTGAAATCAGGTCATCCCCATAACTCTGTACAACACCATCTCCTTCAGTGAGAGGATTGTTCCTGTGCTGATCAAAGTTGGACATACTGAGCATTATCTGGATAATCTGAAGTTTTTCAAACAGGCAAGTGAGTGATAGCATCAATAATAACATCCCCTACACAACAAACAATACAAAGATGTTGTTTTATCCACCCTATAGACTAGTCTAGGATTACAAAGCTGACTGTAGACTGACCTCTTCCTGTGAGTGTGCTAGAGTGTTTTTTCATAGTGAGAAAAGCATATAAGAGACGTTCTGGCCATTTATGTGATCAAACCCTGAGATATCTGAACCACAAAACCAATATTAAAAACATGGCTTAAGAACTGTATTAAAGCTTAAGCCTTCATTTTCCTTGCCAGCACTACATGGTGAAAAATCATAAAGCAATTATTTTGATGATAAAATTGATTGCAGTATGAACACAATATCAGTGCTGAAAGAACATGTTTAAAGACATCTTTTGCTCATAAACTACTGTCAATAGATAGACTTGCTTATGAAGGCTTTTTACAGTGTCAGGACTGTAAGTGGGAATGCAACACATTTTCTTAAATGTTCTTATGAGAAAGGAAGAAAGAAAGAAAGAAAGATTACAGCAGAAATACCAGAGGAAATATCTTAGCCAGTACGTGGGGCTCCAATATTGCATTGGAGAATTTCCTTCAAGTCAAAAATGTTGAGAACCACTGCTATAAACCCCCTACAAGCTTCAAAACTTTTAAACTTTCAAACAAGACTTTGCCATATTAGCTATCTTTCAAAAATCCATTCACTGCATTTATGTGAATTCCTTTGAATTTCAGGCATTGAATACATAGAAATTCAAATCTCAATTGACCCTTCGCAAACCGTTTGACTGACAGGCGATCTGACCAATCAAAACCCCGAATCCGCCATTTTGTCTGAAAAAGCTGTCAGGCGAATTAGTAGATTAACATTGGTGAACTTCAAAAATTGTGTGCACTCACGTCTTTCCGCGCTTGAAACAACATTCCTTCTGATGTCCATTCATGTTTATTTGATGCTATAAATGAACTAGCATGAAGAGATGATCAGTTCACGAGCCGTTTGAAGGATCTGTCATGACACATTAAAGAGACACTACATGGTATTTATTGTTTAAACTTCTTTAAAAAATTGTAATGTTTTAAATATGAAACTGTTTCATACGTTGTCAGTGTCCTCTTTGCTCCGCGATGTATTTTTCACTGCGTGAGAACATGATGTGTGGTGTGAGAGCGCCATGTGTTTTCGGGCAAAGCAACAGGGGGCGGGTTTTGCGAAGGGTCAGTTACAGTTACACCCTTCGCAAAGACCTTACTGTTGCTATATTTGACAAGTCATGCGCTCTCACACCACACATCATGTTCTCACGAAGTGAAAAATACATTGCGAAGTAAAGAGGACACTGACAAAGTATGAAACAGTTTCATATTTAAAATATTGTAATTTTTAAAGAAGTTTAAACAATAAATACCATATATAGTGTCTCTTTAATGTGTCGTGACAGATCGCTGTAGCTCCTTCAAGCGGCTCGTGAACCAACATCTCTTCATACTAGTTCATTTATAGCATCAAATAAACATGAATGGACATCAGAAGAAATGTTGTTTCAAGTGCGGAAAGATGTGAGTACGCACAATTTTTCAAGTTCAAGTTCACCAATGTCAATCTACCAACTCCCCTGACTGCTTTGTTGGACAAAATGGCAGATTCGGGTTATGATTGGTTATATCGCCTGTCAATCAAACTGCCAGTGAAGGGTCAATTCTGCATCCTGTTTGCTTCCTCAAATCAAATTCATTTGAACTGAATTCTGAGTTGTGCACAATCCTGCTGTGTTGAAGTAATAGCAGCTTTTGGAACATACTTGACCCAAATTTTACACAAATTTGATTAAAATGCTAAATGACTGTTTTATTTAAAATAACTGGATGGCACTCACATGCATCGTTATAAGGCCATGTGACAAGAGTAAGGCACACACTTTAGCTACAGTCTTTATTGTTGCATTATGCCTCCTTTTTCCACTTACTAAACAAGATAACAAAATTTAAACAAAACAAGATACAGTACACAGAATTCAGTAAACCGTAAAACAATATTTTATTCTAAACAGCCATTCTCATGAAGCTTAGCTTAATGCATTGAATGCCAAAGTGTGTTGTCTTTCAAACCTGTATGGTACATCTGAAGTGGCTCCCTCCTGTGGCTGTGACAGTCCACTACACAGACATATCTAGTCTACACACTCTTAACAACAACAAAAAAAAATATATCAAGGTTCTTCCCCTAGCCCCTCTCCCCATCACCCACTCGCCATCTCATCTCCTCTCTGTTCCTTCCCCCTCTCTTCTCTTGCTGACTGCTGCATTGTGGGTCTCTGTATAGCATTATGCTGGCACAGTGTATACAAGCTTGCTGACACATGCAAAGCAGCACAGCCAGACACCCTGACAAATCTACGCACATATGCACACAGTATCCACACACACGCATACGACGCCATGGATTAATCTTTTTCATGTTGCATAAATGCTGATGTGCTTTCAGTGACTGCAGAGCTTACAGGTCTGTTGGAAATTAGTCTGTCTAGCGCTTCTTACTGTTCTCAGCAGGCTCTTTTCAGCCTGTAATTATCAGAGGTGTTTTCTAAAGGGGAATTTCACACAGACATTTATTACAACAAAACTTTTGGCCACATTTTATATTAGATGTCCTTAACTGCTTACATAAAACATTAGTACAATGTAGTTATTGTGTTCATATTGTATTGCAAAACACCTGCTATTGAGGTTTGATACGGGTAAAGTTAGGGACCGGTTTGCTGGTAGGGGTAGGTTTAAGGGTGGGTTAAGGGGTGAGGGATAGGTCAAAAGTGTAACTTTAGATGTAATTACAGAAATTAAATACAGCTATAATTACATTCAGGTATTTTTCAAATATATAATGCAAAAACATATATGCACACAACCAGTCACACACTTAAAATACACACCACAGTTCATTTCACATGAGTCAGATATACCCGAAAAAGTATTTGTGATTCAGCGATGGAGTCAGTTGTGAACTAATAATACCTTTAAAAGATTCACTGACTGAGTCAGATTTAAACCACTAACTCAAAAATTCTTTATGAATCTTTTTGAGTCTCTTTGTAAGTACTTTGAGATTGCTAAAAAAGTTGGTTCTATGGTATGTATCTGCGTAGTTTAAATGTAATCCGTACGCAATACAGTCGTCATGGTGTCATTGTCCGTTGTATCACTTCAATGCCATTGACAACTCCTCTCCAGTGGCCTCATGGGATAGTAAAGTGTCCAGTTTCCATTGCACTTCAGGATATAGCTGGAAGTAATAGGTCATCCACTTTTCATCTACAGTTTTATGAATACATTGATTTTGGACATATTCTACTAGAAAAATATGGATTTTTGGATGGAGACCTGGTTCATAAGAACCTCCCCCACCCCAAAAAATTGGACTTATTGAAGGAGGAACCAGAGAGACCAGAATCAATTTGCCAATGGTCTCTTTTGACTTAGTTCAGTAAGCAACCACTCAGAACACCCTAGCAACCATAGAGTAACATGCCAAAACCAATTTAAACAGCTAATATCCAGAAATGCCCTTGCAAACAAACACAACACAATAGTAGCATTGCTGAGAGTTTTGCACAGGAAATACCAAAGCTTTTTCACAGAAAATGTAAAGATAAATGGTGCTCTCTTGCCAGACAAGGATCTTGATATGACATGTCATTCCTTGTACTTCTGAAAGAAAAAAAGACACTAAAGTGAAATCAACTAGCAAAGCAATCATAGAAGGAATGGCATGAATGCTGCACATGCTTATTTGGTCTATGAGAACAAAGATGTTATGAAATCTTCGGGTATCTCGATATGACTTGGTCATAGAGCTCCCAGCTCTATACGGAGACGTTAATATGCTCATTTGTTCAAATGAATTTTATTACTCATTTTTTTCTATCCACGTGATGCTTTTATTTTCTACTTGTGTGTATAGATATGCCTCATTGTCAGCTATCTCTTATTTTACCACTATGATTTCTCTTAGTTGCAAATGAAGGAATAGCAACAACCGTGCTCCATCCATGACCCTCAGAAGTGCAGACCACACCACTTATCTGTGGAATTCTCGGTGTCGCTCCATGTTCATCAACACCTCACTGTAGAGCCCGACAGGCTCAGGGAGAGGGAGAAGATGCTGTCCCAGCGAAGCACACTGTCAAGCACACTGTGTCATCAAGGATGTGCCGTTGGTTATTAGAAAGAAATTCCAAGCATAGCTGGGATTGGTGAGATTTTTTAATCTAATTTGCCTGTTTGACCCAAGCCGTAGTCTACTGAAGTAAAGATGAGGCCCCACTTTCGAAGGGAAGAGAAAAAGACAATTTATGTGAATTTGTGAGCCCCTTGCTCTTGAAGTCTATTCCATCTCTTGTTTTCCCAGCATGGCCTCCAGAATGTTTCCACCCAGTGGGGAGGTGCGTCCTGCAGTATGGGTCACTGGGTTTGTGCTTTGGATAACTCTCCCCCACCTCTTTCGATAAACAGACACACACTCCACACTGCCCTCGGCCTCAAGGATGAAATAAAGACAGCTTCACTATCAGCACGTGAATTATGAATGATTAATTCAAACAGCATGTTTGAGTAATAGGAAGTGTGTGACTGAGCGCAGGTGTGTGTGTGACTTTGACTTTAAAGAGATAAGAGTCGTGGCAGAGGAAGGGAATGCAAAAAAAAAAAAAAAAACTGTTTTGCATGTATCAAACCTTTAAATACATACACTACTGTTCAAATGTTTGAGGTCAGTATAATTTTTAAAAAATAAAATAATACTTTTACTCAGCAAGAATGTGTTAAATGGATCAAAAGTGACAGTAAAGAGTTTTATAGTGTTACAAAAAAAAGTTCATTTCAAATGGATTTTTGGAAATAAGAGGTATCAGTTTCAACAACAACAACAAAAAATAAAATAAAATAAATAAAATTAAGCAGCACAACAGTTTGCAACACTGATAATAACAAGAAATGTTTCCAAATCAGCAGATTAGAACGATTTCTGAAGGATTCATGTGACAGGAATAATGGCTGCTTCTTACCAATCCCAAACCTTTGAACACTTGTGCACATTCCACATTATGATTTCACTGATATTTAGTGTTCAGAAAAAAAAATTATTTGAAATTCTATATGAACTAAATACATTTACATGCTGTTGTCTGAATATGTATGCTGGACGAAGCTGATCTACAATCACAATATCTAGGTCTATTAATCTGACTAAAATAAAATTTCAGTCGGACTAAAGCTTTTTATGACATTTTAAAAAGACAAATTATTGCTTTAGTCTGACTAAATTTAAACTTTTGAAGTGCATGTAAACACTTGCTTTATCCCTCTCTCTGTGTACCACTCACCACAAAAAATGCAAATAGATAGGCCAACAAGATTAGACAGCAAGAATAATATTTTACTACGTAAATGTATTTTCGCATACTACAACTGTTGCACAAATGTTAAGATCCACATTTTAGTTAGTATACAGTAAATAGCAAGTAAATTTGTAAAATTAGAGATATGGCGGCTCCACTTTCAAAGCTCTGTCATGGAAAGATAAATATTTCCACATGGATAACATCTCTGAAGAATGAGGGTCTTCGTGATGCTGAGGGTTTCTCCACACTGACATCTATCATAGTCTAGCTGTAGTTTGCTTTGGAGGGCTTACAATGTATGGCTTCTCAAGAGCCATTGTTTACAGAAACACGCAGATAAAATGAACTCGGGGTTCTGGTGGCCAGTTAAGGGTGTGTTACATGTTTGGTCTCAGTGTGAGCTGGAGCTGATGAATGTGTGTTTGTGTAAATAAAGTAACAAGACACACTAGAGCAGAGTCTCATAGAGGGGGGGATAAGAGGAAGCACCTGGGGCGATACAGAGAGTTGGGTGAGGAGAGGGCGCTTATAAAAGAGGGAGACAGAACATATAGGAGAGCACTGAAATGTAGTTATCAGGACGTGAAAGAGTTATAAAGGGCTTGGAAAAAATGGTTATAGGATCTCAAAATTGGTCACTTTACTGTATACAAGTGCAATGGTGTGTGAAAACCTTGAGTTTGTGATTCACAACACCACTGTTGTGTGGAGACAGGAGAATGCAATATATACACATGTTAGAGAATACCTAATGCACAATTAAAATAATATACACATTCTGCTCAATATGCATTACCATTCAAATTGTTAAAAAAGGAACAGTAAAGACTTTTACATTGATGATTTCTATTACGATTAAATGTGGTTCTTTTTAGGTTTTTATTCAAAGGAATGCAACCGTTTTGAAAAGAAATGTTTTTTGAGCACCAAATCAGCATATTAGGCCCTGTTTACACTTAGTATAAGATCTAGCACATAGCATACGCTTTTGTTGATCCGATCACAAGTGGACGGCGCCAAATACAGGTGTAAACGGGGTCTAAAAGTTTTCGAGCTTGTCCGGAATGATAGAATGATTTCTGTCGGATCGTGTGACACTGAAGACATGCAGGAGTAATGGCTGCTGGAAAATTCAGCTTTACATCACATGAATAAACATCTTAAAACATATAACAATAAGAAAATAGTTATTTTAAAATGTAATAATATTTCACAATATTACTGCCTTTACTGTATTTTGATCAAATAAATGCAGCCTTGGTGAGCATTAGAGACTTCTTTCAAAAACTTGAAAAATTCTTGTACATAATTTCTGCAGGGAAAACATTTAAAACTATTACCAACAGGAATGAATGTACAGAAGTCTTTAAAACGAGAAACAAAAATGGAATGGTAAATAAACACAAACACGGGCAATCTCATGAGTTCACATTAAAGGACACTAAGGAGACTCACCTGTCCAAAGAAAGTGCTAATCAAAGGCACTATTAAAATGGATGACGAGAACATCTCAGATTTATAATTTAGCAGCCTGTTCGTGATCTGTCCCATTGTTCAGACAAGCTTAATAAATCCTCCAAAAGCAAATCAACAGCATGCTTCATTAATGGATATTGGCCCAATAACAGTACAGCTATTGTATCTTTCTGCATACCAGTACTGAAAACTTTTGAACAACCGAACAGTTACTGTAATCCTCTGGTCCGGTTTGAGTCTCTAGGAATTGATCTAAATTGGGCCTCCAAACCTCTGACCCTGAGCATAGCGCTGAGAAAATGGGCCTGGGTGTCTGTAACCGCAGCTGTGTTACATAAACACACCATAAACTAGCCTGTCTGTCACGGATGAGCCTGAAGATCCCATCACAGGCACTCTGGAGCCTCGCTTTGTACTTAAATAAGGCCCTTTTTACCAGCCTGATTAATTGCTAGTGTGGTCTGAAAGCTAACTGTTAAGGCACTATAGGCTGCTTCATGCCTCCTACTGCACATGTTCTTTAAAATCCAATCTGCATACTGAGTTAGGGACTACACAGAATGTTAATTGACTCTTTAAAGTCTTTCACTTTGCCATAATGCTCTTGGAGTGAACATCTATCATGTCATTGCCACGCTTTTTGGTTTGTACCATGTTTTTTCGACATTTTATTGCATGTTATTCTTTGAGCTATCACTTAAATATAGTATATGAAAATGGTAATCATTTTAAATCATGGTATATATCAAAGTTCTGTGGATTTACCATCATTGCATTATAGTACTGCTTCAGTATTTTTTTCTAAGGGCCTCAGCATGTTCAGGGAATGTTTTGCTTTATTAATCCATCCCAGCTCCACCAGACCCCAGGAGAGATGGAGAGACATAGCGCAGTGCTGGCAGACAGCCAGACAAATATCCAAAATAATAATCAGCAGATTTCAGCAACCTCCCTGCCTGTTCCCAGCTTCTTACCCCCACCTTTCTCACTTGCTTTACCCTTTGTCTGTTTATAGACATAGATCTGATGGATACAAATATGTGCAGCGTATGGACGGATGTTGATTTATATAAGTGTTCACAGAACGGCATGGGAAATTAGTACACAGAAAATGGATAGAAAGGAACCACTTGTGCTGTATCAGTGCTCAAGATTGGATCATTGATTTTCACATTACAGGCCTGTCCACATGCACAAACATAGCCAACTCATCTATTGTTCACCACCTCCTCCTGTGTGTGAAGATAATGCACCACCTAGTGTCCTTTGCTCAGATCCTGATAATGAGTGAATGACAAAGACAATGTACATGCATATGGTATGAGCGTTTGTTTGACTGTTCAGGTTAATGAATATATGTATAGAGGTTATACATACATATTGCATTGTGCACTGCACTATGTCCTACACTCCATAAGATCATGTTCCCAAAAGTAAAAGAATATAGAAATGCTACAGTAATAAGGTTGGTTAACTGTACGTTACCACTATAAAATATCGTAAGTGAATTAAGGTTTTTAAAAGTATAAATGATCATAAAATTTACAGTGAAAATCTATATCCAAGACATTTAGAATTTATGTTACAAAAGATTTCGGCTTCAAGTAAATGTTCTTTTACACTTCCTATTCACTAAAGAATCCTGACAAAAAAAAAAGAATGTATCACGATTACCACAAAAAGATAAGCAGAACAACTAATTTCAGCTTGATAATAATAAGAAATGTTTTTGAGCATCAAATCAGCATATTAGAATCATTTTTGAGGGATCATGTGACACTGAAGTCTGGAGTAATGATGCTGAAAATTCAGCTTTGTCATCACAGGTAAAAATGACAATTTTTCAAGTCATTTTCAATTGTGATAGTATTTCACAATAGTATACAATTGTTACAACTTTTTTACTGTATTTTTCATCAAATGCAGCCTCGGTGAGCATAAAAACATTCTTTCAAACGGTATGGAATGGAATCATACATGTTTTAAAGTAAAAATATGAATCACCTTAAACAACCCTTGTGTTGGGTTGAAAATCCTAATTTAGTGTTCCAAGTCAAAAATGACCAGCCTTTTAAATTGCTTGTAAATCTCTCACTGCAATAATATCACTATATTATATGTTGTGTTCCTTTTTGGAACTGATTTTATCATAGGCCTCACTGACTTCTACACCTCAGATTTCGAGTGAAAAAATTAGTATAAGATTACTCACCTCAAAAAATTGAGGCACATAAGGTCAGATAAACTAGGCCTATGATCAATGATGAGATTTATATGCAATTTTTGCAGGCCTGCAACCCCACCCCCCTCTCCAGGTCAAAAAAGACCAAAACACAACATGAGGGTTAAAGGATATCAGAAGTCTCAGAGTCAGAGTTTTCTCATTTTAATTTTCTATCTTGGAACAAGCACAAAAAATGGATTACTATTCAATTTGTTCACATTTCAGCTTTATATTCCTCCATTTGTGTGAGTCCTGGACTTTCCCGCTCACATGGCAGATAGAGAAAGAATGCATATGTGAATGAATGTGGTGATAGTACTGCTCCGGATCAGTCTCTCTTTATCTCTAGAGCAGGCGTGTTTATGAAAGACTGTGTGTCGCCTCTGGATGTTTCTGGCCTCAGTCATCCATATTAATGAAGAAGAGCTGCCCTGTTCAGCAGTTCTAACCAAAGGGAATGGATTCTGGACATGGATATTTGGGTTCCATAACAGCCTGGTCTCATTGTTAACACGTAGGTATTAATACGTCACTTTCAGAGACACAAAACGTACATTTTTATACGTTTGGAGAGGTGTTGAAATGGACACATTGGTAGCATTTAAACTTATTACGTTTTTAGGGAAAACGTAAAATATATACGAATCTTTCATGTCAAAGATGTAGAATTTTCCTTTGATCACTTTATAGATAAATGAAAGATCCCTAAACCCCATCCAGAACCTAAACATACCCATACAGAATATTAAAAGAGAACATAATGGACAGAAATTTGTAGAAAAATGCTAATCCTACACCTAACGTTACCCATAACCATTTCTTAAAACTACTAATGTTACTGTAAATAAAAGAATTAACGTTACAGACGAACAACGCATCACAATAATTTATTAATTGTGAAAATGAAAAGTACTGCAAATGATGAGGAGTTGCAGTCGCAGTCCTCTCTGACAGTTCAGAGCAGAATTTAATTTATTAATTCATGAAAATATGAATCCGGCCTCTGTCTGTGAAAGCGCGCAATCATTTCAAATGTCAATCGGCATCTGTATGTCGCAATCTGTGACGAAGCAGGTGAGAGAGCCAATGAGCGTTCGATATCAGTGCCCTTAAACTTGGGCTCAACTTTCAAATTTGAATCAAAACGAGCGCGAGCTTTGAGCGTGACGGTTGCAGCGGAGAATGAAGATGAAGATCGTCGGATAAAGGGCTAAATATGGATCTGTTCCATGTGGATTCTAAAGATTTGGAGTAACTTACAGCGAACAAACAAAATTTTGATTTGTGAATTTATCTTGTGTATCTTATGGTTGTATTGTGAGCAGGGCCGGCTCAAGCTCAACGTCACACTCACAATTAAACTCCATCTTTAAGATGCATGTGAAAGACTGGAGGTTTTGTTTATTGATTATTAACAAACTTGCACTAAAATAAAAACATGTACAAGCACGTTTTTGGATTTTTCTTATTTTTCATTCTGCAATGTAAAAAAAAATGAAAGCACGTAACCACTAACTACAAATGCATGCTGTATTATATTATATAGTAAGAATATCTCCTGGAAGATTCGGGAGAATTTCTGGTGGGCCGACAGTAGCCTACTTCGACAAAAAGACAGTTTACGGAACGCGCAAAGCACAAATCACTAGTTCAGTTTCAATGAGAGACACACGAAAGCGGCAAATCGCTGGTAGTTCTAGTAGTGGCGAAGCTCGTACACCTGAAATACCATCACTTGCGCGTGCACAGCTCTTCGTCATAAATAGAGGTTATAAATATACGGCATATATTACGCACACAAAAAAGGTGAGCTATGTGACCTCTCTTCCGCTTTCTCTCTCACACACGAAGGGTGAACTCCAAGTGAAGGCTAAGGAAAAGTGCTTTACCTTTAAAAACACATACATTTCCTTGTAATAGTTTCAATTTACGTGTCGTCGCACAACCTACAAAGCCCAGCATAAACACCCCTGATTAATCATTTCTTATTAAAGCGTCTACATTCACAAACCACTGTTAATTTTAACAGAAAAATAGGCATAGGCTACTGTACAATGGATTTGGCATGACAAAGAGCGCTCTGATCACTAAGAAGTTGTCACTAGGCTACTTTATCGCGATCTCACAAAGTTCTAATAAATGAAGCTGTCTGCATAATGAATCTATCATTTACATAATGTCTAAAATTGGTTTATTATTATGAGGGGATATGTGAGCGTGCAGAGAGTTCCCTGCAGCAATGCCCCCCAGACCAGAGCCAATTAATGCCTGCCTTGTGCTTTGAATTTTTTTTTTTTATTACAGAATTCATATTTTCTCGTTTTATTTGTCTTATCTTATTATTTCTGTGTATAGAATGAGTAAGATATGGCTAATTAATTATTAATTACTGTATTTAATTTTTTATTACTGTAGCTTTATTACATTCTCCCGCGATTTGCGAATCTCAAGGTATCGCGGTACGTGAGTGGACGCTCTTCTCGTTCTGTTTTACGCGCTGAATAAACAAAATTCGTCGTTTTTTTAATAAATCCACTACTAAAAGTGTGGAGTTTTCTAATTCTACTTCAACTATCGATTTGACTGCAAATCGAACGATTTGATTGCAAATCTATCAGAAGAGAAGATAGTGGACATCTACGCATCTCGGAAAAAGAGGCGGCTTCTTCTGCTTTAGGTAAGATATTGTAATGTCTGAAGTAGTTCTATGACAGGTCAAGGGAGGCTCTGTTTATGAACTTTAATCGGAACGAAGAACAACACACTGTAACAAGCGCACCCGTCTAACACACTCGCTTTTTCTCGCCGCACTTCTGAACTCCCCGTGTTAACCCTATCACTGCCGATGCAAAACAAAACAGCAACTATAAAGAGTCTGTTCTATTAGCTATTCTTTGTATAAAGTCATTGTTCATTGTAAATGTATTTTATATGTAGAATGTATGATATATAAATATGATATAAAAAAAAAATCTGAGCTCGTGGTCTGCTGGCCTGGTAGGTGCCCCCCCAAGCACAAAAGTGAAACTCCGCCTATGCTGACAAGGTATGAAACAATTTCGTATTTAAAATATTGTAATTTTTTGATTAATCTGTGAATCGCTGTATTGGAGAAAATGCTTTTTGTGTCTCAAGGCAAACACACTAAATATAACAAAATGGTTAAACAATTACTTTACATTTACAGTATGTAAATTTTATATTTAAAAAATTATATTTAAAAATGAATATGTGATTTTTTAATATTTATGTATCAATATTATATTTTAAAGTTTTATTGTTTAACATTATGTAACTCTCCGAAATGAGTTTACAGCACAAGTAACAAGCAGAAATGTTATTTCATATGAACCCATACAGGAAAAAAAGTATTTTATCTGGCCAAAATATATGGTAAATATATGTTGTAAATGTTGTACATTTTTGAAACTGAAAATATATTTCGTTGCAACCTTCATAGACTTAAAATATATTTGAAAAATGTATTTCAGGGCGCAAGAAAATACATTTCCAATCTTACAGTCGACTATGCAAATGTGGGTGGAAGAAAGCCTTGTGATCAAAACTACATTCCATTAAATGTTAGAAGAATCTTAAACACGTAGGCCTAAAAAACATGAATTTCCACATATTTTCCACATCGACGACTTTTGTTCACAAAAAACCTATATGACAGAAGAACATGACAAGATATGTGATATTTATGCAGCTTTAATTTTTTTTATCATTATTATTTCAGTACTTTTATTTTATTTTAAAACTCAAACTACAGTATTCAGTTATATTTGTGTTTTATTTTATTTCAGTTTCATTTAAATTATAGAAACAATTTTTTAATTGCCTAGCTTTAGTTTGTTAACAGTAACCACAATGAAAAAGTAAATTTATTTATTTGGATTTTATCAATACTTGCAGGCTGTACTCTGGACTGATATTACAGCATCACACAGTAACCTGGTTTCTAATATAGCGTCTTTTTGAAACTAAAATCTAGCTGTAGTATGGATGAACATGTCTCCTGTTGGATCTCCTGATGTCTTACATGTGTAAAGAAGAAGGCCTGGAGTTCAGCGTGTCATCCAGCTGTGTCAACATGACCAAAGTACTATGTAGAGAAGGGGTGTCCAGACTTAATCCTGGAGGGCCACTGTCCTGCAGAGTTTAGCTCCAACTTCCCAAAACACACCTGCCTGGAAGTTTCCTGTATGCCTAAAAACCTTGATTAGCTGCTTCAGATGTGTTTAATTAGGGTTGGAGCTAAACTATGCAGGACAGTGGCCCTCCAGGAGCAGGATTAGACGTCCCTGATGTAGAGCAAACCAAATGTGGTTTTAATTAGCTTATATTTGCAATAGTGTGTGCACTCCTATTTCAGCACTGACAATTTCAAATCTCTGATTAATCATGATTAATTATTTTAATCAACTCACAGCACTTGTTTTTATGCTTAACATGTATGTTTTGATTATTAATGCACAAAAAAGCATGTTACAGAGTGTCTGTTTTGTTAATCCTCGGTTTACCTGTTATATTTTACTAATTTTCACTGCTGGGCTGTATTTATGTGATCACGAGCCTGAGTTTAGAAGTGATTTATTTTATATATATCACATGCATGCAAGTATTTCAAGCATTTAAGAAAATATAATTTAATTAGCGGGCCTCAGATTTGATTGGCTGAATGCTGCAACAACAACAACAAAAAAATGCTGAAGAATGAATGCAGCCTTGTTGTACACCTTTGCTAATATTCTGCATTACCTTGTTCTGTTCGAAAGGTTGCTTCCATCAATCCATCAGTGACTTCCACACATAATCAGAGTTTTATTCCATTCATGTAATTCTGTTGTTGTCATTATCACAAGACAGTGATCATCTGCCGACGGAGCATGATGTCAATCTGTTGCGTTTTATAGAAAAACATACATATACAGAAAAGTCTAATAGTGTATTTAAATTTGCTTCAAAAGGCTTTAGTTTTATAAAAATATAGAAAATAAAATATTCCTTTTTTATAAGATTACATGGATAAATTAATATACATATTTATAAAACTTGAAATGTGTGTTAGGTAACAACTTGGATATTTTTGTTATCAACAAGTTAAATTTCTGAAAGTTATTCTAACGCATAATTTTTGTGATAGCTAATTACAACAATATACTCTTATATACCTGCTAAAATGACTAAACAAACCAAAATGAAATGATAAAATTATAATTATAATTAAAATAAAAGCTAATTCAAGATAAATACTATAATGGTATACAAATAATACTAAAATAACACTAAAATAAGTATGAGCCAAAACTGCCAAGATTTTGCCATGAGGGGAACTATATGGATATTAAACATGCAAGTAGGATTTCCAAACCGTCCATGAGATTCTTTCAATCTGCTAATTGTATAAGTCATAGTCAAGCTTTCAATGTCACTCTAGGTCCAGAAGGGGTAAATCACCTTGGGGGAATTTCCATTCGGTTAGAAAATTATTCTATGTCATGATTCCACTTGCACTATTATGGACACTGGCCATTTGCACTCATAGATTGCATTGAGCTGATCTCTGCATCTGTACCTTGCACTCCAAAAATATCTTTATATATATTTTAATTTATTTATATATATTTGCTGTTTGCATTTCTAGTGCAGGCTAACTGCATTTCACTGGGTCTGTACTTGTATTTTGCACAATGGCAGTTAAGTTGAATCTGATCTAAAAGCAGCAGGCTGAGCCCAGCAATCCTTCATGAACACTGCCCAGATACACTATCCTCCTCATGGGTCACAGGGAAAGTTTTGTAACAGTCATCTATATATTAGTCAGGAGAAAGGAGAGCGTTTAAACATTTCTCCTTCTATGAAAACAATGAAGCGGTAACTGAACAACATGGCCTGGTTTCTTATTAACATTGTCCTGCTCAACAAATCAATTTAAGGAGAGCCTGCAGTTATGAATTATTCACTTTACACTGGAATGTGCAAAAAAACGTGGGTCGGAATGTGCTGGGCGAAAAAAAAAAAGAGAGAGAGAGGGTGCCCTCCACTGGATTTGGGATTTAAAACACACCGACAGGAGTGTCCTGACTTTTCTAGAACTTTTCCTAAACACCTTCCATGGTAAACCAAGTCATTCAGTAAGTTTTAGATTCTTGGAGGCTTGGGAATGAGTAAAAATATACATTTACGTGCCACTGATTGTGTCCTTTCCTGTGTCTAGACTCCCTGTGAGGAAAACCTTGCTATTCTCTGCAAACCACAGACAGCTGTCTGCTTTTAGACCGGCCATAGAAACACAACACTCCACCCTACAACAGGAAATAACTCTGTAATCTACTCAAACAAACAGCAGCAGCTCGCCACACTAGAGCTTAGCACTGCTGGGACATATTTAGAAAAATTATATGACATGTATAAACAGTAGTTCGACAGTTACCATGAGAAAATGTCACACTTATATCTAACAATGCGGGCTGAGCACAGAAAGGGAGACATTATAATAGTACAACTGTCTAACGGCTAAACTGCTGGTTAGGGCATTCGTGAAAAAGATTTGCTTGTTGTACATGTGTGACAGTGAACAGAGACTTTCAGTTTGTCATAAAAAAAAAGCACACTTACAAAACCACAAACAAAAACTTTGGAGATAGAGGATTTATTCAGTGTGCAGCATCAGTTCTGGTTTTGTCAAAAAGCGACAAGTAAGTATAAACAAACTAAAGAGCCAATTTGAGGCCAACACTTTGATAGAGGAATGAACCAACAGACGGGATGATTGATCTACAGCTGAAAAGTAGCAGAGGTCTGTGACATGGCGTTATAGAGGAATGTGTTGTTGAAGGGTACAAACTGGTGCGTGATGATTTTGATGGCTTCTTGAGCCGCTGATCCTGCAACAAAAGACAGACAATGGGACTCTTTACAACTGGGATTACCATGTTGTTCATATCTGGATGGTTTCTGGATATGCAATAAGACTCCTATGTAATTGGATTGAAATGGCAGTGGAAACGTCACTTACATAATACATTTATGGCTGGGTTTACCAAACATGGTCAGCAATTGACCTCATTTTATGACCTTTTATGTTCACTATTTAAGAAAGATTCTGAACTTTCAAATGTTGCTAAATAGGATTTAGAAGTAAAATTAAATAAATATCAAATCGAATGTGCTTTCATACAAATGGACAAGGACAGAGCAAGGATTTAGGAAAAGCAACTAGAGATTCAAATGAATAATTCATGGGTTATTGTTTATTAAATCAGTAGACCAGATCATTCGACCATGGTGTCTTTTTCTCACTACGACAGCAGAAAAGAAAAAGATGATATTCACAAATCATTTCAATGTCAGATGGAAATAATCTGACGGAAAATGTAGAACCCACTCTGTGTGCGTTACAGATAATAATTATGTGTAGCACATCATTCAGTATCACATACTACTTAAGCAGTCGAATATGGATAACGAAAACGCATTAGCATTCACATCTTCACTGAATGTGGTCAGAATGTCGGTTCAGTTGATTTGATCACCAAATTAACTCAATGCGCCTTGAATGAATTTTCTTTTTCAATGGTTGAGTGCTTTAAGACAGTTGTCCGGTTATTAAAAATGAATATAATAATGCCAGTAGTAAAGGCGGCCAATGAAAGAGGTCATATTTCCATTTGGAATTTGATCTGCCTTTATACTATAAAACCATATCGTAGAGGATCCCACAGTGTGCATTATGAGTGTATGATGAGGAGTGTGTTTTGCAGGATCATAAACATAAAAACTTACCTCCCAGAAAAGCTGCGACAGTGTGTGGCTCAGCAGCTCCATAACGGCAGCTGGAAGATATGAAAATAACATTTACACTATTACCATTTGAATATAAACAGTGGGACCAAGAAAACTGGAGAACCAAATTATCAATATTACAAAACAAATTTTAATATAAATATTTAGTTTGTGCTGTTTTAAACCAAAGGGATTTAACTCTGAGCTTAAACTTACAACTCATGGATGTAGTCATCTTTCACATTAACGTTCAGACCGTACTCCTGTAGAAGACTGTTTACACACAGCTTGAGTTTGTTAATGTCTTCCTCCACCTGGTAATTGTAGACACCTGAGAAAAAAATATTATATCCTATAATATCAGAGTGACAGAGTTCATATAGGTCAAATTTTTAGGCAGATTTTAATGTTTTGGAAAGAAGTGCTCACCAACAGTGGATTTATATGATCAAAAATACAGTAAATCTTAATAACTTAATATATTTTTTAAAAAGTAATAATTTATTTCTGTGATTACAAAAGTAACATTTCTTATTATCATCGATGTTCAAAACTTAAAATTGTGGAAACAGAGGTACTTTTAACATTATAAATGTTTTACTGTTACTTTTGATCAATTTAATGCAGTCTTGATGAATGACAGTAAAACTTTTTTTTTAATGCAATTTCCCCACTGTGGGACAAATAAAGGCTAACTTACTTTCTTATGGTACCATAGTACCATGTCCCAAAAAAACACTTAAGTTTACAATACAAAAATGCTTAAGGATTTAAACAATGAGGGATTTAAATGCTTGAGGAATATTTTAAACACTATATTGTGATTAAGGTTTTCTTAAATGATTTTTTTTTTGCCCATTTTGATAACTCTTTCTGACCTGGGTAACGGGAGTGTTGCTGATAGAAGCGATCGACTGAGCGGAGCATGAGGTACAGAACAATCTCACTGTCTGTACTGTCCATACAGGATGCTATAGAAACAGAAACAACTGCTTAAATACACACAGCAACACCCAAGCATGGAACAATGAAACACCATATTCTCTGTTAGTAAATCCATCAAAACAATCCTGTACAGTGACAATAACATTTACAAACTGAGATAAACCACAGGCAGGCAGAGAACTAGGGCTGCCCCGTGATAGTCGACCAAAATTTCAGTAGTCGGTTAGTCACAGAAAAAAAAAAAAAAAAAACTTCATGGACAGTTCATTAATGATGACTTCTTGTGGTAATTACATTATGCTGGGCAGGAAATCCAAATAGCCTACAATCCATCGACCTCAAATATGGCTTTTGAGCCATGGCGTTATCATTTGAAACATGTAAGTAACAACTTTACATGGCTGCTCACTCTAATGTTAACCTAGATAGATGTGTGCTATTATATATCAAAGTGTTTGTGCGGAGTGTGGAAGCTGAAGTATAGCATGCTTACAGCATGACATGTAGGCTCCAGCGATCACTTGCACTTTTTCCTGACAACAGCAGAAACAACTTTTACGGTGGTGTGAATAAGTGTTGGCCCCTTTCCTGATTTCTTCTTTTTTTGCATGTTTGTCACACGTTTCAGATCATCAAACAAATTTAAATATTAGTCAAAGATAAAACAAATAAAAACAAAATGCAGTTTTTATATGAAGGTTGTTATTATTAAGGGAAAACAAAATCCAAACCTACATGTCCAGTGTGAAAAAGTGATTGTCCCTGAAACCTAATAACTGGTTAGGCCACCCTTGGCAGCAACAACTGCAATCAAGCGTTTGCGATAACTAGAATCTTTTACAGCGCTGTGGAGGAATTTGGCCCACTCATCTTTGCAGAATTGTTGTAATTCAGCCACATTGGAGAGTTTGAGCATGAACTGCCTTTTTAAGGTCATGCCACAGCATCTCAATAGGATTTAGGTCAGGACTTTGACTAGGCCACTCCAAAATGTTTTTTTTTTTTTTCAGCCATTCAGAGGTTGACTTGCTGGTGTGTTTTGGATCATTGTCCTGCTGCAGAACCCAAGTTCGCTTCAGCTTGAGGTCACAAACAGATGGCCGGACATCCTCCTTCGGGATTTTTTGGGAGACAGCAGAATTCATGGTTCCATTTATCACAGCAGGTCTTCCAGGTCCTGAATAGCCCCAGACCATAACACTACCAGCACCATATTTTACTGTTGGTATGATGTTCCTTTTCTGAAATCCGGTGTTACTTTTACGCCAGATGCTTTCAGCTTTATAACCTTTTCCAGACTGATAGATCTCAATTACTTTCCTTTTCATTTGTTCCTGAATTTCTTTGGCTCTTGGCATGGTGTCTAGCTTTTGAAAATCTTTTGGTGTACTTCACTTTGTCAGGCAGGTCCAAGTGATAGGCTAATTACCTCACAGACATGAGAAATATACCTATAGAAAGCCTGAAATGTCTACTTTTAAACTAACCAATTCGAATTGAAAAGAAATACTCTCATGGAGTATGGGTCATGAACTGAATTTTTTATTATTTCATTATAGTGTTTCCTGAGGTGAACTCATAATGTTAGTATGATTTTTCCATGAAAAATGCTCATGATTTAGAAATAAAAGGCTATTTTTCTACCCTGATTTTTGCCCTCTGATTTGAATGCTCTGTTTGAAGAGGTGCGTCTGCTGTGAGACTTCATTGTAAAGACCCACTGCTGTGATTGGCTGACATGTTTGCATATGAAATAAGCATTTCATGTGGAACTGATGCTGCGAGGCAGTTAGGGATTGAACCCCCACTGCGAAAACTTTACCACGGTTTTACGATTAGGGCCCACAGCTGTCAAGATTAACTAATTGTAAAAAGTGTTGATTATAGTACTATATTTAGGTATACTCCCGTTGCATGAAAGCTTGCAACAATGAGCATTGTAGCCGATGACAGCCTGTTGATCATGTGATGGCAATGATCATGACATTGGAACTTGGTTTCTGCACTCTCACAAATGCTTCTATCATTACTAACAATGCAAACACAGAGTAAATACAGTTTTATACAGATTTATAATGAGAATTTTGGCAAGAGTCCAGATAAAATTATGCTGTGTGATCGACAGCTTCAGCCATTATAAAGAGAACATTCTTTTTACTGTAAATAATTTTATAAAAAGTAATCTGTCAAAACAGACAAAGCAAAATCCTGTGTCGAATTGTGCCTTATTTGTAAATGAATCCGCAGTAAAATGAAGTGAACAAAGGGCCAAGTTCCCACAAGAATCTTGTTGTCTTTGGACTCATCTTTATCGTTTGGTTTCTGCGCAGACCCGCGTTTGCCTCACTAATTTTTTACATTCTATACGCAAATTGGTGAGCGGAGCTAAACAGGCAGTGATGTAGAAGCAGGCGTTGATCTTCTGGGGAGGCAGTGCTTAGCCACACTATTACTTCATAAAGTGGCACATGACAGAACCTGTCGTTTTAGCAGACTGGCTTCAATATAAGCCGTTTTTAGACTAACGAGAAAGTTTTGAGCTCTGAAATTTACAGGATGTTTATATAGTACAATGACCTATTATATGACAAAAGATAATTTTGTCAGTTCATGACCCTTTTAAATTAATAAAAATGTGCGATAAGTTGACGAATGGCTTAAATGAATGACTAATAGTAGACTAGAAAAATCTTTAGTCAGGGGCAGCCCTACAGAGAACCATAGAAAAAAACATACTGATTTCATCCTTATTGAAAGTGTCCACACTGTACTCTTCTGCCAGAGATCTGCAGCGCACTACTCGGAGGAAAGCTGCGTTCTTACCTGTGGGACACAAAACACCACACAACATAGTCATTGCCCAAGGAAGTTCTTAATATGTGAAGAAAGCTTCCTGATAGCATTCCCAAAGGTGGGAAAAATAAAGTAATTAAAAAATAAATAAATATATAAAAGCGATTTATAAAACAATTAATCGTCCATACAAAATTTTAGGGAGGTGACAGGCCAAATTCATTCTTATTACTGTTGAGCTGGAGAAAGTTTTTGGCCAATGTTGGATATCTATTTTCATGACAAAGCCCAAAAACAGAAAATATTCTCATCTAAGAGCACATTATGGAAATGTGCATTCTGTACTCACAGAAGAGTTTGATTTCTTGCTCAGAGATGCTTTCTGGAGTCTTTGAAATAAACAGATAGTTCAGATCATTAGTGTTAATGTGCAAATAAAAGAGAGAAACTGCAGTTATTACACAAGTGTATACTAATCACGTGAATACCTTGCCAACTGATTGCAGAAGTGTTTCAACATGTTTGGACACAACTACAGCGTCCTTCATGGCTTTGTCTCTGTAGCTGAAATTGAAAGTGTCAAACAAGTGGCATTTTACCAAAAACACAGTAAGCAGGAATTATTTGAAGCCAGCATATAATTTTCACATCATATTCCTCTGATATAGCAATCACATGACCAGTATCAACAGTTTATCAATTTACAACACCAGGCAAATTTCACAAACACTTTACTCTGTGACTCTGTG
The DNA here is from genome assembly GCA_038088235.1 of Zacco platypus. Lineage (NCBI taxonomy): Eukaryota > Metazoa > Chordata > Actinopteri > Cypriniformes > Xenocyprididae > Zacco > Zacco platypus. Next base: position 28,879,849 of record CM076085.1, read on the forward strand.
ATTTGAAAGCTGAATACCTACACGTTTTGTAACTTGATGAATTTGTCTGAATCAGCAATCATGTCTGGGATGGTTCCTCGCACAGGGAGGTTTCCATTCCCCTCGTTCCGAACAAAGTCCCGCACTCCATGTGCCATCACCCAGAAGGATGCGCTCTATCATAAGACAAATTAAAGCTGTTGGTCATGCATAAAGTGACATTATTGAAAATCATACATAACACAGATTGATGTTTTTTTCACCAGGAGAGAGAAATTTATTTACTTTTTAAATTTGGAAACCTGCAGCAGCTTTTGGCAGCATGCGACTACGTATTTACAGAAAGGGGCCCATGAAAAAAGTGATAAAGCATAAATTCTCTACATGTCAGAAGAAAAAATATCCGCATAATTATCTTATTTTTCCACCAGCAGTAAGTTAATTTCTGTGAATGTATGAGACCTCTGAATTAATTTAGCCACTATTGGTAAATAAGCAGAAGAATAACAGTAAGTGAAGTAAAACTGTGTGATTTTCAACCGATTTATATGCAGCCGATTTATAACCGTTTTGAGCTTCAAATGCGTTTAAATGTTTGAACCACAAGGTGAGAATTACCGATAATTTTGCACTAAAACATTAAGTTATTCTTTAAAAACAATTTCTGTAAAATGGGCAGTAATTAATAATTATGTCTGAAATATTTATTTGATAATTATTACATTAGAAATCCATCTATGTATTCCTTTCAAATATTATTGATGGTCATTTGTTTTGTGTGGATATATTCATGCATTAATTATTCATTCATTTTACCATGGCGAATAAGGGGAAGGAAACAGCTGCTTCGTTTGAAAGTTCTGATTACCACTAGGAGTTAAATGCAGCAATCGTGTACGAATGTTGGAGAAAAGCGGCGCAAGGCACCGATATACTTCAAACGAAATCCAAGACTGAACTGATGTGACGTCACTTCGAACAAATTCTAGCCAAAAATAAGTTCCTCTGGAGTTCGTTTTGGGAGTTCGAAACGGCTTGCAAGTGAAATCTCAGAAAAAGTTTGCTCCAGCTGCAAAACACCTTCGTACTACCATTGGTCGGTGGTGATAACATAGGAAGTGTGCGTGAGGCTCCACCATCTTTCACACGGAACTCTTCTGACTCATTTCATCTTTTGAGTCCGTTATGGTAAGATCGCCGTGGGTGAAAACATGAACACACTGGATAGCCGCTTTTGTGCTTCTGATGAAATGAAGCGATGACATTGTTTTTCATGTTTGATACTATAAAGCTGCTTGCTTTTAAGCAAGCTATTGAATAAAATGCCATATAAATAAACATGACGTGACTTTACTGGAGTGCTAATTTGCAGAGATTGTGCTAACATACCCATGTTGCTATAATCAGATGCTGTTTTATAAAAAATGCTTGCTCATTTTAGTAGTGTTTATTTTGTTACTGAGAGGAAAGCACACAGCACATATTTATATTTCATCTAAACGCCGCACTCAGCAGTGTGGCTGGTGTCAGATGTTCGATAACAGTAAATCGCTGCTCACGTATTTCAAACTTCCTTTTACCCCTAACAAAGAACGAAAAAGAACTTTACTGTGAGTATACCGAGGCCTTTAGGAGTAGTTTTGCATGTCCCTACTAACCTGTGAGGTAATGTTTTCACACTGTTCAGCATTAAAAATGTCCTCCGTTGCACTGGAAACCTACATCACAGTTGGACAAAGCTCAATACAGATCAAATGTAAGGAACACAAACTCTAACTGCAGTCCTTCAAACGTGAGAGCTCTACCTTGGTGGGGTTCAGAGCCGTGTTCACATTCTTGATCGCCTCCTCAAAGTTCTCTTCATCTTCAGGTGTACCGTTCTCATTCTTTAGAATTCCTGAGAAAACAGAGAAGTGAAGGAAAACCCACAGCAAATGAGACCTGTGCTGAAAGAAAAATGAAATGAAAAATCTCTGATATGGAAAATTACATTACCTTCTCTAATGAGTTGTCTAAAAACTTCCTTCTCCTTATAATTCTTTGGTAACTGAGAGTTGTGCTGGATAAAAATAAATAAAAAATTGGAGAAGGTCTGATATTTAGGAGGTCCTATGGTAAGAAAGTTTTTAAGAGTATTTAAAAAATTACCTCACTAAACCACTTTTGCAAGTATTTGGCAACCACAATGATCCATGGCGTATGACTGTGATCCTAAAAGAAAATAAAGATTAAACTTCTGTAAAACCTTAAAAAGTAAGTCACATACAACAAAAAGACAACATTCTGTCGTCATCTTCAATCTGACCTTCTTCTCCATGTTGTCCAGGTCATAAGACTCTATATGGTGTTTGAGATCTGTGAACGGCTGGTCTAGTCTCAGGTCCTCTAAGGCATTATCTGGATGAGATTCGACCACTACAGTGAGAGGAACAGACAGATAATCATGTGGGATGTCAATCAAAGGAATGTGTCTTTATTGCCAATCATTTAGTGTCTCAAAACACTTATACTGTTTCAGCAAACTATGATTATTACCTGTGTGCTCCTTCACAATCAGCCTCATGTAACCAATGAGTCCATAAGTTCTACACACAAGGAACGGCACTCCAGCCTCCCATAACACAGCGGCCAGCCTCAAACATGTGCTGTCAAAATAAATAATAAAAAATAACATGTTAATACCAGCAGATCTAAAAAAAAAAAAACTAAAAAAAAACAGCATTTACAACCCCTCAAATTTTAGCATACATCTCTTTTACTTAACATGCATAATAAAAGGATACATAATAAAAGGAACAATATATTCAGATTTGTGTTTTGGTGGTAATACCTTTCTGGAAGCTGGACGCCAATTACCAGACTAAATCTGTGGAAAAACTCAGGGTCGTTGTCCAAAAGTGTGTCGGGACTCTGAAGACCAAAAAATATTACTGCATTTTTATTTTTCAGGTTTCTTTGGTAAGTAGACATTTTAGAAGAACATCATTTATTATATTTTTTGTAACATTATAAATGTTTTTTTAATGCGTTCTTAAAAAGTATTAATTTCTGAATAAAAGTAAAAAATCTTATTGACCCCAAACTTTTGAAAGACAGTGTAGGATTTTTTCATAAAGTACCATTTTAATTTTAAGCCATAATTTTAGCAAAGGGTGCAAACCTTGATCAATTAAAATATAAGGTTGTTTTGATTTGTTTAAAATTTCGGTCACAATTATTACACTTTCAAGTGTGTACAAACTTTTAACTGGTTGTGTATCGCAGATACAGCCTTTAAATTACACATCATAATACTGATAGTTGACTGCGTTATTGGCTATATAAAATTAACCTTTTATAAATAAATAAATACGGTTTTAATACTCATAGCAAACCCACAAGATATTTAAGACATTAACACTGACCTCTTCCACAAAGTTTCCAGACACATCACTGTTGAGCTCCTGCAGCAGTTCAGTAGCAGCCTGAGCCCTGTTCTGCACAACATCATTCAGAATGTGTGTCACACTAGGTTTGGAAAGTTTTCTCAAATTCACACACACACACACACACACACACAACCTCTGCTTACCTTTCCAATACTGCTGCAGCTGAGAAAAAAGCTGCAGAAAAGATCAAAGCATGACCATGTCTGTATGAGCAATCTGGTACATTTATCCATATATCACACTATATTTCTTAAATTTAAAATCTAATTAAGATTATCATGAAACCAAGTGAATGAATATGAGGCCGTTAAATTTACTTGTTTCCAACATCCTCCCCTGACACTTTGTGTCCATCAACTATGGTGAATGCACCAATTCCTAGGAAAAAGAGCAGAAAATATCACGTCAGCACAATAATCCATACAGATTGTCAGTGTCGTGATTTGAAGTGTGCAATGAGTATGGCAAACCGTTTTGACTTTTATTCATTTTCAGGATATGAACTTGTGATATCAACAATTACATTTTCACTAGTTAAAATATTAATTCTTGATATCAGGAATTAGATTTCCACTAGTAACAACGTTAATTCTTGATATCAACCATTCATTCAATTTCCACTAGTATAAACTATATATCTTGATATCAAGAATTGTATTTTTACTAGTGAAATCTCACCATAGGCTGCCATTCAAATTCAATTGTTGATATCAAGAAATAATTTCTTACTGGTTTGATATCAAGAATTACATTTCCACTAGTAACAACGTTAATTCTTGATATCAACAATTCAATTTCCACTAGTATAAACTATAATTCTTGATATCAAGAAAATGTTCATTTCTGATATCATGAATGTGGTTGTTACTAGTAAGAAAGCCATTTTAGATATCATAAATTATAGTGATATTAGGAATTAATTTTCAGATATCAGAAATGAATATTTTTACTTGTATCAATTCAATTGTTGATATCAAGAATAGACATTTGCACTAGTAACAATGTAATTGTTGATATCAGAAATTGACAGTGTTACAAGTAAGAATTGTATTCCAGATATGTGAAACTGGAATTTCAAACTAGTAAGAAATTATTTCTTGATATCAACAATTGAATTTGAATGGCAGCCTATGGTGAGATTTCACTAGTAAAAATACAATTCTTGATATCAACAATTATAGTTTATACTAGTGGAAATTGAACTGTTGATATCAAGAATGAATGTTGTTACTAGTGGAAATGTAATTCCTGATATCAAGAATTAACATTTTAACTAGTGAAAATGTAATTGTTGATATCACAAGTTCATATCCTGAAAATGAACAAAAGTCAACACAGCTTGCCACACATTGAGAAACACTGATACCTGGCAGCACAAGGTTCTTGAGGATTTCAGTGCCGGACGCAGTGGCGTTGATGAGACACACATGGGCATTTTCAAGCGCTTCCTGCCCATGATCCCCCCACAACCTGATACAAACATATAACAACCACTCAATGACCACACTATATGAGTATAGCTATAATAACAATATGTGGGAAACACGTGCATCTAGAGGTTTCTGATCAGCTAGGTTATTTTCAGCCTATGGAGTTAGACTGATAATGATGTTGCTGTAGTGTACTGAATTAAACATGATCACTCTGAAATGATTTTAAAGCTCTTGCCATGACCGATGGGCCTCTGTGTATGTCAACGTTCACGCAATACGAAAGGATAAACGAATGCCGAAAAAGATTCATTGTGCATGTATACTGTATTATCCTGTGGTTTAAAAAAACAGAGTGATATATACCTGAGCTGCCGATCATACTTCTGCTCTTTGATCGTTTTGTGGGCTGTCATGGTCCTCTGTCTCTGTCTGTGACGCCTTGATCCTACCGGCACGCCGCTGTTTCACTATCTTGAGATCGTCAGTCGCAGATTCGATGCAGACAGACGTGTTCTTCTTCTGTTTGACCAGGAGGTGGAGCCATTGCGCCGTTGGAAAAATGAATGAAATCGCAGCTCATTTGATTTTCTTCCCTCTTGGGAGCTTCTAATAATTTTTTTTTTTTTTTTTTTCAAATTCTTCATAAGAATTCGATTTGTGCATAACTACATGAAAAGGACAGCAGAACTTCATAGTAGGCCAATCAGTGTTTTACAAAATCGTCAATGAATGACTGATTAGTAGTCGTGGCCTAATGTCGAGGGAGTTGGGCTTGTTACCTGAAGGTTGCTGGTTCAATTCCCATGCCGGCAGGAATTGGGGATTCTGGTGCTGGAGCAATAGCTACCCACCAAGTGTGTGTGCATTTGTTCACTACTCACTTCTGTGTGTGCACTTGGATGGGTTAAATGCAGAGTCACCGTACTTGACAAAAAATGGCTCAATTTACGTGAATTCACGCTAATGCTGACATTCGAGTCAATCACATCACATCCTTCCACGAAATACAGTTTATCTACACAACAACAAAAAACACAACGTTTTGCCCTTGCTCCTCTTGTCATCCACCATCAGTCGAGGAACTTTTCACCCTAAAGATTTAGACCTAGGATGTTTCAGTAGCAACTTGTGTGTTTATATTGAAGAGAGCAACCATACATTTGTGTTATGTTTTATTTTATTCATTTTTTTACATTTGTTTTATAATAATACAATACAATAAAATAATGATAAAAGTCTGAGCATTGGTATGCAACTCAGATTATTCAATCAATACTGCTCGTATTATTATAATTACTTCCTCTTCTGCTTCTGCTCTTCTCTGGCTTTCTCTTTCTCTTAAAAACACTGATTTTGGAAAGGTTTTGGGTACCAGACCAGATTTGTTGTTGACAGGTTTTGGATACCAGACAAAACCGATATCTTCTGACAGCATCTGGAGTCATGGGTTGGATCTAATATTTCTGATGAAGACACTTGATCTAACAACTCTGGGAGAGCCACAAATATATATATATAGAGAGAGAAGAAAAACAGTCTCACCCTGGCCATCTTCTCTTCACTTCAAGTCCTCAGAAGAACGTTTTTGTAGAACCTCTCTCACACACACACACACACATATATATATATATAAATTATTTAATTTATCATACAGCAATAGTCAGTAAATTTGGATTGCATGAACAAAATGCCTTCAATGCAATTAAGTTGCTTTGGATTAAAGCTGCCAAATGAATTATAGTGCAATACATACTGTTATAACATACTTTATCATATACATTTAAACATATTAGAACACATAATCAACATCTCCAGCTTCACTGACTGCTCTATTATATCCTATTTATAATATTTCTTGTTGCACTGTGTTGTTGTTCTTGTATAACTCTGTGCCATGCCTATGTTTTCTAGCTATTTTGGTGTTATTAATTTTGGAAATTACAGTTCTAGAGTCGAGCTAAGTCTCCCAGACAGCAGTTCTGACTCAAACACATATTGCATCAAATTCTGTCATTGTTTTGTAGTAACACTGCTGTTAGAGCAGTCTAAATGTCTCATCATAGTGCACGTTTTGCTGCCGTTGAAATTTTTATTGCTGTCACAGCTGTTTTCACATGAGCCTAACTTACTATTTTGACATATGTCCTCATCTCTTACTAGAATCTGTTATTTGACTGATTTGTTACAGTCTTGCACCTATAGGTGAAGATTGTTTTAACACTGAATATTAACTGGGGTTTTTTTGTTGTCACTGCATATTAACTGTTTTTAATGACAATATGGAAAAAGTAGTCCAAAAGTCACTGAAGAGCCTTAAAAAGCTTCAGAAGCTCAGAATGTCAAACTGTGGCTTAAACTGGTGTTGCATGCTTTGTGATTTATTAAAGAGATGCTAATAAAAAACTACAGCCAAAGTTAGAGTGAAGTCTCTTGACTTTGCTTTTAACTCACATATCCCCAGCCTCATGTTACAAGGTAATGGTGCTTAGCTGTATTTGTGCATATAAAACCTTTTTGTATAGTCATCACATACACACACACACACACATAATAACAAATAATTGTGTACATATATAAATATTCTTGGATAGCCTAAATTTATATGGACTCCATGACAAAATAAACTGGTTATAGCTTCATGCACTGTTCACTTGTGATTTTGGCCCATTCTTCCAGGATGATTTGCCAAATGTTGTACAGGGGTAGTCGTGGTCTAACGGTGAGGGAGTTGGGCTTGTAAAGGTTGCTGGTTTGATTCCCATGCCGGTGGGGATTGTGAATGAACAGCACTCTCTCCACCTTTGATACCATGACTAAGGTGCCCTTGAGTAAGGCACCTAACCCCTATTGCTCCCCGGGCGCTGGAGCAATAGCTGCCCACTGCTCCAGGTGTGTGTTCACTGTATGTGTGTGTGCATTTGTTCACTACTCACTGCTCTGTGTGTGCACTTGGATGGGTTAAATGCAGAGCACCAATTGACAATACCACCATACTTGTCACCATACTTGACAATATGTCACAACTTAACTTAACTAACTTACGTGTTTGGTGTCATGCACCTTAATTTTTAAACACACTCTCAAGTAGAAAGTGGTCCAATCTATGAATGGGCGCATTCACCCTGAGCCAATGATTCACAGTAGAAGTCATTTGTGAGGTAATTGTCTGTTATACAGTAATTGCTTTTGATTAATGCAAACCTATAGCTTATGCAGAGAAAAGAGAAAAGGAATGCCTACGTAAACAACATTTTATGTTGTATTTGTATCTTTGCATGCTTAAAAAAATATTTAGATTTGTTGATATTATAATAGTCACTGATAATAGTCAAATGTTAACTGTAAATGCAATACTCAGTTAGGCTTTATACAATGTCAGACATTTTGTAAAAATAACAGCTGTCTTTCTCTCATTTTTTTCCCCCTTTTCAGCATCAAACAATAAAAGTTATCAAAAAAATCACTATAAAACCACATTTGTCAAAAATAACTCTTATTTTAGGTGGTTAGGTGAATAAAAGCAACAATGCACCTCGTCGTGCTGCTTTCTCATTGTTCTCAAGGGAATTCAGCTGCTCAAAATGAAGTGTCTACAGCCACATGACGACGGTAATGCCATGCAATTCAAATAAATGCAACTAAAAAGTAGGCCCATTCAAGACAGAACAGAAGTCCTGAACAGTGCGGACAGTGCAATCGGCTTTGGAGGAGGCGGGGCCTGAGCGGATCAGCTCATCTGTCAATCAATCACAGCGCGCTTCATCAAAGACTTTGGCTTCACTCACCTGTTAGCGCTGTCATTAGAGTCACCTCTCCACAGCACGACTGAGGACACTCGCCGACTGCACACATCCACCATCCGCTGCTCAGAGAAGAGGGAGCAATGACTGGCCATCACTGGGGATATGGGGAGGAGAACGGTAAGTTTACAAGAAGGTATCATTACAAAGTCGTTTTGTATATGCATTTTGACCACTGCCAAGAACCGTACGGTATAACTGCCGTGCTTCGCGGTAATGAGTAGGTGATGCATTAAAATAGACTTTTATTTCTCAATTTCTGTAAAATGGTTACAAAAATAGCATCACGTCACAGCTCCACTACAGTGAGTGTGGAAGCTGTTAAGAAGAAAAGGAAAAGTTTTTCAACTTTTAAAATGGACCATTATTATAATGACAGGTATGCAATAAAATTATTATTATTAGCACATGTAGCCTAGGTCTCCAATATGTCAATTAAAAAAAACGCTTCATATAGATGTTGTGTTCTGATAAACGTCTTAAAAACAGCCGACATGCATTCATAAGACGTTTTCTAAATGTCTGTTTTACAGACTTGTGTTGGTCCATGGCCAACATCCAGTGGGGCAGTTTTTGTGTTTGTTCTCATTCATTCATTAATATGTCCAGTCATCTGTCGTTAGATTTAGCGTTGCACATTTTGCTGCCCAATCTATTGTTAATGCGAGATTAGCCCAGTTATCTTTTAAAGGGATAGTTGCTGATTAAACAACTAGGCTGTGGGCTTTTGCTATGTCAAGATTGGCATCCTGCTACAGTTAAGTCAGACAAACATTGAAAGACTAAAAATGTGTCAAATCTTATTGGCATCAGATTTTTCTGCTTTTAAAGTTACAAATTACATAGATTTAAAAAAAAAAATGCCACCATGACTCATTTTAAATTAAAACAATTTTAGATTTGTCATGAATTTGCATCATGAATGACTGATTGATCTCATTCTGACACAAGCTACTGTCAAAATAAACTGCAAAACTGCAAAACCATGTGTTAACTTTGCGAAGGCGTAATTATATTCTCGGCATACATTAAAAGGTTTAAAAAATTTAGCTTGAAATGGTATGATGCAATTTATGAAGACTTATTATGAAACATTTGTCTGAGAGTCTAAAATTCAACAAAAAAAGTTGTGAAAAAACCATCTGACACACACACAAATAACATCTAATCTAATTTAGGTAAAGCTAAAACTAGTACAGTAAGGTAGATGTTTACATAGTTAAAATTTCATTTAAAAAAGCACTGTGCTGTTTTATTAATTTCTGGTTGGTTGTTAAATATTGTTTTCTAGGTCCATCAGAATGGCACAAAGACTATCCCATTGCCGAGGGTAACCGCCAATCACCTATTGATATAGTCCCAGCAGAAGCTGTATTTGATGCCAGGCTGTCTCCTATCTCACTGTCTTACAACAACTGCACCTCTCTCAACATATCAAACAATGGCCATTCTGTAGTAGTGGAGTTCGTTGACACAGATGAGAGATCAGGTTAGTGTTATTGACAACATTGTTACTGTTTTAAAAATATTACTGTCACAGAATGATGGTTGGAGAAGAGCCAACCAGGCCGTGTTTAGTTTTGTGTGCATGTTTGGGTTTTAACACACTACTAGTTTCTTATTATTATTATTATAACTCTCATGTCATGGCCACTGTGAGGTTGTTGTAGAAAGGTTTCTTTACAAGAACCGTAACCAGCTAAATATTAGATTGTATGTCAAACTTACTTGTGTGCTTTTGAATAAGGCTGTACGGGTTTTGGTATTGTTAATTAAATTTTTTTAAAATTGCAATAAAGCTCAAATACAATAAAATATAAATATTAAATGAAACTAGTTAGTTGCAGAGGCAACATTTCTAATTTCCAGTTAAGTTGAAGTACTACAATTTCTAAGTGAAAAAATATAACTCAGCTTTTTAAAAATGAAGAAAAAAAAACTGAATGGAAAAATGCTAGTATTAATGTAAAAATAACATTGGGTCCAACTGTTGGGCGAGACTTTCACAATAGAAAGTCTAAAATTCAGCTTTTTCTGCACAAATGACCCTGTCATTTCAGTTCTCATTCCACCTCACCGTTTGAGCTCTGGAATGTAATGACTGTTATGTGAAATTGCACACATCAAAAGTAGTTATAACTACTAAACAGTCAATCCAAAGAGAAGCCCTTGAATAAATGTACAATTGTCAGCATTTGTGGTTTCTGAGCAATCAAGGCCTGGGAAGCAAACAAATGCTGAAGTTATCATTGTCAAATTGTTGAAATGTTAAAGTGTCCCTTATGAAGCTGTGAGAAAGAGATCTAGGAATGAAACAAAAGAAAAGAAAAAAGAGAGATTGAGGTACATCAAAAGTAAGAAAAAGAGTCGGCTGGAGGCAGACTCTTGGCTCCAGTGGTATCAGACAGATGTTTTTTTTTATTATTATTTTTTCTCACTGAACTGGAGTGTTAGACATTGGGTGTGCAAAACACCAACCACATGAATGTCATTGTGCTAAGTGCAATTCAATTGTGTAAATGTATGGAGATAAAGAGGCAAATCCTGGTAGGTTGTGAGTTACAGTACCTCATGGTGGTGTGCAGATTCTTGTTGTCTTTACCCTTCATTGCACTTTGAGTGAGTCTGAGCAAAAAGGCGATATTCACTTTACATGCAAGTTAGGGGTCGTTCACATAGAACGTGTTTTTGTTCTTCACTCCTCGGCTTTTCCATTGTTTTCCTATGTAAATGTGCCAGACAGACGTGTTTTACTGTTGCGCTTGATCGCACATGACGCAGTGTTCTAAAAATTCAGCGTTCAAGTTCAAATAAGTTCAAATTAAAAAAAAAAAAAAACTCTCTAGACCTTGCGGTTTTTTTTTTTGTTTTGTTTTTTTTTTCAAAATGCCCTTCTTCCTGTGTTTTGAAACAAAAAATGTGAATGACCCCTTAAACTGCTCTTCTCTTGTGGCAGTGATCCGCGGAGGTCCTCTGGAAAACATGTACAGACTTAAACAGTTTCACTTCCACTGGGGAGGCAAGGGTTGCAGTGGCTCTGAGCATACGGTTGGTGGCAAAACCTATGTGTCTGAGGTGAGGGTGCAGAACAGGGACACTGTCTGCTCAGTGTATGTTCTCTCTTTTTGTGCTTTATCACAATCTTTTGGCGTGACCTCTGTCTTTCTCTAGCTTCATCTGGTTCACTGGAACGCCATAAAGTACAAGTCTTTTGGTGAGGCAGCAGCAGCCCCTGATGGCCTGGCTGTCCTTGGCATCTTTCTGGAAGTTAGTGTGAATCAGCACTCATTTAAGAGCCAAAAAAATACAGCATTAATTCAAAAGCATGTGATCTATATTAGAATCACTTTTTCAATTTAGGATCCATAAAAGAATGGATCAAAAATTGAACAACTTATATTTGTATATTTTATTTATTTTCCTGTCAAAGATAAAAATATCAATTAACACTATTTTGATAGTCCACTTTAGAGTATCAATAGACAGTCTGCTAACACTTTATTTTGATGGTCTCCCAACAGACATTCTACTGACTATTAAGTAACTTTGCAACTACACGTCAACTTATTCTACTAACCCAAACCCTAACCTAACAGTCTACTAATACTCTAATGAGAGTTTTTTTTTTTTTGGCACATGGTTGCAAATTAATGAGAGGTAGTTGACATGTAATTGCAAAGTTAAGCTACTTATAGTTATTAGAATGTCTAAAGTGGGTTTTCGAAATGAAGTATAACCAAATGTCAGGTTCAGAAAGGTAGCCACATCCAAAGTATAGGGCAGAAATACAAAGTGCAAATATTGAAATGCAGAAAGATGACGTTTACAGATGTTTTAAACTCTACAACCCTTGCAGATTTCTTTTTCTTTTCACTTGATTTGATTTTTTTGTTTTATTTAGACCGGTGATGAACACCAAGCTCTTCATCAGATAACAGATGCCTTGTATATGGTTAGATTCAAGGTACGGTATGTGTGTTTATATAATAAATGTATAAAAACTGGGGAATATATGAATTTCTTTAGGCTATTTTGGAGAGAAAGCATGAATGAATATATTAAAACAATAGAGGTTTTCAGGTACCTTGCCAAACGGATAATGTACTTTAATCCCCATTTTTGCATCTGATTGAATTTGGAAATACCCAGATGCCTCTTTGCATGTGATTTCATTTGGAAATATATGTCTTGAAATATGTTAATCAGTTTCTAAGAACTCAAATGAGCACCTCTCAGGGTTTCTTTTTTTCTTTTTTTTTTACCTTTTCTTTCTCCAGAGTGTCAGATTAGGGGTTTTGGCCCCTGCATTTTGAGCATTTGACGTTGATGAAATCTGATCATTCAGTTAATTTAAAAAATAAAAAAAACTTATTTATGCATTTCTGTCTTGGCATGAAGATTCACACTCAGTCTTTCAAGTATGTCGCTTTTTTATTTTATTAATGTTTTTGTATTATTCCTGCTTGCTTGACATTTTAGTTAAATTTACACAAAGATCATAACACAATATCCACTATTGCAGAAGACTAAATGTATCATTTTCAGAGCTGGCCATTAGTTGACCACTAATGAAAATATTGGGGCATGTGTCCCGTACGTCCCTGTTCAGAGCATCTATAGTTCCGCAGTACAATCATTTAATGCTTATTTGTTTCTCTTGTAGGGAAGTGTTGTTGATTTTAAGGGCTTTAACCCAAAGTGCCTCCTGCCGAACAGTCTGGAGTATTGGACGTACCCAGGCTCTCTCACCACTCCTCCGCTGTATGAGAGCGTCACATGGATTGTGCTGAAAGAACCTATTTATGTGTCAGAGAAGCAGGTGGGTAGCTTTTGTGATTGTTTTCTTTAGTTGGCTCACACTATAAACTTGATTAACCTTACTTATAAACTGTATTGCTTGCATTTGTCATGACCATCATCTGACCTATATTGACAGATGTCGGTTTATGAAAATGAATGGTTGTGGAGGGAGATGGATGTGGGAAGCACTCCCGCTGAATCAAAATCATTGGTAGTGATGTAAATTAGGGATAATCCTCAAAAGCCTAATATGTTGATGATGATAGTGAATCTGGTCAGAAATGATCTCATCTTTTCTGTCGATGTGAGTGCATGTCTGTTTTCAGTGGCAGTGTATAATATTCCTGTGATTACAAGACCTATCACAAACCTTACGGTGTTTAGTTCATATCTAAAGCCCAGCTCTGTCACGGGAACACATTAACATGCCCAATAGCCATAGAGCAGTGTTCTTATTTCCCAGTAGTGTATTCTGTCATATACAGTATAGATGTGGATGGTTCAGGTACGTATGTTTAAAAGAGTCTGAGTGAGCAAAAGTCTGAATGAGTGTGAATGAATCCCTTGAAATGGGAAGTTTCATTCAGACAATATGTGCATGTATTGGCATTAAACAGTTGAAATCCTACTGCTGATTCAACATGCTATAAAAGTAATTCTAGCACAAGACTTGTGTGACATACGCTAAATTACTTTTATTAAGGATGCAGACTTGACTAGACTGATTAAAAGTCATAGTAAAGACGTGAGTGATGTTACAGAAGATTTCTATTTTAAAATGTTTTCTAAATGCCGTTCCTTTGAAAAATGTATCATGGTGTGCCACAAAATGCAACTGTTGTCAACGTCGGTAAAGGTAGAACAGTTTCTTTAGCAGCAAATCAGCATATTAGAATGATTTCTGAAGGATTATGTGACTGAAGACTCAAAATTCAGCTTTGCCATGACAGGAATGACTAGAAAGTGACTAGAATGACTAGAAAATGGTTCTTTTAAATTGTAATATCTTACAGTATAACAGTTTTTATTATGTGTTAATCAAATAAATGCAGCTTTGTTGAGCATAAGCTTTCTTTCAAGAACTTTTTGAATGGTGATGTATGTCCTTTGCTATGCAGTGTCATATTACTAGATTTGCATTTCAGATACATAGATCTATGTCCATGTAAAAGACTGCTGTGGATTTGGTCTCCGGCTCTTGTCTAGTCCCTCAGACTTTGTGCTAGGAAATTGCATTAAATAAGCATGAGCAGGTTGACATGTTGGCGGCATAGTCCTGAGAGCGGCCTGGCGCGACTGGCATGAGGCCACAAGACTTTGATCTTGTACAGCTTATTAAAATGTTTGATGAGCTATAAGTGGAAAAAGCTCAGGAGATTCACAGCATGGAGAACCAAGCCTCTTACACAAGAAGCAGTTGATTTCTTTTGCAGTGCAGCTTGTCACTTTGCCAGGTTCTGTCTTGCATGCTGTTTTTCGTGTTTTCTGGACTTAGATGGGAAAGTTCCGGACGCTGCTGTTTAATGGAGAGGAGGAAGAGGACCGGAAGCGCATGGAGAACAACTTCCGACCACCGCAGCCACTGAAAGGCAGGACAGTCCGGGCCTCTTTTAAGTAGCCTGTTGACCAAGACTGCACCACCAACTGTGATCAACTATACTTCAAGACACTGTTCTAGAATCACCTCCGAGGTTGAAGTATGAATATATGGTTTGGGTTATGTTCGATCATGTCACTTTCTGTCCGCTGCTTAAAGGTTTTGCCCGATGACCTCGAACAGTTTGACTTTGACATTGAGCTCTTTGAATCCGAGGCTCTACATTTTTAGATCCCTTCTCATCCACCTTGATCAGGCTTGTGCATGCAGATTTTTGTTGCAGGAGATATTTGTGCTTCCAAAGGGTCCGAGCTGATGGGGTCTGATAAGCCGGCTGTCGTCTGCTTTCTCACTGCTATAGGAAAGTGTCTGTAATCCAGGAGCCTGAAATTTAACCCGTTAGTCTCCATCAGAGGCTCTTGTTAACTTTTGATAAGGCATGTGTCATTTAAGCTGTTTATAGTAAGGCAGATGGCGCTTCCAGGAACGTAGACCTGATGGTGGCAGGATGGCACTTCATTAACACTGAAAGTTGCATTATTACACTGAAATTTCTGACTAATATACGTAGATAGGATTTCTGTTTACCTGATTGTTGTGACTTCTTGAAGTCTTTACACACTCTTTTATTAACACTGCATTGCAATCACTGTAGTGAATATTCCTGTGCTTTCAGTGAAGCCTTATGAATGCTTTTACAGTAATAGGAGGGTGATGCGGGGAGGTTGAAATGAATGATGGATTACTGCTTACACTTTAAAAAACACTTCCTATATGTAATTCCTAATGGAATCTCTGGCATGGCTGTAGGAGAGTTACGGAAGATCTCTATAAGGTCAGTGCCGTATTTAGACGTAACTTCTGGATAACGTCCAGTTGAATAGACAGGGATTTTCCTTTGGGTGTATTGGGTGGCTGGCAGGATTTGATATATTTTTTATTATATTTAGTCTTTGTTAAATATGTACAAAAATAAAATTATTTTAAAATTATTCTAATCTATTTGTCATTGTTTCTGACATTATTTGACATTGTTTGTCATTATAATTGTGCATTAAATGGTAGCTACTTTATAAAAAGAAGTAATTGCAATATTTGTGCCACAAATAAAAATGTTAATATGCAATATTTTACTTCTTGCACAAGTATTCTTTCTAAATCAATTCTTTTTAATTCAATCACAATTTATTTTTTAACAATGATATGGGAGATTTTTTTTTTTTTTTAAAGACCGCACAAGCACACATTTCAAGCAAAACATTTTTTACCAAAAAGAGTTCAACATGAAGACAAACACATTTAGAGACTGCTGGGTGCTGTGATGAACTTGAGGGTCAAAGACTTCAAGCATTTGCTAAAAAAATGTTCTTTGAATTTTAACTTGTTTTTACTATATTATGCAATGATATACTTAATTTATTTATAAATTAATTTAAGTGTTGCTTAAGTGTCCAAATAAATACTCTTTGGGACCACACTTTCTGTTCTTCGCTTTTCTTAAACTTTTGCCCACTGCAGCAAAGTGGAGGCCTTCTGGATACAGACAGATAGTTATTGTGATTCTCTCTGTTCTTTCACCACAAAAGTGATTTGTCCCTTGTATCCTCCATGTGGTCGTATTTCTGCATTGCCACAATCCTACTAATATACGGTAACCAATCTCGACCTTCTGGTCCAGCAGCTTGCTTCAAAAATCAAAGGAATGAAAAGAGGAAGCAAGAAGTGGCTTGAGGCATTCTTAATGCTTGTATTCATCTACTTCAACAAGCGCACAGTAAGACATAAGTACCTCATGTTGAAAAAATGCATTGGAAATACTTTTAAAATGCTTCCAAGCAAAGTTACAGCACAATAAAACAAAAGTTTCCGTTCAAGATCCATTAGTTTCTTTTAATCAGTCAGTTGTCACGTATTAGCGATTCATTTACAAAGGAGTACTGAATCTATTCTTTATGACTAGTCTGGCGCCCTCGTATGGTGATGGGTGGATTAACAATAACTAGCAATTAGTTTAGATGGGGTCGGTGTGCAGTGGTACCATAGGGTGGTAATGAACATTTTAGAAGTTGACAAATGTCTTTGGTTTAAAAAAGCTGGATGAAATTGAATCGAAGTGTTTTTATGTGCAATAAATATATGTCTGACGTATATTTTCACTGACCTAAAATTAAAGTTTAAACCATATAAAAGGTTGCATGGTAGGCTTATGTATCTCTAAAATATTTTATAAACGCAGGCTGTTGTTCCTTTTAAACTATATTCATGTTGACTGGCTTGTACTTGGAAAACTAATTTCAACATCCAGTCAACGAACTACACACACCCGTGCCAATAACAAACTCAAACACGCATGCGCAGTTTCCATCTGATGAAAATGAACTAAATAGTAAATCTGCGATGAATTGTTTTCACAAACTTCAGTATACTAATTCAACTTTAATTATAAATGTTTTCTATTTTAAAACATTTAGGCTACTTAACCCTTTTTATATTTTAAATGTAGCCTATATTTTTACATGTCAGTTATTCATTTAACAATAATTGTTTAAAAAATAAATTAAACTTCTCAATTGTCTAAGTACGATTGATATTTATCCCATAAGCCCATTTTTATTTACCAAAAAGCTTCTATAACGTCTTTGCAGTTTTATTAATCGGCTCACGATTCAACCATGTTTACAGCCCTCAGAATCGACTGAGGCTGGGAAATGTTTAACCTTGCGGATCTATGAGTCACTGTTTTCCTGCAGGGAGAAGCAGTCTAAGTGTGTTAGTGTGGAATATTCAATAGCACAGACCTGTTCCATCAAGGAATCAGGGTAAGGCTCATTACTCGGGGAAAGAAATGGTAATAAGTGGGGGATGATAATAATGAGGAAATTTTTCGCTTCCATTTCTTTATACGTGCATTGTATGTAAATGCCACACTGCGACCACAACTGTAAGTAAAAGACTACATTACTTGTGTTTTATACTTTTTAAAACTTGGTTAAAAACAAATTTGCACAATTCTAAAGGGTGTCTAATTAGCATTAACCAGCAGATGGCAGCATATACATAGCGAACAGGTTTTAGCCATCAGTGCACTGTGCACGTCATATTTAGTCTATGCTGGAGAGACCAAGGCAATTAAATGTCCTTTTTTTTCATCAGTCAATAAAAAAAAAAAAAAGATATCTATATCATAATAATTGCTATTTTAACAAACCTGTATATCGATTGTCTACTCATAACACCAATATAGGAATACCATCATTCCTTTCTCCAAGGTCATGCATTTCCTGATGACATCATAGTATCTGATTCTTCTTCACATGAAGTGATGATATCATGCTTTTGGTTGCTAAGTAATCCCAGGTGGAGTATATCTCTGCTATCTCCGTTGTCTCTTTATCTGTCATTTGAGCAGTCTGATTCATGGAAATTTTCTGTTTGTAGCTTCATTAACAATTAATGAGGCTGGATGTCTAGTATATATTTAACATATTTGCAGAAATAGGATTCCTAGAATAATCACTGTGTAAAGATCGACGATACCTGAGCAAACACAAAATGCATGGCTGCAATCAATTTAGCATGTAATGTAAACTGCATCTGGATGTCATAAAAATAGCAGCAAGATGATATTTTTGGAAGCATGGATATCAACCACCGTCTCAATCTGAGAAATAACCAATATCGCCCAAGGGAAAACAAAGCAGATAGAATCACAAACCCAGAGACACGAGTCAGAGACACGGTCGCAAGAAGAAAATTTAATGAAATGTTATAGTGTTTTAGACGCAGCCTCATGCTTCTGATCCTGTTGATTTCACAGGCTAAGAATAGGCTACACCAGACAACCATACACTGACAATTAGACATATAATAGCAAATTTTGTTTTTAATTCACAGCTATTAACAATGCTTTATTCAGCTGCAATATAGTGATTATCCAAGACTTTGATTTCAATATCTGCAGTCAATCAGTCAAAAAGTAAAGATTTAAAGGGACTGTTCACCCAAAAATGAAAATTCTGTCAAAATGAAAATTCATTTACTCACACATCATATCAAACCTGTTTGACTTTCTTCCGTGGAACATGATGATGGATAGATAGATAGATAGATAGATAGATAGATAGATAGATGGATGGATGGATGGATGGATGGATGGATGGATGGATGGATGGATGGATGGATGGATGGATGGATGGATGGATGGATGGATGGATGGATGGATAGATAGATAGATAGATATTGTTGAAAAGTCTGTATTTTGTATTTTTGGCGCACAAAAAGTATTCTCGTCGCTTTATAATAAGGTTAAACCGCTGTTCTCACATGAACTGTTTTAAATACGTTTTAGAGAGTATATGAGCGGTTCGGTGACATTGCTGGCAATAAAGGCCTCACTGAGCCATCGGATTTCATCAGAATGTCTCAATTTGTGTTCCTAAGATGAATGAAGGTGAGGGTGAGTCATTAATGACATTATTTTCATTTTTGGGTGAACTAACCCCTTAACATTACTATTGTCCTCATTTAATATGCCACTTTCTGAGAAACTTTGTAGAAAATCTAATCAAAATCTGTATATAAACTGTAAGATTCTAAGAGATTTTTTCATCCAGCTCTTTGCAGACTAGAGTGAGGAGATGGTAAGTTTGAGTCTTAAACTGCAGGGGGCAGCATGTAGGTAAGCTGAAATGCCACATCTCTTCACAGACTGATGTTGCCATGGTTACAAACAAACAATGCCTCCACGTCACTTTTATACCTCTGAACAAGCAATCTTTTGTCTTTGCACACCAGAAAATAAAAGGACTTTGAAATATTTTCTGCGTTTCTGTGATGTGATGCTGCCACACATTTTCTTTTGCAGGTACACGTCATGAAGAGACTGCATTTAAATTCTCAGTCTTCTCAACCTTGATCTTGAACAGTCATCATAGCCTGTCAAATCAGAGTTCAGTGTGACTGTCATCATTAGTCAAACCAGTGAAGTTATACATCCAGGAAGCTTGATTACGGATCTCGCTATCAATAACTCGTCATCAAGCTCCCTGTGTTGGGGGTCAGGGACGGTCCACGTGTCCACCCTGACATGACGGACTGGGTCAATTACCAGCAGGGTGCGGTTACATGTTCGACGGGGTTATTGCGAGTCTGTCCTGCTGAAATAGCAATGCTGAGAAGTGAGAATCTCAGCAGAACCACAGGCATGCCTGTTTCACGTCGTATGTGCCAGTAACATTGGCAGGAGTGTTAAGAGGGATTGTTGATTCCCACACACAATTTTCATTGATGAGAATTACTTTATCACAGTCCTGGAAGCCATCATCGGTCAAGATTCCGTCAGTCTGGTGTTTTGAGGAGGATGGTGACATGGCCTGGCTGGGCTCGTAGACCAAATGCTACTGTTTTGTTGATTCATAGTCGAGTCGTTTGAATCAGCATTGTCATAGCAACTCTGAACGGCAAAGCCAGTCATATCCCATGCATTGCGGTGTAGATGTATTACTGGCAAGCTGTGAAGGATACTCGAGACTGTACCGTCATGACATGGTCAGGAATATGTTGTAATTGACACAACCAGGGTGTTCCCCAAACCTTAGCGGGATATTTATAAATTTGGAAAGATTTTAGAATGCAAATGTGCATTCCTTTGGGATCATCCTAATATTCTAATACCAGCACTCACCAGGAATGATTCAAAGCCTTATCCGGTTCATTAGACAGGCGGTGTCATCTCACTTTTAAACCCACTGACTACATTTATATATACGATTTCTTCTCCCACACACATTTGAAAATATCTGCTTGTACATGCCATGCACTGATATAGATTTCCGTGATTCTTTTGAATTCACTCTTGCTGACCCAATGATGGGAAAAACAAAGTGGCCACCATGTCTGCTTTCTGTCAGATGAAAAGCCATCTCTTGAACATGCCATCACATTAACCTTTCTCCCAAAGAACAACACTCAGATGTGTCAAAATCATCAGTCTCCCACCGCACAGGTCACTTGTCCATTACACTCTGTGCTCACGGCCTCATTTGCTAATTAAAGGTGTTTAGATGATTCAGAGGTCACTAAGAGGTTCAGCTTTTGTGTGTGAAATATATCATGTGCTCCTGTAGATGAAACAGTAGAGCAACACCAAGGTCATGTGTTCGTCATGTGAATGGTCGCTTTGGAAGTGTCTGCCAATGTAAATACAAAATACATTTATTATTAAATATATATATAAAAAAACATTTAAATGGCTGGGCATTTAATTACAGTTAATTAAGTTGTTATTAATTTATTATAAAGTAGTTTTTATCATTAAAGTTAACCAATAAATATTGTAAATTCAGAGAGTATTGTTTCACCATGTTTTATTTTACTGGTTTTATGTATTCAATTCAATACTTTTATAACTAAGGAAATGGGGCCATTTTTATTTTATGAATAACTAATTACAGGGCATATGTAATGATATTTTGTCTATTAAATCTATAAGCCTCACACTACATTTTACAAATCCAAAAGTCATTTTGGAAATATCTGCAATTTGTCACAGATTCACTAACATCACTCCCTCACTCTGGACATATTGATCACCGCCACTTGTCAGCAGTTATTGCACTCATCAACCACAGTCATTAGTCTAGACATGACTTGGATTATGGATTACTTCTCTGTCTGCTTACCTGAGATATTTACCTCCTGCAGTTTAATGTCTCCTTGTTCCCTTGTCAGTTTTCCAGCTCCAGCATCCCTCCAGCGTTCCTGCTGTCTGTAAGACAAAGACGTTGTTTGTTATTCAATCACTCCAAAGGCCACCAAAAGGTGTGTGTGAGTTACATTGTCAGTCTTCACCGGCAAATCTAAGAACTGAAGCATTATAGTTGCTCTGCTCATCGTTTGTGGCGTTGTTATTCATCCATCTCTCTCTCGTTTCTCATATCTCCTACATTTTTTTTAAATGACATAAAAATGTAATATGTAATTAATTTTATTATTAGATAATAAATAGTTATTATCGTTCAGCACAAAATATCGAAAATCCTTATTGTTTTATTTTAATAGTTTAATGTTTAATATTACTTTTGATACTGATGATTTTAACTAAGCAAAAGGGGCCATTTTGTAATTTATTAATACTAATTACTGAGCATATATAATGATATTGTGCTTATTAAATCAATAAGTAGTGCACCTCATATTAGAAATCCAAAACACAATATAGTAGGTACACTGCCCTGGTTAGTTATCTAAAACTAAGACCATAAAACGGTTACTTGAAATAAAATATACATTTCACGCAACGTTTCACATATTTAGTTTGAATCGATATACTAAAATAAACTAAAACTGAAAAAGATTTAAAAAAAAAGAATGAAATATTGATTAAAATTAGTAATATTTTCTAAATAAGGGAATAATAATAACACTGCCTTACAAGGGTGAGAGTCATTCTGTACAACTAAATATTTGTGTATATATTTTTCCCATGAACTCAGTAGAAAGAAAACTCATGCTTGTCACTGCCATCTTTCTTCACATACTGAGCTCTGTGAGCTTTACCTTGAGGAACTCCACCGCAGGAGTCCATTACCGCAATAGCATTTCTTCCTGGATGGCCTCCAGGACATACAGACTTTGACTGCTGTGTCACTCACTCTGCACTAAGCACTATCTCCCAAAACCCCAGCCACACTCAGGCCATGGGGGTCAGTCATGCAACCATCACAAGTTTCCACCAGAAGACCGGTTAGTCAAAAAATAGACCTCTGCCTTTTATAAATCAAAGCATCCCTATAAAAAGCCTTTTGGTTGGTGGCGATGGTGGTGCAGCCCTATCTTTAGCTTTATTTATGCACTGGTGTTGACAGTAGCACTTGCATGCTTTCCAGTCACCATTCAATAGGTCACATGTCTGCCAGGTTGCTGGAAAGCTCCACCTTGGGAGAATAGCCTTTGCACGTGTATTTCGCCAACAGTCGTAACCGTAACAACACCGTTTTAAACTTGACGACAAATCAGCTGCTCACATTCTTTCCATTCAAATACTGCTTACTTAAAAATGCAATGCAGATACAAAAGCATGTCTGTACTGTTAAGATAAATAGTGGCAAATGTTAGTAGAGAATCTCCATTCTGAGTGATGTGGTTCTTTAGAGTAAAATATATGAATAGAAAAATGCATCACTTGATTCCAGTTCACAGGGTAAAATGAGAGAGATCCATGAAGATAAGCCTAAAATAAAACAAAACAAAACAAAATGAAATAGAAACAATCATTATAAATGTCCTCTATTGTTCAGGCAGTTTTCAACTCCAGTGTTTTCTTGGTAATGGATGAAATAGCAGGAAACCTGAAACCAGTGTATTCGTGGGATGCAGGATGTCCAATCAAAGGTGTTAAACAGGATTATTTGAGAAACAACTGATCCCAGAAAAATCAGACACAGCCTATGGTTTAACCAGAACAGAGTTTGAACATGTTGCAGTAATTTTTTTAGGTTTCAGGCTTTTTTTTTTTATACCAAACTTTGTAAAAAAGTGATTTTCTACTATGAAGGACATAAAATAATGATTTGATATATATTTTACTTATGTCCATAAATGGGGTTTCCCATTCTATACAATGTTCTTGGGGCAACATTTAATGACAAACGAAGTGTGATAATGGAAATAAATTGGCAACATTTTTCTAAGAATATCTCATATTTCATAGCAATATTATATATATGATTTCTTTCCATTCACTTGTTGTGCCTCCCCAAAATGCCTTACAAACATACTGTAAGTCTTGCGGTCTCCAGAGGACGTATGGAATCAATGTTCTGTTTCATAAGAAAAAGTCATATTCTGACTTGAATCAATAATGTTATTTATTGCTAAAAATTTGAAAATTAGTCAGATTTAAGTGATAATTACAAAATATGATCATTTTTCCATAAGCGTGCTTTGATTGATCAGTCAATGTCAGTCATTTTTAGAAACCAAGAAGAAAACTCTAAAGATTTGGTATCTCTGAAAACTGTGGCATGTATGGTCTCAGAAAAATTTGCTAAAATATAATGTCCTCTATTGGACACAAGTCTATGCCTGGGTCTGAGGAGGATTAGGGAGCAGTTTACCAATCAAATGATGAATCCATGGGAGCCAACACTGGAAAAAAAAAAAAAAAAAAACAATAAGTAGAGTTTACTTTATATTTTTTGAGTAATTTCACATATGGAAATAAGTAATCTCTACATAACCAAGTTAGGTAAAACTAACAAAGAAAATAAGGTATTTTAACTAAGCTAAAGGGTTCAGGACTTTCTATTTTGTTGACGTTTCCTATGCAATAGATTTTCCTCAATCAATAAAACACTGCTTTAAAGTGAATGTTAGAAACATTTAGCAAACAGATATTGTTTAGACACCATAGCTACGTATTGAAAAGATTCATTATTTGAACACAGAGACCTCAATACTTGGTACACAATACACAATGACGGTTATATTCGATGGATTGTTTTTGAATGTTCCATTTTGAGTAGAAAATGAACTCCAAATGTCACAAAAATGGCAAGTTACTAAACCTAACCACAAAAGAAATGATAAAACAGTGTAAATACAGCTGGAAAACAGCAAAAAATCAACCTCATTAAGTCCCAGTGCATGATGGGAACACCAGTACCAGAAAAGATGAGTAGTTTTACATTTTTATAATGTTAATATTTACAATTATTCTTGAAGCTTGAATTGTAGTAATTTGCTTCTTTTTTTTTATTTGTGCCTGAACTAAGTTTTTCGTGTAAATTATTATTTTTTTTTGTAGTATTTACTTCACCATAAAATCATTTTTATCAGTGTATGTGTGATAAATCTCAACTGAGAAATTGATCAAATCAACTGAGAAAACCAGTCAAGTAATCATTAATGAATGTGGGTAAATAGATAAAAAGTCAATTAATAAAAATAAATACTCAAAATACCTTTTTTATTTTTATTTTTTTGGGAATTGATGAATTTTTTTTCTTGCTGTTATTGTTTTTTAACATATGTGAAGTTGAGTTAATAGCTGAATTTTCAATATGTTTTTTTTTATTATCTATGACCCTATTATTGATTTCCTAACCAGGAGGTGACACTCAATCTGCTGCCATTCGTTTTCTAGAGAAACTGTCAATGGTCAAATTCATACTTTTTGAGAATAATTTAGTATAGTCTAAGAAAAAGTATTCATTAGCAAATAATGTAATATGAAGAACCTTTATCCTAGTCATATTTTATCACATGTCATGTGTTGTGGAATTCACAAGGTTCAATTCCACACAACAGTTCCACAAAACTACCGTAAAGCTCCAAAAAGGATAAATTATTACAATAGTCCATATAATTTCTGACATGACTTTATTCTTTATAATTTCTAACAGAATTTCTAACTTTTTGTGGTTTATAGTCAGATTAAATGCCTTTTACCCATTTATTTGTGAACAAGTGAATTAATGAAAAGAACTTATTTACAGCTGAAGTTATGATGGATCATATATGAACTATGGTTTGGATTCAGAAACTACTACACCTATTTATTGTATAATCTTAAAGGGATTTACACAATACACAATGCAGTCCCTGAAGTAGAAAATTTCCATGTGGACGAGCAGGCACCATGTACTGTAGATGTCAGCAGGACGTCTGCTGGCCTCCAGGGTTTAGGGGGGGAAGGCAGGGGTCGGGCAGGCTTTACAGGAGATCTAAGCTGAGCAGCTGTCCCACTGGCCTGTCTAAACTTTAATGCAGCCATATCGGGGCTGCTGTTCCAGGAAGAGCACAGCACGATTAAAACCACTGATAGTTCCCTCACAGTGGGAGACAAAACGAAACTTTAAAGTCGGGCTCTCTGCCTGCCTGCTCATAAAGGAAAGGGTCAAAGATCAACTGTGTAATGGGAGGGCCTGAGCAAATGGAAAAACTTCAAGCCTTCTACTTGTCACATTTAAGGTTCAAGGCCTCTCATCGGCGACAGAGAGATGATCATTCAAAATGGTGTTGCAGAGCAGTGTTACTTTAGTATTATGTAATTCTGAAATAGCTTTTATTTATATAATATCACTTTTCAATTAAATTTAGGTTTTAGTCATTTTTTATGTGCTTTTGTCATTTTTATTATTTTTAAATATTTTTTTTATTTATTTTATTAAACTTCTTCTTGTTTTTTTTTTAATATATTTTATTTTATTTCAGCTGTATTTCAGTTAATGAAAATGATTTTAAATCGTTTTTGTTTCAGTTTTAGTTAACAGTAACACTGTTGTGGACAACAGGAACAGGATTTTGTGTTATGAAGTAATATTTCACCAAAAAAATGTACATTCTCTCATCATTTACTCATGATCACGTCATTTCACACCAGACTTTATTTCTTTTTTGGAAGATATTATGAAGAAAAATCTGTTTTTGTCTATACAATGAAAGTCTGTGGGGTCCAAAACAACATTGGCCCCATTGACTTTCATTGTGGAGTACAGTTTTGGGAAAACTATCCCTTTATTTTTATTTTTTATAAGAAATTCAAATTTATGCAGCATTGCATAATTAATTATAAATGGTAACCTGGTCTCATTGTTAATACGTAGGTATAAATAGGTAACTTTCAAAGACACAAAATGTACGATCCCTAAACCCCATCTGGAACCTAAACATACCCATTTTATACAGATTGTTACAAGAATAAAACATGAACAGGAATGTGCAGTGTGCAGGAAAATGACAATTTTAATAAAAATATAACATTAAAATAATATTTTGAGCAATTAATCTTACACCTACCCCTAAACCTACCCATAACCATTTCTTGAAACTAATTACTGTTATAAATAATAGAATAACAGACAAACAAGCGTAATCACAATAATTTATTTATTGCGAAAATGTCAAAAGTAGTTCAAGTGATAATGAGTTGAAGTCGCAGTCCTCTCTGGCGGTTATAATTTTTTTTTTTTTGGAGTGCATGAGCAGAACAAGGCGCACACTCATTTCAAATATCAGTCCACTGAAACACAGCATGTCACAATCTGTGACGAATCAGGTGAGATCCAATGAGCGTTCGATATCAGTGCCGTAAACCATGTCGTGTTGCTTTTCAAGGGCGCTACTTTTGAATCATAACAAACGCGAGCTTTAACTGTAACGGTCACTGCAGAGAATGAAGATGAAGATCGCTGGATAAAGGCCTGAATTTGGATCTGTTCCTTACAAACATGTGGATTCTTAAGATTTGGAGTACAGCAAACAAATAAAATTGATGTGATTTGTGAATTTATGTTGTGCTTTGGTGTATCTTAGGGTTTTATTGTGAGTCCCTGCAGAAAACGCCTTTTGTGTCTCACAGCAAACTAAATATTACAAAAAGGTTAAACAATTACAGAAATTACAAAACAATTACAAAAGTTTTCAAAGTGTAGTCCAATTGAATACAACAGATTCAAAGCATTAATGCCACGATTTCAATATTACATAATGATTCATACACATTCATACTTGGATATGTAAATGATTTACGTTTTATTGCTGTTAATAAGTATTTTTAAGTTTTAGTGCTATAAATATGTCAATATTGTATGTTTTTGCAGGTATGAAAATTTAAGTAAATGTACGTGTGGTAGAACCAGACTTTACGTAAAAATACGCACTATTCTCATGAGATCACGTTGTAAATGAACACCTTATACTGCTCCATTTTGAATCATCTAGAAAGATAAATCACACAGAATAAAGAGTGAATCATTGTGGTGTTGGCAAGCAGTAGTCGGTGTGGAAAATATCACAATTATAATGCACTTGGCCCACAAGCATTCAGAGTAGTGGATGTAATCCCACACATAATGCCTGTAAGTCTGCTCGTGATGGCCCGCGTTCACATCACCTAGTAAAGACTCAGACAGTAGGCGGCTTGTGTGGGCGACTAGGCATATGACTGTAGTAAGACTGAGCTCAGAGAGCTTTACTACCACCAGCAAGACAGAGCGGCCAGTGTGTGTAGGTGGGTTATGTGCTGTCACTTTCAACAATTTGGCTCGCTCAGGAAAGAGTGATAAAAAAGAGAGATGAAGTGACAAATTCTCTGATTAATCTGAGGACAGAGCAGTATTTGTACTGAACATTTTCTGTCACATGGTGCACGTAACAATTGAGCTGTAGTTCTTCATGTCTGGCCTCATCTGGAATGAATCTTTCCATTTTGCAGAGGGACACTTTGCGAACACACTGTCAGAGGTGTGGATAAACGCAGTGATTTAAGTGCTAGTTTTGCTCAGCAGGATGTCGTCAGCACAAAAGAGAATGACATACAAAATTGTGTGTCGTTCAAAAGGGAAAAGAAAGAGAATCAATCTGAATTAAAGCTTCAGAATTGGGCTGTTTCTATGACAACCGAGACAATGCAGTCGATGTGCCCACAGAAAAATCAAACTTCCTATTCAAGGCACAGAAGAATAACATGAGTTCATTTTTATAACATTAAGTTAGAATGTTGGAATTAAGTTTATCACACTGTCTTTGGTGGTTATGTCATCAGTCTTTATACAAAGAGAATGAACTGTATGCTTTTAACTGAGTTAAAAATATGAAGAAGTTTTGTTAAGTGAACATGTACTTTGATTATCCATTAAAAAGTAAATGATGTTGGTGTAATGCATCACTAAGTAACTAATTACTGTAAAGTAAGGGATTACTATTTATTTATTTAGTTACCTTTATTGTAATTGCATTAAATACTGTATAGATAGAACAATTCTACATAAAACAAATAGTGGGTTTAAAAAAAAGCATTAAAAAGTATTAATGTCTAATGACAAAATGTATGTTTATAATGCAACCTTCTCCCTTCAGTTACTTTGGTTAGTTCAAGAATAATTCATGCAGTTTTATATTATACTTTTAGATTTTTAATATATATGCAAAGATTGTAGGTGCTGTTGCTGCATAGGCAATACTGTCATACACTCAACCCTTCTGTTCAACATGCTGGCATTTAGAGATCTTGACCAAGACAGACCATCTGATATGTAAAGCATGTTGCATTCTCCATAGAGTAAAACTCACTTTAATGTAGTTAGTATGGCCAGGCACCATTTTCACTGAGCAGCAACTATAGCTGACATCATAATGCAATAACAGAAAGGTCTATTCTATTAGCCCAAAGTCTGTAGCTTTCTTTGCAAGATAACTAGGGCCATTAGCTGGCAGGCATTTTTAAGCAACAGGACTTCTTTCTGAAAATAGCAAATCACTTGGCCACCTAAATTACAGTAAATGCCATCTACAATCTTATCATTTTAATG
The DNA here is from genome assembly GCA_038088235.1 of Zacco platypus. Classification (NCBI taxonomy): domain Eukaryota; kingdom Metazoa; phylum Chordata; class Actinopteri; order Cypriniformes; family Xenocyprididae; genus Zacco; species Zacco platypus. Next base: position 28,909,198 of record CM076085.1, read on the forward strand.
ACATCATTTTAATAATCATTTTTCTGAACTCTGCTGTGTGGTTATGACACAAATAATAATAATAGAGGTGCACATACTGAAGATCAGGCCGACGAGACAATAAAATGTCATTTTATTTTTGAAATATGGAAAAAGGAAATTATAAACCAATGTATAGGTTCATAGTTATGGCTCTTGTCCAATAATGTGCCTCAAACCCTCATTCTAACCACTTGCACCTTATGTGGCTTAACAACCAATGGCTGAAGTGGCTCTGAAATGAGTCTTTTTAACTGTAGCGCAATAATAATGTATTCATACAACCATCTAAAATATATATTTGGAAAAATTAGTGGTTTAGCAACTTATCAGTGCACCTACACAGGATTCAACCATATAGTGGTGTAAAAGCAGAGTAAAAGCTCTTTGTCTCTTTAAAAAAAAACACTTCAAACACTTGCGGCGAGTTTGGGAATGAACATTTTGTTGCAAATAGCGACACTGAGGCAACCTTGCTAATAGAGCAGTTTAGCATAATTACTTCATACCACCTTTTTTTTGCAACGAGGAACGAAGCTATTTTCCTCTTCATTAGGCACTATAATAACTAAGAATAACACTGTGCAGTAAACAGTAAAACTATTATTTCTACAAACGAGTGTTTATAATTATGACCATACATTAAAATTATTTGGTAAGAAATACCATTTTCAATTTAAAGCAGCATAATGAGCTGTTTTGAAAGCTAAAATGACACCAAAAGCAGAACGCTCTTTCATCAAAAATATGGTTTAAGTTGAATAAATATGATGTTAATATTGAGTAAATTTAGACACATTTAAGTTAGTCTGTGTATTGTTGCTCTGCCAACAATAATAGTTCCGATGTGATGCCACAGCCGAATGAAAAATGCCGTAGCTGTGTTTTCTTGTATGAATGAATAATTTTGAGCAAATTGGTTATATGGATGATTCAATGACTCTCTCATAAAGAGAGGCTTTGTCCAAAATTGTATACATTGTATACCTAAATACAATATGAATGTGTATGTAGGGGTTGAACTGTGCATCTCATAAACTGTCTGAAGGTCTTCACACATGTATAAGCTACTGTGACCATCTTGTATTAAAAACGGTCACATTTCTGTAGTTGCCACGAATTGTCAATGATCATTCAGTGCAAGGATAGAGTCAGCATTGTGTGTAGTTCAGCTGTAGTGTAACACAATACAGTTTGACCCATATTTATGATTAGGACACACAACCGTTACAGTTAGAAAATGCCAGTAATCACTAGTTGTATCACTGCTGCCCAATGGTAAGGTGGTTAAATATAGATGACTTTCACGTAGTTGAGAGGTCTAACAGTATGAAAACTCAAAGGTGCATGCCTCACAGCATTTCGATAGTAGACAGTAAATATCTCATGTGCTTGGTTGATGCAGAACAGAGAATGTTCTATAAGTGTTGATTTACTATAAGAAAAAAATAAGTGAGAACATTGGAATTACACTGAAATTATCACTGAATTGTTTATACCAAGAAAACTAGATTGAACTTTTACAATGAAAACAAATGTTCATTTTAGAATGGCAAGACATCGATCTGTTCTGGGGCTGTCCTCAGAAATGTGTATTGTAACATTTTGTTTTAACATCTATTAAAATGTGTGTTTATTTAGTTATTTACTTAAATATGTGCATTTAAAACAACCTGGAAAGTAAAAGGTGTCAAAAATGAGTCTTCAGAGATTATTGGTGTTTGTTTGGACCAACAGAAAGCGCTATAATTGTGCTATCATTTTTCTAACTGTACTAATTACTTGCTCACACTAGACTAGTTATGACATTGAAAACTAGACCAGGCTGAACACGATGGATTTATCAGCTATCATCATCATATTGTGTCATGTGTTGAGTGCTGTTTTTTTCTTGACATCATCTTAAAACGTGGTGCTCATGGCGCGAGATGCTGAAAAAAATGTTACAATGGTACAATAGCTTTTCATGGCATTACACTTGACGATGGTCAAAATACAGAAAGTTGTAATTGTCCTGACTTTTTAAAATCATAGATAATAATATTGGAACTTTTAATCTTTTCACTACTGAAATAGAAATGCCACAGTTTCAGTTCAAAAATTTGAATATGTATAGCTCAGTTATATAGCAACTTATGCATACCTGCATGCAAAAAAAAAGAAAAAGAAAAGAAAAAATGAGTCGCAGGTCCTGCCAACAAGTCAAAAAAGTGCACCTCACACATGTGAAAACAGTATATATGTTTGACAGTGTATGGAAGTAACAGATGTAAGCACACAAAGTGTTCCCAAAGAATAACACTATTATTGGTAATGAAAATGTAAATGTTCTGGATGGCCGGATGCCGCATGAGGCTGTGCTAGAGGGCAGGGTGATCTGATTCTGAATCACTGAATAAACTGGATTTCATGCTTGTCCCTCTTCAAAAAGCTCCACAGGAGATTGCATCAGTCAATGTGGTGAGATTAAATATGCACAGATAAAAGAAAATTACAAGTTTTTCTGGTTAAAAAAGTCCTCTTCGATTAAAATGGCTAACCTTCACTCACCTTTTCCAATCTCAGCTGCGGTAAACAAGACGGGTCAACAGGAAGAAGTGGAGAGAGGCTAAGTGGCCTAGGCCCTATTAAATTAATCAGGCCGGCAAACACTTGGCCCATTTTGGATAGATTAAATAGGATTATAAATAGAAAGATGCAGAGCGTTGCTGATGTTGAATCCTGCCCAAGTGTGAACACAGCCTGTGTGGTTGCTGAAACTGGTAAGAGCAAGAATGGCCAATCTTCATTCTGGCCTGCCCAATGGCATCGCTTTCAGGTCACCAGTTCCTGCCGCCACATGTGTAAACAGCAAATGATAAGAGCTGCTGATGCACTGCGAACATTATGTTCACTGGAAAAGCAGCGAAGAGTGAAGAGACAGTTAACAGAAAGAGAACAGTGTCCAGTTCTGGAAATTCCGAATATTTTCCACAAAGCTATTTTCACGAAAACCAACAGCATCATGGGTACTTCATCACCATGAAATGTGTTTATACGTCTCACATAGAGTTCACGGCTGCACTCTTCCAGGCCAAAAATAGACACAGATCTTACATCTGACTGAGGCATTTGGCAAATCACCACAGGACTCTTACAAACAGACAGATTTTCTTTCTGTATATTTTCAACCCAGGTTCATTGGAAAAACGTCCCTGTGGATATTTCTGCAGAATTATACAATGCAATACAACGTCATCTTCGACCAATTTTGAAATTTCTCTTTGACCAAACCAGCAATACAAAACAAAGCACATACTATACAACACAAAAGTTAAAATCACCAACACAATCAATCAATCTGTTTATTTAAAAAAATAAAAATAAAAAAATTGCTCCTTAATGTAAGTGCAATGCTTTACCAGGTGAGCTACCAAGGCAGATTGATGAGATGCAAATAACAAAATGTAACAGAGGTGGTCATAACATTGTATTGTGCAAGGAACCGCATGAAAATAAGTCTTCATTAACCGTTAATCTTCCCTTGTAATCATATATTGTGTGAACAGGAATATAAGTGGTTGGTGTTTTCCTGCCACTAGTGGTCATTTCAGCTGGAAACTGCAGTGAGTTGTATGTATAGGTACTGTTTTATTGTACCTTTTATAGTACAAAATGTAGAGAGCATTGACAGTGGTAAAAAACAAAAGTTACAGTTAAAGCTGGTTGATAGTTTAATCTGGCCTTTTAGCCAGCTGTACCAATCTGATCCTAAGAGAACTAAAACAAGGCCAGAGAATCTAAATATAGTTCCTGCGTTTCACAGTATTATTAGACTTGACCTACGAAAGACTGGGGCTTTTTGTAAATATCCTTTTGGGCTGTTGCCATTCAAAAACACAATCATGACCATTCATATCCCTCATGGGGTTGCTCGTAGCAAAATAATGTGTTGACAGTTCCAAAAGCAATTCATGTTTTGTAATATTTGCGCACATGTTTTATTTTAAGATTACATTAGGGAATGTCTTGAAAACATCAGTATTGGGAACTCTGCTTGAAGGTAAATAATCAGCATGTTATTTTTGGATATTACGAGTCTTGCTTTCTATTTCACAGGATGAACAACCTTGGATGTGATATTTTGATCCTATGCTTTAGCCAAATAGTGAAAGAGATCTTGGTATAATACACTGTTCATCTGCTGCCTGTGAATTATAGCCTCATGGCAAGAATTAGCAGCAACATGACATAAATCGCATGGGGCAATGTGATGCGCTTATTGATATTTTGAAAAAGTGGGTGGGGACACGACAACAGTGCGTGCTATACATTTAATGCCAAACAGGCTTCGTTTACAGTCATAGCGGGAAGGCTGATGTTTGGAGTCACTCAGATGCATGTCTATTTTTGGCGCAATGAATGTCTATATATAGCGTACTTGTAAGGTCATCTGGGTCACGTTCGCCAGTGTCGTCTCACCATAAACAGGAGATGGCTGGCTAAAAGGGATTGTGGGTAATCTTTCCTGTCTCACTAAATGTGAAACTGTTTTAGGATGGTTGTTATTGCAAGGAATGGGATTATTATTCTCCATCTCTAAAACTGTTTGGCCTGAAGATGGCCTGAAAAAAAAATGAATGAGGTTAAGCTCTCTCTTGCTTTCTTGATGTCTTCTCTACTTATATGAGTATCCAAACAAAGCTTGTTTATTTCAGTTGAACAAAATCAATCATACAGCTCAGGGAAAAAAATATATATTTATGATTGCAAACAAGACATTCTAACTGGATTACATTAAAAAATTTCTTTTCCAAAATTCATGAACCGGAATCTTTTTTCTCTATGTATATGAGTGACCAAACAGAATGTTTTCTTATTGTCTTTATTTCAGTTCATTGATCACACAATTCAGATGGGGAAACAAAATGGATATTTAATTAATCAATCCAAAAATTTTAATCTCTTACTAATTATAATAGATTATGATTGCAGAAAAGATAATGTAACTACATAGCATAAAAACAAATAAATAACATAGTTTTGAATGCTTCACAATTGCACTAATATTTTTTTGTCTAATATTTTACTCTTTGCTAAAAAAAAAAAAACCTGAAACAAAGGTACTGTATCAAAAGTAAGCAAATTGGACAAACTGAGCTGATGTTAGTTTCAAGACTGTGGTGACCAAATGACACAAAGGTCAGTAGTTACAGAGAGACTTTAAGTGGCACTCGTTCCTGACAGCCTTTGTTTGGTGGTGTTGAATTCTGGTAGGACAGCCTCACAAATATAACAATAAGTATCACGCCTGTAAACAAGAACATAAAATGTGATTGCATGAACCACAAATTGTGTTATCCTCTTCCGTTTCTAATCATTTCAGGATGTTATGAATGAGCTGTGTACGTGTCTCACCTATAACTCCCAGAGTTCCAAGCAGGATGCCCACTGTTGACTGAATAGTGGGCATGCCCTGAAGCTGTTTTGGTGCAGTTCTACAGTTTCCCCTCACATTGCATGGGCAAACCGTCACTGTGAGAGAGACAATGAACATTGAGCACTTTTTAAATACATTAAACGGGCAATGGTTGCACAAAAATAGGACATATTTATGGAGCACTAGGTGAGGGTGATTGCATTGGTGAGATCTCATGGGCATGAGAGCATGAGAGTCAGACAAGATGAGAGCATGACAAGGAGAGAGAGAGAGGTGCCCTGCACCTGTGGCCATGCCATGCATCACTGGAGACTGTGTGAACAGGATGTTTCAGGAGAGAATCTATTAAACCAATGGATGTGAATGTATGACAACACAGACGCAAAAAGGCACAGCCCTTATTCACAGCAGTGTCATCTTTGATTTTTAACGGGAACAAAAGCGAGGTTGTGAGGGACAGACATACAACTCAAAATACTCCAGACAACATGAACTGTCGAAAATTATAAGTGATATAGGAGCTTTGTACAGCTTTATTACAATTATTACAGATACCAACTACATTAGAGCTAAATAGTTTCACAAAAAACCTGTGACTGAACATTAATTAAGCTTATTTATACATTTTAATAACACAAATGACATGACATTGCTTGTTTATCATTTACATGTGGCTGAATTGCGTTTTTAAGTGTCTGGAAATATTGTTAGAGATCTAAAATTAAATTTCTATTTGTGACCTCTAATGAATATTACAGTCTCCAGTGAGCCCATTTAACATTGTGTTCAGACAGCTAATGAATGCAAAGCCTGATTGTAAACATGCTCTCATCAATATAGTTTTATTTTAGTTCATGTGTGTTACCTGGCAGATTGATGAATGTGCTTCTGGGCGGAGAGCTGCTGTCAGAGATGGTAAAAGGTACGATATAAACCTCTGGAGGCAGGTACGGGACATTTAAAGACAGGTTGGTGTGAGTGTCTGTGGAGACAATGAAATTCCAGCTTACATTTTGATGAAAGATTAAGGTGACATTTTATTTCAATAGTCAACTTCAGACATTAGTACCAGCTATAATGAACTTTGCAACTAAATGTCAACTACCACTCATTAGAGTATTAGTAGACTCTCTGCTTAATATCTGCTAACACGTTATTTTGATGGTCCCCAAACAGACATTCTACTGACAGTACTGCATAGTACTTGGTAGAATGCCTAAAATGGACTATAAAAATAAAGTGTAACCAAAATTTTTCATAAAGAACAATGTTATTGCTCTTACCACTATCTTGGCTTGACAACATAAACATATTAGGATTAGGAATGTGCTAAAACATGTTGGCAGCATGCTAAAAATGCTAACATCATCCTAAAACATGCTAGGAACGTGCTAGCAACATATCTAAACATATTAAGTACATTCTAAAATATACCAACAGTGTGATACAACATTCTAGTAATGTATAAAACATGCTAGCAATATGTTAAATCATATATTATCAATGCCTAGCTAGCTGTATAACCACCTTTATAAGCATCAAACTTTAAACTTTCAGATAAGGAAGTTTGTCCTGAAAAACTCCCTTTCTCTAGTTATTAATGTAAGTTAATTTACCCTTGATATTAACAAAAAAATTAATTAGGTGTCCCAACATCAAGTTAAGTGGTTGAGTAATGCTGCTGAGTAAATCTCATGGAAAAACTCCTGACTGGGCCTAATCAGGATTTGGCCATGTGACGCAGAGGCAATAACTCAGTCCAGTAAACAAGGGGGTGTTATCAGTCTCTGCTTACTCTTATCAATAGTCCGAGAAGCCCCACGAGTGCCATTTGACACCAGAGTCATTTAATGTGCTAGTCAACAGGGTCACCAGTAAACTAATACAGGATTATCTCTCTTATCGGAGGTGACCAATATGTTGCCCATGGCCTCCACATCAAAAGCATACTGACAACCTAAAGAAATATATAATTAATTCTACACAATAGACAATTAAATACAACTATCTCTTTGGCCTATTCATAGTTTATACTAACAAGACTACAGCACAGATCTGGAGGGCAATAAATCCATAAAACTGCAACTCAGACCTATTTCAACTGTTTCAAGCCATGAATATTTAGATCCCTCTCAAAAGAAGAAAAACAAAGATGACCAAACTTCATATTTTGTACACTTGAAAATGGTTAACATGAATTAATGTACTAAAATGACAGTAATTTTAAAAGATCAAATTACAGTATACATTAAAAGTAACTTGAATTACGTAATCAGATTGCTTTTTCAAGTAACTAGTGAAGTAACACATTACTTTTTCAATTTAAAACAAAATATTTATATTACTTTTACAAATAAGTAATGCAAGTTACTTTTTCACATTTATTGACTGGCAGCTCTCCTGTGCCCCATGTTGAGAGAAATAAAGTGCAGAGGTGTTGTGTGTAAACATGATGGTTATTGTAGTTCTAGACTAAATGTGAACATGCATTTACTCATCTCACTTGTAATATACAATACAATCTCAGAATTTTATGCAAACTTGTAATTTAGATTAGATTCAGAAATAAGAGTGTTGAACTTCCTTTTCCTGTATCCTATTCTTCTTTTATGCAGAATAGCTTTTCATAAAAGTTTCAACCACAAATGCTCATCTTGCACTAGCTCTCTTCTTCTTCTTGGGGAATTCCGGCAGTGTAGACGCTGCTAAGTGTATTACTGCCCTCCACGGGTCAAAGTTTAAACTAAATTGTCTATTTGCTTTTAAATATGCTTCATATGCAATTTAGCCTGTTGCATTCATATTCTGAGTATTCCTGTATATAGTATGTGTTATCAACAGGTCTTAGTAAGAAAAAAAAAAAAATAGGGCATTCCAAATGTCAACTAGTAAAAACTCTGAATAGACCCTCAAAATGAAAGACTTAAATATGTTTCAGTCAAGCCAACATTCAAAGTTCGACTATTGACAAACTTGCCATTCTATTTAAAATGTACAATTAAATTTATGGATTTTTTTGAGTACTAATTCATTTTAATTGTACTTCCTCAAATTTAATTTCTTAGGATAATTCTGAGTCCTATTTTTTATTTTTTTTGGAATTGGAATTTAAAAGATATTTTCAATTCTGAATGGTGCATAACAAGGTTATACTGACAGGTGAAGTCAATAACACTGATTATCTCTTCATCACAACACCTGTTAGTGGGTGGGATATCTTAGGTAGCAAGTGAACATTTTATCCTCAAAGTTGATGTGTTAGAAGCAGGAAAACTGGGCAAGCGTAAGGATCTGTGCGAGTTTGACAAGAGCTAAATTGTGATGGCTAGATGACTGGATCAGAGCATCTTCAAAACTGCAACTCTTGTGAGGTGTTCCCAGTCTGCAGTGATCAGTATCTATCAAAAGCGGTCCAAGGAAGGAACAGCAGTGAACTGGTGACAGGGTCATGGGAGGCCAAGGCTCATTCATGCACGTGGGGAGCGAAGGATCTGCAAATTCCCCAGATCTCAATCAAATCGAGCATCTGTGGGATGTGCTGAAGAAACAACTCCGATCCATGGAAGCTCCACCTCAAAACTTACAGGACATGAAGGATCTGCTGCTAACATCTTGGTGCCAGATACCACAGCACACCTTCAGGGGTCTAGTGGAGGTCAGGGCTGTTTTGGCAGCAAAACGGGACCAACACAATATTATGAAAGTGGTCATAATGTTATGCCTGATCGGTGTATATCTCCATTAGCGATTAAAGAGGATGTGTTTCTGTATCATGAATGGATACACAGCATGTATGCAAAGACATGCTCAGGGTAAAATATAAATTGAGACCTAACGTTACCGATGCCATACTACAACATCCTTGACACGCTCATTCACCATTTTCGACACGCTTTCATTATAGAGCAGGTAAAGCTGAGAGAGAGAGAAAGAGAGAGAGAGAGAGAGAGAGAGAGGTAGAGAGGTGCGTGGGGGAAAAAGGAAACTAACTGTTGGATGTCAAATGATCAATTAGATGGAAAATCAATGGAAGTACACATTTACCTTCTCAACCAACCGCCCCTAGCTGTGAGATCATTTAAAGGCAACATAATTACCCCAATGAAAAAAAAAAAAACCCTGAGAAATACTGAGACAGGGACCAAGAAGAAAAAAATAAAGCATGTGTTAAAAAAAAAAAAAAAAAAAAAAATAGATCTATTTGATTCTGGTTCATGACTCAGACGCTGCAACTAAGTCAACCTGCTCACAGGCATCAGCTTGGCACATTAATGATGCCTAAAGCTATCAGGAAGAGGGCCATTACGCTTATTACATCCAAGACAGATTCATCTGAAGACACTTGGACGGCAATTTCCTTCTTTGTCAGTACACTCTTTTCCCCAGACATGCACTGTACGTGATTCATCAGGTGCTAAGCATTATACCCAATTCAGATGACGTCTCAGTCTGACTGCATGCACTCTACAGATACAGAATAGCAGTTTTTTATTTTTATTTTTTTCATTTTACATCTCTAATTTTATCCACATTGACGTCATTGTTAGAGGAGGTCAATGTAACCTGGCATGTCAATGCTATTGTGATTATAGAACCTTTTAGAACATTAAAGGGATCATGAACTGCATCTATTTTATTATTATTTTATAATGTTTCCTGAGGTGCACTTATAATGTTAGTATGATTTCTACAACAAAAGTGGTCATAATTTAGTAAAAGGCATTTTCTACCCTGATTTTAGCCGTCTACTTGAATGTAAATGCCCACATCTTTGCATATGAAAAAAAATATTACATGTGGAACTTTCTAGAAATCTCTTACTACGTTTTTACTATTAGAGATGTCGAGATTAACTAATTGTGAAAAGTGTTGATTATAACATTATATTTAGATCTATTCCTGTGGCATGAAAGCCTGCAGTGATAAGCATTGTAGCCAATCACGATCATGTAATCATGCAGTGATCTTGTCATTGCAACTCGATTTCTGCACTCTCATGAATGCTTTCATCATAACTAACAGTTCAAACACAATGTAAATAATAGTGTTCCGTGTCATTGAACTTGCACTGAAAAACTGCTTTGATTGCTTTCTGTATATAATTTAATTACAATTTAAAAAACAAATTATTTTCATGCTACCAAGAGAATTCAATGATCGTTTAGTCACTGGCTTGATTTACTGATGCATAAACAGCAATGAATAATAAACTTTGAGACAAATTCAGACATCTGACTGTACATGAATCATTACATATTAGAAATCATTGATCAAAGATCAGGCATTAGAATTAAAACGGTTACTTGCATGTTGTGGGATTACTGTCGGGTCCATATCTTACAGTAAAGGTCTGTTTGAAAAGCCAAAATGTGCTGAAATGTGACTGCTTTACCAAGTAATCCACAATGAAATGTACCAAACAAACTAATAATGCTCTATTGGGGCTAGTTGAAAATAAATTACCACTTTCCCAGTATTTAAATCCTTTGGAAGTTAATGTTATTTTTTAATTCCAGTGATCCTGTATCTCTCTTCTCTCCTTGTCTCACTAATGGGCCAAAGGGTGGGACCAAATATGCGATGATGTAGAAGTAGACGTTGATCTAATCCTGCAGAGACAATGTTTCATAGCACCATGACGTTATAATGTGACAAAATTCCAAACAAGTTGATTTCTGAGCTTGGATTCAATAAAAGATGCTTTTGGACTAATGAGGACGTCTTTAGTTCTAAATCTTGCAGAATGTTTTTTTAAATGTCAAAAGATCAAGGAAAATTTGATTTCTCAATTCATGACCCCTTTAAGGGAACTAAAAGTGAGTGAATCTCATCTGACATGTATTTTTGAAATGACTGACAGACAAATAGATGTTCAGAGACGGGTCACGTAGTTCTTGGATGACAGGAATGATTTGTCACTTCACATTCAACCTGAGTATTACTCAATAGGGTGGCTGGACGTGGGTTAGAGGAATAGACAAACCATTGATGGGAGTGAGCTTCCAGTTGCGACGAACAGTGGTGTCACTACGGAGGGAGAAGTTGAGCCTTCCTCCATGCTGGGGCCCATCGCTATCTCGAGAGGCTAGAACCAGAGCCTGATCCTCCCAGCGAGGTGTGCACAGGTACTTCCAGGAGTAATCACCCACCAGAACTGGGCTGTTGTCATTTACATCCAGAATGTGTACTGTCACTAACGTTGAGGCAGACAAGGAGGAATTACCTGAAGGACAGAATAGGTGACAAAAAATGAAAAATTTTCATCTCAAACTATCTTTAGTGTGCATTTAGTCTATGTATTTTAGTGTGTCAAAACTCTTAAAGGGATAGTTCACCCAAAAATGAAGAAGATATTTTCAACAATGTTGGTAACCAAACAGTTTTGGTGATCATTGACTACCAATGTATGGACAACAAAATACACCAACATATCAAAATATAACAAAATAATACAATCTTTTATGTTCCACAGAAGAAAGAAAGTGAGGGAACATGAGGGTGAGTAAATGACAGAGTACATTTTAGGGGGAGAAAATCCACACAAGTTGCACACATTACTCCACAAAAGCTCCATCATACAGTAGATCAAGCCATGCATTATTAATCTACTATGTATAAAGACAGATGCAACGCCAGTCATTGTTCAGTGGATTTAAGCAGTGCAAATTTTAAACAGAAGTTTTAAAGCTGGCATTAACCTGATGCTAAATATTGGTCAGGGGATACATTAAAGGCTGTGCAGATTGAGATTAGTTGTACAAAGCTCAATGGCACCAGTCACGTTTTATCAAGAGATAGTTATTATTATAAAACAATAAAAACTGATTTGAAAATGAATTTCTAACTCAATAATATTATATTCCATCTTGCAAAGAACAGCTCTTACAGCCAAAATAACATTAGATGAAAAGTCGCTTACATGATGTTACAACCTGCATGCAAGAGTGAGATAAAAAAAAAACTCCTAAATAAACCCTAATTTTCTTATTATTTTCCCTGTAAAACTCATCTTTGATCACCAAATGACACAAATATTTTTCCTGAGAATTTTTTTTATTCATGCTTAAAATAGCTTTAATGTAACTCTACACCCTTGCTTCATTTAGTACATGCAAAACCATGAATATTAAAATGATCCACGCCTCCACTCCACTTTGCTGTAGTAAACTTGTTGCACAATGGCAAGTGGAAATACTTGTTTAATTCAGCCATATATCTTTTGAATCAAGTTTTTGCATTTTAAGCCTACCCTACATTTTGTAAACAGATTTTAATATTCAGCATCTTTATTTAACTATGAGAAAATTATGCATTATTTTCTTAATAAATAAATACTTTCATTGCTTTTTAAAATATTCATACATATACATTTCTGAAAAACATGACGTAATTACCTTCCTACAGCTTTGAAACCCTCTCTGTCCATTTTTATACATCTCTTTATGCAGCCCAGTGTACAATACAATAAATTTCTTGAAATTCAGAAGCTCTTATATACCGATGCATGTGTATTATTTTGCCTTTCAGCAATTGTTTCTTCATTTCTCTCTCCTTTTATGACAACACAGTACCAGGAGTTGTGAGTCATATCTCTTGTTCTCATCTCATCTTATCTCTCCCCTTTCTTTCTCCCCCGTAAACATTTGTGACTGAGCATTCTGGACTGGGATGATTTCTCATCTGAGAGCATTGATGGGGAAGAAGGTAATTGGAGGGTGAACTGTATGACCTTCACACCTCAAGTCTTTGATCTGCGCCCTCCGCTCAGGTGCGGAGGAATGATGTGGCATTCTGTACCACACACACACACATGCAGCAACATCTCAACTGGTGACTCATTCACTGCTACTTACAGTGTCTGAGATTTCTCTCACAGCATGTGGATGTGGTCCAGAATTTTCTATGAGACTTGATACTGAATAGAGCCTGTCACAGCATTTTGAAATGTCAAGTGTCTCAGCAGCACTGATGATTTTGAAAAAGAAAGCAGAGGGATGTTGATTTTCCCAGATGTCTTGCATTGATAGCCTCTTTTTCTTGCACTTGCTCTGTATAATAACTTCAGTTTGATGGACATGTTTATTCAAACAAACAACATGAATTGACAGCCCTCCACATTGCACAGCATGAGGAGGGAGAAAAAATATCTCTTACGCCCATCTTCCGCCACCACTTCCATGGTGTAGGTGCTGTTCTCCTCTCTGTCTAAAGCCTGGACTGTCTTGAGCTCTCCTGAGTACTTTCCAATGGAGAAATATTTCTTAGTGTCTCCTCTCAGAGAATACCTGAGGAAAGAACAGTCAGACTTTGAATCATTCTTATTCTCTTTACTAATCTAGCAATTATAGCAGTATGGAATATAAAACAAAAAATAATGATGGCTTCGGTAAGACCGAGGGTTTTATGAATTTAGCCAATGTCATGTGAATGTCATGTGATTACACAGGATTCGGATCAGTATAAATTCCTTAAAGGGGACATATTATGCCACTTTTCACAAGATGTAATATAAGTCTCTGGTGTCCCCAGAATGTGTATGTGAAGTTTCAGCTCAAAATACCCCACAGATAATTTATTATAGCTTGTCAAAATTGCCCCTATTTGTGTGTGTCCCTTTAAATGCAAATGAGCTACTGCTCCCTGCCCACTTTCCAAAAAAGAGCGGAGCTTTAACAGCTCGCGTTTCAGTTGCTCTGTCAAATCTTACACTCGCTCAAAATGGCAATTGTCAGTAACGGTGTTCACCATCACATTGTTCAAACCAGAGTCGGACACTAATGGAGAGACTCAGGAAGAATTTTTGGAATGCATTTGGACGTTTCTCAATGGTTTCTCAAAGTAAATTTATGTAATTGCTGTGGAGTTGATTGAACTCATCGACTATGTGCTGTCATGTTAATCTTTTGTGCAGAATTCATATGGATGCCCACTATTCAAAGCCTTCCTGTTTGTTAAACACAGCCATACACTCAGGCTAACGTTTATGATTGCTATCAAATGCTGTGAATGGTCTAATATTTTTTCCAAAATATCGCTCGGACATAAATGTTCCTTTTTTAAGCAATCGAGGTTGTCAGGGTCAACTTGCAGGCTATCCAAGCTAACGAGACTCTAAATAGTGTTCTGTGCTCATCTGTGCAGCCAATGACAGAACAGTTAGCATGCTTTGCTTGAACTTTTGCCATGGTCTTAGAACTGGTACAAGAACTGGATTCCCTTTTTACATCACAAGGGAAGTGGCTCATTTTTTCACATGCTTGTAGACAAAGGCTTGCCAAAACAAAGTTACTGGGTTGTCCTTTTTTACGGTTTCTGGGTTGGTAGATGTGCCGTGGACCCGATTATAGCACTTAAACACAGAAAGGGTCAGATTTTCATGATATTTCCCCTTTAAAAAAACAACTTTTCTCTGCATTTTAGATTTTGAAAATATGGTATTTGTGGTAACTGTGATTTATGTACATAATTACATAATTTGGAAATGGGTATATAATTCTTTGAAGCCTGTGTATCCAAACAAAAATACTGTAAATAATGAAAAATGTAATAACAAATTAAAAAAAAAGAAAAGAAAATAAGAATATCAGCTCTCTATTGCAATTTAGGTATGCTTATCAAAACCTTTATGGTATTTCCTTTGCATTCAGATCTATAAAAACACAGACTTTTAATTATGAATTATCATAATTATATATTAATTACAGTGAATTATCACTTTACCTGATTGGATGAGAATCAGGGTCATAACCTCTGATTGTGGCAATAACACGCCCTGGCTCTTCCCCTTCTCTGACAGTGACTTCATAATGGCTTTGAGACAAAACGGGACCTTCATTGATGTCATCAATAAAAATGGTGACAGTGGCTGTGGATGCTGGTCCGTATCTGCCTCGCACCAGAGCAACTGGGTTCTGAGCGCTCAGTACCAGTATGTACTCATTCTCCCGCTCAAAGTCCAGCACCTACACATGTGTGACCAATGAACGGACTATTAGCACATCACATATTTATTTACATATTGTCATGCTTGAGGGATGCTTTCAAGAGAAAATAATGCCACTCTGTAATTATGAAAACAAAAAGCAGTGCTCTGATTTTCATAAGCAGCTCCCTTAATCTGTACCAGCACACTGTAGTCCTGGACAAAAATCACAGAGTGTCTCACTCGTCATCAATGCACCAAACTGCATTTCTAAAGGTAAAATGTGTTTAAATCAGGTTCTGAGTGATTCATCGTATGCTGTGTTGTCATTCATCAGACTGAAGGTCAGACATTTCTCTGGACCCGCACAACCTGCTGATGTCACTGACTGTATGTCATACACTGGGCTGGCTTCCAGGAAAACATAGCTGTAATACAAAAGGTTCAAATACATGCAAATAAATGTCGATTTGGAAGTGGGTGGTAATGACATGTCATTACTGATGTTTTTTTAATCCCTACCAGTAATTTTGATCTTTTCCATTTTCATTTCTCATTTAATGTTGAAATGTTTGTTGAAAAATCAACATCAAAAATAATCCTTACTATAATTGACAACAAATGTTGATGTCAGTGATGATGCAAATGTTAAATCTGTTCTAATGGTCTCAGAAAGAAGAAAGAGAGAAAGAAAGACGGACAAAGAGAAAAAGACTAATGCTACTTACTGGAAGTGAACAGCACTGCCGCTTTTCCCCACTAGTAATATTAAATCCAAATTTCACTTAATTTAATTCATTAGGTCACTTTATCCACTTGTATTTTAAAGAGCTGACCAGACCCTGCTGTTCTGTCATTCTTTGCCTATATTACAGTTGTCATCCCAGCCAACCCATCAGTTGACCAGTGTACAACTTGATGTCCGGTCCATTGGCCACTTCTCGACAAAGACAGAAAAATCAGACCCTTCCTTTCTGAATAAAGTTTTTGCAAAACACAAAAATCAACAAAGACATAAAAAGTTATATAATAAATACAAAGCCACTTTCTAGAAGCTTTGTTCTCTCTGCACTTGTGTGGTGGAACGAGTTTCCAACCTCCACCCAAGCTACTCATCACAATCTTCATGAAACAAACCCTTCTTTTTCTCAACTTTTCAACATGTCTGCTTCTTTTTATGCTTCTAATTTATATATCTGAAACTTTGCATTCTGATACAGTGTTGTCATAATGTCATGATATGTGTAAATGTCATCATTTTACCTATTTTTTTCTAACTCAGTTTATTTTAATTTACAGTAATGAATTTCTAAAAGTGTTACACAAAGTTTTTTGCTTTTCCCTTGCAATAATGAGTTGTCCTTTTGCTGCACTCAGAATACATAAGAGAGTTCAGCACACCTGTCACTATGGACAAGAAATGAGCTGTTCTTAAATCCTCAGCCAATCCCTGCATAAAGTCGAACAATCTCCTGCCAACTGTAAAAACATCAGCCCACTGCTCTAGCATGCTGGTTTCAACAACAAATTACAATTGTTACTGTTGTTTACTTAAAAACAGTCCTTCTACTGAAAAAATACAGAAAATATGTGGTCTCCAGCGTTGACTGTCCATGCTGCAAACATGACGTCCTGCAATTAGTGCTAACTAAGAACACAGTACAATTACTTAATTACTGTGACACAGAACAACATCTGAGAGAGTTGAGTAAAGTAAATGAGATAAACACAATGTAAAACAAATGGCTTAGCTCCTTGACATACAAGTACATATCAGTTGAAATGTCACCACCTCCCAGCTTACAACCTGGTGAAAATCTATTAGAACATGAATAAAAGATATAGATCAACCTGGTTGTATATCACAGACAGAGTGGACAGAGTTCAAGATATCAAGAGAATCTGTCACACTAATCATATGCTTGTGGTGATCCTGCAGAGGAACAACTGCATCACCTGAAGGGAATGTAGGTCATGGTGAAGATCAGGCCTTGAGCCCCGGGTGAAAGTTAGTTAGACATTTTCTCATAATTTAAACCAACTGGGTCCAAAGGCATTTCTAGTTCACACAGGTGCCAAGTTTTGTCTTACAGTAATTTTGAAAACTATATACACAATAATAATAATAATATTTAAAATCTTATTTTCATGAAATATGTTGCTTGAATAGTGATTGACCTCTTCAGGGTTGAGTGGGGAACAACTCTTAAACCTCATCCATGCACTTAACGTTACCTATAAAAATATCAGCTAGTATAAATGAAACTGTTCTGAAAAGGTAAACACAGAGATAATTATAGTAACTCCAGAGAATGAACAATCATACATTTTGACAATTTGACAATGAGCATCCGCAGTGTCAGTCCCTTTCTGCATGTGGTTCACTTGAATGTGTTTAGAACTTTCCGACGGAACATCAATTTCAGAGAAAAAGTTGGATAAACACAGAACAATCGCATTATGTCAGGGTGATAGATCAACATTTTTTTTTCCTAATTCAGTGAAAAAGAACAGACCAACTAAAGATTTTCTTTTTTAAAAGTCATTAGCTCCCCTCGAAGTGCAACTTGGTTTGATGTTTATCCATGAATGGCAGTAGTGTGATAGAGATGCAGACAGAGATCTTACCTTATCAAGGATGAGGGCAGCTTCATTGGTCTGTCTGTCTGTCACTAGAGTAAAAACCTCTTCCTCATTCCCAGATTCAAGTCTGTAGTCCACCTGCCAGCTGTCTCCACCCCACTCATCCGCGTCCCATGCTGACACTACAGTTACTGTGGTGCCCACTGAGGAGTCCTCAGGCAGGTGGAAGGGTCCATACTAGAGAGACAGAAACAAATGAAAAACGGGACATTATACACTCTTAAAAATAAAGGTTCTTTATTGGCATTGTGTCACGGTTCCTTTGTGTTTGGACTTTGTTTTCACTGAGTTCGTATTTGTTTTTGATCTGATTGTGCCATTCTGTTCAGCTGTGCTTTGCCACGTTGTTTGCCTCAGTACTCACTGCCTGTGTTTTCAGTGTTCAGTTGTCCGATCTCATAAGTGTATGTTTACTTTGCCTGCTACCTCCATTCTTATTTTCCTTGTGGATTATTATTAAAGACTCTGTTTGAAATCTATCTTCCTCATCGTGTGCTTTGCAACAAAAAATGACACATTGATGGTTCCATGAAGAACCTTTAACATCCATGAAAACTTTCCATTGCACAAAAGTTTCTTTATAATGGAAAATTATGTGAATTCAGATGTTAATCACTCTTTCCCTGATCTGCCCAAACACTTCACTGCCAAACTCCCGACCTGACCCTCACAAAAATGTTTCTACCTCCAGAGAGAGAGAAAAATAGGAGACAGGAAGAGAGGAAGCAGAAAATTAGCTGAATGTGTGGGCATGACAGTGCCTAGCAGCAGAGTAGAAAATGTATGTGTTCATTTCTGCAAACAGTGCTGTTCATTAATGCAAGTACAGCACAATTTATCCAAACATCATCCATCTAAGAATTTCTGGCTGCATCATGGTGACCAAACTTCATTGTCAACGAAATTGGGGGATACATAATGAAAATGAAAGGCACACAGTCAGTAAGGTGAGATTTATGGATGTTTTCAGAATGCAGAACAGAGCATCTATTCCTCTTCTTTCAAAGAGGATCTAAATATATATACACACAGCTTGAATTCAAGCCAGCACCACTTTTTTACCCCTCCACTGCAGCTGCCCTCCATCCTTACACCAGTACTCTGACTGCACCCACGTACATCTCCTGTATTATTCACAACACGTAGGCGTAAACACGCAGGGTGTTTTCCAGAAATCAGGGACCACTGCCTGCCTCCATCCGCTCTGTTCTGCATCTGCTCTCCAGCTCCCCCTTTGCTCCTCTCTTCCAGTCATTTTAGTCAGTGATCATCTCACTATTTATTATTCAACTCGGTCACATCAATGAACAAAGATGATGACATAAGAAAAGCGCTCGTGGCTGTTCCACATAAGCGAATGCGCTCATGTACCGTAAATAGACAGCGCTACAAATTAGTAAGTGGTCATATTTAGAACATCACCTCAGGATAAGAAATTCTTCCAAAAATAGCAAAAGCAGATATGTTCTGTAAAAATGCTTTACATTAAGATTACAGAATAGTATATTACTTTTTTTCACTGAATGTAATAATGGATGCACTGACAATAACACTGGACCATACAGATGATATTTTAGGCTTCACAACATTACAAAGTACAGCCAAAAATGGATATTAATTTTTGCTTAGGACTACATTAAACAGTAACTTAATAAAGATTTATAGACTTAAAGACTTTACCTTTGCCATTATGTATCACACTTAATCTATGTATCACACGTTATACTTAATGTTAAAATTGGCAAATTTGTACAATTTAGTATCCAATATCAACTGATAACAATTAAGCATAAAAAATTACATTACATTATACATACACCTGTCACCGAGACGAACTCCGTGGTTCCCTCCTCTGGCCGCCGGAGGGCGCCATCTCCTGACTACTGACTTTGTTCCACATGATCTTGCACTACATTCCCCATAAGCCCCGTACCTAGGACCTGATTACGTGCCAGCTGCACGTCATTTATCTGGACTATTTAGTAGCTCTCACTCAGTTCCACTTCGCGAGGTCTTGTTTACCGTTGGTACAATTCTAAGCATTATATCCTGTATACTATTACCTGTTGCCTACTTTGCCTGTAATTCGTTTATGAACCTTTGCTGCCTGCCCTTGTGCTTTGACTGTCTGGATTCCCGTTTCTGATTGATACCCGCCTGCCCTGAACTTCGCCTGTCTTACTACTACGATTCTGTCTCCCCTCTGACATTTATTATCATTGGTGATTTGACCCCTGCCTGTTTGTTTACGCTACTATCTAATAAAGCTTGCAAATGGATCGAAACCCGAGTGACGACTCATCACAGAAGACCTCGCCTACACCCGATCCAGCGGCTTTCACTCAGCTTTGTGCTACCATGTCTGCCCAGGCAAGCCAACTAGCTGCTCATCAACATCAACTTAATCGGCTTACAGCTCTCACAGAGGAGTTAGTCAAGGCGCTTCAGTCCATGCACGCCACGCCGACCCAACCCACAGCGCCAACGCCACCGGCAGCCGCCGTTTCACAGACGGGCGACACACCATCACCGGTGAGTCCTCGTTTATGTTTTCCTGAGCGGTTCGACGGTGACCCACTCAAGTGTAAAGGTTTCAGTCTGCAGTGTTCAATGTATCTAGCCCAACAACCGACACTATACCCCTCTGAAGCCAGTAAAATTTCCTTCGTTTGCTCATTATTTACCGGAAGGGCTTTAGAATGGATTACTGCCGTTTGGCGCGATGATGGTTCTGCTTTCTCCACCTATGACTCTTTCATACAGAGGTTTAAGGAAGTTTTTGATCATCCCCACGAAGGGAGAGGGGCTGTTGAGCGTTTGTTAGAGCTCACTCAGGGGCGTCGCACGGCAGCGGAATATGCTCTTACGTTTCGCACGCTAGCTGCTCAAACCACCATGGTGGATGACACACTAAAGACCGTGTTTCGGAGAGGACTGAACTCTGAGCTTCAATCAGAGCTAGCGTGTCGGGACGAGGGAAAGAGCTTGGATCAATTTATCGAACTTACCATCCACCTTGATAATTTAATTCGTTCCCGGAGAAGTACACTACGCAGCACAATGAGAACCACCTCCCCAGCGCAAGAGAAGGAACCCGAGCCCATGCAGGTGAACCAATGCCGGTTATCATCAGAGGAACGTAATCGGAGGATATCTCAGCGACTATGCTTGTACTGTGGTCAGCCCGGTCACTTTCGCCTGTCCTGCCCATCTCGTCCTGCTCCTGAGCGCCAACCAGTGGTGAGTCTCTCTATTGATACTTTGAATCCTGAAATGTGCATCAGTGTCCCCGTAATATTGAAGTTTAATGAGCAATGCATCTCTACTCGGGCCTTGTTAGATTCTGGAGCCGCTGGGAATTTCATATCCCAGGGGTTTGCAGCAAGACACAATATTACCCTTATTGATTTTCCCTTTTCTCTCACAGTGGAGGCGATAGATGGGAGACCACTCGGCTCGGGATCAGTCTCAGCCGTTACTGAGAAATTAATGATGCAGACGGGCATCTTTCACAATGAGATGATCCAATTTTATGTTCTCCCCACTCCTACCGTGACTGTCATTTTAGGTTTGCCCTGGCTTCGTAGACACAACCCAATTATCTCCTGGAGAGACGGCCAGATTGCTCACTGGGACAGTAATTGTTATGGAACTTGTATTTCTGCTGATCTTTCTATGCCCCTCAGGAACATTTCATTGACTGAGTCGCTCTCTGAAGAGACCTTCCCAGAGGAGTACAGAGACCTGGCCGAAGCCTTCAGTAAGGCCAACGCATCCAAATTACCACCTCACCGCCCTTATGACTGCGCCATCGACCTGCTACCCGGCACCACACCACCCAAAGGTCGTATATTTCCCTTATCTCAACCTGAGTCAGACGCTATGAAGAAGTACATTGATGAGGAACTTGCTAAAGGATTTATAAGGCCCTCAACCTCTCCGGCATCAGCTGGGTTCTTCTTCGTTCACAAGAAGGATGGTGGACTGAGGCCATGTATAGACTATAGGGGGCTAAATGAGATAACTGTCAAATATCGCTACCCGCTACCACTGGTTCCTGCAGCGTTAGAACAGCTCCGCACAGCCAAATTCTTCACTAAGTTAGATCTTCGATGTGCGTATAACCTTATTCGCATCAGGGAGGGTGACGAATGGAAGACGGCCTTTTCGACCACCTCTGGACACTATGAATATTTGGTCATGCCGTTCGGGCTGGTCAACAGTCCTTCTGTCTTCCAAGCTTTTGTTAACGACATCTTCCGTGACATGCTCAATCAATCTGTCATTGTATATATCGATGATATTCTGATTTACTCCGAGACCTACAGCGAACATATTAGCCACGTCAGAACAGTCCTACAACGCCTAATTGATCATCAGCTCTTTGTTAAACTCGAGAAATGTGAGTTCCATCAGACGTCCGTGGCCTTCCTAGGTTACATTATCAGCCCCGATGGCGTTACCATGGACGAGGGGAAGGTAACCGCCGTTCTCAATTGGCCTCGACCTAACACGCTAAAGGAACTTCAACGCTTCTTAGGGTTCGCTAACTTTTATCGACGGTTCATTCGTAATTTTAGCTCAGTAGCCAATCCGTTAACGTCCATGGTAAGGAAGGGCAACTATCGTCTAACCTGGTCCTCCGAAGCTCTCCAGGCCTTCCATCAGTTAAAGGAACGCTTCTCCTCAGCCCCCATCCTCAGACATCCTAACCCCGACCTTCCTTTTGTGGTAGAGGTGGACGCCTCCAATTCTGGTATTGGGGCCATCCTCTCGCAGCGGCAGGGCGAACCACCCAAACTTTACCCATGTGCTTATCATTCACGGAAACTAACCGGCGCTGAGAGGAATTATGATGTAGGGGACAGAGAGCTACTAGCCATGAAGGCGGCCTTCGAGGAGTGGCGCCATTGGCTAGAGGGAGCCAAACACCCATTCACGGTTCTTACTGACCATAGAAACCTTGAATACCTGAAAACCGCCAAAAGACTGAACCCAAGGCAGGCCAGGTGGTCCCTTTTTTTTTCCCGTTTTCAATTCACCGTAACGTATCGCCCAGGGTCTAAGAATGCCAAGGCTGACGCTCTCTCCCGACAATCAGAGACTCACGAAACTCCTCCAACCCTAGAAACCGTGATTTCTCCCAGACTGGTCGTTTCTCCCATCCAGTGGGATATTAGTACAGAGATAGAACAACACAATGCTCAGAATTCTATCCCCACTGACTGTCCGCCCGACAAAGTTTATGCCCCTGAACCATTCCGAAGTCGTCTAATTGAACAAATTCATTGTCATCCTTCCTCCGGTCATCCAGGCATAACAGCCACAATTCACCTCGTTCAGAACAGGTTTTGGTGGTCTACCTTGAATACTGACGTTACCCAGTTTGTAAAGCGTTGTGAACACTGTAATAGGCATAAGGCCTCCCATCAAGCGCCAGCCGGACTTTTACAACCTCTACCCATACCCCAACGCCCCTGGTCACACATAGCCATTGATTTCATAACTGATCTCCCACTCTCTAATCAATGTACTACTATACTAACTATCATCGACAGGTTCTCCAAGGCCATCCGCCTTCTGCCTCTACCCAAGTTGCCCACTGCCCTTCAGACGGCCGAGCACCTCTGCAATTGGGTGTTTCGTATCTATGGACTCCCTGATGACATCCTGTCAGACAGAGGGCCCCAATTCACGTCTCACCTCTGGAATGCACTGTTCCAGTCCTTGAACATTAATGTGAGCCTTACGTCAGGGTATCATCCCCAGTCAAATGGGCAAGTGGAGAGGATGAACCAGGAACTCACACGCTTTTTACGCACCTACTGTAGCCAGCATCAGGAGGATTGGGCCCGTTATGTCATGTGGGCCGAATATGCCCAGAATTCCCTCCGGAAGGAAGCGACCGGACTAACCCCTTTCCAGTGTGTCCTAGGCTACCAGCCTCCTCTCTTCCCCTGGTCAGGGGAGCCTACGAACGTCCCCGCAGTCAACGACTGGCTCCGACGCAGCGAAGACGTATGGAATCTGGCGCACACACACCTACAACGAGCCATAAGACGCCAGAAGCAACAGGCCGACCGTCACCGCAGGACTACCCCAGAGTATCGACCAGGACAATGGGTATGGCTTTCAACACGAGACCTCCGACTCCGACTTCCCTGCAGAAAGCTCAGTCCTAGGTATGTGGGTCCCTTTCAAATTACACGTCAGATAACTCCTGTATCGTTCCGTCTTGATCTACCTAACCACTTTCGCATTTCTCCCACCTTTCATGTGTCCCTGTTAAAGCCCGCCGACGGCCCCAGTGAGGAGGGGGAGGAGAGGTCCGGTGACGAGGGTCCTCCGCCCATAATAATCGGAGGCGAGGAGGCGTATCAGGTGCACGAACTCCTAGATTCGAGACGCCGAGGGAGAACAC
Organism: Zacco platypus; assembly: GCA_038088235.1. Lineage (NCBI taxonomy): Eukaryota > Metazoa > Chordata > Actinopteri > Cypriniformes > Xenocyprididae > Zacco > Zacco platypus. The sequence goes on from CM076085.1 coordinate 28,933,621, forward strand.
TGCAGTATCTGGTCGACTGGGAGGGGTATGGTCCTGAAGAACGATCATGGGTCAACGCCAGTGACATCTTGGACCCCAACTTGGTGGAGGATTTCCATCAGACACACCCTGAAAGACCAGCCCCTCGACCACGCGGTAGACCTCGGCGTCAAAGGCCTCCTCGCGCCAGGAGGCGCTCGCAGGGGGAGGGCTCTGTCACCGAGACGAACTCCGTGGTTCCCTCCTCTGGCCGCCGGAGGGCGCCATCTCCTGACTACTGACTTTGTTCCACATGATCTTGCACTACATTCCCCATAAGCCCCGTACCTAGGACCTGATTACGTGCCAGCTGCACGTCATTTATCTGGACTATTTAGTAGCTCTCACTCAGTTCCACTTCGCGAGGTCTTGTTTACCGTTGGTACAATTCTAAGCATTATATCCTGTATACTATTACCTGTTGCCTACTTTGCCTGTAATTCGTTTATGAACCTTTGCTGCCTGCCCTTGTGCTTTGACTGTCTGGATTCCCGTTTCTGATTGATACCCGCCTGCCCTGAACTTCGCCTGTCTTACTACTACGATTCTGTCTCCCCTCTGACATTTATTATCATTGGTGATTTGACCCCTGCCTGTTTGTTTACGCTACTATCTAATAAAGCTTGCAAATGGATCGAAACCCGAGTGACGACTCATCACAACACCGATCAGCCATAACATTATTCCTAATATTGTGTTGGTCCCGTTTTGCTGCCAAAACAGCCCTGACCCATCGAGGCATGGACTCCACTAGACCTCTGAAGGTGTGCTGTGGTGTCTGACACCAAGATTTTAGCAGCAGATCCTTCAAGTCCTGTAAGTTGTGAGATGGAGCCTCCATGGATAGGACTTGTTTGTTCAGCACATCCCACAGATGCTCGATTGGATTAAGATCGTTGATGTGGTCCTCAAACCATTCCTGAACAATTTTTGCTTTGTGGCAGGACACATTATCCTGCTGAAAGAGGCCACAGCCACCAGGGAATGCTGTTTCCATTAAAGGGTGCACATGGTCTGCAACAATGCTTAGGTAGGTGGTACGTGTCAAAGTAACATCCACATAGATGGCAGGATCCAAGGTTTCCTGGCAGAACCCAAGGTTTCCCAGCAGAACACTGCCCAAAGCATCACACTCTCTCAGCCGACTTGGTTTCTTCCCATAGCGCATCCTAATGCCATATGTTCCCTAGGTAATTGATGTACCCGGCCATCCACGCGATGTAAAAGAAAACATGATTCATCAAACCAGGCCACCTTCTTCCACCGCTCCATGATCCAGTTCTGATGTCCACATGCCCACTGTTGCCGCTTTCGGTGGTGGACAGGTGTCAGCATGTTACCCTGACTGGTCTGTGGCTATGCAACTCCATATGCAACAAACTGTGTTGCACTGTGTATTCTGACATCTTTCTATCAGAACAAGCATTAACTTCTTGAGCAATTTGAGCTACAGTAGCTCGTCTGTTGGATCGGACCACATAAGCCAGCCTTCACTCCCCATGTGTATCAATGAGCCTTGGCCGTCCATGATCCTGTCTCCTGTTCACCACTGTTCCTTCCTTGGACCACCTTTGATAGATACTGACCACTGCAGACTGGGAACACACCACAGAACTGCAGTTTTGGAGATGCTCTGATCCAGTTGTCTAGCCATGACAAATTGGCTTTTGTCCATTTTTCCAGATTCTAACACATCAACTTTGAGGACAAAATGTTATTTTGCTGCCTAATATATCCCACCCACTTGCAGGTGCCACGATAAAGAGTGTTCAGTGTTCAGTGTCATTCATTTCACCTGTCAGTGGTCATAATGTTATGTCTGATCGGTGTGTGTGTATAAATATATATATACATATATTATGGGGGGCCAAACAGGAAATAATTGAATGTAAATCTGAATATATAGTTATAAACCCGAATATATAAATGTAAATCTGGAATATATAGTTATAAACCTGAATATATAAATGTAAATCTGAATATATAGTTATAAACCCGAATATATAAATGTAAATCCGAATATATAGTTATAAACCCGAATATATAAATGTAAATCTGGAATATATAGTTATAAACCTGAATATATAAATGTAAATCCGAATATATAAATGTAAATCTTGAATATATAGTTATGAACCCAAATATATAAATGTAAATCTTGAATATATAGTTATAAACCCGATTATATAGTTATAAACCTGAATATATAAATGTAAATCTTGAATATATAGTTATAAACCCAATTATATAGTTATAAACCTGAATATATAAATGTAAATCTTGAATATATAGTTATAAACCCGAATATATAAATGTAAATCTTGAATATATAGTTATAAACCCGATTATATAGTTATAACCCCGAATATATAAATGTAAATCCGAATATATAAATGAAAATCTTGAATATATAGTTATAAACCCAAATATATAAATGTAAATCTGGAATATATAGTTATAAACCTGAATATATAAATGTAAATCTGAATATATAGTTATAAATCCGAATATATAAATGTAAATCCTGATTATATAGTTATAACTCTGAATATATAAATGTAAATCCGAATATATAAATGTAAATCCTGAATATATAGTTATAAACCCGAATATATAAATATAAATCCGAATATATAGTTATAACTCTGAATATATAAATGTAAATCCGAATATGTACATATACATATTATGGGGGGGCAATGTTATATGTATGTATATATATATATATATATATATATATTTTTTTTTTTTTTTTATTATTTTTTTTTTTAATCTATTTATTTATGTTTTTGTTTTGTTTATCTGGTACCATAAATATAACAAAATAGATAAGTAATTAGAAATGATTCTCTGCTTTTCAATTTCAAATGTGTAAGTCACAATAAAGTGACTGAAAAATGCATTTAACTTGCAAGCAATTGAAGATCTGAGATCATTACTGGTGAAATGAAGAATTAATGTGAATGAACTGTCCTAATTGGTGTCATCCTATTATAGCGGAACACTGTCATTTGTAGTGCTCAAAACTAAAAAAAAAAAAAAAGAAACACTCACAGCTAAATTATTACATGTCCATAAGCCCAAGATTAAAGCATGGATTCCCCCTGAAAGCTCTTTATCTCATCTGTCTCTGTAAATCACATTTTCTAGAACACAGGTCTTGTACATACACTCTCACACACAAAGATAAAGAGAAAGAAATAGAGAGAGAAGCTGGGTTGACAGCAACAACATCAAGTGGCCAAAGAGAATTGATCTCATTCACAAAACTGAAACCAGCCCTTACCTCATGATGGGAGAAGATAGGTGGGTTGTTATTTTCATCCAGAACTTTGACTATGACAGTGCAGGAGCTGTTCAGCCCTGAGGAACAAGTCAAAAACATAAATTTTCTATTTATAACAATATCACAGCATTAGTGACTGCCATTTATATCAAGGGTCATAAAAAGTCTTGCAAGATCTCATGTTGCCGTCTGACAGCATATCAGATTCTACATGGCATTTTATTTATGTCAGCTGACAGAGTACAGAGTAGTCGTAATAGGTATGTGGACAGAAGTGAGAGCCATTAGTCTGGACCACTGGACCATAAAGTCACAGAGACTGTGCTCCATAACTACACTAACTATATATATGTATATATATATATATATATATATATATATGTATATATATATATATATATATATATATATATATATATACTATATCTATATATATATACTATATCTATATATACTATATCTATATATACTATATGTTATAGGAAATTATTTTTGAGCATCACAATGTGAAATCTGAAAAAAGGAGTGTCTAATCATGCAAACCAATCAGAGAAAATTACACAAAGTGACACTAGTTAAATTACGTGGTGCTATTTTAACTAGACTAGCTTTGTATTGATCAGCGTTGGGAATGTGTCGACCTTTAGCGTCCTCTGCAGTGATGGTGAGTGTGTACTGTGGAGCGGTGCCCTCCATGCTGTCCGCCTGCACTGTGATCACTCCCGAGTCCCGGTCCACACGGAACAAATTTCGAGGGGTCTCAGGCATCTGGCCCACCAGCCGATAAAAGATCCGCACGTTATCGGTTTTCGGATCATCGTTATCTGCTGCTTGGACAGTGAGAATCTCTGTACCTGAGCGGAGGATCATTTCACTCATTAAATTTGCTTTGTTTTAGCATTTACATAGGATTTATATTGTGTACGTATGTGTGTGTTACCTTTAGTCGCAAGCTCCTTGACCACAGTGTGGTACTGCATCTGTGGGAATGTGGGCCTATTGTCATTGGCGTCCCCCACCATCACTCTCAGCTCCACAGGCTTAGCAATCTCTCTGCCATCTGGCCTCTCCACCACTATGTCAATATGAAACTAAAGGGTGGGGTGGGGGCAGACAAAGAAAGGAATAGTAATCTAAATCATTCTTGTGAATTCTCATTTGTAATTAGAATTTAGAACTGTGTATCATCTGCCATTTGATGTCCAGTGACCTGGGGTACCTAAAATTGTTAAGTGACCTGGGCTCACTTAAATCCCAAATGTACTACAGATTGACCATAATAATATATTAAAAATAAAATTAGAACAGTCTATTAGAACAAAATGTGTTTATTTCTGTGTCTAAAACACCTCTTGCATACTTGTTAGGACATCTGTTGGCTAAAATTCACAAACTTAGTTATGAATTTGAAGATGTTCTATCAAGTTATCTGATGGCAGAGAAGCAAGTATGTAGACCTATTTACACCACAACATCATGAGACATTTGATGCTACATTGTTACAGATGTTACATACTGTAGCTGGTGTAGTCTCTAACATCATTGTGTGATTAGAAAAGTGATTAGAACTGGTGAAGCCTCTGAGGCGTTCTTACTGAGCCTACTCTTAAGTGATGAAGAGCCATGGAGTTGTTGATATTTGGCTCTTGATTGAGAATGTTGAGAAAGTTTCATTATTCTATGATCCATTGGGCTATTTATTTAGGACTTTTCATTAAATTTTCATCAAGTATTTCACCCAACAATTAATTTGAAGGGAACTGAAGAGGATTTGTTGGGCAGAACTTGCTGATTATATAATGACATTATGTACACTACAATTCAAGAGTTTGGAGTTTGTAAGTTTTTTCTTTTTTATATTTAAAGGATTGATTAAAAGTCACAGTAAATACCTTTTTAATTCTATTTCAAATAAATACCGTTCTTTTGAACTCTCATTTCATCAAACACTTCCTATTCATCAAACATTTGCACGTTTTTCACGTGACATAGGTAAACTGATTTGGAACGGTGTCCAAAACAGGCTTGAGTGCAAAACTTGGCTCAAGCTTGATCCCTGCTGGACTCCTTAATTAAAGAAAGAATTATAGATGGATAGAAAAATAGCAGCAGTAAATTAAATTGGGGTTAAAAATGGACTTGGAGTAATGCCAGCGTGAGCTTTAACAGTTCTCACGTTTGTTCTTTTATTTTTTTAAATATTCAACAGCAAAACTGTTCATTTTGTTTTAATGAAATTCAGACAGGATTTGCTACATTTAACGCTGATGTAAATTTATATGACAGAGTCGTTTATCTTTCACCTGGTCCTGCGTTTCTCTGTCCAGAGGAGCATTCAGGTAAATGATTCCTTCCCTGTTGATAGTGAACAACATTTCTGGAAACTCTCCCTCAAGACTATATTCAACTGGACTGCCACTCCACTTCACCTGCAAAGACACACACACACACACACATAACCAATCAATACTACTGAAGACATTAACTTGAGTGAAAGTGTATACCCAAAGGCCAATCTTAAAATCAAGACTGCTTTCTTATACAATGTTCACAAGGTACCTGTGAGGGGACCATCTAAATGGCTTGGACATCAGATTTAAACAATGATGAGATACAGTGTTTGAGGAAAACCCTGCATGTTTAGGCACTGCTGAGAGTTAGCTGATAAGTGTGGTGAGGCCGGCACCTGCCAAAACAAACCAGCTGCCCTTGCGATGGAGGGATTTTCCACTGCGCTGCTACAAATGATGCAAACGGTCCTGGAAAGGGTGTGGAAACGCACCGAAGAAGGAGAGGACCTTGTAGAGGGGAGAGCGAGGGGGACATGTGTATCTCCTCAATACCTCGCCCTCCAGCCGTTTGTTATGGAGATGGCTCTCCAAACTCAAGCACTTTGTATACATCAGTGGGCCTCTCTAAAGATGACCTGCCCACACTGTTATGAACCGTCAAGGGAGCAGAGCTTTGAAGAGATTAGTGTCGTCCTGCTGTTCTAAAAATGGTGAGCACCAACTAAGGTGATGTCATCTATTTAGTTTCCATGGCCTGTTTTTGATAGACGTGATAGAATCCTCTTAGGACAAGTCAGTTCATGCCTTTGATGCTTAAGTATTGTGGATTGACAAGAGAGAGTGTTAACAGTTTGATGATGAAAATGTATTCTTACGATAAGGAGAATGATGCTTTGGCAGTCCATCCATGCTTAAGTTTCACAGAGGAGATGCTGGTTAATATGGGACAGGGCATTATTATTTTTGTTCAGTTTTGTTTTCACGACAGAAAAAAAAAATTATTTAATATAATCTGTCAAATATCACTATATTATTATTCAGGTGTCCTGTGTGCTCGAGCTCGCTGGCAATAAAATTCACGACATGTTTAAAGTCACTTTTGTATAACTATTAGATATGTTGTAGCCTCATCCTCATCCATAAGTATGCTGATTTGGAAATGCTCCATCATTCATAGGAGTCATTGGTTTGAATCTCTGATCACAGTAAAAAGATAATTTGCTCATCCATGATGCACCCCTTTATTGTGCTTATAATATGAAAAACATGAGAGATAACTTTTACTGCAAGTTGAGATATTGATAAAAAACATTTGTCGTGTTGAGACTGAGACAATACGTTGTGATCAAGTAAGGCAACCCCCCCCCCCCAAAAAAAAGGACGATAAGTATAAAAATATCGAGGTTCAAGCTCTTTAAGCACATGCGTAAAAAGGTATTATGTTTTAATTAGCAAACCTGTAACCATCTCAACAATAGATGGAAAAGACCATTTACAGCAAATCCAGGCAATTTACTATAGGAAATATATAGTTTTTAAAGCTTTTTAACAGTTATTGAGACACAAATAGAACAAAGAACAAAGGAGAACAAAGAGAACAAAGGCAAGATTCCTCATAACGAGGAGTTCTACCATGTAGTGGGAGTGTGCCAAAAATTGTGCGATACACAATCCTTTACGCACATGAAAAATGAGAAGGGCGATTTCTTTCGAATTTCTCACAGACCTCTAGGGCCGTGAGTCAAACAGGCCTTCGTTAACCTTGTCTGATAGCTGCTCAAACATCAATGGCCGATGGCAGACATGTTTTTTGAGATACGCCAATGTCCTCATAGACAATCATGGCACCTCGGGCAAAGACAGTGCATGCCAATTTCCAAGTCAATTGGACTAATCGTGAAGTAGTTATAGCCATTTTCATGTTTTTTTGCTGCTATAGCGCCACCAAGTGGCCAGTCGCCATGTCCTTTTTCACACGACCACAGAATGAGCTCTTACATTGGTGTGCTGAGTTTGCTGAAAATATCCCATTCTGTTCACAAGTTATAGCCATTTTAGTGAAAGTTGCTCCTCCCACCTCAAACGTTTTGGCAGCCCTTAGGGGCCATGAATTGAAATTTCAACTTTTCTTTGATAATTATTGACAATCAGACTCTCGCTGCACTGGTTTGGATTGGGCCAAAAAACTAGGACAAATTCACAAAAGTAGGTTTTTCAAAAATATCCAAAATATCCAAAAAATTCGAATCCGAGGAGTGCATTTTGTTCGTCTTGAGCCAAGGGTTCCAACAACATATACTTGAACCAACACCTAACAGTTCAGGAGTATTTCTGACCACTGTAGCACCTCATCATGCCGATCACGGCGAGCCTTAAAGCCTCTACAACTTACGGTTTGGTCTGCCCAATCATTTTTAGGGGAGATATCTGACTGAATTTTAATAATCATTCTAATTCTATAAGAATATAGAGGTTCAGAATACAAATGTAACAACAACAACAACACGGAGGAACAATATTGTTGAAATCACTTTCAGAGCTATTTTTTTTTTCAGCTAATTAACAATAAAAATATTGACAGTCAATCAGAATCCAGTCCACCCAACTTTAAAGAGCTCAAGCTTTTTTTTTCCAGATCACACACATTCCTAATAAAATGAATGGATTTCAGCAGAAAACATTTGCTGGATAGCAAAAGATGTGGCCACATATTAAGTGTGAACACACCTTCAGGGCTTTCGTTTGATTCAAATCTAAAAGAAAATGTTAGGGCAGGTTCACACAGTGCTTTTGTGTTCCACTGCCATGATATCTTTTTTTTTTTCAATGTAAACATGAGCTAGATGGACAACTTTGACTGTTTCGTCTAGTGCGCTGCATCTCACTGCCTGTTCAGCGTCTTGCCCATGAGTGCCATTGTTTTCAATAAAGGAAACAAATGCAGGGTCTCGATGAGTTTTATTTAATTTAACATGGCGTCTTAAATTTGCCACAATGATCAAATATGTCCGTTTAGCTCACAAAGCTAGAAAAGCAATTTCACAACGAAATAGTAATACATTAATTTGGAAGGGGCTCAAACTTTGCGATAAGGCAAAGGAAACGAGTATGTAGTTTCTTACAGACGCTTGTGTGATGATTGACAGGACAGAATGATCAGGCTTAGCAGAGTGAAATCCAAGAATCTGTAGAGAAGCAAGACAGTTTTAATTAAACACACACCATCATCTTGTAATATAACCTATGGAGTGTACAGATGATTTACTGGGACAATGAAAACTTTTTCAGCCTGAAGCTTCATGACAATCTCCACAGAGTTGGTTTAAACATGGCAATTTAAAAAGCCTCTGCTGTCACCCTATCTATCTACACACTCATTCACAAACAGCAAATTGTGACTCTTGAGCTGAGATTTGTCATCTAAGGTCAATTTGAACAAAAACAAAGTGGCGAGAAAAATTTGATTGCACTATTGTGACATCAGCAAAATGTGGATGAAATAGGGATGAAGAATGGGCAGCTGCCGAATTTAGCTGCTCTGCTGAATTGTGGCACCCCTGTTCTTGGTGGATTTACATGAGAGACAAACAAACAAAGCTGACATCCCAAGCTCAAGTCATCCACTAAGCATTATGATCATATAAAGCTCTTTATCTGAAATATCAAAAGTGTTTTGTAGGAACACATGGAGTTAAGAGGATTGAGATCAAATTTTTTATTTCTATACTATTTTAAAAATAGAAAAAATGAGAAGGATGAAAACAGGAGAGCGCAGCCAATGCGTTACTGCAGTGTTGCTATGAGAGACAGAGAGAACGCACGACACAGAGTCCTTCATGACCACTAATCTGTTTCATAACCAGTGTAACTCCAGCCACCCACATGCCCATCATAGCACACATGAGTGGGTGGGAAAAGGCTTTTCCCATTAAAGAAAAAAAGAAAAAGAAAAAAAGAAAGAGAAAATCCAGACAGACTCAGAACACTTATAGCACACATCTTATTGTTCCTTCTCTGACTCCCTTACATTAAGAGTTTTAAATTAATTTAAATATAATACAATGCAATACTATATTATAGCATATTATTACATTGATATAAAATATGAGCAATTTAATCTTAAAATTAAGTTATACATTAAAATTCAATTGCATACATCTAAACTAATATTATATTACAGCACAGTGTCTCAACCAATTTTGTAGCTGCTGAAAAAAATTACTTTGTGAAATTTACTTGCAATTCCTAAGTGAAAATTGTTTCAAATAATTACAACATTGAGTGACACATTGAATTAAATGTGAAATAGAAAGACTAGTATTTTCCCGTAAACGTCCTCCAATAATCTTTTTCATTTACAACTTTGAAAAGTCACTATTTACGGTGTAGATGATCAGTGATTTTCAACCACATTCCTGGAGTCCTAATATTTTTTAAGATTAAAAAGTAACATGAAAATTCTTCCACACTACTTCAGTACCCCTACTTGAGTAGCCATAGAAAAGCATTTTTGTGATCCATGAATTTTAGTGGGTGGATATGCGTTGGTGTGTGTAGGAGGCATCCATGAAGGAGAGAGCGGAGGATCTTTTGCCACAAACCCACAAACAACTTGTGATGGTAATAAAGAATATTCTGTAAACACACCTTACATACTTTCCAATACACACTGCACAATTGTACTCTGTTATCACTGACTGTATTCAAGAATTTCCTGATGTTACATGTTAATTGTCTACCTAGATTTCACCTTTGCTGTGGAGTTAAATATAAAAAACTAAAGATAAGTGCTAAGAGGTTAAAAGTAGATGCCCTATATCAACTATCACAATATCAGGTGTTTCAGAAACAGAGACTCTATGTAAAGATTGCAGTGAGTCATGATTAATATCATAAAATCTGAACATCAAGCAAAAGGTCATGTCATGATGAAAGCCATATGCAATTGTGGTATGCTGCTGCACTTGCCTTTGAAGAGGATGAATGCAATATAGATCACCTATGATAAAGTTATACACACAGGATATACATCTCATGCCCTCTGCTTTCATCTTACCTGTGAAATTGGGATAGGATATGGTCCAGGCAGATTCTCCTGCAGTCTCACTGGATCAGGTGAGGCCCATGCATTCCCAGTCACCTCCACCAACACAGTTCCAGTTGAGAAGAAAGCATTGGCCTTGCCGGCCATGTCCTGCACCATCACGGAGAGCTTGTAGCGGCCACACATCTCTGGATCTAGCGTTGAGGCACCTGTACAGAGGGACACATTTAAGAAAAACCCCACAAATGGCTGACATGAAACGATCACACCAACAACGGCTAAAAAGGTCAACTATTTAGTGAAAGTATCTCATATGTAAAATCTAAATTAAATACCAAGTTATGTCATGAAAATCTAGATGGCACAGGCTGGTTGGTCCTTAATACAACCTGCTGACAATTACATTTTCAACTACATGTCACAAGCTAATTGGTTCCTGTTGCATCTGCAGCCAATGAGTTTGCTGCTCAACATTTAAATAGTTGGTCAGTGTTTACTGTAGCAGTATGCAGAGTACTTTCGGATTTCCTCTGAAACCCTCCACCTTCCCTAGTTCCACCTGCATAGATCTGTTGCAGGTAAATTCATATATGTTATTTTTATAGCAGCATGAATGTGAATGTATTGGCAGTAACAACAGCAATAAATGATGTTTGGGAGGAGCATGTTCAGATAATTAACACGGGAGGAGCTTATTCAGTTAATCAACTCAATTAGCATCAGGAGGTTTATATACACACATCAGACTTACCTATGTTCTGTGACAGTTTTCCAGCATCCCTCCACCACCCCATCTCCTCACTTCTATCTATTCCTATCACAACCTGGGATGGAGCGACTCTGGGTTCGGGCCAAATTCCGAGCTCGGAGCCGTCCCCTCGGACAGTGCACCAAATATGCATAACTTTTACTCTATTTTATTATATGTAAGTGTGGATGCTTGAATCAACAGCAGAGTAGCATATATATTCTGCCAAGACCAAATACTGTATTAATAATATAATTTCCATTATCATGATGGAATTGATTTTATTTACACTTAAGTTCTTAGATTTTTAAATGTTTTTGAAAGAAGTTGCTTATACTCACCAAGGTTGCATTTATTTAATCAAAATTAAAGTAAAAACAGTAATATTGTGAAACATTATTGCAATTTAAAATGAGTGTTTTCTAATTGAATACTGTATGTAATTTATCCCTGTGATGGCAAAGCTGAATTTCTAGTATCATTACTCCAGTCTTCAGTGTCAAATGATGCTTCAGAAATCATTTTAATATGCTGATATGGTGTGTAAGAACCATTTCTTATTATAAATGCTCAATATTTTTGAGGAATTCATCAAGATTCTTCAGAAAGATCAAAAGAACAGCATTTATTTTACATAGAAATCTTATGTAACAATGTAAATTACCTATATTGTAACTTTTGATCAATTTAATGCATCCCTGCTAAATATAAAAGCATTAATTTCTTCAACACAAGGTATATCACCCTGGGGCCAACTCAAAGGCAGCAGTACATACCAACATTACAAAAGCATCTACTGTCTGCACTGCTGCATGAAAACACAGTGTACAAATTGTGAGCGTATTAAGCCTTTGTTTTTATCTCTTTGAGTTCATGCCAGGCTGCTCTCATTGCTTTTGAATCAGAATCGTCTGAGCTGACCTGATGGGCTTGGGGTCTTGAGGATTCATTCCAATGAACCATCTTGATTTTCTGGCTCTTTCTGGCACTGGTTCAAAATAATTTTCATTTAGTGGCCATGTTTAAAAAAAACAAAACAAGGGGTAATGTTGTTAACAGCCTAGTTAACAATGCAATAAGCAGAGCATGTTGGACTGGCTGAGTGATAGAGTTATTTTATTAGCTGATTTTATGGTGGAATTGGGCTGAGAGGAGTGACAGATGAGGAAGGCAGTGAGTGAACTAGAATTCACAAGAAAATAGGTATTATTCTATTCCTTTTCAGGATTTGATTGGTCAGTGCAATAGCATTGTGATTAGAACATGCACTGACTTATTCTTGACTAAATATATCAGTCAGATTTATTCAATTAAACCTAATTTTAGACACAGACAAGCATCAGTAGTTTATTACCATCCTCTGTAAGAGACACTTCTCCGGTGATGGAATCAATGGAGAACATGTGGCTGGCAGGGATGCGTGGTATCTGGTCCAGAAGACTGAAGCGCAGGTCCGCGTGGGCGGTGTTTCGGTCGTCTCGGTCCAGCGCTTCCACCTGCATGAACGGAATTCCTGTGACAATGACACACATCAGAATTATTTAGCACAATCTACATGAACTGACGCATTTAGAATGAGGAGCAAATGGTGGCTATTTGCATATTAACAGAACGGAATTTCAAAAATAGCTATTTCTCACAATTATATTTTTGGCCATTTTATTAACAGAGTGTAGAGGAGACAGAACATGACAGGAATTGGATTGGCCATAAGACAACATGTCAAAGCAAAGTCGTTGATTAACACAGGAAATGATTCTCACAGGTTTTTACTAAAATGGGTAATAGTCAACATAATTATTAATAGAGCTTAATTTAATAACTATGTTTGATTGCAATCAAGTGATTGTGAAACAGCTTAAAATCTCACAACAAGCCTGACATTCAACACAGGTCTTGTTCTATATTCAAATAATTGCCAATGCTAATTCAAGAGGATGAGTTCACTTCAATGATAACAAACGTTTGTTCATTTGTTTCTCAAGTATGTTCATTTTCTTTCTCAGTACGAAGCCTCTGAGGTCAGAGCACACGAGTCTCTCTTTTCTGATGTTCTTATAATAGGAGAAATGAGTAATCTCTGAACATTGATTAGAAAAAGCATTCTTCATTTTGGTCTTGTTACTCACTCCAGTTTCTATTTCTGAGAAAACCATTAAGAAATTCAACAAACAAGCACTTCAAGTACTTTTAATCGATCATCACAGGTAAAAGAGCTTGTGTGCATGTCTAACAGCTCTTTATGTGTCTCAGAAAGTAAAAGGGAAAAAAAGCTACCATTCAATTACGGCACAACAAGCTTTTTCTAACTGTGCTACTATTCTAGTCTAATTTATAGTGTGGTGTAGAAAATGTGTGACATTCACGCTAACCGTTTATCTCATTTAGCATCTCACAGCTGTAGAATTTAAGGAAAAGTCAAGGCAATTAGACTAAGCATCAAGCAAAGGAAGTTTTCAGACGCAGACCTGCTGAGCGCTCCCCACCCACCTTTGAGAAGGCCCAGCTGCACGCTGCCTCTCATGCTCTCTTCCAAGAACACCGGCACGTTGTCGTTCTTATCGATGACGCACACCTCGACAGTAAAGCTCTGAGTGTGCATGGACTTTGTGAAGGACACCTGGGAAAAAGCACTCAGGTCAAAGCACTCAAACAGAATGTCTTATTAGGGCTTAAACCTTTTTGCTTCACATTTTATTGTCATGTTTTCATTTTCATCAGCATTTGTTATTTTGGGCTGCCTCCGGATTTTTACATGCTAAAATTGTATCAAATGATTTGACAGGTGTAGGTTTCATTTGAACATTACATTAGGGACTCAAGAAGTCATGTAGCAATCAAGGCGTCTTGACTTCACTTACGCATTCTACAAAGAACTTGAATGTAACAATGAATGTTAAAAAACTAATTTTCTTTAAATGGAATTGAAACATATGTAAGTGTATCCTGATTTCTTCAATGTATCTTGAAAAACTGACATTAAATATAGGTTGAAGACAAAGGAACATTACTTATTGAATGATTTTTAAGAAAAAGGAAATTCCTTTATGATTCTGCACCTGCAAGGAGTAGGACGGCTGTTTCTCTCGGTCCAGAGGTTTAAGGGCATAGAGGAAACCTGACTCCACCCCAAAAATCCCTTCGTCATCACCACTCACAGTCAGATCGGAATAGGTCAGGGGGAGATCCAGCAGCTGTATAAAGCATGGTAAATATATGTAAACATATATCTATAATGGAAAACTGCATGTTCCATGTATTTGTAAAAAAGTTGTTCTAAAACATCAATTGCTTTATTTATTTTTTATAACCAGTTTGTTTTGACAGACAGCATTATGTACAGTACGAGACATGGCTCTGGTGGTAATGGGAACTGGCTCAGTTTACACTTGGCATTAAAATGCAACCTGTATATGGAGGTTGCAAGCACTAAAAAAGTATAAAAGCTTTTGTTACCGGTAACTGCTTGTTATATTGAGAGAGTTGGGGATCGGATTTCAGTGTAATCTAAATGCCATCTAATCAACATATCTGCATTCAAATCACACAAACCCTGCCCATTCCACCTCTGATACACTCAGCCACGCAATTTCTTTTCAAAAGAATCAGACTACTGCTCTGCTTTGATGTCATTTGTGTGGTTGAAACTTTTCAGTGACCTCTTGTCTTCTTAGCAACATGAAAAACTTATTTTTTATTTTTTTTTTAGATGTTTAATAGTCAACAGAATATACACAATACGAGCAAAAAAAAGAGTTTCCCCACTCATAAAAATGACTCTGTTGGTCATTCATGAGCTCCAATCTCATAATTATGAAATTTCCAGCTCCACTTGAAGGGCACAATAATGCCTGTCAGTGAAGTAGGAGAGATCGTGAGACTGATGTTTGGCTGACCCCTTCTCTAAATGTCTGTGAACGAACATGGCTGCTGCTGCTGTTGACAGCAGGTATTTGGTTCAGTGGTTGACACCAATTACCACAGAGATTCTGAATTCAGCTGAGCATGAGGCCACTGTAAATGCTTTGTGTACAATACTGACACATCCAATGTTAGGCACAGTGTGATCGCATGTCTTAAATAGCACACAAACCTAAATAGCCCATGTCATACCAACAATTCCCATCTGCCTGAGCAGTGAATTTTAATTCTTTTGTTTGGTTCCTGGAATGTAACTCTGAATAGTGTTTTTCCATGCTTGCTCTGCATGTTTAGAATAGTATGCCAATGAGTGTTTATTAGGAAAGGTAAAGATTGATTGAAGCGCTAATTGCACACAGCATGACTCGCGTGGCACTTTGCAGCTCGCTTTTTCCCTGCCTGGTGAATCTGATACGCTGCCTACGTACATGCACAAGATACGTTTACATTTTACATTTCATTCATTTGGCAGACGCGTTTATCCAAAGCGACTTACAAGTAATCCAGGGAACAGTCTTTTAAACCCATGCTTGGTTGTTTCAATTGACTGTGGTAAAAAAGCTAGTGAAAAATTTATCAATTCTGTCTGTGGTCCTTGTAGCCAGAACACAACACTCAGCTGAGAGCTAAAAAAAATAAATACATGAATGTGTCATTTGTCACTTATTTTTAAAGCCTAAACACATAATATGTAGCCATCATTCTGTGCTTTCAGGGTGTGGGTAATTATCCACCCACTCGCATGTAGGCCATTATACTTGATTTGGACACTGCACAGAGACTGTTTTGATAGCATGGCGTCAAATGCAGAAAATGGTGAGCAAGAAGCACAAGGACCCAAACAGTCAGAAACGCTGCCAATTACAGTGTCTAAGCAAAAAGCTTTTTGGACAGCAACCGGGCTATTACTAAACTACATCTACTAAAGGTGTCTATCACATGGATTGAAGTAAGGCATTGTAAAGTTGTATCCATATTTAGTTTGGTGACGTCTGATTGGTGCGTGAATGCCTGCTCATAATTACACCTTGGGTTCTGAGTGTTCTGGGGAGTGGGATGTGGGTTTATTGAATGGCATGTCCAATGATCTGCTTTTTCAGTCCTTTCTCTACGTTGCTCTTAGACGAAATCATTCTCAGAACTCTTTAGTCACTCATAACACAGTACAAGGACAGTCCATTTTAACCATCTAAGTCTATAAATAACATACAGAAGAATCTTTTTCGCTCAGTAATCTTTATGAGATTTAATCATTTTAGTCACCAGATCTGACAATATGTTGCCTAAAATGTCAAAACTGCTCATTAAAATTCTTATCCTACTAAAATTTTCAGAACCTTGGTGTTACATATTCGCACATTTGAAGATTACATCAGTTCTCTGGTCTAGACTGTAAACCGGCACACCTCTGCACCATATGTAATATCAGAGAGTCTGACATTCTACTTGCCTTCATAATCTGCCTTCATGATTACTGATATGCCCTTTTCATCAGCCTAGTCAACAAAACAATTGAGAGACAAATTGGCAACCTGTATTAACTGCAAAAACTCCTCTTAACCTTCAAAGCTCCTCATGGCCTTTCCCCTCTTCATCTATCTGAGCTACATTTGTTCTATGCACACCTGCACAGGCAATTAATATTATGTAAATATTAATACTTTTTTATTTTATATAATTATTTTAACTATGGACAAATATACCCAATATAAGCTAAGCTAAATATTCTTCTAAGATGTAAACTTTGCAAAGACATTTTGTCCTTCTTTAAGAAAGAACTCACCTTGGTGAGGTACCATGGGAAAATACCATCATAGTTTTCTGGAACACCAATTTTAAGATGAGCGGTCTCAGAAAGCAAAATGTTTTGAGTCAGCACCTAAAATAGAAAACGATTAATAGCTGAAGTTAAATCATGTGGAGGGGTAAACATTTATATATTCCAGACAAAAAGGCAAAGAGAACTTACACTCAGTGCAATAAAGCAAGCACTCAGAGATTCCATCGAGCTAACAGCAGCCTTCACGCCTAAGACAAACAAACAAACAAAAAATAATAATTTTAGCATTTATGCTTATTTTTTTAAAAGTGCAAGCTAAAGTTTTCTTCAGTGTTTCAATACAGAAGAGAATGACTCTACTGGATTTGCTTTTAAAGTGCACTCAGTACCTAGTTTGAGATTTTTTTTTTTTTTTTTTTTTACCAAGAGCCACATGTAGCTCACAAGCCGTACTGTAGGTTCCCGAACATTTAGAATCTCATGTGAATGTACTGTGTATCCGGAAAGTATTCACAGTGCTTCACTTTTTCTACATTTAATGTTACAGCCTTATTATTATTTTCTTCAAAATACTACAAACAATACCCCTTAATGACAACGTGAAAGAAGTTTGAAATCTTTGCAAGTTTATTAAAAATGAAAAACGAAAAAAATCACATATACTGTACGTATTCACAGCCTTTTCCATGACACTCAAAATTGAGCTCAGGTGCATTATGTTTCCACTGATCATCCTTGATATGTTTCTACAACTTGATAGAAGTCCACCTGTGGTAAATTCAGTTGATTGGACATGATTTCGAAAGGCACACACTTGTCTATATAAGCCATATAAGTCTATATAAGCACAGTTAACAGTGTATGTCAGAGCACAAACCAAGCCATGAAGTCCAAGGAATTGTCTGTAATCCTCTGAGACAGGATTGTATTGAGGCACAGATCTAAGGAAGGGTACAGAAAAATCTCTGCATCATTGAAGGTCCCAATGAGCACAGTGGCCTCCATCATCCGTAAATGGAGGAAGATTGGAACCACCAGGACTCTTAGAGGGCCTAGAGCGGGCCGCCCAACCACACTGAGCGATCGGGGGAGAAGTGCCTTAGTCAAGAATCTGATGGTCACTCTGATAGAGATCCAGCGTTTCTCTGTGGAGAGGAGAAACTTCCAGAAGAACAACCATCTCTGCAGCACTCCCCCAAATAAGGCCTGTATGGTAGAGTGGCCAGACAGAACCCACTCCTCAGTAAAAGGCACATGGCAGCCCACCTGGAGAACTCTCAATTCTCTGGTCTGATGAAACAAACATTGAACTCTTTGGCCTGAATAGCAGGCGTCAAGTCTGGAGGAAACCAGGCACCGCTCATCACCTGGCCAATACCATCCCTACAGTGAAGCATGTGGTGGCAGCATCATGCTGTGGGGATGTTTTTCAGCAGCAGGAACTGGGAGACTAGTCAGGATTGAGGGAAAGATAAATGAAACAATGTACAGAGACATCCTTGATGAAAACCTGCTCCAGAACGCTCTGGACCTCAGACTGGGGCAAAGGTTCATCATCCAACAGAACAACGACCCTAACGCACAGCCAAGATAACAACGGAGTGGCTACGGGACAACTCTGAATGTCCTTGAGTGGCCCAGCCAGAGCCCAGACTTGAACCCGATTGAACATCTCTGGAGAGATCTGAAAATAATGGCTGTGCACCGACGCTCCCCATCCAACCTGATGGAGCTTGAGAGGTCCTGCAAAGAAGATTGGGAGAAACTGCCCAAAAATAGGTGTGCCAAGCTTGTAGCATCATACTCAAAAACACTTGAGGCTGTAATCGGTGCCAAATGTGCTTCAACAAAGTACTGCGCAAAGGCTGTGAATACTTACATACATATGATTTTTTTTTTTCCGTTTTTCATTTTTAATACATTTGCAAAGATTTCAAACAAACTTCTTTCACGTTGTCATAAAAGTGAAGCGCTATATTATGCGCAATATTATACACTGCAACTGTATGTATATTTCTCCAAAAAGTTTAAGACAAAGAAAAAACAAAACAAAAAATACCGGGGGCACCTTAAATGGCTAGTTCACACAATGATTAAAATTCTCTCACCCTCAAATTGTTCCAAAACTGAGTTTCTTCTATTGAAGGCAATGAGCCCCGTCAACTATTTGGTTTCCAGCA
The DNA here is from genome assembly GCA_038088235.1 of Zacco platypus. NCBI lineage: Eukaryota > Metazoa > Chordata > Actinopteri > Cypriniformes > Xenocyprididae > Zacco > Zacco platypus. The sequence goes on from CM076085.1 coordinate 28,952,889, forward strand.
TTCTTCAAAATACTTCTTTTGTGTTCAACAAAAGAAAGAAACTCATAGAGGTTTGGAACAACTTGAAGGTGAGTAAATGATGACAGAATTTTCATATTTGGGCGAACTATCCCTTTAAAAAAAGTAATTGGCTGAGTGAAAGAATCAAGCGTGCAATCAGACAACTTTCCTCTAGTTAATGTTCAACTCCAGTACACCTCATTAATGTAACTTCACGTAAGTGTCGAATTACTTTAGTGCGCGTTTTTTTCAGGGCCAATTGCACGATTTAGACTAACTTTAAGACATCATAAAACAAGAATATCGGCACATACCGTTTTCACAAAAGAATAGGGGCCTATATTCTGTGCTAGTACACAGTACATCAATGAAAACAAATAAATAAAAATCTGTTCTTATAAATAACGTTGGTAAAGAAAGAAAAAAAAACCCTATATAAACACCCTACACAGAACTAAACAGATCTAGCCAACTCACACTTAAAAATAATAATAAAGTCACGATAAATAAATTCACGTTACTGCAAGAAGTAAAACCCGGTTGTTTATGCTGGAATAGTCTACAAGCCTTCCAAAAACAACGCAAACAATTTAAAACGACAACAAAAACTTTATAAACCAACGTCAGGGTGAACTGTGACTGATAGGCTACAGCAGAATCTTACTCGCTTTTTTCTGTTTATAATCATGTTGTTTAATAAAAGCAGCTCTTACCTCCCGTCCACACTTCCCGTGAGCGAAATTGAGAATGGCTTAAAGCTGTAGAAGAGCACTGCATCTGCTTTGTATCTGATTAATGATTAGCTTTCTTAATTTGTCCGAGAAAACCTTTAACTACCTTGTTTCCTCCAATTATACATCTGACTAACAAGCCCTTGGGTTGCATACGTATGGGGGAATAAATTACATGGTATTATAGCCTCAAGTTTGAATTTTGTTTGTAGTAGATAGAACGCCTTGTAAATCAAGATTTTTTGTATTTTATTATAAAAACAACTGTAAACATGTAACAAAATGAACAACTCAATAATATTAAATGACATTAAGTGCAAATCAAACGTTTTTAAAACAGCTCACAACACATAATTTATTGCTTCTATGTCGTTCATTTGCACATGGAGCATAGATGTCAGACCTCTTATATTGAAACTTCTTATTTATATTGCCTCTTGCCCTACCCCACTCCACCCCTCAAAAACCCAAACCTTCTAGTTCAGTGTCTTGGCTGAGTTACGAACCTGCGCACTCAGTTTCAAGTAACATTTGATTCCATGTTATTTCAACAAGAAAAATGACTTGTGCTTATCCCTTAGATATGCACACATATGCATTCCACATCTGATACAGCTGTATTACACATAAGGAAAAGAACCTATTTCTTTTGCCTCCGTGCAAACGTAAGGGAACATTGTGATTTGTGGATTTACCTCCTATTTACATGTGTAGAATTTGACATCTATACATATTAAGGCAACAAAACAGAAAAAAGGTAACATGACAATAAAAAGCTTCATACCGGTCAACATAATCAACATGATTTTGTCAGTTTCGTTTCATTTATAATCTCTTTTTTCTGTTTACAAAACAAGTTCATATTTATCTGTACAGCTAAATAGTCCTTATAGTAGCATTAAAAACACACAGCTTCTGGTCGTGGGTATGAGAGGGCATATTAGTCCAGTTTTTCAGAGCACTGACAGGTCGTGACACGATTTGGACTTCTGTCTGAAGGCCATCTTCTTGTTCTTCCGGGCCACCATACGGCCCAGGAAACGTTTGGCCTTTTTGCTGATGCTCTCGCGGCGCTTGCAGTTGGCCATGCGGCGGGCGTTCTCTTCCTTGCTGTCCTTGCGAAGGCGAATTTGCCGTACGATGCCCTCGAAGAGGTCGCGCACGTTGTGATGCAGGGAGGCTGAGGTCTCTATGAACTTGCAGTCAAACACAACGGCACAGGCACTGCCCTCTAGAGAGGAGAGGAAAAAGAGATGCAGGTGAGCAATAACTCCGGAGGCTACAGTGTCATCATTACTATATGCCTCCTGGCTGTTCCTCAAAGCTCAGGAGCTCAGGAGAGTACCTTATTTACAACACAAGGCTGCAAAGTCTCTGTTCCATCTACGTGCCATATTCAAAATAGAGAAGATGCGTGAAATCTTACCATCTACGGAAACTTCTCGGGACCGCACCAAGTCGCTCTTGTTTCCCACGAGGATGATGGGGATGTTTTCCGACTGCCGAGCTCTGCGCAGCTGGATCCGCAGCTCTGAAGCTTTCTCAAAGCTGGACTTGTCTGTCACAGAGTACACGATGACATAGGCGTCTCCCATACGCATGCACTGATCTTTCAGCCACTGGCTGTTATCCTGTGGGAATAAATTGGATGGTTATACAGTGCAAAGTTTTTTCAATAATTTAGTATTTATAATTTATTTTAATTCAATTAAATCATTTAATTTTGCTATATTGTTTTTATATTTTAGTATTTAATTTACTTCATTTAAAATAAATAAGTGAATAAATATGACTCTTAATGTACCTGTTCCCATATGTCATACAGAAGGATTGATGTCTCCTCGTCATCAACCACAAGGGATCTGTCATATGTGTTTCCTGAAATGAAAGTACAATAACATTACACTCAATAATATCTGGAGGTTTGTAAAAACAAAAAGCCTAAAATCTTCTGAATGATGAGTCTGAAGGGTAATCTTAATCCACGCAGACGAAACTAAGACATTTACCTGTTTCCTCGCAGTCGGTACTGTCCTCAACTCCACCAAATATTCTCGCCAAACTCGACTTCCCGACGCCGTGCTCGCCCAGGAGGACCACCTTGTACACCTGGCAGTCCGAATCGCTGCCGGAGGAGATGACCGAGTCGGAGGAGTCGGACACGCAGCTGTTCCTGTGCTGCTCTCCCGGACTGAAGCGCATGAGGCTGGACAGCTCGGTGGGCTGAGCCTCGGGCATCGAGCGCAGCTCGCGGTCGTCCACCGGCATGCTCCTTCTGTGCAAGTTCTGCAGGTGGAGGGGAAACGGCATGCTACCTCTCCTCTTATCCATGTTCCTCAATTTATCTCCCTTGTTCAAAGTCATGACTCCAAACCTGTCTGTGTAGAACTATATTATAACAACTGTAGCCCATGACACTTTTATACACTTATAGACTAGTAATAAAACCAAAAGGAGTTATAAGACATGTTACTTACATTTGAGTGCGGCTACAACGTTTCCCGTTCAGTGTCAAAATTCCAGTTATTCCGTTTAATCTCCGTTTTTCTTCCGTTGAGGGTTTCGCTTATGATCTGTGATGAGACGGAACCTTTATTTATGCGAGTGAGTGACGTCAGGCGGAGGGAGGCTTGCCTCGGAGAATCGCTCGTCTCTCTTATAGTAATAACATCATTTTGAGGGCGGGGCGAAAGCCAGCGCGTGTGATTCACAATTTTGCGAGGGCGTCCAGCAGAGAGGGTCTTCCCTCCCCTGCGTGCGCGTGCACTGCATGGACGATGGGCTGAATCAGGTTCCGCCTTCACTAGCACAGGCATGAAATGCGTTATTCATCGGCTGTCTGCGGCGTGTAGTCAGTCATCAAAGCTTTATGAAAGGAAATCGGGGTACAAAGATTTTTTTTTTCATTCTACTGCTGAATATCTTGCTTGTATTAACTGGTTTAAGCTGGTATCCAAGCCAGAGCTCAGCTGCACTGTAATTTTATTGGGAAAATAATGTGAAAATGCTGTAGATTAATGTAGGCTACTGTAAGATGCCTAACTATATATGGTCAAATATATTTAAAAGTATGAATTACAGAGAAAATGTATATTATATTCAACAACAATACAAGAATACATAGACCTACACCCTCACAGCAAATTCAAATGATGTATGTTTTTAAAAAGTAGGATATTAAAATGTACAGAAAAATAAATTTTCTAAGAATTTTCTAAATACAAACATTTGATAAAAAAAATATTTGTTTAGTTTTGATTTAATCTCTCTCTCTCTCTCTGTCTCTCTCTGGGTTGTTTTCTGTTGCATTTTGTTATTTAGTTAGTATTTATAGCATTATTGTAGTGTTTTTATGTGTGTTATTGTGATATTTTGTTTGTGTGGCTAACTGTGCTCTATATTGTTATTATTGGTTACAGCTGCTGGACATTTTTAAGTCATCATAATGCATTTAATTGTACCAGCTTCTTTATTATCAATATTTTACAGTAACAAAATTAAATGGCTCAGACTGGTTGGTACATTGCCATTATATGAATTCATGACATACAGTTACAAATTGTAACGTCACCAAAATGTCATCATGTAATCATCAGCCGGAATTCCTTTCCTTTCTTTTCTTTTTTTAAATCTGTAATTCTCAAGGGCAAAACTACTCTTTCGTCACACTGATGGAGTGCATTTTTATATGTAGTTCAATGTTGCCATCTAGTGGTAAATGTTAGGTAGGGAATATGACAATTTCTGCACGTTTTATTAGATTTTTTTTTCTGACTCTAAATGGGTTTATGGATTGCAATGACTTGCCAAAGTTATGAGATTTTAAAGCCTGCTCTAGCTGCTAAAATTCGCATATTATGCCAAGGCCTAACTGCTAAACCATGAAGAAACACTTTACGGAAAACAATAAGTCTCACAGGCATGACCAAGTCTTGACACCTGAGCATAACCAGAATAAATGTATTAGATCACAGTTACTTTATGCACTGCATCTTTTAATGTACTGTTTTACTCAGACAATATATGCGTTCTGATTTGTGCTGATGTGACCTGACGTATGTCCTTTCTACTTATAGATGCTTAAAAAAAAATTAATATTTGAAAGTTCGGTATTTTATGACTGGACCAAATAAGACTTGCAAAGTTAGCTGGTCTGGTAATTTATAAAAAGAGACTATTGAATAAGAGTTCTGTTACATGAAATAGTATCTATCATGCATTTTTAATGTGTGCCAGTGCAAGCACTTTTTATGACTTGAAAGCCAAGCAAGTGTAATCCAGATAGACTCTGCAACCAATTTTGCTTATTATACTATCTGTATGTCTTCTGCCTCTATCTTAGACAGACTATGGATTCTCTTCCAACTTTTAGAAGACAAAACTATTTTTAATTATAACTCATATATAAGACAGGTCTGTGATGAAGGTATTTCTATAAGTAATTCTACAGAAGTCACCCTGCCTCTATTGTGAAATGTATATTGGAAAGTTAATGATGTATAATTGCTATATCCATATTTGATTTATCTGTAGAAATGAAATATTTATATCACAGCATACAAATTAGGCCTATATTTATTTTTTATTTACAATAACATTTTATAAGATGTTACCTTTCAATCAAGTTTATGCAAGAAAAATCTCTTTACTGTAAATAGCTGTAACTTCAAAGCAATCCTCTGATACAACTGACCTTGGGACAATATTGTTTGCTTATGGGTAAGTGCTTGAACTTTTCCTTAAAATCACAAAAATGATTACAAAATTAACTTTCAATTTTTTATTGGCAAAAACGAGAGGTAAAAAACAAAGCAGTGCAAATTATCTCTGTTGTACACATTCTTCCTTTTGATCAATTTTTTCCTTTTGAAAACAACTTTGGATGCTGTCAAAATGAGAATACTATTAAAAGCCATTTTGTACATATTCACAAATATATGACATAGTTACAGAATAACTTTTCTGTATCCAGAAATATACTCTCAAACAGAAAAACAAATTCCGTTTCCAGGTACATTCTCCATTACTGTTGTTTCCTTTCCTGACACCTTTTTAACTCAACTTTATAAGCACTAGCCAGGCAGTCTCCCGGATCTGGTACTGTTCGAGTATAGCACTAGAATTATAAAAGAAGCAAAAAAAAAAGTATGAATAATGATAATGGCGCTCACATAACTATTATCACATAACTCTGGCTTTGCTGTAGGAGTTCAATCATGATGATGTGTCAAAGGAGCATGTGATTCTCCTGATCACATGCTTCTGGTGGACAGACACTGGTTGACCACCTCCAGCAGCTGAGAGTTCTCCAGAGCTGCTGCCACCCTCTCTTTGTCAGCAAGCTGCTTATTGACTGGAGTAGAAAAAACACAACATAGAATCAATCTGAAGTTTTAGTTGTGAACGGTGCTGTGTAACAGAAAAAATAATGTTACATTAATTCATAAAGCCTACTGTACCATATTAGATATAGATATGTAAGGCCTATAAATGAATCAAAACTTTACTGAAAAACCCACTGCACATAATCTACTACATGCCTGGTAGTAAAATGTTAGTAAATAAGGTTTACTTACTTTACAATAAGGTTCATTAGTTAACTTCATTAGTTAACACGAACTAATAACGAACTGCACTTCTACAGCATTTATTAATCTTTGTTGATGTCAATTTCAATATTTACTAATACATAATTAAAATCTTGTTAACATTAGTTAATGCTCTGTGAACTAACATGAACAAACAATGAACAACTGAATGTTCATTAACTAACACTAACGATGTAACAAATGTATTGCTCATAGTTAGTTCATGCTAACTAATGTTTAACTAATGAACCTTATTGTAAAGTGTTACCAAAAGGTCATTAGTATAATTCTCAGGAAGTCCACATTTAGGTTGTAGTATACATGTAAACATAAGAATAACTTTTTGTTAGTAATATTTAAAAAATTATACAAACATTTCCTGGACTGAAGGAGCTTAAGTTTATTTGATTACCCATGCATCTTTTTTTTTTTTTAGAAAAATATGTATGCATCAAATATCATATTAGACGCCTTCAGGGAACATTTACTTGTGGATATTTTAATCATCATTGCAGTGCATTACATTATATGTTTTGACCCCCACAATTAAATCTACAGAGAATTGATCATAAAATATATATAAATGTATTATTTGTGGACTGAATAAAATTTATGGATTTTTTTCTTCTCTGTGTAAGCTCCATATTCTCTTTATATTATACTAAATGGGCCATAAAATCCTGATGTATCAAATAACATACAACACATATGCAAATTATAATTATATAAAGGTGCAACAAACATTTTCAGAATATTATTTCATAAGTCAGGCTTTACAGCAATAAGGTTGTTCTACATTTTATAATAAACGTTTACCTGCGTCTTCTGAGGCATGTGTGCCAGGTGTGATGTGAACGTCGATCTAACAAAAAGGCAAAAAGGAATGACTTAGATGGGGAACCCAAAGCCTACTGTAAGTGTGTGGCTGTTCACTAAACTTACCTTAAATCTGTCAGGCAGGGAGCGCAGAAGCTTGACTTTGATAGACAGGCCAATGAGTGTGGCCATACTGCAGTGAGGGATGGTCGGAGTGAACTCCACTGACACTGTGTTCTCCTGATCATTCACCTACACAGAGAGAAAAACAAGATAGATAGATAGATAGATAGATAGACAGATAGATAGATAGATGATAGATAGATAGATGATAGACAGATGGATAGATAGATGATAGAAAGATGGATAGATAGATAGACAGATAGATGATAGACAGATGGATAGATAGATAGATGATAGATAGATGGATAGATAGATGGATAGATAGATAGATGATAGACAGATGGATAGATAGATAGATGATAGATAGATGATAGACAGATAGATGATAGACAGATGGATAGATAGACAGATGGATAGATAGATAGATGGATAGATAGATAGATAGATAGATAGATGATAGACAGATACATGATAGACAGATGGATAGATAGATAAGATAGTTTTTGATTTGAACTGCTCCCAGATCAGACTCACATTGACGCGCATTTGTTCCACGACATTCAGTTCTTCGAGGGACAGCGGGTGCTCAGGGTCATTGATCGATCTGATCAGATGTAATAATTTAGTTAAGGTCTGACTCAAAGTATCCAAAATGCTTTAAATTGGGGCCTCTGAATTATAACAATTTGCTACACTCCAGCATAACATAACAGGCAGGAGAAAGAAAAGCTCTGTCTTCCCTGAGCTAAAATTAAAGCATCAACATTGAAAGCATGACCTTGATCTGTCGTCATGGCAGATAATTCAAAGCAACAAGGATGACTTGACAGCTTTTGTGTAGCGCGAGCCAAACGAATGATGTAATGTGAAAGGATATCGAAGATTTCCCTGTCATCGATAGGGTCCGCTACATCCTCATCTTCATCAGTGGCAGTGAGGAGTCTTTCCCCTGATCGCTGAAATATCAGAGGATTGGCGTTTTCTAGCCGAGTTCCCCCTGACATTATTACCTACTCAACGATAAAACGATCACCAACACACTACGATGTCAGACGTCAGATCACACTGCAAACCAAAACAAACTAGCCGGAAGTAATACTTTGAAACCCGGAAACAGTATAAACGCTTTTTAAAATAAAAGTTTCACTTATAAAAGTCAGGCAGTTCTCTTGCTAATAATAATAATAATAACAATAATAATAATAACAATACGAAGAAGAAGATGAAGAAGATACATTTGCAGTGGTTTTATCTATTTAAACGAGTTAAAATACTAATACCAAATTATATAATTTTACTTGTTCAACAGATGCTGAAATTGTTGTCCTGATCAGCTTCATCAACACAAATATATGTCATATTTTCAGCATTTCTGCATCTATAAAAAATCTGCCGGTGCCGAGGTGGCCACTGTCATCAGTACGCTCATAACATACAGTGCATCCGGAAAGTATTCAAAGCGCTTCATTTTTATGACAACGTGAAAGAAGTTTGTTTGAAATCTTTGCAAATGTATTAAAAATGAAAAACGGAAGAAAAAAAAAATCACATGTACATAAGTATTCACAGCCTTTGCGCAGTACTTTGTTGAAGTACATTTGGCACCGATTACAGCCTCAAGTGTTTTTGAGTATGATGCTACAAGCTTGGCATGCCTATTTTTGGGCAGTTTCTCCCAATCTTCTTTGCAGGACCTCTCAAGCTCCATCAGGTTGGATGGGGAGCGTCGGTCCTCAGCCATTATTTTCAGATTTTTCCAGAGATGTTCAATCGGGTTCAAGTCTGGGCTCTGGCTGGGCCACTCAAGGACATTCAGAGTTGTCCCGTAGCCACTCTGTTGTTATCTTGGCTGTGTGTTAGGGTTGTTGTTCTGTTGGATGATGAACCTTTGCCCCAGTCTGAGGTCCAGAGCGTTCTGGAGCAGGTTTTCATCAAGGATGTCTCTGTACATTGTTTCATTTATCTTTCCCTCAATCCTGAATAGTCTCCCAGTTCCTGCTGCTGAAAAACATCCCCACAGCATGATGCTGCCACCACATGCTTCACTGTAGGGATGGTATTGGCCAGGTGATGAGCGGTGCCTGGTTTCCTCCAGATATGACGCCTGCTATTCAGGCCAAAGAGTTCAATGTTTGTTTCATCAGACCAGAGAATTGAGAGTTCTCCAGGTGGGCTGCCATGTGCCTTTTACTGAGGAGTGGGTTCTGTCTGGCCACTCTACCATACAGGCCTGATTGGTGGAGTGCTGCAGAGATGGTTGTTCTTCTGGAAGTTTCTCCTCTCCACAGAGAAACGCTGGATCTCTATCAGAGTGACCATCGGGTTCTTGGTCACCTCCCTGACTAAGGCACTTCTCCCCCGATCGCTTAGTGTGGCCACCTCAATGGAGGCCACTGTGCTCATTGGGACTTTCAATACTAGAGCAATGGTTCTGAACCCTTCCCCAGATGTGTGCCTTGATACAATCCTGTCCCGGTGGTCTACAGACAACTGTGTACTGTTAACTGTGGGACCTTTTATAGACAAGTGTGTGCCTTTCCAAATCATGTCCAATCAACTGAATTTACCACAGGTGGACTCCAATCAAATTGTAGAAACATCTCAAGGATGATCAGTGGAAACAGTATTTTTTAGTGTCATGCCAAAGGCTGCGAATATGTACATGTGATTTTTTGTTTTTGCTTTTTATTTTTAATAAATTTGGAAAGATTTCAAACAAACTTCTTTCACATTGTCATTATGGGGTATTGTTTGTAGAATTTTGAGGAAAATAATGAATTTAATCCCTTTTGGAATAAGGCTGTAACATAACAAAATGTAGAAAAAGTGAAGCTGTGATGCTTTCCGGACGCACTATAACAGGCAGGAGAAACCAAAGCTCTGTCTTCCCTGAACTAAATTTGTTAGTTTTTCAGGTTAAGCATATGCTCACAAAGTAGTGTTCACCAACCTTGAAAGCATGACCTTGATTTAACAGTGAGGTCAGGCTATTTGTGAGCCAATAAATGCTTATTCCAGTTATAAAGAGCCTTTATACCTAATTGTTAGGCATCTGTATGCATAGATCTTTAGTACCACAGACAGCACTCAAGGCCTAGCAATCCTAACCAATAAAATCATAGTGAGTTTGGTATAAAGATTTGGCACTTTACAATAAGGTTCATTAGTTAACATGAACTAATCATGAACTGCACTTTTGCACATTTATTAATCTTTGTTATTGTTAATTTCAACATTTACTAACAAATTACTAAAATCTTGTTAACATTAGTTAATGCACTGTGAACTAACATGAACAAACAATGAACAACTGTATTTTCATTAACTAACGTTAACGAAGATTAGTAAATACAGTAACAAATGTATTGATCATGGTTAGTTCATGTTAGTTAATACATTAACTAATGTTTAACTAATGAATCTTATTGTAAAAAAATATTCTTTATTTCATTTAATGACAGGAATCATTGTGAGACAGGCAGCATTTACTTATACATTTCCTTGCACAATAATAATAAATTAAACTTTCAGACACATTCGAAACAAATCTTCATCAGTTTATTTTTTAACTAATATTTTTCTTTCATTCAATTGAAAAACCCAGACTCTGGCATGCTCACAAAAGCCTTGCTATTTGTTTTTGCTCTCATTAACAGTATTGTTCTGTGTCACATTAGTAATATATACTGGTATTATTTGCTATTTTGAGATTAAAATATCTGCATTTGCTGCCATAGATAATTCATATGTTAGTGTTTCACATATGCCCTCTTATAGCGTCTTGATAAACATTTGCATATAGCATTCATGACATTTGCTTTCTTCTTGAAAGCTCTGGCATTTTGAGAATGTGCTTTATTAAATTACACAATGATGGCTACTTATTCAGTGTTCAGTTCATAACGAATCTCTTCCTGAGACTCAGACAAAGGATTTATAGACAAAGAGATTATCAAGAGTCACATGTTATATTTAATGGACAAGTGCTTTTATTGCAGGCTCTTTTCCAACCAATGAGACTATAAATCTGGCATCACTGCTCTGCACTGGCCTGTTAAGAGATTACCATTCATCCACTGACTGCTTTATGTGTTTATATGAAGGTTCAAAGTTTAACTGTATAGGGTGAAATGTGAAAAGGGATTTATTCATGTGCCACAAAATCCATCTCCTTTCCAGTAGGATATTTTTGTATTTCTAAAATTACAGAAGTGCTGGTATTGATCAAAGCCTGTTGGTTGAAATGTTAATGGGTCAGCAGTGGTTTACATTGGATGATATGCACATATACTTATATTTTAATTAAGTCCCTCCTTTTAATAAGCACAATGTTTATAAATCTCTTGATCTGTTCAACTTTAATTAATATGCCAACCAAACAAGTTAAGAAGTTAAAATAACAATTAAATTGCCACCACATCCCTCTTATCACTCTTTGATATTTGTCACAAAAACACTACTAAATTTACCTGTTGCTCACACATTTAAATGGCTGGTTACATTCACTATAGCAGTTTGCAGCATGCTTCAGAGTTCCTCCAAAACCCTCCACCTTCCCCAGCTCCACATGTATCGATCCACTATGGGTTATTGATACAGTATATGCTATTTGTGCAGCTGCACTATGTCTTACTTGCAACAGTGTATCATCATATGTATTGACAGTAGCAAGTTCCTGTACTTACTCTGCAGCAGCAGCAATAATCTACAACAACAGCAATTATCTACAGCAGCAGCAATGGAGCAGCAGCATAGCAGATTCTGCCAAGTCTAAATACGTTAACATTGTCATATCCATTACCATGCTAATATATATATTGTTTAATGAAGATGTGCAGTATATATATATATATATATATATATATATATATATATATATATATATATATATATACTGCACATCTTCATTAAACAATTACTGTCAGTGCTCTCCTTTCTCTGCAATTTAACATTACTCTGGAGGGAGAACAGACCATTCTGCTAGTGTAATTTTCACAGACAGCTAGGCTCATGTCAAGTGGAAAACTTTGGTTGTTTAATGGGTACAGCATGCAGGGAAGGTATAAGAGGGTGAGATGAAGCACAATGAGCTCTACATGCAAATACTTATGAAAAGCTTCATGAGTTGAAGTTCTGTCAGTCTGAAGAATTTTAGTTGTCTCCAAATAGCAAATGACTCAATTTCTCCAGAATGAATGATTAAACCAAACGGCCCTTCTTAAAAATTCCCCACATCTCAAAGATATCGGAGTGAGGGTGTAAAAAAAAAAAAATTTTTTTTTTTAATTCTCAAATCGAAGCGACAAAGTAAATGATTCTGCTGCCACAAGGGGGCAGTCTTACCACATGCTAACTTCTGACATTTATTCATTATGACAAAGACTGCAGTAATCTGCACTGGGTTAATGCCAGTTGATAGGGAAAGCAGATAATCTCTGACATCGTTCTTCTTTCTTTCCTCATTGGTTGAACACAAATAAGAGGATTATTTAAGGTGCTGTGAAAACAAACTCAATTTCTTTCCACAAAACCAGAATTAGATCTGATACATATATATATATATATATATATATATATATATATATATATATATATATATATATATATATATGAACTTGAATGAATTGAACTTGAATCTTGGCTTGTCTTGGTCCTGCTGAGTGATTTTGACATTTTCAGTGTAAGTAGGTCTGTCACTCTGCTTTAACAACAGAAGTAGTTCAAAAGTTTACAGGGAGAGACTTGAAAAAGCTTTGAGTGGCTGGTTTTGATGAATAAAGGAATGAATATTGTGATATAACAAGTGAGGCACAATAACCAACAGAGTAAATGGGGCATAACTAGGTAGGAAACAAATCATAGATTACAATATCATTGTCAGGGTTGATGAGCATGAGGGGGAGGTGCATTACTGCAGAAATGTGTGCCACACAGATATACTCACCCGGCAGAATACTGACCTATTTAGTTTGAACGCTGCCATGATGTCTTTCTCTGAAGTGTCCCTTCATATTTCGTCAGAAAGTCAAATGCCTCTTAACTAAAGTCACAGCTGTTCACAAATTTACAGTTTTGTCTGGTATTTATGTTTTTACAAATTACTTTGACAGAGATTTCAGACAATATTTGGCAAGCCATGCTCTCTCGGAGTGCCAGGGTTAACCACAGGTTTTGCGGAGAGTATTACAGATATTCAGTCTTGCAGTAGATTCATTTGTGTACTCTGGATTTCAGCCACACTGCTGATTAAAGACTCAGATGGCTGGTGGAAAGCCAACTTGATACACACTTTTTGGATCACAGTAGGCCTATGTATCTGATGCACTATCTGTTCTACTTGAAGAGGTAATGATGCAGAATAAAGAACACAATAACTACAAATAAACAGTTTAAGAAAGGCATAATGTGGTTGGTCATTATCGCAATATAAACCCATAAAGAGTGATCAGGACAGAGACTGGAGGCCTCTCATCCAATAAAACATATATGTAGATATGAAATAGTTTTATTTTAGTCTCACATATATGTTATTATCATATATATTATCTGAAAGTGTCCACTAAGAACAATCACAACATCTGCCTATAGCAACAGGACAAACACTGTCTGTCATATGGGACTATATCTTGACCATTTCTAACATAAGAAAAAAAAAAAAGCTGTGGGAAAAGTTGTAGTGTTAGATGTTCAGCAGTTTCTTAAATGGAAAGTTATTTAGTAAACATCACAGAGAGTATTTTTTTAATGAAAGCAGTTCAGAATGTCAGTGGAATGTGGAGTTCCTCAAGGGAGCTGTATAGGACCACTTATGTATTCCATTTTTATAAAGTATTTACTTCTCTTTCTAAAAAGTGCTGAATTAATGATGTAACGCAGACGATATTACAGTATATGCGTCTGCACTATCATCTGCAGAATTGACTGCCATTTTGAAAGAGTTTAACATTATAACTAATATATTAGATGTATTAAGGTACTTATTACATCTAAAACAAAGAATATAGTATTTGGTTGAAATCAAATAAAACACTTATTCAGCAAGTAAGGGAAACTAAGTTATTGGGTCTCACCCTTCGTAATAAATTGTCTTGGATAAAAAAAAACAAACGAAAAAACATTGATAAAACAGTATTACGCTCTCTTTTCTTTTCACAGCCAGACTAGTGACAGATATTTTGGGCTAATGCCACCAAAAAAGATTTAAGAAAACTCCAGCTAGTAAACAACAAAGTGGCACGACTTGCTCTCTAGTGCCCTTATTTTTGTACATTCACAGATGTAACACAAATAATATATATTTTTAAGTTTTGTGTGAAGTGTTGTGCTCTTGGGTTTAGCTAATGGGGATCCAAATAAATAAACAAATAAACTGTAATATTAAAACGTAAGTCTCTGAGATCACTTTACAATCAACAATTAAGATGTATTAAACAAGAAAGTGATATAAAAATAGCGGTGATTCTGTATGTACAGACTTAAATATATATACTTACGTATTTGAAACTTAAATTGTGCACTTTTTGACAATTATGTGCAAAATATGCTGACTGCCAGGCAGACTTTGGACTGAGATGTGTTTGATGTAAGGGTTCTGAGGGACAGTGAAAATGCTGAGGGTGTTGGCATTGGGGATGTCACTATGTTTTTGGTTCTTTCTCCAGCGGGGTTGACAGGCTGAATCGCTGGGCTGAAGCAGCTGCAGCCAGTTTCTTCAGCAGTTCAGCTGACTGTGCATTGAAGGGTGAAGAGAGCAGTCATTGCTTTCTGTCTTGTTTTCATATTTTCAGAGTCTGACCAAATTGTAATATTTTGCTCTCACTATTTCTCATACTTAGGTTATCATAACCATTAAAATTGGCCTAAAAATAAAATAAGGAGAATCTCTTCTACATATGACTAATAGCAGCATTTGATTATAATGGGCATAAAGCTGTATAAATTTATACAAAATATTATGTGAATAAACACAAACATGGAAAACACTTCTTTTATAACCAATATGTGCAAGTTTAATTAGACTGAATCAAAAAGCTCTGCTGCTAAATGAGTGAAGACTTCCCTCATGCCTCCTGCTACAAACTGTTCACAGTAATCACAACATGAACACAAAACCAACACGACACCAGGGAACAAATTGGCTGTTGATGAGATAGCCTTTGTTGCTCTCATGCATTGATGAGCCTTGGGCACCCAATACCCAGTCGCCGCTTTGTGGTTTGTCCCTCCTCGGACCACTGTTGGTAAATTCTTACCACAGCTGACGAGAGAAACCCGAAAGCCTTGCCGTTTCAGAGATACTCTGACCTGGTCTGCTTGCCTTAACAATTTGGCCCTTGTCAACATTGCTCAGATCTTTATTCCTGCCCATTTCTACCTCTTCCAACAAGTTGATTAGGTTACGAGAACTGCTTGTTTGCTTACTATGTGGCCTTGTAAAGAGATGATCAACGACATTCGACTGGTCATAAGGTTTGTGTATGTATGTGTGTGTATGTGCTGTATGTATATTATTTCCTTTTATATATGGAATTTGGCTTTACTGTATGTGCACGAAATCTGATCTGAAATTTGTATTCTGATATGCGAAAATTGTATTTTTATCAGCGTTGCAAGATAAAAGCAAGCAGAGCTGATTTTCTCTCTGTTTCATTTAAAATGTGGTGGAGTAAAAAGTACGCTAACCTTCTTTCACACTTATATATAATCAGACATTGTATAAATGCTTTTAATAACAGTATGTAATGTCTTATTGTATTTTTAAATGTTGTTCTATGTGTGTGTTTTTTTTTAATTGCACTAAAATGAGTTGCACTGACAATAAAGCTGAACTAAATGCTGCCCAACTTAAGTAGGCCTACAGTAATGAAGTAAAAATACACCACTGAAGCTGACTAAAAAAACAGCAAAAATGTGACTTTATTGGTTATGAGTCATATTTGATCAAGTGGACACACAGAGATGACAGTGGGTTTGTGCCAGTAAGGCTCCTTTTGTGTATAAACAGACTGTCAAGAGGGATTTTTCTTTTGGCTAAGCTGACTAGACTTTTCAGTTTCACTTACCCACACACATATTTTTGAAAAAAAAGAAAAGAAAAAAAAAAGTTAACGACTTCAGTTTTTGAAATGTCTTGTGTTTTCACAAAAAAAGTGTATCTTAATATAATCTCAGTTTTGCACAAACTAAAAATGATGAAGCTATTTCTGCAGAAAGATTCACTTGTCAGTTGACTGAATTTGTATCTGAGGACATTGCAAATCTGAAGCAGTGTTTTATTCACACTAACAATCAAATGTTTGGACAGAACTACTCATTCTTTATTATTCTATTATCTATGTCTATATTTCCTACTATATTATTATAATAGTAAACAGTAATCCAGACAAATAAAGAATCTATAATTTGCATTATTTCATAGGTTTTTATTTTTTTGCCTATATAAGTCTGAATCTGAGCCTTACTGATTTTGACTAATCAGTAAAGCTTTTTGTCAAATCAAAAGGGTGTTATTTATATTTCAGTTCCTCATAGACAGATGCATCAGACATTTGACAGAAACAAACTGTCACCAAATATTCTTGATTTCAGACATGCTGTGTTGATAATGCAGAGTTAGATTGTGCATGACAGGTTGTGAGGAAGATGATGCTGATGGTGATGATCGTAAGTAAGTTCATAGTGACTATGATGATGGAAAATTAAAACACCACAGGCACTTGTCTTGAGAAGTAAACAGCATTAAAGTTCTGCATTTCAGTGCACTTACCAAGAAGGCTTAAAATCAGAATCCCAAATTTTATACACCAGAAGCTGATGAGTAACCTTGAAAAGTTTGGAACTGCCCAATCAAAGAATGTCCTATAGTTTTCATTTATTTAATTGAATTTCACCTTTCAAAGGAAAACTGAGGATTGGCCTCATTAGCAGTAAAATTACACAAGGGCAGCTGTCAACTCCGAGTGAGACCACTGTGCCACAAAAAAATGAAACAAATAGAGGTAGAGTTTCTGATGTTAATGATGAATAATGAAAATGGGGCTTCAGCTAATGACAAACCTACATTCACATGAGAAGGTAATAAACTGTCAATGTCTTGTTGCTATTGCCGATGCTCTCAAAATGTTTGAAAGGGGGGAAAAATCTGACAAGCATTCTTTTCAAACATCTGAACCAATTTTCTTTCATTTGAGAATGTTAAATGTGTTTGATTTAATTTGCTCTCTTGCTGT
This sequence comes from Zacco platypus, assembly GCA_038088235.1. Classification (NCBI taxonomy): domain Eukaryota; kingdom Metazoa; phylum Chordata; class Actinopteri; order Cypriniformes; family Xenocyprididae; genus Zacco; species Zacco platypus. The sequence continues at coordinate 28,970,376 of CM076085.1, forward strand.
TGCCTTGAGAAATACCAATAACAGGTGCTCTTGTAAAGCAAGGGTGCAAACATCTAATCACTGGTGTGTGTACAGAAAGCAACAACCAACATGAACCAACATTCTCCTTTATGGTTGCCATTATTTTCCCATGTGCAGTCCATCTGTCCTGCACCTTTCGGAAAACCATTCCACTGTATATGTCTCGGGTGATGTTGATTAAACTGCACAGGGCAGTGTGCAACCACTTTCTTTGGACTGAACACTGAACCCTGAAGACTCCAGCTGAGAACAGAAACAATGACTGGATGTGTTATTTGGGCCTATTGCTGATGTTTTTGGGAAAATGGGCCAGTTGGTCCCAAGAAATTAAAGAGTGAGAGTGACTAATTGTTAGGCGGACTATCAGTTGCATCATGGGCATATTAGTTGTTATGAGAAGCATATGGAGAAAGTTACATACAGCATAACTGGGGACAAAACACAATGATTCTTCAGCCAGGAAATCACTTTTTGTAGAACAAAGCTGTCATTAGTAGCAAAGGGCTTTCAAAACCCCCTAGACTATGGGCCTGATTTCCCTCTGCCACTGTTAAATGCATGACAAAAATTGGAGCAATCTGATTAGATCAATCTAATAGTGAAGGCTAAATGAATTTTTACAGGGCCACTTTAGGGAGGTGATGGAAATGACTCAGCTCCAAAGTCAGGTGGGAAAGAAATTGGAGGCGTGTCTTTGCACTGGGATCATATTAAAAATATTTTTTGCAATCTTCGCTCTCCTTCTTTCTTCTTCTCCTTGACGCAATGCCCTTTAAATTCTCATTTCACTGCATGCAAGAATGAAAGATGCTTAATGCTTTTCTGATGTAGTTCCTCCAAAATGTGTTTAACTCTGTATGATTGTATGTATTTGAAAAGGTGTTTTGCATTATTATAGTCGGCTGACTGTTATCATCTTTCATGGCATTATAATGATGAGACATTAAGTACAACCATCGAATGATGATAAAAAATATATTATTGACAAATTAACAGAATGCGTTAAAAAAAACAATGCGATTTACAAAGTAACATTATCATTGAGTAACAATGCTATGTATTGGATTTATATGTATAAGGAAATGACTCATGTATAAGGAAATACAATCCTTGCTTCATTATGACTACTCAAGTGTTGTGGTCCATCTTTTTCTGACTCAGAGTAATATATAAAGTATGCAAGTATTAATATATTAAAGGGTTAGTTCACCCAAAAATGAAAATTCCGTCATCATTTATTCGCCTTCATGTCAGTCCAAACCCGTAAGACTTTCGTTCATCTTCGGAACACAAATTAAGATCCTTTTGACAAAATCTGAGAGCTCACACGTCAATCATGTTTATATGTGAATGTAAGCCTAAATTCAACCTGTTCATCATATAAATTGATGGTTTCTCTTCAGAAAATTAAGACTAAACCACTCAATACAAATGGATTAGTTTCACAATCACTTTATGAACTTTTTGAAGCGTCAAAGTTTCAGTTGAGTAGCTTTCTATGGAGGAAGAGAAAGCTCTCAAATTTCATTAAAAATATCTTCATTTGTGTTCCAAAGATGAACGAAAGTCTTACGGGTTTGGAACGACATGGCGGTGAGTAATTAATGACAGTATTTTCATTTTTGGGTGAACTAACCCTTTAAATTCAAAATTTTGAAATGATATGTTGAAAAATAAGGTCGATACAATGAATACATGAGATAAGCTTCCTCTTCATCTCCTCTTTTCATTAATTTCTTCCTGGTTCTATATACGTGTTTGTTTATGAATTAATCTATGTGTGTGTGTGTGTATATTCACTGTATATAAGAGTGCCTCAAGCATCCTTGCTATGTTTTATGCTAACATCACTCCTGTTATTGTGTACAATAACAATAACATGCAAATTGTTTTTATTTTCATTTACTTATTCATGGGTGAAGTTAATTATTATTTTCTGATTTTGATTAAAGATTAGGAGGGTACATGAATTAAAAAATAATAAATAAAAATAATGATGTCCACAATATTCCATAAAAATAAGAAGTGTCGATTTTGATTTCATGGTGACTTTAAGGATAATCATAAACTGCCAGTGCGTCTACCAGTTGTTCTGACCTCTCTCTCTCTCTCTCTCTCTCTCTCTGTAAATCTATTAGCCTGTTGATGGCTGTTCATCAGGGTGCTTCCTAGCCTTGAAGAACAGATCAGGTTGATAAAAGGATGTAAAAGGATTAGGACTTCAGATAGCCAAGGAATGAAAACAGAGGAAAAAATGGGATTACTGCTCTTCTCACTGTGGTCTCTGTGGTTTACTTCTGTGAGGAAAAAAAAGATATTCACATGAGAAAAAAGGGAATTATAAATTATATAAGATGTTTTGATCTTTTATATTTTATGTATTATATATTTTAGATTAATTTCACATAGATCATTTTCAAAAGCACAATGCACGAACATAATCAGCAAAAAGGATATGTAACAACCGGAGGGGTCTTAAATAATGAAGTACTTTTGTTCACAGAACAAGTTGAATGAATAGAAGACATGTTTTTAAAGAATTTCCCAACTTGTTCCTTGTCATTGAAACATGGTGATGCGTTCCACGGAATAGACAGTGAAATAAGCCGTATAAGTCCCTTCATTATTAAAAAATCGCTGTGGGAAATCTCACAGTATATATATGTATCTAAGTGCTCATTTTGTAATAGAGGCAAGAATTCACTGTCCATTTGGCGACAGCCATTGTCTTTGTTGATCTGGGGGTGAGGTAAGGCCATTTTCCTCATTTCCTTTTATTGAGCAGTCCTGGGGGCAGGATATGATTTAAAGTAGACAGCAATTTCACTCGAAATGACTGGCACAAGACCTCCTGAACCTTTGCAACAGAACATGGCCATCGGGGACGTTTTCCCGTTTGCATTTTGCATATTTGTTGAAAGTCGCCCATGGCTCTGGTGCACTCCAATTCAATATTTCATATTAGACCTGTCTATAGCTGTAAAATATAACTTATGATGTATATACGTTATTGCTTACTGCACATGTTGGTGAAAACATTATGTGTGCCAGGTAGGTTTGTTTTTATGTGCAACACTTCTCTGACTTTTATTATCAGCCAGATAGATCAACTAAAGCGAGAATTAAGCTCTTGTGCCTGATGCAAGACTTGGGAAAGAAAAGGCTTTTTTAACGACTGGAAATTTCTGCCATCATAAAATCAATGACTGCTATGAAGTCCTTGGAGGGCTTTTCCTTGCAGGACTGACAGACCAATTATGGAGTTGGGAATGTGCAATACTATGATAGCTACAGTCACAATAATGCTGCCCCGTTGCCTGTCACAGCACAGAGACTAGATAAGATCCCATCAAAGGCTCTGTACAGGGCCGGCCCTGTACATCTGATGCCCTGAGCAGGATCATTTTGGGACCCTGCCTTACGGTGAATAGCGGAGTATTGCCACGGCAAACCAGCAACTATGTATGTATACAATCTAACCTTTAAACATTTTATCTGCACCTCTTTTTTAAAATGATTTTACTGCTTATTAAGTACACTCACTGAAACAGTCAAAGTAAAGCTTACTGATTTGCTACACTTCTACTGAATGCTTTGTAAATTTTAAAACAGAATTGTTTTTGTTCACTAGGCAGCTTAAACCTTTAGATATTTTTCACCTTTTACAATTACATTCTTTACTAAAATTTGTACCACAAATCTATTTTGCATTCAGATATCTTGTATTGATCCTTCATTAATGTTTCTGAGAGCACAGCATGTTTTCTTTAGGTTGAACCAAGGCCTGGTTTCACAATTAGGGCTTAGGCCTTAGTTAAAATAGGACATTGTTCAAGTAACTATTACAAACATGCCTTAGAAAAAAAAACATTACTGTTGTGCATCTTGAGACAAAACAATGGCACTGATTTAATTTAAGATATGCAAGTGCAAGTTGATTTCAGTTAAAGCAGCTCAATAATGCATTTTAGCCTGGGACTAAGCTTTGCCTATTAAACCGGGGGTAAGTCGTTTGGCGAATTAGCTTAACAATATATAACAGATTTCATATTAGTACATAAAATAATGTTTATTTAATCTTTTATTACCTATTTACAACAAAGACCAGAAGAAAAAGCTTGTATTTAACCACTTTTTTATTTTGACTGTTAAATGATTGCCCTTTCTCTCCTTTTTCATTTTTTCATCATTTAGCAGACGCTTTTATCCAAAGCGACTTACAAGGAGAGCAATTAGGGGTTAGGTGCCTTGCTCAAGGGCACTTAGTCATGGTATAGAAGGTGGAGAGAGTGCTGTTCATTCACAATCCCCACTTTCAATTCCTGCCAGCGTGGGAATCGAACCAGCAACCTTCAGATTACAAGCCCGACTCCCTCACCACTAGGCCACGACCACCCTTTTTCTTCCTTTTTGCTTTCTTTCTCTCTGCTAACGTTCAAAATATTTAAACTATTTTTTTTATTGTATATTAAATGTCTATTGAGACATATAGGGGTGGTTTTCCAAACACTGATTAAGACTAATCATAGACTAAATAGGAGATTTAAGCTGGACTAACTGAAATTGAATATCTCCGACATGGTTTAACATAGTCTCAGACTTTCCCTAGTCCTGAATTACAAAATCTGATTTCCAGAACTCTGATTAGAACTAGTCTAGATTTAAGTAAAAGCTTAAACTAAACCTGGCCAGAGGCAGGTTTAGCATGTACAAAGCAACTGCAGCAGACATAATTAGCCTGCTTGAGACAAGGCTTTCATCTGATTCTTTTAGGGGAATGCCTATCCCTCCTTCGCTAAGTGGCGTAAGTGAACCAACTGTGTGCAAAATAGTCCACAAAGTATGCAAAGCTATATGTGAACTGAAGGACGACTACATCAAGTTTCCTGATGCTGCTGGCCAAGCCAACTACAAGGTGGAGCTCTTTGAATATGGAAACTTCCCTGGAGTCATTGGCTGAATTGATGGATGTCATATTCCAATAAAGTGTCCCTCTACTGCAGATTCTGAGGAGTACAAAAATCGTTAAAACTGGTTCTCAATAAATGTAAAAATAAATGTTTACAATAAATGTGTGCACTCCCACTATGCAGTTCTCCAACATTGTTGCACGTTGGAAAGGTGCAACTCATGACTCAAGAATTTTCCAGAACTCCTGTCTGTACACTCAGTTTGAAGGTGGACAACATAGTGGAATCATACTTGGTGACAGTGGGAATGCACAGACCAACTTCTTGTTCACCCCTTACCTTCATGCAGTCACACCTGAGCAGCAGCAGTACAACCAAGCTCATATCCGTACCAGAGGTACAGTGGAGTGCATGTTTGTGTGTGGTGTATGTGGTGTATGAAAGAGTCGTTTCCAGTGTCTCAGAAACACATTGCGCTTTGAACCAAGATGATGCTGTATTGTCATAATTGCAACAGCAGTGCTTCACAATTACCTCAAATCCTCAAATGGAAGATAAGGATGAACCAGATCTTCCCATGGTTGAGCCAGACAATGACAGGTATGGACTGGCGTGCAGAGATGCTTTTTCTTTGCTGCACTTCACACATTAAAGTTACCTCAGATAATTGAAGACAACAATTGCCACAGATTGATGATGAAAAAAAGTTTTATTTCACAAATTGAGATATCGGGACCCTGAACTGGTGCTGGTTTCAGTAGAACATTGGTACTGCTGCAGCTTCATGTTTCTCTCTTCCTCCTTCATGGATAACTCAACATGAAGTATTTTCATCTTCATTTTCATCTTCATGTTCATCTTTTAAATACTTTAATTTGTGCTCATGGAATTCCATGGCCAGTTTCTCGTGTATGGTCAGCCTCTTGGTCCTTCTCAACTGGCCATAATTAGTGACACCATGTTCCCTCCAGGCTTCTGCAGCTGTAGTGGGCTGACTTTCATCCTGTCTTAGGACCTCCAAGCTCTGGTGATCATCTGAAAAGTATTATATTGCAGCATAAGTGAACAATATGTCTTCAAAAGTTCAGTTCATGAACTTAACTCATATTTCTGGTTATATGAAATGACTGACAACAATACATATTCCCTGCAGTTTAACGATGGCACATATTGAATTAATGTGCCCCACCAAATGAGGATTGGAACGGGGCCCCATCTGAACTGTCCAAATGATCATCATCAGGGATACCTTCCAGGGGCTGCTGGCTATCAATGTCAACGATGTCGAAGTCAACAAGTCTCCTAGGTCATCGGTCTCCGGTCTTTCTGGGGGTCTACCACCAGTTTTGAAACGCTCCCTACCGTGCAACAGCATTTGTCTTCTTTAAGTTTATTTTTATGTTTTTCCACAGGATCTTAGAAAGATGAGACAATATAAAATATGAAAATTCTGTATGATGCTGTTTGTAATATACTTGGTTCAAAACGAAGCAAAATTTCAAAGTGACTGACATGTAAAAGTAGACCAACAATAATACAGTAGCTTACCTGAAGTTGTTGAAGTGTCCTGTTGGTTACTTTTTCATTCGACTTAAATCATTGCAAAGTGAAGTCCAAGCATTCTTTTTTTTGTTTTTTGTTGCTGAATCATGCTGTTTGTTCTCAATAATTGGGTGGTTTGACACAATTTGCTTCAAAAGGGTCCTTTCAAAGTGACTGAAATTCTTTGAACGTTGTCTTTTACCTTTGTCCATTGTTTGGATGGGTGATTTACTCCAATTCCACACAATGTTAATGTTTCTTAAGGGTTCAGCCCTGGTTTTTGAAGCAACCTCAGGTATGCTAGAGTAGCTATTTAGTCTTTATTAACCTTAGTCTGCAACTCCCTAGTCGGGTACTACAAATAAAGCAATGTCTCGGAAAGCCATTTTTTAAGTCCGTATTAATTTAAGTAGAATTAGCCAAGTCCTCATTTATTTTAAACTCTGTCTGGGAAACTGCCCCATAGACTTTTAGTTTATTTTTCTTTCCCAGACCTAGTTTTAACATGTAATGTTAACTGTTAAAAAGAAAATACATTCATAGGAGCTGGATCTGTCTGTACGCGGTCTGTAGCCCATAGCTGGACCATACTGCAAGCAACAATGATTGAGCAGCATTGACGGCTAGCTAATGTTGATTCAGCATAATTAACGAACAGCTAGCTAACATTAGCTACCAACTACCAACTTTTTCTTAGTTACTTTATGACTAAACGCCCATTCATCAACTTGCATATTAAATAAGTAAAGATAAGATATTAATGACTAACAGTTATATTAAGGATGTGTCCATTAAAACAGAATTAGGCCTAACGTTACCATAATTTTACCACGTCTTAAAAAATTCAATTAGGTTACTAAAAATTATGGACGGATAGAGTCGTTTCATTTTAGCGGTCCAAAATAAATTCAAGTCCAGGGAAGGGGAAGGTGGCAGCAGCAGGCCGAGCGGGGCCGTATATCAGCTGCAGTGTTGGGCAGCGGGCTTCACTATGTGTGTAATGTAAGTCATCGTTGTTGCTAGTTTTCGATCAATCAAACATCATGATCCTTGCTTGTCACTATATCAAGCTCTACCGGCCCCCTAGTGGTAGCAGGGCCCTAAGCAGCCGCTTAGTTCGCTTATAGGGACGGCCAGCTCTGGCTGTGTACTTTATGCTCTTTATGCCTGTGCAGCTGTGCACACTGTGCCCTAATGAAGAGAAATAACCCACTGAAATATCACTTACCCAGAGCAGTCTGAGACCACGAGCTTAAATTAAAAAAGTTCTATCATTAGTGCACTGTTCATGCAGTGTACACTCAATCCCTCAAGCACAAGGTCTGAAGAAACAACCATAGCTTAGCATAATGCTCTATTAGCATATTAGTGAAAGACGAGCTTTGATCGGCTGTCAGAGGACCAGCTCTCTGGGTGATTTTCCCAATTAAATAGAGCAGCAAGTGATACAGGTCAGCTTGTGTGGAGGAAGAAAGGTAGGTAGAAGAAGCGGTGTTTGAGAAGTTGCTAACACTTTAGAATACTGTTCTGTCATTAATGAATAACTGCACAGGAACAAATGTGTAAGGCAATATTAATACTCTATTAACTAACAAGAAACTCTGATCAATACATTAGTAAGTCATAGAGCTCAGTTGAATGTGGTAGTTCTATTAGCTATAATCACTAACTATTTTTTCATATCTCCCAGAGAACTACAAAGAACTACTATAATGCAGGTTCATAATTAATGTGAATATTGAATAATGTATAATTAATTCTAAAGTGAATATCGAGGTAACCCACTAGTAATGAATGAAGTATTACCAAATCCTTCAGAAGGAATTACTAATTATATGGATCAGTTTTCTGAAGTGGAAAACATGATAGCTCTCTAGTAATGACTGAAATGTATTGTAAAGTATGATTCAAGAGTAACTTCATCTTTCAGAAGAAATTACTAATTATTTGGATCAGCATTCTAAAGTGAACATCGTGATAGTAATTACTGAAGTCACTGTAACCTTGTGAGGTTTTTGTAAGGTTTTGGATAGAAAATCCTTCCAATGGATTTGGTAACACTTGATTTGTTACTTGTGGGCTACCATGATCTTCACTTTAGAATACTGATCCAAATGATTAGTATTTACTTTAGAAGAATGTAGTAACACTTGCATCATTATTATCTAAAAATTTACAAAGCCCTCCAAAGCTTACAATGACTTCAGTCAATATTAGGTTGTTTTCATACTCTTTACTTTAGAATGTTCCAAAAAATGAGTAATTCCTTCTGATGGATCTGGTAATACTTGAGTCATTACTAGTTGGCTTTACATGATCTTTACTTTAGAATTAATTGCATATTATCCATTATTCATGTTAATTATGAATCTGTATATAGTAGTTCTTATTAGTTCTCTGGGAGATATGACAAAATAGTAGTTACTGATTAGCTAATAGTGAACTAACACATTCAACTGAGCGCTACTACTTACTAATTCATTAATCAGAGTTTCTTATTAGTAAATAGTAGTATGTTAATGGTACGTTACTCATTTGTTCCTTTGTTGTTATTCATTAATGAAGGAACAGTATTCTAAAGTGTTTCCGAAAAGTGTACAATTGCCAGATGGGAGAGACAATCCCTGTGACTCCCTTCTAAATGGCACATTATTTTGCCACTGCAGAGATGGCAGCTTTAATGCAGGTTATTGTGCTTGCATCTGAGACTGAGATTAAATAAACACTGTTAAGCTGTGCCTTTACTTATGCTAACACATTCTGTTTTATCATGCATGAATATTTGATCTACCCGATGAATAACATTTGTATATTGCTGCTGGGAAACACGATAAAAGATGCTTGAGTATTTGTTGAGGAAAATTCTATTCTTGTCTGGCTCAATTTTATTCAGAGATCTTCAATATTATATTTTCTTTACAGGAGAGTTAATACATATTAACTCTTAGTAATATGTAGTAATTTTAGGACATGGTAGGACATATTATTAAAACATTAATTAAGGGATTAAGGCATTAGAACATATTGGTGTATGAGTGCATGTCCTATTAAGGCACATGCACTCATATTTCTATCACGATTGGGAATTTCTATTGGCTTTCTTTTGTTTTTACATAGAGCCAATGATATTTTCTATTCCCCAAACCTAATCCTCACACAAATGTTTCTGCATTTTTACATTTTGCATTTAACATGCTTACAAGGAGCATGTTTATTCACTCAGGAGCAAATACTGTATACACTATGTAGGCCTATTTGTTGCAATGACAAAATTAGCCGTTGTAACGTTGAGTCCCAGAGAAGATGAAGACGTAGAATCCATAAAGTCTGATTTACAAAACTCAAGAAAACAGGTAAGCATACGAGACAGTGTGCATTAGCACAGACAACAACCGACCAAGAGCAGGAAACAGGCAGGAACATAAATACACAGATGATGATGATGATGACTAAACAGGGACAGCTGAAGACTTAACTAATTAGGTACCATAGTGACAAATGAGAACTCATACAGACTAGATAGAACTGAACTGAACATACATGTGACAGCTGTAATCAGAAGGAAGCGAACCTAAATAAAAAGACCATTTTTAGGCGCTGACTCTATTCAGTTCAACCTTTAAAGGCATGAATGTTTCGCAAATCCTTATTACATATTCGGGTCTTTAGCAACCTGGATCTATATCTAAAACGAATGGATCTGAACTATACAATAGTATAAATCTGTCCTGATATTTTAACTACAAAAGATATTTTGTTACCTTTTGAAAATTGGAAGGGTTCAATTTGAGCAGGTGCTTTTTGCCATCATGACAGTCATTGTCAGAGCTCATTTCCCCAGTACATTCAGCAACTGGCTCAATCATATTCTCAAAACTATCATTTTCAGAGTCTTCAAAATCAATATTTTGATAGCTGACAGCTTCTTCACCATCAAGTTACAGTGACACTAATATATGATTGCACACAGAACTTGCTCTGCGGTAAATTGCAGACCCATTTCATGTTTTTCTGATGATACTTCTGAAGGTTTTATGTGGTATTAATGAGTGAATAATTGTGTTTTTATTACGTCATAATTGTGTATCAGACATTGCCACCTTGAGGAATAAAGGTGAATTGATTTATTGACTCATCAGAGATTCAATTATTGTTGCGTAGAAGAAAAACTACTGAATCACTTAGGCTTATTAATCACACCAAGTACACACAAACAATATTAATGCAAAATATGTAGCAGTATATTAGTATGCATATATGGCGTAATAAACAAACTGGACTTTCTAAATATGGACATTTTACTTACACAAATGCATCATTTTTCTTCAGAAGGACTTTATTAACTCCCTGGAGCTTTATGGAGTACCTTTATGATGGATGGATTTTTTTCCCTGAGCTTCAAACTTGTTGTCCCCGTTCACTGCCATTAAAAACCTTGGACGTGTCAGGATATTTATTAATGTAACTCCGATTGTGTTCATCAGAAAGAACAACCAACACAGAACACAGAACAACCATCTGGACATCAACCAATCTGGATTCAAGAGCGGCCATTCCACCGAGACTGCGCTACTGTCTGTCACGGAATCCCTGCGAATTGCAAAGGCTGGTTGCAAATCATCTGTTCTCATTCTACTGGATCTTTCTGCTGCCTTCGACACCGTAAACCATCAAATTCTTCTGTCCACCCTCTCGTCACTTGGCATCTCAAGTACTGCACTTCAGTGGTTTGAGTCCTATCTCACAGGTAGGTCTTTCAGAGTCGCCTGGGGAGGGCAGGTATCCAAACCTCATGATCTGATCACAGGAGTTCCTCAGGGTTCAGTTCTTAGTCCCCTCCTATTCTTCATTTATACTAAATCACTGGGTCCCATCATACAGGCACATGGTTTCTCCTACCACTGCTATGCTGATGACACACAACTCTACCTGTCCTTCCAACCAGATGATTCCACAGTAGCTGCACGGATTTCAAGTTGTCTGGCGGACATCTCGACGTGGATGGAAGAACACCACCTGCAGCTCAACCTGGCAAAGACTGAGCTTTTAGTCTTCCCTGCCACTCCTACTCTACAACACCACATCAACATACAGCATGGTACAAGCACCATTACCCCATCAAAGTTGGCCAGAAATCTTGGAGTTATCTTCGATGACCAACTGACCTTCAGAGACCACATCTCAAAGACGGCGCGGTCATGCAGATTTGCACTTCACAACATCAGGAAAATCCGGCCCTTCCTGACTGAGCACGCAACACAACTTCTTGTCCAGGCCCTGGTCATTTCAAGGCTTGATTACTGCAATGCTCTTCTGGCTGGTCTGCCGTCAAGTGCAATCAAACCTCTGCAAATGATCCAGAACGCTGCTGCACGTCTTGTCTTCAACGAGCCTAAGAGAGCCCACGTCACGCCCCTCTTCATCTCTTTGCACTGGCTACCCCTTGCTGCTCGCATCAAGTTCAAGGCGCTGATGCTTGCTTACAGATCCACCGCAGGCTCTGCACCTTCCTACCTCCACACACTGCTACAACGCTACATCCCCACCAGAAGCCTGCGATCACTAAAGGAACGAAGGCTTGTGGTACCGTCACAGAGAGGCACAAAATCACTCTCCAGAACATTCTCGTTCACTGCTCCCTGCTGGTGGAATGATCTCCCTACTTTCATCAGGAACGCAGAATCCCTGGCAATATTCAAGAAACAGCTGAAAACTCATCTCTTCCGTGAACACTTAATCCCCTCATAAAAAAAAACAAAACAAAAAAAAAAAAACCTATCCTTCCCTTTTCCCTTCCTACTCTAGCTTTTGGTACTGAGCAATGTATGAAACTTGTATTGTGAGCACTTCCTGTGTTATTTGCCAATTCATGAAGAATTGCTTGTTTGTTTTCCTCACTTGTATATCGCTTTGGACAAAAATGACTAAATGACTAAATGTAAATGTAAATGTAAAGTCATACACACCTCGGATGGCTTGAGGGTGAGTAAATCTTAATCTTAAATTTTCATCTTAAAGTGAACTAATTCTTTAATGATCTATATATCACAGTTTAAACAACATATATTGTGATTTTTTAGGCATTGTAATAAGCAAAAGAGAGTAAACATTAAAAATTCTTTGAGTCAATGGGATCACTTTGGTTTCCAGGCCCTGTCCCAAATGGTACTGTAAACACATGTAGTCTTCCAACGAGTTTTCACTTCCGTGACGTAACGCTGATTTGACTGTCGGGAAGAAGTCTGCTACAGAGCTCTCTTCAGTGTTGGCCATTGACTGCAAAGGCTGGTGAGCACCCTTCTGAAACCTAAAATGACACGTGCACGCACAAGACCGTAAGTGCATATGAAGTGTGCCATATGGGATAGGGACCTAGTTGTAACAGTTATGTTCAGTTAGTTTTGTTTTCATGGACTTTAAGTTTGTATTCCTCAGTTACCTGTTTCCTATGTTTCCTTTGTTCTCGTTTCCATCATTATCTGCTGTCATGGAGATTAATTTAATGAAGCTGAACACTAGTAGAGTCCTGATTTCGATTGAAGACCCAATTTGTTCATCAAGTCCATCCTGTTTGAGCTTGCACACTGCACACTTTCACTCTTAAAATTAACATGTAAAATTTCTTAAAAGAGTCCTATTAACACAAATTTATCATAGCTAATTTCACATATCTTAATTACAAATTTTTTGTTTAAAGTCGCTGTCCATGCCAGCTCTGAAAAAGGTGTATGCCTTGGCACAAACCTATTTATTACATAAGAGATTTCAGCTGGGTCATTTGGTTGCCACAATGTTAGCAGTACCAGACCCACTGACACACAAATCCTTCATGACAGTTCATCATTTAAAGACTAAGCCCTAATTCTGTTTCATAGAGACAGAAAACATGTATACTGTGTCTAAATGAAATTGAAAGGGACATTTTTATGTGCCTGCGGCCTGCTTGGGATTTTAATAAGCATATGAAAATGGAAACAAATTAATACCCTCTTAATATAATATCTCATTAAATGCTTAGGTGGGTGGTGTACAGCTCCCCTGACAATTTGTGACTAGAGACAGTTGCTGAGAAACCAGGCGGGGTGGAGGAAAGAAGCGAGCAAGAGAGGATGGATGGATTGGTACTAAATTCTAAAGCATCAAATCAGCATTAACCTGCCACAGGAAGATCAAATTGGCCCTTCAATGGCTTGTGCAATATATTCTCTTTTAAAACTCTAAAATAAGTCGAAATTCCTTTGACAGCTTGACAACTACTCATAAAGTCATATTGCCTGCATGAAGATTTTATGATGTTATTATATAATGATTAGGTTCAGCACAAGACACTTCTGGGGAAAAGGGAAAAAATACGCTTTGAAAAGTTTTCTCCAGAGTAATATACTGATCGTTGGTGGCATGATATTTTAGTAGCATGCTCCAGTCAACACTTCAGTAACACATTATGTCAAATACCGAACTGAGCTCAGTTAGCATTCAGATCAACCAGTTTAAGTCGTAAACACATGGCTCACATGCTCACGGACTGATCAACAGTCTCCACTCCAGCTGTTCTCAAACATCTGCTGACAATTTGACAATACCATAAGTAGAATGATAACTAATTCAATCATGAGTCCATGTCAGGAAGCTGTTTGCTTTCAGTCCATGTTTTACAAAGCGCAGCTGGTGGTGTTTTGAGACTGTTGACTGATCCGTTCCTTGAAAGTGAAGGAGGTGGAAACAGATGTGCAGCTGTCATATCTCATGAGATGGAAGATGTGTTATGAGTATCAATCTTGTTCAAACAAAGTGCTGAAATGAGCAGAGCCGAAAAGAGAAGCTGGCAGTACGGCCTGGATAAAAAGATCCCTGTTGTTAGATGTAAATGTCCTTCGCTGGCGGAAAGGAGGACCTTTGATAGAGAAGCTTTGAAAAGTTATTGTGGGAATGGAATTCATTTTATTCTGGTGTTTTGGACGAGAATATGCCATACTAGCACAAACACTTTTTCTAACTGCTGTGTCCTGCAGTTCCCCTGAAGCTGGTGCCATGACTGCTGACACTGATAACGGTGGTCAACATAATCACCTAATGATGATACCCATGTGACCGACTCGGTTTTGCTGCTTTTGTGAAACCGCTGGATTGCTGAAGCCATTGTATAGAGTAACAGTGGACAGCTCAAGCACTTCTAGATTTTTAATGTTACCACACCTTATACTTGAACTTTTCTTACAGAAGTCACACACAGCTTCGTAGCATTTGTGCCTCTGACAGAGATGTACAGAACAGTACATCTGTGTCAGAACAATAATGGAACAGTCTGTGCTGAATAATAGTAATAGCAGAGGGAGAGTGAGGACTTGGACTACTCTTTTTTAGCGACCCAGTGACCCTGGGGTCAAATTATTAAAACCAACTCTGAACTGCTTTATTTTCTCTTGCAATGGGTGCAAATGTTTTGCCTCCCTGAAAATGACAAATCTCTCAAGCGGTTTCCATTTACAGAAGCTTTATGCAGCTTGGTCTAACACAAACATTACAATATGATATAATAACGAAAATAGGACGAATAAAATCCTTATTAAATGAATGGAAGTAATTATGTCAATTTTTGGGCTGTGGCGAGTAGAGTTATTAGCTTACAGATTTCCATCCCACACACACCCACTCCAAACAACTCTGTCTTTTTGTCTTTTGTCTCAAACCTACAACTTTTTTTTTTAAATTTCTATATTTTTCCACCCTTCAAAATCTCCAAAACCTCTTCTGGTGGAGGTCTGTCACAAAAATTATATGACTTTATATAACTTCCAGTTACATGAAGCTCACCGAAATAAAAACAGGAGCACCACAACACTGAATTAGAAAGAAGTTCATGGATTAATATTACCATGTGAATTTTTGCGATGTTCTCTATAATACCAGCACAAATGGACCTTCTGTCAATGGACTGGCACAACACAAAAGATAAAACCAGTTTATAACAGTATTCTACTTAAAACCAAAGCTACAATCTACTAGTAGTCACAAAACACAGTCATACAAGGATTATGTGGCAGTTTTCTTTATTATTTCCATCTTCATATTTTACATTAGTTTTATTTCTTTTTATTTATCCATAAGCCTACAAAGTAAAATATGTGCAAAAACTGCCAGAAAAGAAAACAAACAGCCAGAGTACTAAAATCTTCCCAGCGGTTGTTGTAACTTGAGAAAGAAGTATGCTGATGTAATAATTTCTCTGTAATTTGGCATCAATAATTTATGTGTAAACATTTTACAGGTTCACTGGCTCTCTGTTTTACTAGATTTCCATTTGCACTGTTATTCAGAATTTACAAGGGCTGAGCTGTAAATCATTAATGTGCCTTAGGTTCTGAATCTGTTGTTTTTTTTTTTTGTGATGAAGTTATTTACTGCATTTAAACTCAAAATAAATCCAAAAAGAACAATAATAAAGTAAAGCTCAAGCATAGTTCTGAAGCAATATGGACTGAAAGATTGCAAAACACATTGAGGTTTTCAAAGCTCACACATACAGTTTATGCCTCCATCTGTCTCGATAGGACACAATTAAAGGAATTTATAAAGGAAACAATGCATAAAAGTGACAGAGATGCATGACTGCAGACTGTATCTTCGCCTAAAAAACTATTTTAATCTCCATAGCTCCACCTGTTTGTGTCTAAAAAGTCAGCAATCGCATATGCAGTGTGGATTTTTAAACAATTAGTGCTGCTTTAAACAGAAGCAAACAAGCGAGCAAAAAAAAAAAGTTCTGAACAAACACTTATTGCTTGAATGTAAATTTATTTACCCCTCAAATATGCTTTTTTTTTTTTGGCAGACTTTACTTTGAAGTTTTGTTGTGCCTGAGCGTATAGCTGGCAAGTGGGTTCATTAATGAGTTTACATTTGTCTGCATGCCTTGTCAGGGAATATATCTGTGTGTAGGTGAGCTTCTCCCAGAGGGTCGCTCAGACAATAACAATATCAGAGTTGACACAGGCTGTTGGCAGGGGTAATTGTTTTGAGTCTTACCAATCTCTCACAGGATTTAAGCATAACTGGATTAGACCAAGGATCTGCAGTCAACACATCCACTCTCTCACTTTTTAACATTTAAACAAGCTATCAAACATTATTCTATCTTCTCTACTGCACGCACACTCTCTCATTACAGGCCTGAAGTCTCCACAGATATGGACACTGTATTCTAGTCCTTACCACCCCATGCTAACAGGGAATTTTCTTAGAACTGTTGCTAAAAGTTCACAGTTATGAACAAATATTCTTCCTGTGAAATTAACAGAATGTTCATTCAAATTTATCTGGTCTTTAATAGGCTAATGTTCGAAAAATATTACCACAATAACATTATTTTGATATACATTGCTCGTGGAACTTTTTTTTTTTTTGGTCTGAATAGTTTTAGTTGGACGAAAAAAAAAGTTTTTTTTTGTTGTTGTTTTTTTAAATGGATGTTTTAAACATTCAGGGCACATTTGCAAATAATGTTTTCATAACATAATGAGAGTGTTAGCAAAGCTCTCTTAGAATATATGCTAATTTTGTTAGCTGGAACTGCATGAGCTGAACTGAGATAGATCCAACAAACAGCTGTAGAGTGAACAAAAGCCCTGAATTTATTTTTCTGTTGGCCAAATGTGCCCCGGTTTAGCTCATTCTCTTTTCTCAAGGAAAGATGATACGAGCGTCACCAGACATCTCACATTCATCCACAGCTTAAAATTCAAAGAACACTGGCTGTGCCGACCACAGTGGAAATGCTTTAAAAAAGATCAATGTGCTTGCTAAAGTGCTGGACTATAAATAAGCTTTAGAGGGACTGTTTCTCCTCTGTGCATTCCAAGCAGCAGTCAGAGAGTGATACCCATGTCAGAGAGAGGAACCAAAACACTCTTTATTCGAACACCTTTTCCAGCTGTGCTAGAAATTTATTCTCGTTGATTACATACACCAAGGAATAATGAGTCAGGTCAGAAAGCCCGTTGCTTTCCTTTGCTGATAACCACTTAATGTGGACTTGTGAAGCATATGGCTTTTAATCAAGACTCTCCAGCATGATAAATGGAGAGTTTGCATATGGCCGCACATTTTTAAAGCACTGAAAAAAAATTAGCCCGAGGGCATTGAGTCCTGTTAATGTGTCTGCTTGCATTCAAAAGCAGTGTGTGGCAACAAAGATATTAAAGCTTGAGTGAATCGCTTTGTCTAATAAAACATTGTCCTTTCTAGCCATTGTCTAACTGGCAAGGTCAGACCAATGCTAGACAGAAGGAAATCTAATATATGGTGGACAGGGATTGATGAGCAAAATTAATGAAAATGAAGATGGTGATCATTAATAAATTTGTGTAGTATTTAGTCTATTAAGACATGGTCTAAGTACTGAGAATAGTCTTTTATTACCCTTAGTACACATTTCCAAGTGTTTATATTTATCCTCCAATGAAACATTAAACAAGACTACAATTTAAAACCTTAAAATGAGTAACATTTCTTTAATTGTTTGATCATTTTGTAATAGTACAAAAGTTTGTTTGCTGTGAGGCACAAAATGCACTTTCTCCTGTGCAGCGACTGACAATAAACCATGAGATAATGGTACACCAAAGCACAACATAAATTCACAAATCACATCAATTTTATTTGCTCGCAGTACTCCAAATCTTTAGAATCCATGTTTGTAAGGAACAGATCCAAATTCAGCCCTTTATCCAGTGATCTTCATCTTCATTCTCCGTAGTGACCGTCACAGTGAAATTATTGTGATTATGCTTGTTTGTCTGTTATTCTTTTATTTATAACAGTACGTAATTTTAAGAAATGGTTATGGGTAGGTGTAGGATTAGTGGCTCAAAATAATGCTATTGTTTTAATGCTATATTGTTACTGAAATTGTCATCTTCGTACACATTTATGTCCATTATGTTTTACTCTTTTAATAAAATGGGTATGTTTAGTTTCGGGGTGGGGTTTAAGGATATTACATTTATGTATAAAATGATAAAAGGGAAATTATGCATATATCTTTATGACATGAAAGATTTGTAAATATTTAACGTTTTTTCACTGTAAAAACGTAATAATGCTACATTTAAATGCTGCCAATACGTCCATATTGTACATTTCAGTACCTCTCCAAACGTACAAAAATGTATGTTTTGTGTCTCTGAAAGTGACGTATTAATACCTACGTATTAACAATGAGACCAGGCTGGGTGAAGGATACAAAACCCCACTCATACATCAAGCTCTGTACTCTTGCCTGAGAAGCCAGTTGTAATCTGTTCTGCCTGATGTCAGCGATGTGTGTAACAGCGAGTGGAAATTAGTTTCCCAGAATTCCTGTTGACACAGAGTCATGTCATTTTGTACCACTGCATCTCTGCATCACAATATAAGAGATCTTAGACTAAAAATGCTTCATAGTTACTACTTTTCGCCTTTGTAGGGCACACACACACACACACACACACACACGTGATATTAAAAGTGTTGTTTTACTTTAAAGTTCAAAGCAGTCAATCCAAGTTAAATTTACATCATGATTTGAGATTTGCACTTCTAACAGTGTAATTTCTCACGATTAATCACACACACTACTGCAAATACCCTGATCTCGCTACACTTTTGTGACTAGTTTCAGCCTGACTGATTGGTTTCTTGAAGATGAGCAAGATGTGTCCAGCTGTGTCACTTTGACAATGTTGCTTTAGTTGTGTTTCAATATCTTATATCTAAATTCATTCAGTAACACACTTGTTCTTGGTATTATCTGATGGCAAACTGCAATGCATAATCCCACATTATAGCTGTGATGTAGCTACCAGCAGTGCAAACCGTTTCACAATTTTGAGACTAAATTCAGCTGTGCTCTGTGAATGAACTCTATCCTGGTCTGTGGATTTATACCTGGGAAGCAACCTATATTTAAGCATAGTTTTAGCTACTCCTTTTTCTCCTTAAATGGTGCAAAGCGTCCATCCGTCCGTTGTCTGAATGGAAACAAATGGTGTGTCCCAAATGACATTCTATACATTATGCACTTATACTATGCTATATGTACTCAACTGTCTATTGTATGAATTTGGTACATAAAAATAATGAATACCAGTACTTAAAATTAAACATTTACAAACATTATAAACATAGCCTTGGCTGTTTTCCCTTCACTCCACAACAAATCCTTTAAATTTAGGCTTAGCAGTTTTCTTGACAGAAGAAGAATGAAAAATAAGTAGCTAAATTAAAAACAAACACAAATTAGGCAATAGTGGCATTCACAACATGAGTTTATTTAAAACGAAACTGAAACAGCATTGGACTCATGAATCATTCGGCAAGAATCCAAATATGTTTCCATATTTGCCATGTAACATTTGGTTGCTAATCTATTTCTCATTACGTAAACAAGGTGTCACTATTGTCAGCTGAAGTGCTGGTGATCACCACTAGAGGGCACTTCACCATGGACTACTCTTCACTCACTCACACTCTCATTCATTCACACAAACTACATTTCCCATAAGCCCTGTACCCATTCACTAATTACCTCACCAGCTACACCTCATCACCCACACCATATATAAACACCATTCACACAACACTCCCCGCAAAGTCTTGATTTGGTTCCCCTGTCAATTCCGAGCGTTATTTCTGTGTTTGATTTCCTCTTTCTTGATTTTCCCTGTTTTTCCCATTGCCTGATTCTTGCTGTCTGTCCCGTCATTCCCGCCTGTATTTTTGACTACGATTCTGTTTTTCCCTTGCCATTCCTGTTTGCTGTTCTTCGACCATTGCCTGTTTGACTACGCATTTTCTAATAAAGCTGTATTTGGATCTCATTCCGCTGTCTCCACGTTACACAAGGCTTTGTACTTCACTCATGTTCCAATATCCACACAAAACAGCATCCTTCACGTGCGCAAACATGCGTTTGGTTGGGTGCTGGGCAAGCTGAATCAGTGGTCCATTTATAACAGAGTAACTTTTATGTTTGGTTGACTGCATTTTAGTTTGATGATGAATGGCTGAGATGTCAAGTTAGCAACACTAGAACTGATATGTTGTATGTGCATGTGTGAGATGCCTGCCCTGCATGATCAGTTGGATTTAATAAAATAAAGATATTGGCCAATAAATAATACAAATACAATGTGTACAATACAAAAACGAGCATAGCTTATGCTACTTGTTGTTGTCGCACAGTTCTTTTCTTTTGTTAATCTGTTAATTTAAGTGAAATATGTTTTGTGTACTCCTATTCATTTCATTCCTTTTTATAGCCTATAAGTCTTCTTCTGTTTTTCTCAGTTCACATGAGTGCTGCAGGTGCATGAAGTGGCAATGTCCTCATGTACTGTTGATATGCTGCTATTTGTGCATGTAAAGCTAAACCACTGGAAAAAAACAAAAAACACGTGTGGTATTTTTAATCCTTTGACGCGATCACAGCGGTGAGATTATTGTTGGCTGGTCCCTGGAGCATTCTAACGTTCAGTGCATCACGTGATCAACAGCCAGTTTCAAACATTCTCACGCTCAGCACTGTCAATGTATCACAAATATGCAGTGTTTTCAACCAGTATTATGTTTATTTTAGGTTTCAGACATTAAAATGCACATAAATTCTAACAAAACAATACATTTAGAGTTTGTAAAATACACACGGGTCTATAATAGGCTACCTTCCATAATAAGTAGACGACACGTTTTATTCATATCAGATAGGCCTACACATTGTGTAAGTAATTTTAAAGTTTACTCTATTCTTCTCTCAGTTCACCGGCTCACTTACTTTCATGTATTTTGGGGGAAGTAGATGAATTCACGTGTTGTAAATCCAAATGCGATTCTCTGTACTGCAGTGTAAACTAACATGGCTGCGCCCATTGCGCGAATAGCTCAAATAGCACGATCATTATAAAGGTGTTTAATCAGCAAAACATATCCACTTGCACATATTTGCACATACTTGCATATATTTCATGCTATAGTTTACAAATTTGTGAATATTTTGAATAAAAAAAGAAAAATAAATAAAAGCAGATAATTAGTCATACAGCGCCTGCGGTGTGTAATATGACAAGCGACGACGTGTCACCATGGAAACAATAAAGCGACACATTCTAAATAATTGTCGCCTTGAAAAATACACGCTGTGGGTTCAGCCAGAATATTTTAAATTTACATGTGAAAGGGTATGGGTCACAAACACCCATATATTATAGTTTAATTTAATTTTAAGATGACATTCTAATCAAGTCTTTAACTGTTAATAATCGATTAATGAGCTTCGGTTGTCGGTCATGAAAATATTCAAAATGAACAAAATGATCTCATTACAATTGTCCACCAGATTTGCTACAGGTGTTGGTTGGGGTGTAAGGGTGTCGTACATGGCCCGGACGGTGAAACTAAACCTTGCTTGTTGTATTCTCCAAATGTCCGCCCATGTTATAGTCCTGCTTCGAAGCTCCACAAATCTTTTGTTTCAGTGGTTTGGAACATGTATCAAACTGCCAAAGTCCCGAGAACCATTTAAATTTCAAAACACTTATGATGTAACGAAGCCTTGTTCACTGAAATCACACGACTTTGGCAGTTTGACACATGATTCAAACCACTGATTTGAAACAAAAGATTCATAAAGCTTCGAAGCTTCATGAAGCAGTGTTTTAAAATTGCCCATCGCTAGAAATTGTTGAAAAGGGTCGTTATTTTGTTCTTTGCTTTTTGCCGCACAAAAAGTATTCTTGTCGCTTCATAGCATTAAGGTTGAACCACTGTAGTCAAACCAAATTTAACTTTATTACCTTTCTGGGCATTTGAAAGTGTAAATTAACTTGCTGTCAATGCAGGCCTCAATGAGCCTCAGATTTTATCAAAAAAATATCTTAATTTGAGTTCAGAAGATGAGCGAAGGTCTTACGAGTGTGGAACAACATGAGGGTGAGTAATTGATGACAGAATTTTCATTTTCCGGTGAACTAACCCTTTAATGTTCAGTTATGTTTAGAGAGATTTCTGTAATGTTTTTGTGGTTACCATTATGCAGAAGAGTGGCACCTGTGTTTAGGCTGTGAGCACTCATATATGTTTATAGGATGGATTTCCAGCTCTCAAGTAAATTGATTTTGTTCAATGAGTTAATTTTTGAGTGCATTATGTAGAGCAAATAGTTCATTTAAAAAGGTAAATTTAGTCAATAAATGTGTCCGTCATATTAAGTAAACTGAATATATAAATATTATGTAACAGTGACAAATTCAAATGATTTGCATTTACTCAAAGAAATTTTATCAGCTTTACTTGAATTTCATGTGTTCATACAACTAAATTATTATTTGAACATATTACTCAACATAATTGTGTGGAACCGCTTGACACTGCTATTTGTAAGTAAATCCAACAATTCATTTTTTTGAGTGTATGACCGCCTCCCAAGTTATCCAATTGCCCTGACATTGCTCACTAACTGCTTTGATCTTATGTCTCCTCCTCCATCTTAATAACCTCTGAGATAAGGAGGTTTCTCTTTTCCTTTTTTGTGGCTTTGGACCACAACTTGGGAGCCATTCCCCATCCAATGCCAGCCCTGCCTGTCTGCAGCCAGCCAACGATCTCCTGATTTTGTCCAGAATGGACTTGAACCTTGGAGATTTGGACAGTGAGGTCAGGTGAGTCTCCTAGCTTGAAAAAAAAGCCTGGCCTTCTCCTGTTCGTAGCCCAGGCTGTTAAATTTCAGGGAAAGCTGTAAGGTGTTTCTTGGTTAAGGTTATTATGTCATCCAGCATCGGAGTCTGAGAAGCACTCCTTACAACAATTTATTTTTTCTATTAAGCAAGTGCATCATCCGAGTACTTGAAGTGAAGTTTTCACTGTGAATACACTACTCACACTACTAAAAAATGGCATAAGTGCATACGTACATAGGGATGCACCTAAAGTTCATGGTTGTGTCAATATTTAAATGAGCAGAGCTAAGAAAAAGATTTTCCATGAACAACTTTAATCCTGACCAGTTCCTCACATAAATTCAATATGGCTGAAGAAGGATATGTATGACCTTGTGTATCTTTCAGAATATCTTTACATAGCCTACAATATCTTTACATCTACAACCCAGTTAAAAGGCTGAGATAAATGATCAAATTTCAAATATATTTTTACATTTTATGAAGGATAGTGAAAGCCTCCGCTATTCAGTGAGGTGGAAAATTGGTGTAATGGTATAATTAATTTCATTTCATTTAATTAGACATTGAACTTTCATAGTTTTTGAAAAGACATGCCTTGAAACCACAATCTTGGTTGAGAGAGTAAACCACTGCTATATGTAATAATCATTGCTATAGCCTGTGGGGGTAAGAACCTATAAAATATTAGTTAAAAAAACTGCATTGCATCTTTATACCTCACTTTAAGAATGAGTTCTCAGACTTGTTTAGTCTTGAAAGGCTGTGGTTTTGCTCAGGCCAGAGGGCTTGTGTTAATTTGTCGAGGGGTCTGACACTGTCACTCCAACTGACAGTGTTCTGAGACCATGTTTGGCATTACGCCTATTCTTACTTCATTGGCGACACCCCTGTGCTGTTGTTTGGTTATCTCTGTGTTGTGCTATATTAGAACGAGACAGATTGCATCAAGGAATTTATCATCCTTTGTGTTAGTGATGGTTTGAGGACAAAAGTCTCTGGTAAGACAATGCATCACCTCAATGTGCACTGACTGTCACCCATGAAAAACAAACAAACCCATGAAACCCAGTTATGATTCCAATGTCCTGTCCGAGTCCAGGCTCTTTCCTTTGTGTCCTTAGACGGGGGTGATGAATGCCCCTGTGCAGCTGACTAAATGGCAGAAATGGCTTATGAATTGAACACACTGTAATACAGCAAACCTTGCTCGGAAGTCTTTATCTACTGTAAGACTTGGTGTTTCTTGTGTGGAAACACAAATTTCTGCCTCGGCTAGTCCATTGCCAAGATTATCATCTCACCATCTGCTGATCAACCCCACATAAATCTTATAGCAAGAATCTAATGCATATTACTGTATTTGATCACTTTTCATTGGATGCGAACAGTTCAATGAAGCCAGTGCTCTGTGATACACCAAGGACATCTCAAGGTTACTAATCTTAAGGTTTATTTATTTTGGCAAATTGCTTAAATATTGTTTGCATTGTGTCCAGCGCATATTTTATATCACTTCATAAAAGCAGCGTCACCACAGTTAAGTACTGGAGCTTAAACTCTTCTAACCCTTTTTACCGAGAATGTAATATGAACTTGTGATTTTCTGGATCAGACATGCTTTAGTGATGGAAACAACATAAATGTAAGGAGAATCGTCTTTGTAATGCCATACCATTTCTTTTTAATCTGCACTGCTTAAAATCCCAGGGATACCAGCATTTGGATGTTCCCATTAGGCAGAAGCATAACTAAAGCACACACAGTTGTCATAAAGCGACAGCATTTTACTTTAGGCTTTCTGCATATCAGATAAAATGATGAAGGAGATCTCTTTCATATCTCTGTTGTTTCTCTTAAACAGTAATGCAACCATAATGGAAAGAAAAATAAGTGTCCTGCTTTTCAGATTTTTATCCTAAGATAACAACCCTTATAATCTTGCGAGTCTTCTCTATATCAGCAGAGATCTCTACGTCAATTGTTCTCAGATTTTCCTGTACACTGTAAAAGTTTTCTTTGAAGTTGTAAATAAAACAAATACTGTCTGAGTCTTTCCACATCAATATTTCATGTTTAATCCAATGTGTTATTTGCTGTTTCTTTGCATTTATTTGTGAAATTTTCTTGCAATTTCAGGGTGAAAATTGTTGCAGGGTAAATCCTGCAAAAATTATTTCATCTTTAATGTTAATGCAAACATTTCTGATCATTCTTTCAAAACCAAACCATACAAAGCTCTAAACTTGTATTATATGTCAGTAATTGTCTCATTTTATTTTTTACTAAGGAATTATTTAATTCAATATCTGAAACAAAGTTATGAAGACCTGAGCTGTTAAAGAGAAACCAAAAATACATCTTCAATCCTCTGTGGCAATATCATTTTAATCATCTCATTGACGGCCAGAGGAAGACGGCAAAATAATTAATCAACGACAAAGCAATTATAATCACTTTGTACTTTGTTATTATCAACTGATGTGTCTTACATGAGCGAATCTGCATCAAATCCACAGCGGGATTTTGTAGTCTATCCTTGATGTTTTCTTGAGAAGTGGATTTTAGAAGGAAGCAGGATAGGAAATAAGAGGGAGCAGTGTTATTTACTTGAATGAGGGATGATTTACAGCTATGGGGAAAGCACTCAGGCACTTGTTATGTAACACATATAAATGGCCATGTCAAACACTCGTTCAATTGATGGGGAGAAGAGGCCTTCGCCAAGCAGAATAAAAGCAACCCCCCTCATTTTGTTTTAAAAAAGAAAAATGCTAATGTGTATGGCGGATAGTTGCTTGATTCTCGTTTTTACCCCTTGAATCCATTTATGTTTGTATAAACTGTTTTTTATTCCATAGAAAGGAAGATGACTTTTCATTGTGCTTGTTAAATTCAAAGTGAGTGAAAGTCAGTTACTCGGAGGCGATAAACACAATGAATGTCTAAGTCAGTGAGAGTCTGGTTTGTTATGTGAAGCCTTGCAAGGCTTCCATTAAGACAATAGAATGCAGTGTTTTAGCAAGGAACAATGCCTCTGCCATTCATCAGGAGATGTGTTTAGGTAGAGCGGAAGAGAGTAGAGCAGGGTTCAGTGAAGACAGCAGCAGAGAGTTAAGAGTTATTTGACGGGGTGACGTGCATTTGACTAATGAAATGAACCATGAGTTGTGCGCCAGCTGTGCTCAGTTGGTGATGCTTGCGAGAGTAATGTGTTTTTCAGCTGGAATTGGGCCTATCCTATTGTGAAGAATACATTACAGTTCATGACACCCGTGGGAGGCTGGAGTGTTTAGCTGAGACACTACCGTCATGCAGCTGCTTGGTGTTTGTGCACCTGAATAAAACAAAAACAAAGTGCTGTTGAGATGTAAAAATCTAAATAACTATTGTTTTTTTTTTAAAGAAACAACTTTTATTTCAACTGTGTTGGCAACATACCAATGTTTTTTTTTTTTAGTTTTTTTTTTTAATTTTATAAATGAATGTCTTATTTTGACCACCATACCTTTAATAAAAATAAACATTATTAGAGGTGACTAACAACCACTATGGTAACATGTGCCTTATTTGATCAAAATATATAAGGTTGCAATTTTATACATTATGAGACAAAAAATGCTTGAGAACTCAGAAGTCAGATGTGAGGGAACAGAATACACAGTATTACACACAGTCTTGTAGAAAGAACTGACATGAGAGAGCGCCTTCTTTCACATTTATGAAATGAAAAATGAGACTGCTGAAGAGTTCATGCAAAAAAAAAAAAAAAAAAGTTGATCAAAAAAACCCCAACAACAACAAAAAAAAAACAACAACGACATAATGTGATCTCAAAAGACCAAGTCATTTATGATTCAACATCAGATACTCCAGTGAGAATAATGTTAAAATTAAAACCGTAGTGAACTGAAAAAAAAATGATAATTGAAAAATAATAATAATAATAATAATAAATTAAGACAGCCATGCATTTAGCAAGGCAAACACTAGTATTTGGAAACTGGATGCAGCGTTTATGGATGTCAGTTGTGTGTATGACACAGTTGTGAAGCTCTAATTCACATAGACTCATTTTAATTTTTTTTGTTGTTTTTTCATCATGCTTCATATAGAATCCATTTTACATCCAAATCTGAGACAGATCTTCTACACAAGTCCCAGACAAGAAAATGGCCTTCTCTTTATTATTCTGATATTTTTATTTTCTCCAAAGTCATAACCCATTCCTCTCTGTGATGTGCCATAATGGTAGATATATTTATATATATTTATATATACGTAGTTATATTTTCCCTTTGTCGTTTGGTACATAAAGTGAAATCATTGCGAGTTGTTTGGCTGTGGTCTCTTAGTAGGCAAACAGGAAGGGGAGGAGCTTATGCAGGATAAGCAGAGTGATGTAAAGGAGTGGCTCAGTGGCTGCCATGGTTCCGGAACCTGCAAATGTCAGCAAGAGAGACAGAAATATCTGTTAGATCACAGTGCACTGTAACAAATATAAAATTAATATCATCAGGTTTCTTTTTTTTAAAACATTCATTTACCAAGAATGCTAGCATTCGTTTGAAAAAAAGAACTTTTTCATTGCTTTTAATCTGAAAACATTAATTGCATCAAAATCTGATTCAGCATGTGGGTCATATTTCACTTCATTAAAGTCCTTCAAATGGCTCTTTCATAATGACTGCTCAGCAGTTTTCCTCGTATCGCCTCCATCGAAGTTGACAATCTCATTTTACAAGACCAAAATGCAGTCAGCTAGCTCTGCTGGAGATGTTGAAAAAACATGGCGCACAGCTCCTAACATTGGAGATAAAAGCCACATAGGGCTACTTGGCCTTGTGTGGAAACTACATGACATTTCCTCTCTGTGACTGACAGTAAAACAGCAGCCCATGGGCCTTTTGAGTGCTAGCCAACAACGGCAGATTGTGACATGAACGCACTTACACAAACACACAACAAACACAAAAAAATGCCAGAAGGATGCATTTACATCACGCATCCGTCTAATATAGAGATGTACGTACATTCTTACACAATATAAACAAGCTAGTAATGATTCACTGCTTAACGGGGCTACAGCGCCGCTGACTTTCAGAGTGTGAAACGGCCGTCTGTTTTCTGCAGTTCTGATTTTCCCATGGCCATTTCTCACGACGCTCCTTTACTCTTACTCTCCCATCATCCCCAAGCAGATTAGCATGGTGTGCCAGGCTGCTTCGTGACAGGAACATCGCGCACGGCATGCTAGCACGACATCACACAAGCTCTGAGAGCATGTCTTACAGTGGGCTCCTGGAGCGTGTCCATATGTCTTAAGAACCCACATTTATTTTGCTTCCCCTCTTCTATCATCATTATTGCAGAGGGAAGAGGATGTTGTTGAACTCGTGCATGGTTGGTTGAGTTAGTGCAGGGCGGTCGGAGAAACGGTGTGGTTCAATTTCATGCTCTTTCTGCAAAGTCAAACATTACAGCAGGACTTACTGTTGATTTGACACAAAGAAATGTTCAGCTTTTGTATGAAGACATAATAGGCAACTTTAAAAACCTGATATATTGAAGCTGGGACACACATTTGCTGAAACCAGAGGATCGTCCTTCAAAATGTCACTCTGCACGCAATGAAAATCTCTTACCAAGGGACATGATAGATACACACGAGATTAGACCAAACAAGGGTAAGTGAATACGCGAACAGACGTGCAAATCAGCTAAAATGGCAAAGTCATGACCCTGACTGCTGTGGAAATAATTACAGTCAACATCGACGCAGAGGGCTTCTGCGTCCAGCTCATTACTCACATGTCACCGCTAATCTCCTCCTCTTCCTCATTTAACCCTCTAGAAAAGGACATTAATCTGTCTGTTCGCTTAATAATATATTTAATGAACACACCCCAGCGATCGAGGTCAGTGCCATTTTTAATAATATTTTATAACCTTTGAGGGATTACGGTTCTCGTACGGTTGTGTAGAAATGGGAAAGGTAAATCACATCCTAGCAAAAAAATAAAAAATAAATAAATAAAACGTTTGTTTAATTATTCATGCTGGTCAAAAAAGAGTGAGTTGTCGGAATCCTTTAGTTCTAGTAAATTGAATTGTAAGGCTATTTAAGATATATGTGAATTTAGGCACACCTTCATCAGACTGGCTGCAAACAGAATATTAAGTCTCTAACATTCATTTCTGGGTCATTTGTTCCCATTGCCCCTTTTCACACTCTTTTAAACATGCTACATGAAGCATCATGCCTCGGGTCTCGCCACAACCTCGAGATTACATTTTCATGTGGACTAGTCACGGTAAAAGCAGAATTCTCTTAAATGACCCTGTTCTTTTTTTAGACACAAATGCTTAAATGTATCAGCTCACAGCAATATTCACTTCCGTCCAGCCCTCGGGCCATGCACAAACGACCTGGCATTCTCCATTAGCTTCTCCTGATGCAATGCAGATTGTCTTAATGATGGCAAACCGTCTTGATCTAAGTCCACTTCTGAATCATATTATACCGGTAACATTAGTATTATAAACGCAGTGTTCTTGATGCATTACAGATTTTTTTTTAAAAATATGTCACGTCATATTTTGCTTTTATAAATTATTTTTACTCCCTTCTGATCTCAGGAGGTGTTCTTATGTGGAGATATAATGGCCCTTGAGGGCCCACTGGAGGATCAGAAGCAGTGGACTCTAAAGATGAGGGATTAGAGGGTTACAGTGTGATCATATCTGTTGAGCTGAGGCCGTGTTCCTCTCCCTCTGAGGGATAATAGAGTTTCAGCAGCACACTCTGCACACCTCAAAATCCAATTGACTGGGATTGTCGAAACCTTGCTTTATAAGCTAGAGGCATATGTTTGGCTGTCCCAGCATGCCTGTGACTGCGGAGGCTAATATAGTAAATCAATGACACCTGCGAATGATTTCTACTTAAGATGCTGATGGACCTATAATGATTTATAATATCAGATCAGTGGTCCACATAGCAATACAATTATGATATCTTCACAAAGTAAGCCTACGAAAAAAATTGAAAAAGGCTGGGTGACACTTGTTCCCCCTGGAAAAGAGCGAACAAGAAGATTTAAACCAGAATGGCTGAAAAAGAGGGAATATTGATCAAGCTAACACACTCAGTATACTGTATAAACTGGCAATTGACCCGTTTTAGTCATTTCAACTATGAAAAGACACTAAGACACTATTAGTTACTGTATAAATGACCTTAGTCAGAGTAATGCTATTTTAACTTTTCGACAGGAACAAAACAAGGCTGAGAGGGATAGAAGTACAGTGCATTCAATGGATTGTACTGTTGTTTAAAAACCTAGAGATGTAGGTACAGTTGATAAAGCTGAAACAGTTGATGAAAAAAAAAAGTTCTGTGAGTTCTAAAAAATTATGTGAACTTTTTACAGAGCGTGCCTAAATTAAACATGCCGTCCAACCTGATTAAAGTCTATAGGATGCATGTTTTTGGCAGCAGCTAATTGCATTTACATTGTGTCCTAACCAGACGCAACCTGATAAAGCAACAAATGATACAAAGAATCTCTTCCACTCTAATCAGAATTTTTGTGCTACCCATCCGTTATCATGATAAGCTACTTCTTTTGGTCAGTTGCTTGGTTTCTCTTTCTGTGGCGATGCTCCATGTGGCGACACCCACATCATTTACAGGACTAAAGAAGCAACTAGCTGTAGCATGTCATGAGAGACAGGCTCTGTTTCCACCTGATATTAATGTCCATTTTCCATGATCTAATCACAAGTGGTCAGCACTAAATACGCACGGAAATTGGGTCAAAAATGTTTTGTGATCATATCGCTGAAACCACACATAAGGGTAGTCAAAAATGCATGTTACCACAACGCATTTGTAGTGGAAATGCTCATCCATCATGTGTCTCTGACCGTGATGAAGCACTGCCTAGTCATCTAAAGGTGAAGTCACATTTACCCTTGCTCGGCGTATTTTGTGATTGATTGCGTTGCGTTACTACTCTTTTCTTATTATGTATTACACTATGTGTTACTATTTCATTTGGTGTTGATGGACAAATTGCCTCCATTGGTGTAAGTGTAAAACAAAGTAAGATGCTATTTACAGTAGTAAATAGTAGCGGATACTGTGTGGCAAATCGCATCTTGTTTGCACTATGTACAAATAGTGATATTATCAACACAGGTGTAAATAGAAGTAATATGCTATTTGTCTTAAGGGATTTTCTGAACTACAGTATGGTGGGCAGAGTGAGTTAAAACAGTCTTTGCCGACAAAGTTGGCAATTTGTGTAAATAAATAGTGCCATTTTGTTGTTAATTGTTTCCTTGATGTCCTTAGCATTAAAAAAATGAATAAATTAACACAAACAGTGACTAAAATCAGGTATAAATACAATCTCGAGCACACTATGCTCACTGAAATAGCTGACAAACAATGAGTCATTAAGCTGACTTATTTTCCATTTATTCTTTCACCTCCCCTTTTTAAATATCTTTCTACACAGATTTTAGCCAGCTATTTTATATTTGTTATGTTCAGGTTTACCTGCATCTCTCTCTCTCTCTTGCTGTCTATGTGAGTCATGTAACCAAACAAAAGCTAGATTGAGACAACGCTTCCCTTGATTTCCCTAGTGGAGTCAGCAGGTACACAACTAAGCACAGTGTCCCAACATGGCAGAAGCAAAGATGAAACAATTAACACCCGTCTCTGAGTGCTGAAGTGCTTCCCACACAGTGACAATGCACAAACATATCTAGTGAATAAATGTCTGTGGTAGGGGGCCTGCAGCTGGATGAGGCTCATCAGTTAAGTGTGAAAGCTGTCCAGCAGCACTAAACACTGGGCTTCTCCCCTCAAGCATGCAATCAACCCACCACCACAACCCCCCGCACTCGCTCTCTGGGGGGAATGCAATTTGATGACAGGTGTTTTAAGTTTGTAAAATGTGTGGGAGGCAAAAATGAGCTTGGAAAGTAAGTAAAAATCAACCAGGAATGGCACACACAGGCAAAATAACCAGATTGATGTCGAAGCGCATTAGATGTCGAGAGAACGTAGAGTTCTGGTAACACGCACACACATACAGAGACTAGATTAAAACAGCTGTGCAGCTGGAGTGATATAAACTTATCAAGGGTGCCAAGGTCACCTGAGGTGGACTGATGCATTGTGGGTAGAGACATTGCATAAGGCTGTTTGTGCTTCACCTCTTCTCATGTCTTTTTCTCTTCATTGTATTTTTTCTCTCTTTCTCAAACTATTTGCTCTTGGATTGTCTCTCTACAACCTGCCTCCAAAAAAGTGAAAATTCTATATATATATATATATATATATATATATATATATATATATACAAATTTTTTTTTTTTTTTTTTTGTCCTTACAATGACAGTCAAAAGGATCAGCATAATCAGAAACATCTACTTTCATTGTATGGAATGCTAAAATATTATCTTCACCATTATTATTATTATTATTATTATTAATATTATTATTATTACTTTTGGTGTTTCAAAGAAGAAAGAAAGCCATACAAGTTTGGAATGGCATGAGGGTGAGTAAATAACACAATCCTCTGTTTTTTCCTCTTTTTGATAAAAATAGCCAAATTAACTTTTTTTTAAGCAATTAGATTATTCAAACCTGTTAAAGCTTTGTTAAAGAAAAATGTCAATTTAACCTTAGGACAACCACAAGGAGGTTAATTATACAACCAAAAAGCACTGGCATTAATATGAAATGAGCCACAAACGACAAAAACATCAAAAATCATTTTAATGATTGACTCTCTCATTAGAAGAGAAAATAGATAGGAGCTGCTCTTTAAATACCTGCATTTTTGTAACCTTTTTGTTTTTGGGAATCTGTATCCAATGAGTTAATCTGCTCTTTCCATTAAGGACAGACATGCCACCAAAACCCTGCTGGGAAAAATAACAAATAAAAGAAGCGAAAGCAGCGAAAGGCAATTTGATGCACCTGACAGCGAGAAGGCCAAGCTTATCAGCTCCAGCCCGTGGCATTCCTTTAGTATTAATTGTTTCTGCCACTCAATGAGATGACATGTGGAAAAGTGACAGATACATGCTTCCAAAACAGGAGGTGTGTGTGTGTGTGTGTGAGAGAGAGAGAGAGAGAGAGAGAGAGAGAGAGAGAGAGTGCGAGCAGCGAGGGGTGAATTTTCTTTCTCTCCTCAAAAGCTGATACTGTGGTCAGAACTGAAAGGTGCAATCCTTCAAATGTGGCAGATGACTCTTTAACCTTCTCACTCCAATGACACAAACTGAGCTCTTAACCAAAAGGGGGAAAGAAAAAGCCAAGATAAATTTGAAATCTTTCTGTCAATGTTAAACGTGCCAAAGCACTTACAGACACATGACAGTATGACTAGAGTTGGTTGGCTGGTTTTGAATCAATTTGCCTGACTCTGTTAGAGCCAGGCATAAAAATCCCTTTTCACAATCACAAGTGTAATATCGAGGCTCTCCATCATATTAAAAATGCAAAGGTACACAAGCCCACAAACAAAAATGGTCTAAAACATTATTTTACAATTATTTTTAACATAAATACAATACAATTGAAATTCTTTTGCCCAAAATGCCCGTAAAAATCTGTTATTGTGAACTGCAATTGTGTAAAATAAGGGAGAAATTAGCATTGACCCAAACCACTAATGCTTTTAAACCATGGGTTGTACTTCCAAGCAAAGGCAAATTACCTAATCATACAAAAACATATTTCTGTTTATTTATTTATTTCTTTTTTCAATAAATAAGGTTAATTGATTTTGTATTACAATCCTAAATGTAGCCAATTCTAAAGGGAGAACAATAAAGCATGAATAAATAGAGACATACAGAAATAAAGCCTGGAATGAAATACCGTGGAAGATCAGTGCATTGGTCCTCTTAATGTCCGACATGCTCGCTCGCCAAATGGCTGCCTCCATGTCTGGCTGCACTAAAGACAGGGCTGGCTGAGCATGTTGGCGCACATACAGTCACTCCCACACACACACAAACATGGATGTGTATATATATATATATATACACGGTTGTCATCATATATATCATCCATGCATCCTGCTACTTAAACTTCTTCATTAAGAAAGATCACATTGAAAATAAAAAAGGATAAATGTACTAGTCTTTTAAACTTTTTATTTTTTTTATTTTATTTGTACAGGGAAATTTGTAGTAGCCTTAAAGGTAAACACTACTATTGAGATGACAAAGATTCTTTTTTAAAAAAAAAAAAAGAAATTAATACTTTCACTCAGCAAGGACACATTAAATAACAGTAAAAATGTTTATAATGTCATAAAATATTTCTATTTCAAATAAATACTGTTCTTTTGAACATTCTTTTCATCAAAGATTCAAAAAAGGATTATTTTGCTTCAACAAAAATATTAAATGGAACAAGCATTTACAACATTTATAATAATAATAAATGTCTCTTGAGCACCAAATCAGCAAATCAGGATGATTTCTGAAGGATCATGTGACACTGAAATATATATATATATATATATATATATATATATATATATATATAAAAATTCATAATATTCCACTATAATACTGTTATAAATGCAGCTTTGTTGTGCATAAGAGACATTAAAAAAAATTAATAAATTAAAAATCTTAAAAATCATACCGACCTTGAACATTTAAACAATAGCGTATCTGTGACTTAAATATAAATTAATGTTAAACTTGATAGGATTACCTTTCTGATCAGGCTTGTAGAATCTCAAAAAAATTTTAACTAAATGTCTTGTTATGATAATCTAAAATATATCTTACAGTTATAAAACAGGATGATCTGTTCTTGTTCAACCATTGGAGCCCTAGAACCATTGACATGGACATATAATACTTCACTGTATAGTTACTTCCCACAACAACTGTAAATTTCTTCTGAATTCTCTGTAGTCCACAGTGTTCAGAAGTCACTGCAGGGTAATGCATCCCTGCCACAAACTCCTCTGGCTCAGCTAGAGACTTGATGTAATCGCCCTCGGTTGTCTGCAGGATTCACTCCCGCAGTGACAGAAGCGAGAGTCAGAACACAACCAAGCTTCTAAATCCACACTGAAGCCCCCAATAAATAGAGGCCCTGACCCTGAGGCCAGAGTTAAAGAGACAAGGTGATATCTTGATAACCTCTCTGTCACACTGAACCATGGTCATAAAGAGACGAGAAGGGTCGAGACTGATGCTCTGAAGCTGGACAGATCGCAATGCCGCTTCCTGCTTATGACAGACATGATGTCACCAACAGCTTTAATTGCGCTTTTGTTGCTTGCATTTTCTCACACAGAGCACAGAATGCACAATAAATAAAGCATCACACATACACACGCACGCACACACACACACACACAATTTTCTCCCAGACTGCCTACTGAGCAGACAGAGGTTTGGAATGGCAGGATGACAAATTAAACCTTCCAGCAAATGTGATTATTCTGAGATGTGCTTCATTGATAAGTGTGTGCGTGGGTCAACAATCTCCTACATCATGGCGACCAAATGTCCCCATTGTGATAGTAAAACCTGAAAGCACCAACCTTGAGCAGGATTTTGGCAGCCAACTGTCCCCATGAGGAAAAGCTTAATAAACATACTAAATAATGTCCTAATGAAAATCTATATAAATGCAGAGAAGATTCTGGGAGGGTTAGGCTTAGGGCTAAGAGAAAATAAAACATTATTAGCTCAATATAAAAAAAAAAAAAGTCAATGCAAGTCCCACCATGATAAAAAAAAGCAATGTGTATGGAGCTACAGGATTCGCCTACACTGTTTAGCGGTTGGGCAATAAAAGTTAATCACACACATAATTTTTCAAAACATATATCAGAAATAAACAGCTCTCTCTGGAGATATTATAAAAAAGTATATTTCAGTAATTTAATTAAAAAAAAATCTGCATTTCAATATGAGCACAATTATAGTATTCACTAAGAACTTCAAACCAATTTGTTTTACATTAAACAAATATGTATTGGCTTAAAAAAAAAAAAATATATATATATATATATATATATATATATATATATATATATATATATATATATATATATATATCTCACATACACAAAACACCTGATTATTTTTCCTCACTCGACCGCTCGGTGTCGCTGTTGCACTGTCACTCACCGGATCCGTGCTGTTGTCTCAGGATAGATGAATTGCCTGGCCGAGGCGAAGCTGACGACTTGACTGCAGATCCCGCAGTAGTCGTTGAGGCGGGAGCGGGTCCCATTCCAACCGGCGGAGGCACGCGGGGTTTTCCCTGACCCTGGCCAGGTTCAGAAGTAGCCCGTCCACCTGTGGCTGTGTTGCTGTTCCTCAGTGGCCATCGGTTCTGGATGTGAGACACGGCCTCCTCGGCCAGCATTCCCTCGCGCGGTGTCACGCGCAGAGTGGCCTGCACCTTGTATTCCTGAGTCTCATCAGAGTACAAGTCCAAAACCCGACATTCATACACTCCCTCATCCTCCTTCCGCACACCCGATAGGCTGAGCTTGTGGGAAATGGCGTTGCCCTGGACCCTCACCGTCTGCTCACGAAAAGACAACAGGTTTTGTTGACATGTATCAGTGATTTTGCAACCCAGTCTTATTAACCATTAGGCCTATGTTTCATGTTATTTACCTTTAATCAAAACATGTCCAAAATATGGGGGTTGACGGACTAATTGTGTGTAAAAGTACATTTTACATGTTACAATGAGCAAATAGTTACAAGCAAAATGGTAAGCCTTTCACATAATATAGGAACATAGGATATTTCCGCCAAATATCCTAGTTCTTTTCGGAATCGCGTTTGGCGGTCGCGGTAACCATAGCAACAGTACGCCGCTCGAGAACTTCGCGTTAGCTTTATTTGCCAAACAGCCGACTGCCATTACTTAAAACTGTATTTATTATAGACTAACATCTTACATTACATGGCTATAAAAAGTATAGTCTTGAGCAATACGATTTGAGCGGGCGCAACCTCACAAATCTGGGCCCCGAGAATTACCTATAGATTTTCTTATCTTTATTTTTAGAAATAGGCTAGTTGACTTCTCTGAAAGCCATTAGATTAGCTTAAGTCTTTAAAAAATTGAAAGATTTCTATTAATCATTCTTACAAAACATGTCATCTGAATCAGTGTGCACATTTTCTCCGCTTTAGTACACACCAATTTGAGAATTTAAGGAATGTCACAAAAGCTTTCTTGTCCATGTTATCACTTGAAAGGTCCTATTAAGGTCCCCAAAAGTTCTTTAATTCTACTAAACATCACATCGCCCAATACAATCACTGTAAATACGATTTGTTATACTCACGCTTATTTTCGTGGCGTCCCGGTGGGCAACCTGTAATGGATCACAAATAAAAAAAAAATCATGAGTAGCCAGCAAGAGCAGTTTATAGGCTACTGTTGTCACGATATCAATGGACAACTTTTATTGAAGCTTCACAGACCACAACGAACCAGAGGCCCGCTTATTGGCAGCAGCACCATGGACAGCAACAGTGTCATCTTTCACACATCAGAACTTTTTTGTCGGTTCAACTTACATCTATAGGGTTTCACATGTCACTTTCAATACAAGAAAGTGCTTTATCGATAAAAGTGGAGATGCACAAGTAGATTTTATTTTTGATTTGGTTTGTCTGTCAGTAGTTGAAAGCTCTGATCATTATTTTCTCGTATAATGAACCATCTCAGAATAAAACAGATTTATATATTTCTTTCTTTGTTGCTCTCTCTCTCTCTCTCTCTCTCTCTCTCATGGCATCACTCTCGCATCCTCCTTGTGAATGCCCACCCACAGACAACCCAACTTGATTCAAAGACGTAATGTAATAATGAATCGCCTCAGTGCGTTTAATTGGGATCGCTCATCACAAGGGATCCATCCGGACGCAACTGGACGCGTGAAGCCCAGCCACATCCCACTGCGGCCATCAAACAGCACTCCTGCTACGACTCGAATTGGCACTTAAACTAAAAATGCCTGTGTTTAGGCGGCTTTGAAAACAACGAAAGCCCCGTTACCTTGGCTCTGTTGGCCGGAGCGCTAATTTGCAGTTCGTGAGCGAGCTCTTTAGGGGCTGCTTCCTTGAGGTACCACCACTGAATCTCCAGAGAGAACGGAGAGACTCCGACGGCTCGAAAAGCGCACGGCATCTCTATATCCTCGCCCTCACCGACACTCACATCTTTGGGCACTTCAGTAAATGTGGCTTATGAAGAAAACACATCAACAACAGATAGTTTGGTTAAAAGAAACCCCTCAAATATGTACATTAAAATGCCTTTTCCCCCAAAAATGTGACATATCTAGACTATATTTTGTGTTTTAAAAGCTTTGTTATAAATGGCATCTGATTTCAGTATAATATTATTGTTCGGTTGGGAGCATGGTCAGTTCTCTACACGTAAATCATAACAATTTATTATCTTTACTTATTTGCAGTCATTAACAGGCTCAACATGCAACGATATGGCATGACATTTTTTTTAAACTTAACCAAGTACAGTGCATCAATGTCACATAAGTAAATTAATGAATAAAGAAAACTAACAGCTTTAAGTGGAGCATCTCAACAGACTGTGCTCGTGCTGAGTAAATACGCAACATGGGTGAGACTAAAAATCTGGCCAAGTTTACTCACCATTTACACAGAATAGCAGGGGCGCATTCAGAAAGAAATAATAAAGGACGCTGTGGAGTCCCCGTTTTTCCATGTCATATATAATGTGGTTAGATTGGAGAACGAGTGAAAGCGGTCATTTGACCTGGAGATACAGGTTTTATTTCAATGGCATCTCCATAACTTCGTCTCGTCCGGGTTTATTCTTTTAAAGATTGTTTCTTCCCCGAAATGTAGAATAAACGGATTGAAATCTCCAAATAAGATACTCCAAAACGACGCTGCGTCAGTCAAACAACATGTAAAATCCAATGTTGCGGACCAGAAAACCCCTTTTCAGTTGAGAAAACTGTGTGTGAAAAGTGTTATTCTCTTGAGTAAGTATCCTTTGCCACTAAAGAATCCTCTGTTCCACCATTTGCTTCTTATCAGGATAAAACTTGCTTTCAACAGTATGAAATCGGCTGGTCTCCATAAAAAGAGAAAAAATCCGTGATTTGCTTCCACCACCCATCACAAAACAATCCTGTGTCTAAATCCGCAAACCAAGAAAGAAAGAAAGAAAAAAAAAACTAAAAAAAAAACCCAACGTCGGAGGACAAGAGATTCCCTCGACGTTTTTTAAGGAGCAGTTAAGCACCTAAACGAGGAAGCGGCATCAGTGGATCGTTCCAGCTCGCGCCACCGGAACCCTCTGCTTTGTGTGTGAGCGCGTGAGCAGCGAGGAGGCGCTTTGGCATTTCCAGACCACTGACAGACTGACGGGGTTTGGGAGCAAACTAACCGTCTCTGTCTGTCAAATCAGCATACGGCTCGACCAATAAGAGCACAAAGCAAATCACCAGGAAATAAAAGGCGCTTCTTGCGGTTCGCTCTGTGAGATCAACAAGCGGCTATTAAATTAACAGCCGTTGCGTCATGACCAGAAGTATTTCATTTTAATACGAAACTCCGATAGCTCAGATTAAGTGTATACCCTTAATCTCCATCGACCGCCATTTGCCTCTGGTTAAAGATAATAATGCCATCGAGGTAATCTGCATTTCCTTTCCTCCCTGCTGGAAAATCCAGATTAAGTTGCTAACTGTTTTGGAACATGGTAACTGTTTTCTAGCTGGTCAAAGATGACCATTAGCTAGAGCAAGGTGGTGGACCACTTTAGACTAGGAACAAACCAGCTTCCATTTGGTCAAACTGATTTTGCATCTTGGTTCAACTGTCTAATGACCTTCCAGCACCAGAACAGAAGCTGCTACTGCAGGATGATCCAAAACACAGTCACTGTGTTTAACTGTATTTTGCAATAGGGATGGCAATCAGTCAAAATACATATCTGCACACTTCCTTTTTCCTTGTACATCACAGGATTCCAAGAAGTGCTTATTATTAGTGTTCAGAGCTCAGGGAGATCCTGCATTACCAGGGATACAATAATGGGAATGAAGCTATTGAAGCAAGGTGGCCAGTGATCAATATAAACTGTACATAAACGCAATTTCATGGTGGAAAATGAGGCTTTTTAAAAATAGCAAAATATCGGCTGATATACTGGTTGATCACTATGACTGTAATATTATTATTATTAGTAGTAGTGGAATATAAGTATTTTATGTAAAGATTATCAAAAAAGATATTAGCAAGCATGATATAAAAGCCAGATCTTTGTCATTCCATATTCTAATATTGGAATGCATGTGTGCTACAAGTCAAATACAAACATGCTCGTTCAAATGGAACTGAAGGATGTCACCATATCTGACCACTAATCCAGCGCTGTCTCTGGAGTCCCAGGCTTGTGTAGCAGAGTGCTTCTCTGGCTGAATCCTAAAACAGCCCTCCCTCCCAGCTGCCTGCCTGCCAATAATGTAGCACTTGTTCACCCCTACACTCCCATTAGCACTTCACCAACACAGAAAGGAAGAGAGAAACTGAAAGAGAGAGAGAGAGAGAGAGAGAGGAGGAGGATAAAGGGAGAAATTGGGTGAGGGCGCTATTGAAATTAGGCTTTTGCCCATTATCGAAGTATTGGTACTCAAGAGATGGTGAGAAGGAGAATAGAGTGCTCAGTGTGGTTGGAAAAAAAAAAAAAAGATGAGAAAGTATATGAGATTGAGAGGGAGAAATCAAGAGACTGTGAGAGGCGCAATATCAGACAGAGAGGGATTGAACAGTAATCTGTCCTTCTGTTGTAGGATGATACTCATCAGTCAAGGGCTTTGAAAACAGTCTCCAATATATTCTATAAGAGGAGTCTGATATACATTATTAACCCATGCAGCATGGCTGATGTTTTTGTTTCTCTTTTCTGTCCATCCCATTATAGCTCTCTCCACATTTCTTTTTTTTTATATAAAGACAGTCTGGTCAGCTGCTTGTACTTGACAACAAGACAGGTGCCAACATGTTTAGCTTTACTGTCCCAATCCAAACCTTCACACAGGATAATGTTTCAGTGAACACACTCAGTACAGTATTGTACAGTATGTCCACAAACAAACATAAAATGAGCTCAGACTGCTAGTATTTATTGTATGGATGTAAATGTATGCAAATATACAAATATAGTATATACACATTACTCTTCGTATGTTTGGAGTCAGTAAGAGTTTTTTTTGTTGATGCAATAAATGTCGATTCATCATTTTATTCAGTAAGAATGTATAAAGTGTATCAAAAATGACTAGTTTCATTTCAAGATTTCTATTTCAAATAAATTTGGTTCTTTTGTACTTTGTATTAATCAACAAATCCTGAAAAAAATGTAACAAAAGCAGCACGAGCATTTTCAACATTGATAATTATAATAAATGTTACCAAATCAGCATATTAGAATGATTTCTGATGGATCATGTGACACGGAAGACTGCAATGAACATTTTAAAATATATTTAAATAGAAAACAGTAATGTTAAATTGCAATATTTCACATTATGACTGTTTTTATTGTATTTTCAATCAAATAAATGCACAACTTAAAAACACATTATATGGATGCATATAGTTAAGCAAGTATAAATATGTGAATAACTGTTAATAAATAAGTGTTTTGACAAAGATAGTGAGAGGCATGATTATGAATGTTACTTTAGTCGCATAAAATCCTTTTATGTCCATGTGAGGAAGATATCAGATATGCAAGTATACAGCACTAAATAACCTAGATCACGGTCACTCAGTAAATCCCACTGTGGAACTAAGCAGAGATGGATCTCACCAGAGTCTGTCACCAAAAATGAGGGGCTTTTATGGTCCTTTGGGTCTGAACCATCTGCACACATCACTCCTTAGTATGGAACAGAAGCCCTTTTTGATGGAGTGACAGCAGGGTGCATCTAATTCCTGCTTTAATAATGACCATTATACACCACTGTCGATTTAAAATACAAATAAATGACTAAACTGTGTAATGGCATGCATTATCTGCTGGCATTAATTTCTAGGTAATTCCATAATCCCAAAGATAAACTGTTACTTTCAGAAAGCTGTTAAAGATAAACCATGGTTTTATTTGAATTTGTGAAAAAAATACTTCATGGAGAGATTTTGAGAAACTAAACTTGACTTGACTGAGAGATGTTATTCAGGGTTGGACAACGGTGTCACCTTCAGTTAGAGAAGCAGAAAAGTACTCTGCAAGAGCCTATTTTCTTATATACACGGTGAGTCGTGACGTGACCAAGGTCTCCTCAGGTTCCCCTGTCAGCTGGTCGATGCCATCTAAAATCTCAATTCTTTTGTGCTGTTGCACAGCATTTAGCAGGAAGCACAATGAGATATTTATGATCTCTGGGAGGCTGCGTCTGCTGCTGGCCAGTCTCGAGAGTAAGAAAGCTAGTTATGCTAGGGTGACAGCAATGCTGTCTAATTCATGAGCAAGCAATGTGATATTAATGCATATGGCAGGGTAGATGTAGACAGCAATGCAATTTATAGTAACACAGCTGATGGAATACTGACATTTTCATTTTTCCTCCATTGAAACTGATGGGTTCAAACTTTTCTCTTTTTCCCAATCTGTCTGCTTTCCTTGAGTGACCTGGTGTTAAAATAGTTTGCATGACATTACACAGAAAAGGGCATAACATCTTACACTAGCAGACAGAAGCTTTGAGAAAACCACATTTATTCAGTTACATTCGGTCTAATTGAATTCTACAAATTCCTTTCCAACACTCTTGCCTTGATATATATATGCAGCTACACTTAAACATATAAAAAAGGCTGACTAATGTGTTCAACTCTGATGGTTTCTGAACAACCAGTCTTTGGCCTTCTGTATTATACTATGAAAATATAGATTAGAAAGCCTTTTTTTTTTCCTTTTCACAAACCTACACGCAATATTTTAAGATTTATGTCAACAGACCAAAATATAATTCCATTTGTCATGAAGAAACAGGTCCTGTATTGACTTAAGAGCAGAAGTTTTTCTAACACTGTTCACAACGTGAACTCATGAAGCTTTGCCTTGTTTCCTGACATTCTTTACTACCGTTCAAAAGTTTTAACGTCTTTGAAAGCAGTCTCTTGCGCTCACCGTGGCT
The DNA here is from genome assembly GCA_038088235.1 of Zacco platypus. Classification (NCBI taxonomy): domain Eukaryota; kingdom Metazoa; phylum Chordata; class Actinopteri; order Cypriniformes; family Xenocyprididae; genus Zacco; species Zacco platypus. The sequence continues at coordinate 29,013,792 of CM076085.1, forward strand.
GAATTTATTTGATATACAAATACAGTGATAGTAACAGTAATATTGTGAATCATTAATTCAATTGAATAACTGATTTCTATTTTAAAATCATTTAAAATGTAATTTATTCTTGTGATGCAAAGCTGAATTTTCAGCATCATTACTGCAGTCTTTAGTGTCACATGATCCATCAGAAATCATTCTAATATGCCGATTTGCTGCTCAAGAAACATTTATTATTATTAATGTTGAAAACAGTTGTGCTGCTTAAAATGTTTGTTGAAACAGTGATAATTCTTTCTCCGGATTCTTTGATAAGTAGAAGGTTCAAAAGAACAGCATTTATTTGAAATAGAAATCTTGTAACAACCTGTTTTTACTGTAACTTTAATACATTCTTGTTGATTAAAATAATAAAATAATAATAATAATAAAACTTATTGACCACTAACCACTACCACATTGGGCTGCGTAATTCACAGCCTGAGCCTTCCTTTAGCAAATTCCAGTGTAGTAGATTTGGTATATGGGTGGAGAGAGGAGGGGGGAAAAGACTCAATTTATCTGCTTGTGTATATGTCTTCATACTATATACTTGTTCCCTGCATAAGATAAAATGAATAAATAAATAAAAAGAAGAGAGCGAGCTAATAATTTTATGTATAACACGTTGCAGCCAGATGGTTTCATGTTCTGTCTTGAGGATGGTTCTCTACTTCTTTTGTTATGCTAAATTGAACAAGGCTGAGTACAACACCATCCCTTTTTCCTACTGTGACATGGGAAAATTTATTTTGTTGGCATCATTCTCCAGACAACTGTTTGATATCAAAAGATACCGAACAGGAAAGGTAAGCGTGTTTGAGTTTTCATATTGTTCTCGGAATGCCAGATTCACACATATATTATAGTTTTAGATTTATATCAGTATTGTGGAGCATATTTTGTATAACTGCAGTGATGTCAGGTGTACCAGCAATCAGGACTCATCCACACTCATGTTTCATTGAACAGGAATATCTGAATCTGCAATAAACATTCTCAGGATACAGAGGTCACTGTGGTAATGTAACCCTGTCGCCAGCACAGAATCCGCTGAGAGAGAAAGACAGAGAATGAGAGACAATAACAGCAGGGATCAAGGCATCTTACTTAAAGGAATAGTTTACCAAATAATAAATTCTGTCATCATTTACTCACCATTGTTTACTTTCAAACCTGTGGGACATTTATATTTTCTCAGTTTAACAGAAAAGAAGATATTTATTTTGGAAGTAAAAGCTAACTCTCCTCCAGAGCAGGGTTTCATAACCCCGGGTAAAAAGTGGTGTTAAACCCGCTTGTAAATTAAAAAGGGAATGACGATAACCTGGGGATAAATGCAGTGTGAAAAGCCCATAAAAACACCAGCATTGAGACATTTTTCTGAAAATATAATCTTTTGTATTCCACAAAAGAATGAAAGTCATAGATTTGGAACGACATGAGAGTGAATAACTTTTGTAGTGAAGCCACAGAAGAACCATTGTGGGTTCCCCAAAGAATGTTTCACTGAACGAAAAAATACACATTTTTTCTTACCTTTCGTGCAATGTGATCAGATTCCAATAAAGAACCATTATTTTTTTAAGATAGTATCCCTTAAAAACATCATTTCCGGACTACATTTAAATGAGACATTCTCCGAATCCTGATTCATTTGATGAACAGAACCTGAGATTGGACAGAATGTATCAATGTGGATAGAGACCAGAGCTCTTTTGCAGCTTTAAATTAGCATGTTTAAGCCGGGAGTAGAGAGCCATAGCACCCTGCTGCAAGCTTCCTAATCATCCAAAATAACAGGCACAGGAAGGAAAAAAATCACTCTGACATTAAGATGAAGAGAGATGAGAAAGAGGGTCATTAATTAATAAATAAATAGAAATGACTGCTCACTCAGTGAGGAGACCGGGTGTGCAGGGCTTTGAAGCGGCTTGCAGGTGCCAAGGTGGATTCTAGGACACATTAGGAACATTACGCTCCCTCTCTCTGCCTCGATGTCAAAATACACTAGATTCATTTTTACCTGTGGCATTATAAATCCTCGCAAGCAGCAGAGTTTGAATGTAGCTTGATGCTGTGTACAGCATCATCGAAGTGTCTTTAAGTGCTTTATGGACACTTAAAACGGGGCGGCATGCTGAGAGATGACATGATGACTCTTTCAGGCGCAGAATGTGAAAGCTGCTTATTAATGAAGGGATGCCTCAGAAGTGCTTCGGTAGGATGTATGTGCCAAGCACAAGGTGTCTTGTTGAGAGACTCTTTTAAATGATTAGGGAAACCATCATTTGCCATTTGTTTAGCTGTTCCATGCTGTCTCTTGTGCTTTTTCCTTTTCCTCTCTCTCTTTATAGAAAGGAAACATCATGGTATTTATTTGCACTGGAGAGGCTCAGATTACTACCATTTGTTCTCAGCATGGTGAAACTAAAACAGCGGGTCCCCCTTCAAAGCCTTTTATCAGCGTCATTCAATACCCCCCCCCCCCATTGTCCTCTTCCCTGACATTCTTTCTCTTGGTTCATCAAAATCTTGCTCGCATTGCTCTCTGTGTATCCCAGCAAGCAATTGTTCGCTCCTATCTTCCAGAATGCTCTGAGGAGTAACAATTCGTGGATTGTGGCGGGGACCAAGAATTAAAAAAAAAAAATACTGGTACTGTATTAAAATATTCTTCAATATTTATTTAACTTTGCCATTACAAAACAGACCAGTGTAGTCTAATTCTTCAACAAAGTTTTAAAAAAAGTTCTTTTTAGTGAATTATAACCGGTGTACTGTGTTTCCCGAATGAATAACTATTATTACCTGTTCATTTTGGTGAATTTAAAGTGCCCCTATTATGGCATTTGAAAGGTTCCTGTTTTTGTTTTGGGAGTCCCCAACAACAGGTTTATGTGCATGCAAGGTCAAAAAACACTTATAATATGCATTTATTTTTACCTTTTTTGCTCAACGACTCCCAAAAGATTCGCTCAATGATAAATTTTTCCAAACCTCTCCTTTGCGTGAGGCTAATCTGTGGTGATTGGTCACATGACCCAGTCAGTTGTATACAGGAGTACATTGTACAGTGCTTGCATCACTTACATTGTATTATAATATTGGTGGTTCTCCACTCTGTTCTAAAAATAAAGACTCAGAGAGGAAATAAGTTGTTTTATGTTTATGTTAGCGAAGATAGCCCATAGCTCAGTGGTAAACACCCAAACAGTCATGGTATATGTGTTATCCCAACAGAGAAACAAATTGATAAAGCACTGCAGTTGCACACCAATGTATTGCTCTATTCTTTTCATAACTCCAAGAAATAACAACAACAGACATTTGACGAACACATATTGCTGTTAGCTGGTTAGCCAGAAATGGAGCGTACACAACATAAACAACTAAATACGTATTATGCTTGCTTTACGAAAGTAACTCTCCTTCCCTGAAGGAGGGAATGGAGACGTACGTCGGACAGACCGACAAATCTTGTGTGAGAGGCTTCGAGTGTAACTGAAACGAGCCAAAGCACATTGACATGCAATTATTTGCAGCAGCTGCTCTGCACGGGTATATAATGAGTAGCATGTGCATTGCATCTTTAGGTTTTCAATGAGGAGATGAGCAGGTGAGCCGGCTGTGCAGTGGGGTACAGCGACTGTGGCGACGGGACGTACATCTCCTTTCCCTCCTTCAGGGATATGAGGGTTTCCTTTGTAACTGAGACATTCCCATTCAGTTGGAATAGGAATAGGAATAGGGATCCCTACCAAAGTGCCACAGCTGCTCCCCCCTTCCAGTGCTTTGTGCAAGCCTCCTGCACCCCCTTGCCTAAAAGGATTGTGGGACAGGGATAAAACAGGGATCACTGCTGTTCCACACAACCCATTCAGTGAGTCTATTGGATAACAGGGAAAGTTAAAGTTTCCCTGGTGTCTGCGCATGCAATAAGTGGGCGGTCAATATACAAATGTTTCGTCTTGATGTCAAAATGATACAGCTTTGGATTCCTTTTACAAACGACTCGTTTAATTGACTCAGAGTTGACTCTTACTTTTGAGAGACAATAACTTTATATGCGGTGCACTTTCTAATTTAAAACTTCGCAGGATCTTACATACTAAAGAAAAGGTAATTTTCAAAAATCCATAATAGGGGCACTTTAAAATATGCAGCGCAATTAATGTAGTCAATGACTCAGAGTTGTTTTTTAATGAATCAAACACTAAAGAGACAAATCAGTGTAACTGCTAACTAGTTGCTCATATGGCAAGGTACAGTTAAAAAAAAACATGCATTTTGTCAGTAATATTTTATATGCTATTTGTTAAGTGAATTATTACTATTAATTTACACAATTGGGGTAAAAGCCTCACCAGAATGGGGTAAAATGTACACCATCATTTATACAAATACTTAATGTTTTAAATCTCTTAGTTGATACATTGTTCAAAATGTTCTATTTTCTGTTTATTTTGATAAGTAAAAGAATTCATTTTTGTTCAACAACTATACTGTCATTAAAATATGTTAATATAAAAATATTTTAAAAATATAGAAAAAACGTATTTAAAAAGTCAAGATCCTGAAAGCAAAATATATTCAATAAATTTAGCAATTCTCATTTGCCACTTAAATCTACAACATTTTTAAAAACACTAAATATTTGATCAAATTAGCACAGAATGAACTTTGCTGCTATCCGCGACAGCATCAAGGATCAGCCAAATTTCCTCTTACATCTTGAAAAGCGGATGTTTTGGAAAGTGCTGCGGAAAATGTGTGCCATCTAGAGGTGTAAAAGGAAAATCAAATCAAATGTGCCTTTTTCTCCGGTGCGACTTTCACCCTGTTGTAACCTAACATACATGACATAACCCCCGTAGCAGATTTATACAGGTGGATCTGGGGAAAGTGGAGGGTTTCTGAAAGTGTGCTGCAGATTGCTAAAAGCAAATGCCAAATATTTGAATGTTGAGCAGCAAGCTCATTGGCTGTTGATACAACAGCAACCAATCAGTTGCACTATGTACATAAGGATGTGATAGATAATTAATGATCTAATTATTTCTAATTATCCCAAATATATATTTCCTAAAAATACTAAAATAATTGTTAATGGAAATGTTCCATATTCTCATCCCTATACAACAATATTCAGTTCAAACAATTTTATTTTGTTCATTTCCTTGTATTTGTTCATTTAATCATGTGGCAAACAAAAGGAACATCTGGGGTAAACGCATAGGGAGACATCACTAATTAGTGGTTACCTGTTGCTGAAATAGGAAGAGTCCCACTGCAGTCTCAACCCAGAAACATACTGTCACCACTAGCCTCTCCCTGTCCTCCCTACTGTGTCCATCTGGAAAGAGGCTGGGGAGAACAGACAAAATTGAGGAGCTTCTGTTTACAAAGGCATATGGAGATGACTTCCTTTTTCATTTCAGTCATCATCACACTAACCAGGCAATTGATGACAGAGAGAGAGAGAGAGAGAGAGAGTGTGTGTGTGAGTATGGCGAAATGGTCCAGCCCTTGAGAGCAGAGCTGTGAGAGGCTCCTGGTTGTTTATGTGTCATGTAGGCTGCAGTGCCCAGAAGAGTGTACAGTACGTGTGCAACAGCTCCAAATTCTAAATATAATCCTTTTAGAGGATGGTGCCCGTGTTGCCGCTGGCTCCCCGAGTCCCTCAGTCGCAGCAGTCAGAGGTCATACGTCATCGGAATGAATTTACTGGGATAGGGGTGCTGTTGTCATAAGTGATGAGTTTGTTGTCATGAGGATTAGTGCCACTCAAATGGTGAAAATAACATGGGGGAACAACAGAGGGCAAGGGTTTAGCATCTGATTACCTTTATCACCTCTCTTATATCCGTTTCCACCCTCTCAGACCTCACTTGCTCACTTCTTTGTATGTATATTGGAAACTGCTCTCTATTTTCATCAGCTGTCAACCCCTAACTTCTACCTAACACTGCCCTCAATCTCTTTAAAGTGAACAGACAGCTCAGACAGTAAGGATGATTAAAGCAGACAGACATTAAGAGAATGGGGTGATTTTACTCAAGTTTCAATAACTGTTTCCACTCTTTCTGACAAGCACCTACTCAGTTCCGAAGCAGTAGAATCAAGAACTGTAGTTGCTGCATTCTCTCAGGAAATGTTTTATGAAAACAATAGATAGTCATCCCAAATAATATGGTACTGTATGCGTGTTGGACCAGGGTTGCAGTTTCACACCTCTGGTCTAGAGGGTTTCTTAAATCTGGCTCTCAAGTTCCACTGTCCTGTAGAATCTAGCTGCAACCCTAATCAAGCACACATAAAGTCTTCAGGATTACTAGAAAGTTATAGGTTGGTAAGTTTGATCAAGGTTGGAGCAAAACTCTGCAAGACAGTGAACCTTGAGGGGAGACACCCGGCTCCAGAGCTGTTCTCTAGTCAGCCTCTGCAGCACTGCCCGCAAGGCAATCATGGCCCAGGGGATTTGGGTCTCCAAAGCTGAAATGTCTGAAAATTACCCTGGTAATGGGATGGCCTTCAGCAAGGTTTTTTGTCAAATTGGCACAACAGTACATGCACCCTTTGCCATCAATCTATCACAGTAATTGAAAGTAGTGGTCAATACATGACAGTGCATGAAAGGGAAGTCTGAATGGGAGAGCTCACATCGTAGAATGAAAATCATATGAACGTTTGTTTCAGAAGTCTAATGAAACAGAGGAGGCAGCCATGTTTTATAGTAAGAAAACGATGGAACCTGGCAAACATCAAACGACGCATATTCACAAATAGGTGCATTCTATTAACTTTCACCTCCATTCCTTGCAAACTTTAAAAGCTTCTTATCTGCTTCTTTGTAAATACAGACATTGACATACATGCCCATTTATTCAGGCTAAAAAGATAAGCCCCGCCTTGGGGTGTTTTGTGTTTGCCTGTATTTGCTTGGGGTATCCGCACCTGCACCTCTATTCTCAAATGTGGCAAAGGAAAGAAGGGAGCTCTGCCTCTTTCTGACTTTAAGACAACATGCTCACACCTTTTTATATGGCCCCACTTTAGAAAATGTGCCTTAGATCTTCAAAGCCCAAGGCATCATACACAGCTCAATACCTGATCCAGCACCTCTCTCCATTGCAAGCCAGATATTATCATGACAAAACCATTCTGCAGCCTCTCGGAGCCCTGATCTTCATTTGCATTTATATTGATGATGGCGACAGGCAGCTCTGCTAAAGCTCACCTCGCCATGAAGCATCATTCCTAAAGGTGATGGGGAAACTTGGATGGTAGGTGACAGAAATACCTATATAAAAGGAAATGCCATTTGAAAAGAGCTTCCAGAGCATTGCTCAAGGGAATATCGCAATCCAGGCACATTGGAAAATGTACCTGTGGTGGCATTTCTGATGACATTAGTTTGCTTCTTGCATATTTCGCAACACGTTCAACATAAAATGTCCATTGTGTGGCGCTACAAGCGTGCAGTTTCATCAAAAAAGGATGAACTTGATTCTGGCAGTGTTTCATTAAGTTGGTTGTGTGTATTGTAAAAAAAGCTCAGAAAAGAAAACCTGTCCGGTGACAGGAGCTAAAATGTGAATGCACTATTGCATTTAAAAATAACGTAGCCAGCCACATACAATAAACCTGTTTTTAGAGTTATGTAACAAAAAATGTACATGGAGGCAAGTTTTTCCAATGAGTTTAGGTTGCAACATCGCCAACCTGAAAAAAGCATACTGTACAAACTGATCCCTGAAGGATTGCTTGCAAAAATATAATATAAGCATTTTCTAAATATTTAACGCAATGTAGTGTTAGTGGGTTGCCGATTGCGAACCTGAATGTCTAATTATGGCATCTTTTGTTTATACTTTTACTTTATTTCCACTATCTATAAGTAACTTTGCAAATACATGTCAGCTAACACTCAAAAGTGTTAGTAGACTTTTAGTAGACTGTTAGTACATTGTTAGGTGTTGGGGGGGGGGGGGGTAAGGTCAGGACAAAGGGAGATAGTAAGTCAAGGCTCATCTGTTCACCAGTGATATACATACTGCTCTCTCATCCTCAGACAAGTGTTGCCATGGCACTCAATCTCCATCCAATTTGAGCTGAAATTGAGTGATGCCAAGATATTGCTCAGCATTAGCAAATATAAGGCATCTTTAGCCTGGTCTTATCTACTATTAATTGGTATTATATGTAGAGAAAGAAAAAGGGAACAGAACAGAGAGATTCATTTCCAATAGCGATTCCAGCTTTGTTGTCAAAGTGTGATTGAGATCCCTTTTTATTTCTCCATCTTTTTTTATTTTTTTATTTCTCTTTTTGAAATTTTCAAACACAAACAATTCTCAAAGTTGCAAGAGCCTTTTAGGATCACACAAGTATCTTTTATCACTTTGAAACCACACGAACGCACACACACTCACGCACACACATACACATACATATGTCTATTTATACGCAAAACAATTTAGTCAAGCTGCCCAAGAGCCCAGATGACTCAAACCTAGTGAAGTCCAGGGTCTGCTCAGCCTGGTTTTCCACCTTCTGTTTCAACAAATTTCAGCCGCTTACAATCATCCGGTGGGATAAAACAACTATAGCTGCTGTAAACAAACATGTTCCTCCATCTGAGTGGAAGCACTTCACATCTGTTGAGAATCTATCTATTTTCCTGCTTCAAACAGATCCCAAAGACCAAAAATGGTCTTCTCTGGTTTATAGGATCTGTTGGGAAAAATTTGCATCTCTGCTTCGAATTCAAAGATAAATATAAAAAGATATTAAGTTTTTACCTACTGACTTCAATGTAAAGACAAACATAATTCACTGGACCCACAAATTCTTAAATAAAAGTGAAACAGCTATGTACTTATTATAAGTACCAGTGTTGGGGTAACTCATTTCAAGTAACTTTAGTTATGTAATCAGATTACTTTTTCAAGCAAGTAGTAAAGTAACACCCTAGTTTTTCAATTTACAACACGGTCTCAACCCTATTAGTCACACGCTGCCTTTTGGGCATTTCCCCTGCACGTCAACACTCCGACGTTTAGGGTACCCCTCTTCGTCAATAAGCCGACGTTTAGGGTCTTCCGTTTAGGGTACCCCTCTTCGTCAATAAGCACACGTTTTGGGTCTTCCGATAGATTTGAATGCAAATCCCTCATCTTTGGATTTTGACGAAAGGGGTTTAGGCATCCAGCTGTTTTCCTGCGCTGGAAAGTATTGCTTCAGGCGATTGTGCTGCAAATGTGTATTTTGCAGTAGCGTGCGTCATCGCATTGACTGTCACAATCATTGGTGCGGTGACCATACATTTTCGTGGGGCAGAAACCCTTGTCTGAATCGCTACCACGACTTTTATATATAATTTCATATATATAAGATATATAATTTTGGCCTACATTAAAATGGCAGATCAATCCAGAAAGGCAGCACAGCTGAAAGGTTTTTTTTGAGCTGTGCCCTCTATTGTACAGGTGTAAGGAAAAGCATATTTCAGTCTAAGGCTTATTCATTTCACTTTTAGTGTGAAAGTGCTGTAACATTTACCAAAAAATAGAACTTTTTTGTTGTTGTTGTTGTTATTAAAAAACAAACAAGCAAGCCCAGCACAGGTGAGAAAAAGTGGAGCATATTTTTCATAAAAAGTAACTAAGTAACGCAATTAGTTGCTTTTTTAGGGAGTACCCCAATATTGTAATGCACTACTTTTAACAGTAATTTTCCCCAACACTGTTAAGCACAAACCTCTAAAGCACTGACAGCCCTCTGTGGTTTAAGAATAATTCTGAATGTCAACTGCAATGCTATAACTGCAATTCAAAAATTATTATAGCATTTCAATTCAAATTCACACTCTGTGGAAACTGAGGGAGTGAATGCTTAAATTCTGAATGTTGCACCATTAATGAACATCAAATGTCTATCTATGGTTATCAGCTGTCAGTCAAAGGACAAAAATCATTTTAAATGACAACAATTTTCATAATTATTGATGAGGCCATCAAACATGTGGGGCAATTCAAGTGGAGAGTTGGTTTGAGCCATGATACACTCTTGTTTACTGTTATGCTATCATGTATGAGATCTCCAGATAGGCTCTCTTTCTATAAAGCTCATCTGCTTCTGCAATGCACTTCCCCTCTTAATTTAACATCACTCATTGAACATCATCCCAAGTATCAATTATATTCCTTCTTCTCCCCTGACACAGTAAAAAAAAAAAAAAAAAAAAAAAAAATTTCACTGTGGTTGCTCAAGATCAAACAATTCTGTTGTTTTTTTTTTGTTGTTTGTTTGATATTTTGTCCAATTAAAAAGAAAGACAGAAAGCCTTCACAAATTCAATGAAGTTGACTGAAAGATGTTGCTGGAACTCAAAGCTTTTTTTCAATGATTGTGTGGAGAAGAAAGATTTGCTCTGTGCAAGATCGCCTACTCTGGAACACGGCTTGCTCTACACACAATCACTTGTCAACTGCTTGCCATAACGTTCAGAGCAGGACGGATCAAAGAACCATGATTATTCGCCGAAAAGGGACCTACAAAGAGTGGTGGATACAGGACGAGACATTAGGTTAATCAACGAGAGACGATGCGCAAAGCATTGTCGGGACTAAGTACCAAATGAAGATTTGGCATCCATGACGAAAGAACTTGGATGGCGAGTCAAGCGGGACCAGATTGAACTGTGAGGTGAGGAAGCTCAGAAAATTGCAGATAGAAATGATTCGAATATTCTATTCTGCACAGTGCATGGCCTCTCAGGATCAAAAGGGGGCCACGGGTTGCCCATAAAGGATAAGCATGGGAAGCCACTCTTAACAAAGAAGAAGGCACAGTCCCGACTGGACCTGTTAGGCACATAGGCCTACTTCACACCAAATTGCTATTAACAAGTCAATAAACAAGTTGTGAAAATAAAAACATTTTGTCTTATCTAATGTTAGTAGCCTTCTCCCTTGTAATGTTACCTGTGATACACAATTTTCCTTGCCAAGAATTTTAAAAATTGCCAATTTTAAAAATATGCTTGATGTCACGCTGATGGATGACAAATGCGACTTTGCCGTTTTGTATTTTTCTGTACTCATATAAGCTAACTTTGACTATTTGCCCTTTTGAACTACAATAACTATTGCTCATTCTGTGGCATGGATGCACTGCATGCAAGCACGATATGGGCATCGTTTCCCAAAAGCATCGTGAACTCCATAGAGCTACAATCAACTTAGGCTTATGATATTTTTGGGAAACACTACCCTTCTCAAGGCCTGTTGGGTGAATGCAAAAATCCTACAGATGACTGGCAGGAAGGGGTGATTGTCCACTTGCCTAATAAAGACAACTTGGCCGATTTAACAACTGGCATGGCATCAATCTACTCTAAGTAACTCTACTAAATTGTTCCTAAAATCAGAGAGAAATTAATAAAACTGATGTAGAAGCACCTAATCCCTAGTTGTAAGCCTAAACTTGACTTAAACTGTAAACTTGTCTCTCAAATCTGATTGGTAGATTGGAATGTTGTTCCAGGAACTTGTTGCACTTGGTAAAGTCAGGTTCTGCCACCTTGCAGCCTGTCGTTGAATTACTGTCCTAACCTACTGAACATAATATGACAGATGCAGAAAAAAAATAAAAAAATCCCTAATACTTTTAATTTAGGTTTTTTTTTTTTTTTTACTTAAAAATTCAAAAGTTGAACATTAATTCAGACCTGGTGTTGAAGCTGACCAATCTATAATATCTCACATTTGGGGAATTGAGTGTTGCTGCGATACAAAGAGATGTCAACACCCTGTCAGTGTGACAAAACTCTCTGCCCACAATTGTGAGAGCTAAAAGCTTCCTCTCTTTTTGCTATATAATGGTTTATATTTCAACCATCCTTTCCGCATCCACCTGTTTACTTCCTACTCTCCTTTTCTTTGCTCTAAGAGCTCATACTCCTTATTACCAGTCACTGGGAAAAAAGACCTGCCATTACCTCTTCAGAGCTGGCAGGCAGAAACACAGCAAAACCATTGGGAGAGAAAACAAGGCAGTCATTACTGACCTGGATTTCAAGTGCTATACCATCCTGCTCGTGGAGCTTCTGATATACCTGCAAAAACAAGCGAAGGAGACGATGAGTGAAGACTATCACGGAATAACACTCGGAAATGAGCAACAGCCCACTCTCAAAAGCATTTTGAGGTGATTCCTTTACCTCAAACCAACAATGAGTGTACAGATTCTGGTTTTGTTTTGTTACATTTTAAGATTTTACTGAAAATAGCTAAACATCATAGGGGAGAAGAACAATATCATCCAGAGAAGAACAGTTCAGAGTGAGATAATTGTACACACACCATGACCTTTGCAACAGTGGCGGTGTTGACAACATCCTAGAGTGCTTCTCTTCAAGAGTACAGCTTTAGTTTGGCCTTGCGATCGCCGACACACTCAGGAAAATCATGGTACCTTCTTTTTCTCTCTTCTGAACTAGAATAAAAAAGTTCAGAGAGCACAAGGATAACTAGCTGCTCCTCAAGAGCTTTAGTCCAAGGTCTCAACTCGGAGCAGACCTGGGCCATGTGAAACCTCTTTGTGTAAGGCCTGTCCACATGTGTACAGCCTAAATCCTCTAACCACTTCCATCATCCACTCTTTTTTACTCAGACTGGGCTGAAAATGAGAAGGAACAGAGAGACCCAGCTTTCTGGAATATGACAACTATCATTTAGAACTCTGCATAATTCATACATGTAAAATGTGGCATTTAAAAATACACAGTACCTGTATATTAAAAGTGGACTACTGTCAATATTCTCAGTTAAATCGTATATATAGTGTCACAGAAAACAAGACAAGCCTTTGATTCTACCTACAGCATGTTCTTATGGTGTGCGTTTCAAAACCCATGGGCATTTTTGTGCATAAGAATATGGTTAGGGACAGGGTTCAACTAAAGGCAAAATGCTGTTGAGAAAAGGCACTAGAATTATGCTGGAATGTCATAACATGCAGACACATCATTAAACTTCCAGACAGGCAAATGGAACACAAAGGCTGACATGCAATAACAAAAATAGATAGTATTTCACAGCAAAGTATGAAGCCCCAGGTAAATATTATGCTGCTGACTTAGAAGTCATTTTCACAGTGGAATGTACTACCCATGGATCTGCCTGTCTTCTGTAGATTATCTACCCATGTTGTTTGCCCAATGATAATCTTAGACAGATATCTAAGTATTACTGGATACACCCATATGCTGCAATTCACAGTAGTGGATGTTTCTTCAACTATAGACACTTTTGGCCATGTGGACCTCAAGATAATAAACTCTTTAAAACACACTTTTCACATTCTCCCAGATGAATTTGTTTCCTAACAATATGAACATACAGGATTTGTATGAATATGATTTTTACTACATGCAATTTTTGGAATAAAATGGCGGACTCTTTGTCCAAAATGACCAAAAATGATTATTGTTAATAGTACCAATTTTATGTTGCCGATGCTAAATACACTCAAATAAATACTATTTTCACACTTTATGACCAATTAACAAAGCATAACTCAAAAGCATAAATAAAATATAAAAGCATTGCTCACAAGTGATACTTGCCTCGATTGCTTTGTTTTCTTCACACATTAAATGTCACATTTCATCTCAAGCATGCTATTCTCTCACACTGTTTTCTCACTCTACAGTAAATGAGTAAAAAAAAAACTGGGGGGGGGGGGTTGAAAATGATTCAGTAAAAAATGATAGAAAAATCATTTCCACACAATACATTTTGTTTGTTTACAGTATTTTACCATGTTTAGATTATCAAAGAAGGTAAATAAATTAAATAATATATAAAAAATATATAATATTGTAAACATTTCCAAGGTAACTTTAAGATGACATCTATATAACAATAACAAAAAGTTTTTATAAAACAAGTTGTAAGTTTTAATGAAACACCCACACATAGTAAATCATCCCTTATTATGCAAGGGAGCTCAGTTTGATAGTTTCAGAAAGGGTTTCTACTACATTAGCAACATTGTCATTAGAGTAGCTGAATAAATTCAAAAAATAATTTCACAGTTAATCTCCAAATTAATATAGAAACAACATAAAGACAGTATATTTCAAATACTTGTTTAAAGCCATCTCTTTTTTATGAATGAAGGCCAGTATCACTGATACTAATACAGCTACTGATGTCTCATTTTTTTCATTATTGTGTGTGTTATTGTTTCATTCAAGCGCGAAAGAGAACTCGCTTCTGGCACTCGGTCTGTGCACACGGTACTGGCGCGTGTATCTTTCTGTGAGTCTTGTGTGTGTGACGGGACATTCAAAGACAGCGTATTTTCTTTTGGCGCGCTTGAATGGTTTAAAAGCATTTGCATGAATAAATGGTCGTCATATATTGTAACGCTAGCCAAAGGATGCCAGAAAAAAATGGATGCTGCATTAATTGCGTTAAATATTCAAGGTAACACATGGTGTTTGTAAGAAATCTCTGGGAGCACAATTTAACAAGACAGTTGTTAGCAACGGCTAGAGGTCAAGAGCTTGTCTGATTACAAGCTGGTTACTTGATTTCAGCACTTCATAACATAATTGGCTATCTGAAAAACTTTGGACTTTGGTTTGTGCTTGGTTTGCAACCCCCAAAACTATACCAAATTGGAAAAATCCTTTGACCATCAAACTGATCAACATACCACTATAAATAGCCTGTTCAACAAGCCTCAATGCATTAGGAAATCCTTGATCAGGGAGAGTTGAAGGGAATGTAACCAACTTGGGGAAACATACAGACCAGACAGCAACAAGAAGAGGCATAACCGAGGAACAAGCACGTAGCTGTAAAACCCAAATACTTTAAATTGTTCCCCAAAGGCCAACCAACATAGCAGCTTTGGTATCTCACCTTTAAAAAAAAAAAATAATAATAATAAACCTTATTCTATCATCCCCTTAATGCGGCTTTACACTGTGTTCCAAAGCAAGTGACGTATCAGTGGGATTTCAGTGCAATACACATTCAGATTTTAGTTCAGATTAAAGAAAGTGTGTTATTTCCCACTTAAAAACCCACTTAAGGAGGTTATTCCACATTATTAAGCAAGTCACAGTTCTCATGCAATACTGGGAGGAATAAAATCTTTCTGAAGATAAAATGCATGACATGAATGAAAACAACTAACATTTTGTAAAAACTGAATAGAGATTATTAAACTATCATAAGATTTGTGAGTGATAAAGAGTACAGCAGAACTCGCTCAGATAAAGGCTTATTAAGGAAAGTTTGTCAAACAAGTTAATTGTATTAAAAGGGCAGCTATAAAAAAGCCACTCTTGAGCAGCAAACCAGTATTTGAAGCTGCTGGTGTTTCTGGAATCTCAAGAACCTCTCCATGCAGACTGGCAGTTGTGTGTAAAGTTGCATTTCAGCCATCTCTAACCAAAGCTCACAAAGATAAATGTTTACAGTGGATGTAGAAATAGACTACATTTTCAAACAGTCTTATTGCTGTGTTTTTTGTTTTTTGTTTTTGTTTTTTTTGCATGGGATAGTGCATTGTCCTGAATGAAAGTCCTTTTATTTCAGAAGGCACTATCCTTATTTTTCAACTTAGGGAGCTGGCTTCGTTGATTTTAAGCAAAAAAAACTGAAATATCACATGGTCCTAAGTATTCAGCCCCTTTGATGTGATACTCATATATTTAACTCAGGTGCTGTCCATTTTTTCTGATCATTCTTGAGATGGTTCTACACCTTCATTTGAGTCCAGTTGTGTTTAATTATACTGATTGGACTTGATTAGGAAAGCCACACACCTGTCTATATAAGACCTTACAGCTCACAGTGCATGTCAGAGCAAATGAGAATCATAAGGTCCAAGGAACTGCCTGAAGAGCTCAGAGACAGAATTGTGGCAAGGCACAGATCTGGCCAAGGATATAAAAAAAAAATCTGCTGCACTTAAGGTTCCTAAGAGCACAGTGGCCGCCATAATCCTTAAATGGAAGACGTTTGGGATGACCTTCCTAGAGCTGGCTGTCCGGCCAAACTGAGCTATTGGGGTAGAAGAGCCTTGGTGAGAGAGGTAAAGAAGAACCCAAAGATGACTGTGGCTGAGCTCCAGAGATGCAGTCGGGAGATGGGAGAAAGTTGTAGAAAGTCAACCATCACTGCAGCCCTCCACCAGTCAGGGCTTTATGGCAGAGTGGCCCATGAAAGCCTGCATGGAGTTTGCTAAAAAACACCTGAAGGACTCCAAGATGGTGAGAAATAAGATTCTCTGGTCTGATGAGACCAAGATAGAACTTTTTTGCCTTAATTCTAAGCGGTATGTGTGGAGAAAACCAGGCACTGCTCATCACCTGTCCAATACATGGTGGTGGCAGCAGGACAGGACGACTGGTTGCAATCGAGGGAAAGATGAATGCGGCCAAGTACAGGGATATCCTGCACGAAAACCTTCTCCAGAGAGCTCAGGACCTCAGACTGGGCCAAAGGTTTACCTTCCAACAAGACAATGACCCTAAGCACACAGCTAAAATGTAAAACGAAGGAGTGGCTTCACAACAACTCCGTGACTGTTCTTGAATGGCCCAGCCAGAGCCCTGACTTAAACCCAATTGAGCATCTCTGAAGAGACCTAAAAATGGCTGTCCACCAACGTTTACCATCCAACCTGACAAAACTGGAGAGGATCTGCAAGGAGGAATGGCAGAGGATCCCCAAATCCAAGTGTGAAAAATATATATATATAATTTGATTTAACTTGATTATTTGTATATGTATGCATATATGGACTTGGCAACTCACCAACATCAAGAAATCCATCCATCTAAACCATCCATTGTAATACTGCATTTATCAGTGAATAAAACTATTTAAAAATGAGTCTTCATGTATTTCTTTGTGAGCTTTGGTTAGAGGTGGCTAAATTTGCTGATTTACGTAGAACTGCCAACCTACATGGAGAGTTTCTTGAGACACTAAAGACACCAGCAGCTGCAAATACCGATTTGCTGCTCAAAAGTGGCTTTTTTTGTTTAATCTGTCGTTTTAATACAATTAACTTTTTTCACAGAAACTTTCCTTGGATATACTGGGTTCACAATGTGCAAGATCCCAAAGAACAATACAACCTTTTAACGGTTTAAAAAGCAGTGATACGGCACATACCTTGAAACCAACAAATACTCCTATTAAAGAAATAATAAACCCTGAATAGTAGACCTGCATAACAAAATCAGTACAACTCACTCATCACACATAGGCTGATAATTGAATATCATAATAAAAAGCAATACTATTCATTTAAGAATGATCAATAAATATTAAAAATAAGTTGTTTTGGTTTTATTATTTAATATTTATTGATTATTATGAAAAAAGTTGTTTTTTTGTCATTGATTATTAATTGTACATATTAATCACTGATTATTCTTAAATGAGTTGTCTATTGTAGGGTACTGTTTTTTTTTTTTACTATTAATAAATAGATAAAATATATAAAATCCTATTTAATCCTATTAAATATTTTTATATTGAGAATTTTTGAGGCAGAGGAAAGGCCTAAAACTCTTTGTTGTTTTCCTTATTCTTAATTCCTCCATTGCCCTGAGCATCACACTCCCTCCACTGGCCTGCTTTCATCCCATAGTGCATCCTGCTGCTACTCTTGGTCGAGTGGTCGAGTTTTGACACTCACATGCCCATTGTAGGCACTTTCGGTGGAAGTCATTAGGCACTTTGTCCGGTCTACTGCTAAGCAGCAAACTGCTATTCACTGCGTGTTCTGACATCTTTCTATCATGGGCACCATTAAGTTTTTCAGCAATTTTTTGAGCTACAGTAGCTCTCTTTTTTGTGATCAGACCAGACAGGCGAGCCATGTGCATCATTGAGTCTTGAGCACCAATGACCCTGACACCACTTCACGGGTTGTCCTTCTTTGCGCCACTTTTAGTATGTACTAACCACTACATACCATAAACACACCACAAGACCTGCTGCTCTGTCTTGCCGTCACCATTTGGCCCTTGTCAATGTCACGCAGATCTTTTCACTTATTCTTTTCACTGTCTCCAACCCATGAAATTCAAGAAGTGACTTCACTTTCTGCCTAATCCCATCCATTGACAGGTGCCATTGTTATGATATAATAAATTATATTCACCACACTTGTCAGTGATTTTAATTTTGTGGCTGATCACTGTAATATACAGTATAAAACTTGAATTTGTCCCTACTGCAACACAAGGTCTTTTTTTGAAAATCAAGCTCAAATGGAGTTATGAGGTTTTTGACCTGGGAATGAAAGAGATGTTTTTGTCCGTAACTGGAACATCCACATCTGAGGCAGTAAGCGAATCGCATTATGTCATCAACTTATTGAGTTTATTGTAGCTTTATAAAACAGTTAGTCCTTGATTCTGACTGGTCAATAGTTGTTTTATTCATGATAAAACATGGCTATGACCGCTTCACCCAACGGTTCTGTGTATCACTACACAACACCCTTAGCAACCACTCTTAGCAACGTAAACTGTTTGTTCTCAATTTATATTGTTCATTAAAGCTTACTGTAAGATGTAGAAGGGTATCGTGAGAAATAGATCGAGTGAGCGAGTTTATTACCTGCATTCACATTTAGCATTTGCCTTCAGGTCAGTCCTATGCTCATAATAAATAATCTGTTTAAATGTCCACTGCAATATCTTGTCTTTTAAGGGGATTTCCCATGACTGACAGCTCAAAGCATTTGTCAGTTGCGTCTTGTTCCATGTTTACAACAACTCAGCCTTTCAATGTAAAAGTCCTCGCTACTGACTGACACACTCTTTACTGCCATCTAATGGAGAAATAATGTAACTTCTGTTGCTGTTAAAGATCAGGGACTATTTTTTTCTGGTGGAAGGAAGGCTTTTATTAGAAGTTTACTGAAAGTTGCATTAATACACATTTTTGGCTTAAATATTTGTATTGTGTGGTATCCGTTTTATAAAACTCCGCTTCGTGTCGTGCCTATCAACGTCCTTCAGCCGTGACTTATTCACAATACAGCACAGCCTCTCATACCTTATTGCTTACATATGTGCTCTCAGTAGCCTTTAGATATAATGTTTCTTAAATAATGAATACGCTGTATTCAAACACCAGTTCTTTATTTACCTTTGCAAAGCAAACAAGAAGAGATCTATCTTCAAACTTTGAACAGAACTTCATTCACAAGGTGTAGTTATGAGGTTTGACTACAACAGTTTGAGGAGCCAGTGTAGTTACCTTTAGTCACAAGCTCTTTTTAATACTTTTCATTGGTTATTTGTGAAACCCACATACATGCTTAATGCTACCTTCATGTGTTATCGGAAATTTAATAATTCCCACTTTTGAAATAATGATTACGAGCTCATCGCATTGAAATTTCGAAATGGGAGGGAGTTCATGTGCAATTTTTACCTAGGAAAATATAGAGAGGTTTCCGCCTGATAGCGACGATATTCTGATTTATGGCATTTTATTTTATTTATTTATTGTTTTCTTTTACATTTCTTTCTTTTTTCTTTTTTTTTGAACTTGAAAGCTAATTCTCTCACAACTTGAAATGGCACAGTGGTTGGGAAACACTGCTACCCACTCGTTCACCCTGCGATGCAATGGCGATTACCATAACTCCACGAATAAGCACGCTGAACATTAACCCACAGTTAAGCACAATGTGCGATCTTATCGCGTCAAACCTTTAGGCCATATCAGCAACAAGCTGTGGCATATTATCAGTATTTAGCAATAAGCATGTTGCGATTAACCCAAACATTTGAGGACACTTAAATCCAGTAAAAATACAAGGGAAAAAAACCCCCATCAAGCATGATGGTAGGCCACATGATGCTAATCATAGTCGCGTCAGTTTAGAAGGTCGAAAGAGTTCAGTTCACAGATCACCTAATTCTGCTGAACGGGGACGGGTCATTGTCCCATCAAATCTAGTGCTTTTCCACAGCGTTACCCAGGAGGAGGAGCTGAATTTCTTCTGGCTTTATGGCAGATGTGGTAATGATGCTTTGAAAATACAATTTTAACAAGAATATCTGGATTCTCATAAACAATAGAGGTGAGAGTGTTAAAAACTGCTTACTAAAATCCTTTTTGACTCCAAGCCCTTTGTCCAATAATCGACGCCCTTCCTATCTAAACTATTTATGTAGGCCTACCTCAGTACTTCTGTTGTAATAAAAAGACATTTTTGTTGTTGTATACAGCACATAGCATTTTAATTAAGATTGTTAATATAGTAAACTTGGAAGTTTGCTGAGTGAACCCTGCCTTGAGAACCACTGGCTTAAGAGAGGACGTTAGACTTCTCTGAGAAGTGAATCAGCTGATTGCTATAACTGACTCTGGCTGGACATTTTACACACACACACACACACACACACACAAAAATGTGTCGTTTGAATAAATATCATTTGCAAATATTTTCCATGTCCCACAAGCTGAAAAAAAAAAAAAACAATAATATGATTTTAAACTCTAAGCTCCAGAATCATAACACTATTTATTCCACAGGGACTAAAGGGCCTATTAGTTGCTGGCTTTTTACAAGACGAATAAACACTTAGGCTTAATTAAGAAAGTGCAGAGGGCCAGTAAATGCGCTTACCGTGAAACATTATAGACTTGGTCGTTATTGGAGAATTGCCACAGGCGCCTATCTTGAAGCCATTTACCAATAACTAAGAGCTGTGCGGCTGATAAAGCCTCAACATTCAAGAAAATCTTTAGCGTGTACGATAGACAGATCTCTTCAACATTTAATCAGCTTTCATCTTTCGTTTGATGCATTCCCCGCATTCATCACCTTACCCTTTGGTCTTCGAATTCTTGCAATTTTGGAATGAGTGTCCAAGTGGTAGATTATCTCAAACAATTAGGCTAGCCAACATGCCGTGTTGAAAGCAAGAAGAGGCCTTGGGGAGCCTTTCTAATTAGAATCGCAGCCACAGTGTAAGACAGTTGGTGTGTATCATGTTAGATAAGATTCAACCAATGATTTCAGCAGGGGACTCATCCTGGGCCAAAATTAATCATGTTTTGCAAGGCTTCTTCATGGCAGCCCTGCAAGCCCATAGAGCCAAAGTCTGGATGAACTTCCCTTCTGTCAGATACCAACAATGACTTTTCAAATTCGTTTTTCTCCCTCTCACTCTCCCTTGTGAACCTCTCCACATGGAGTTTACTGTGGATAGTGGTTCTCATGGCACATCTCGCAGCATATGGTTAGGGCCTTTCAGATTACTCTGAAAGACTCAGTGGAAAACAAGTAAGGGTATGCAGGTGAAATGTACATTTTTAGATTGAGATTTTAAAAAAAAATCTAGATCTCATGTCTTTTTCATCCATTCCCCGATGTTTCTGTTTTCACAGAGTCTTAACTGGACTCTTTTTCCTCTCCTATTGAGATATTTGACATTGATCATCTGTATAGCCAGTTAACTGGGCATTTAAGGGGCACTGGAAGGTCTATTGCAGCTAATGAGGTCAGGCAGTAAAGTTAGAGCGGAATTAATTGCTTGCATAATTCTGTCTTTTTCTGTCCATCTTCTTTTTCAATAAAACATGTTTCAGAGGAAGCTCCTCCATAAGGACAGACATCCTTCTTGCCCACTGATGCACAAAAACCCTAAAGCTCCTTAATATCTCAGAGATACAAAGAATACATTGAATAGGCTCCACATTTTACTATTTATTTATTTATTTGGTGAAAACCCAAATAAAATACCAAACTTGGCAAATTGTAATGTAGAGAAGGGAAGCCTAAAGAATTGAACAGTTCTGATTGTGGTTACTCTTAACAATGTAAGGTTCATTAACAGTACATAGAGAATAAATATTAAACATAAATATTAAATAAATATAAATAAATGTAAAACAGTTCTTCCGAAAGTTGTTTGGGCAGACTTTCACAAATGTTTGAGAATTGATCTGTTTGTTATAGACTAAAAAGAAACATAAGAATCTTTCATTCATTAATTGGACTACACAGAGTGCGTCGTTTTTGTTTCACCAAAAAGAATCATTTAGTCATGTTGTCTATTTCAGTGGTTGACATATATCACCAATACCAATATATCGGTTGTTATTTTTTGTTTGTTGGTTTGTTTTTTAATTATCGCCATTGGCTGATAAGTTTTTCTGTTTGCCCGATGTGTCAGAATCAATTATAAAAGTGGTCTAACTATTAAAAAATGTACATATATCTTCTGATCTTCAGTGGAAGTTCCAAAAACATATGGCTGTCAAAATATCCATTTCCAAATCTCCACGTACCCTTCCAGTGTTGTAGACACACAGTCACCAAGTGGCACAAACAAACAGCAGCCACCTTTTACAGTTTTCCCAGTACCAAAACAAGCTAATGCTGCATTCACACTATGTGATAATTACTGTAATTAAAAGATGGCAACCTGTGACTGTGACGAGCAGGGTGGGCGAGAGCCGTGAGGGAACAGCGTGAGGTCGGTGATGCGAGTGATAATGAGTGTCAGCTGCGTGCTGCACCGGTCTCGTGTCTGTCACAGAGGAGCTCCGGAAGCATAAAAGAGGAGCGACAACAGTGAAAGACGAGAGAGGACTAGGTCTGGACTTTTTTTATGTTTTATTATGTTTGTGTGGGCGGCAGTCTCCGTGAGGAACTGCAGCCATTTTACTTTTGTTTTGTTGTTTGTTTATTTTGGATATTAAAAGTTATGTTGAACGTTCGGCGGTTCCCGCCTCCTTCTTCCTGTACTTATGAACTGTGTTACAGTGACGTTCTACTTGGAGTTGTGCTTACTTTATAGACGGATGTGTACGATCGTTGTGCATGCGTCTTGCGTCTTTTGCAGCGTCTCGCACATGACAGCATTCTAAAAACGTGGAGCTCAATTCAATTTTAAAAAAGTGTCTCGAGACCTTGCGTTTTTTTCCCCCATTCTACTGCCTGCGTCTCTCGTTTTTAATTATTATTTTTTATATAAATGGAGTGAGTAATGAAGAATCGGTTTTTGGTTCTCAACTCTATTCCAACGCTATATCCCTAAACAATGATTTTATTTTAATAGATTGGAATTAAACAAAGGTCACTGTGCTGTTACCATTGCTCTTTTTAAAAGTCGTTGACCCAAATACATCATGAAAGACTTCCTTTGTAGTGACCTTGGCTAGATCGCTCTCGTATTAATCAAAAATGTCTATATTACATTCCATTCGTTTTGCTGTAAAAAAGACAAACCCACATAGAGCAAATGTGATTGCTTAATTTCTCTTGTACGCTTAATTAAAAATGGCATACACCTTATCTTCCATTACGTGGGCCAGTGGCCAGATAGGTTTGTCTTTTTTTTTAGACTGCTATAGATGTACAATGAGTTCTTTGCCTTGTTAATAAAAAAAAGAGAGTGGCAGCCTGTGGTTTGGTAATGGCTTGACTCTACAGGTTATATGTTTGTTATTGCAGATGACATGACTGCCACATGGAACATGGGTTGTGTGTCCGGTGCAGTCAAGCAGGAGGTAGGTGTTCCTGTTACAGCCATTTTTGACAGCAGGGGTATGATGTGTATTGGTATGCATGAGATAGGGGCAGGTGAGTGTGGCCACAGTGCTGGTGTAATCAATGTAAGGATGAGGGTGACAGCCCACAGGTCAACCTCCATTATTTTAGGTTATTGCTGTGTAAGTTTTGGCCGAGTGGCTCATTTGTCAGTACGTCTAGCTAACACCTACCCCTCCCAACCATGCTTTCACACTTCATACAGGGATGTATTTGTGCTTGTTTTCACTCTTCTAGTATAAAGTCAGTTTCATATTCCTCCTTCATTTGTTATTTATACATTAATGCAGTTTCCATGTAGTTTAATAAACATGCTGTCAAACTGCACATGGCACTTTATTTTATTAAAGGTCCAAAATGTATTGTGTTATTCAGTCTGGATAATTTCCAAAATAGATTTGTGACCACATATTTTTCATAGGAAAAAATAAGCACTTTCGTGAATCATTTGCTTCATTCTCATTCTCCCATATCACAAGTCATTTATGATAGAATATCCATTTTGTGTTGCTTTAAGTCTGTGACTGTGAATGCTCTCTTATGTACAGTCACAACAATCATAAAACCAAGCCATTAATATTTTTTAAACTATTTTTTTTACAGTCTTTCTATTTGGATGTCCAACACAACTGCTCATCCTAAATTTCTCTGGCATTTTTCTCCACTGCACAACAATAAAGTTGATAAAAAAGGAAACTGCAGGAGCAGATTAGAGAGGGTAGTGCTGACGCCCCTGCCACAGCTGCTCTTCTACTGGAGTCATAGTCACTTCAGTCTAGACCTGATTGCCAAAGTGGATAATACTGCGCTCTCCAACAGACATTCAGGCGCAGAACAGTAGGGCACGGGTCATTCTCTGGCTTTATGAAGAGAGCCTCAGTGTTTTATACAGTAATAACCCTCTTCTGAGGGCATAAATCAAGGAGAGAGAGAGAATCTGAAAGGTAAAATTAATGCTTTTAAAAGCCATACTAGCATATTTTATCATTTTTCTAAATTTACTTATTTATTTTTACCATTTTTATGACTCCCTGGATTGGAGCATATGAGTCAGCTCTTTCAAATGTGATAAACCTGAACTGATGCAAAAGATGTCAGATAGTCAAAAAAATATTTTACAAGTAGTTGTCCATATGACAAGCGGTACATTACAAATGTTACAAATTCGTTTACAGTAACTTTGTGTCAGGAAGAGACAGAAATTTACAGTCAATAGATTCATTTTGTAGATGTGTTGTGTTTTATTTTTCATATTTGGGGGAATTGTGAATGTATACACATCAGCAATGTATTCTTTTGCCTTTCTTATTGATATTCCCCATTCAGTGAGTCTTGGCAGGTGAGTGCTATTGATTGTTTGGGAAACTGTGATTCAGGTGAGATAAAAGCTCATCCAAAAATAATTTCAACACCTCTCATCCTGTCTGGTTTTCCATTTATAATGAGTCTTCACCTCCCCTCATCAAAATGAAATTGCGAAGGAGGTAGAGCTTTGAAGTTCATGATGCCTGGTGTCACTAACCTCTACTGACTGATATACTGGTACATCACTTGTTGTACAATGAACATAGTCTTGGATATATGCACTACAAGTCTTGAGCTGCAAATGTTAGTTAGTGTGGACTTAAAGAGTAAATGTGGTGAATGGATTTTGAGTTCAGGACTGAATATGGTTCTGAATATGGTTTTATGGACTCGTGCTCTGGAAGGAATTACACTGAGGAGCCTAATCTACCCAGAGGAAACCAAAGGTACTCTTTAACATCTTTATAGTGATGCCTAGATGCTTAACTCATTGCTTTCCACAAGTAACTTTGGCATAAATACTTTGGCATCAATGATATTAACAAATTGTATAATCATAAAACATATTTCTCACCACATATTGACAATTTTCCCATCTAAAATCGCCATGCTTGTGATTTTAAACTGGTGTTTTACTTCTGACTTTACTTCTCTTTCATGTGTTGTCAGGGCCTGGGTTTCTGATATTGATAAATTGTATTTTATTTGGCCAATCAAACAAAGTAAAAATTAAACAACTCTTCAGTAGAACAGTAGAAACAGTCTCAGTAGAAAATATTTACCACTACTAACGAATTTCAAATTGTAATCAAACTTCCCTGGTTTTTCAGTTACATAAACAGTAGATTAAACATTCATAATGTTGTCAGACACAGACACGGGCAGACAAAGTAAGTAACAACTTTATCGTTTATTGCAGGTTAGACGTGCAGCAGAGACAACAGAGTGATGCAGGTGAGTAGACCCTCACTGGTAACTGTAAGGATGACTTTACTTGAGGTAATCGAGATATTGAAGACCAGGTGGAGGGGAAGACGCTAATGACAGGATCAGGAATGGGTGTCAGGTAAGTAATAGGTAAGCAGTACAATGTGAGTCTGTAAAATCTATAAGAGACAAGACCCAACAAGGATGTGAAGGGAAGGCAGATCGTGTTGATGAGGACGTGCAGGTGCAGGGAATCCGTAATCAGGAGGTGAACTGTGGCAGGTGTGGTGATGGTTGACATTGCACAGGTGTAGAATCAGGAAGGATGCTGGGAAGGATGCTGGGAAATGTAGTGAATGGACCAGTGACTATGACATTGTTCAGTCCAAATTATAAAAGATTGTTGAATAAAGTTTTTTTTTTGTTGTTGTTTTTGAACACAAAAAGTATTTTGGTCTCTTCATAATATTAAGTTTGGACCACTGCAGTCACGTCAACTGTTTTAACCATGTCTTTACTTCCTTTCTGGACCTTGAAAGTGTTGATTATATTGCTGTCTGGATGAGTAATAAACCTCAGATTACATCAAAAATATCTACATTTGTGTTCTGAAGGTGAACAAAGGTCTTATGGGTGTGGAACAAAATGAGGGTGAGGAATTAATGACAGAAATTTACATGTATTAATATATGTATTAAATAGAAATATGTGATGAATATGCACGGAACAGCTTTCTTAGCAAATAAACATACAAAACTACAAACATATAATGTTATTTAAGGTCAAAGTATTGATGAAAAAAGTTTAACCAATGAGGTTACAGGATGTGCTGCAATAAAAACTGTAATAACCGTCTAGTGGCATGCAGGCTCTTACCCGAACGTCAGTACATGACCCCTTGGGAGTGAAAATGTGTTGTGTATCTGCACGTGTTGGTGAAATTTTTGTTGCATTTACCTTGCTTCTTTTCCTGGCCTTTGTGGTGTCCTGGTTCACTGGCCTTCAAGTCCATTTTTGCTGATTTAGCTTTTTTTAATCATTTTGTTTGATTAAGCAGTTTTGCTTGGATAGTCTGAATGCAAATGGAAAAGATGCTGTAGCACAATGAAGGGAAGGACATGATAAATAACATAATCGCATAGCAGGTAAAGGCTCTAGTTTTTTCTGCTTTGAGAAAAATAAAACCTTTTTGGAAAAATCTCCTGATCATTCAAAGTACTTGATTAGCCTTCGAACAAGTTTTGTATTCAAATTTGAGCATTGAATTTTGAGTCACTGAAATATGATTCACATTGATACACTGTATGAAGATTGTCTGAACGCATATTGAAATGTTCATCATTTTATTCCATAAATACACTATTCGGATTCTTTTGGCCCTTGGTAGAAAATTTAACAGATATCAATCAATATCAATTTGGATCCATATAAGTCTCTACCATCCACATGATTCTCTCATTCAGTCAAAATAATCACTCTCTATTTAGAGATTCAGCCTCAGAACTGGCAAGGACAGCCACTGCAGGCACCTTGCAATTTCCAAATGTTTATCTACTCCAAATATTTAAATAAACGATTCGCTGTCATTTCTGGATGCTGAATAATTTAGCCCACATTCAAATGGTGACAGTAAGAATAAATTTTCTGCACATCCTGCTGCAGTTTCCTGACTAAACATGTATATTTGGAAACAATTAAAGCTGTTACTGCCTTTAGCTAATTTCTGCTGAGAATTAATTACTAAAGATATATATTTACCACAACTTAAGACAACTTAATTATTGTCCTCCAAGATTTTCCTAAACACATCTAATTAAACCTAAACAGAGCCAGAGACTGCTAGACTGGTGAAATAACTAATAATAAATAAACTTTTTTTTTCCATTGTATTGATTATATCAATTTGAGGCCAGGCTACTTTAACAATTTCAATTATTATAATTATGAATGATGATTAAACCCTCAGTATGCTTGTTACTGGCCTTATCAACTCACACAGTTGCTGAGTTACCAAGTCATTATAAATTACTTTTCCTGTACTGTAGGGACATTTCTTAGGCCATAACTGCATTCAGCATGGGTTTCACAGACTTGGACAAGCCTACTGAGAGCCAGTCAATAGCCAGTCAATAAATCTTTTCTTATTGTTTTACAGACTTTGGCAATTATACCGTAGTGCTGATACTTTCACAACAATGCACAATTCTTCCCTGCTACACTGCACCATATCAGACAGGCAACTTTCTTTTTTTGTCTTCTATTATTGGAAGAATAAACCTTTTTGCAGCCAAAAAAAAAATAATAATAATAATTGACATGACAAACAACAATAATGACTGTTCTGGCACCCTGTCAATGTCCCTTTCAAGTGACACAAAGTGTGTGAGTTAAATTCAGATTTAGAATTATTTAACTCTAATCTCTTGATAGAAGCTAAAGATGGTATAATTGTGTGCTGCTGTGATATAAGGGATGTGTATTATTTAAAGGTTTTATGTTGTTAGAGATTGCATCTCATATCCACTCAATGCCTAAACCGCTTTTCCACTGAAATTACTCGGAACAATTTGTCCAGGAACTTTTTTCCCCCCAGACCTGTTGCTGTCTTTATTTCCATCGCGTGGATGGAAATCTCCAAGATCTCTTATCTCTTAATCTCCAAGATTAAGTTCGGTGACATGGGACTGTGTGCGACTTTCCTCTTCCCGCTGGATTTCAGCTCAGTATTTGTCAGAGCTGCACACGTGAGCAGCATGACACATGTGACGCAGGAGCCGGCCAAAAATGAGTCGTAGTTCTGATGTAGAACCTGAGAGCGCTGGACGTAAACAACATATGACAACGACTCAGAAGAGAAGAGATTGTTGAATAAAGTTGTCATTTTTCTTTTGATTTTGCACACTAAAAGTATTCTCTTCGCTTCATAAAATGAGGTTTGAATCACTGCAGTCACATCAACAGTTTTAACAATGTCTTTAGTACCTTTCTGGACCTTGTGTGTGTTGATTATATTGCTGTCTGGACGAATCATATACCTGGTGTGGAATGACATGAGGGTGAGTAATTAATGTCAGAATTTTAATTTTTGGGTGAACTAACCCTTTTATAAAGCCTGAACCTCATTGTCGGACTATCAGTCATATTTTTTAAACTCCTTTGTTTATTTGAATTGCTAGCAACTCTTACTGCACACACCGCAACAGAATTTTAAAAATGGTGGTTGAAATAAAATGCTGCATGGAGTCAAAAAATCTAAATGCTGCGTGGCTTCAAACAATTAGCAGGTTCAGCACCCAAGTCCACCCCTGAAAGTTCATGAACCTTGAAAAAGTACTACCTTGCAAGCAGGGATTTTCTGAGGGGGAAATTTTTACCCAGAACATCATTTAGACCCTGGATCCTGTGGTCGAAACAGACAGACTACAACCCCAAAGTCTGGAAACGCGGCTTAAGTTACACTTTAAAATTGGTGAAGAGTGTGTGTGAGTGTTTCAGTAGCTATGTGCTCATTTGATTCTCAAACTTCAGACAAGAGGCTTCTCTGTGAAGTGAATTGCTGATTTAAATTTTAATCTTTCATACTCCAAGAGAGACCCACAAATAATTGACACTGTGTACCAAACAAAAAGGATTTCTCACTGAACTGTCGAATCTAGGGAGCTCTAATGTACCTTTTCAGAAGTAAATGTTGTTTTCATGGGTCTTTTTTATTTTGATGCAATAAAAAAAAAAATAATTGTATAATACTCTTCAAAAGATTAGGGTTGTAACTTGAAAGATTTTTTAATGTCTTTTGAAAAAAAGTTTATTCGATCAAACATACAATTAATGTAATATTGTGAATTGATATTTTATATCAGAATATTAATAGAATTTAAAGTAACTGTTTTCTATTTTAATATATTTTAAAATGTGTTTTTTTCTGCAGCCATTACTCCAGTCTTCAGGGTCACATGATCCTTCAGAAATCATTCTAATATGAATATTTCTTATTATTATCAATGTTGAAAACAGTTGTGCTGCTTAATATTTTTGTGGAAACTGAAGAGTTTCTTTTCAGAATTTGTTACAATGCAATAGCCTTTACTATTACTTTTGAAAAATTGAGTCTATCCTTGTTGAATAAAATGATTTTTTTAAAAAGAAAATCTTAGTGACCTTGAACTTTTTAATGGTATTGTATACAATATAAAACTTGATGGCAAAATGTCCAGTGTCTTTAGGTTTTAGCACAAGTACTGTTCCCCACTCATGAAATGTGTACTGTCAGTTACGCAATAGAGAAAAGGAACCATCTCAGTACATATTAAATTGCCTCTAGTCTAGGAGACTACTAAATTTGTCATGACCCCAAAAAGTTTCTGACCTGTTTCTTTGCATCCAAAAGAAACTAGTCATAAACAAGAAGAAAAAGACAGACAGCTCTTTTGTTGAACCTCTGCTATGCAGAACACCACACATCCCTGAATAATGAAAGTGAGGTTATGAAGCTTTGGGAGATATTTGCATAAAAATTGCTATTTAAAAGCATAGCAACAGGGAATGGAAATCTCATTTGTCTCATTCATGCTCCGTGTCATCCAAATTCCTTCGTATTCATATTCGAGAGTTTGATTTACACAACCAACAGTACCCTGTATGGCTAATTATCAAAGGCCGGTGTCCCCAAACACAACACAGTATTGTTATTTACTCATATCCAGAAAATAAAATTTGTTGACTTTTCAAATTATAAAACATAGAGAGCTTTGCATTGCAAATGCTTTTTATAAAGGTTATGAACACCAAATTCAGTTAGGTACTTCAACTGTTTTATGTAAATATATGGCAAAGAAAGTTGGGCAGAGCCTCTGACCTTTACTGGGTGGTTGTGAACATTCACAATTAGCTATTGTAAGTAAAAGGGCTACAAATCCCCTCTCTCCCTCCTTTTCCCTTTTCTCTCCTACTGGTTTGAGGAAAGTCAGTTTTTAGAGCTGCAATATTTAATCCGCTTTAATGAGGGGGTGTGATATTAATCATGAAGCAAAAGGCTAATAATGAAAAAAGCATCCTGATTAATGGAGAATTACTGTATCTTGCTAAGCCCTGCCACCTCAGCGTCCAGGCTCTTTCATTTAAGCTATCTGATGGTTAAACAGAAAAGGGAGTAGAGGATTTAAAATATTTGCCTATCCTAAGATAAGGCTCTTTTGTGCCTCTGTCAACATTGTCGGTGTGACAAAGAGGACACGCTGAGCCGGAAACTACACACCTCCAGCTAACACCACAGTCAAGTATTATAGTCAAGCACCAGCTTTTATAGGGAGAACATTGGGAACCCTTACATTTCCATTATGGGCTCACAAAAGCGTAAAATACATTGTAATGCTCCCAGAAAGTTTTGAGTATTGGGAAATAGTGTGATCTCAGGTCAGATTGACATATCCCACAGACATTCATATCAAACAGTAGGGCAGCTCCGTTCCTGGTGGTATAGAATCGCTTTATCACGTCTGTTGAACAGGAAGTCACCAATATGAGCCTCAATAGTACAGCCTGAAATGTCAGACTTCATTCTTTCCTCTTCACCTCTCCCTCATACAAATGGTCAAATTATTCAGATTTATTAGATTTGACCACATTTACCATCATCCATCACAGCTCATTGGCCATCAGTTCTCCTACCACACACATTGGTCTCTCACCATCTTTGCCTGCCTCTCTTTCTTTTATTTCCTCACTTCGTCATCACGCCTCGCTGCCACACAGATATTGCTGTGCAATTATTGGGATCTGTGTGGTGTTGTTTTGTTTGGTCCTCTCTGGTTGGGCTGTGGGTGAGTAGAGAGATTAAGATGCAGTGCGACTGCTGTAGTAATCTTTGCAGCATGGCTGCGCTTGGCTGCTTCTGTAGCAGGCAGAGCAGAGGGGCCTAATTGAAAAGGACAGCAGTGTTTGCAGTGTATTGAGAGCGTTTGCTCTCACGAGTTGTTTGGGAGATGATTTTCTGTTGCTTACTTTCTGTTTCTCAGAAAACCATAGATCAGAAGTTTAAACAGATATGACTTTAAAATGCCTGAGTCTACATCTTAAAGGGGCATAACTTTCATTCTTCTGCAAACCATTGTAGTTCTTTGGGAACATTTGTGAAAACAAATGTTTGCGTTCCGCATTCGCAAATCAGTCTGAATGAGCAAAATGATGCCGTTAAAGGGAACACTTGTTAAAAATTAAACAACTCAACCAGTTATATACCACCACTTTGTCATGTCAGAATCAAACTTGAAATGACCTGAAAGCATAAAGATTGTGGGGGTTTATTTGTGAGAAATCAGCTTGTCGAAATTAAAGGTAAATCTTCATATCTGTGACTAGAGTTTCACGAGCTTGATGACTGATGATGTTAAGTATTAAAAAGAATTTCAGAACACAATTTCACGAATAAAATATTTTAAATTAGTGCCTCTAGTTATTATTTTGAAATAAATGTAACTACATGCATCAATGGGGCAAAACAATGAGGATTAAATATTATAAAAGAGGATAAAGGAAAATGAAACAGTATGTTGGTGTGGTTGCATCTGATGGCAGTGTTGTTGTCTATAACCAGCCTGCTGTTGCAAAGTGCTGCCTATGGCAAGATGATATGTTCCCGATTCTCTGTGCATGATATGTTCACTGTGTTTCTGATCTCACAAGGTATTGTGTTTTAACCGATCTGCTGAAGAATAGTATTAGAAACCAAAATATTCACCTTTCACCTGCATTTTATTCCTTTCTCTACTTCTGACAGGTATGTTTAAGTGGCATGTGGTGGTTTTATGAAATAACACACAGTCCTCTCTCTTCAATTAAATCTTTTTTAGTTTAATTCATTACAACTAACTGTTGTTCAGATAAAAAAAAAATAATATTATTAATAGACACTTTCTGTTTTGTTCATTAGTCATTAAATTCTTAAATACTGCACATGTATTGATGGCAAGGTTTAAATGATTCCTTTCATTTCTATCCTAATTTGTTCACTAAAAATTGTCTCACTCACAAATTTCATGTTTCAAGAATGTTCCAGTTAATTTAAATGACATAAAATTATGATGTTCGTGTTTGAACTTCGTAATTAGTCAACCATTTCCATTTTGGATATTATCCTAGTTGACAACGTAATTAGCCATGACATGAGATATTACCTCCTCTCACGTGACTTTTTGCCTGTATTTTGTCATCTCCGTGAGAACCTGAAGTGCTCAAGGGAGACAAAAGGATGCTGCCTGCCGTCACTTCATCCTCTGATCTCATTGGAGAGTGTTACTTCATATGAGCTGTGTATACACCATTCAATCTAATATTTTATCTAACATGTTTTGTTTTCCTTTTCTGCTGTCGATTACTTTCTCTTTGAGACACTGCCCCCTATTTCTCTTCTTGGAGAAAACACACCTGGTATATGTTTCCACTATCTCTCCCTCTGTCTCCTGTTTAGTTTCTCTGTCTTTGTCCCTTTCCCTCTGTCCATTCAGATAGACGTGCTCACCTCTAATTCGTTCAATCTATCAATCCTTTCCTTTCTGTCACCAGAATAGGGCAATTTACTGAGGGAGGGCAGGCTGCAGGGCTAACGAGGCGTGCCTTTTGTTCTAAATCAGCTCCTTGTATATGCCTATCGGGCAGAAATACTCAGTAAGTGAGGAAGAGAAAAGAGAGCGAGAGAGTCAGGAAGGGCAAGAACTAGATGAAAAAGATAGAGAGAAGGAGAATGAACAGGCAAAACGAGACGGAATGGGTTCAATCGGTCACCTTTAATTCATCATCTAATTTGCATGCGTTTTCCCATTTGAGGCCACAGCTAGCCACAGCAGACGGGTGAGGGCTCCAGCTTAGAGTGTGTTGAGCCCCAGGAGGTAGACATGGAGCGAAATAACTGCCTTGATCTGAGCGGTGGCACGTGCAGAGACCAGAGAGTGCACTTGTCTATCCCTGCTGATGGAAATGCTTTATTAAACCACACCATGCCACCATGCCTTTCATTCACAACATGTGCTGAAAATAAATGGATGAGTCAGTACATCAATGAACTAAAATAAAATAAAAACGTAGGAAATTTAAACACACAAGAGAACCAAGTTTTAGATCAAGATATAATATTTATTTTACACATACATGATTGGGGGTCTGTAGGATTTTTTACGTTTTTGAAAATGTGTTATGCCACGAAGGCTGCCATTATTTATGTAAAAATACAGTAAAAACAGTAATATTGTGAAATATTATTACAATTCAAAATAACAATTTTCTATTTCAATATATTTTAAATGTAATTTATTCCCGTGAGCATCATTACTCCAGTCTTCAGTGTCACATGATCCTTCAGAAATCATTTAATGACTATTTGCTGATTTTCAAGATTCTTTGATGAATAGAAAGTTTAAAAGAACACAATTTATTTGAAATAGAAAACTTGATAAGACTTTAGAATACTGATCCTTCATTAATGATTAACTACATTGAATAACTACTCTAACTACTACTAAACAACAAGAAACTCTGATTAATGAATTAATAATAGTGCTCAGATGTGTTAGTTCACTAGTAGCTAATCAGTAACTACTATTTTTTTATTTCCCAGAGAGTTACTAAGAACTACTATATACAGGTACATAATTAACATGAATAATGCATAATATATAATTAATTCTAAAGTAAAGATCATGGTGAAGTAAAGACCACCAGTAATGACTGAAGTATTACCAAACCCTTCAGAAGGAATTACTAATTATTTGGATCATTCTAACGAAAGAAACAGGATATCTCTCTAGTAATGACTGAAGTCATTGTAAACTTTTGAGGTTTTTGTACAGTTTTGTGCAGTAATTCCTTCTGACGTATTTGGTAGCACTTAAGTAATTACTTGTGGGTAACCATAATCTTCACTTTAGAATACTGATCCGAATAATTAGTAGTTCCTTTAGAATTATGTAGTAACTCTTGAGTCATTACTATCCAAAACTTTACAAAAACCTCAAAAGTTTACAATGACTTCAGTAGTTAGAGAGTTATCCTGTTTCTCACTTTAGAATATTGATCCAAATAATTAGTAATTCCTTAGGATTTGGTAATACTTTATTAGTCATTACTAGTTAATTACCATGATCTTCGCTTTAAAATTAATTGTATATTATGCATTATTCATGTTAATTATGAGCCTGTATATAGTAGTTCTTAGTAGTCCTCTGGAAGGTATGAAAAAAATTGTACTTACACATTAGCTAATAGGGAACTACCACATTCAACCGAGCGCTATTACTTACTAATTCATTCGAGTTTCTTATTTAAAAGTAGTAACTAGAGTGTTAATAATGCATTACTCATGTGTTCCTGTGTAGTTATTCATTTATGACGGAACAGTATTCTTAAGTGTTACCGAAATCTTTTGAATATAAAAGTTTTTATTGTCACCTTTGATCAATTTAATGCATCCTTGCTGAATAACTACGGTGGCCCAGTAATGCACAACACAACAAAATTTAAAAAGCAAACATAAGTTCACAACACAAAGAAATAAAGCCACAACACTATGAAATCGAGCCACAACAAATGCTCCCAACCACTAGGGACTCTCGGAGCTTGTTAAAGTTAGATTTCCTTGCCACTGTTCTAGAGTCGACAGTCTTATATCAATACCATGATTAATTTTAAGTATGTAAACATTGTATGTCTACATGAAATATTAATTCAAA
Source organism: Zacco platypus (assembly GCA_038088235.1). Lineage (NCBI taxonomy): Eukaryota > Metazoa > Chordata > Actinopteri > Cypriniformes > Xenocyprididae > Zacco > Zacco platypus. Next base: position 29,049,386 of record CM076085.1, read on the forward strand.
ATCACCTACTTGCACAATAGCTTCACATTTATACCTGTGAATGATTGTGAACCATTTGGTGGAATTGGCAGACGTTCCCTTCATCATGCGCCATGGTAGCGCACCAAATCATTCACAGGTATAAATATGAAGCTATTATGCAAGTAGGTGCTACTGAATTAATATTTCATGTCGATATACAATGTATACATACTTAAAATTAATCATGGTACTTTACCAAGCTCAGAGAGCCCCCTAGTGGCCGGGAGCATTTCCGTTGTGTTGTGGCTTGTTTCCGTTGTGTTGTGAACTTATGTTTGGTTTTTTAATTTCATTGTGTTGTGCACTACTGGGCCACTGTAAATAAGAGCATTAATATCTTAAAAAAAAAAAAAAACCTTTTTAAAGTTAGAGTAAATAAATATAAATATATAAATAAAGGCAGAAATAATATATTTTTTTTCATAATGCATTTTGCATGTATCTTGTTTGTTTTCTCTCATTATAATTTCTAATAATTTGCCTAAGGTGTCAACAAACATCTGTTGGCTGTATTGATAGTTGTGTTCATTCATTCTGGCTGACATGTTGGATATGGGGACTGTATTTATTATCTGTGATTGAGATGCATTGCTGCATTGTTTTTTTCTGTTAGCTGATATTTATGCATTCGACTCTTTCTCCTTCTCTTTTCTGCAAGAATTTTTGACTCCTGTCCTCTTAAGCAGCCGAGGTAATTTATAATAATTAAAAGTGACCTCTGCATGCAGATCAGATGGTATTATTAATGCCATTTTCTGTTCCCAGAGCATGTACAGTATGGCAGGACTCATGACAGGAAAACAAATGAAGGCAGCCACCATTGATGAACTTTGTTAATTAATAGCCCTGTCAATGAACGAACAAAATGAAGGAGTAGGGAGAAAGATGGGGGGAGGAAGTGGGAGGAGCGCAGGCACACAGAGTCAGGCACAATGAGAAAGATGTCTTTATTGACACAGCTATGTTTATAGTTCAGAGCAAGGCTTGTAAATCAATTTGAACGCCCAGACTAACAACGTTTGATTAATTTAATTTGATTCCATTGTGCTGATCATAACTCATGATGCAACCAGATGGCGGAAGAGAGGTAGGGTGGGAAACAGTGCAGAAAGGGAGGGGAGATTGACAATTACTTTTATTGGCTGTCTACATTGTTCATTGATCTGTTCCTTTCTCAATAAACCTAAAATGATCAGCAACAGCTGTAAAAATAGAAATATTTCTGTCAAAAGGCCCTGATTTACTAAGATCCCAAATAAAGGTATCAAATTTGCTTGCAAATTGCATATTAGCTGTTTACAGAACAATTCTACACGTATTATAAATAATGTAACTGTAAATAACTGTATGTGCAAATAGGTTGGATACATACATTTTCAAAGTGGCTTTTTGCTTGTGCAGTCTAATAAAAAGTCCAGCGTGCTGATGCAGTGTTTCCTAGCAAGACGATATGTTCCTGGTTCTCTGTACATGATATGTTCACTGTGTTTCGGCTCTCATGGAGTATTTTGTGTAATCAGCTTCTGCTGAAGAATAGCATTTGCAACCAAAAAACTCAAAGTCTGTAAAAATAGGGCTCAATACTCTGTTCATATAAAGTAATTATATTGATTTTCACAGCTGTGTTTACCCATATTTTGAATTACACATTGCATTTTATTGTGTTTTAGGTTTAAAGGAAATGTCTGTAAACTTAACGAATAATGTTCTGTTTTTTTTTTTTTTTTTTTTACATTAATCAAGGTTGTGTGTGTGTGTGTGTGTGGTTATTTATATGCATGTTCAGACCTTTTCTGCCTGACTGTGGAGTTTAAGCTGTGGTGGTCGTCTCTGGGGGCCTGCACAACAAACTCTTCTGCTGTCTGGATCACTAGTGCAGCCCAGGGATTTACATAATGCTAGAACAGATTCAGCTCAGGGAGACCACCACCAATAATTCACTCTTGAAGTAATTCTGTCATCATTTACTCACCGTCATGTCATGTTACGTCAACCCAAATGTCTGTCTGTTTGTTTTGTTTTTTTATTATTTCTTTTTGCATTTTGGAGTTATCCTACTTCATGGAAAAACATTCTTCGTCAAAAAAAAAAAAAATGTTCTTTTTGTTCCATAGAATGACATGAATTTGAATAAATGATAACAGACCATCCTCAGTCCATAGGTCACAGCTCATTTCCAGGCAAGGGGCTAAACCTGCATATGACTGAAAGCCTATAATCATCCCCTGTCCCAAACTCTCCTGTAAATGAATGAAGAAGTGTCTCCACAGTGTATTATGATGGCAATGGCTTTGGCAGGGAGAGATGAGACAGTGGATCAGGCTTTGGATGGCAACTTTGGCAGTTCAGCATAGTCAAGCAAATGTGGATCAGGGGATGCAGCTGAGCCAAGAACCAGGTAACAATATGCTAGCACACTGTACATCAGAGCATAAGAGAGATGTGACCAGACGGCAGAGCAGATTAAGGCACTATTACTATGGGGGGAAAAAAGCGACACTGTTTCACTCCATATAAAATTTTGCTGATAGAGCAGTTAATTTTTAAAATCCCCAATAAAACACAACTGATGTGCTCCTAAAACAGATAACTAAAGGTGCAGAACTAAAGCAGACCTTGATCTGAGATCTTTACGCCTTGGAGGAAACAAGAAGCATGCTTAGGTTTTGACTAAATTTGCTTGCTGGATGAAAAAATACCTCTGAGACACACATGGAACGCTCTTTTCTCTCTTCTTCTTCTTCTCCTTCTACTTCATTTGAGTAAAGAGGACATTTACAGTCTCTCTAAGGGCCAGAATGCAAATTCACAGATCTAATTCAGACATTCTGTTAACAGTATGACCAGTACACAGTCAATGGGACAACTGATAAAAGAACAGAACTATATTAAAACAATAATACTTCTCTGTTCCTGTGAAAATCTCTCTCTGTTCCTGTGGGAATTAATACCAAATAAATTATGTTAGAAGTGGCCAGAAACGTAGCCCGACAAGCTTGCCTTACATAACCTCCAAACATAACTTTGGAGGTAATGTAAGGCAGGATATCTAAGGACAAAGAGAGAGTCAAATCAATATAGCTATTGACCACATCTCATTTGTAGATCTTTATGGCTTACGTAATTGCCGCAAATGGATAGAGTTGCCACACTAACAGGTTATTTAAAAAGCAAATGTTCCATTCATCACCCTTTGATTCGCTTGTCCAGTGCTCTCATTTACTTGAGCTGTCAGTATTCCCAGGTCTGTGTAAACTCCCAGTCCACTCAGCACTATATAAATTGGTCCAATTGAACAATAATCACTTCAAAAAGTTGCTCAAATGTGACCCTGGACCACAAATCAGTCATAGCTAGCATGGATATATTTTTACTGATTTTTCTTTTATACCAAAGAATCGTTAGAATATTAAGTAAAGCTCATATTCTGTGATGATATTTTGGAAAGTCCTATCGTAAATATATATAAAAAATGTTTGGTAACACTTTACTTGAAGGGGTGTGCATAAGACTGACATGACACCTTCATAATCATGACATGACACATGTCATGAATATGAAGGAGTGTTTATGTATGTTTATGACAACTGACAAAGTCTCATTTGCTCAATTATGTCATTTGTAATGTAAAGATGGCTTTGTTTGAGATGTCTTTGACATAAACCAAAACATCATAACCTGTCAGTATCTTTGTCATGACAACTAGACATTACCAAGACATATATCAGGGTCATGAATATTCTTCTTGACCTACACTACAGGGGTACTTAAAAAACAAATTATGAAATACAAAATTCAATTTGTACCACTGAAAAAAAAGTGGTCAGAAAAATATTTATGACACAGTTATAATGGCCTCGTGACAGCCAGTGTCAAAACCAAAAACCAGTTTAATACAATGTTAACCCATAAAAGTAAAAAACCCAAAAGTAGTTTCTTAAGTTTTATAATGAATCTGTTGTGTCATGTTTATGACGAATGTATTACAGGTTATGATGTTTTGGTTTATGTCAAGTTGTCATAACAAAGACATCTCAAACAATGTCATCTTTGCATTAAAAATTACATAATTGAGCGAATGACACTTCATGTCAATTGTCATAAACCCTCCTTCATATTCATGACACGATTACGAAGGTGACATGTCGGTCTTATGCACACCCCTTCAAATAAAGTATTACCAAATGTTTTTTTGTTGTTGTTTTCTTGAATGGATGTGCATTGCTAAGGACTTCATTTGGACGATAGGTGATTTTCTCAATATTTTCATTTTTTTGCTCCCTCAGATTCCAGATTTTTAAATAGCTGTATCTCAGCCAAACAAATCCAAATACATCAGTGGAAAGCTTGTTTATACAGCTTTCAGATGATGTATAAATCTCAATTTAAAAAAATTGACCCTTTTGACTGGTTTTGTGGTCCAGGGTCACAAATGGCATTAACGGCACATTATTTAGTCTGCTTGCAGAGGAGGAAGACTAATTTACAGTCTGACATCAGTTGTAGTGTGTGACAGTCAGCTCACAACATACACATTTCACCCATTTCACAACAATACCCATTCATTTAACCCTCATCTGGCTTTCTGAGGATTGGGTGAGTGGAGGATTTTTATGGTTAGTCGATAGGGGGAATCTAGTGAGAATATAGTGTAGCAAATTTGCTCAAAGGGGAAATATTAATCATTATTCAAAACTCATTATGATCATTAATTATGAATATTTGAACCAGTTAATCAGGTTAACTTAATGTAGCTACATTCAAATTACAAACAATCAATATGTTCATCCTGTGAACACTCAATGTTGATTATTAACCCCACTGGGCTGACCTCGGGGGGTTGGGTGGACCCTTTGGTTTGCAGTCAGAAAGGGGTTTTAAGAATATTTGATAAATATAACAAATACTTGTGTCTGATTTATCTCAGTCGTTACAATAGTGACATGGCTGCTGACCATGAAAATTGAATGTGATGTTTGATGGTGTAAACATCTTATATAGCACTTTCCAGGAATTATGTGATTAATCATCAGGGTTTGCCTCAGTAAAGAGTAGGGAAGTTCCCAAAGAGAAAAAGTGCTTTACCTCATTTTCTTTCTCTATGAGTGTGAGAGGCAGAGCGAGAGATGAAGGCTGCACAATAAATTAGATTTCTTCTGGGGTTTTTTTTTTCTTCTATTCTGTCTTATTGTATGTTTATTTCTTGACATTATTAGTTTTGAAAAAATAAGTCAATAAACGAGGCATGTGGGATTTCAATTCAACCCATTTAGAAGATCTTCAACTAAGACACTTTTCAAAACATAAAACATAGTCTTATTTGTCTTAATAGTATTGTCTTATTTGTCCATTTTTGTCCTCAGATTCAGACCCATCTTTGTAACTCTCTTTCACTTTCCTTCCTATTTATCTGTCTTTCTCATTATTTCTTATTCTCATACAAACACAACTAGCTCCTCCTATAGATACACTTGAGTCTGGATTGTTGCATTGCAATTGCTACTCATAAAAAATCCAATCTTCTCCTGGAAAGAAAAAGAGCAAGCGACAGAGAGAGCGAGTGTGAAGGACTGCTGGTGGGGCTGATTGATGGGGCTCTCTGCACTAATTAACATTAGCAAACCTGAGCTAGACTACTGTAAGGCATGTCAGCATAAGGAAGTGGCCCCACACTGCACGTTACATCTTTAATGTAAATAATAAAAATGTTAAAAGGCTATTATAGACATCTTTTCAAAAAACGAAGCTGCCATGCAGTGTTTTCATTACCACAGTGAAGACAGTGTAATGAGCTGTTTTGTTTTTTAATGGTCTTTAAACAACTGGAACTTGGAGGCTGTCTTGACAGGGTTACCTGTAAATTCAAAGAGGCTTGATTACAATGTTGTGGTGATGAAAGGGAGACACGGTACAATGGCAGAATAACAAAAACTGGATTAACAAAAGGATGTCCAGTTGATGGATTAGTATAGTGCACAAATCAGGTTCATCAATGAAGTTGCACGGCATTTCAATTCTACTAAGATTCTTCAAAATACTTCTTCACTTGGCCCTGAAAATCTTTAAAGAAGTCTCAGTTAGCAAATGAAGAGCTGCAGCCACAATACGTTTCATACATCCAATAATTTAGCTGCATTGTATTATGTAACAAATAGATCTCACATGCAGAGGTTGAGTGGATCAACTGTGAGGAAAATGATAATGTATGATTCTATTTACTTGAAATAAAGGTCTTTCGTAACATAATAAATGTATTTACTGTCACTTTAGATCAATTTCAATCATCCTTGCTGAATAAAAGTATCAATTTCTTCCAAACAAATTTCAATGGTAGTGTATACTTTTTATAGTTATACTCTTCTCTTTATTATTGATGTGTCTAATATAAACCTCTGTTATTTGACAGTGAAGGATCTGGTTATTTGATATTTGGTCTTAAAACCACCCGTGTGCATGAATCTTACCAGATGGTGATTGAGAGTCTAGCTTATGCCACAAGGGAATAAAAAATCTTTGAAAGTTATTTAGAGTTTTGTCTGTGACCGCCACACCATTATTTATATTGTAGTGCGGTAATGCATATCTGAGAAAAAAACGAATGGCTATTCTTGACCAGAATATGTTACGATATGGTACAGACCTTATGACGTCTGGCTACATATAGTTGCAGTCTTTAACGATCCACCAGGAAACAAGGAATCTGTGTTAACAAGTTCTGAGACTGTTCTGAATACTGGATATAAAAAAAAAAAAAAATAAATAAATACAAATTTTGAAACTCATGGCTTATAAATTTTCAAGACATTCAAGCATTTAGTTTGAGGCAATTAGTTGAATTTAAAGCTATGTAACATTACCCATATACACTTTGAAAAACTATATTAATGATTTATATTTATATTTTAGAGTACTAAAGTACTAGATAGCATAGTTTTAAAAGAGATGTTTACGTTTAAGATACAGGAAAAGTAACATTTTCAGAGTTTGGCCAATCCTTTGGATTCCTGAGAAAATTCATTTTTATTTTCGCTATATGTCTTCTTGCTAACCTTGCAAACTTGGGAAAATCCAGTGACTATTTCAAGTCACTGGATGACATATAGTGACATCTTTCATTGTAGAAAATAGAAAATCATCTTTACTATTGGAAGTGACATAAAACCAGCCAGTCAGATTAGATCTTAATAGATCAAGAAAGTGTTTTCCAGCTCTCATAATAAAGAAATCTTTACATCATCACAATCTGTTAGGAAACTTATCCTAATTAAAGAGAAATAAAAGTATTATCCACAGCACAATGTGCAGCTTTTATTTAGGGAATATAAAGAACATATTCAAACACACACCAACCCTGTTAGCTGTTATTACTGTCCAGTGTAAATACAGTGTGGCTCTGATCTGACAGTTGGTTTGAGATAAACATTCATGGAGATGTAATAAATATGAGAACCACGTCTGAGGCAGAGCTTTTTGGGCCTCAAGCACAGGAAAGAAATAAAAATAAGTACACACCCAGATGAAACTGGACTGGAGATAAGGAATATGACCCAGCATGTTTATTGACTTTACTGCAATCGAGTTCTGAAGAGTGGCTCACAACGCAAATCTTACTCACAGACTGCTATACAGTATGTGCCCGTGTGATTTTCCAGACAGATGGCTCTCTGATATACTTTGATCATTCACTTAATTCTGCGGTCAGACATTTTTGTATAATGACCATTAAACTGTAAAACTGACCAATGTGCCCAAAAAAATAAAATCCTAGCTGTGTTAGTTTCATGTCTCTCGTGTCACTGTGATCTGTTTCTTTACATGTAAAGTACATTAAACTGAAATCAATTTTTATATCCATTTATTTATTTATTTGATAAGTAGCTATGTAAGAATTTTGGATAATATACAGTAAGCTGATCTTTTTATGCTTTGCAAATGTAACGCTATTATATCATACCATTGACATTACGTAATGAAGATATTGAATGAGTGCATGCTGTAAAGTATAAATGTTTTAATCTGCTGCAGCACACAGTTTATCTCACTCATACATAGGAACATTTTGATGAATTTGATGAGCTCACACATTCTGTATACCAGTGCTGATTCTGATAATGCAGCAAAATATAACAACTCCATTATAACTCGTGAACAACAATATACTGTATGTAACCCTTTTGGCCTTACCAATATGAAATGAGCTACATACAGTACACCACTACCCTCATGAGGATACCATTAAAGTGGGAAGATTTCATGTAAATCCTTACTTTTTTGGATTATAATTTGATTTGAGATCAATTTAATGTATAGTTAATGACTACATGTGTATTTTCGGATTCAGCAGATTCTCTTATCTAAACACAAAACAAATGTGATCGTTGTCATGTGGTGATTCTGTCACGTATAGTTTTGGTTTTGTTTCATGTTCATGTTTTATTTTGAAGTTTAGTCATGTCTCATTGTTTCAACAAAGATTCAACATCTTCCTTGTTTGTCATGTTCCAGTCATGTGATCCTGCCAAGTGATCCCCTTGTCATGCTATGTTGTCATTCATTCATTGGTTTGGTTGTGCACAGCTGTCCCTTGTTTAGTCATTAGTCCTTGTTCATTTAAGCCCCCATTTTTGCCTTGTTCTTTGTCAAGTATTGCCCGTGTTCCACTGTTGGAGAGTTATATGTTTCAGCTGAGCCGAGCCAAACCGAACTGAACCGTTTGGAATTTAATAAAAAAAATAAAGCTGCACTTGGGTTCTCTAAGACTTGCCTCCAGTGGATTAGTTACAAAATGCTCAAACTCTTTAAACCAGGATGCATTTTCAAGGATTGACCATCAATTTTTTTTTATTGTTCATCAGCTGAAAAAGAAGTAGTTTTGAAAGTGATCACAATGATATCGTTCCTCTGTGCTGGTGTGGGCTCTGTTATTATTTATTTATTATTAAGTTTAGCTGTGGAACATATTTTTTTCTAAACCATTAACACTTGTATTATTATTACTACTACTGCTCATATATTTGTTGTTTTGTTTGCTGTTTTTCTTTGTCGTGGCAACTGCTACTTGTTCTTCTTATTCTTGACCATGGAGATCTTTTTTTAAGTGTAATAATAAGCCTACATTGAATTGTATTTGAATTGAACACCATCGTTAACAAAGAAAGCTGAGGACTTCTCACTGAAGGCAGAGCAAGTGTGCTGATCTGATCAGCTCAGAGAGTATGGACTCGGTGAGAGAATTTATCAATCTCAAATCACCACGTGTCAGAGGCATCGTCCAGCAGCTGATGCTGCCTGATGTGCTTCACACATCTGATGGAAATGAAAATGGATGTTTCCCATGATGGTAGAACTCCATACAGAGATTACTCAGCCATTTTCAACCTGTGGCAGAGTCTTTTAAAACATAATGAGCTTATGTCTTGTCTGTCAGAAGATCTGTCTTCTCACTCACTTACTTCCTTCATTTCTTCCTTTCTGTGCTGTCATTCATTTGATTTTTTTTCTTTTATAGAAATCGCTTTTTAACAAATGCTTGGTAGGGACTGCAACAAGCTTCTTCCCGGGTTGGTGAAATTACATACCCCAAAATTTACATAAACCGTGCCTCCAGGGAACATGCAACAAAGGGGCTGAGGCCATATTGGGCTAAGGAAGAGTTGTTGTAGTGTATTGTTGCCATGCCAACTGCTTCACAAACAAGGATCAATTCGATGCTGGATTAGCACAAAAGATTACCATGACGGCGCATGCTACTCGATAAGTTTATTCAACTCCACAGCAAATGAATTTGCATTCTAAAAGTTGTAACTTCTTCCTGAGTGTCTCCATCAGTGTTTGATTCCGGTTTGAACAATTTAAGGCTGAACACCTTCACTGACAATCATTATTTTGAAAAATGTATTTGTTGCTATTGAGCAACGGAAGCACAAGCTGTTAAAGCTACGCCCTCTTCTGGAAAGGGGGTCGGGAGCAGCAGCTCATGTGCATTTAAAGGGACACAAACAAAAATGGTGTGTTTTGCTCTTACCCAAATAAAGACAAATTTAAGCTATAATAAATGATCGGTGGAGTATTTTGAGCTGAAACGACATAGACACATTCTGGCAACACCAGAGACTTATATTGCATCTTGTGAAAAGGGTCACAATAGGTTCTCTTTAAGAAGCCCATTAAAAAATTAATTATTTTCTTCTTAAGTATTGACAAGGTAAAAAGTCCTGAAAGTTTATTTTTCTTTTTTCATCAAAGTCTATATTAACTTGGAGCAAGGGAAGTGAATGATGTCACATGAATCATGTAGTTTTGATTCCAATACCGGTTTTTCAGAAAACTGAACGTCTCGGTTACAAAGGTAACCCTTGTTCCCTGAAGGAGCGAATGGAGATGTACGTCGGACTGACCAACAAATAGGAATCTCGCCAGAGAGGCCAATCTACGTCGGGTGTAACTAAAATGAGCCAATGCACATTGGTATGCAATCATATGCATCAGCTGCTCACCTCACAGCGCAGGTATATAATGAGCAGCAGGTGCGTTGCATCTTCAGGATTTCGCTGAGGAGCCGAACTGAATAGCCGGCAGCATCAGCAGGGGACAGCGACTGTGGCGACGGGAACGAGGGTTACCTTTGTAACCAAGACGTTCCCATTCAATCGGTCACTTCGACGTAGGAATCCCTACCAAAGCGCTACAGGAGCTGCCCTATTCCAACGCTCTGCTGTAAGCCACCTGAACCCTCTTGCCTGAGGACGGTGGGACAGGGCTAACAGAGAGAGTGTTGATCACTACTGTTCCCCAAAAACCCATCCAGTGAGACTATTGGATAACACTGGGAAAGCGTACCCTTTCATGGAAAAGGGACGCTGTGGAAGCCATATTCTTCCCCGAAGGAGTTATGTGGAAGAACATATGAACTAACCTGTAGGTGGTGCCACATATGGAAGAACTGGGGTGACTCCAACTCGATGAGAAGTGGGTTCTCCCAGAGGGAAAAACACGGGCTTCGTTTAGGAGCAACCATGGAACCAGCCATATGGGATCCCTGTAGGGTCACTTATATGGAACCCAGCCTAATCAATGATGCAGCAGAGTTTAGGCCTGGCGCCAGACACTCCGCCACGTCGGCTGCCAAAGGGAGATCGGAGGACTCAACAGGTCTGCCTTGTAGGGACTCTCTGGAAAATAAGCACATATAAGCGCAGCAAGCCGACACTAAGCCGGGGCCTCTCCATGCCTCTGACCTGAGGTGAGAACACGGGAGGAGACCGGCTCGACACGAAGGTTATAGAACCTAGCGAACGTGTTAGGTGTCGCCCAGCCCGCAGCTCTACAAATGTCTGTTAGTGAGGTTCCACAAGCCAGCGCCCAGGAGGATGCTACACCTCTCGTGGAGTGCGCATGCAACCTGAGCGGGCAGGGCACACCCCGAGCTTGGTAAACCAGGGCGATGGCATCCACTATCCAGTGGGCCATCCTCTGCTTGGAGACAGCCTTTCCCTTCTGCTGGCCTCTGTAACAGAGAAAGAGCTGGTCTGAGGTCCTGAAGCTTTGAGTTCTGTCTAGGTATAGTTGCAAAGCGCAAACTGGACAGAGCAAAGCCAGGCTGGGTCTGCCTCCTCCGAGTGCAGCACTTGCAGGCTCACTACCTGGACCCTGAAGGGAGTGGTAGGAACCTTGGGCACATAGCCAGGTCAGGGTCTCAGTACCACATGGCTGTCACCTGGCCCGAACTCTAGGCATGATTCGTTGACCGAAAATGACTGCAGGTTCCCTACCCTCTTGATGTAGGCCAATGCAGCCAGCAGCAAAGTCTTCATCGATAGAATCTTTAAGTCTGCAAAGGCTAAAAGGGAGCATTCTGGAGTGCTCTTAGCACCAGAGTCAAGTCCCAGGACACCTGTTCTAAGGGCACTCCAGCCCGAAGAAACAAGGGGTCCGACCACGGGCTGAAGGAATGGCACCACTCTGGAATGATTGCCACCCGGAAAGTGCAGCATTGCCACGCCCATCTCGGGACTCGGCCGCGTAGCCAGTGTTGAAGCGGTCTCATATGAAGCAGACCGAGCAGGTTTACCTACCGCTGTGGCCGCCATATGCCCCAGGAGCCTCTGAAAGAATTTCAGTGGGACCGCCGAAGCGACTTGACTCCGAAGCGAAAAGCTGAAGATGCAATGCACCTGCTGCTCATTATATACCCGCACTGCAAGGTGAGCAGCTGATGCATATGATTGCATGTCAATGTGCATTGGCTCGTTTTAGTTACACTCGAAGTAGATTGGCCTCTCTGGTGAGATTCTTATTTGCCAGTCAGTCCGACATACGTCGAAGTGACCGACTGAGTGGGAACAGGGAGTCATAGTATTTTGATGTATATTTTTAAATCAATATCAGAAAGGTTATTTCATCTGTTTCTTATACAATAAACATAACATTTAAATTATAGAAAACATAAATTTAATTGTAGAGACAAAAATGAACACAAGCTGGTTTTAACTTGTGTGGGATGTTTAAATCAATGTAAATGCATGATTGTGTTCATTGCAAATGACTACACATGCATTATTCAGCAAGCATTCTTCCTCAAGCACTCCTTAACTTTGTTATCCAATGAAAACAATGTCCTACTTTTCACTCTAGGCATAAAGACATAGGGGACTGATTGTTGCCTGGGTCTGCTTTCCTGATGTTTGAAGAATTGCCAGGAATCAAGTCCCATGGGGTGGATGGAGATGGAACAGCCTCTCCTGCTGAATAGATGGTCTTGGGAGCAAGACGATATGCCTTGGGCCCTGCCGAATAAGACACAAAGGCTTTGCTAAACAGATGCTCCGAGTAGGAAGTTGATCTGTTTGTGAGTGGAATTCACTGAGAATGAATTGCACATACAGACATATTTGTATATTTGCACCAGCTGTCTTCATTGTTTTAGTGATAGATTCACTAATAATTATGTAATTAGGGGAACCTTGAAAAAAAATTGTGCAGTATGAAATTTACATGGAGGAATCTAACTTGCAGAATTGCTACACACTGCAAACCACTTCTATAAGGCGATTGGCTTTGGGGTTTTTTTTTTTCCCATGATCCCCTCCCAAATGTCTGTAACAATATATGGAAGTATGTAAGTTTGGTGAGCATGTACAAATTTCTGTGAAAAATTGGCCGACCGCTTTACGGAAGTACGTCATACAACACATCACACCAACATAGCTTTAGTAAAGGAGCATTTTACCACCATTATGCAAGAGGCTAAGAGATCAAAGAGAATATTGACCGAGGAATCTAAAAATAGAAAGTGACTGTGAGGTTGCAAACTGTTTATATTGTATTTAATGCCTGGTACACAATGCATGATTTTAGCCAATCGCGTAGAATTATCAAATATATGACAGAAGAGCCAATGCGTCTAAATATAGCCTGCTAAATATTTTGACCTGTCTGCAACTCAGACTCATCCCCCGTTAAAAACTGCATCCCATGGGGTAAACTCCACAGGTTTTGGCCGGGTTCCCCCGGTAAAATTAGAATTCCTGGGGCACGATATAATGTAATTGGGGTTACTTCAACCTGCAGACATGAACATGGCAAAATGAAAAAAGCAAACACCTTGGAAAGGACAGGTATGTTGAACAAGAACTGTTTCAGGAGTGGCACAAAAGGTGTGTGACTGTTCAAATCTTTAGATCAGTGTGCTCAATAATGTGCCTTTTTGGCCTTTGTATATTTGTATTATGTTGTGTTGTAAATAAAATAAAATCAATCAAAATTCTTTTAAATCTCCTCTTATTCTTTGTTCTAGTTCCATCACAGTCCCACCTAAAAGGGCATTTAAGGGAGGGTCTTTGTCTTCATAGATGTAAAACCGCCTGTATACAGCCTTTATTTTAACTGAATATATTGTTTTGTGTGAATGAGTGGGCAAGATGATTTTCACATCACTTTGAGGCAAAAATTCTAGGTTACAACATACATTTTTCAAAAGTTTTCTGAACAAATAATCAGTATGAGGTTTATAGCCTTATTTCAGTGACTTATTTATTTATTTATTTATTTTTCACAAAAAGTACTAAGCCGTAAACAGATTTGACTGTATAGTGTTGATAAAAAAAACAAAAAGGTATTTGGTCACAATCAGCAACAAAACTGAAAAGCATATATTGTGTTTAATAAAAGTACAAAATAAATAGAATAATGAAAAATAAAACTTTGCGCATAAGAGTTAATTTACATGCGCTGGCAATGGCAGATGCACAAAATTCAGTATTACGCTTTTCAAGAAATCATGGAAAGATGTGGCAGAAGGAGAAAAAGAGCCTACTTAACCTTTCCCCGAGGAGACAGTGAAGCGACACCTGAGGCTTCCCATTTCCTGGACACGCATATTTCATCACTGGACTGTCAAATTGGCACAATGCCAAAGGATTTTGTCTCATTATAACAACAGAAACAACGTTTTAGTCATATTCCAATCCATAGGGCGTCATTTATGATCATACAGATAAGTGTAAATTCAAATTTGTTGTATTCAAAATTGTAAAGGATATATTTATTTATTTTTATTTGTGTACACCCATAATAAAAACAAAACATTGTGCTGTTGTAAAATAAAGAAAACAAACCCGTCCCGAACCATCCGGTTTCCTTAAAAAATTCAGCATATATGCTACTAGCAAGCTCTTGCGTGCAATCTGAACTCGACATTCACGAGTTGCCATTCTTGTTTTGCACCCCCCCCCCCACTTCTGGAGTGGAGTGTGGATGGCCTGTGACCTGTGACTGACTGCATTCATTGTCTGACTGTATACACCGAAATGTGATATCCGTACCATGATGGTTCGGGATGAATACATGAATACACCCCTAATAGATAGATTAGAGTTTTATGCTCAACCTTTTTTTCTTCTTGCATCTACTGTTAAGACTATAGCACATTTAGTGGAGATGGTATGGCAAAGCACTATAGGTATCTCATAACATAGCATCGATCAATAGTATATCAGTGCTGAACCAATCTACATCTCCACTCATCTATCCGAGCGAGGTCTCACGACTGTGAGCCCGGAAGCAACAGCTAAAAGACAATGGGCATGAACCAGAACCTGATTAGTTTATTACAGCAAGCACTGAGCCTGGGGCCATAAAAGGATCTGAATTACTACCGTATACTTTTTTAAATGCTACCTGTGTGTAAAGTGATGTTCTGTGCAATTTAGTGGGAGTATGTCAGGTTAGTGCACCATAAATTAACCTTTTGGACATTTCCTGAGCGGCCCTGTATATAATTCATAATGCTTTATAATTCATAATGCACAGTATAATCCATGATGCATAATGCATTTTTTTTTTTTTCGAGAATTTGCGGACATTTGTGGGCTGTTTTCATACTGCAAACTGGTACTTCCTTAAATGAGATCAACACATATTGTGACCATTTCAAACATTTTAGCAGCCAAGCACTGTAATCATTTTGCTCTATAAGGAGTCATAAACAAGATGTTACAGACAGTGTATCTAATAACATACCGTAGCTTTGTTTACAACTAGCTATGAGACAGCGTAGAGCTCACTCTTTGTGGCTAATATGTTCATTGACTCAGAGTCAAATCATCTTTGCATTAGTGTGATTGAATCTGTCCAGCTTTTAAAAGCTTGGCTCATGTTTGAGCACATTAATGTCTGTTAAAATCTGAACTGACTCTTAATTGAAGACTATGTTAAACACCAATTCAGACAAAAGGATTAAACACTCTCTGTTCCGCTGCATTGCCTCTATCTGGCCTGTAATCCAGATTCCCTTCACAGTACATTACATCCATTGGTTGTCATTAACTATTCTGAAGACTACTCTGAGCTAATCCATTGGTGTACTTTCACTCAAGAGAAAAAAAAAATCAAATATGTTTCAAGGGGAAAAAAGTTAAAAAGTTTCACTGTTTAAAGTTCTATTTCTTAACATTAGTTAATTAACTGCTCAATAACATGAACATGAATGTTTTATTAATTATAATGAGCCAAATGCATTTTAAACAAATAGTTTAACATGCCACACCATCAGGACCAAAATTTTTTCAATTTATTATGAGCACCTGCCTAATATGCTGTTGGACCCGTAGAGACATGGACTCTACAAGACCCCTGAAGGTGTGCTGTGGTATCTGGCACCAAGACAATAGCAGCAGATCCTTCAAGTCCTGTAAGTTGTGAAGTGGAGCCGCCATGGATCGAACTTATTTGTGCAGTGCATCCCACAGATACTCAATTGGATTGAGATCTGGGGAATTTGGAGGCCAAGGCAACATCTTGAAGTTTTCATCATGTTCCTCAAAACATTCTTGAACAATGTGCAGTGTGCCAAGGTGCAATCCTGCTGAGAGAGACAGACTGAAAGAACAGTAGTCATATTTACCCTTTATTTATTATAACACTCAGAAATTTGCTGATAATTCCACTTTCTTCACCCTTCCTTCCACACAATATACAGGCCTTTATTTCCCTTTTATAAGGAGTCAGTCAATGAGGAAAATTAGCCATTAAATAATGCATTTAATAAGGCATTTTCTGTAGCGTGTAAAAAATGTCATTGTGATGTCTGTTGAGTGGGTGTTTACTAAACACTCATTACTATAATTGTCCTATAATTGAATAGCAGACATAAAGTGACAAGCATGTGACCCTGCATTTTCTCTCCCCACTTTCTCTATAGAAATGAAAAGTTTTTGATGTTTTTTTAAAATGTCTTATCCAGCATGTAACAAAAGTTCTTAATGCATCAAAAGTTGGTCTGTTGCAAACCAATGCACAATTTACTTAGAAATATTAATTGTACTATACTGCAATCATTTACATCAAATCTTATTTCTATCTGCCTTAAGTAATATCTATATTCATATAATATAAAAGTAACCTATAGTCATGTTACAACCCACACTAATAGTGTCAGGCCTTTCAGAGACCTTTAATATGCCTAATTCATTCATTCGGAATTTTATTAGGATATTAACACTTTAATTTTTGATATTTGACCATTTGCAAATGAGCCATAAATGTTCATTTTACACATGTAACGACAATCCAATTACTTCTGTGTATTTCAACCCCTGTGTGTCAGAGTACACAGTGTGCCATAAATACACCATCAATGCAAATTTGTTGTGTCAAAGGTTAGAAATCACTGTGTTGTTAATTACATGTTGTGGCATTGCGTAGGTTTCATGCAGAGTGCAGGATTGCATCAGGGATGAAGTGAGGGTGAGGACTTTCCTACTCCCAGCCACCACCTAGTATCATGCTTCTAATTACCCTTTCCTTTGGAAAAACAGATGAGCAATTAATACTGCTTTTAAAACTTTCAAATGACTATTCCAGAAGAAAGAAAAATCCCTCATTTTCTGCTCGGGTGCTCAATGGTGTGCCTATAATTACAATTAAAGGGCTCATTCAATAACACAAACAGAGTCTAGCTTTAAACACACACACACACACAAAACACCTTGAAGTGCATTGTTTTGATTATTTGGTTGGCTGATTGCAGGAGACATGCTGAAAAGCCCTTAGTGTATGACATATTAACAAAACATTTTTTAATTAAGGCCATGGCATCGCCGCAAAAAAAGCAATTTTTAAGCGTATAAATCTTTTTCAGGCTTTGGCTTTATCTACCGTCTGTCTAGGTCAACGATTGCCTTTTGGTCCAGAAGAGCTGTTGAAGAGCAAATAAAAAGATCCTCAGACAAATTAGACCTCATTTGTCTGTATACCTAGTTGCAGTTCTCCATATTAATATGCAAGCACTTAGTGTAAAACTATGTAAACCATTCCTCCAAACTTTTGAGTTCTTACGGACATTATATTCTTTTTCTTTTTCGCTGTCAAGGACACACCATGATTATTTACTCTTCTTATTGCCTTGTTTGTCTCTGTAGTTTCTTGAGTAAATATCTCTTCTGTGTGTAAAGATCCCTTCTGTATGAGCAATATGGTGGCAAAAGATGATTTGGTGCTGATGAGGCTTTATCTTTGCCGAACAGCCAGTGCTAAAGATTTCGGAGCTCTTGTTTGGCCCAGAAAAGAAGTTTGGCAACCCACAATGTTGCACTGATATCCTCAGTGAATTTGAGGAGACTCTGGCTTTGTTAATCCTGTTTGTTATGTTTCTTAATCAGGTTAAATGTGTTTATTAATGAATGAATGAATTCATTTATTATTATTATTATTATTTCTGTTAGCGATTACATAAAAATTTGTATCGTGACAATATCTAATTAATTTGAATGAAAATATACTGTTGACAAATTTTATGATAAAAACAACACCATAGGAAAATTAAAAATGTTCTCATAATGTTTTGAAGAAAAATTATGAAGGAAGATAATTGTTTCAAATAATGCAATCATAGACAATAATGTCACAATTTAGCCGCTTGAGCTGTGTGAGCTGAAGTTAAACAGTGGATAAATACCACTAAACTCATGTGCTTTGCTAGCAGGTTAATTAACGTATTCAAATGAATCCTATACATTATGTGATTAGATATACATAACATAAATATAATGTTACAACTTGCATATGCATAAAATTATGCGAATACACGTGAAGTGTGAAGTTATGTGCTTGTCAGAAAGTGTAGGTAAATCAGACTGTGAATATCCTCTTTTCATTACACACTTCAAATCACACAAAGTGAACAACTAAACAATAAGCATACAATTCTGTCATTACAACTCTTGGGTGACTCTTCTGCTACACTGCTGCAGAGCAAGTACTGAGACTTGCTACTGCCAATACATTCACAGACATTGCTGTGAGCATGTAAGACATGCTTCTGCTGCTGCACATGTAATATAACTGAATGAACCCCGGTAACAGATCTATACAGGTGGAGCTAGGAAAGGTGGAGGATATCTCAAAGTGCACTGCAGACTGCTCACAGTAAGACTGGTATTTGTTTGAATGTTGCGCCACAGCCCATTGGCCTCTGATGCAACAGCAACCAATCAGCCTGCGCCATCTAGAGTTTCATGCCAGAAGTAGGTAATAGTGAACTCATTTAAATGTTATTTTGGGAATTCAGGTTATCTAAAAAAAAATGTGTTTGATACATTTGTTTGGGGTTGGTAAGATTTTCAATGTTTTTTGAAAGAAGTCCCTAGGCTGAAAAAAAATTACAACATAACTAGTAATATTGTGAAATATTATTGAAATTTTAAATAACTATTTTCTATTTGAATATATTTTAAATCTAATTTATTTCTGTGACGGCAAAGCTAAATTCTCAGCAGCCATTACTCCAGTCTTCAAGTGTCACACTTGTTGTTATTATTGTTGTTGTTTTTTCAAAAGCCTATGAGGAAATCTGTAAAAATGACTTAACGCTAACCCTCAAGCAACCAAGTTCAGCAGCAATCTTAAGAAAAAGACAAGGCAATAATATCTAAACTATAGGGTTGCAATTCATTGTGCCAGAACTAAGATCTTTGGCTCCTCCACATTAGTGATGGCAACACCCCACGGTTCACCATCATGTATCCTGTTATCTTTTGTTCGTTCCTCTACACGCACACCCCCTCATGATAATGCTATCTGATGTTCTGCCCAAACCTCATCACTCATGTATCGCTTCATTTGCCTCCAAGACAGGTGGAACTGAGCTCTGCTGAGAATAAGGAACTGGAGGAGTTCATGCACCACAGGCTTTTGGGTCAGGAGACTAATCAAACACGCATGTTGGGGTGGCTGATGCAGAATAAATTGAGCGTGTGCAGGTGGAGAGCGTGCTTCTAGGTTTCCAGGCAATATTTTGGGGGCATGTCTGTTAAAAGGGGAAGCTTTCTGTCAGTTGACATAAATTGAACATGTCTTATTATCTCTCCAATAAGCTGGGAATGAAAAATAACTGGCTCTGGAGAGACCAGATAAACGGCCTTCATTTGTGCCTCTGCCACGTCGTGCTGAGGGTTGGGAAATTCATTCACACATGCATCCAGAACTGCAACACACACACTTAAACTTCCCACATGCACTTTGTTTTGAGCATGTACATGTCTCATCGCTCAAACAAAAACACTCCAACAGAACAACAACAAAAATAACAGTTCTGTCTTACAGAAATAGACAGTTTACAACAAGCGTCACAGGAACTGTATTTTCCTCTTTGTTTTTTTTTTGTTTTTTGTCTGGGAAATAACCTGTGCTTGTTACTTTTTAGATGAACAGAAATGAAAATGTCTACACACTTTTCCACTATTTTTCTTTCTTTCTTTTTTGTTTTATTTGTTTATTTATTTGTGGGACTGCACTGTCATACAACTTTAATTTTACATTCAAACAGCAGCAAAATACAGTTGTTATTCCTTTGTTTGAGTTCTTAATATGGTTTCATTCACACTCAGTTGAACAACAACAACTGCATTAAGCGACAACTGCATTCGATACCCAAACTCACACCTGTACATTTTTGGGATTCACAATTGCATTTTTGACGGACCCCTGCTGAGTGAAGAAAACCAAACTGGACAACGTTGCCATCTTTGATACTATTTTATTCGCTGTCACTATAGTTACAGGTGATAGTCACAAATATACAGGGCTGGATAGGTTACTTTTAAAATCCATTTCACTGCAGATTACAAAATACATGCTTTAAAAAGTCATTTGTAACGTATTTCATTACATTACTCAAGTTTAGTAACTTAATCTAAATACTTTAGAATACTTTGGAATACTAATAAGTGTGCAAGGTAATTGCAAGTTTTTATCTCACAATTCTGACTTTTTCCCTCAGAATTGCGTGATATAAAGTCATAATTGTGAGACATAAACTCACAATATTGAGAAAAGTCAGAATTATGAGATATAAACTTGCAATATTGGGAAGAGTCAAATATATGAGATATGAACTCACAATATTGAGAAAAGTCAGAATTATGAGATATAAACTCACATAATAAATTCACAATTGCAAAAAAAAGAGTCAGTATTGGAAGTTTATATCTCCCGATTCTGACTTTATAACTTGCAATTGTGAGTTTAAATCTCGCAATTCTGAGAAAAAGAAGTCATAATTTTGTGGGAGAAAAAAACAAACTGTTAGAAAGTTGCTGTGACCTTTTTTAAAATTATAAAATGACTCACAAACAACTATCACAAAACATGAAAACAGTCGTGGATCATCCAGGTCATGACAGGACAGTTAAGCTGACAGTTGACATTTTTTTTTATAAATTCAGTCATTTTGTCTTATTCAGG
Organism: Zacco platypus; assembly: GCA_038088235.1. Lineage (NCBI taxonomy): Eukaryota > Metazoa > Chordata > Actinopteri > Cypriniformes > Xenocyprididae > Zacco > Zacco platypus. Next base: position 29,070,647 of record CM076085.1, read on the forward strand.
ACAGTACTAAATAAAAATAACACATTTTTTATGATCCCTCATAAAAGTATTAAAATGTTGATGAAACTTAACTCCGATTTTTCAGACTGTCAGAGTCGGAGAATCACCAATTGTTGTTTACTTTTCACATGTAACTGTAATCTGATTACCACCCATTTAAAATGTAACTGTAATGAAATACAGTTACTCAAATTTTGTATTTTAAATATGTAACTAAGTTACTTGTATTTTGTTACTCCCCAATCCTGCAAATATGATACAGGTTTGACTTCCGTTACTCATTCATACAGAAAGTATTCTAGCCAATACTATAAGCTACTGTGACATTTTGAGACTGACAGTGTGAATGTAGCCTGTTATTGATATGTCTATTTCAGCTTTACTCAGCCCTAAGCGTGTATAAACAAAACGAAATGTGGTTGCTTGGATTGAGGGTCAGACTGTCTACATGGATGGTTGGCCAGAATAAGCTGCATAGTGGACCAGACTTTGATGCAAGCCTGGCTGTGTGAGACTAATAGACCATAAAATGCTGTACTTTGGAGTTAAGCAATATGCTCCAGAGCTGTCACTGAGTGATGATATTTGTTCTTTTTAGCCCTGTGCGGACAATACTTGTTTCTCACAGGGATGAAGGTAATTTCAACATCTACAAGGGCTAGTCTATGATTTGTATTGCCATCCAAATCCAGAACATAAAAATTCCATGCTGAATTACCTGTTTTTTTGTTTGTTTGTTTGTGTTTTTTTTAAAAAACAAAAATGATATTGTGATTTAATCTTTAATCCGTCTGAATCTTTTAGTCTACTAGAAGGGATCAATTGAAAAGTTGTTTTATAATTGCTCTTTGACCGCTGCCAAGCTTTTGCGCTTTGAGTAATGTGCATGCATTTTATTTCTAAAATTCTAGATTTAGAATAATATTACTTCATGTGCAACTACAGTGAGTGGTAACTATTAAGAAGAAGGGGGAAAAAGTTTTGCAAATGGGCCATTATTATGGAAGCAACAGACATGCAATGGAATTTTACAATGTGTATTTATATTCATATAAATTAGGGCTACAGTAGAACTAACCATTTTACTAGTCGAACAAGTAGCCAAGTCAAATGTATACCTTATGTAAATAAGAGGTTGCATTAATAATTCAGTTGTTAGTTATTCAGTGTTACAATTAAAGTTGGCATGAAACCAAAGTTGTGATATTTCTTCCCTATTGTGATGTATATCTGAGTGAATGGAGCCCCTATAGGGACCTTGGCAAAAAAAAAAAAAAATTAAAAACTTACTTTTGCATGCTCACAAGAAACTATTGTGTGCACAAGAGAAAATTATCACCTGCTCACCCATTACAATTTCCGGTTTATGCATGCTGACTATCTATTTGCTGAAAATGTGGCTTTTATTAGGACAGTTTACCTCTAATATCACTGTCTTATGTCTGCTTTAACGATTTTATCTCTGTGGTGGCCAAGAAACCTCTCTGTGAAATGGGCTGATGGTGCAATTGGTCAGTGTGCACTGTCCTATATGCTGTTTAATGGTTCATAACAAATATTGGTACAGTAAAATTGAAAAAAAAAATTGGATTTCATTAACGGCCAATTAAAAAATATTGCTAGCTACAGTAAAATGTACAAGAATTTCATGTTTCACAAAACACCCTTTATTTAAACACTTTTTCAGATTTAAGATATCCTTAGAGGTAGTGGAGAAATAATAATTTCTAACTTCTAATTTTCTTAATTCTAACAGCTTTTTTTGCGAGCAGAGCCATAGACGTAAAGGACTTTAGACAGCATAGCATTATATAAAGGGAAGGCTCACGCTTGACAAACAAAATAAGTAGCTGGATTCAGCCTCATACTAGGTGAACTACTCTAACCAAATCCAAAATTTGAGCACTTGTTATCTGCCTAATGCACACAGCCGTATTGTGCCATCAGCCCATTTCATGGCACGGTTTCTCGGCTGCCACAGAGGATACGTTAAAGTGGACATGAGGCCAATGTAATTGGATAGACTGCCCTAAAAAAAAAGCTACATTTTGAGCAAATATTAATTCATGCACATGCATCCATACTCTCGTTGTTTTTTATAGTAAAATGGCAGTGATGCACAAAGGAAATAGGTTCTAGTATACAGAAAACGGAAATGGTAATGTATGAGGATACAAAAAATTCCTGTTTGCACACAAAAAGTTTCTTGTGTGCACGCGAAAGTCTGTATGTTTATGTATGGAGATCCTTTATGGGAAAAAAATGTGCGCGGGACTTGATTTTGTTCATCTGAAATTGATTGGATCATTGTTTTTTGCTATGATCTCATGTGAGAGACAGGTTGTCCTGCTCTTGTGCCGAAAAACACATCACCAGAGAAAGAAGAGATGTCAGAAAGCAAGAGGGAGGGGAAGTTATTTTGACTAAAGATTACAAGGGCACATGAATAATGATGTGAAAAAAATATTGTAATGGAAATCAAATAATAACATGCATGGATAAATCATTTATAATAAAAAACTGCAATGTTTCATTAAAACAAATTAACAAACAAGAATTGTCCATTTTTATTTCATGGTGACTTCAAGAGGCAGCACTATTTCTGACTGTTCAACCTCTGAACACTCTCAAGTCCAAAAGATGCAGCATCAGACTTTCCACAGACCAAAGGCTCTTCAATTCCTATGTGCATCTTTTTGCTCTCTCTTTTATGTCCTGAGTGCTACAATTTTTTCTGCCCGAAAGCCAGACCCTTATTTCAACAGCCTTGTGCCACCCCAAAAAAGAAGTGTCTCAAAAACATTTATGTTGCATTTATACCCCCCCCCCCCTCCCTCTCCCTCTATTTAGCAAAGTGTTTGTCTGTACTTGTGTTATGAGAGGCAGAAAGTTACAAAACTCGGTTTAAGAAAAGGCTTAATAAAAAATTCAGCCACAAGAAAAATACCCAGACAGCAATATAGTGATGTGTCTAAGTAAGCTAACAGCCTGGGGGGGTCGATGTTTGAATGAGATGATATCAAACCCTAACGGAGCACTGGAAGTGTTTTTTCTCATAGTGTTTAGCAGGGGTTCGGAGCAGGAGAGACTGTGAAAGAAGAGAGAGAACAAGAAAGAAAGCGCCTTGGAGCTCTTTCTAAGCATGTGCCAAGAGATCAAACAAGATATTAGTTTAAATCCAACAGCTTTTGTTTTAATGTAAGTTATTTCGAGAACAAGACCTACACAGATTCATACACTAAATCTGTGTCTTTCTGTGTGTGTGTGTGTGTGTGTGTGTGAGTGTCTTCCACAGAACGACTACACAAACAATAAAAAAGAAACCGACAGGATTCAGACACAGCGCAGACAAATCTACCTTCAAACTAAGGGGAAAAAGGGGGTCATTATTTAATTCACTTCCTGAACTGACCACGAGGGCACATAATTATGTCTACATGATAAACCTGCTATTTTGCACATTTCTGCAGCAAAACATATTGGTGGAAAAAATAAATAAATAAATAAAACATCCAGGGAAACCATAGACATTTGTGCAGAAATGCACACACATGCAAAGAAACACACACAAACAGTAGGGTGATCTAATGAAGCCCAAATATGCATAATCTCTGATATCATCATTTTCTGCATTTTTAAAAGCATGTTTTATATCCAGGCCAACACAGAACCAGCACCAGCAGAACTCTGCAGGAAGATTTTCACAGAATTCGAACACCCATCATTTAGATTTCAACACGTCATGTGCAAACTGTGTGAATATTAATTTTGGAAACACTTTGGTAGACGGAACAAAAATTCACTATGACTTTTGCCTCAATAAACTCTTAATTTACTGCTTTTTAATTGTTAGTAAGGTAGTTGTTGAAGCATTTAAGTTTAGGTGTAGTCACAGTCACCAGCTGTCACCTGCTCCGAACTATATTTCCCATCAACCCTCCTTATGCCTCACACTCTCACTAACAAACACATACATACTCTCACACTCACTTACTCTCACTCACTCACTCTCTCTCTCTGACACACACACACACTCACTTAGTCTCTCTCTCTCTCTCTCTCTCTCTCTCTCTCTCTCTCTCTGACACACACAATCTCACACTCACTCACTCACTCACTCTCTCTCTCTCTCTCTCTGACACACACACTCTCACACTCACTCACTCACTCACTCACTCACTCACTCACTCACTCACTCACTCACTCACTCACTCACTCACTCACTCTAGTTTCAACCCACCTGATGTTCTTCTGGATTGTTACTCACCTGAAATCTACTTAACTACTGTTCGCCTCCTCACCTGAGTCTCCAGTCTCCTGTCTCCGATCTCCAGTCTCCAGTTCCTTGTCTCATTCCAAGCTCCGTTTGCTCGTCCTACAAAGAAAGAAAAGGAAAGTTATTAACATATTATCTTCAGTGACTGAATATGTGTGTATGTGTATTACAATTTACCACTCTGTTGTTCTCCATCTGCTTCCGACTCTTCCATATATATCATCCAATTCCATTTTCCATTGTTCAATAAAACTGTCTTTATTTATACTTACTCATCTCTTCAGTCTATGTTTCCTGACTGGTAAGGGGAAAGATTTAGGAATGCAGAATATGGTCATGCAGAATAAGGCACTAATATGTGCTTTAAGTACTTTTAAGTACTAATAAGCAGCCAATATTCAAGCTAATAAGAAACTAGTTAAGAGTAAGAATTATTCCCCATACTAAAATGTTACCTTCATTTTTAATATTTAACAAAGTTTAAAATTTTGAAATTATATTTAATTGATCTTTTTTTTTTTTTTTTTTTTTGCTTTTAGCTACCAATAAGAGTGCAGCACTATGTTTAACACCTTTTAACATTTGAAAAAAAATGACTACACAAATGACCACAGCTGCAAAAGCAGTGCAAAAGCTCTCTGATAGTGGTCATGATCATTTTGGAATGAGGTTGATGTCCTGAAAAAAAGTGCAAACATTGTGGCTTTGTGTCCCTTTTATCTGGCACATCCAGTGCTGTGAATTTAGAGTGGAACACCTTTTTTCCAATTCCATTTGGTCCTGGTAGTGTTATTAAAATTACACACTTCACCTTTTAGCTTTCATGCAATAAGACCATAAAGGATGCTGAGCATGAACTAATGTTCTACTAATGGAAGCACTAATGGTCCAAGATCGTATTATCTATATAATAATCTCTGAGAGTTATTGTTCTCCATTTAGACTCTATTACTTTTGCTTCTGATGTAGACTGCTGGACCAGATTCTCCAGTGTCAATGTATAAGACACTATAGCTGTGTTTACAATGTTTTCTAAACTCCGTAATCCGATTGAAATACCAAGCTACATTTGCATATCACCTATATATTCCAAACAAAAGTTCTGAACATGTGAATGGCACTAATGTCACACTAATTGTTGTCACACTAATGTCAACGTTATGAGAAACTGTCAGCATTGCTGTCAGAGAAAGTGTGTAAGCATGGCTCCACAGTCTGTAATTGTGCACTCTGACATATCTAAAAATATATCAGCTTATTGTTTTTTTATTTTTTCACATCTTTTGTCTCTCAACAATCTTTTTATCCTTCAAATGTCAAGAAGACAGGTAGTCTCCCCACCAACTAGTATTTCACTGCTTTTGCCATGTTTATTGCTGTGATGCAAATGTGAACATGGCACTGCACAATGAATTTTTGAATCTGATTTTCAAAGTAGTCTGATTCTAAGGTTATTCCAGTTATATTGTTTTTTGTTTGTTTGTTTGTTTTTGTTTTAGATCAGCACCACCTCATTCTAGAAATTTCATTGGGATTAAGCTCTATTGAATCAGGTTTCTTTTTCCATTCCACTTGTGCAATAAACCAGATTATTAGGCTGCATGTAAACATGAGGTAGAAAAATGGCAAATGCTCCATCCCTCTTACACAAATATTAAAATGCACAGATCAGACATACACACACTCTCTTTCTGTGCCTGTACTAGGTCACCGTGAACTCATAAAAAGTCAGCTCTTTCAGTAAAACTCATTTCTTTTAATGATCTGAAGGATACTCAATTAATTGTAATTAAAGTCTGCGTCATTTATCTGGAATGGAGTCTCTGGACATAATTTCCCTGTGCTTATGAAAAATGCACACATGCATACACACTCTCACACGCTTGTGAGGGAGTCATCTACTGTAGATCAGAATGAACAGAGAGACCTTTGCAAATGAGCTCCAATATGTGAGCTTTGAATGAGGCCATACTTCTTTTAAATATCTTAAAACCTCCGACTTCCATCTACAATGGATTTATGAAGTCTGAACATCAGCCTTGGTGCCTGGAGGCTATGGACACTGTTCTGCAGAATATGGCAAACCCAACATTAAACTTCATCAAAGTCGCCTCTGCAACTTTGACTGAAAAGAATTTCTTTTGCTTTTATTTCATCTGTATTCATGTAAAAGCTACCCCACACACATACACACATCATCATGCCAAAGGGAAGACATGTGGAATACTAATACCACACAAAGAAATCAAGGAAGGAACAATCCTCAAGAAAAGCTTGTTGCTGCAAAAATGAATAATTCTTTTTAATCTACATTTGCATGAATCAAGCATTTTAAAGTATGTTTTCCTGCATTTCAACTGTTGTCTGCATCAGGTTTATACCTCGCAGGACTGCTGACACTAATGAACTCATATTTACTTTATGGAAAACATTATTAGGACTATGAATAATTGACTTATTTAAATGACAGAAAGATTTGTGTTAAAATTACCCCACTCACCCCTAAAGATAAGCAACTGCAAAATGAGACTTGATTATCTAGAATACTCAGTATGATAATGATGCTCTGTTATTTTGTTTATGCAGTGCAAACCAGACTGGCATTAACATCTTCGCCTCATGTATTTGTTCACCCTTAAGACCTCTAAATAATCACACACAGTACTGTTCAGGAAAACATTGTTCTGCATGGCTAATGATAAATATATGCATATTTGCTGCTTAGCAGTTGGGTAATGTGTCTTTATGTGGGTCACAATGGATCAGATCTCCATATTTTTCTCTGAATAATTTTAGCTCACAGAATTTGTCTTAAACATTTGGTGACATTCAAAGTCAGACACATTTGCTAATCTGAACCCAGTGACGGGGCACAGTGGAAGGTGGGGAGTGATACATTTCCTGAGTACAAATGATGAAAAGAGTAACCAGATTTGTTTGAGTAACCAGTGCACTTATCTGTAGACTGAACCTGGATGATGTAGCAGATAATAGGAGATACAGAGGAAAATTGAGGAATAGTAGAAAATCATCTGAGTGGTAATTTCAGGAGGGAAATATTACATTGACATTAGCTTCGGGGTCATTGTTTTATACTTTCGCAGTGACAAATAGCGGTTGTAGAAAAAGAGAGAGAAATACGAGTAATGAATATTCACCAAGTCATTTCCTGTGTGCTTGACAGATGGACAGACTCATCCCTAGAGACTCATCCCTGGTTACAAACCAACAAATATATAATTCACTCAAACTCAAAAAGAAAGATGTTGATAAAGGCATTCTGAGGTCATTTTTAGCAGCGAATTGGACAGGTTTGTGGATATTTTCCCTGGCTTTAAAACTGCCTTTGAGCAGAATGGGTTTTGAGCCAACAGATCTCATATCTACCAAACTATTAGACTAGTTCATGTTTTAAAAAGCAGCCTTGGGATATTAGAAACAGTGACAGAGGAATTGGTTTTCAGAGTTGAAATGACTTTGGGGTAACAACAAAATGATTATCATTACTTTATCTTAGCAGTGTAAATAGGTGTTTTCCTTAACAACATAAGCTGTAATGTCAGATTTATCTAGCATTCCCCCCACTGATCTGCTTGTCGGTTCTCTCATCTGTTGTAGAAAAAAAATGCTAATCAGAAATGGTATCCTGAGGTAAATGTGTATCCAATGGTTTTTAAACGAGGGTCTGAGGTATCTATGAAAAGTAATGTGAAGTTTGATGGACAGCTGGTTGCCAGAAGCAATGACAATTACAGTTAGCTCTGGGTGTGGATGTCCCAGCCAATCACAATCAGGACAAAACCACACCCTCATTAAACTGAAACTCATCCATTACTCATTATCAATATTCTGAACTAGTTTTTATTGTGGTCAGATGCCCCAGAGAAATGGGTGTCTGGATGCTGTATTTAATGTAATTCCATCCAAGTGTCTTTAGCAACAATGACAAAAGAGATAATAACAATTTGCAAACATTTTATGTTTTTTCATAAACAATCACGTATGAATTAACATTTATATTCATGCATTATTGACATCTCTCTTTTCCCTAAACAACATTCATTCAGACAAATATGGCTCACATTTGGTTGATAATAATGTAGCCATGACAGCTGACACACTCATGAATTTAATAATGAGATGATTTCCATGGTTCTAATTTGTAGGAATAATTCATGGGTAATGAATTATTGATAAATTATAATTCAAAAGGTAAATGACGTGGCACTATTTTGACGAATGAGGCGAAACAAAGCGAGCTGAGAATTACAATAGTGTCTTATGAGAATTTTGAAGCACTGTGATACTCTACATAACATTGTATTGATCCAATCAAATAACCGATTTTTTAACCCTTTCATTTGTAGTGGCAGCAGCAAAAATCATTTGAAACGAGTTTGCACTATGTACACGTAAAATACATACAAATACTCACAAGATCACGTCGCTCACAAGCACAGCACAATCCCCTCAAAAGTTTTTTTTTTTTTACCCAGATTTTGAATTGCTTATTGCATTCTGTTGTGCTTTAGGGTAAAAGGAAATATCTGTATGATGGTATTGGTAATTATCTACTAGTACACAATCCGTTTTTCTACTGATTTTTCCTTGCAGTCAACACACACTCACACTATGCACACATTACATCCTTCGCCTCTTCATTTGCTACAGAAGGCCTCAGAGAGTTTGACATTGGACACTAGCGTTCACTGAACTCAAAGAAACACAGGGGAGCTAGAAAGTACTGCTGTGTCTTCATAATTATGTACTTAATTGACTTGGCTGCTGCAAAAGTATCACAAATATGTTAATGATTCTTTTTGATCCCTCTGGTCACCAAGCCGATCATTTTGTTCCAGCAAATGAATCAGATAGATGCAGAGTCATGTTTTGAAAGGCCATTCTCCAGTTTTTAAAAGGCCATTCTTTAGTCAAGTGCAGTTTCTTAATTTGAGAGAAAACTACAGTATATATTCAAAATCAGGCTCCACATTCCAAAGGATTTATGAAGACAGCGCTCTTCCAAACCCCCCACCTCCCCCACGCCCCGAAAAATACTATTTTCCAGTTTGAGATTTATATTCTATTTTTTTTCCCCTTTTTATCGGTTCTTTGAGTATGCAGAAAGATGAATGAAATGAAAGGAAATGATTAAAACATAATGTATTTTGGAAACGACTGTTCAAAAGGTTCAAAACAAAACATCCTTTTGTGAGCAGCATTACATCACTTTGTGTTCTCCTACGCCTCCCCCCACAACCCCACCACTTAAGCACCCAGGCATTGCTTTTATTCTCTTCACCTCCCTCCAAATTACTGCATGAGAAATTCAAATATGCCTGGGGGACAAGTTCCACACAGACTGCCTCACAAAAGGTTGGCACTTTAAACACAATTTCTTGTTTGTTTAACTACAGGCTATGCAGCAAACCAAAGCCTCCTTCCATCCCTTTGCCTTGATCAGCCTGATTCATTATGAATGCTCTGAAGCAGAAAACCTACTCTTCCCCCAGGTGACAGATAGCATGTTTACAGGTTGTTTGTGAAAGGCTGGTTTTCCTTAAACTCAGTTGTGACAGCGAACCAAACTGTGGACTCTGCTGGCATTTGGAAACTGCACCCATACAAAGCTTTGCCTCAAATAGACTTCTAACTTATAAGGTCAAGACATTCAAGAAGTTGTGTTTGCTTCCTGATGAATATCTCATTAGATGTAAGCCTTCATGTCAAATCATATTTCTGTTGAAATCTCAATCTGTTTGTCTCTAATTGCACCATGTAACATAAAAACCTTTTTGCTCTAATTGATTTAGCAGTGATTGACCTAATCAAGGACATTTTTGCTTGTTGTTGCTCCTTTGCCTTTCAACACATGAAATATTAAAAGAAGTTCAGCCAGAGTCAGAGGTGAATGTCTGCATTTTATTAAAAGCTTCTACTAAGGGGAGTTAAAAAAAATCTGGTAATAAGTGATCCACAAACATCTTTCAATAAAATCTGAGCAGGCTGTAATGTAATGTAAATTTGTTCATTCAAAAGTACATGGTCCAATTACCATAATGCATTGTAGTGCCCTTTAAAATTCACCTGTGCTAATGTTTTGATTCCGTAGATGAAATTAAAACCTAACCTGAGGTGAAGTGGGGTGGTTTCATGGGGGAATTGTGATTTGCAGTATCTGTGAGGTGTTATGGTAAGGCTAAAGGAGAATGGCTCAGTGTGTACAGCTCTGTCCGGTGTCACCGTGGTAGTAAGATGAGAAGGGGAGTCAGTTGACACCTCCTCGTGATGAACTCAGGGTGAAGTGAAGGGCTAAGGCCTCTGCGCTCCATGACACTGCAAAGCTTTGAACCGTGAGGGGATTACAGAAACGTTTGGCTTGCAAAATCAAGCCGATGCCTTATTACCATTCATCAGTGCTTCTGTGTCTTGCTTACTAATTAATATTTTACGGTGCTGTGCTTTCTAATTTTATTGATTGGACATTAAAAACAACATTACTAATGTTTACAGGGTGGCTACACCATGATCAGGGCCAATGAGTCACATTTACAAGAAGCTTCGCCAAAATTAGGTAACATCTGTTTGAACATTGTTAGAAAACAAAAGTCTGACTTCACCAACTGCTCATTTTATTAGGGGACGATTTTATTCATTTCTTTATTTCAAACTCAATCCAGGAGCAGGATTGGACACCCCTACTACAACCTTACTGCAAATCTACACCTGCCATATTTTAGTGTTCTCAGAATTTTAAGGAAGACTTGGAATTTGAATTTTATACAAGATAAGAAATTACAGTTGAAGCAGCGACTGTAACAGTGGTTTGGGATTAGCTATTTAAATTGGTAATAATTATTGCCCGATACATGATATATTACTGTATAGTTTTCACCTTTATATAACACAGATTCATTTAGCTGCCAATAATGATGTTTAAAGGAACATTTCAATTCTTACCTTACTTTAAACCCAATATCATTTGACACAAAAGTCAACTCTAGCAGATTGAAAAGTAAGCCTGTGAGTTTTAAAATGCAATTATGCAAAATAGATGATTGAGAGCATATAATTAGTGTACTAGTAGCAAACGAATGGTACTTGTCTTTCCTTTTCATAATTTCATAATAAGTCAGTCACTTAAAATGCCATAGACTACTCGCTCTATAGTTATCTTTTTTCCATTGTCCTCTATTGTTCTAATTTGGACCTGTTTCACTAAATCATTATGAATGTAAACCATAATATAAACCATCTTTCAATTATGGACTGTTTCATAATAGCATAATTACCTTAAAATTAAATTTAGCTCTTGAAAATCACTGTAAATCCAGGAATGAGTAATCATAGAGCACTAAGTGCAAAACTACACAAACTTCATTCAGTTAATGCTGTGATGATTACATTTTAGAGTAAAATGTGTCTTTAATGTATGATTGTCAGAGATGGTCAGATGTTCATTTTGAAAGAAACTATAGCTCAAACTGAAGCATGTGGTGCTAACAATGCAAAGATTGTTGTTTGATTCCCATGAAATGCATGAGCCGGGAAAGATGCACTGTATACTTTGAATGCAAGTCACTTTGGATAGAAATGTCTTTTAAATGCATACATGTAAATGTAGATGTGTCTGTGCAACATAAACTGTTCCATCAAACACACGGTCTGATTACCAGCATTAATTATAGCTGCATAAAAATAGTATCAAATGCAAATGCCCACATTCATCCTCTGACACTGCAAGTGCAGGGACCCATAACACACTTACAATAAATACTGTTCTATAGTCCTGGAGATTACTTTTGCCATAACTGATGTTACTCATGATGCCCAAAAGAGCTCATTTGAATCATTTTATGAGCTGCTACAGAATACTTTAAGAGGCCATCCTACAGCATGTTATACCAGATGTAAATCACAGTCTTTGCCAAGCAAGCCTTGTATATTTACGAGGACTGTCAAAAGGAAAGGGTTAAACAATGTGCAGGAGATTTTATTGGCTCTGACAGAGTAATAGAAGCCATCCTAAAAGTAACACCAAAGAGTGGTCACACTAAATCATTTAGCATTTTCTTTTCTTTTTTCTTTTTTCTTTTTTTAGGTGGTAAAAACAGACTGGATGGTTGAAGTAATTAAATTACCTTGCTAGAGATAAAAGAAAATGTAACAAATGTCTTCTTTTGAAGATTTCATTCCAATCAAGACAAACAAACACCATTAGTTCCTGCTGATGTTGGATAAAACAACCTCTCTTAATTAAATATATAGTAATTAGTCTGTTTTTAAACCCCTTTGATTTGGCGTCTTTAAATCTAGTCTAGCACTGTCAGGTGGGCTATAATTATTTCCTCTTCCAGAGGTTGTTACAGCTTCACTCTAGGCTAGCTGCATAATACACATCAGTGTTTACATAATACAAATATGAGCCTACAGTAATTGGAGGGTTAGACAAACCTTCTGTACACCAGGGTTACTAAAGTTAAATCTAAAAAATGTTTCAGTTCAAAATGAAATTTATAATGGATTGGCACCAACTGAAGATTTCTTTCTTTTCCCAGCTTCAGGATTCACAGTGCTGCATTTAAAAGAGCTATTGTTCAATTCCCCAGCGAGATTGATTCTCCTCTTTAGCTTTTAGCTCACAGCACACCGCCTTTCACACGCAGTCTTTACAGGTAAATTACCAGAGATCATGTGTGAGCAGGACCTTTTCAAAACACCATAAATCAGTTTGAGCACTTTACCAGTATGAGAAGTTGTAACATTACCAGACAATTACCGGTATGATGCTGCGTGTGAACAAAGAATGAGGATTACCGGGTATGAGCATGTACAAAGTCAGAACATGGTGACGTGAGAAGTCTGCTTTGGGCCAATCATAAAGTTCTTATGGAGATGACATGATTACTCTGCGCTGTTTACAATTAGCTCCATTGCTTTTTAATAGTTTTTAAGCATGCCCTAGATGGATATCTTTCACCGTTGTGCTATGTCTCACAGCTTTTTCAGTGTGTCACGATTGAGACCCTATACATTCTTTTACATTAATCAGCACTGCGGCTCCACAGTTGGATACTATTATGCACGTCTTGTGTTCTTTAGAGCAAACATGATCATCCCCTTACAAAAAATGTTGTCAAATTGAACAGAGAGTGAAACTATGCTTCTCCTCATGCAGATGAATGAGGACAATGCCGCAATGTTTAAAGATCATTTACAATGTCCGACATCAAAGAATTTACCAGTATTTTGGTGCTTATGTGTAAATGGTCTCTTGATGGTAAAAAACCAGAACGCCATTGCTTGTGTGAACAGCATATTTGTATCTTTACTGGTAAAGTCTTTCTGTGACAGAGTGTTTACTGAGCATGACTGATGATCCGAAATAAGTTGACTATAATAGCTAAAAATCAATACACAAATAAATTATGTTGTTTAACCCTCTATGGTATGGTGTTGCCTCCAGGCAACATAGTCTATTTCTAAAACTTTGAAAAAATAAATCAATTAAAAATTAATGAAAATGTTTAGTGAAGTTATTAAATGTAATTTCGGGAGGAGTACGCCCATCTAATCTTCCAATTAATACCAAGGTATAAAACCAGCATCTTACCTCCTTCCGGTTGTTAGTTCTTTCGGCATCCCTCCTCCTCCCCTTCTCCTCCTTTTTGAACAATTTTGTCTGTTATAGGGGGTTATCAGAGCTCGAGCAGAATATCCTCTCCGAGCCCCTTAATAGCAGACAGCAAACCAAATATGTTTACCACTTACGCTAAGATTATATGGGCACATGAACTTGTGTATTGATTTTGTAATAGTGTTCCATTTAAAGCAGGAAAAAACACCACAAATAATTTTCTCCTCATATCATATCATATCATATATCATATCATATCATATATCATATATCATATCATTGAGGGTTAAATTGTTACTGTCTTTAGGGCCAGTTGTTCAAAAAATTTATCTGGATCGGAATGATCTGGATTTGGAAATTCCATCTATTGCTATCCAGGATCAGGTAAGCCATCTTACTTTTGTGCTGGCTTTTCAAAGCAAAATTGGATTGGATCACTGATACAGATACACACTTATTTACATTACCAAATCTGGATTACTAGTGGTCTACAAAGCCCCTAAAGAGACATGGTTGTAGAAGGAATTTGAGATGGGGGGGGGGGGATTCAATGCATTCTCTCATAAAAATTCTGCATAGCGTTCACCTGAGAATCTTTGCGTTCACTTGCAAAGAACATTTGACTGCTTCATCTCTTATGACTGTGCCAATGTAGTTTACAAACAGTGATAAAAAACACTTTGAATTCAATATAATATATTTATATGATATTTACAGCTGTTTGGGGATTAATGTATGGCACCAAAATCTCGTTTTTAGTTTACAGTAGGTTACCGAAAGGTTAAATGTGTAGCCTAATGTCTACTTCTAATTTATTACTTTAAACCCGTAAACTAATCAAGAGCAAAAAAAAAAAAAAAAAAACGTGTGTGTATGTATATTACATGTTAAAAATTTTGTATTCTTTATTTCTTTTTTATAGTTTTAAAGTTTTATTACATTTTTGTTCCTGAAATGCACCCTTCAGATGGGATCAGTATAATCCAGATTTTTTCAATCAAAGGTATCCCAATCTTACAAAAAAGTTTTGAACAACACAAACTGATGATTTTATCCAGATCAAAACTAAGATTGGATTTTGTGATCTAATCTGATTTCAGAACCTTTTTGTTTCCTTTTGAACAACCCATTTTCAAGATTTGATCCAATCCGATAGCCAAACTCCGATCAGATTACTTTTGAACAAACTGGCCCCAAGTTACTATTTTGGAATATGTGAAAATCCTTATAACACTAACTTGAATATTTATAACAATAAAGACATGCCTATATGAAAAATGCTAAGCAGGTAGCGTTATTATAAAATCTTTATTATAAAACACTACAAATAATGCACGTGTTAGAGTCTGTGTGTACCTGTCAGTCTGTCTGCCCTGTCTTGTGATCCTCGTGTGACCCAGTTTTCCTTCCCTGTCTTCATTTGTTCATTATCGTCAGCTGTTCGTCATTATCAGTTATGTCTTTCACCTGTGTCCATGTCATTAGTGTCTGTATATATACCCTTGTGTTTCCTTCACTCATTGTCTGTTATCGTTTGTGTGTGGATGTGTATGCTTTTCCTGTATTCCTGGTTTCCTCATTAAAAGATACTTTCTGTGTATCCTCATCTTCGTGCGTTCATTGGAATACACATTCTGTAACAGCACGTCTATTTAATCAAAATCCTCTTTAGATTGGAAGTTATTACAACCACTCAATGATGGTTTCTGTGTAGTACCAAACTTTATTTGTTTTAATTTACTGTTGAATGTTGTGCAGTGGACGAGGTTCAAGATACATACATGAGGAAAAATATATTCTCGGTCAACGCCACCGTGCAGGCATGAATTAGCTGAAGGCAATCAATAGTTCCACGTTCAGTGTGAAATCTCCGTTCATCTGTCAATTCGCTTAGCTTTATCAGGTGTATTTAAACTAAATGCAGATAGTCTGTTTTATTTGGAAAAAGTATTTACACTAACACAACCCATTTCTGGTGAAACTAGACTAAATTACAAAAGAAACAAAATCTGTGGTGAGGAGAGTAAAAGCAGTGGATTTGGTTTTTGACACGACCACTCTAATAATATTAGAATTTCGGCCATGATGACAAGCCAGTCACTTAGTTTGGTGAACAATTTGCTTTTATTCTTACACTCCAGTTTTAATGCATGCTGGTGTCTGAAGAGTTATGGGCAGTTCATGAAGGCTGGGCACCTTCATTACAGGTCTTTATGGGACATGAGCAGCATTGTGTGGGGGAATGCGGACGACATTTATGACCTCATTCCAACCTTGGCCTGGGGGTGAGGCAGTAAGACACATTAAAAGCAACTCTGCGACAGAAACCTGAAGTACACTGGCTGTACACTGGCTTTTGGTTGGGGGGTCAGGTAATGTCACAACAATAAAAAAAATCTAAACAAGCAGGTACAAAAACGCTAACCTGAGCCAGTGGAGACTCCCCTCACAAAATGATGAGATATGAGTGCAGTGGCTATGGAATATCGCAGGCTTTTCAGATAGCTAAATAAAAGGGCACATCTTCTCCTCTCCCACACACTCGGGCAGGCTGTTTATAATTTACCTCATTTGTGAAGTCTCAAAGGTAAGAGTAGCAGCCTTTAGAAAGCTGCGGAAAATTATATATTGCTATTTGTATACGTGTATGCAAGGATAGAGGGATAGCAAAAGAAAAGAATAAAGAAAAATATCTAGTAATGTTAAGTTTTTTTTTCATTCAGTGTCTGTTGAGGAACCTGTTCAGTGTACATTGTAACTACTTACCTGTAAATCTCATCATGGATAATGGTTGTGTATAATGACATGGCATCAGACTTCTTCAGGAAGGCACTAAGGAATAATAACGAATGACAAATTCTACCAAATTATAGAAAGAATGTTTATTACTGATTCATTTGACATTTTTAATCAACACAATGTGAGTCTGTGTACAATATACAGTATTAATAAGACTAAACTTAATGAATGAAAATGCACACACTCTCCTTGTCTCCTTGTAACATTAAATAAGATATAACAATTTTATTTTCTTTTACACATTTTGAAACATTTACCCCTGGTTTCACAGACGAGGATTAAGCATAGACCCAGACTGAAATGCATGTTTGAGCTGTTTTAACTTGCTAGCTGAAAGAGCAAGAAAAAATAAAGTTATTGTCTCTCAAAAGAAAGAGTCGACTCTGAATCGCTTAAACGAGTCGTTAGGAATTCAAATCCCACTTCTGTGACGGCCACATGTCACAAAGTAACACATTTGCCTAATGCCTGCCTATGTTCTACGTTATCTGCCCACGACCTGGCTTCAAACACTGAAGCTGCCTCTTTTGTGTACATGTCGAGAAGACGCTGTTTTCTGCTCTTCAAAAGCAAATTTATTTTGTAAATACTTCCAAAGGATGAGAATGTGAAGAGTACGTGGTTAAAATTACCAGAGCAATATAACAGGAGTATAACCTCTTGATAATGGCTTCTCAAATCTTTGTGAGGTCTAAATGGGATTTACAAAACGCTTATCTATTAAAGAATGGACAGAACACACCGTATTTGGACCAACTTGCTCCTCAGAATCACAGTCTGTTAGTACAATTAATTATTGATGTATATATTTTCTACAGCCTGTTCAAAATGTGTTTTATATTGTGTAGCCTATGTCTCCAGCTAACCGGCTAACTATTATTGACGAGGCTAAATCCAGCTTATTCGCAGCTTCCTATTGACGCTATCCGGTCCACCTTAAAAAAGTTTTTAGCTTCTTATTCACGCTCAACTTAGGGACCATGCGGTTTCTCTTTTCACGATTTTTTAAGGGATTGTGTTGCTTTTTGTGTCTATTTTCAGAATTAAAGGAAAATAAACTAATTACAGTTTGGAACATGTCATCAGTCGTTTGGTTTTTCTCTTATAAACGCTTTTTAGTGACCGTGTTGAGTCTATTTTCAGAAAAGAATAATAAACTACAATATTATTGTCTTACGTTAACTTCTGTTAACTAATTATTGTTAACTTCTGCAGCTGTGGGCCACTATTACCTAAAACTGTGTCTATTAATGCATAAAGGATGGAGCAAGATTTGTTTTACAAACTTTAATATAACATCAGTCATTCACGTTAGTGCTTGGCTAACATTGGCTATAATGATACTATTTATAATACAGTTCTCACATGTACAACGCAATAAATTAAAAAAATATAAATTTCAGTTTGTCGATGGACATACACTTGTATATTACATACACCTCATATTATACGTCAAACTCATTAGTGTAGGCTATCACTGATTAATGTCCTGAGAAGTCGTCCGATAGAGGTGTGGGTTGAAAAACTAATAGTTCTTCCAATGTTTCACCATTGGACTCGCAGTCACATTGATATGGTAAAATTGACATTACTGTCTTTACAGTGAGTATAATCGTGGGGCGTTTTGCTGTCTATAAGCGGTAGACCAATCACAATAAAATGTGCCATCTGGCCAATCAGAGCAGAGCAGGTTTGCAGAAAGGAGGGATTTAGAGAGACTGAAGCATCAGATGAGTCAAGTGAGCATCAGTGAATATTGTTGTCCAATGGAAGTTATGAGAAAATTAAACACTTTTTTTTTAAAAAAAAATGTAGACCTGCTGTGGGGGACCTCCTAAACAAAATTTGGAACCTTTAAATAGCATTATAGGGCACTTAAAAATGTGCCACTGCCGTTGTTTTGTCTCAAGATGTACACCAGTAATGTTTTTTTCTTCTAAAGCATGTTTATAAAAGATACTAAATGTTCTAATTCAACTAAGGCCTGGCTTAATTTAAACCCAGTCTCGGAAACTTATAATTATAACATGTTTCTGTAAATCAAACAGGTTCCATGCAGTAGTGTTTTGCTTGTGAACGAATCTGTGTTTTACAATAAATCTTTTACACAACCAGAAACCGAAGAAAAATGTTAGAGCACACTTTGCACGTGAGAGCCACGTTTTTAAGATTGTGAGACAGGAAACGCAAGCTCCTGAAGTGTGAACGAGGCTTAAGACATCTGGAGACACTGTGTTTTGATGCAATTAACAAACTCCACTTCAAGAGATGATATATAGGCATCCAAAATTGAATACCCTTCGAGTACTTCTTTTGAATAGGAAATTACTTCATGTTCTATATACATGAATTGCAGGGGTGCGTTTCCCAAAGGCAGAATAAAGTCTCAGACTAAAAGGACTTTATTTCAAGACCGGTCAACTTCAACTGCAGGGATATCGCTAAATTTCCGTTGCATTGTTGGATTTCTTTGTTAACATCATTAATTTGATTGGATGTAAAGCTTCTTGCTTCAAATGCAATCAATAACTTATTTTTATTAATTTATTTTGTTACTGTTGTGCAATATCACAAGAAAGAGGGCTGTTTTCACAAATATGAGCACAATTGCAAATGTGATATTGATTTTTTTTTTTTTTACAATTGTTCAATAAACAAAATTCTATTTTTAAAACATTAATCTCAACATTGTTTATGCATTTGTAATTGTACCAAATCAGATGCATCTTCTATTCCACATCTGCAGTGTAAAGATTAATTTAGTTGTTATTGATTTCAAGTTATTTGTAACAAAATGCCTTATTATTTTTTTGATTATAGGTTAAGAATAAGACATTCTCAGGCACTAAATGTTAACCTTTCAGATGAATTAGATGAGTGCTAGTTTGGTCTTGGTCTTGTCTTGGTCTCGGTTTAGAAGGTCTTGGCTACAACACTAGGTTGGGGGTGTCAAGTCACTTTTAAGCCTATATTTATATGCGATTTTTACAATGCAGATTGTTTCAAAGCAGCTTTACAGTGATAACAGGAAAATAATGAAACAACGTTTGTTTTGGCTGCTCTAGAAGAAAATAGTGTCATTGCCCAGCTTAAGCGTTGATTCATTTCTGTTGTAAAAATCATTAGTATTATAATTTAATTAATTTATCTATACAGCAACTCACTCTGGAGAAAATAATGTTGTCATCGTCCATGGCTACGTTTCCTAAAAGCATGGTAAGCCTAAGCTGATCGTAGAGACCTTTGGTAGCAATTGTAAATTCAGGCAGATCAGTAATGATGAATATTAAGTGCCCCCGAGTAAGCAAGCCAGTGGTGCCAGTGGCAAGGAACCCAAACTCTATCAGGTGAAAGAATGATGGGAAAAAAGGAAAGAAAAGAGGAAGAAGAAGAAGAAGAAAATAAAAAAACCTTTGGGGAAACCAGGCTCAGTCGGGGGCCATCAAGAGGTCTCCAAACGAACAGTGCATGATTATGATTCAGGCAACATTACAGGTCAGAAGTCAGATTGAGATCAGAACATTCAAAATATTTAGGCATCAGAAAATTCTCAATATTTTGGGATCGGAACATTCAAAATATTTAATCCAGTTCCATCTGGTTGAAGATCAGATTCATTATGCTGGTGTGGAGATGGGTTTGTTGAGAATCTGTGCCACTGACTGTCATGTCGAGGAGGCCTTCACAGAGGATAGTCTAGCTGACACGATCTCTGCTGACACTTCAGGGATGCATTGTGTTTGTGTCTATACACAGGTCCTCCATTTGATCTGGATTCAGCCCGGATCCAGCTGACTAAGGTAAACCTCGGGATAAACAGAGAGGCTAATATTAGCATAGATGCCATTCTTCTTATGATGAAACAAGTATATCAGGTGAAATGGGATTTGTTCCTGGTTCCGACTGATCTAATTTATGCAGCCTAACAATCATTTAATTGATTTGAATAATAGAAATTGATAATGAGTGTATATGCCATGTGCTTTTAGTCTAGATTTAAACTGACAGAGTGTGCCTGCTTTCAGAACAATAGGAAGACAAAGGTGCTAAATAGGTGCTAAATAGGAAAAAGGATCTACCACCTGCGGTTAATTTTAATATTCTAGGTATTATCAACTGGCCAGAATTTTGAGATCGCAATAGACACGAAGGACTAATAATGCGTTATGAGCTCGCTCAAGTGGGAGCTGAACCATTTATTGCTTTGTAATTAGAATGTAATTAGAAAGATTTAATATGGGGCCAATGCAGTATTGAAAGAACTGGACTAATATGGACATACTTCCCAGTTCTAGTAACCTTGATTAACTTGTTCAGGTGTGTTTGATTGGGGTTGGACCATAAATCTGCAGGAAGGTAGCCCTCAAGGAGCAGGGTTGAAGACCCCTGCTATACAGTAGCAGTATTGTGAAATGGGAGAGATTGCTCAAACATCCTCAGATCCTTGGAAAATTAATAAAAATGCGTATTATTTCTAAATTAATGTGAAGCAAACATAATTTGACGATTTCTTTTTCTAAATATGTAAGCCTTTGGAATTAAAAGCCTTAACTGAGTTGTTTTGTGCATTCTTGTGTTCACAAATAAATTGTGTTCTCCTTCATTCAGCATTAACGTTGTGCACTCCTAACACAAATAAATGAATTACTGTCACTGCAACTTTTTTTCTCTGTAACATAAATCATTGGTCAAATATCAATGCTGGAGTCTTGCATCTTTAAGTAAAGACCGAATGTCATGTTCATTTTGCGATCTGGATAGTTTTTAGTCAGCTAGCCCCATGTTGGTGAAATTGTTGTGTGATGTTGTTGTATGGAGGCATGTTTTAGGGTAGTGCTGTGGAGCTATTGACTCTTTCTATATTCTAACAGCAGCTGCAGTGACGTGATGACTTTACCAATTGGCGATTGGCTGTTTTATTTCAAAGGCAGGACTTATTCCGCCATATTGATCCCATTCATATTAATATGAGTGCACCGTCTTTGGTTGCGTTACTTCACTGCCATTCTCAACTCCTCTCCTGTGGCCTCATGGGCTAGTATTTTTAAATTTTGTTACATTTAAGACCATTTTTTGTTGAGGTATGTATATAGCACTGATTAATGTGTGCAACGCTGTTGAGTTTGTGTATCAGTGAAGATTTAATTTATGCTGTCCCTTTTTTGTTTGTCGCTAAGTTGTATGTTTGTATTTCCAGGACTTATGGAGTGGGTGTGTTGAATGTGTGGAAGGAGCCTCAAGGCCTGCTGGCATTGTGTCCGCCCTCCTGCCTCTGTGCAATGCAAGAACGCTGGCATCTCTCCCCCATAATCCTCAGCTGCAGGCAAGACCATGATTCACCCTTGGCTGCTGCCAGCCACTCAGGCTAATATGCGACATTGCTGTGTTTGTGTGTGGGTGGATGGGTGGGAGGTGGGATGGAAGCAGGCTGCTTTTGTGTTCTGTTTACATTCTTTTACTAAGGCAGCTGTGTCTGTGTGTGTCTCTGTGTATATATGTGAGTGTGTGATTGTACGGCTGTCAGTATGTCAATACGAGTATACTCATATCAATTGATGTGTTTCCAAGTGTCCGTATAGCGCACACACGAACGCACAGTGAAAATATGTCTGTGTGTGTGAAAGCAATCAGAAGTATATCTGTCATTGTGTGTCATTGTTTGTTTATATGTGTGTGAAAGAGAGATAGTGAAACACATCTTCAGTTTGGATGCAAGCCACTTACTGGAAATGAAATGGTAGAGGCGGCAGTTTTATTCAAGAAAAACTGGTTAATAAAGCTTTGTTTGTGTTGTCAGATATGCTGTATCAGATGATATAGAATATGTTAACTACACTGATTTCACAATTGTCTGAGAGAGAATCAGTTGCATTACAGCACGGTCCTTGCACTGAACACAAGTACGGGGCATGCAGCGTAGGTGTTGTGGTAGCATTGTGCCGTTGGATAGGAACAAAGTTGCAAATACAAATAGTGATGGTTAGGTCACAGGTTTGTGAAAGTCAGATATTATTCTTAAAATTGGCTTTTACCCACTAGCTGCTCTTTAACTCTTTCTTTGCAATAAGTGATTGATTTAGGCACTGGCCTATAATGGTTTTAGAGAGGCAGTTGGAGAAGCCCACTGGTTAAGGCCCAATGCTTGCTAATGCAAAAGTCAATCCTCGCTATCTGTGGCTCTTCTACAACTAACAGTGGCAGAATTATTTAATCACTGTTTGCCCCAGTGATTGTCCTTTTAATAAGTATAAATGCATGATGAATTAAAGGAGCTGTGGTAGTCTTCTAATGCTTTAGAATTAGAGGTGAGAATTCACGGTTTTTAATTGTATTTCGATTTGATATATGCATAGATTTGATTTTAGATTTGATTCTAAATTTTCTTTTCTTTTAATTTAACTTAATTTATTTTTACTAAAGTTAAAATGAACTGGAAATTATGATGATAAATGATTCATTTAACTTATTATTAGTTCAATCTAAAATTAGAGAAACATGCAGTGGTACGTCAAAATGCCTGTGTGGAAAGAGCAACGAGATGCGCATGGAGGAAGAGGTGGCATGGTGTGGGAAGCCTTTTTAGCTCCTGGTACTGGTTAGATACTTGAAAAATCAATTAATGCTTTGGAGTACAGTGGAATATTGCAGATTGGCTTTCTTCCCACAAATGAAAAGTTGTTATCTAAAGAGGAATGATCAGATGTTATTTTTTCAACAAGACAATGCTCCTGCCCACACTGCAAAGACAACAAAGAAGTGGCTTGAGAACAAGTCCATCAGACTCATGTTTTGGCTTGGTCAGAGTCCAGATTTGAACCCTATAGAGAATATTTGGTCTCGCATTAAGCTCAAACTAACTGGGAGACATTTTTTCAGTCATGAACGGTTTGAAGCCATGAATGTTTAGTGGAACATTTACTCTTCTTCCAGTGAAAAGCTGTTTGCAGATTTACCCACAAGGCTCAGATGTTTAAAGAAAACAAAGGGAAAAGCTAGCCCGTACAAAATTGCATTATATTTGTGCAATTCTTGCAAATTTTTTGACCAGGGATTTGTGGTCAAGACCATTAATAGCTAAACGTTTTGCCATTTTAGGCTTGGGCCTTTTGCAATGCTTTGCTGAGTGCCATGAATGAATTCCAAATATACTAATGAGTAATGGTATAGTATACATGGAGAAAATACATGGCAATGAATTTGTGTTTTAATATTATTATTATTATTATTATTATTATTATTCGTGAATCTTCATTCAGAGCGCTTCTGACTTTCCGCATAACCATCCATTTGTGAAGTCCAGCCTATTGGTGGCATAAGTCCCTCCCACTTGGGTGTGATGTCCTCCTAGATGGATTGGGCTGTATATTGCATGATTTGACAAAATTACAGTTAGAAATTTGTCTTGTCTCATATTTCATGTCACGCAAACTCTTCATTGTACACTGCACTTTTGTGAAAACACGAAACATGTTTTAAACATGCAATAATTGTATTTATGATGGAAGTACAGGACAGCAGAAAACATGAATGCTTATACAATTAAGGTGCAAAAGCATGCCACATGCCCAAAGTTGAAGAAACACCCCAGTATAAAAAAGTGTACTTTTATAATTTGACAATTATTATTTCAGATGAATTTATCTCTCATTCCTTAATGCGTTGCTAAATGGTATGCAAGTGCAGAGTCATGCTTAGTTAACCCTCAAACACTTGAAGATGGTTGCTAGGATGACAGCACTTTTATCCGCGAAAAAGAGCTGGCATGTTTGTGTGAAAAGAGCCAACATTTTCATTCTGACTGTCCATGTGAGATGAGCTGTCATTCCGCTCGTGTGCCTGCATCAGAGAGAGAGTGAAGAGAGTTAGTGGGTTGTCAGTGGGGGAGCAGGTCACTCTGTGGGTGTCACAGAGGATGAGGTGCATCCTGCTGTGTCTCTGCCAGCAGATGTCAAAGCCGATATGTTATTGAGCCTGTTTCTCATGAGGGGTGACCTATAATTCACACTCACCTTTCTGTACTTTGAAATCTATTGCTTCTGACAGCTTTGGTTTTACTTAAGCTTTTTAATTAGCAGTGATGACGGCTTCAACTAAAAAACATCTTAAGAATTGCATAACAGCCAACATCTGTTTATCTGTTTCTTTTCTCTGTTCCATCCTACCGTCCCTGCTGGAAACAATGAGATATGTGTTGTGTAGTTTTGCATATCCTATCGTTTAAAAAAAAATCTGTTTTTAAAAAAAGCATCTTATTGGCCAACCAGATTATGTTGTTTTCAGTTAGTTTTTACTCTTATGCTATATCAAGACTACCTTCATAACATAACTTAATTTCAAAGGGTTCTGGATAAACAGCCTGTGAAATTATCAGTCAGTAAATCAGTATGTAGTTTTTACATACAGTATAATATCTAGATCATAAAATGTAAAATCAAATACAGGGATCTCTACAGGGATAAAACAAACAAAAAAAAAGTCCAGAGGGAGACGTTTGCTTGTGGTCACATGACTGCAAGCATGTCAGATGGCATGTCTGTCCAATTCTTTTATCAGATAGGTTGCTCCTTGCTCATTCTTTTGTGAAAGTACAATCAATCCCAAGGGTGAAGTAGAATGCACATCCTCACTGGTCTCTCTCGAAAATAAAATGCTCCTCAGGTCCTCAAAGCTGTGGATGGATCTGTTTTTCTCCTTCAGCTGCAGGTAATTGAATTGGATTTGTCAGATGAGCTGATACAGTAACAGCGTCCAAGAGTATTGATCCCTTAGCAATAGGCTGGACCAGAGCCGATATTGCAGTTAAGTGAACTGTAAAAAAGGCAAGAAAAAAGTAAATGCCTTGTTCTCTTCTGGAGAAATGGATGGCTATCTATTTGTAGGCTTAAGAAGACTATCAATGCTTAAATCCAGATGTCACATTGAACTAACATGGGGCAGGATGAAGACATTCACAAATGCCCGGAGCAGTTAGACCTGATGAAGTCAACAAGGGGAATGTAAGCATTTAAAATCCGCTTTCCTTTAAATATATTTGTTGAAATGTCAGAAATGTATTGTTTCTCTTCTCTTTATTGGGTTTTGTTCAATTAATAATAAAATATAATAAAAATAAAATATTTGCTGTCATTTCCACCACTTCCAGCAATTTTACCATTAAAGCTAGAATAGTAAAAAAAAATTATAAACACTTTATATTATACTGGTTGAAAACAATGCCAAATATTTGAATGTTTGAGCAGCAAGCTCATTGGCTGCTGATGCAACAGCAACCAGTCAGCTGCGCTGTGTAGATAATGGTGCCATCGCTATAGAGTTAAAGACCCATCAGCCTGCGTCGTCAGAGCTTCAAGCCAGAAATAGGTAATTATGTATTTATTTGTTTTTTTGTAAAAATTTATGTGACCCAAATATGTCAGAAATATCTGCATGTTTTCATTTGAAGCATCTATCATTATAAAGCACAGATCATTTTCTTTTGCAATTAGATGGTTATTAAAGCATGCCTACATAAAGTTATGCCTTATTGACTGACATGTAAATTTAGGCCTGTCACATGGCATGCACAAGAAAAATTTTAAAACATTTTCTTTTCTTTTTTTAACAAAATTACTTTGATCTCTGTTACTGTTACATGTCTTCATGTTCTGGACTCTGTTTGGTTTCATTGAGTCACATGTGTTCTTTGTTTTGTTTTTTCCCACCACTCATTATTCATCATCATCATCATCATGAGATGTGTCTTGCCATTACCTTGTTTCCCCTTTTGTTTGCACCTGTATATATTCTCCCTCAGTCGTTGTCCGATCTCATCTATGTTTGATGTGAAAGTGTATACTCCCAGTTTTTGTTATTAAATCCTGCCTTCATTGTTCACCATCGTTTTGGCTACTGTTTCTACACGTACGTCCTGTGTTAGATACAAAGTAACATAGCCTTGCTGTGATCAAAATGCTTTGATATGTATGAAATGTCACTCTGTCTATGATAAACTGTATAAGCAAGGAGATAGATCTGTTTATCCATTTTTTATGAACATTTTTAAAAGTTATTTGGTTAACGATGGGTTTGGAAAATGTGCCATAGAGATTAAGTACTACTTATGTGCAAAAAGAGCCATTGTAATTTTAGGTTGTAAATAGCATAGAAAGTGTGGTGAGGAGTGCAGGCACTCTAGGCTGGAGTGTAGCCCGACTTGCTGATGGGGACAAAAGGCTGCTATAACCTCTGCTGTTACCCTAATCCATCTTAGTAATGCTAAGTGTCCGGTCAGAAGGCTGGGTGTACCATTTTTAAAGCGTCTTTGATACTTCCCATTAGGGCATTCTGAACCCCCAATCCCTTTGGTGTCATGATACAAAAAGATCAGAGAACAGGTCAGATATATAAGCCAATATCGTTTAGTAGGTATAGCACTTCTGAACATGAGGGGACAGAAATGCCAAAACCATTGTTTTTTTTAAAGTCTTGAGTCTTCAAGTGCACAAGCCCCTTGAATAGAGAATAACTTCTAGAAACTAAGTGGCATTCAGTATGTCTGGTAAAAGCATAGTTGGTAACTGACAAATAGTGTCCTGCCTCCCCACTGCCTGTTTTGTACAGGCGTTTACTGCAAGTACAAAATGTGCGAATATTGCATAAATGTAAAACATCATGTAAGTGATGGACTTACTCAGCTTGGTGGCAAAAGAGTGTAAACAAAACAGATATACGTCCAGTTGCTTCACATGAAATACTACCAGACATGACCTTTCATAGACATATACACTACTGTTCAAAAATTTGGGGGCGGTACGATTTCAACCACTGCTCCAGTCTTCAGTATCACATGGTCCTTTAGAAATTATGCTAATGCTGAATAGATGCTTAAGAAACATACGCCTTATTACCAATGCTGAAAACATTTATGCTGCTTAATATTTTTTTTTTTTTTTTTGTGGAAACTGTGATGCACTTTTAAAGGATTTTTTGATTAAGTTCTTTGAAGTTCAAAAGAATGGTAGTGTAGATTGTTTTATAAACTGCTAAATCTACGGGCGCCAACCTCTCATTTATAATTAGTGATGCATAATCACCAGATGTTAACCAATCAAATCAATTAAATATTAATTTAAACTGAAGAGGGTCACTATTAAAAGTAAGCTAAATAATAAGACTAAACTCCTGATCATGGTAATGAAACTCATAATATACTGTGCAATGCACAAGGTATTAAAGCAAATCTTCATAATTGCCACAGGATCACATTCAACAGGCAATTTAAACCTGTGGCATGATGACTGATGTTTTCATTTCCAGTTATAATCTGCCAAATAAAATCAAACTTTGATACAGGCAGCTACATGTGGTGACCTAACTCCGCTTTAAGCAAATACCTGCTGTGCGCTGTATTTATTAAGTCTTGGTGGCTATTTTATTTTGTGAGTTTTATCAGAAATGTAAATCTTATTTCTTTATGACCTGCTTTGTGATTATCTCTTATAATTATGGTATGTTTTTCAAGTCATCACTCACATTCAAAAGGTTAAATGCAACTTTGCCACCTTTCAAAATTAAAACCTGCATGACAAGTATTTGACTAAATTATTTTTGTGTAAAACACCATGTTTCATTTTCTGAGCCAGATGAGGTTCATTGACTCCTTCTAACCTGTTTAAATTAAGCTCAGTGTTCCCATATATAGATTCCTTCATAAACACCTCGACAGGTCATGCTTGATCACCTATAACAGAGCCACTGAAATTCTAATGCGCTGGAGTGACTGCAAATACCTTCTGCTGAATAATGCATCACCATCTACATTTCAAGATCTGAAGGCATTTTCTGTAATAATTTTCAACCTTGCAGTTAGTCTTCGCTTTATTCTCAAATCCTATATGCAAAGAGGTGATGTTATGATAATTCTGTCCATCCAAACTTACATTTATGATGTTGAAGGATCAAGCAAAGACATGATTAGCATATGTGACTATTCCTTTAACAGAAGAGCAGTTTAATGCTTTATTAATTAATGATGTTTTTATCAATGGACTACTGGAATATACATGCAGAACCTGAACTTGGAAGTGTTTGGGTAAAATCCAAAGGCAAATAGTAAAATACACTCACAAGGGTAAGGCTGTCCCTCATAAAGCCTGCTAACCTTCACATAAGATTGAAGGAGGGTATGCTTTTCTCTTACTACTTACAAGTGGTTCAATATATATGGAGTGTAGAACTTCAAATGCAGCCCACCACAGAATGATGCTTTATTAACCACAAGGGAAATTGGAGCCGCGCACATATCTATTTGAGAAGGCTCTTAAAACCAGGGCTGATCGTAAAGACTTTAACTGTCTTGGATTGGGCCACAGCACTTTAGAGAAAGATTGTGCAGGAGAGTTCCCAAACAAGAAAGAGGACAAATGCACAAGGGAATGTGTCTATGCCACTGTGCTGTCACTGAGAGGATGGTGATAAATGAACTCAGGGAGCTTACTGTAATGGTGGCAATGCCGCGGAGGCACGTGAAAGCATGCGTGGCCCCAAGGTGCATGCTTGAAGAAACGTTTTGATGTGCCATTGCACACACACATATGAATGCATGATAACACATTCACCTTAAAGAGAATAGTCATGTGGGATTGGTATTGTAACTGACAAATGTTCTGTTCTGGGATTTTGCCTTCAAGGGCATGATCATCGTAATAATACTGACCATTAATTTTTCTCTTAAGTGTGAAAGGATTTTAGTCTCTCTCTCTCTCTCTCTCTCTCTCTCTCTCTCTCTTTTAAAGGGACAGTTCATCCAGAAAAATGTTGTTTGCCATCATTTACTTCTGTTATCTGTAGAGCACACAACAATATATTTAAAAAACATTCTTGCTGAGAGTGAGTGGAGAAGTAGAAAGGCGAAAAGCATCTGGTGAGTCCATCAACTTCATTACAGAGAGCTTTTTCATTATATGTTAATGTCCCTTTTCAAAATATAGTATGGACAACTGACATATATAAAATGACACATTTATCATGCTTCTTCACTACCTTGGACAGCTCCAAAAATGTATATAATTATACTCATGTCAACGTGAGCTGAAACTACATTCTAAATTGACAGGATCCTTCCTGTATTTGTCCATACAATTAATGTCAACACAAATACACACATACAAGCTTTTTACTATTTTCATGTGGATGAGGTGAAGAGCGAGTTATTCTCGGCATGCTTCAGAATCTTCTTTGTGCTGTTTTTACCATCTGAAAGGTTCCTTTTTTGCTGGAAATTGGAGATAGAAGAAGCTACAAAGCAAATTTCATTTTTTTTTTTTTTTTTTTTGTTCCACATAAATCGTTTGAATCAATCAGCATATCTTCCATTGGCCAAGCAGCTGTCTATCCTTATCAGCCGGTCACTCATAATTCTGAGTGCAGTTGAATGCTATCAAAAAGTCTTGTCTTCTCGTCCTCCATCATATTTGCATTTTCAATATGGGTGGTTTAAGAGATCAAGGCAGCAGAGAGGGATTTTGCCAATTGATTTCCACTGTCGTCATTACCGGCAGACCGTTACAGATAGCAGAGCAGGAACAGGGATTTAGCTGGAGCGCCACAGTTCCTGAGTGAATTTGGCCTGTTAGGGTAGCCTGATTTTTTTTTTTTGGCAGCATGTGTTAGCAGGAAAGCAGGCAAACGTCGCGGTGTTTCAGCTGTGAAGTGGCTTTGGGTTTCAATGGGAGCCCTGATTTGATCTGTTTTAAGACTGCTTACATTTTGCATCTGCAATCACTGGACAGCTGGATACTGGTTGACTTGGTCAAAGAAGAAAGAAAAATGCAGCCTACTGACAGAAAACAATGCCACACTGATTTCCTACTTTTCAATGTCCTGTAACTGCATTATTCAATTTCAGATTGGATTTATGAAATGGCACAATGCTTTGATTCATAACTATTATTATCCAGAATATTCTGATGTGTCACTGTTTGACATTTAAAGATTATGCCTGAATTAAAATGGATGGTACACAAATTATACAGAATTGTAACATGATGTGGACAGGTCACCATTTCATAAAGTCATCAAATCAAAATGAACAATTTGTATTTTTACTCTGTTCACACTAAAAAACATGTCATCAATCTGTCGCTCACATGAGATTGCAGTAATAGCAAGCCACAACGATCCAATCAATTCCTGATGGCCATAATCAATGTTCAACATCATAATCAACATTTTGTTCTTGTTCGAGAAGCTGTTTCACTCAGATTTATGTGACAATAAAGAAAAGATGTATCACTTTACAATAAGGTTCATTAGTTAACATTAGTTAACAAGAACTAATAATGAACTGCACTTACAGAGAATTTATTAATATTTGTTAATATTAATTTCAACATTTACTAATACATTATAAAATTATTGTTAACATTAGATAATGCACTGTGAACTAACACAAACAAACAGTGAACAACTGTATTTTCATTAACTAATGTTAACGAAGATTAGTAAATACAGTAACAAATGTATTGCTCATGGTTAGTTCATGTTATTTAATACATTAACTAACATTTAACTAATGAACCTTATTGTAAAGTGTTACCGAAAAGACTATCACAACTTTCGCTTCATGTCAGCGTATTTTTAATAACTTCTTTTAATTTGACTACTTTTTTCCCTACTTCATTTAAATAATCATGAATGAAAAATAAAAAATGTAGAAAAATGTTACTGCAATTGGTTGTAAATAATTAAGCAACAGTATTTTGATGCATTGTTTCCAACAGCCAGTTTTCCATATGCTAGTGTCCACACAAATGATTAAACCTATTTTATACTTTTTATTGCTGAAAATGTGAAGGCATCACACAGCAGGCGTGAGTAATAATGAACTCAACAGGACTCAATAATTGGTGACAAAATTCTATAAAAATATTAAGGATAATATGCAAATTTATGAATAATTTGTAAAAAATAGTACCTGATTAAGTAATTTTAAGATCTTTGTATTTCTATCCAGTTAATTCATTAAACAGCACTTTTGAAAACCTGTCTAACTGACACATAAGTATCATTCAACGTATCATATCTGCCCGTTCTGTAAACATGCCATTTTTAAACTGTTTTTTAAAGTAAATATTAAAATATTTATTATTATCATTATTATTCTGACCTCTGCATTAATGCAAAGACACCTTTTATCAAGTTTTTGTCTAGCATTGATGACATAATCCTCTCCTGGAAACACCCACATCACTCCACACTCTGTTGAGTACATCATTGTTGGCCCATGGAAACCTGTAGCAGATAGCTGGAGTAAGTATATCTGTTAGTACCTGGATTTCAGTTTGTCTGTAGTAGCACTGACTGATTTTTGGCAGATTAGCAGACTTTCTTTCATAGAACTTTTCTAGGATATATTGTTCAGCCTTACTTTGTTTCTCTTTCTTTTTCCAAATATCAGGACTGTATGGCTTTATAAAGCCATTTAGAACATTTCCAGCCCAGTCATCGGTTAGCCATTTCAATTTTAAGCCATTATCATATTCATGAAAAAATATTTTTGAAAAGCCTAGAGTGGATGACTACTTCAGCCAGGTTCCCAATGTGAAAAGACACTTAAGGACACTTAGTAAATCAGCCCATAAGATTTATTATTAGCTGTATATTATCTTAAATGCCCTTAATCTCACTCTCAAACACACTTCTATCTAAATCACTTAAAATATTTTTTTTTTTTTCGTTACTAAGACGTCCAAAGCTTTTTTTAAAATTCATATACTATAAAGACAATGTTTTCAACAAGGGAATCATGGACCCAGGAGTCTGTGAAGATACGTGAAAGCTAATTATTATTATTATTATTATTATTATTGTTTTATTATTAATATTATTATATTATTGTATTTTTGATTTAGTTCATTAATTAAATTATGGTAATAGTAAATTTTTCAGCTAGTTTAGTTTTTTTCTGGGGGGGGTGCTGTTTGTTTAGGGCTGTCAAAATTAATGCACTAACAAGTTAAATAAATGAAACAAATACATGTATATACACACTATATATGTAAATACACTATATACTCAATAAGTTCAGAACTATCACAGCATTTGAGGAAACTTATTACCTCAAAACATAAATTAAGTTCGTAGAACTTAAATTTTGTGACAAGTGGGGCGGGGAGAAGCGGAGCAATGCATGTTGGGAATTAGAAATCTCCTGCAACTAAATCATTTTATGTTCAGCTTACTGCAATCAAATTTTAAGCTTACACAATTTTTTTCTGCTAAGTACAATTATTCATTATTATTTTAGTAAAACAATCTTATTTTATTTAATTAATTTCATTGTTCTGTGGCATTTTCATGTCTACTGCAGTCTTGTTGAAAAGGTTATAATATTATAGTAATATATCATAATATATATAATATTTATAACATAGGACTTATTGTCAGACACAGACAAGGACAGATGAGGTAAGTAACAACGTAACAGTTTTATTGCAGATTTGTAGTACAGTGGAGAAAACAGAGCGATGCAGGTGAGTAGAACAATCACTGGTAATTTGAAGAGAGACTTAACTGAAGGCAATTGATATACTGGTATGTTGCAGATAGACGCTGGAGATGAATATTGAAGTGGTGTTCCGGATGATGAAGATCAGGCAGATGGGAAGATGATGATGATGACAGGATCAGGACAGGATGGCAGGTAAGTATCAGGTATGGAGCATAAGGTGAGTCTGTACTGTCCATAAGAGACAAGACCAGATGTGGAAGTGAGGGAACGGTGAGCTTATAAAATGATGTTTGATGATGTTTGAATACCAAGAATTAAAACTACAATTAAATTGTGGCCATATTTATTGTAGAGTTTTGAGTCATGAAATGTATTCTAGTTCCAGTTTTTCAGTTTTATTTTTAACCTCTCTCTCTCTCTCTCTCTCTCTCTCTCTCTCTCTCTCTCTCTCTCTCTCTCTCTCTCTCTGT
This sequence comes from Zacco platypus, assembly GCA_038088235.1. Taxonomy (NCBI): domain Eukaryota; kingdom Metazoa; phylum Chordata; class Actinopteri; order Cypriniformes; family Xenocyprididae; genus Zacco; species Zacco platypus. The sequence continues at coordinate 29,104,318 of CM076085.1, forward strand.
CTCTCTGTCTCTCTGTCTCTCTGTCTCTGCCATGCAACCATGATTCTGAGGCCAAAAACTGGACCAGAGCGCTTGATTCATTCTTGTTTGAGCATGCAACAGCACTGATAGTGGCAGCTATTATTAGCATGAAAAGTTATGGATCTGTCCTGCTGCACATCCTCCAGGGTCACACTATGGAACCACTAATGGTCTGCAACACGTAGCAAAACATGCTTTCAGGGTGCAGACAGTCATAGGTGTGTTGGGGTGCATATGGATTTCTCATGGATGGAATATATTTGGCACGGTATCACATTGCCTAAAGGAGGCAGAACATTAAAACCACATCAGAGAACACCTACATGGTGAACCCTGGAAGAATGTACAATTATTGTAAATCTGTGGCATTTTAAAAAACTCCAACCACCATAAGTGTCACCTTTTCATCTTCCCAGGAAGAGCAGAGGGAAAATTTTTCAGGGATGCAAAGTAAAGTAGAAAGTCCCTGAAGTGCTGGAGCTTTGTAACCTAAGCGAGGCTTTAGGGCACACAGATCTGATGAAGCCCAGTGCACAAAAGGCTCTTCCCCTGCCAACCTCGATAAAGTAATCCCATCTCATTTATATCTCCTTTCAATGCTTTACCGGCTTTGATTTCCTTCTCCTCTTTCTCTCTCTCTCCATCCCTCTCGCCCTGAGTCTTCTGATCTGATTTGCTCGTTGTGATCCTTAACTCACTTGAATTGCTTTGCGACTGTAGTGAAATCCCAGACAGATTGTAAATGTAGCATCTTCCACACTTTAAAATGTAGTGTAATCAGCAGGTGAAATGTGGGAGTCACTATGACTATGTTAGTGGTGTTTACCTCTCACTCCCTCCCACCCTTCCCCTCTCTGTGGGATTTTTAATGCACCTCCTCAGTGAGCTGTATCTGTTGCCTGTTTCTAATTGTGCACCGTCCTCATTCTATCCTGTATACGTCTTAGGATGTGTCATATATTTAGGCCAAGTGGCGAATGATGACAGTACTGAATGGTAACAAGATTGTTCATTGCTGTCTGCTTCCTTGCTAGACTGTGACCTTGTGCACCTCAGGTCCATATCTGCATTGTTGCAGGCTGTTCACCTCTGCCAAGTGTTATGCTCACCACAGTCGGTACTGAAAACATGCAAAATTAAATAATTAAGCTGATAATATCAGGCAAGCAGATGAGGTAAAGGATGTCAAAATCATAGGTAGAGTTTGGGCAGTAAAAGTTTACATAAATTTAGAGACTAGCTGATATATATGATACTTCAAGTGACACAATGATTTCCTCTGTTGCCAAACATATGGAAGAAAAACCCAAACTCATCTGAAAATGCAACTATTTTACACGGTGGCAATTTCGTATGAGTTTGTACACTGCGATTTTCGTTTGGAAATGTATGATTCTTAGCAATTGAGAGTGTGTTGGAAATGCAGTTACCATTTTAGATATTAGATTACAAAATGTCTGGATAAAACTGAATAATACTCTGCCCTGTATTAAAATAAATAAATAATAATAATAATAATAATAATAAACACAAATGGTTTAATAATATTTTATTCACTGGTAGTTTTGGAGTCTAAGAGTCTCTGATTCTTCTTTTTACATGTGTATCATTTAGGAAAAGAAATAAAACATTTCATAATACATTTAGATGGCAATTTTCAAATACTTTTTTTCAATAGTTGGGATGTATGGAACAAAACTATGTTCATCTTTCTGTTGTAATTAAAGTTAAATCATCCATCATCCAAATCATATTTCAAATGTCAAGTGAAGTTTATGTGGAATTTTACTTCCAGTTTCTGTTTCTCTGAAGTTTTATTGATAGATTGATTGATTGATTTGCTTTCTTGACTTGCTGCTTTCAGTTACATTTCATTTCGATGGTTCCCTTTTGACATTCTACTAACTATATTTAAATTTACAACTACATGTCAACTAACTGTTGACGTCGTGACCAGAAAGTATAAAAGCACATCCAGGGCAATCGCTCACTAGCTTAAGGTAGCTGAAGCAAACGATTACAGGTATGCAGGAAGTATGGCAGGTCGACGTAGCGTCTCGTTCCCTCTCTCAGGGAACTAGGGTTACAGTCATAACCTGAGACGTTCCCTTTCGAGGGAACTTCAACGCTGCGTCAGATGACACTTTGGGAACGATATACCAAAACGCCATACTTGCAAATGCCTGTCTGTCTGAAACTGTGGCACATCAGGACGAAAGCACTGAGGAATGTGGAGCTGCGTCCAGGTCGAGATTGTAGTCTCTCACAAAGGTGAGTGGTGAGGACCAACCCGCCGCATCACAGACTTCTTTGAGGGAAACCCTCGATAATAAAGCCTTAGAGGCTGCCATACTCCTAGTAGAGTGAGCCCTGACAGCCAGAGGCGACGGTTGTTCAGAAGAATCATAAGCAGTAGAAATAGCCTCGACTACCCAGTTGCTCAATGTTTGCTTGGACGCTGGGAGACCCCTTTTGTGGCTAAAGCAAACAAACAGCTAATCACACTTTCTCCACAGGGCAGCTCTGTGGACATAAGTGTCTAGTGCTCACACTGGACACACTAGATTCAGCTCCTGGTCTGGGTTTAAGAATGGAGGAGGACTACAGCACTACAGGCCGCGGTACATGGGTAGGAACCTTAGGAATATACCCCACTTTTGGGTAAAGGAACACTTTAACCATGCCAGGTGCAAATTCTAGACACATGGGAGATACCGAAAGGGCCTGCAAGTCTCCTACTCTTTTAAGGGATGAAACGGCTAGAAGGAAAATGGTCTTAAGATTTAAAAACTTGTCTAAGACAGACCCAAGTGGCTCAAATGGCGCTGTAGATAGGCCTTCTAAAACAATGGCCAAATCCCAAGCAGGAACTCTTGTGCGTACTACTGGCCTAAGCCTCAAGGTCCCACGAAGGAAACGGGTGATCAACTGGTTTCTGCTCACTGACATACCACCCACAGGGACGTGGTAAAACCGATCTTGCAGGAACTCTAGCACTGAACTGATAGGGCAGTTAACTGGATCTTGCTGTCTTGAAGCACACCATACTGTGAATAACCTCCACTGTAGTGCATAAAGTTTCCTCGTGGAAGGAGCTCTGGACTGGAGTATGGTCTCTACAACCTCGGTTGAGAGACCAGAATCTATGAGCTGAGCCCCCTCAGAGGCCAGACCCACAGGCTCCATATCTCTGGGCAGGGGTGAAATATCGTACCCTTTGCTTGAGACAGAAGGTCCCTCCTGAGCATCCGAAAACCATATTCGGCTTGGCCAGAAAGGCGCTACCAGAAGTAGACTTATTCCTTCCCGGCAAATTTTCTCCAGAACTCCTGGGAGCAGAACGATTGGGGGGAAAGCATACAGACGAAGCCACAGCCACTGTACAATGGCATCCAGTCCGAGAGGAGCTGGATGCGTGAGAGAAAACCACAGTGGACAGTGCATCGTGTTCTGAGATGCGAACAGATCCACCTCTGCTTGGCCATAACTCTCCCATATGAACTTCACCACCTTGGGGTGAAGTCTCCATTCCCCTGGCCTCAGCCCCTGTCTCGAGTGGACGTCTGCTCCTATATTCTGGGCCCCGGGGATAAAGATCGCTGTCAAGGAGAGCATCTTCCCCCGGGACCACAGGAGGATCTGGTGCGCCAGTTTGCAAAGTGGACGCGAGCGCAGACCCCCCTCTCGATTTATATAAAGAATACATAAAGAATGGAAGGCCCCTTGATGGAGATTATGTGGTTGGTGTTAGAAAGCGCTCATCCAGTTTACTCTTAGGACGAGCGTCCCGCTTCTCGGCTGGCCAGCTGATGTTTAACTTTGACACAGCACGAGTTATCACCTCCACCAGCACCTCGTACACTGGGGAAAGAGATGGCGAGTCTTCTTCCCCCACTCCGACACTCAGCACATCCAACTCCTCAGAGCTAGATAGCTGAAGTGACGGGCGCTCTCTCTGGGCGGAAGAAACCGCAGAGCGGGCTTCCGACACCCGAGATTGGGCAGTGGATCCCCCAGGTGAGGGCAGAGAAAGAGCGCTCACGCCCGTCTCAAACCCCTCTGAGAGATCCATCGGCGAACCCCACGATCTCTTTCTCCGCTCTGCCTCAGCAGCAGCGGGTCCAGAACCGTGCGGAACGCAGTTCTGATCACTCTTGTTAAATAGTGCCAGGCGGGAGCAGAGCGTGGGATGCGGCAGCCTCTCAAAATGCTCACAGTCAGCCCCCTTGAAGGCTGACAAAGCATGCTCCGCTCCCAAACACAAAACACAAAGATCGTGTGTATCCCCACCCGACAAGAAACGCGGGCAGGGAGGAATACAATTTCTGAACGTTTACGTTGCCATTTGACTGAAAGATTGAGCTGTACAATATCGAGACAGACAACAATAAATAAGACAGACAGTTTTCACAACACAGAGCGCTTTGCCGAGGCAAAAAAGCTAGTGAGTGATTGCCCCGGATGTGCTTTTATACTTCCTGGTCATGACGTCATCCGCCCACGACGTCATTCTCGCCGTTGGCTTGTTGACATTCCAGCATCAGACGCATTCACGCTGTTGCGTTCCCAAAGTGTCATCTGACGCAGCATTGAAGTTCCCTCGAAAGGGAAATGAAGTTGTATTTTTGTGTGTCAATAGGAATGAGACAAGGTTAAGCTTACGATAATTGCAAGGTTACGATAATTTCATCTTCACTTGTAGGCAACAGGAGTCCATGGCATTCTAAGAGGTTTTAGAAACTAAACAGCTTGTTGGGAATCAGACCCAGTGGAGATTATAAAGCAATAATTGCATTCCTTAAGTTAATGTGTGATGGAGTGCAAATCAAACAGAGTTGTTTACAGCATGTTTGGGGTGTGCGATATTGACAAAAAATTATATTTCGATATTTTATGGGATTTCGCCGATAATGATGATCAGACTGTATTTTGATGAGTTTGTTATTGTGCTGGTACCTAGGCAGGATTAGTCTCCTAAAGTTTTAGTTCTTCATATTTTGTGTGATGGTTAGTTCACAGCATTGACAGAAATTAAATAATTCAATTGTTTTTTTTACCTTTAATCTGCAGTAAGGGACAATTTTTCTTACCTAATTATATGTAGCCCATTCATTATTTATTAAGTCAAATTATTACATTTATCCATAAATTCAAGAACGTAGAATAATCATACACTGAGTATTGTACCAGTCAAATTAAATCTACGGTGGCCCAGTAGTGCACAACACAAAGAAATTTAAAAACCAAACATAAGTGCACAACACAAAGAAATTTAAAAAGCAAACATAAGTTCACAACACAAAGAAATCAAGCCACAACGGAAATGGTAAAGTTAGATTTCCTTGCCACTGTTCTAAGAGTCCAGAGACTTACCATGTTTAGTTTTAAGTATGTAAACATTGTATATCAACATGAAACATTAATTCAAAATCACATTTGTGCACAATAGCTTCATATTTATTCCTGTGAATGATTTGACGCGCTACCACAGCGTATGATGAAGGGAACGTCTGCCAATTCCACCAAGTGGCTAAAATGAATAATTTGTATTCATTAAAATTACTTTTTCGAGTATGGCCCTGTATGGCATTATAAAGGGAGGAATTTTTTTGCATAGCCGACCCACTTCGAGCCCGCGTACACATTAATCTCTCAAGATCTGATTGAACAACTTTACAAACTCTACAAAACTTTGCCACCTTCACTCACTACTAACTACACTGACTTTATTTCTGTCACGTCTACAGAAGTTCTTATAAGAACTAACAGGTTTAGATGTTAATGATTTATTGCATGGGTCTTCAACCGGGGGTCCGCGGCAGTTTCTGTTTAAACTTTAAGGCCGGGACACCAACCCGACGTCAAAGAACTAGCGGCAACGAAAGCCGTCGGTGTTGTCGCCTCCTGTTGGCTGCGTTTGTGGAAAAAATGTGCTTGAACACACCGAAAGAACTTCAGCCGACTGTCAACTAGCATGCGCGTTCTGCGCCTGCGTATGAAGGAGATAACTGTCTATTTAAGCAGATATATTTGTCTATATTCATCATTCAAGAAGGGAAGCGAAACTAAGACTGTAAGTATACAAACGATAAACACAGCAGCACTTGCTTACCATTTTGAATATCAATCATGCTGATCTTGTTCTTTAATCCACTCCGCTCGTGTTATTATGGAAATATTAGTTCATTCGTGCATCAGGTAAGATGACGTAAAATTAGAACAACCTTCTGTCTGTGCCATCATGACTTCTTTGCTGGCTTTCATAACTTTTGCTTTATATTCTCGTGAACTGACTCGTTTGCTATACTGAACAGCCAATCAGAGTTCTCTCTCTCACCGACGGCCCGACGCCGATTCAACATGTCGAATCGGTTAAAAAAAAAAAAGCCGACGAGGACCAACTTCACCCGGCGGTGCGGAACACACTGAGAAAACTTAGTCAGCCGACTAACAAAAACTGACTTGGTGTTTACTGTCTTTGAGGTCAGTGTTGGCTTTAATTGGGCTCTTGACTTTATTGTATCAGATGTTTTTAGTCTGCTGTAACTGAGTTTTGTTAAAAAACTTTTGTTATGGAACAAAGTCAAGCAAATGTCTGATCATGTGCTGATGGTTGAGTGGTGGTGAAGAGAGTCTGATTCAGAAATCTGATCTCATCCAGAGTTTAAATTCTGAAATGGGTGTTGCATTACAGTAAAACTGTGATTCTATTAGACTGAAATATTTTGAGTGTATATTGATCATTCATATAAGGAAATCTATTTTCTTTGCATAAAGGATATTTGTTCTTATACTGTGAATTCACTGATCTGCACAACCTACAAATGGTCAATGGCAAATGGCAAGAACAAATATCCTGCACTTGAGTTATAGAACAGATACTCTAATGAAATATTGACACAATACAAGAACATTTCTGTTACAAGTACTTACTAATGAATGTACACAAGTATTAGTAAAATTTCTAATCTATGTCTATCTATCTTGTTCCACATTTGTTCTGAATCAGTTTTCAAATCTGTTCAGTCTTAAATCTTTTCAGTTTTCTTACTTCGAGAAATTTGGCAATCAGATGGGCTTAATTCTGGAATTACTCATTCTGGTCACTTTGTGGACCAATTCAGCAGATTCACTAAAAAGAATAGCCTCAAAATAATAATGGATGTTACTGTCCACCATTGATTAAATCTGACCTGAAGAACAGGCCAGTATCCACTATACCTGAATGAAGCAGGTGCACACTCAGCTCACACAAGATGCTGGGTATTAATGCAAATGTAGGTCCTGGTAACATAATCGTAATGTAATCATATTACAAATGGTATCATTTAGTTTCATAATTTAGTACTATGAAATAATTGCCCAAGGATCTAAATGTTGAAGCAATGCATTGCATTTAAAAAAAATAAAATGCAGAAATAAAAAGGCAATCTGCATTCACATTTACAAGTCCCCACAGTCTATCTGTCGACCCAAGGCAGTGTGAACGAGAAGAGGTCCCTAGTCTGGGTCAGGTAAAGCAGCTGATCTGAGCACTACAGAGCAGAGCTGATGCTAGCACAGTCTGACAGTGTGATGGATACTGCTGAGTGAAAAGCTGATAGATTTTCTGTTGATCCCATACCACTGTTTGCTGCAGCTGGGCCTCTTTTTCCAGCCTACACTGACATATGACTGGAAATATTGAGGGCTTTGGGGAAATGGCTCCCAGAGACGAAAAGCATTTTATTCCTAAGCACCACTAAACGAATGATACCCATTCCAAACTTCAAAGTGTGCTCGATGAGCAATACCCCCCCCCCAATCTCAACCCCAAATCTCTGAATTGACTTTGACAGAACTCATAAAGACTATTGCTACAAAACGGTAACATGTTTTTCAGACATTTCATGTTACACTCTATGTTTTTCTAAATGTGCCTATTCCTTATTAACACACCCAAAGCACCAAACACACATAATTTAAAGTGTATTTGAGAGCTGCTGACCCATTTAACCATACTAGATGAGGTGTAGGGTGAGTCCAAGAATTTGTTTTAAAGAACAGCCATGTGTCCTGCAGAGAAAGGCCGCTCCACATCCACAGGACAAGCTGTGCTACTTAGCAGACTGCAGCCTCAGCACAAGAAGTTAAGAGAAACAGTTTCACGTTAATCAGGGCAGACACGAGAGGTAACCTCACAATCCATCTGCCCATGCACCTGCTGGCACTCTCAGCCCCTGGCACATGCCTGTTCCTTAGACTCAAATTGCTCTGGCATGGACTTACTAAAGGGAGGTGCCTAAACATCTGGCATTAAGTCATAATCAAGAGGACCAAGATGTCACCCCTGCCTGACCGTGGACAGGCCGTGTGGTGAAGGTTTGGGACACCTTCAAGCAAGTTAGATTAGATTTAGAAGACTTTAAATTAATTAATATGCATTCATAAGCAACAAACAAATAAAATTCCAAAATTGTTATCTTCTACAATCTCTTCTACAGGAACGACATGAGGGTGAGAACATTTTATGAATGCTTAGTATATCATTCTTGCACTTTGTCTTTACAAGAGGCAATATCAGCATGTTCTTGAGTAAGAGCCCTTTATGCATGAAATATATACTTTACTACTGCTAGGCCACAATCTCATTCTTGCTGGAATCTGTCAAACTGAAACTTGAAAAGAGTCTCATTTTGAACTAACTATAATCGCCAACTCTTGAATGCAATGTTCATAAATTCAAACAGATCCATTCACAGTGTGCTACAAATGTCAAATGATTTTTGACACAAAGAGCTGAGATTGCAGCAGTCATATTAATGTATTTGGATGTACTGACTCGGTACTGATGGATCTGCTGTTCGAAATGACTTGAGCTTCTGAGAAGGGTTCAGAGATATTCATGCTGCTCATATGAGATGAAATTATCAAAAGCCAGTAACTCAACACATTCTTCTTATATACAAACAAGCAGTCAGATACACAAGGTGCTTCGCCAGATATATTGTAGCAAATTATACACATGCAGGCACAAGTTGCTGAGCAATTTGTTATTTTTCATAGATTTCATATGAATAAGAAAATCCATTTTATGCTAAAGAATATTCACTATTTGAAGGCCTGCATTCAGTGGTTGAGCTTGCGGTATGTTAAAAAGCATGTGTCCTTATTTTATAAAAAATGATATGATACTTGTAATCCAGAAATATGTGTGATGGCATTAATTCATTTGAATACAAATTGAAATGGAGCACACTGAGTTTGACTGTAGGTAGAACTGAAAGCTTTTGACAGCTGTATGCAAAATACTTAGGAAGTCTGATGAAATGGACAAAGTTGGCTAAGAACAGTGAGTGAGAGGTACAGAACCTGTCTGAGTGAGTGAAGAGAGAAACTGATAGATTTGGGTCACTTTTAGAGGATGCGTGCATCGTGTGTGTGAGTGTGTGTGTGCGTGTAGGTGTGTGTGTGTGTGTGTGTGTGTGTGTGTCTGGGGATGTTTTGAGTATGTGTTCAGAGAGCAGCCAAGGGAGGTTAGAGTCAGTATCATCACAATACTGACAACAGGTGCATAATACCTTATATCTATTATGCTTTCTTTTCAGAGAGGGATAGTTCCCTACAAAATTAAATTAATCATTTACTAAGTAACATGTCATTCCAAACCCATAGTAATTTTGTTCATGTTCGGAAGACAAATGAAAATAACTTTAATATTCTCTCATCCTTTTTGTTCATGCAATGAAAGTCCATGCAACCAAAACTTTCTTCTTTTAAAAAAGTACAAATGGACATAATAAAATAAACCATATTAATCGAGCGGTTTAATCCAAGTCTTCTGAAGAGATTTAGTCGTCAGCAGGCAAACATGAAGGCAGACTCCCCTCATCACATTATAGTCCCCTTTCATCTGCCATGATGAAAAGACAGGACTCTAAAACTTACACCTCCAAAAGAAGCTCCACAAACAAAGAACTAGATGGGCTAGGATATAAGCCTGCAAAGACAATTGTGGAAGAGGAGAATGATGACATTAACATTCCAAAGATAACAAACTGATTTCACCACCATTTCCTCGATTGTTCACCCCAGTCCCTCAGTAATGTAAATGACCACTGACTCCACTCTCCAAACAGGTCTTATCATGAGGCTTGAAGCCACAAAGGATGTATTTTTTACACAAAATGGGCACACAATGGACAAAAATGGAGCAAATATTCTCCATTTCTATTAACAAAACTGTACATAATTAATGAGTGTTGTTTGTGTACATGCAAATTCCTCCTTCTCAGGAGAGATTAAAAAGGTTCTCACTGAGACATAGAGTTGTTCAAGTTCTGAGTTCCAGCTCCAGTTTCTGGTTCCAGTCCCAAGAGTTTCCAGTTCCAAGATCCACTAAGTTGAAGGAACAAGTTGTTTCTCTCTCCCTCTTGATAGAGAGAAACAAAGAAATTCTGCAAGAAGTGAATTTGGGGAGTTTGGAAATAGCAACTGGATCAATGACCATAAGCTCAGCGCAACCCATTTTCAAGGTCTTCTGCATTAACTTCGGAATATTTTCAGAGATCTTCCAGATCTGCATGTCGTGACTTCTGCACCAACTTTAGAATCTTCTCTTCAGGGATCCTTCATCTGCATGTTTCAGATTATAAGGATTGTCTGCACAGAAGTTAGAACCTTCAACTTCAAGGCTCCTTCATCTGCGTGTTCCAGAATAAGGACCTTCTCTGTGCTCCTGGAGTTACATGTTCACAAGTATTCGTGTTCGGATTCCAACTCCTTTCTTCCCACTGCAACGTGGCCCAGCCGAGCAAGTGGAAGATGTTGCTGCTTAGACTCAGCACATCACCAGGCGGAATGTAAAAATATCACTTACCAAACCTCTTTCCAGAGACCTTGACATTTGTGTATATTGTCGGTATATGATTTAATCTAATTTGCATTAGATTTTGCACAGTTGATGTAAGTTATTAACAAATAATCTCTCAGTTAATTTGTTGAATTCAGAAGAAGGTTTACTTGTTACTTCCAGAGGAACAACAGTTCATCTTTCCAATCATAACTCATTACTGACATAGCAACATCCAACTCATTCACGTGCATTAATCAATCTTTTTCCATTTGTTGTTAGTTTCTCTTGTCTATGGTTTTGTTAATAAAATCATTTTATTACACTTGTGTCTGCCTTGTGTTGATAATACAGTAAGAGGCTCTGCAAGTTAACGATACCTCACAAATCCTTCAGACTGGTCAGATAACAAACTTCATCTAATTTATAAAATTAACGATCTTCCATGATTTTTCTTTACTGTCAAGGTGAAATTCCCTGGCTGGTGACCTGTAATAAGAAGGAATCATCTGACACTCTCACACTCACCTTGTGACCAAAAACTCAATATTAATATTAATACTAAATAATAACATTTAAGACCATAAAACACAACAGAAACACGACTGTTTTATAGGACAAACAGATTTACATTTATATTTATTAACAATGAATGACAGAAAAACAGCAGTGTCACAATGTGGATGATTACTATAGGATGATATGGTCCAGCATCAGGCGACCATTAAGCTGGAGGTATGTCATCATCTGTGTCCGTTGACCATACATGTGCCTGCAATTAACTGCACTAATTGGTAGGTCCACTTGGTGGCAGCACTCACAGTTGGGTTGTCGCTGTTAAGTGCTAGTCAAAGAAGAAGATGGAAATTATAATGAAACAAAATATGATGAGGGAAAAACAACTACAATGGATGTGCAAGGAGGTAGAAGAAAGTAATATGTAGCATTTATAAGATCTGAGAACGTAGCTATGTTTCCATCACCCTGTTTTTATGTGTGTTTTGAAGTATCGCATCAGAAACATGGTTTTTGACTTGTGCGAAAAAGAGTTAATGCGAATAATGGAAGGTGGAAACACATCTAATTCTCTCTCTCTCTCTCTTTTTTTTTCTCTTTTTTTTTTGCAAACTTTGAAAAGATTCACTTCACGTTTGGATAAAGACCCAGCTAATCACATTTAATTTAATTCATTTTTAGAACGTAAAAGCTTTTAGGCCTCACTTTTTTGAGAAATCCTTTCATGTAAAGCCAATCCTGCACTGTGTTGAAAGCCCCCCTGCCTCTATTTCTCTCTGTAGGTAACTGATGAAACATTGGGCTGCATGATTGTGGCCTGGTTTGGGCCGTGGTGGGGTGAAAATTGGTACCTGTATTTTTAGAGGGGCATTCTTTACATTCAGATGTGAGATTGCTGAAAGAGAGCATGTTGGCTAATTAACTAAATGTCTGCGCCATTTAAGTGATGAAAAAAAGATTTCAGCATTAAAAATCTCCAGTTGTGATCACCATGCAACACAAATCCAGGGCCAGAAGTTCTCAGCAGACATGGTTAAGTAATAACAATGTTTGGCGCACCAGCGGAACCAGCACCAAGCAAAGCCCCTGTGGGCGGCTACTGTACAAATCAACAGGATTGTTTGAAAAACAGCTGGTGTTTCACAGTTTGACACAACCAGCTCCTGCCTCCTCCCTTCCTTGTCTCTTGCACAAACCAAAAGCACACATTAATTTCTTTCATTTTTTCCTGCATGGCTTAACACCACTACTATTTTTCATCTTAAATTACAGGGTTTTGGTTGCTTTTTTTGTTTCATTATGAAAACGTTACTGTTTACTGTGTTCTTTCAGTTTACATGGTGGATTACAAGTGAGAAAGACAGAGATATATTCTGTATTCCACAATGGCAAATGAAAAACTATAAATCTGTAGTCTGTTAGCACAGACAAGATACATTAGCATTGTTACATGCTTTCATTCCCAAGGCAGCAGCACACCTCTCCTGTGTCACATGTCTTGACACACGTGTCTAGTTCGCACGTGTAGTCTTTGTGCTCAGTGACGTATGTGCCAAGCGGCTGCTGAAATGCTGTATATGTGTTGGGATAAACAGACAGCTGCGCAAACCTCCAGGCCAGTCTCACTTTTAAAAGACAAAACTCTGCTCATCTTAGTGCATTCCTTCTTCTTATGTAAAGTTAGCATGGAGAATCTAGCATTGTCTTCAGACCCTGAAATGGATAGTTCAGCCAAAAATTAAAATCATGTCATCATTTAGTCACCCTCATGTAATTCCAAACCTGTAGTAATTGTTTTTTCCCCCCTGTGGAACATACAAAATAATCATCTGAAGAATGCTGTTTTTTCCCGGTAAAATAAATCAGCAGGGTCTAAAATAACATTTATTTTCATTATATAGATGGAGACATTTTTCAAAAAAAAGAAGAAAGTCATACAGATTTGAAACAACATGAGGGAAAGTAAATGATGAGTAAACTATCCCCTCAAGGAGGTAAAATATTTTGTGGTTCAAAAAGTGAATTTCATTCACAGAAGCAGAGAACTTAACAGTTAAAAGAATTGGTAATATCTATCCATGAACCTGCTGTTTTGTGGTGGACAGGAATCATATCCAGCCACTTTTGTTATTGTCTTACCTGTTAGAAGTAAAGCTGGGATTTTGTCATTCCAGGAGACATGTAAACCCCCAAACTGAGTATGGCACCACAACTTATCATTCATCTGTGTAATAAGAAGTTGCTGTGACAGGCCCTTCACTTTGGTGAGGCTCTCTGCTGCTCCATAAGCACTTCATTCAGATAATGAAGTTGGCAGTGCTGGGCCTCGTTTCATGGATGTGCAGCTCATTAGTGTCAAGCTTGTAATAGTCTTCTGTCTCTTTGAAATGGTAGACGAGGACTAATACCCTGCACCATTAAAGCAGGAATAGGCCTTTGCACTTTTTGGTGGCCCTATGAGAAATTTAAGAATCCGATTGGGTATTGACATGCAGTGGGTCTCTGGATGGATTCATGGATTCAAAGGTGTCACTTAAGTACCAGTGGAAATCTATTTGAGCTAAAATTCATGCAGGCTTTGGGTTATCTTGCTCTCTCTGTGTGAGTCTTTCTCTCTCTCCTTTATTATTTGTCTTTCATCTGATGTTCTGCTTGACTTCCTCCTGTTGTTCATCTGTGAGATTGAACCTCTGCAATGCTCTGCTGACTCTCCACATAGCCGTCATGGATAAAGGTTTGCAGAAGGGAAAACAGAGAAAGAAGAATAAAAGGAAGGAAGGAAGAAGGAAGTTCATTACCGAGGTGATAATGCTGAAAAGCAAATGATTGGCAGCAATGGTCTGAAACAGCAGGGAGTGATGTCCTTCACACTGTTGTGGATACAATTTGTTCGGCTCAACATTAATAAAACATGCAGTCAGCATTCCTGTTTTCTGTTCTCCAAAGAATAAGCCAGCAAAAAATATTTAGAACACATAAAAACAACATAAAGATGCAACAAGAATGTACATATGTAGATTATTCCTGCAGAAATTCAAATGTCCCAAATTAAATCATTGCACTTTGTACTATTGTGGAATCAAAGAACTATCTGTCTCAAGGGTCCTGGAATCTTCCACAAATCCACTGAGACACAGTGATGTTGTCTATATGTGATGTGTAACTCCAAGGTCAACAGCATCCTGTGTAGCTCAAAGAAAAGAGGCATAAAATTCATTCATGCTCCTCAGGACACAGAGACAATGAGCATAAGCAATAAAAGACCTTACACATCATTAAAAACAATTAATGGCTAAAACACATGCCAGGAGCTATCAGCCTTATACTTTACACAGTTTTGAATACTAAATATGAAAGCTGTTGAACACCAGTACTGATAACAAGATAATGTTTTATGACTTTAATGCCTATTAACCCCACTATTGAAAAGATTTTCTATCATTTATGACACAACCCTTCCCTGGCATTGACAAGTTTTTCTAAACCAAAAGGAGTGGATAGAGGTTGTTTATGCATAAGTAACCTAACGTGATCGCCAAACATTCAACAGCATATACAGTAAGGAAAATAAGTATTTGAACACCCTGCTATTTTGCAAGTTCTCCCACTTAGAAATCATGGAGGGGTCTGAAATTGTCATCGTAGGTGCATGTCCACTGTGAGAGCCATAATCTAAAAAAAAAATTCAGAAATCACAATGTATGATTTTTTAACTATTTATTTGTATGATACAGCTGCAAATAAGTATTTGAACACCTGTCTATCAGCTAGAATTCTGACCTGTTAGTCTTCCTTTAAAATGTCCACCTCCACTCCATTTATTATGCTTTGTTGGCTCATATACCTATTCAGTACATTGAAATAGATTTTCTGGAGTTAATGCTTGAACAGAGGCACCTGGCGGTCCAGATGCTTCTGTTTTTGACTGAAAAATAACACTCAAATAGCATGATTGGGAGGCCAAGGCTCTATTATGGTGGGCAGTGGTAGACTAATGTTGAAGTACTACTCACAGATGTTGCGCAACCCTCAGTAGTGCTGTGGATAGTCACATCTAAGATAATACCACTGCAAACACAAAACCTCACACAGCCAGGCAAGCACGAAAACACTTTACAGCACAGCTGGTGTGGATGGAGTTCATCACTTCTGTGGTTTGCTACACTGTACCTGCTGGCTGTATGTTTTGAGGCTTGGAGAAGAAGCCCTGTACTGTTTTTTTTTTTGTTTTTTGTTTTTTTCTTTTTTCGTCATTGGAATGGATGTCAGTGACCCCTCTTAACTAATTGGAGAAAAGAAAGCCTTCCACATTCAGGCGAACAAGCCATATTCCTGTGTAGCATCAAACATTTTCATTTAATTTGTGTCCACCCAAAGAGGTTTCCCTGTCAAAATCAATAAATCCATTGAATACCGCATGTCTTTAGTTTAATCAATGGAAGACATGGTTGTATTAATGGAAATCAAAAATTGATCGGGTATAATTGTAATATACTTAGAATATTAGAAACTAAGAAGTAGAAAAGCAGCAGCGTACAGCAATCTGATTACCCACTGAAATGGGTAAAATAAAAAGACATAGGAGAGACGGAGGCAAAGGGAGCAAGTTGAAATGCTGAGAGGAGTCCGGAGACAGTGGTAATGAAACCATCATTCAGGGGCCATTTGTTCTATTTCACCAGGGTCTGTTTATTCTTTTCCCTCTCCTAACACACCCCAACAACAGCCGCACATCTCCTCCTCCTCTTATTACTCCAGGTTTATTCTGTCACAGTTGAATGTTTTTTCAAGAGCTCAAATTCCGCCTTGTATTAGATCAGTGCGAACAATCAGCAGTTCTTTGAGCGATTCATTTATTGCATTAGTTTTAAAATGCATCTCATGGTGACGAGATATAAGAGCTCAGCTCAGCTGGCCCAGACCACTTCCTGTATATGATGTTTTATTAACAAAGTTCGGGAGGAACACATTTAAATAATCTAACTAATCATCACATCACTCCAACCTGCAGTCATTACAGTTTTTCTCAGTCGCTTTGGTGCATTTCTCACATCACTATTTACATCTGCATAACAGTTAGTTCAACCTCCACAACATTTAGTCAGTTTTGCGCATCATAGTAGCAGTTTCTCATTCCTTCCAACAAATTGCAAATGCTTTTGGACATCATCAATTGCTTTCATACAACTATCTGCTGTTTTATAACATTATCCTTTGCTTATGTCATGTCAGTCAAAATTAACTATACTTGTGAATGCTGAATAGTCATTCCATATAAAACTAATAGTCCTCATTTCATTGCTTGAGTCATTATATACAAAAATGTTGAACTAGTTGTCCAAATCTTTTAGACAAACAAAAACATTTTTTAGACAATCTTTAAAGGGACATAATCCCTGAGAATGAGAGGGTCTAACTGGAGACCATCTGAGCAAGTATATTGTTGTTTTGGATAATGTGCGTTTTCACGACTCAGATGTCGTCAGACTGTGGTTTGCAGCACATGATAGGATGCTGGTGGAATATCTCCCTCCCTACTCACCATTCCTAAATCCAATAGAGGAGTTTTTCTCTTCCTGGAGGTGGAAGGTATATGACCGGCATCCACATACCCAAATGGCCCTGCTAGCAGCCATGGATGCAGAATGTGATGACATCACAGCAGAGTCCTTCAGAGGGTGGATTCGCCACTCAAGGAGATACTTTCCTCACTACATTGCAAGAGATGATATTCACTGTGATGTGGATGAAACTATGTGGCCAGACAGAGAGGAACATCTGGATGTGCATGAATGATTACAGTACTATGTATGTTGTATGTTCAGTTCCAGTATGTACTGCAATATTGTTTACAGTTGTGCACAGCTCTACCCAAAGGGAGTTTATGTTTGTAGAAAATACGGGTGTATTTTTTCTTTTGCACAATACTGTGAACAAATAGAATTGCATATGCAGTAAAAATGTGAAACATACATATTCAGTGTCTTGTACTCAGTTACCTCACTAAATACAGTAATGTGTAACTTTACTGTATTTTTCAAATGGCTGTTCAAATAGTAGATAGTGCTGTCTTGAGCATTTTCAGGTAGTGTCACCAAGATCTAATTTTTTTGTATTGGAAAACATTTATAGAGTAAACTGTCATAATGAAAACATGACAAAGCCATTTGACTATCTTGTTCATAAACAATAGTGTCAGAACTTTTCATTTTGATGACACTGACTGATATGAATACTTGCTTTTGAGCAATGAGCTATCTATTTTGAGCAAGTGAAACGCTTTTGCAGGTTATCAACTAGGTTTTGCAGTTTGTACTAATTGTTTTGAGAACTGCATTAACTGTTGTGCAAATGTAAATAGTGATGTGAGAAATGCACCAAAGTGACTGAGAAAAACTGTAATTAGCATTCAACATCAGCATGAGCAGAGACCTATATATATTCATGCAGTCGACTCACCTAGGTTTGTTGGACAGTTTTCAGCATCCCTCCACCACCCTGTCTCCTCACACTTTGTCTGGTTACTTCCTAAACCAGAATACGGGGGGAGTACTCTGGGTTTGGGCCAAATGCCGAGCTCGGAGCCCTCTCCTCGGACAGCACGCCAAATTTGCATACTAATTACTCTATCTGATTATTTGTAAGTGTGAACCCGTGAAATATAGTATATATAAAATCTAAAGTATGTTTTAATGCAATCCACTTTCTTGTCATTGAATCATATTACACTTTTTCTCAGTCGCTTTGGTGTATTTCTGGAGTCTGGAGGAAGAGAGGAGAGGCACACAATCCACGTTGCTTGAGGTCCAGTGTAAAGTTTCCACAGTCAGTGATGGTTTGGGGTGCCATGTCATCTGCTGGTGTTGGTCCACTGTGTTTTCTGAGGTCCAAGGTCAACGCAGCCGTATACCAGGAAGTTTTAGAGCACTTCATGCTGCTGACCAACTTTATGGAGATGCAGATTTCATTTTCCAACAGGAAAATTTTCCACAGTGCCAAAGCAACCAGTCCTGGTTTAAGGACCATGGTATCCCTGTTCTTAATTGGCCAGCAACCTCGCCTGACCTTAAACCCATAGAAAATCTATGGGGTATTGTGAAGAGGAAGATGCGATATGCCAGACCCAACAATGCAGAAGAGCTGAAGGCCACTATCAGAGCAACCTGGGCTCCCATAACACCTGAGCAGTGCCACAGATTGATCGACTCCATGCCACACCGCATTGCTGCAGTAATTCAGGCAAAAGGAGCCCCAACTAAGTATTGAGTGCTGTACATGCTCATACTTCTCATGTTCATACTTTTCAGTTGGCCAAGATTTTCTAAAACTCCTTTCTTTGTATTGGTCTTAAGTAATATTCTAATTTTCTGAGATACTGATTTTGGGATTTTCCTTAGTTGTCAGTTATAATCATCAAAATTAAAAGAAATAAACATTTGAAATATATCAGTCTGTGTGTAATGAATGAATATCATATACAAGTTTTAAATGGACCAATGGAATTAGTGAAATAAATCAACTTTTTGATGATATTCTAATTATATGACCAGCACCTGTTAGTTTCGACTTGGTTTATGCCAAATTTGGTGGTACTACCAGTGATTTTAAGGTAGGTGAATTTGGTTTGGAAACTTCAGAAATATTTAACTTCATTTTTCTCAAAATTTACTTTGATACTTTTATTTTTATTGATGTAGGTCAGATTCCAACAAGGTTTTTTAATTGAAAATGTGAAAATAACAACATTTTTTTTTGAATATTTGCTCATTGCGACTCATTTGCCAGCACAGGTCACATATTTTGTTGATCCTGGAACAATACTCTGTCTGGCAACAGAGTCCTGACCATATCCCTACCCCTAAACCTAACCCTACCCATAAGTTATCCCTAAAATCAGAGGGAAATGAAAAATGAATAACATTGATGTAGAAGCACCCAACCCTGATTGTTAGCCTAAACTTGACATAAACTGTAAACTGTAAACAAGTATTACTGGTTGAATGGAATGTTGTTCCAGCATCAATAAAGATGTTGATTCAAGAACATGTGGTACTTGGCAAAATCAGGTTCTGCATATATGAATAGGATCAAATTCCCGCCAAATATATTATCTAATTGGATATACATGGATCAAAAAAATAATAAGCATGATTTCAAAATGTAAAAACACATGTAAAAATATATTGCACAAAATGAAAAAAAAAAAAAAAGCAAAACGATCAGAATAGCAAACAAAGTGGTTCGCTTAATAAATGTTGAAGTTGATAGCTTTCAGTTATACTGTAACATTGAATGTCTATTAAAGTTTTTTTTTTTCATAGAGACTTAGAGACATCAGTATCAGTGATACTGGCCTTCATTCATAAAAAGATGCCATTAAATAAGTATTTAAAATATACTGTTTTTATACATGTTTGCTGTGAACTTATTACAATATAAAAATATTAAAAACTCCAATGTTTTGAATTGTGATCACAATTAATGAATGATAATAAATTAATTTTATTTAATCGATTTACACCACTAGAGATGTTTTAAAATCAAAATGATATTAAATGCTACTGATACCATAGAGAATCAATAACAAAGAACATGATTGCTCTGAAGTTGTAAGAATGTGTTGCTTTACAGTTGTCACCTTTCAAGCCGAAAACATAAGTTTAAGTAAGTTTACTGAATATAGATCTGCAGCAAAGCATATATATATATATATATATATATATATATATATATATATATATATATATATCAAAGCATATATATATATATATATATATATATATATATATATATATATATCCTTCAAGACAGTAAAGCTTTTGGTCTCTCTAGAGCAGTGCTGTCTTTTTAAATCATCATCATCATAATTATAAAAATCCCCCGGAATGGAAATGTGCAAGCATTTCTATTATATTTCTTTAGCTTGGGGACACAGACATGATTATCTTTTTAGTTATAAGGTGACCTCATTCAATTAAAGAAGTTTGGAAGGACATAAAATCAATGGAGGACCAGAACCAATTAAAAAACAGCTAATTGCTGATGCATTTTTAAGTGGATTGACTAAGTAGCCGTCAATAACAACATCTCCTGCCAAGGAAATTATGCTGCGTTTACACCATGTCGCAATAACCATAAATAAAGCTCAGATCGGTGTGCACAGTGCCGCTTCAAGTCGAACACACCTTAAATCTGTAGTAATCAGGTGGTATAAATAGCTCTCAGAAATGTACAAGTTTACGCAATACTGATTTTTTTCCCATGCACTGTAAGATGTCTGCAGTCATTTTCAACATTCTGTTCTTACTTTTTTGTTGTTTTCCATCTTGAGAAATATAGGCTGATTATAATTGTTGTCAATTTTATGCTTTTCTGACATTTCAGATTATTACGTGTTTCACTCTCATTGTCAGTTGTGAAAATGTTTATTTAGCCAATAATAGCTTTGGGATGGACACCATTAAAAGAAAAGATTCACTGTAGTTGATGTATTGCAAAAGAATATATAAAATAAATTGAAGAAATAAAATGATTGTAAATGTTACAATTCAATCATAATGTTTTAATGTTAACATTAAAAATAAATAAATGTAAATAAATAAATAAATAAAATTCAAGGAACCATGAAAAGGGAACTAGACGGGAACGCCTCTATGATTGCGTTATGAAGCACGTATGAAATCAGTCCAATGGTGTGACAGAATGTCATAGGTGGGAAACCAGGAAACTATAAAGCATCCCCAGACCAAACAGAGTTAACTTCTAATAGATTGAAGCAAGTCGAACATAGGCATGCCATGAGGGCGACACAGCATCTTGTTCGCTTTTCAGGGAACCATTCAAGGAACTCGCACTGCGTCGAAACTCTGTGTGAGCGCCATTGTATGAGCAAATGCCTGTCAGTGTGAAATTATATGCGCATACTAAGATGAGAGCACCTGCGCACCTGGAGTGGATTCGAGGTCAAGGCGATTTGAGGTCAAAACCTCACGAATGTGTGCGTTGAGGACCATCCTGCCATATCAAAAACATCTTGGAGGGAAACTCCAGACAGTAATGCTTTAGATGCAGCTATAGTCCTAGTAGAGTGGGCCCATACAGCCAAAGGTCAAGGCTGACCAACCGACTCATAAGCAAGTGAGATGGCCTCGTCCACCCACTTGCTCATCCTCTGCTTAGATGCAGCTCTGTGGACGTAAGCATCTAAAGCTCTAACTGGACAGAGCAGATTTAGTTTCTCTTGGTCTGATATCCAGAAGGGAGGAGGAGAGAAGGCATGCAGTATTATAGGTTTTACAGTACTAGTAGGAACCTTAGAAACATAGCCCAGTCTAGGGTGAAGAACAGCCTCTACCATACCAGGTGCAAATTCCAAGCACAAGGGAGAGACCGAGAGGGCTTGTGCGGACTGCAGGTCTAAGCCTCAAGGTGCCACAAAGGAAACGAGTAACTAGAGGGTGTCAAAAACAAACCACGAGTGTGGTAAGCAGCTAAGGCCAAAATGCACACCTTTATTGTGCAGGGGAATAACCCTGGAGAGAATTGCTCCTTCGGGAACTCCAGCACTGCACTCACTGGGCAGTTAACTTGGTCCAACTGGTGACTTCTGCACCATGAAGTGAATAATCTCCACTTCAACGCATAGAGTTTCCAAATGGACAGAGCTCTGGAGTGGAGGATGGTCTCAACGACCTCGGTTTACAGACCTGAACTTATGTGCTGGGCCCCCTCAGAGGCCAAGCCCACAGTTTTCACACCTCGGGCGGGGGTGAAAGACCGACCCAATCACCTGAAAGAGAAGGTTCCATCTGGGTGGAATCTCCAGCGGATGCCATCACTAGGTCCGTGAACCATACTCTGGCCGGTCAGAATGGGGCTACTAATAGAAGACAGACCCAGTCCCAGTAAACTCTCTCCAGAACTCCCGGGAGCAGAGCGATTGGGGAAAAAGTGCACAGACATAGCTTCGGCCAGGTATGCACCATAGCGTCCAGGCCAAGAGGTGCTAAAGAAGTGAGGGAGAACCTTAGTGGACAGAATGTCATCTGTAGAGATAAGAACAGAACTACTTCTGCTCGATCGAAGTTCTCCCATAGGAGCTCCACCACCTCAGTCTCCGTTCCCTGGGCTTCGGCCTTGGCAGGATATCCGCTCCCTAGTTTAGATACCCCGGGATTTCCCTTGAGCCCACAGAAGGATCTGGTGAGCCAGCTTGTATAAGGGGTACGATCGCAGACCCCCCTAATGGTTTATATAAGAGACCACCAACGTGTTGTCGGTTCGGATAAGCAAATGATGGCCTCTCAGAGCCAGAGGAAGTGTCTGGGAGGACGTATTAGTGCTGCCAGTATTGCTGCAGAGGTTGAAGGGGTGGGGGGTCAGCCTGTCAGTGCTCAGACCATATGACGCACACTGCATCAAATTGGTCTGCAAGGCTGTCCTCCCAGAGGGAAGCCTCTTCTAAAGACGATGCACAAAAAAGCCCGCAAACAGTTTGCGGAAAACAAGCAGACTAAGGACGTGGATTACTGGAACCATGTCCTGTGGTCTGATTAGACCAAGATAAACTTATTTGGTTCAGATGGTGTCAAGCGTGTGTGGTGGCAACCAGGTGAAGAGTACAAAGGCAAGTGTATCTTGCCTACAGTCAAACATGGTGGTGGGAGTGTCATGGTTTGGGGCTGCATTGGAGCTACAGTTCTTTGAGGGAACCATGAATGCCAATATGTACTGTGACATACTGAAGTAGAGCATGATCCCCTCCCTTCAGAGTCTGGGCCGCAGGGTAGTATTCCAACATTATAACGACCCTAAACACACCTCCAAGACGACCATTGCCTTGCTAAAGAAGCTGAGGATAAAGGTGATGGGTCATACCTCCTGACCTAAAACCTATTGAGCATCTGTGGAGCATCCACAAACGGAAGGTGCAGGAGCGCAAGGTCTCTAACATCCACCAGCTCCGTAATGTCATCTTGGAGGAGTGGCAACCTGTGAAGCTCTAGTGAACTTAATGCCCAAGAGGGTTAAGGCAGTGATGGAAATAATGGTGGTCACACAAAATATTGACACTTTGGGTCCAATTTGGACATTTTCACTTAGGGGTGTACGCACTTTTGTGGCCAGCGGTTTAGACATTAATGGCTGTGTGTAATAGCAAATTTACAATGTTATACAAGCTATAGACTCACTACTTGACTTTGTAGCAAAGTGTCATTTCTTCAGTGCTGTCACATTAAAAGATATAATGCAATATTTACAAAAATATGAGGGGTGTACTCACTTCTGTGAGATACTGTAGTTTAGTATGCGGATGCCCTGGAGTCGCAGTAGATCCAGAAATGCTCCATGCTGTGAGGAACCCGTTCTATAGCCTCCTTTCGCAGAAGAGCTTTTATTTCCATTTCATAATCAGAGCCTGATAGGGCTCATTGTGAGACTGAGTCTGAATGGTGTAGCCTTTGGTGAGTGTCTGCAGGACCCAGTGAGACATATTTGGTAGAAGTTTCCACTCAGCCAGAGAATTAATTAAGTATAATTACACTATTAAGGGAACCAGACTCTCAAGTCTCTGGTGTATTTCGAACAGCAAGCACAGCACCCTGAAATGGTGCACCGGTAGGGAAGCTTCGTCCCGATCCACAGTGAGAGGGAGTACGGGTAGCGATGCTCAACTTCCACAAACATGGATTTTAGAAAGGGCACAAAGCACTCGGTGCATACCCTTACCATAAACATGGATTTTAGAAAGGGCATGAAGCACTCAGCGCATGCCTTTACAATAAGCATGGATTTTAGAAAGGGCACGAAGCACAAGGCACATGCCCTTACCATAAACACGGTATTTAGATAAGTGCACGAAACGCTCAGCGCATGCTCTAACCATAAGCATGGATTTTTGTCAATAGTATTTGTAACTCCTCAAAGCCATAAATATATTTAATTTCATTTCTCAAAATTAAATGCAGCCAATTAACAATCGGACAAGTATACACAGTCTGAATGACAGGCTGAATATTCATATTAGAATCTAAAATACAAAAAGAATCATGAAATCAAGGCTTGCAAATAAACATTGGTTTGCATGCTGTGATGGAAATGTTTTATGTGCGGGTTTTAGAATCGGTCAAAAGGGTCATTTCAACATGGAATTTACAAAAGATGTTGACTAAGGATGCTACAGTACACTAAGGATAACTAGACTTTTGACTAAGGTTGACTAAGGATAACAGTATAAAACAGCATAACTAAGAGTCACATGATTAGCTCAGATCATTATAAACCAATCACCAGAACAAATCACAGCGAAAAGACTTGAGTGACATTGATTTTTACTCAACTGTAAAGTTTAAATGTGTATGTACAGTGACCTCCCGGCTGTAAATAAAACTACATTTCTGCAAAGAGCAACTTGGATGTCGTGTCAGCTATGTGCTGCGCAGCTATGGAATAGAAGTACTGAAGATTCCACATTCAAAAGACCACAGCAGAGACAGTGATAATGTTTGAAGACTATAAAATCGCCCTTGGGGTGAGGTTGTAATACTCGGAGTTAGTATTAATGATCCTGTGTTGGACCAGTGTACACCTGAGAAGGACGGTGAGAGTGTATAGATGCTAAAGACCTGTGTGCTCATGTGTGATTGAGGCAATGATAGTAGCTTCTTTATGGGATGCCGTCACCTTACTTCGGGAGGGGAATTACCTCGAAGTATTGTAAATGTATTAGAAGTATTCGAGAAGGGAATTACCTTGAGATACTGAAGTATTATATTGTATTATAATCGGGGCGGGAATTACCCTGAAGGTACTATTGTACTGTATTGGTATTATAGTAT
Source organism: Zacco platypus (assembly GCA_038088235.1). Classification (NCBI taxonomy): domain Eukaryota; kingdom Metazoa; phylum Chordata; class Actinopteri; order Cypriniformes; family Xenocyprididae; genus Zacco; species Zacco platypus. The sequence continues at coordinate 29,129,524 of CM076085.1, forward strand.
TGTATTGAATTATATTTGGGATGGGACTTACTCCGAAGGTACTGTAGTACTATATTGGTACTGTAGTAGTGTATTTTATATCGACAACTGGAGGTTGTTTGAATTGTCAGTGGTGAAGTCAGATTAGTATTCAGAATTTCCATGACAATGCGATCATAGGAACAAGAGAGAAAGGGAAAGTCCTGTCAGCTCAGTTCCATTATAAATAAACTGCGGATCCATAATATGTAGATTGCCTCGGCAAACGCAAGATCCGATTCCCTAGATTCTTCATTGCAGACTTGTAGTCTGTCCAAGCCAATGCAAGACTTATTTCCCTCGAAAGGAAAGCCATCAGGAGCATAACTAAAACTCACGATAGTGCACTCTTTTCTTAAGCATTGTGCAATTTTATGAATGAACACTGTCAGCCCACACGACAGCTGACTTGCATGTACTGCTCCCAAACAAACAACACTTTAAATGCGTGTATCCTCTCTCATAATGTAGGGAGGGCTTGTTCACCTTTATACTCCTATATGATTTTATAGGAGTATAAAGCAGCCATATATATATATTGATTACGTTCTATATATTCTCCTGGTTATGTTCAGTGTTTGTCGGTTCTCGTCTATGTAAGCTGTGTGTTCCTGCCTGTCTGACGTCTCTTTGCCTATTTGGAATTAAAAACCCTTTTGATATAAAGTTCGTTGTACTCGTCCTGTTTTCCTGCAACATAGCGTGACAGAAGAACCGCCCTACAAATTGTGAAGATTATAGCAGCGTGTTCTCTGTTTGTTTTGCCATTTGTTAGTTTCATTTTTGTTTGTTGTGTTTTCCTCGTCTTCTATGGATCTCCCCGGTTTTCGTCTCCTGTTGTTGGAGCAGTGGGAACAAACATTGGAGGACCACACGCGGACCTTCCTTGACATTGCTCATTTAACACACTACCCGGACAACTGCCTCTGCACGTTCTACCAAGTGAGTTTGAATGCCACATGCAGAGCGCAGTTGTCCGGAGAGGGTCCGCGTGAGGATTTCGCTGCCTTTGTGGAGTGGGTGCTGACGACCTGCAACTCATTGTTCACCATCGGCCTGGAAGAAGAGGAGCTTGCCAGCCCCACTCCGGACCCTGAGCAAGACCAGCCACCATCTCGCGGCACGGAACGCCAGCATGAGCCATCGCTGAGTGGAGCAACAGAGCCGAGGTTCGCCACGGAGACAGAACCATGGAAGGAGTTTGACCAGGTGCGTGAGCCGGCTACAGTGCTCGTGAGGGAGCTTGCGGTGTAGAGCAAGGGCAAGGAGGAAGGGCCCGCCCACTGCACCGCCGCTGAGGGCTTGGATTGTGAGTTATTATTAATTTCTATGTCGTCTGAGTTAAGGGGAGGGGGCGTACTGTTAGTTCTGTCATTCTGTTCATTTTCCCTCAGTGTGTGTTCGTAGTGTGTCTAGTTAATAACCCGCACCTGTTTCAGTTTACCCTGATTACGTTTATCCCTCATTATCACCCCTATATATTGTCCTGGTTATGTTCAGTGTTTGTCGGTTCTCGTCTATGTAAGCTGTGTGTGTCCTGCCTGTCTGAAGTCTCGTTGCCTATTTGGAATTAAAACTCTTTTGATATAAAGTTTGTCGTACTCGTCCTGTTTTCCTGCAACATAGCATGACACATTGAAAGGTAACTACTTTTCTCTTACTCTTTGACTATACAGTGTCTATGATACACATTTTCAGATGTGTTTGTTCTTAGTTTTGTGTTCATGGACTTTACATTTGTTTTCATTAGTCACATATTCCTTTGAGTTTCCCACCACTCATCAATTTCCATGGACACTAATCTTCATCACAGCTGCTCTTCATTTAGTTAATCACCATGCATACTTAAGTTTGTCTGGTCTCGTTTGAGTTAGTGTTTGTGTAAGTGGCGTTTGTTTTGAAGCTTTTGTGGATAACTTTAGTTAGATAACTTTAGATAACTAGTCAATTTATATTTAATTCTATTTTGAATATTCTTCTTATTTGTGTTTTTCTGCATCTGTGATAACAATCTACTGTTAAAGAACAGCAAAGGTGTGACCACGACTCTTGAATTGATGCTATTTTGTAACGTATATAAATTGTCAGTTTCTTCCAGTCTAATGAAATCTGTGGGTAAAAAGTGTAGTCATGTCCATTAAATTGGTTTACATCACATACTAAAATGTTCTTATGTTTATATGTGATAATTGTAGCTATAAACAAATATGCATGTGTATAAATATATACCAGTGACAGGGCCAAGGCTCATTGATGCACATGGGGAGTGAAGGCTGGCCCACGTGGTCTGATCCAACAGAAGAGCTACTGTAGCTCAAATTGTTCAAGAAGTTAATGCTGGTTCTGATAGAAAGATATCAGAATACACAGTGCAGCACGGTTTGTTGCGTATGGGGCTGCATAGCCACAGACCAGTCAGGGTGCCCATGATGACCCCTGTCCAGGGGGCATTGTGAGCATCAGAACTTAATCCAATCGAGCATCTGTGGGATGTGCTGAACAAACAAGTCCCATCCATGGAGGCTCCACCTCGTAATTTAGAGGACTTGAAGGATCTGCTGCTAACATCTTGGTGCCAGATACCGCAGCACACCTTCAGGGGTCTAGTGGAGTCCATGCCTCGACGGGTCAGGGCTGTTTTGGCAGCAAAACGGGACCTACACAATATTAGGAAGGTGGTCATAATGTTATGCCTTATTGGCATATATATATATATATATATATATATATATATATATATATATATATATATAATATGCTGATCTAAAAATCATTTGTAATTTTTGTAATCATGACATGAGGTGTGATTGAGTTAGTGAGTTATAAGAGAACTGTTCAACTCTGAAACCCCACTGATAAAACTAATGGACTTCAGACCTCCTACAAAAAATATGTGAGAAAGAAGTGAAGGATTCTCATTATATAGTGATCACAATTTTAATCTAAATTAATTATCAATATTAAAACATTTTAATTGAGACATTGTGTACAAGACTGTGATGACACGTCTCCTACAGTAAACTATATTGGAATCATAATGGAATCAACAGCTCTCAAAGCTGGTCATTTTCAATCTGTTGATAAAGAGACAGCACTAAGAACAGCTGGGAGCCAATTCTCCTTCCCCTAACCATGAGTCATGCATTTTTCTAAAGAAGTTCAAAGTGTTTGTTCAAAGAGTTTTTTCCCTGAGTATGTGGAGGGTCAACAGGGCTGGCACGTGCCTATAGGAGATCTATGCAGCCGCCTAGGAAGGTAGCACAGTCAGGGTGGCAAGAATGAGAGGGATTTAGTTTTTAATTTAATTAATTTATTTATATTTGGCATATTCGTTTGGAATTGTTTTCATTTATATGAAAAATGTATCACCTGATTAGTTGTTTTAAATCTAAATTATCTTTCCTTCATCCTACCAAGTATCAAAACCCGCCCCAACAAAGAGAGGAATATGGGTCTTACCTGTTGATTTCTCAATGGCCAATCAGAGGTAATTGACCCTTTGTCAGCAGTTTGATTGACAGGTGATCTAACCAATCATAACCGCCATTTTGTCTGACAAAGAAGTCAGGGGAGTTAGTAGATTAACGTTGGTGAAAAATTTTGTGTACTCACGTCTTTCCGCGCTTGAAACAACATTCCTTCTGATGTCCATTCATGTTTATTTGATGCGAATGAATGAAATGAATTAGCATGAAGAGATGATCGGTTCACAAGCCGTTTGAAGGAGCTACAGTGATCTGTCACAACACTTTAAAAAGCCACTATACGGTATTTATTGTTTAAACTTCTTTAAAAAATTACAATATTATAAATAAGAAATGGTTTCATATTAAAAGTAACCTGCCCTGTCTTGTCTGTTGATGTGTTGTCTGTGTCCTCTTTGCATGATGTGTGGTGTGAGAGCGCATGGCTTGTCGGACATAGCAACAGTAACTAAAGGGGGCGGGTTTTTGCGAAGGGGTCAGTTAAGTTAGAACTGAACAAAAAGCGTTTTGAGTGGTGAGTGGACTATGAGTTCTGCATGCTCACAAATGCTCTCATAATAACAATGTAACGCTGGGATGATAGGAGACGACAGTTTACAATAAACAAACAGGTTTATTCCAAGATGAAACAGACACGAACACGCCACAGTGCGCAAACAAACACCGACAAAGGAAGAACAGAACAGGGCGGTATTCCAGAAAGGAAGGTTAACTTACCGTCACATATACCCTGAACTCAAGGTTGATTAACTCAAACCTTGCTTACTCCAGGTATGCTGGTTCCAAAAACGCATCAGGGAGTAAGTTCAGCCAACCCAGAGTATGTTCCCGTTAACACACAAGACATTCTCAACCGAGCGACGAATCGATGATTCACCATGGAAACAGACGCTGAGAAAAAGCACGCCATTCCACTTCCTTCTTCTTCTTTTGTTTAATGGCGATTTACAAAACCTACTTAGTGCACATCGCCACCTATTTGGTGATTGTGTAGTAATTTTTTCAATCTTTTTACTGAATAAGTAATCTTTATTCACTGAGAATAAGACTTATATTGTTTGTTTGATGCTAAATATTTAATAAGATATTACATATGTATTTTATTATAGAAATTATAGAATAGAAAACGTCCTGTTATAAAAAGGAAAAAAAGCACATCAGATGTGTGTGATTACAATAAAATAATTACATATATTATATTATATATAAATTGAATAAACATTTAAACATTATAATAGTGTTTTACACTTTATACATATATGTACGTATGTATTGTATAATATTATATATATATATATATATATATATATATATATATATATATATATATATATATATAAAACTGTAACTATGTACAAATTTAGAAATGTAGTTACCGTGATAAAACTATATTAATTAAATAACACACATCTGAATGCCTCTTAAGAAAACTAACCCTCAAACTTAACCTGCTCCGGAGCAGGTTATGTTCAGAGAGTAAGTTGCTATGGTTACTTACATACCCTGAAAGTTACCTCAGTTTTTGGAACCGAAAGTTGAGGTTATCAGCTTACTTACTCTTAAACATACCTGGGTATGTCACATAACTTGCTTTCTGGAATACCCCCCAGGAAGTATAAATACACAGACGGAACTAATGAACACAGGTGGAGGAAGTTAAACTAATCAGGGGCAAATGAAGACAGGTGCAGACATGACGTAAACTATAACATGACAGGACTGAACACGTGACATTACGCCCCCCCGGAAAAGGCGCGTCCTTGCGCCGTGATGAAGTCCATAGAAAAAAATAAAACAGGAAAACAAATAAAGGGCGGAGGCTTCGGAGGAGGGCGTGGAGCTAGATGAGGGCAGTACCCTGGAGTCGCTGGGTCCCAACCCCATGGTGGCGCTGACGGTGGGAGGGAGGAGTCCAGGTTGCGGGGCGGGATGATGCCCTGGGGCCGATCGCTGACAGCGGAACCATAGTACCCCGTGGAACTTCCCGGCCGACAGACCTAGGTGACACCGCCGGACCGGAAGTTTGGCGCCGAGCTGCAGGCTCACGGGACTGAGGTGGTGACGAGGCTCTGGCTGACTGGGGCGATGATGGTGCGACCGAGGATGACGGGGAGGTCGTGAGGAGGGAGGAGTCCGATGACGCCAAAGGGGTGATGGGTGGAGGCGTAGCCGTAGTCCCGGAAGTCCGAAGCTGAGCATCCGGGCAGACGGGCCGAGGAGCTGGTGAAGGAGGCGTGGGCCCAGGTGCTGGTGACAGGCTGACGGGATGAGGTGGCGACGTGGGCCTGGAGGCCTGAAGGGGAGCCGGGGACTCCGCCTCAAGCTGGGCTGGTGGATGGGAAGCCCGAGGTGCTGGAGAGGAGCCGCATGGAATGAGCGGCGGGGGCAGAGCCGAGGAGCTTGCCGACAGCAGGGGGACCGACGGATCCAGGGGACTGGCCGTAACCAGTGACGGGACCGGGAAAACAGGCAGGGAAACAGATGGAAGGCTTCCGGACGGGACCAGAAGAGAAGATGACGGTTGAAGGGTGGGGATTAGGCTGGGGATTAGGCTGGGGATTAGGGTGGGGATTAGGGTGGGGATTTGGGTGGGGATTTGGGTGGGGATTTGGGTGGGGATTTGGGTGGGGAAAGGATCTGCGGTCCACAGGTCTATTAGGCAGCGGGCCGCTCCTGGCTCTGATATGGACTCATTCACTCGCCTTGCCAACGGGGTCCCGAAGTCATCCACTTCAGCTCCGATCTTGGAGCGCACCCCGGGCTGCCATGCTGAAGCGGAGCGCTCATCCCTCCGGCACATCCAGACCCAGTAGTCAAGGTTCGGTCAAGCCTCCGGGCTCAGCAGGTATCGCAGAGTGGGTGAGTCCATATTTAAATTTCTCGAGTTGAGAGGTTGGTGTTTCTGTAACGCTGGGATGATAGGAGATGACAGTTTACAATAAACAAACAGGTTTATTCCAAGATGAAACAGACACGAACACGCCACAGTGCGCAAAGCACAAACAAACACCGACAAAGGAAGAACAGAACAGGAAGTATAAATACAGACGGAACTAATGAACACAGGATGAGGAAGTTAAACTAATCAGGGGCAAATGAAGACAGGTGCAGACATGACGTAAACTAAAACATGACAGGACTGAACACATGTGAAAAAAACAAACAAATTTTTGACATTATATAAATAAGAGATTCATTATACAGACAGCTTCATTTATTATAACAGAACTTCCCAAATCCCTTATACAGTATGTTTATTTTCTGTTAAAATTAACAGTGGTTGGTGAATGTAGACACTAATAATAAAAAATGATTATTAAGAAATGATTAATCAGGGGTGTTTATGCTGGGCTGTGTAGGTTGTGCAACGACACGTAAATTGAAACTATTACAAGGAAATATATGTGTGTGTATTGGGGAAGCACTTCTCCTTAGCCTTCCCTTGGAGTTCACCCTCCGCCTTCGTGTGTGAGAGAGAAAGCGGAAGAGAGGTCACATAGCTCACCTTTTTTGTGTGCGTGATATATATATGGCATATATTTATAACCTCTATTCATAACGAAGAGCTGTGCACACGCAAGTGATGGTATTTCAGGTGTACAAGCTTTGCCACTACTAGAACTACCAGCGATTTGCCGCTTTCGTGTGTCTCTCTTTGAAACTGAACTAGTGATTTGTGCTTTGCGCGTTCTATAAATTGTCTTTATGCCACTGCCGGCCCAATTCATCAGCGCCCCACCAGGAATTCTCCCGAATCTTCCAGGAGATATCTTACTATATAACAATACAGCATGGATTTGCAGTTAGTGGTTACGTGCTTTCAATTTTTTTTTTTTTTTTTTTTACATTGCAGAATAAAACAAAAGAAAAAAAGAAATCCGAAAACATGTTTGTACATGCTATTATTTTAGTGCAAGTTTATTAATAAATCAATAAACAAAACATCCAGTCTTTCACATGCATCTCAAAATGCCACAGATTAAATGTCACATTAAAGAGTTAGTTTAATTTAGGCTTTTATTCAGATATGCACATTGACTAGTGAACATAAACAGAAGCTAACCGGAACCTGCTTGACCTGCGAGAAGAAACCTCATTGGTTCTTGTGGAAACTCAAACGTGCTGCGCAACACACAAGAATGAACTTCATTGGTTCTTATGATTGAGCTTCCATTTACCAACTGATGTGTTTGTTGATGAATGTTTTTATGTGAATAAAATTCTAAATTAAATCTGCTCATCATATATGATGTCTCTTCTGAAAATTCTGCACACTACAAAAAAACAGTACTCTCTACCTCTAAAAAAAAGTCAATACGCAATGCATAATAACTTGCAAATGCAATAGGGACTAATAAGCAACGGTGATACCACAGACATTTTGCAAATTCAGGGAGTTCAGGGGACATACACACTGAAATACATAGGCCTACATAAAAACGTAAAATAAAAACATGGCTGCTTTAAAAAGTGTTACTGTGTTAGTTGTGCAATGCAGTCACTAACATTGGCACATGCTGAAGTTGTGTCATAGTTCTCTATCAATCAATAAATAAATAAATAAATGCAATGGGGACTAATAAGCAACAGTGATACATTTATTTTGTCATGTCAAAAGAAAACACACATGTACTCTGTTTAAAAAAGGGGTTCTGATTCATTCCTGAAATGAATTTCATTTTTTATTTTTCATATAGATGTGCTAAGGATAAATAGGTGATTTTAGTTTTAATTTATGATAAAGTAAACCTACACTGTTAAAAATTACCTGTAAATTTATTAAAATTCATTACAGTGTAGTTAGACATTAACTATGAATCGTTTAGTCACCCTACATTTCTTGTACAATCAATGGGTCTCATTCTCTAAGCATCCATATGCACAAATTTGTGTGAAATCTGTGTATGAACCTTAACACAAACATTTCATGATTCATTAATTAAATTCTAAAATTTATTCTAAATTTATGAAAAAATGTAAGATCAACTGAAACCACTCATACACAAAAATCACATACTCTTGGTAGCCTTATAAACATGTTAAGATGAAATTTTAAACATAGATATAGATCTTAAATATAAATATTATATTATATAAATGTTATATATAAATATTAAACAGGAAATATCGCTAAATAGTCTTAAGGAAATAACAATAAACAAACTCAACTAACAGAGACGATGACCCTGAACTGAACAAAACAGGAAGTATTTATACGAAAGGTAACTAAGGGATCTAAGGAGCTAATATAATTGACAACAGGTGAACTAAATGAGAAAGACACTAAGACTAAAAAACTAGGTCAAAGAAAAGAAAAGAAAACACAAGACATAATTGTGTAATCTGTCCTTTTATGGCAGCGTGTGTGACTCCACAACTCCAAGAGATGTGAGATGCAGTTCAATGATTTATGATCTATCGTTTTCTTTACACATTGTGTATCTGCAACATCCAATATGCAAGAAGCAAGAAAATGGAAGGAATACATGATAAATGGCATGACATGCTGTGTGCAATTTATCGTCTACGATAATATCGTAATTGCTGTGTTAACAATGTGCAATCTGACAATATCGAGTATGTACCTCACTTTGCCAAAACCAATCAAAAACACGCATAGAGAATCCATACACCACGGTCTGTGTGTTTAGTTTCATTTTTATTGACTTTTTGCATTTATTAGTTACTGTACCTGTTTCCTTAGTTCCTTATTTCCCACCAGTCATCAGTTGTCATGGACACTCATTTAATCATCACAACTGTCCGTTGTGTTGTCATTATCACTGTGTATTTAAGTATACTTTCTCCACGACTACGCGGAAGTTCCAGTGGATTTCCATCACCGAAAAGCCCTTGCAGAAACTCTAGTATAAGATTTATTTGTGGAAAAGAAAAAAAAAACTCCCGCAGTGTTTGGGTGCACCATGGAGAATTTCATAAACTTACCCAAGAGCTCCGTCTGGACTATGCGAGATTCAAAGCCTATTTCAGAGTTGACAAGGACCAGTTTGATAATCTTTTAAGAAAAATTGGCCCAAGCATCACCAAACAGAGCTTCTGCCGTGAAACCATCTCTCCTGCACAACGACTCTGCGTTTGTCTGAGGTAATTAGGCTACAGTTAGGGTAAGGGAAAGGGTTGATTGGATGGTTCTTGTCACATGACCTGTGCTGCGCTTGCGGCATTCTGAAAAGTTGATGTTTTCATCTTGCCGCAGCACAGGCGCGCCTGGAAAAAACGAGTGCGCCGCGACAGCGTTGCTTGCATTTGGAGCCAGTTGCTGCGTGTCTACATAGGAAATAATGAATATGCGTGTGCAAAAGACGCAATATGTGAGCGGCCCCTTAGAGGAGTATGTGTAGGAGGTCCTCAGCCTTAGCCATCTTGCCACATGTCATGACATCACACTCATGGAGGGTTTTTCAATCGGAATCGATGACGAGATCCGGCTGGTGATGCAACGGGTAAACTCCCGCTGGACAGTGGCTGAATACATCAGCTTCGCCTGGTGGGTTTACGGATCTTCTTTTGCTGAGGGAGAAGTAGAAGAGGATCCAGCAATTGACAGCACTAGTTGTTATTATCACTGCGCATTTAAGTTCTTCCTTGTGGTCCTTTCCGTTGTCTGGTATTGATTGTGTCTTGTCTCTGCTCGTCACCTGCTTCTCATCTTGAGTACCTATATAAAAGTATTGCATCCTTCATATCTCTGAAGGGTCTTTGGCTTTATCAGATTTATAAAAGACAGAGACAGCATACCGATTCTTTCTGAAAACAGCACTTACAAGATGACTGCCCACAAAACAGACATTTCATGCAGTTTTACTTACCGCCTGCACTTTAGACTCATGACCGGTATCTTTTATCGCTGGGACCATTCCATCTTTCAGTTTCAAATGATCTGCAAATCCGAAAAGCAGGGAACAAACAAACAAACTACCTTGCACAACTCTTTCCGGGGGTTACTGCCCCAGAAAAACAAACTGCATCCACTGTTTCCTTAACACTGTGCAGCACTGCGGATGACTCCCGTAACCCGAATGAAGCACGCTGATGGGCGTGCTCTTACTCTCGCTCTGGTTAAATGTCTTTTATCTTCAGTTGATTTCATCGAAGGCTGTGACTGAATTCAGTTGTAGTTCTTGGATTTCTCTGTCCTTCAGTGATTCTGCTTGTTAACAGCAGGTGTTCATCATTAATGTTCAATCATTACTTAATGATCTCATTAACTCTGACACTGCTTCAATGGTACTTTAACTCAGTAGTGCGCGCACACATGACCACTAAACGGACTAATTAACCTGGGCATTTTTCTGTGAACTATTACATAAATCTTACCTATTTCATGTATGTATGACTGACAAATATGAAATATGAAGTTTATTAATTTGTTTATGTTAAAACTATGTAATCAAAATGAATGGAAAATTGCTATGTAATTAAATTACATAAAATTGATGTTTAGACTGAAATATTTTTTTGAGTGTATTATTTTATTGAACAGTATATTTGAAAATATACAGAATGATATATTGTGTTAATATATTACGATATATTGAATAATACATAAGGAATTTTCATATTGAAAAATATGTGACAAAATATTTACTAATATAATATATTTACAAATATAATAATCATAATGTATGTAATTTTATATTCAGTAACACACTTCATAATATATAGATACATGGCGTAAGATATGCTACTGCATGTGTATAAATATATTATACACAGAGAAAAATATATAATGTATATTTCTTATAATTTATAATTATTTACATTATATATGTTTAATATGGCTTGTTAACAATAGCACAAGCACACCTGCTTGTACTAAAGTATTTAGCAAAGAGATTATAACTGTGCTTAAAAATGCACTTTTTACAAAGCCATTACTTTTTAAAATATAATAATATACAGTCTTAATGACCTCTGTGAAGTTGGCACCCCATAAAACGAAATAATCTCCAAAACTATGCCATTTGTTTGTGCTGGTTTGGCGTTTGAGATATTAAACATAATTTTTTTGGTCGTGTGACGTCACTCTCCACCCCATGTTGTTCAAATCGCACGAAACCGGTGCCGTTCGTTTGTGCTCAATTTGTGCTCGATTTGTGACGTAGATGGAACCATCGTAAATTATTCTATTATTTACACTTTGCAAATTCTTTGGCGTACCACTGACAAGCAAGCCGCGCTCTCCGTCCATCTCTCCATCTACCTGTTCGTTTGTGCTCGCACAGGGCCGCTGCTGTTATTGTTCTTTTTTATTGTTTTAATGCGCAGCTTGTCAGAGCTGTATGGCTCTGTGATTAGTAGTAAATGCTTCTGAATGCCAGGGGGCGCTCTTGCTCAGGAACTCAAAATATGCCCTGCAGCAGAAGAAGATAATACGTCATATCGCTATAGCTGAATAAACTGAAGATTGAAACGGTTTGACTGATTAAACATGATTAATAGAAACACAACTGCCTTATTCTGAGTAAGAAATCACATCATCTCACTGAAGGATGCTCAACTGTCGTTACGAAGTGAGTTTGCAGTAAAAACATGTTATTAAATGTTGTCTTTTGTTGGACAAGATGTTAATAAATGCTTCTCATGTCTGGAAAGATGTTTGACGCGCGGTGCTTTTTTTATACATTATAAGTGACTCAAACTCGCAGTGCTTCCACATGGATGATGATTAGCATTTGGAGCTGTACTTTGACAAGCTTCTTCGCAGTTTCTTCACTCATTTTAACTTCTGTCAAACGCCACACTCTGAACACGCGCACGTGATAGTATTTAGTATATACTTCGTGCAGCGTTTTGATTGGTTTCTAAAAATGAGCGAAATACTTGATAATATGATTTGGCATATCGTTAAAACATCAATTACGATATTATCACACACCCCTAATTAATACTGAGCAAAACATGTGAAATAACACTTAATTGTAACATTTACTCAGCTAACAGGCAAAAGCAAAGCATGCTGGGAACTACTAATCTGTTTTAACCACTGATTGTAAATCATTCTGTGAATGTGTGTGTGTGTGTGTGTGTGTGTATATATATATATATAACACATTCACATTTATATGGGAACATGTATGTGCAATATATATAAAACTTTATGAATATTACATGTAATGCTTTTTTGTCTTAATTTCTAAATATTTTTTTATGTATCAATATGTTGCCATACATGCATATATTGTAGTATATTTAAAAATATAACCAGTAGCTTACCATGTATGGAAATTTATTATGTAATATATCACATTATATTTTGCAGTGTATTCGATTATTTATTTTTTTTACTTATTTTTTTTTTCCGTAAGGGATTACAAATGGATCACAGTGTAATATCATTGTGTGGCGAGGTAAAACACTCATAAACTAAAAGGTATGTAGCCTCAGTTTAATCCATTTACACAAGTAGCATCACTATGCTGCATATTTGCCTGCTTTGTACTCCAGTGCACTGTTGATGGGATTGCATTGATAGCACTGTACTCAAGCTTCTGGTTTAGTTAATTTTACCTCAAAATGATATGCATTCTCACACCTTAATCACTCAAGGCAAGCTCTTAGTGGCATCTTTCCATGACTAGTATGTGTTTCAGCTATAAACTCTTGCCATAGTGCTATCTCTTTAACTTTAACATGTATGGTTATAAGGAGGGGAAAAGGCTGCACACTTTCCAATCACTCACCAGCCTCTGGCGCCTCTGCACTTAATAAGGAATTAACAGTACCAACTGGGACTCACGGAAGAAGATTTATGTAATCTAAAACAGGCACAAATAAAGTTACTTGGGACTTAATGGACCCATTCAGTGCAAATGGGTCCCAGCTCTCAAAACGGCACTCATAGAGTGAGAAGTATTCCTAAGTGGTGTGCAATGTGTCCAATAACATTAGAGAAGAAGGGATTTCAAAATCCAACCACTCTGATTTATTTCCATATACGTATATGACCTCGATTTCAAAAATGAGCTCAATGTGCGTTTGGAAACATGTCTGTATTTGTTACTGTAATGTTCTCCAGAGCAGGTTGATCTGAATCTGTGTCGACAATTTGTAGAGGAATCGTTCCACTCCTCTTTCACTCTTGACTTCAGGCCTGTGAGCAACTGTCAAAGAAAGAAAATGTAAAATGAAAAGAAATAAAAGATCATAGAGGGGTTTAGCAGCACTGACTCGCAGTCACTACGATTCATTTGTCTATGCCTACCATACATCTTTCACTGGCCTTGGTTCTCTCTTGGGTGGCCTGAGAGGACGAGCCTACTGGGCCAATGTAATACTCCACTATAATATAAATAAAACGTTCTGGCTCTCTGAAGTAAAATATGTGTTTGGAAAAGCCTTCATCTGTATCACTGCCAGCAATATGAAATGTTTTATCAAAGTCTATAAGAAATAGAAATAAAAAAGTAAAGGTGACTTTGGGGAAGAAATGAAAAAATAAGTGGGGGGAAAAAAGACTGATATCTAACTTTTATTTCATTGAAAGTGTTGTTCAAGTTGGAGCTTTTTAATATAATAAACATTAGAGTGTCTCATTCTGTCCCTCTCACAGAATAAAGAGCGGCTGGCGAATATGGCTTTCTTCTTCGGCTGTGTAGTGAAAGAGCTGTGTATGAATTCCCACTGAACAGAGCGACTCTTTTTCCATATTGAACTTTGGAATAAACATTATACTGAAGGCACTGCAGATCACTTTTTTTCCTAGAGCCGAGGGAATATGTTTGACATGTCTGCATTTAACTACAACAGAGATGAGAGAAAGTGTTGAACTATTTTACTCTCCTCAAGGGAGTGCATGAAAGAGGCATCCACATTAAGTACAGTACATCAAGGTGCTAATAAATAATTGCATGATTTTGATGAAATGTACATCATCAAAGAGTTATAATGGCTTTTTTTTTTACCTAATAGAAGATTAGCATACGTTTGAAATCTGTAGCGTGATTCAAAGGAGAGCAGTTGAGTAATGCACAGGTGTTGAGATAGCAGACCACCTCACAGCAGGATAGACAGCACATTTTGTAATCATTGTGTATACTGTTTTCTGGGTGGAAATATTTCTAGCTTATGTTAGCTTTTGTTCTTTACATATAAGTGTGAGAACAGGGAGACAAAACTCAGACCTGACAGCACAATTAAGTATGAGTTGAGGTCATGGAAAGAGAGATACATCATCTGTAACCCCATGATAAAAATCCATGTTGTAGCTGTTTCTGGCTTATCTTGGACTTGCAGTATAAGGTATCATGCATGTGGGTTGTTAGTTTCACTCATATCAAATATGCCAGGCTCCGACCTTATTAATACTGGATTTTGTTAAAAGAGAAGAAATTATATATCGTAGAGTTCGGGGATCTGTGGTAAATCTCTGTGACTATATGTGTGGCAAGAGAAAGAAAGATAAGACAGTTAAAACGGATCATAACCCTGCTAAAAAATCCTGCATTTGCATCCTGCAAAATCCTGCATTATTGACAGCGCTGACAATAAGTTCTTATTAATAATTCTGTGTCCTACTGTGCATGAGTTTTGGTGACCATTGACTTCCACTGTAAGGACAAATAAACAAACAAAACAATAACATTTATCAAAATATCTTCTATTATATAAATACAACATGAGAGTGAGTAAATGATGACACACACTCACACAGTCAAGTCACCTTTATTTATATAGCGCTTTTTACAATGCAGATTGTCAAAGCAGCTTTACAGTGATAGAGGGAACATAATTTTAGCTCTACAGCAGCTCTAGAAGAAAATAGTGTCATAAGTAAGTTCAGTATTGATCCATTCTGTTGCAAAAGTTATTAATTATTAATTTAGTTCATTTATCTATACAGCAGCTCAGTAGAAAACAGTGACGTCATTATCCAGCTCAATTCAGTTGGCATTCAATGGTGTCAATGCAGGCAGATCAAAACATTGTTGAATATCACGTTTTATCAACTAAGCAAGCCAGAGGCAACAGTGGCAAGGAACCCAAACTCCATCAGGTGACAAAAATGGAGTAAAAATCCTTGGGAGAAACCAGGCTCAGTCGGGGGGCCAGTTCTCCTTTGGCCAACAATAAACACTGCATGATTATGCTTCAGGCAGCATTGCAGGTCATTAGTCAGATTGGCATCGGAACATTCAAAATATTTAGTCCAGTGATATCTGGTTGAAGATCGGATTCATCACACTGGTATGGAAACGGTTTTATTGGGGATATGTGCCACTGACTGTCACGTGAGGGCTTCACAGGAGATGGTCTAGTTGACCACAGGGGTGTGTGTGTGTGTGTGTGTGTGTGTGAAATTAAGTAATTCTATTAATAATTGAATATTCGTTTAATTCTTGTTCTAACTAGTGTTTTGGTGCTACCACATCATGTGCCTACCTTCTACACATGACTGTACACTACAAAAGCAATGTAAAATTAATATAATCTTTGAGATTTAATACATACAATTATTTTGACAAACCTCGTTCTAATTTTCAAAAGAAAGTCTCTCTTTGAAATTAGCTCTCTTGGTCTCTGTCTTTTTATCTAATCTTTTTGCAAAGAGTTTTGGCATGCCATTTGAAGTGCTGATTAAAATCAGTTAATATAATCATGCGTTGATACCAGCAGTCAGGGTTTCCAAATGAAAGACAAACACATTCACCATAAGTACATAAGAAGATACTGTCAAAACAGATTCTAATTTGATTTCTTGCTTGGGCAAATATGTCTCTAAGAGCAAGATGATTGCAAGTTCATGGGAAGCCAAGGGAAAGGGAAACAGCCAATCAATGCCGAAAACAACACAGATGAAATCTTGTCATGTCATCAGCATACAAAGTTGACACAATGGATTGATGTTCCAGCTGCATATTCTGGCCTTATGGAATCTATCCTTTGTAAAGATTCACAATGACAAAGTATTATGTTGCTCTTTTCTGTGATTGCAACAGTCCCATGATTTCCCAATGATTCTGTGGCGTGCCAAATTTTGTATGCAGCTTACAGATGTAGTTCACCCAAAAAAGAGAAATTTGTCATAGATTGAGAAGGTGAACTGTGGAGGGGGCCCAGAGGACAGGAGGGCCTATAAGGGTCTTCCCTAAGGGCCCCGTTCCTTGAACGAGATTTCTTATCTGACTCCTTACCTCATCTCGCTTATCAACTGTGGTCTTCCTCTTCTGACTTCATCATCCTCCTTTCCTGTACCTCCATGCCCTGTCCTTCACTTGCAAAGAGAAAGACTGTTACATTTGAACTAAGTGCTAACATGTGTCTGCATCCGAATACTACTTACCAGTGCGTTCCCATTCTTCTGTTTAATAAAGTCTCAGTTTCTGTTATCCTGTTGTCTGCTCTTCGTTTTGAGACAGAAAACCAAACCAAGAGGATTTACTGATGGATTCCGGGGCTTCCAGCTCTCCTTCTAATGATCTCTTCACAGATTTAGTCCATCAACTCTGTCAGACACTCTTGCCACCCGCAACTTTCACGCCAGTCCCATGACCCCACCAGTGACATTCTCAGGTGCAGCGGAGGATTGCAGGTTTTCTTCTCCAGTGTTCCCTTCAGTTCGAGATGCAGCCGCAACGATTCATAGAGCGAAGATCGCCTATATTATCTTACTTGCAGTCGGTAAAATCTATCTGGGAACAAGGTCGAGCAATTACACGCATGCTAGACGCCTTCATCATTCATTCGCGAGATTTTTTCAGTCAGGCTGCAAACTCAATCTCCGTGCGTGGTCAATTATATCATCTCTGATAAGGAAAAACGTATTTAGTAGACTATGCAGCAAGTTGTTGGAATGAGGCAGCTTTTATCACAGCTTATCGCCATGGACTGGATTTAAAATAATTCTATGGGTCTTGAAAATCTCAGCCAACGATCCATAGGGTAGCTCAATGCCTGTCTCCCTCCCATCTCGAATCAGCCATCCTGCAATCCCTGCACGTCTCGCCATCCATGTAGTCTCCAGCATCAGCAGTTGAGCCCATGTAGGTCAATTCCTTCCACCTATCACAGATAGAATGAGCTTCTTCTTTTTGGCAAAAAAAGGATGGAGGCTTGGGGCCCTGCATCGATTTACACGTGATTTACATCGACGACATCCTCATCTACTCCTGGAATCCGGCTGGTCATCGCTGCCATGGCTCTTGAAGAGTTAAGACACTGACTGGAGGGAGCCAAACATCCATTTGACCTTTACTGGCAACCCATTATGTCTCAGGACATACACAGATATGTGCAAGGATGTTCCATCTGCACTATCGCCAAGACACTACGGCACTTACCTGAGGGTAAAATTCTCCCACTGCCCTTTCCTTGAAAGGTCACACCTTTCACACCTAGGGGCAAACTGACCAGAATATCCAGGAGATTGGTCACTTCCTGAGGTCATACTGCCACAGTCAACAGCACAGCTGGAACCATTACATCCCGTGGGGCAAGTATGCTCAAAACTCCCTCTGTCAATCCACCACCAATCTAACAACATTCCAATGCGTACTCAGTTTCCAGCTACCCCTGTTTCACTGGTCAGAAGAGCCATTGGATATTTCAGCTGCCAAACACTGATTCCAGGGGAGCGAGAAGGTATGGGACGCAGTACATGTGTTGTGTGTATTACTGGAGACTAAAACTTCAAATATTTCCACACAACTTAAGCTTGAATCCAAATCCAGAATTACACACAACGCATCTCTTTGGAGGGTAAAGAGGTCTCTTGGTTATGATTTCACTTTTTTAACTTTAGTTAGTGTGTAATGTTGCTGTTTGAGCATAAAGAATATCTGCAAAGTTACGACTCTCAAAGTTCAATGCAAAGGGAGATATTTTCTTTTATATAAGTCTTTAAGGACTACAACAAATGGCTGGGACTACAGCAAGCTTCTTCCTGGGTTGGTGACATCACAAACCCCAACATTTGCATAAACGCTGGCCCCGGGAACATGTAGCAAAGGGGGTGAGGCCATTGTTTGAACAATGTGAGTCTGAACACCGTTATTGACAATTGTCATTTTGGCTGTGTGAGATTATCCAGCTTTGTTGTTATTGACCAACCAAAGCACAAGCTGTAAAAGCTCTGCCCTCTTCTGGAAAGGGGGGCCTGCTCACACCCAAATAGGGGCAAATTTGACAAGTTATAATAAATAATCTGTGGGACATTTTGACCTGACAGACACAGCTGACACAGACACATTTTGGGTATACCATAGACTTACATCTTGTGAAAAGAGGCATAATAGCTCCCCTTTAAAATTTCATCCCAACAAACCACGTGCACTTAAAATGTGTTTATATCCCTACACAGCAATCATATGTCGTACATGATCTCATACTGTGCAACACATCTCACCTTTGACAGACACTGCAGAATGGGCCTCAGAGATTGTGAATAATATATTGCGCAATATGAATTTGTGTCTTTGAAGCTTGCTCCAATATATCATCACAAAGAGTGGCATGAGCCTCCTCATGCTCTTTGTGCTGTGGTGTAGGCAGGAGAGCTCCATGCACTGGGGTCATCGCAGGTATGAATATTTCATCAGGTGCTATCTGGCTTCCATTTGTGGAGGGTCACATTTATCAGGTATTGGATGTCCTCATGCTCAATTATTCAGACCTGCTTGTCAAATTCATGATCACGGAGACCTCTGATGACTTTTTCTGTAATGCCTAACTCATGAGTTACTATCTTGTCCTTCTCTCCTCCTCGCTTTCTCTCTGTCTGTCCTATTGTCCTCTTTACACTGGGATAATAGTATTTCTTTAGTGTAAGAAGTGCTATATAAAAATAACCTAGTCACCTACAACAATATTAATAGTTACAGATCCTGTTGTTTCCATTTTTAGAATGAGTTCATTAATCTTCTACCTCATCTCACAGATGAAGTAAGTGTGTGCAATGCTGTGCACTAAATGGAGCAGAAACCTTCTAAACATTAGAATTATTAATATTATGCTTTTCATGCTGTATTCCTAAAATACAGACTTTTCAGTGAATTACTCTTATAAACATGGCAAGGGCCAATATAATGTGGACAGTTTCAGGCTATTCAAGAGCTTAATGTTTGTGTTGTGTGTATTATTGGAAACTACAGCCTTTGCATCACACCGCAGGTGCCATTTACTAGTTTTCAACTAATTTCTTAACAATTTAG
Organism: Zacco platypus; assembly: GCA_038088235.1. NCBI lineage: Eukaryota > Metazoa > Chordata > Actinopteri > Cypriniformes > Xenocyprididae > Zacco > Zacco platypus. The sequence continues at coordinate 29,149,196 of CM076085.1, forward strand.
GAAGATGTTTATGCATAATTTTAGCATAGTCATCAGGGTGGTATTCCAGAAAGCAGGTTATGTGACATACCCAGGTATGTTTAAGAGTAAGTTAGCCGATAACCTCAAATTTCGGTTCCAAAAATGGAGGTAACTTTCAGGGAATATAGCCATAGCAATTTTTTTTAAAGGTATATCATTTCTTTTTGTTAGACTGAGAGAACAATAACCAAAAAAACAGAAAATACAATGTTGTACAAATGTTGGACATTATGTTTCATGCTATTTTATTGGAAACCACAGTCTTTTCATCACACAACAGGTGGCATTTAGTACATATACAGTGCATTTAAATAGTTCACATTAACTATGCATAAATATTAGAAAGACATGCTCTAAACTGATGCTTTTATATTGGTTTAACAGGGGTAGCTAATATCGGTCCTGGGTATTCTATTTATTGAGCTATTTATAGTTGAGCCCATGCAGGTCAATTCCTTCCACCTATCACAGAACGATGAGGAGTAGATGAGGATGTCGTCTTGAGCTACCCTATTTATAAAACTTTACGTAGATTTCATCCTAAAAGTGTACTTACACACAAAAGCTAGATTTTGCATAACCACAAAAGTTTCCAGATTTATAAAACCATGCATACGCCAGAACCTGCGCAAAAATCCCTTTATAAATCACAGCTAGTGGAGGATTGTGTATATGTGCATCTCCACCATGTCTCCTCCCTGAAATCACCATTTATGGAGCTTACAATTCCTAGTTCTACCAGAAAGACTCGAGAGGAAAGATAACGAGACAATGATATTTATTAACAATCAGCGAGCAAAATATGGTAAGATAAAGTTCTTTGGCGTTGGCCCCATCCGTAGCTTAGATCCTGAGGGTTGCGGACTCTGCATTTCCTGCCTGAAGATGAAGGCAGGGGTGTAGCCGACCCCTGGGAGGTATGGACAGGGACCATCCTGGTTGTAGTGGGGAGGATGGAGGTTAAGTTTAATGTCAGCATCTGCGAACTCAGACATGTGTAAGTACCGGTCTTATATACTGCAAGTGTTGGATAATGATTGGTTAGATCTAAACTAATAGTGACGTAGCATTTGAGTCTTCCTGGCAGAACTTGCGCTAAAGCTTTCATTTCTTCCAGAAAGACTCGGGAGGCAAGATAACGAGACAATGATATTTATTAACAATCAGCGAGCAAAATATGGCAAGATAAAGTTCTTTGATCCTTAGATCCTGAGGGTTGCGGACTCTGCATTTCCTGCCTGAAGATGAAGCCAGGGGCGTAGCCGACCCCCAGAAATGGTGAAGGAGATTTACCCGTGACAGAGCCTACCCCCCATGAACTTGTGAGAGTAAAGGAAATATGCCGGTAGTGAATCTTGTGGTTCCTGAAACAGAAAATAAAACAAAATGATTGACTTGTACAGACTGTGCTTATCAGTGGAAAAGGCCACTTTACCATAGTGTGAGAAAAGGCAAGATAGAAAGAATACCGCATGAGTGGTGATGAGAGAAAAGCAAGGAAAGGAAGAAGAAAAAAGAGAAAAGGTAGTGATAGTAAGAAAGACAAAGCCACAACAGGTCACATAGACACGAAAGCCTTGAACGGTGACAAAGGCCACGTTAGGCCACATAGACACGAAAGCCTTGAACGGCGACAGAGGCCACATTAGGCCACATAGACACGAAAGCTTTGAACGGCGACAAAGGCTACATAGGCCACATAGACACAAGAGCCTTGAACGGCGATGAAGATATTTAATCATGGAAATAAAGGGACAGAAATTATTATTAAGTTTAGAAAAAGTGAAAGTGACACCAGATCCTTTAGAGTCACTCTTGGAGTGCTTAAGATCAAGTGTAAAGGAATTAGGTGAAAAACGTAAATCAGAAAGAAACAGCCCACGAGTAGTATCGAAATGTTTGAAAAAGTAAATTCCCCGGGATGCATAAAGGCATAAAAGGCTGATAGAAATATGGCTTCTAGCATGATATTGATAAAAGAGGAAAAAAGGGCATTGCGAATGGTAATGACTAATCTTTGCAAAATGGATAAAGTGATTGGCAGGCGTTTATCTGGAGGTTTTCAGGAGGATTTGGCTATACCTTTGAGTGGCAAACAAATAGATGGTACGGAGAAAAAACTTAATTAGGGTAATTAGGATTAAAGTATGTTGCAAAAAATTGGATGCCTGCTAGTAATCTGCGGATGGATGAAATGTTAAGATTACGCTTTTCGTAGTTAAAAACGAGAAAAGAACAAACGGTCATAATCAAAATGGGAAATAACAGGGTCTGAAAGGAAAAGCAAAACATTATGAACGAAGACCAAGCTGAAGCATCAGCACTGATTGTGGAGGGAGCCAAGCCTTTTGACATATAATGTCTAGCCGAATTAAGCAAATCTTCTAATTTAGGATTATCTCCACTAGGGAGGGGCAAGGAGTTGATTCCAGATTGGCTGAGGGGCAAAGCCTTCCGAAAGCCTGAAAACGAAAACGAGAAAAGGCATCAGCTATGACATTGCGGTGGCCTAAAGTGAATATCCGTGAGAGCTACAGATTGCAGAGGCCAAAATCTTTTGACCACCAAAATGATGGACAAGCAGTTCGGTGTGAGTGACAGACCAGTCTATCCTCGTATTAAAAAGGGAAATGAAGGAGGCAGATTTTGCTGAATAGGACTTGTGGTACTCATAAAATATGGTGCCCCCATAACGTTGGTTAAAGTCTGCCATCATAGAGCTGGTACAGATCTAACTCTTCCCTCCAATCTGGAAAAACTTGGCATAGAATGTCTCTAAAAATACTAAAAGCAATGACAGATTCGGTGAATGATAGGTTCCTTTGCAATCTGGGATCGGAGGTTTTGAGAAAAACTGCCACGTTACCACAGTCAACCATTTGCCTGTCAACTGCAGGCGATGGAAGCAATAAGGTAGCCAGGTTAATGCCCTGACCTTGGATAATATAAGATCTGAGTTGGGGAGACACTGTGACTGCAGCAGGTGAGACAAAACGCCTACCGAACTCTTGAGCTGGTACGGCAGTGGAGAGCCTAAAATGAGACGTTGCAGTTGGAGCGGAAATGTCTGGAAATGGCGTCTGGATTGTATGATGAGACGTTGGAAGAGTAGATGAAGTTGAAGCCACGCACTGGGGATCTCTTGATCTGAGAGGAGTTGGGAAAATCGGTGGAAATGCTGATGAGTGCGTAAAAGGAGTAGTTGAGAGGTAGGTATGATCGAATTTCATCACTTTTGATTCTAAACCTTTAACAGTCTCTGAAAGGCTTTGAACTACTTGAATGAACTGGGAATTTACGTCCTCAGGTTCGGGTATCCGTGCAGGCAGCGTGGCTTTTTTGGCTGGATGAGGTGAAGCCGACTTGGCCGTTCTCTTCCTGCCGGCTAGTTTGGTCTGACCTGATGACGCAGAAGTGGTTGGAGTGATGTCAGCAGTGGAAGGTGGACTACCCAGGGTGTTTTGGGCCAGGAGAAGAAGATCCTCTCTTGACAGTCCTTGGCTGATAGGTATACCAGCGTCCTCGAAAGTGCTGGTAATTTTTTCAGAAGACCACTGAGCCCATGAGGAACCTTTCTGGGTGCCTTCAGGGAAATGGGAGATTTTGTGGAAGTTCTACCTGGAAGACTACCTGGAAGTCGTGGCCTAATGGTGAGGGAGTTGGGCTTGTAACCTGAAGGTTGCTGGTTCGATTCCCATGCCGGCAGGAATTGAAAGTGGGGATTGTGAATAAACAGCACTCTCTCCACCTTCGATACCATGACTAAAGTGCCCTTGAGCAAGGTGCCCCTAAAGTGCCCCTAACCCCTAATTGCTCCCCTTGTAAGTCGCTTTGGATAAAAACGTCTGCCAAATGAATAAATGTAAGACTCTAATGTCACATTATTCATCATTATCTAACCAATCTTTACACGTCACCTGAGTATATAAGTTCTGTTCCCACCCACTGTGTAGGGAACAGCACATTCCAGGGCCCAGTTTATGGCCTGGCCCCTCTCTGTCCGAAACAGTGGAAAAAGGTTTGCTACATTTTGATTGGATCTTAGTGGACCAACATAAACAAACTGCCCAATGCCATCAGATAAAGATGCTAGGACAATAGCCAGACATCTCTTAGAGGGTTAGAAGAAGACCCCTGGTACCAACCCCAGGAAGGACAGTACTTCTCATTGGTCCACATGCAGTTTCTGTCCTGCACCCACCTAGAGCCTACTTCCTAAGATTAGGCTGTGACTGCCATAAAAACTCCTCAGGACCTCAGCAGCAATGGGTGAAACAAAGAGAGATCACAAAGACTCATCCCAGTCCATTCATAACTATGTTTGGAAACCTTGAAACTGATGTATTCTACACACATTCATTTCACACTTATTCACAGAAATAAGTATTCTCGGTTACAGCTATTTGTAGTGCAACACTAATTTAGCTGTTAATGTACAAATGAATGAATGCATGACAGTTCAGCCTTTTTCCATCATGTTTGGTCTCTATTTGTTTAGAATATTGCCAAAGGTATTTTGGTGGTGGTTTGGTAAGTGAGAAATGCATTGGTAAACCTTAAAGACACTTTAAAGACTTCCATCTTTGTCCTTTATGCAAATGAGTTCCACAAGGGAAAGAAGGGTGGGCCACACTGTGTGTGTCCCCTCTGATGCCAGTAACTAATCACAGCACTGGAATGGAGAAGCGCCAAATTGTAATCTCCTCATCATCGGAAAGGGATAAAAGTACCCTTTCAACAGACACACCTTGTTCTGGGTTTCAACTCTGCAAGGAGTGAAACATAACAGATATAGAAGTTCTGAGTCCCATCCTGTGAAGCTGAGACAATAACAGATACATTCTGAGTCTCCGGTTCATCCAGTGAGACAACAACAGATTCCATGATCTGAATCTAGAGCTTGTGAGGCAGCAACAGAGACGACCACGTTCTGAGCCTCCAGCCTATGAGGAAAGAAATATTAACAAACACTACGTTCAGAGTTTTCATCCAGCGAGACCGTAACGACTCCAGAGAGACAAAAGCGGATTGATCAAGTTCTGAGTGTCTGGCCCAGAGAAGCAGAAGACACACAGAAACACTTGCAACAAGGTTGAGCTCAGGAGAGCAAACCTTTACTCCAAGGTACCTTCGTCTGCATGTTCCAGATTGTTAAGGACCTTCTGCACCTACACCAGGCCTCATCTGCGTGTTCCAGATTTTAGGACCCTTTGGTGCTCCAGGAGATCAGCATCCCACAGAGCTTCGTGTTCAAGGCTGTTGAAACAGATTCGGCTCCTCTCCCCACTGCATTGTCACCCAGCACAGCCAGTGGGAGACGTCATTGTCATCGGACCCAACCACGTGGAACGTAAATATTTCCAGAGACCTTGGCATTGTTGTATATTATCAGTGTATGTGTAACATGTATTCAGTTCTGTCTTGTCTTGTTTAGTTCAGTCTTGTTTAGTATCGTCATGTCTTCACCTGTCCTCAGTCAAGCCTAATTAGTTAAACCTCATCACCTGTTCTTCATTTAGTCATCTGTGTATTTAAGTTCCTGTCTGTGATTCATCCCTTGTCGGTTATTGTTTGTGCGTAGGACACTGTGACACATGTTACCCGTTCTTCTTGTTAATAAACCTACTTGTTATTCGTTAACCGTGTCTCCTGTTATCTCCGGCGTGACAGTATGATTTTCTAATTCACATTAGATGTAATATAGCTGATGTTAGTTAATCACAAATAATCTTTCGTTTATTTGTGTGGTGCATAATAAGGTTCTCCACCTTATTATTCACAGAGAAACAGTTTATCTTTCCTTAAGGTAATGTAACTATTCCATAGCCAAGGGTAGTCATGGCCTAGTGGTGAGGGAGTCGGGCTTGTAATCTGAAGGTTGCTGGTTCGATTCCCACACCGGCAGGAATTGAAAGTGGGGATTGTGAATAAACAGCACTCTCTCCACCTTCGATACCATGACTAAAGTGCCCTTGAGCAAGGTGCCCCTAAAGTGCCCCTAACCCCTAATTGCTCCCCTTGTAAGTCGCTTTGGATAAAAGCGTCTGCTAAATGATGAGAAATGAAAAATGAAATAGCCACATCCAACTTAATCACTTGTATTTTATGAATCATATGCACCTTATTTATTTATCATTCATGGTATTCATTTAGTAGTTGTGTTAGTTATTCTTGTCTATCTTTTGTTAATAAATTTTATTTTATTACACGTGTGTCTTCCTTGTGCTGATAATACAGAAAAGGCTCTACAAGTTAGGAATCTCACCAATCTTTCAAATAAATCAGCTGACCACTTTATATTAATTCCAAATTACTGAACAGCTTCCTGTTAGGAGTGTTTTCATATTGCCAAGGTAACAGACCTTGACTGGTGCCCTGAACTAGAGTAGGGGGAAGTGGTCACCTGATGTACTCATAACCGCACCTTAAGTGACGTGTGATTCAAAAATCACAACGTCAGCAGCGACATGAGTACCAATCTCTATTTTACATAGCGTCCTTGCATGGGCGAAGGTAAAATCGCTACAACTGTTAGGTTTGCAGATACTGCAAATACAGATATTTCACAAACCACAATGACACAGAAATCAATTGTTGATTTTGATTCCGAAGAAGATCTAGTTGCACCTTCTCCACCGGCTGTACGGCGCAGCTCTCGTATTCAGCATCGCGATTCTCCATGGGTTGAGTGGCCTTCGAGAAAAAATTATCAACACACTAGAGGCCCAAGGGATTCCTCTCAACAGGTAACGATCTTCTCCTTTTGGCTTCTAATACCTCCTCAGTCCCACTGAGCTCCTCAGTCCCACCTGCAGATCCCCTTGCGACATCTCCAACACCGTTAGCTCAGCCCAAGCTAGCTGGTAAGAAACGTACAGCCAAGTCATCTTCTTCCAGAGCGGTCAAACTAATTAAATCTTCTGCACCTATTCTTTCTCCTTGTCATGGATCTGCGGATATTGACAGCCAACTCATCCAGGCCATCCATGGACTTTTAGAAACAGTTAAAAGCCTCAACTCCAGGTTAAATAATACCAAAAGCGTGTCTGTCAAAAGTGCGCCCGGATGTCCTTCTGGCTCCTCCCTAGCTCTCACCCCACTATTTGGACCATGTGATGTCTCATCTGTTTCTTCTACATCTTCTGTTTCAACAGTAGCGGCTCTTCCTACGGCTCAGTTTGCAGGATCAGACACACCTATAACTTGTCAGTTTAACCTATCAACTGCTGTGCCTGCACAAATTTTCGGTAGGCGTTTCATTCCACCAGCTGCAGTTACCGTATCCCCTCTACAAATATCATCAAACATCATCCAAAGTAAGGACATTAACTTGGCTACCTTGCTGCTTCCCTCACATGTCGCTGATCGAAAAATTGTGGACTGTGGCAACGTGGCAGTTTTCTTAAAGTCTTCTGATCCCCAGTTTGCAAAACAACCACTCTCTCTCTGAATTCGTTTTTGCCTTTGGCATTTACAGAGATGTCATTTGCCAAGCTTTTCCTGGTCGCAGAGAAGAACCCGATTCATACCTAGCAATGATGACAGATCTGAATCAAAGAACATAATTTTCTGAATATCACAGATCTTTCTCTGCAAAATCAGAGTCCTTCATCACCCTTACCAACACTAGACTACTGGTCCGTTCTTGACACCGGACTGCTGATTAGTCATTTTGGTGGCCAAAAACCTCTGAACTTTGTCTGCAGTTCCCACGGACATTCAGCATCTTTCTGCCCAAAAGTTCTCATTAGTAAAGTTCTGAGTGCTGTCCATGATGCTGCATCTTTAAGCATTAACTTTGATCTTAAACTTTGATCTATTATTTTTTTCAGTAGCTCTCAACAATAATTTCAATCAATCTGTCTGTATGTTTTCTAAATTTACATTTTCAAATGTTTGCAAGGACCTACACCCAAAATATGTCTACCCACGAAGTCTGAGAGCTATGAACCGTGGGAAACAACATTGATTGAACATTGATTGAAAGAAATCAATAAAAGATACGTTATCGGTCCATCCACATCCCCTCCCTTTTCTCCCTCTCCCAAATACTCAGGGAAAACATGGCTAATATTTGATATGTCCTCGCCACATTCTAACATGATAGTGAGCGTGAACGAATGCATCCCTTCAGAACATTTGTCTCTCTACTATGCTTCAGTCGATTACGCCATTCAATTAATTATGCTTGCCAAGGTGCCTGGCTCGCCTTCAAAAACGTACCTATTCACCGATCGGATTGGCCCCTTTTTGGTGTTAAATGGGATTACAAATTCTATTTTGCTGTTAGGCTCACTTTTGGGTGTAAGAGTAGTCCGCATATCTTCAATTGTCTTTCTGAAATTCTGTTTGATTCTGCTGAACGTCTGAAAGCTCCCATTTGTCTTGCATTTGCTCGATGATTTCTTTCTGATCGACTTTCCTTCTCATCAAAAATCTATTTTAGATACGCTTAAACAGATCTTTTGTGACGTTTTTGTGCAGTTTCTCTGCATTTTACTAGATTCAGTCAAAATGCAAGCTTCTCTACCTAATGAGAGACTTCTTAGAATCAGATCCTTCATAGTGTCTTTTATCTCTTCGTGTTCCATCTCTAAACATGACATGCTTTCTCTCCTCGGGCACCTATCACCTCATCTGTACACCGGACATTTATTTAGGATCGGTGCGGCTACAACGGCAGTCGAATGAGGGATTCCATCATCCTCTATCAAGCTCCTGGGCAGATGGTCTTCAGCATTCGAATCCTATATAAGATGTGGTGCTGGTGCTGGTGTTTTTCATATGATTCAATCAATCACTAAATTTCCTTATATATTCCACTCAGGGTTAAGCAAACCGCTAACTCCATGGGCCAAAGCTCCACACATGCGGGTTCTAGCACCTCCGACTAATGTGACTAATCCTGATAATCAGCAAAAAATTACAATTACATTACTGCCCTTCTTTTCTGATAAATCTAAGATTACCAAGGCTATATTTCTAACAATCATTAGGTACACTTAGAGGATAACATAAACTTATACTTACACTTAAATCTCTTGCGGTAAGTATACTATTGGCACAAACTCCTGCTAATGGCAGTTCCTAGACCTATTATTTTACAGCTATACGGCTTGCTTTTCATTCAGCCATCGAGACCATCTCATTCATTCACTCTGACCTATCGCGGCCATCATACATGAGCTATACGGCTTGCTTTTCATTCGGCCATCGAGACCAACTCATTCATTCACTCTGACCTATCGCGGCCATCATACATGAGCTATATGGCTTGCTTTTCATTCGGCCATCGAGACCAACTCATTCATTCATTACATGGCAGTCTTACAGCCTACACGGCTTTTCATGCTCGGCCATACGTGGCAACGTTACAGCCTACATGGCAATCTCCACATACTTTAAGCTATGGCATAACAATTCTCTCTGTTAAGTATTTTAACAATTATATCAATGTCTGAGTATTTCATAATCTCTTTCTTTTAGTCAAATATTTTAGGAATGTCATCCAAAGAATCCTCCAACTGGTGCATATTTTCTTTCCATTCTCAGTTCTTTTGGGATAGGCTCCGCCCCTGCCTTCATCTTAAGGCAGGATCTGCAAATGTCTGCTACCCTCCAGATTGTACTATGTATGGGGCCTACGCCAAAGAACTTTATCATTCCGTCTGTTCTATATTATTTGCATACAGACTGTTAAATAAATAATATTCAAATGTTTCCTTGTCTTTCTGGTAGAACTAAGGTTACAGTCGTAACCGAGACGTTTTCAAGCTGTGGCCTGATCAAGGTGTACATGTTATGGGTGATATATTCAATGATCACGGCTTAAGGTCTTTTCAAGATCTGAAGATCTGAAAGAGTTCTACAATCATCCTGGTCATTCCTACTTTTTATATTTAAGATTGAGAAGCTCAATGCATGCATATGGCATACCGTGGAACTGTAACCTGGACTCTCATCCTCTGATGGACTGTGTGAATTTTTCCCATGCACAGGGAGTAGTGTCATTCATTTATAACAGATTACTCAAGCAGTGCTGTGGCACACTCCTCATCACTACTATATGGGAAAAGGAACTGGCCCATTACAAACCAAACTGAGACTGGATATGGGAAAGTATTACAACGATGTCCAAAAATCTTGTCCATCAACTACACTACAAATTCATCCGGAAGACTTACGCTACTCCATATATGTTGCACAAAGTGAAATGCTTGACTACCCCTTTTTGCTCACTCAGTTATTCAAATATTGTGGTGACCTATATGCATATGTTTTATGACTGTCAACATGTTGGTAAATTTTGGTATAAGGCTTTTCAAGTGCTGTGTGAGTTAACCATCCCAGTCTTTGTCTGTTGAATGATGATGCTGACCTCATCCTGAATGTTAACCGGCATGAACCTAAATCCCCAGCATTCAAAATGTGGCTTATCGAATTCAAAAATATGGCACAGTTAGAATGCACAACAGGGAGAATTAATATTTAATATCTCGATAGAGCTGTGGTACTATTCGCTCTATAAAGCAAGGAAGGAGGAGCAGTTAAAATTCTAGATCTGTGCTGGTGCTATCTGCTCCTTCACCCATTCTCAACAAAAGAGCAGTTTCCTCAATCTCTGGTCCCAAGAAGCCTCGGGTGAGTGTGAGCGACACTATGCCTCGCCACTTTCATCGCCCCCTTCTATCACCAGTAAGCAGGAGTCCGCAGTTCGAGGTACGCATCGCTTTCTCGTGCACCACCTGCCATTCCCTCAGGGGAACTATGGAACCAGGTAAGTGTTGCATCTCACAGTCGGCCCTCACTTCTTCAGGGTTGGGCCACCTTGCTGCCCCACTGGGGGTATATCTATAGTCCTAGTTGCCCTGCTTGCACAACCTCTGGGAGCCTGGTTAGTGTTTCCCAGGCTCACTCAGATGTCAGAGCATCCTTGTCTGCCAATAAGGTAAACCGATGCCGCTGACCCTGGTGGGATGTCGGGGAAACTGAATTGCCTAGCTGAGTATGATCATCTGAGTGAGCCTGGGAAACATGCAAACACTGACTTCCTAACTATCTCGACAACTGGCTCATCCTGGCCCAGTCGTGAGATCAGGTTTGCAAACACAATAAGCAGCTCTTGATGGCTGTGTCTTAGTCCACCCAGGCCTGGTTTTCAGAACTGATGCTCCTCATGACAGCCCCTCCCTTGTGGATTCCCCTGAGGAAGGACCTGCTTTCTCTGGGACGGAGCACCATATGGCACTCACATCCAGACCTCTGGAACCTCCACTTGTGGTTTCAGGATGGTACATGGTGGACTTAAGTGGCCTGGGTATGTGTTTACATTAGTAACCTAGACGTTAGGTGACATGTAGTTGCAAAATTACTTATAGTTCGTAGTGTAACACGGTGGGTCTCACAGAAGACGAAAACAGGGAAAGTCCAAAGGTCGATTTATTAACAAACATTGGATCACAGGAAGACAGTAACAGTGTGCAAGGCACAAACATCGACAGACAAATGAACATACAACAGGCAGGAACTTATATACACACAGATGACGAAGACTAAACGAGGACAGCTGACAAGACTTAACTAATTAGACATGGTGATATACTCGAACTAATAATGACAAGACAGAACTAAACTAGACAAGACATATGTGTGACACGTAGAATGACTAAAGTGGGCTATCAAAATTAAGAGTAACCTAAATTCATCTAAACAAGGAAAAACACACAAACAAGTCTTTCCTTGCATGTGATGTTGTTTGTACTGTAAATTTTATTATATGCATTTCTTTTTCCAGAAGATATTGTCATATTTGCCTTCATCTGCTTGCTCTACCCCTAAATGGGGATGATTATATATTTTCCAGGTCAAGCGTCCAGCCTATAATTTCCATTGATTTTTGCTCATTTACATTTGCTTGAATGAGCTCTGTTATAAAGTCTGTGGTTATTGTAGCAGTTTAGAGCATAGACATATGAGTGTATGCCAGAATCTCTGTATGGCGTAATTCAAAGTAACACACTTTGTACAAAAGGAACTGCATGAATAGGAAATACAGTACTATAATTTACAATAACATTTAACATAAAAAGCATGCACATGATGCATGTACAATTTTTGGTATTTCCTATAATCAAATGAAAAAATATTTCAAATTACAAATGTGGCATCATGAATTCTTTATGAGTCACTTTGGACTGAACGAGTCTTTTCTTCAAAAATTATATTAATGTTAAATTTAAATGAATGAATGAAGGAATGAAGGAAGGAAGAAAGTATATAAAATTACCGGTAGTTCTGCAAGATAATGACAATTGTTTTGCCTTATCAGATATGAAGTTTTTCAATGTCAAAGCATTCCTTATCTGAAAACAAACAAAAGAATATAACTCTATAAAATGACATTATACCTTGACGGGTCTCCTAGCAGGTGGGAGCTACGTGTAATGTCATATACAGACTGTTCTCTTAATATGTGTTTGACTCTAAAAGCACAAAGCAAAGATGTTATCAAAGCATAAAAGGCTTAGGTTCTTATCTGAGAGTGCACAGCAGCTTTGAGAACATGACACAAAAGATACAGGTAACACCACTCCAGTATCACAGTATGCATGTATTATTGTCCCGCAACATGATCGAGGTCTGGATAACGTTTAATTGTTTTTGTAATTGCATGCTGTCAAGCCAGGAAGCAGCATGACATTATCATGTTGAAATTAACTGAGACGTTTGGTGAAATCCATTTACATATGAGGTCACTGAACAAACTCTCATTTTCATCAGAGTTGGTGACAGGAACCTCACAGATGTCCTCTTTAATCTGGACGCAGTGCTGTCTAATCTTTCGTAATCCTCTTTGCACTTTTTGCATAGTTACATTTATATATGGCCATTGTGATGCTATTCTGATGAAAAAAATATCTCTTTTTTGCTATGCGAGCAAATATTATACTAAGCTTCAGGTATGCTGAAATATTCATGTAGTTTATATTAAATATTAACTATAGATGTTGTGAGTCCTGTTCATGCAAACGAGCCAGAGGATATTAAGAATAGTGTATAGGTAGAGAGGAAAACTTGCACGTGAGCGGTCCTTCACAGTGCACTGCTCAAAGCCAGAGAGTGAGTGTAGAGATCACATGAGCAAATCCAGCCAGATATTAGCTGACCTGACTGAGCCAGAGGTGTTCTCCTTTTCCTTCTGGCATGAGAAAGTGTGTGAATGTAATACAAATGCCTTCGTTCTGACCTTTTTAATGAATAGAAGTCAGACAGTTTAAACAAGCAGATCTGTTTCCAAACCTTTGTGCTTATAGGGGTGCATATGACACGGACTCTATACAAGTTAAATAATGCAGCTTTTATTAGGGTGCTTGCTTATGTATGTATGTATACATTATTGTCAACATTTTTTAACAGAATTTCCATATTTTCACCTAGCCAGCATTTATTTAATCAAACATGCAGTATAAACAGTTATATTTTGAAATATTTTTACAATTTAAAATAATTGCTTTATATTTTTATATATTTTTATATTTTCTTCTGTAATGCCAAATCTGAATTTTCAGAAGCCATTACTCTAGTCTTCAATGTCACATGACTATTCACAATTAGTAAGTACTAGTGTCATCTTTGTGTAAAACAGAAGGTACAAAAACATGGGGGAAAAATACTTTGCTTCACAAATATTAAATACTGTTGCATTTTGATAGCAAATTATTTTTCAAGTGTGGGTAGGGAAATGAGACTGTTTGCATGTGATGAATCTCAGCTTCTGAAGAGACAGGGTAACCATCTCCCTGGACAATTTCATTTAGCCCGCATTTTTGCCCATTCAGGTCACACAACGTCTGACCAAGGTTGATGGCATAGGAGAGAGAGGAATAAGAGTGAAACTGAGAGCAAACACCCCTCAGATGCACACGACTCGAAAGAAGTGCCTTTCGCCCACAGATAATTAAAGTCCTGTGGGAGTTACCAGAAGGACTGTATCCGTAAGTCCAGCATTCCTCCTGAGCTGTAGACACAGGGCAAGAGAGAGGGAAGCCTGAATATAAATTCGGCCTCCCAGACAGGCACTGTCAGACAGGAGCCATTTTTTACTTCTCTAGTCATTTGACACTGTCCATAGGATGTTAGAAGAAGAGTGGAAATAAACGAAGCCTGGGGTCAGTCAGGCAGCAAAGCAAAGGGCCATAGTCATCTCCTAATATAATTATCCAATCATTATGATTGGTGATGTGCCTGAGTTATTTTAGGCCTAGAGAGTCTGTGTGTAGATGGAACTTGAAACTCTAGTGCAACTCTCTGCCCTGCAGACTGTGTGATATGAAGGAAGCAGAGCATGACGGCCTCCGCCTGTAGTGCACTTGCTAATGCTGAGGGTTTGTCAGTCTGGAGTAGTGGAGTAAGCCATCAGGCTATATTGAGAGGTGTATGTATTCAGCAAGAGTGGGGGGAAAAGGGTGATAAACAAACGAGAGAGTATAGGGGAGACTGGTGTGATTAATTTCAAGGTCTGATGGATAAAAAGAAGTAAACAATGAACAAAGAGTTCATTGTTCACTGATTCAGAAATATTGTGAATAGAATGTTTTTGTTTTAAAAGCAGCTTTTTATTAGAAATAGAAATTTTTTGTAACTTTATAAATGTCTTTACTGTCACTCTTGATAAATTTAATACGTCCTTGCTGAATAAAAGCATCAATTTCTTTCCACCCAAAATTAATAAAATCGTACTGACCTCAAACTTTTGAATGGTAGTGTATTATAAGGGATTGATGTATTTTATCTTTCTTAGCTTTTAAAGCTGACTGTTAAAATCAATAGATCCATTAGAGTAACATTTTTCAAAAGCAACAATTACAGATGTCAAGATGAAACTTCTTAAGTGACATTTTTAAACTTTAATTTGAGCAGATGTTATTTTTGTAGTTGAAACTTGAATATAGCTGTTTATAGACTGATCATTGACTGTAACCAGGTCATCCATCTTCACCAATGCCTATAATTAAAACATTTAGCTTAAGGTCTAAAACTGTGTTGTGGAGACTGATGAGATGTCTCTTCACAAAGACAAATGAGCATAGTGTCCAAATACTATTTACAATGAGATCAGAAATCAGATTGGCTCTAAAAGATCAGCCTGGAGTGATGTTTTGTGTTGTGAGTTCAGTAAAATTTAAGACTTATTTCATAATGACCGGCAAAAAATGTTCTTTGTACTATGAAGGTCTGTCAAATTGTAAGTACTAAAAAGTACAATAATGAAGTACAGTTACTCAAGTACTTTATATCCTTGCTATCCTTATCCTATGTGGTCCTCTATGTGGTCATAGTTCCCTTTGGAAAGCATCGATGACACTATAGGGAACGCCTCTGAACCGATGTCTGAAAAGCTTAGCAAATCAAGACAATCATATTGATCGGTAAAACCCTATGACATAACTACTAGTGTGACCCAAATGCATATACCATAAGGGGTGCCTAAAGAACTAGTCATCCTCTCTTTTCATCTTCAGGGACTGAAAGCAACTGAGAAAATTAGACATCTCAAGAAGTGTGTGGATCCATGTCCTAGATATGTTACACCAGATGACCACCAATACGACTTGTGCGTTTATTGTCTAGGTGAAAAGCATGCACAGGGAGTTCTCGAGGGATCTGCCTGTGCCAATTGTGAGCTTTTTCCTCTGAGGAAGCTCTGCTCTCACTTTGCACTCTTCTCAAGGGAAGAGGGACACACATCTGGTCCCGGTGGTTCGGGTCCTGCTTGTGCCGAGGCAGAGCAGAGACTCAGATCATGGGCTCCCAGATGAAGCTCGCTGGAGAGTTTGAGAGGGGTTTTAACTTCTCACGCACTTTGCAGGCTGACGAGAACGAGCTGCGGGGAGAGGATGTGTTGTCTGTTACATCCTCTGATCTAGCAGCAAGTGCTCTTCCGGTAGAGCAGGAGATGGTTGATGAGGATGAAAATGGTCAGCCTCCTAAATCCTTACAACCGCCCTGCCCTGAGCTGTTAGAGGTAATGGAACGTCCTCTGGCAAACTGCAGTTGCAATGGGAGCCCATTAAGAGAGAAATCGTGCCTGGTCGGCTCAACAAACAGTTTCTCTCTGGCCATAATCCTCAAGCTCCCGTGAGCCTTCCATCCCTTCCTGATCTTCATTATAAGATTGAGAATGGCCAAATTTGGGCCCAGACAGGCAGGAGGTCCAGGCCTGTCCCGATCAGAGGGTTGGAGACAGGGCCAGAAATCCAGAGTTGCCTCTTGTGCACCTCCTCCGAGGAGTAGGTCACAGAGAAGCTGGGACTCCATGAAAAAGAGGGATCTGAGGGAGTATGTTTCCAATAGCAGCAGTGTGTTGGTGCTCAGTACATAGGCCACCTTAGCTGTCTTTTATACAGACTGTGCCTCCTCTAAATGCTGAGAATCTTTCTGAAGAGGCTGCTGGTCGTTATGAGCCTCAGGTATGTAAGCTCCGCCCGTCGGCCCAAAGGAGGAGTCCAACGACCCAGATGAAGGGATTGTGCGTGTAAGTCTTTCTGGCGCTTCTGTAAAATCATCTTAATTTAATAAAATTTGGATTCTCAATTCTTATCTGACTCCATTAGTAATTTAATCTGACTCCAATTTTAATCGACCTCTAATGATAATGTTTCTGATGCTACGCTAATTGCTGATCGTGTAATTAGATATGAATTAATTTAGATCTTTGATTCTTTAATTCCTCTTAATTTCAATTATCCTTTCATTCGGGCGTCGCATTGCTTAAAGACTATGTCCAGCTGATAACATGTCTTACGTCACAACCTCGTTAGTTTAGAATCAAAACAGAGGAATATAGCGTTTACTAAAAAACACAAATTATGGAATCGCCTATAAATCAAGATTAACATTTATTATTTTTACCAGGCAGGATTACATACTAATTAAAAGAATTAACAAAAATACGTCACACAACTGATCAGCATAAAATATAAAACATAGTTACAAATGCAATATAAAAAGTAAAGTTTCATAGAGTCAGCATACCTGGCAAATAGAGACACACAGTGATTGTGTGGGAAGTTCTGGATACAGATGCTTCCTTGAGTGGTTTGCCAAGTCCCCTTAAATACAACAGATCTAACAAAAGGACTGTAAACATTTAGCACCCAAATATTCATGTAGCTTTTGTTGGACCCTTTTCTCGTGCCCCAAAAGGGTCACACACCTAGTTTTGGGGATAGACAGATGGTTAAAATATCTTTTTTTAGGCGTCCCACACCAGAAGAACAGACATTGTTTTCTTTATTCTTATCTGTTATGCTGATGTGGGAGAGAAACCATTTTACCAATCGCACCAGAGGTATTTATGATGATGCCACTTCAAACAGAGCTTTGTGAGGTTTGCATGACAAGTTGACAAGTTGGGAGGGAGTGGATATGAGGAGCGAGAAAGTCAGCATGAGGTGAGGAGATGAGACTGAGTCAGCTGTTGTCCGTACTTTTTCTCGCAGATCTTCTCTTCAGATAGTGAATTTTATTGTTTTATTACAGGATAGGAATCTTGAGTTCAGACTTGGAACAATCCATCCTTACAGGTAGATCTATGCTTGTGTGCTGGCCCTCATGAGTGCCGCTTCTTTTATAAAAGGCCTCCATTTCCCCAGGGTTTAGCACAGATAACACTTCTGTCCTAGTGAGAGCCACACTTGGTAGGCTTCCGCCCTGTAGCATTTCTCAGGGTCATGCTGACAGTACTCCCCTGTTAAATCAGGATCTGTTGCTAGAGTACTTTGCTCATAACTCTGCGTTTATTTGCCCAACACCATCGCTGTTCAGGTTAAGCAGAACAGTTTCCTTTCACTTCGGTTGGGTTCCTGAGTATGCTCCCTTAGAGGCCGAGCACTGCCACAAGCTGATGCCCATGATCTTCTGGAGTGTTAGGCTCCTGGTTGGGCCTCCTCCAGGGCATGGTGGTATAAGACTGTACTCCCCTTGCTTAAAGGGTAAAAGGTGTTTTTTCTGAGTACTCTGCTTTCTGACAATGTGGTTAGGTGCTCCAGATCAATGTAGGAACAGTGTAAACTGTTTTTCTGATACTGAAGACTTGCTGTCAGGTATCTGGCCTTAGCAGGCCCCCCTGAGGGCTAGTCTCCAACACTTGGGTACTTAGAAGCCAGCAAGACTTGTTATCAGGTAGCTGGTCTTAGCAGGCCTCCCCCTGAGTGAATCCCCAGCAATCGGGCATTTGGCAGCTGGCAAAGACTTGCTATCAGATGGTAGGCCTTAGCAGGCCTCTCTGAAGATGAGTCCCCAACAGTGTGGGTACTTTTAGCAACAAGACTTGCAATCAGTTAGCTGGCCTTAACAGGCCTCCCTGAGGGTGGATCACCAATACCTTGGGTTCTTAGCAGCCAGCAAGACTTGCTATCAGGTAGCTGGCCATAGCAGGCCTCCCTGTGAGTGAGTCCCCAACATTGCGTGCATGGCAGCAAGCACTGACTTTCTATCAGATAGCTGGCCTTAGTAGGCCTCTCTGAGGGCCAGTCTCCAATGATTTGGATGTTTACAGCCAACAAGATTTGCTATCAGGTGACTGGCCTTAGCGGGCCTCCCTGAAGGCAAATTCCCAATAACATGGGTATTTGTCAGCCAGCAGAGACTCGCTATCAGGTAGTTAGCCTCAGCAGGCCTCCCTGAGAGTGACTCCTCAGCAAAACTGGGCATTGGCAGCTAGTAAATACTTGCTATCAGGTAGCTGGCCTTAGAAGGCTTCCTTGATGGGAAGTACACATCACTTTGTGTATCTAGTGTGGCTAAAAGCAGATCACGTTCATATTGCGGACTCTCTTTGGGAGGCTTCCTGATTCTAGCCTACAGTCTGGTCTACCTATCAGGTCGAGCTTAGTACTACCCTCGTCTTTAGGGTTGTCTTAGAGTGTTTATCTCCCTAAGTCTGGTC
This sequence comes from Zacco platypus, assembly GCA_038088235.1. Lineage (NCBI taxonomy): Eukaryota > Metazoa > Chordata > Actinopteri > Cypriniformes > Xenocyprididae > Zacco > Zacco platypus. The sequence continues at coordinate 29,168,166 of CM076085.1, forward strand.
AGATGGATGAAGGTCTCTCATGAGGTCTCCGTGTTAGATCAGCCCTTAAGTTGGGATTACTCTGCACTCTGCTCACAAAGGTCCCCATGAGAGTGCACAGCCTCCTCAGTGCTTTGAAAGACATGAACTAAAGACATCCTAGGATCGAGCAGAATAACTCCCCTCAGTTGCAAGCAGAGGTGTAATGTAACGAAGTAATACTACTTTTTCTCGCAGATCTTCTCTTCAGATAGTGAATTTTATTGTTTTATTACAGGATAGGAATCTTGAGTTCAGACTTGGAAAAATCCATCCTTACAGGTAGATCTATGCTTGTGTGCTGGCCCTCATGAGTGCCGCTTCTTTTATAAAAGGCCTCCATTTCCCCAGGGTTTAGCACAGATAACACTTCTGTCCTAGTGAGAGCTACACTTGGTAGGCTTCCGCCCTGTAGCATTTCTCAGGGTCATGCTGACAGAACTCCCCTGTTAAATCAGGATCTGTTGCTAGAGTACTTTGCTCATAACTCTGCGTTTATTTGCCCAACACCATCGCTGTTCAGGTTAAGCAGAACAGTTTCCTTTCACTTCGGTTGGGTTCCTGAGTATGCTCCCTTAGAGGCCGAGCACTGCCACAAGCTGATGCCCATGATCTTCTGGAGTGTTAGGCTCCTGGTTGGGCCTCCTCCAGGGCATGGTGGTATAAGACTGTACTCCCCTTGCTTAAAGGGTAAAAGGTTACTTCGTTACAGTACTTGAGTATTTATATTTCTGTCAACTTTTACTTTTACTCCACTACATTTTCCTAAATAAAATGTATACTTTTACTCCGATACATTTCTCCAAAGCATTTTCGTTACTTACTACAAAGTAAAAAAGGAAGAACACAGACTGCAAGCAAACATGTACAAACAGGAGCTCCCACAACCGTGGTTGATTTCATTTTCCGAGTTGTGTCCATTGCTGGAGTGACTGAGAAGAGTGCGGTACGAGAGCGACCTCTAGAGGAGATCACAGATGCCTCGTAGACATTGTTTTGACACGTGACGTGAGGCTGCGCGCTGCACAGAACAGGACACTTCAAAAACGGATATAAAACAGACAACAAAGCGGTATACTATACAGTACACTACAGTATATGTTTTCTTATCACTAAAGTAATTAGTTTGTTGACTAGATGCTGCATTAGTGGAGAACACTAATGAGAACACCTCATTGTTCAACACCTCAAAGGTGTTCTCACAAAAGAGAACACCTTTCCTCCAGTGGCCCTGCTCCCACAGGTTATCAGCCGAATCAGGGAGAACAGATCCCTGAGATGGTGCAGCTGCTGATGGCAGTGCCCTGGCCTATTCGACTGTGGAGGGACTTCCTCACCCAAGTGGGCGACTCAATCTGGCACCCTCAACCAGAGCTATGGAACCTTAATGTGTGGCCCCTTTGCGCCTGCCACAGAGGTAGTAATCCAGGTTTTATAGCTGATACTTCATAGTTTTTTTATAAGGATTGGAGTTGCATCTCATACTAGAACTTTGGCAGTTGAACCGCACTCTGAGGATGTTAAAGTTCAAGATAACTATCAGCGTTATTATGACTCAAATCCGATCCGAAGACTGGTTTGTCACAATAGATCTAAAGCAGAGGTCTCCAAACTCAGTCCTGGAGGGCTACTGTCCTGCAGAGTATAACTCAAACTTGTCTCAACATACCTGCCTGGAAGTTTCTAGTATGCCTAATTAGACCTTGATTAGCTGGGTCAGGTGTGTTTGATTGGGGTTGGAGCAAAATTCTGCAGGACAGTGGCCCTCCAGGACCGAGTTTGGAGACCCAAACTTCCATATATCTATCCTTCCTCAACAGAGGAAGTTCCTGAGGTTTGCTTTCGGGGGGCAAAGCATACCAATATCGGGTTCTTCCTTTTGGCCAAGCATTGTCATCCCGCACCTTTACAGAGTGCATGGATGCAGCTCTGGCTTTGTTGCAACTCCAGGGCATCTTTATTCAACTAAATTGATGTCTGGCTGATTCTAGCTTAGTCACGGGAGATGGGAGTTTGGCATGAAGATGTCATCCTCTCCCATATGAGAAATCTGGGGTTAAGTTTTAACTCCAAGAAGAGTGTACTTTCTTCACTAAAGAGGACTACTTTTCTAGGAGTAGTTTGGGACTCGACTACTATGCAGGCACAACTGTCCCTTGATTTTAGCCATAGGCAAGATAAAACTAGGCCAAGCTGTCACTGTGAAACAGTTTCAGAGACTGTTGGGACTCGTGGCAGCTTAGTCCAATGTAATTCCTTTTGGCCATATATAAAGAAGACCATTGCAGTGGTGGCTCAACCTTATGGTCTTTTCCCCAAGAAGAAACCCATTTTACACCATCAGGGTTATGTGCAGATGCCTTCATACTGTAATGATGTGGAAGAAGCCTTGGGTTTCTGTCTCAGGAACCTGTGAAAGGGGCCTCTTGTCGTTGCAAGACAGGTTGATGATGGAGTGATGATGGAGATGCCATCATTTTTAGTGGCCACATTAATTTCCTGGAGATGATGACTATATTTCTCCTAGTCCTCCCATTTCTCTTAATTGTCAGAGGTTATCATGTTCTTGTCTGCTCAGACAACACATCGGTAGTTTCTTAAATAAATCATCAGTGGGGTCTTCAGTCATGCCCTCTTTGCAGACTGGCACACCAGATCCTCCTGTGGTGCCAGGGTAAGTTGCTCTCCTTGATAGTAATAGTAATATATATAAATATATATATATATATATAATATATATATATATATATATATATATATATATATATATATATATATTGTGTGTGTGTGTGTGTGTGTGTGTGTTCTTGGGCACCTGAATCAGGGAGCAGACATCCCAGGGGCTGAGGCTTGGGAATTAGAGACACCCAAATGCGAGATCCGAGCTACTATTCTTTATTGATCTTTATTGCAGATCGTAATCCACGTGTTGCCTCGGCAAACATGAGATCAGAGCCATGATCAGAGCCTAGACTTGTATTCCCTCGAGAATAAAGCCTACTGGAGCGGAGCCAAAAACACCCGAAGATAGTAAACACTTCGGGACATTTTTATGAATGAACAAGTCAGCCCCATAGAGAGCCAAAGTGCATGCTCCACTCTCAACAAACAACGCATAAATCACATGTATCCCCACTCGTAGCGAGTGCAGGGAGGAACATACGATTCAGTCCCTGTTTGCTCGCCATATACTCCTGTCTAGATACAAATATGCTTGTTGACACACAACAATAAATAGACAGAGACAATTCACACAAAGTGCTTGCTGAAGGCACAGAAGGTGACATTGTTTGGTCTGGGTGTGCTTTATAGCTTCCTGGTCATGACGTCACCCTACTTCCGTCACGCCATTGGACTGATTTCACAAGTGCTTCACATCGCAATCACGCAGAGTGTTCCCAATGCGTCAAACTCTCGACGCAGCTCGAGTTCCCTTGAAAGGGAACATTAAAATACAGACAGATGCAGGAATATTAGGTTGATGTCACTTAAAGACTAATTCATGGTTCACTAATTCATAATTCATTATACAATAATGATACACATGCCTTCTTTATTTACTGCTTATTTTCCGCACCAACATCTGCCATGTTTAGCACTGAATGGTGCTAAACTGTCCCCACTACAACATCAAGCAAGGTAAATTAGAGGATGACTTCTAGTGGAGAAGTCTATTAATAAGATTCACGTCAATCAGATAGTATGCTCAATGTTTGTGGAAATAAATATTGAAAAAAAAATCAATCTGTGGCTTTTGAGAATCGATATCAAATCAACCACATTTATTTAAAAAAAAGATTAAATCTGCAAAATGTCAAATTTTTGCAGTAAAATATCCAAAAACCACTAGTGCAGTGTTATATATTTTGTTCAGTTGAGTATTTGCAATATCCCAAATGTTTCCAACTAAATTTGTAAATCGTGATAAAAACGCTATTTTAACCAAGGATCCGGGACGTTTTAGGGAGTCACCTGTAAATGGAGCTATATCCGCATTACCTTTGGTTTCCGCTTTTATTTTGTAGAAACCAAGAAAACACCAAAGATGCTTTAATATATATTACATGTGGGAACACAGACAAAGGAACATCTGTTTTGATACATTACAGAAAGAAAACGAATTATTGTCATGCCATTTGTCAACTTCATTACTTGAACTATGTCAGGCTCTGAGAAATACCACTCCACCAGAAGTATGGTGGCATCTAAGGCTTTTCTGTCAGGAATATCTCCAGGAGGTGTGTAATGTGGGATGGTCCTCTCCGCACACTTTTTGTCAGATTTTATAGTCTGGATTTGGACTAGACTGAACTAGACTTTCGTCCTAGACTGTGCTCAAGTGATTCAAACTTGGACAGGCATTAGTCAGTGTGACACAGTTGGTATAATGTTCCAATAGTAACATCAAAACAGACCCAGCGTAGAGTTCCCTCGAAAAAGGAACATTTCAGGTTCCCTGAGAAGGGAACGAGATGCTGTGTCGCTTTGCCACAATGCATCAGCTCAGTACCTCATACTGTAATGATAGAAAGAAAGAAAGAAAGAAAATGGAGATTTTCCAGAGGGATGTGACCCTCTTTTTAGAAACCCTCCTGTGGGAGTATTATGGTTTGTTTGTTTGTTTTTCCCAGGAGACAAAATGTCACACATGGTTGAGACTCAAAATCCTACTATATGAGCCTAAAACTAGAAATATTTTGAGTTGAGAAACATACAAGCACTACAAAAGCATATTGAGGCTACTTTAAGAAAACGTTTGGAAAACAAAAAATGATTTTTAGTAAACAGAATATAACACCTTCCACTTAAATAAATAAAACCCCAAAAAGGAAAATAGATGACAATATGGTGTGGGCATTGGAGAGGAGCTGTCTCTTGTCTTATTTACAAGACCATTTTATTAACCGTGTCCTCTTTAATGGCTAATCATTTTTATTGCCCCATTAATAAAGGCTTTTCATCTGCGCGGTGGAGTCTCCGAATTGCCTTTTAATCAAAATTGTGTCAACATGCCTCAGTCTGCTGCTTTTCCCCACCGGCCTGAGATGAGAGAGAGACAGAAGTGAGTAGGGAGTAAATCTCTGGCTGTTGATAAAACTTTATTGGAAAGGTCAAACAAGGTTGTTGTCAGCTCAAATATCCAAGGCATACTGGGAAATGCTTGGTTGCATTTTGATAGTCAAGCCATCAAAAACACAAGCCCAATCAGACAAACAAGATGTAGGAGGAAAAAATGGAAACATGAATCTGCAGTCATGACATGGTTAATTGCCACCGCTTGTATTTTATTTTGTGTGCTGGCTTGTACTTGACTGTCTTTATGTGCTTGTATTCCTCTTGTTCTGCTCACTTATATCAAACAATCAATAGATTTGTTCTTGACCTCAAGTGCCATGGCAACCAGTGGTGTCTATGTAGTAGAATGTGTCCATGAAGAAGCTCTTCTCTTTATACAACTCAGTCCAGCCTATACTCTTCCTCCTTCCTCAATCAATCAGAGCAAGACAACTAAACACAAACTCTCCCCCGCCATTTCTTTTTACAAAATTCAATTAATTATTTTCTTGATTGTTTTCAGTAGTCTGTGCTCATGCAAATGCTGTCTTGAAAATATTGTGTGCTTTGATTTTGCAGATGACATTTAACTTAAGAAAATATTTTCTTTAAAAGCACCCTTCATTGATTTTCACATACTACGTGCCTGCTCTTGACATTTTTTGGAAATATCCTTTTAACTCTCTCACTCACTCAGAAACAAAGTAGGTTGGAACACTGAAGGTGCCTTTTCTGTAGCCGTTTGTTGTGAATAAGTGTTTCTTTTTTCTATGTCAACATGCATATAGTTCCTATTAACCGAGAGAATTATAGTCGCTTGACAGATTGAAGATAATTTCAGCACAGAAGCTGAAAGATTCCACCACATTCAGTATTTACCATTGCATTTATTGTATTGAATGTTCAGATGGGCCTCTGAATATAGTCAATGTAAAACCTGTTTGCAACCCACATTATTATAAAATGGAAAAAAAGAATTAGTGAAAAGTATTTTGATAAAAGATGTAAAAAAATTTTCCCCTTTAGAATAATGTGTACTGATGAAATTAAGCACAATTAGACCAGAAACCTGTTTTAAAATAGTAAATACAGTAAATTTTGAGTTCCTGCTGATCACTCTGATCTTGTTTTTTGTTTTTTTTTGTTTTCTATGCACGCACATGCATGACACCTGGCTAGGAATCCATATCATCGCCATCTATGTATTTACTATGCTAGGTTTATGCAATAATAACCGCTAGCACCATGCAGTTAAAAAAAAAATGTCCATTTGAAATAAGGTTTATTATTTAATTAGTGATGAAGAGAGTAACAAATAATGTAGACATGACAAAAAAAGTTTTGTGATAAGATAATTGAGTGAAAACAAATGTGGCATAATGATGTTTTTAACACAGTATGGTTGTCATTTTATACAGGTGTGCTAATGCATTCGTTTATGTTTAACTGATGCACAGATAATCACGTGTTAATGTATGACTCGGGAACTAAAACATTTATTAATACCTTAAATGCATGAATGTTTCGCCAATCATTCTTACATATTCGGGTCAACCCGGATCTATATCTAACACAGAGGGATCTCCACCTGTTGTGATAATATAAAACTCCCCTGATATTAAAATAATAATTACAGAAGAATAAAATGAAGCATATTTTGTTACCTTTTGGAGATTGGAAGGGTTCAGTTTGAGCAGATGTTTAATGCCATCATCGCTGTCCTCGTCAGAGCTCAGAGCGTTCAACAAATGATAGTTTTGCTCAAAACTATCATTTTCAAAATCTTCAAAATCAATATTTTGATCGCTGACATCTTCACCAGATCTATAATAAAGTGACAGTTAAAAGTTAGTTCCACTATGGGTCTGTGGCTATTAGATTAATGTGCTCTTTTCTCAAATATCGCTTCTTACCTTTTCTGTTTTGTCTGTTTTCCAGGTTGCTGTTGTATAAACTACAAAGAAATTATTTTCTACTTGTTTGTAGCTTACACAGTCAATCAGACTATTTCTCGAATTTACCGGCAAGTGGTTTTATTTCACCAGCTGTCATACAGTAGGTTACGCATGAATCCCCCTGCTCGTATCACCAAATGACAAATAAATTCTACAATTTATTTATTAAATATTGTTGTGAGTTTATTGCGTTTTAAATATAGCATGTATTAATCTCATGGCTTTACATACTGCATGCATATGTTATAACTATTCCTGACCGATTAAAATGATCAAACTATACACAATAAATTTCCAAGACAACACTACACAACTATCTGTCTTTTCATTAACATAGCAACAGTAACAATACTACTATGGGTTTGTAATACTGTACATATATTACAGACTTTAAGATGATGACAATAGGAAAATATAAGTGAATGAGATGAAATTTCATTGAGAGATGACAAAGTGTTTATATACATCCAGAAATATCCAGTGTGCGACAATCCTACTTCTCATTATGAATCAGAGGGTTTGCGTGATGAGCTGCCAGACGATCATTTCCCCAGCACGTTGTGAAAAACACTCCCTGCATCGCAATGTACATACTATCCATTCTAAACAGTATTATTAATGTCACACAGCCTACTATTTAGGATGGACAGTATGCACATTGAGACGCAGGCACTGTCTTTACAGCACATGGAGTGTGACAATGCACAGACAAGAATATAGCCAATTTAACCGCCATCACTTCGAATTAATTCACAAATTTAGCTCTAAATGAGAGCTCTGTAGTCTCACCAATAAATCACCAAGACCGTTGAAGCATTTTCATGACATTGGTGAACTTGAACTTGTGTGTAATAATTGTGTGTACTCACGTCTTTCCGCGCATGAAACAACATTCCTTCTGATGTCCATTCATGTTTATTCGATGCTATAAATGAACTAGTATGAAGAGATGGTTGGTTCCCGAACTGCTTGAAGGAGCTACAACGATCTGTCACAACACATTAAAGACATACGGTATTGTTTAAACTTCTTTAAAAAAAAAAAATACAATATTTTAAATATGAAACCGTTTCATATCTAAAGTAACCTGCTCTGTCTTGTCTGTCGATGTGTTGTCAGTGTCCTCTTTGCTCCGCAATGTATTTTTTACTGTGTAAGACCATGATGTGTGGCGTGAGAGTGCATGACTTGTCGGACATAGCAACAGTAATAAAGGGGGCGGGTCTTTGCGAAGGGTCAATTATGCCCTGTCCAAATACCCACACTTGCGATCTTGGCCACTTGAGAGCTTGTGCACGCGGCAGGAAGTAAGTGCGCAAGACTGTACTATGTCTAAAAAATGCCAAGCAGTATTCAAGGCTAACCGTATCCCATCAGGCATTATGTTCTGGAGCTCACGTGCCCCGAAATCACAAGATGTTGAGGAAAACATTCCAATGTAAGTTAAATTAATTATAGATTACATATAATTTGGTAGTAAAGCATAAAGTGTTCCACATTTTATTGGTGCAAATATGGGTAGGGTATGTCTATTTTGTACAACATTTGCAACAGCTTTTTATCTTTTAATTAGAAGCACCATCTGTCTTCTGTTTGTTACATAGCAACTACTGAACAGACATTTAGAAATTTATTTTAAAATGCAAAGTACTGAAAAAAAAAAAAATAAATAAATTTCTGTAAAATTTCTTGCAAGACTATAAGTGTGTCCCATCAGGTAATCAAAAGTTCTTTGCACACTTGCAGTCTTCATGCCTACTTGAACACTTGGGCCAAATACAGGAAATGTATCATGTAAGTAGACAAGTGGTCAAGTGCAAAGACCACAAGTGTTTGTATTTGGACAGGGCAATATCCTGGGTCGATAAAGACTCGAGGTATGCATTTAAGGGTTAATGATTACTGCATCAGCAACTAATAAAAATATGATTGATAGATTAAGTAATATATGAATTGTTATTAATCAAATGTGTCAATGTATGAGTCATTAATAACATATAGCATTAACTAATAATGAAAATTAATGTAACTACTGATTCGAAACAAAAGTTTCTTTTTGCGTGATTAATGACAGAATTTTCATTTTGGGGTGAACTAACCCTTTGGCACATTAATTTGCAATATTAGTTAATAAATAATTAATACACAATGATACATTTAATTAATAGCAATTCATTTATTATTTAATCATATAGACTCTTTATTAGATTAAGTAATCATTCATTAATAGTTTGGTTCTTCATGAGTCATACATTATCTGTCCATTAGCACTTGTTTTGTAAAGTGTTACCAGAGCAAATTAAAGATTTTGAATACATTATTATGTAGTCTTTGGAATTGCATACACAGTTGCATAATTCAGTATACAACCAAGAACTTGCATCAGTGAGTAAATTGGGTCATTTTTTTCTGCACAAAACAAAACTACATACTCTGGAGCAGTGGTTCTTAACCAGGGGGCCCCAGCAAACTGTTTTAAAATATGACAGACCATGATTTAAAATACGCTAAAAGAACAAACGCTAGATATTTCTTAATTTAATTCACCCCCAGACATTACTATTTTAATTGTAATTATTACATTTACTTAATTTTAACATAAACACACTACTAATTTCTATAAATTAATTATTTTTGTGAACAATGGAGGGCTTTGAGTCAAAAAGGTACCACTGTGTTGGATTTTTCAAAACTAGAAGCTGAATGTGGCTTCAGAGCATTCTGGAGCAGGTTTTCAAAAAGGATGTCTCTGTACATTGTTGCATTCATCTTTCCCTCGATCCTGACTAGTCTCCCAGTTCGCTGAAAAACATCCCCACAGCATGATGCTGCCACCACATGCTTCACTCTAGGGATGGTATTGGCCAAGTGATGAGCGATGCCTCGTTTCCTCCAGACATAAGTGTCTCTGTCCGAGTGACCCTCGGGTTCTTGGTCACCTCCCTGACTAAGGCACTTCTCCCCCGATTGCTCAGTTTGGCCTGGCGGCCCACTCCTGGAAGAGACCTGATGGTTCCAAACTTTTTCCATTTACAGATGATGGAGGCAACTGTGCTCATTGGGACCTTCAATGATGCAGAAAAATTTTTCTGTACCCTTCCCCAGATCTGTGCCTCAATACAATCCTGTCTCGGAGGTCTACAGACAATTCCTTGGACTTCAAGACTTGGTTTGTGCTCTGACATACACTGTTAACTGTGGGAGCTTATATAGACAAGTGCGTGCCTTTCCAAATCAACTGAATTTACCACAGGTGGACTCCAATCAAATTGTAGAAACATCTCAAGGATGATCAATGGAAACAGGATGCACCTGAGCTCAATTTTGAGTGTCATGGCAAAGGCTGTGAATACATATGCACATTTTTAATAAATTTGCCAAGATTTTGGATTTATGGGGTATTGTTTGTAGAATTTTGAGGAAAATAATGAATTGAATCCCTTTTGGAATAAGGCTGTAGCATAATAAAATGTGGAAAAAGTAAAGCGCTGTGAATACTTTCTGGATGCGCTGTATGACATTGCTCGTATATCAAAACAGATAATTGGTTATCATTGTCTTACCTGTTATAAAATAGTCGCCCCCATCCCAAACACAGACTTTCTGAACCTAGCCTCTGTTTTTTAACTGTTCCCTTGTATATAGGGCTGTACTAAAGAGCTGCTTTTTTACTGGCTGAGTTGTCTGAGAGAGCTGTACATCACAGAAAGCAGTCCTTGTCCTGTGAGTCTCCATTTAATAAGCTATGCACTCGAGATAAAGATGATACATCCAAAACAAATGAATTGATGCAGTGGAGGTGGGTATCTGTGAGGTAGTATGAGTGTGTTCATAGAAGCAGGAGCCTGGCACACGCGATAGATAACAGCAGGAGTAATTCACACTAATGCTGGACATATATCAACAGCCAAGAGAGGCCTTAGGCTGGCAGAAAGTGAGAAAGAAAGTGAGTATGATACTGAGAGGAAACAGAGCCCTGTATCAGATACACAGAGAGAAACAAGAGATGCTAACAGGATTACTTTTGTTAGCTTGTTTAATCGTGCAAGCATCAGAAAACCCCCTGTCTCTCAATTTGAACTCCTTTGAACCATGAGTCATTGTGTCAGTTGCAGGATTACATTCAGCATGTTCTGTTGAAGGTTTCTCAAAAGAAAATAACTGGTCTAGACAACTGATAAAGCTGTCATGGTGGCACATGTGCCAATCACATCCATGGAAAAATCTTTTCTGTAATGGTATAAGCGTAATTGAATCACTGATCTGTTGAATTGCCATTTATTACAGAAAGCAATATCAGTGAGGAAAGTGGCAGCGGTCATTGATGCCACTCTCTCCTCAACACTCAATTATTGAAAATATTATGGAATCCTTCTTTTACTTACAATCTGTTACAAAGACTTTGCCATATTCAAGGACTTCGCAACATTAAAGGGAGAATTTATTATTTGAGATTGGCAGGTCTAAGCGTAATCTGATGATCATGTTCTTAACCTTGGGTTGTGATGACGCATTACCAGAGATGCAAATGAGGTTTTTTTTTTAATGAACTGTATCTTATACAGATACAGATTTTTTTTTTTTTAACATAGCTTCTCTTTCTCTTAAAATATTACTTGAAATGTACAACTTAGATGGAAAGTTTAACCCAATATAAAGAGCCAGCTGCCACAAACTGCGAATAAGCAGAAGTGTCACTGACTGAGAGCCCTAAACTGCTGGTACTGCCTGCTTTCTGAACCTGTTGACACGGCATCTTAAAAATACGCTGTTCATGGCACAAGACACTGACAGCCAGTCAATAATAATGAAATTGACTAAATAGTGAAATAGCAAAATGTGTTGTAGTTCTTAAGTATTAATATGCTGCCTTTGGAATCCAAACAGTAAATTAAAAAAGAAAGAAAGAAAGACAACGCCTCTTTCAAAAAAGTCAATTCACTCATTTAATTGGAAAGCTGTTTTTCCATTCTTACAGCCCCCATATTTTGCCTATTTACTTTCCTCTGAGTGTTTGATCTCATCTTTTTTACTGTGTGAGATGAAGTACTTCAAACCAAGGTCATGTCAAAGTCCTGTAACATGCTTTTATTTATTATTTTGAAATTATTTTTCAGTGGTGTGAAAAAGTGTTTGCCCCCGTCCTGATTTCTTATTTTTTGCATGTTTGTCACACTTAAATGTTTCAGATCATCAAAAAATTTAAATATTAGTCAAAGATAACACACATATACACAAAATTAAATGCAGTTTTTAAATGAAGGTTGTTATTATTGAGGGAAAACAAAATTCAACCTGTGTGAAAAAGTGTTTGCCCCACCTGTTAAAACATAACTTAACCGTGGTTTATCACACCTGAGTTCAATTTCTCTAGCCACACTCAGGCCTGATTACTGCCACACCTGTTCTCAATCAAGACATCACTTAAATAGGACCTGACTTACCAAGTGAAGTAGACCAAAAGATCTTCAAAAGCTAGACATCGTGCCAAGATCCAAAGAAATTCAGGAACAAATAAGAAAGAAAGAAAGAAAGAAAGAAAGAAAGAAACTGAGATCTATCAGTCTGGAAACGGTTATGAAGCCATTTTTAAAGCTTTGGGGCTCTAGCAAACCACAGTGAGAGCCATTATCCACAAAGGGCGAAAACATGGAACAGTGGTGAACCTTCCCAGGAGTGGCCGGCCGACCAAAATTACTCCAAGAGCACAGCGACGACTCATCCAAGAGGTCACAAAAAATGGCCTGCATGGCAGAGTTCAAAGACGAAAACCACTGCCAAGCAAAAGCACTGCTAAGTATTTTTGGGAAATACTCTGTGGACTTACGAGACAAAAGTTGAACTTTTTGGGAAGTGTGTATCCCATTACATCTGGCGTAAAAGTAAAATCATACCAACAGTAAAATATTGTGGTGGTAGTGTGATGGTCTGGGGATGTTTTGCTGCTTCGGGACCTGGAAGACCTGCTGTGATAAATTAATGAAAACCATAAATTCTGCTGTCTACCAAAATATCCTGAAGGAGAATGGCCGGCGAACTTGGGTTCTGCAGCAGGACAATGATCCAATCTGAAGAAAAACAAAATGAAGACTTTGGAGTGGCCTAGTCAAAGTCCTGACCTGAATCCTATTGAGATGCTGTGGCATGACCTTAAAAAGGCAGTTCATGCTTAAAAACCCTCCAATGTGGCTGAATTACAACAATTCTGCAAAGATGAGTGGGCTAAAGTCCTCCACAGCACTGTAAAAGTCTCTAGTTATCGCAAACGCTTGATTGCAGTTGTTGCTGCTAAGGGTGGCCTCACAGGACACAGGACATGTAGTTTTGGATTTTGTATTTGTATTTTCCCTTAATAATAACAACCTTCATTTAAAAACTGCATTTTGTGTTTACTTGTGTTATCTTTGACTAATATTTAAATTTGTTTGATGATCTGAAACATTTAAGTGTGACAAACATGCAAAAAAATAAGAAATTAGGAAGGGGGCAAACACTTTTTAACATCACTGTGCATAGCAAAAAGAAAGAAAAAACAGTCTAGAGGTCGTTAATCTCCCCTTTTATTACTATTACTAATTTCACATAATTGAACTATTACTATGTTAAAGGTGTGCCTATCTTTTTATTTCTGTGTATGCCAGTTCAATGGATTTGTTTTATACCACTGACTTAAACAAAAAAGAAGAATTTTTTGTGATGCTTGATTGCTTTTGTGAATTTGTTGCATGTGTTTATGATGTACTTTATGGTTCTGTTATCAGTTTCAGCATAGGACTATACTGAGAAATTGCCTTTTGTGTTCCATGGCAAACAAAAATAAATATTACATGATAAATAATAGTTAAAAGATTACAGTGTAGTCTTGTTTAACATTATGTAATCCTTCAAAGCGAGTTTGTAGAAAAAGTCACACAGAACAGAGCAAAATATCATCATTTCATATAAAGTAGATGAGTAAACGGTTTAAAAATGTAACTGAAAACATAATATTCATAAACAAGGACTCATACACATATCTTTCACGTCTGAAAGTTTTCACGTCTGTAAAGTTGTTCATATGCAAATGACGTAAATTTTAGTGCTGTCAGTACATACATATTGTACGTTCCAGTGTCTATGGAAATGAAAGTAAATGTACATGTGGTAGAATCACACAACATAAAAATACATACGAATACACATGAGATCACTTTGCATATTGTTTTATCTGATTCTCCAAACTCTCAAGTTTTGCAGCACGTTCACCTCAACACTTGCATTCATCACACAGCATGCAGTAAGGCCCACAACATTAGTGAAGATTTCAAGAACCACAATCCTGATTGTCACATAACTTTTGACATCCAGTGTGACTTTTGCCTCGCAGCCTTTTTGTGACAACTGTTGCATGTTTGAAAAGATTTGGCCTGAAAAGGTTTTTCAACACATCTATCGCATCTGTCTCCCAGAGCAACATTCATCCCATGTTTACCCAACCAGGCTCTCACATCCAACAACTCTAGTCTTAACTGTTTTTCTATGTTGCCATTTTTATGTGGTCTGGGCTGCCCTGAAATCTTACTTTTAACCTCAGAGGTTCAATGAGATCTTAGACAGATAGGTCAAAAGCCTTCAGATATGACTCCAAGAAGTTCAGAGGCAGATGAAGTATCACCAGTGGGATTTTGGATTCTCTGTTAGTTGTAATTTATATGACTCACAGAAAAAGTCATAAAACACTTTTCTTATAATTGAGTTGTACCAGATTTATTTTTAATAAGATTTTGTAACATAAGGTATCACCTTGAGAAAGCAGTGTTTACCAGTCGAAACAGACTCAAGGGTTATGTGTTAGTCTGCAATCTTCTCTTGCTAGCTCTTTATTGATTGAGTGTATTTTGTTTGTCATAAAGTGGCCACTAGAGTATTTTATGAGGAAGGCTGCATGCATCTGTAGTGATTTCCTTAGACACAGACATCTACAGGTTAAGCTGAGGTGTTTTTCAAGCATAAAGTTTTGCAGTCAACTGGTCTTTAAAACACACAATTTATGTGTAAGATTTTTTGTCTATTTTTAATAAAATATCAGTACTCTGAAAAGATGCACTTGAGGCAAAGAATTTGAAAAATAATTCTCACTCTCTTATCATTTCTGTTACACATTAAGTATGTTACATGCACCAATTTCCATCAAGCAGAATGCAAAAATACTCAGATTCAAACATTTACATGCTTAATTTCATGTTGATCTAATTAGTTTAGTCCTACACCACCCTTTTCAATCAGATCAAAATTTCATTTGTATCGACTACAGTCGGATCGATCGAGTTGTTTACATGAAGACTTTTTAGTCTGATTGAGCCATAAATCTGATTTTTTTTTTTGGGGGGGGGGGTAGCTAAATGTAGGCATGTAAATGTAGCTATTGAAATGTTGGTAAAGGGAGAGTTGGTGTTGAGTTAGAGGATCTTATGAGGTTGAAGACAGTTTATTGGATGGAAAGTTCTTCTTCTGATGAGATGCGGCTCATTTCATGTCTTTCACCTTGTGACCTGTGGCCAAGCTCCGACATGTCATCGGCATTCTACTGAGAAAGTGAGCGACACATGTACATTATTGAGACCAGAGGTGACCGATAGGTACAGTATGAACTCCATGAAAGGCTATAAAATCTTTAAATATCTGGGTGTGTGTTGTTAGCATGACATGTATGACACAGCTCCTTAAACTGAGAGCCAAAAGCACTCTGCTAGCGTCACTGTACTTCCTGTTTACAGCCAGTGACAAGAGGCGGTAACACAAAGTCTCATGCTGGCTTAATGCGAAGATGCTTGGATCTTTGAAATGCTATATGCACTTATAGATGCATAACCTTGAGTCCAAGTAAGGGTTATGTTGTATATGCTGCTGTGTATGTTATGGGCAAAATTAGCACCCTTTACCAAAGTGCTGTTTGGCATTTCCCTTGATGATTCGGGATCGATGTAGTTTGCGTAAACTGTCTCTCAAATTGGGCACATAAGTCGTTAGGCATGAAGAGGAAGTGGAGAGCACTTGATGCTGCCGTAGCAACAGGGAGGCCATTTCTTTCACAAGAGCCTATTTCGTTTCCAGGAAGATATTTTCTAAATTGGTTTGCTGAGCTCATCTGATCTGGTGATCAACCATTATCAAGCATTTCATGCCTGCCCAAGGGAAAAAAAAATTAATTAATAAAAAATAACATACACCTTATTCATTATGTGGGTTACTGCCATACTTTTGATGGAAAACTTACAATGTTTTGACCTTATCAATTTAATAAATGATGTTCATAAAATGTCTGCATATTTTTATGGAGGGTTAGTCATAATTACGACATAAAACATAATTATCACACAAAAAGTCAAAATTATAACATATCAAGTCAAAATTATAAGATAAAAAGTCATTATGGTATAAAACGTCAAACTAATCTCAATATTTTGTGTCTGTTTCTGGTCTGGGAGGGTTTGACGTGTTTTAGTTTAATTTCCTTTGTTAATTTCCTTTGTTTCAGTTTGTTTCTATGGTTTCTCATTGACTAAGCTGTACACCTGTGGCTTGCTTCATTGATTGGTTTGTTTGTTTAATTAAGTTCTGTGTTTCTTTTCAGTTCATTGTCCATGCTCATCACAGTATACCGGTTGATCTGTTCATGTTCTGTTTCAGTTTTTTTTTTTTTTTTTAATAATACAGTCATTACTGCCAGCACATAGATCCAGCTGCTCTCATCTGTACTTCAACCGTGTGTGAAAGTATGCCATAATTACATTTATCTCATGTGACCTCTCATGTGAGTTTATATTTCAAACTGTGACTATATATCTCACAACTGTGGCTCACAACTGTGTTTTTATACTTTATAATGTGACTTTTTTTCTTATTCTAAACTTTATTTCACAAATAACTGTTTATTTATTTATTTTACTTTGCAGGAACAGTAATGTCCTTCCACACAAGTTCATGTATTTTCATTGGATGTATTTGAGGGGGTCCATGATACTGTCCAGCTCTTCTACAACAATTTGTTGAAATTCTAATTGGTGCTCTTGGAAAAAATCAAGCATCATTCTAAGTTTTTTCCACTGGCAGTTAAGATGAGCGGGTATGAAGGAGGTGCTCCCTGCAGGTATAATAAGTGGACAAATCCACCGGGGCTTTCCATCAATAAGGTCTGATGTCGGCATTACAGAAACATGGGGGGGGCATATGCATGTTTGCTGTCAACAGAAGCTTCATGAGAGCACACCGCATGAATCAACATAATTAGTGCAGCTACTGCCTGCTTTTGATATGAACAATAAAGAAATAGCCTCACCATCCACCCTCCCTCTCTCTATCGCTCTAGCACACTTTGTTTGTCTCTGTCTGCTGTGGATGACAGGTGGGCTGTAGTGTTGTTGTTTCTACTGCAGCTGCATATGCCGTGGAGGCACAGGTGTCTGTCCATAATGCAGCTCATCCTGGCCTCACAGCAGACAAATCTGTCAAGGACATTTCACTCACACAGAGGATGCTGCAGAGCTTATTATTTCAGTTTGCCATATTCTGCACCTACATTTAGATGCTCCAAACTGGGCATCCCACCCCAATTTTAGAGTAAATAATTAGTTTAATGACAATTAATAACAATACAAAATACAATCATACTCACTATTTTGTTAAAACAAGGACATATGTTTTGCTTTGTAATGCATAAATAAAAGAATTTTACATTTAGTGTTAATAAATCTAAAAGCTCTTTAATATTATGTATTAAAGTCACCATGAAATCAAAACTGACTATTCTTATTTTTTTATGGAATATTGCAATATTTATTAAAAAAGTTATCCCTGCAGATTTAAAAGCAATAAGCACTGTAAAGCTGTAGTTTACAATGAATTTATAACAGCTAAGGAGCGGTGTTTTGTACAATGTGGTGGGAAGTGCCTGAACCCCCTTAGCTGTTATAAATTCACTGTAAACAATGGCTTCACAGGGATTATTGCTTTCAAAAAATGGTTGCTTTATTCTAACTTACCTCTTGCAGCGACATCTCATCGTGTTTACTAGCACAAGGGCAAGACAACCTGTCAATCACTTGAGATCTACCAATAGCAAACCACGATAGCGCCAATCAATAACCAAAAAAAAACAAAATAAGGACAAAAAAGCCCTGTATAACTTATAACTTTTTTTTCTTTTTTGAGAAGCCGTTTCACCTGTATATAGGGAAGAAAAGACTCACAACTCACAAAATTACTAGGTGTTAGTGCTCTTAGTTTTATATTGCTCACTATCAACTTCCTTCTTCATGTTGTCACCTGCTGGTAACAGGATGTGCTGTTGTTGTGACTTTTGTGTCACCAAAGCCAGCAGACACAGACTACTGACAAGGCAGACAGGGTCTTCACTGCTGCTTCTAGAGAGAGAAAGATAAAGGAATATGGAGGAGGGGGGGGGGGGGCGAGAAAGAGAGCGAGAGGGGTAGAGAGAGCAGGAGACACAATGAGAAAGAATGAGAAAGAGAACAGAAAAGGAAAAGGACTCACATCTCCTGAGAGCACTGAGGGAAAATGAAAAGAGCAAATAGAGAGGCAAGAGAGTGTGGGAGGAAGCAATAGGGAAGGAGAGGTGGGTGTTATGTGCTATGCAAATGGTAAGATCCCCTGCCCCTAAACCCATGGATTATTGTTTGTTATGTATGGTTTTTTTTAAATATATGTTGTATGTGTTTTATTCACTGAAAAGAACCAACACTTAAGAGTAATTTACAAGTCAAACTACTGGAACCTGCGCTGCATGTTTTTGATTCACTACAAAGGATTGATTAATTGTTCGAGAATCAGTTTATATTGGTCACTCACGCTATATGTTCCGCTCTTTAGATTTGGTAGTGAAAGAATTTAGAGCGGTATTCCATTCACATTGCCGCAAGAATGCATGTGTAAATTGTTAACTACATGCACAGTATATTTCTTGCTTCCAAGTCCCATTGATAGCCTGGGTCTATTTTGACTGGGACATTTACAGTTTTTGTCAATTGGCACATTTTTTGAAACAATCTTAACATTTTCTAAACTGTAGCAATCTCTATTGAATGTATGCAAAATGTAGTAACTCACCCAAAACATTCGATTCATGCTTATTTGTCAGTAAATTGGCTAATGCGACCACAGTAAAGTGTTTTTGTCATAGTGCAAGCCAGACTGGTCAAAATGTTTTTTGATTGTTTGTTTGTTTTTGTTTTTTCACTATGGAAATATTTTTTACATACAAAAATTCATGTTCCCTTTCAGTCGGTCACGTTCGACGTACGTCAGAACTGAACCGACGAATTGGGATATCGCACGAGAGCCCTATCATCTTCGAGTGTAAACTAAACGAGCCAATGAAGATTGGCGTGCAAGCTTTCGCGTGCCGCACTCCGCCCCCGCGAGCGGGTATAAATACGGAAGTGGCAGCGCTCGCACTTTGTCTTTTGCTTCGGAGCCGTGCAGTTCTCAAGCTGCAGCATCTGAGAGTGTTCTAGAGAAGCTGGTGAAGAATTTGTGTTGGTGTGAAGGCGCTTCAGTGGTCCCACGATCCCAACAGCCAAAACAAACTGCTGTTGTCACAGCAACCCTGAGCAGATTCAAATACAGAGAGAAAGGAAGGGTTGCGATTTGGGCCGGAATTGAGTGCGCTCTGCTGGTCTGCTGATACCTGCAGCAGCGCCGCGGTGACTCCCTGTGCGCTTCAGCACATTCTAAGAGAGCTTCAATTTCCTTCACGAGCGTTGAGTGCGTCTTTTTCAAGATGTCATTCCGCGGTCGTTCCCTGTCACCAGCTGACGGGCACAATTGCTGCATCACGTGTTTGGGCGTTCAGCACACTGAGACAGCTTTTGTGGATAGTTCATGTTCTCATTGTGGGAACATGACTATCGCGGTGCTGAGATCACGGCTTGCTTACCTTTGTTCTCAAGGCCAAGCCCCCGTCCCTATCCCCCGATCTAGCGCCCCCCAGAGGGTCGCTACTTCCGCGGATAGACCGGGAGATCTGAGGATCATGGTCAGGGTTTCCCCGCCGAGCCAGTCTCCGTGGGCCCCTGGTCCCTCATGTGCACCGCAACCCGTGGTGATGCTGGAGGAGCACGTTGGTCCCTCTCATGAGCGTCCAGCCGTCTCTTTTGGCTGATGATCAGATGTCGATCGCGGCATCGGAAGGCGGGTTTGAGTCCTGAGGGTTTGAGATGAAGGCTCGGATGCGCTGCCTCCTTCTGGGAGAGTGGCGTTTTCCGAGCCCGATCCAGAGTTGACGGCCATGCTTGCCCGGGGCGCCGGGAGTATCGGGCTCGAGTGGAACCCTCCACCGTGTCCCGAACCCTCCTGGCTGGACAATTGGTTTCTCGGGGCAGCCCGTGCTGGTTCTCAGCGCTCTGCCCCAGTTCCTTTCTTTCCGGAAGTGCATGAGGAGGTGACTAGATCGTGGAGGACACCTTTTTCTGTCCGAAACCGGTCGGGTCCCTCCTCCGCCTTCACCGTCCTGGATGGCGGTGCAGCTAAGGGGTACGTGGGGATCCCCCCAGTTGAGCTCGCCGTCGCGATGCAACTGTGTCCGGCGGCCGCCAATTGGCGGGGTAACCCGCGCCTCCCGTCCCGGGCCTGTAAGTTCTCGTCCAATCTAACGGACAAGGCTTACAGAGCCTGTGGGCAGGCTACATCTGCCCTGCATGCCATGGCGTTGCTGCAGGTCTACCAGGCCAAGGCACTTCGTGACATGCCCCAGGGCGGTCTTGACCAACAGCTCGTGGAAGAGCTGCGAGCCGCCACCGACCTCGCCCTCCGGGCGACGAAGGTGACTGCGCGCTCAGTTGGTCAAGCGATGGCCACGCTGGTGGTTCAGCAGCGCCATCTCTGGCTCAACCTGGTGGACATGAGGGAGGCTGATAAATGAGGGAGGCTGTTCCTGGACTCTCCTGTGTCCCAGGTTGGGCTATTCGGCGACGCGGTCGAGAGCTTTGCCCAACAGTTCTCGGCCGCACAGAAGCAGACAGAGGCCCTGAAGCATGTCCTGCCCCGGCGTGCAGCTTCTGCCTCCACCCAGCCGCCGGCGGCGGACTCTTCGTCTGCTCGTCGCCGAGGATGCCCGCGTGCGTCGTCCTCCGCCCCTGCGAAGTCTGCAAAGCAGCAGCCTTCACCCAGCAGACCGCAGGGAGCAGGTCGCAGATGTGGCGCCCAGCCCGCTCAGCCTGCAGCCAAGACATGTGGCAAATGCACCAGAAAGCGGTCCTGAGATGGGCGACCCGGAGGAGGTTGGAGCTGCTTCTCGGGAGACGGTGAAGGCACCGCTCCCTCCCCTGGAGGAGGGCCGGGTAGAGAATCCTTTGTTTCCTTTTCTTTCTGTTCCGCCGCTGGCTCCCCGGAGTCCAGCGGTACCCACATTCTCAATAAAAGAGCAGTTTCCACTTCCTTTGGGTCACAAGAGGGCGCGTCTGGTGGTGTGTCACGCTATGCCTGGCCACCCTCAGCCCCCTCTCATTTCGCCAGCAGAGGGCAGTGTGCTGGTCGAGGCCACCCCCGTGCCGTCTCCGAGTCAGGTTCCCTGGCTCCGCCTCGCTGCCCCCCCTCGGGTACGTCTGTTGTGCCGTTGGTCCCACTGGTGCGGAGTCTGGAAGCCTTGCTAGAGCTTCCCAGCCCGTCCCGCTGGCTCATCCGCACGATCAGGCTCGGCTATGCGATTCAGTTCGCCCGGCGTCCCCCGGTGTTCAGGGGCATCCATTTCACTCGCGTGGATGCGAACGATGCTCCTGTGCTTCGGGCGGAGATTGCAGTCCTACTGGCGAAGGACGCAATAGAGCCGGTCTCTCCAGCCGATATGAGGTCAGGGTTTTACAGCCCCTACTTCATTGTACCCAAGAAAGGCGGTGGGTTACGGCCAATCTTGGACCTGCAAATCTTGAATCGGTCCCTTCACAGGCTGCCGTTCAAGATGTTGACGCAGAAACGCATTTTCGAATGCATCCGTCCTCAAGATTGGTTTGCAGCGATCGACCTGAAGGACGCGTACTTTCATGTCTCGATTCTTCCTCGACACAGACCCTTTCTACGGTTTGCGTTCGAGGGTCGGGCATATCAGTACAAGGTCCTACCCTTCGGGCTGGCCCTGTCGCCCCGTGTCTTTACCAAGATTGCGGAGGCGGCCATTGTTCCGCTCAAGGAACAGGGCGTTCGTGTCCTTAACTATCTCGACGACTGGCTGATCCTAGCTCACTCGCGAGAGCAGTTGTGCGAACACAGGGACCTGGTGTTAGCTCACCTCAGCCGGTTGGGTCTTCGGGTCAACTGGGACAAGAGCAAACTCGGCCCCGGGCAGAGGATCTCTTATCTCGGTATGGATCTGGACTCGGTCAACCAGACTGCGCGCCTGGGGCGCCAGAGGCTCCTGGGGCATATGGCATCCGCAGCCGCAGTTACGCCGCTCGGATTGCTTCATATGAGGCCGCTTCAACACTGGCTTCATGGCCGAGTCCCGAGATGGGCGTGGCAACGCGGTACGTTCCGTGTGGCCATTACACCGAACTGCCGTCATACCCTCACTCAGTGGTCCGACCCCTCGTTCCTGCGGGCTGGAGTTCCCCTGGAACAGGTGTCCAGGCATGCTGTGGTCTCCACGGATGCCTCCGCCACCGGGTGGGGGGCCACGTACAATGGGCATGCAGTTTCAGGTCTGTGGACGGGGCCTCAACTGCAGTGGCATATCAATTGCCTCGAGTTGTTAGCAGTGCATCTTGCGCTGGGCCGCCTCAAGGGGCTGCTACTAGGCAAGCACGTACTGGTCCGTACGGACAACACTGTGACCGTTGCGTACATCAACCACCAGGGCGGTCTACGCTCCCGTCGCATGTCACAACTCGCCCGCCATCTCCTCTTATGGAGTCAGAAGCATCTGAGGTCGCTTCGTGCCATTCACATCCCAGGCGTGCTCAACCGTGCAGCCGACGAGCTCTCACGGCAGCCTCCGCTTCCGGGAGAATGGAGACTCCATCCCCAGGCGGTCCAGCTGATATGGCGTTGCTTCGGGACCGCACAGATAGATCTGTTTGCCGCCCCGGACTCGACCCTTTGCCAGTTGTTTTACTCCCTGTCCGAGTGCACCCTCGGCTCGGATGCACTGGCACACAGCTGGCCCCGGGGCCTCCGCAAGTATGCGTTTCCCCCAGTAAGCCTTCTTGCACAGACGTTGTGCAAAGTCAGGGAGGACGAGGAGTAGGTCCTGCTAGTCGCGCCGTATTGGCCCAACCCTCTGAGGAAGGACCTTCTGACTCAGAGACGGGGCACCCTCTGGCACCTGCGTCCGGACCTCTGGAATCTCCATGTCTGGTCCCTGGACGGGACGCGGAGGTTCTAGGTGGCTTACCCCAATCAGTGGTAGACACCATCACTTCCGCTAGAGCTCCTTCCACGAGGCACCTCTATGCGTTGAAGTGGAACCTGTTCGTCGAATGGTGTTCTTCTCACCAGGAGAACCCCCAATCTTGCTCGATCAGGTCAGTACTTGGCTTATCAGTTCCAAGGCGTGCCTTGCCCGCTCGGGTTGAGGGCTCACTCCACTAGGGGAGTAGCGTCTTCCTGGGCGCTGGCTCACGGCGCCTCGCTGACAGATATATGTAGAGCTGCGGGCTGGGCGACACCCAACACGTTCGCTAGATTCTATAGCCTTCGTGTAGAATCGGTATCTTCCAGTGTACTCGTCCCTACTGGCCGGTAGCGCAAAGAACCCTTTCTAGTGTCCGCTTGCATACGCCATCGGTCATACAGAACAGCAGTAGACTTCCCTGGCATATGTCCGGTCCCTTCTCCGTCCCTAGCGCGCACCGGGATGCTGCGACTTACGTTGGGCGCTGGAGGGGGTCAGTAACTGTGGCGTTTTATTTATTTTATTAGGGATCCCAATTCGTCGGTTCAGTTCTGACGTACGTCGAACGTGACCAGCTGAAAGGGAACGTCTCGGTTACGTATGTAACCCTCGTTCCCTGAAGGAGGGAACGGAGACGTACGTCCCGTCGCCACAGTTCCTGTACCCCACTGAGCGCGGACCACTGCTCGTCTCCTCAGCAAAAAAACAAAGTGCGAGCGCTGCCGCTTCCGTATTTATACCCACTCGCGGGGGCGGATTGCGGCACGCGAAAGCTCGCACGCCAATCTTCATTGGCTCGTTTAGTTTACACTCGAAGATGATAGGGCTCTCGTGCGATATCCCAATCGTCGGTTCAGTTCTGACGTACGTCTCCGTTCCCTCCTTCAGGGAACGAGGGTTACATACGTAACCGAGACATTTTTTTTTTCCTGCTTTATTGTTGACACTGACTACAGTTGCTCTTCCACGACAAGCAACTATGAATTTTCAGTTCACGTGTAACACATTTCTACAAAAATAAATGTACTGAATAAATAAAAATGTATTCATACAGTACTGCTGTAGCTGCTCAAATCAATAGACAGCTTTCTTTGCAGACTACCATTGTTTGATCAATCACCTAACTGACACACTCCTAACGTTACAGTGAAACTTTAGCTTTCCCAACATTTTCAGAGGTGGTAACAGAAGCAGAAAAGAACAGTTCTGAGAGACTCTGATTTTTATAAATTTATACTGGGCTTCTAGGAAACCATCACTAAAAAAACGATACTTGATTGAACATGAATAGGAGGATATTCAATAACTCTCCAGTGACAACTGGACATATAAAATTGGATATATTTACTCATTGAGGACAAAGAGCACTCCAGCGGCTTTATGTTGTGTGCTCCTCTTTTTGCAGTCATTGTATAGTGAACGAGAGAAGATTGTTTGTTTCTCTTGTCCTGTGAAATCAGATCTCAGAGATTGTGTCCATACAAAATGGAAAGGCAAAACATTGTCAGATTGTTTTCTCCTCTCAAGCTGAGATTTGTTGCTATGGGAATAAAGTATGTACAAGCTATATAACGTACAACTATAGATGCGGAGACTAATAAATACTTGAGCAGATATATGTTTATGTTATGCGTGGAGGAAGAAAATCTTTTGTGCTTGATCAGTCTTTCTCTCAGCTTAGTTTTAGTATAAAAAATATATTTTTTAACCGAGTAAAAGGTTTTGATTTGGAAAAAAACTTTTTTTTTTAATTTATCAATCTTTCTTGTTTCAAAAATAATTTGATTCCTGATTGATGAAAAGAAGTTGTGTTTGGCTTTACATGTTTGTTGAAGTTAGTGTTTGGCTTTTTTTTTCTTTTTTTTTTTAGTCCAACATCAGTGAGCTCACAATGTCACTGTTTGTCTGGTTTGAGTATTTATAACACAAATTCTCTCCAGCTTCCTTCTGTATAATGTCAGTGAGGATGGCCATGTCCTTCTTTTCCGTCTACTGCAAATAAAGGTAATATGGAATTTATTTTAAAATAAGTCATTTATTCATCATTAATTTATTATTTTTGACTTTGAATAACCATACTTGATTAATGAATGCTAAGAGATCTGTGATTAAGAAATGTTTACATGCGATAATATTTGGTCAAACAATTGTCCATCAACAATAACCATCTTTAGAATTTTCTATTTTCGAGCACCATCCCACTCTTTTTGGGATTATTACGTTTGTAGATGTTTCAATTTAATTTTGCTTGGGAAAGAAAAAAAAGACCAAGACCAAGTAGCGGTTGCATCAGCAGCAAGTGTTAAGCAGCAATCCCACAGTGACTAGCACCTATTTACTGGCATCTTCCAATAAATCTGGTAGGACTGCAAGCCAAATGTCATGTAATTAATATTCATGAGTAGAGCTGATAAATTTTGGGACAACTAATTTTCTGGTTCAGACTAGGTCAAGTTAGATTATTGCTAAATACTAATTTCACAGTTGGTCCACATATTACTTAAGGATATTGTTGACTGTAATATTTCATAGTCAGACACGCATACACACATTCTGACTTGTGGATAACTTGAAATGAAGTAAGTCTTTGCAGACAGGTCAGGAGTAGTTTCACCACCCCAAGCATAATAACCGAAATAGAGGATAGGCAGAAATACTAAAGTACTATTTATTCTTCATTAAAGGTGATGCTAAAATCAGCCCAGGCTCATTAGACTGAGAGTCAACATTTGTGCACGTTTCGCGATAGTTTCAAAGTGAAATATCCAGTGAGTGGTACTAATAGTATTGGCTGTTTAGTGTTTTTTTGTTTGTTTGTTTTTTCTGAAGAGATGTACATGAATATAGCAATGTTTTATTATGTTGGAATTTGCACGTATCACCGCAGTTCTGACCTGAAATTTGAGTAAGTGGCACTAAAAGCTTAATGCTCCTTCACATTTAATAACTACACTAAACCCTAAACCTACCCGAAAGTGCTAACAAAAGAGACATAACGCAATCATAACCATGGAATATTAGCTTGTTTTTGAACTCTCATCTTTGAGCTCTTTTACCATGACTCATCTTTCTTTGGATTCGTGTCCGAACTCTTTGCATTGCAAGTACAATGCTGTACCAGCTGAGCTATCGAGCTAGCGTTTTATGTAAGTTATTTCAGTTATATAAAAATAAAAAAAATAAAAAAAAATAGAATTTTATCTGCAGCTGCTACTTTGTCGACATAAGTTTTTAGAAGCGCGAGAGATCAAACGCGAGAGAAAATAAATATCTTGAGGTTTAATTGTACATTAAAGTTCAGTACATAATACTGAAAATATTGCATGATGTCCAATGTTTTCGGAGAATGCACAAGTACATATATAGAATACATGTGTAAAATGAATTTATATTTTAAATAAAACATTGATCATTTGAACAGCTCATCTTACAGTACAAAGTGACAAAACAGTGTGGGTAAATTATGTGGCAATTTTTAATAGTTAAAACAGTTTAAATTATTTTTAAACTGTTTTTAATGTACTTGAGTATGGTCTGTGTGATAGCAAAGGGAGTTTTTGTGTAGTTTTTATAATTTAAAATGTGCTTTTATTGTTTTCAGTTCATGGAAATATTACTAAATATTTAGAGAAATGTCATGGAAATTCAGTACATTTAAATGTCTTAGTATAAAAACAACTGTAACACCTGGTTTATTTTTGCTGACCTTAAGATGAGAGAGAAACAAGTCCAGAACAAACATAACCATGTGTTATAGTACTAAAAAATCCACTGATATAATTTATGGCATTTTAAATGCACTGTTTCCATGAAATGTCTCTATATTTACAAATATTACTAAAGCCAATTGTAGTTATTGTTCACAAATTAATTACAAATTAAAATGAGACAAAAGTAAGATTTTGTAAACAATCACTATAATTGGCTGTAGTAATATTTGTAAACAAATAGAGACATTTCAAGGAAATTCAGTACAAATAAATAATTTTAAAAAACAGTTTAAATGTCATAAATCACTAAACTGACCTTCTGTCCTAGGTGTTACTTGAAGCCTGCTAAAGTTCTTTACAGTAGAGTGGTACATGTCAGAACCCAGAAGACTAATTTGCCCCTGGTTTCTTCAAGATTTTCCTGTGGGGTTATAAATGGTGTCTCAATTTGAGTAAAAACATAACTTGACAATACTTTGCCGTTTTGTTCTAGAATGCAAACTGCATACACTCACACCCCATTTGTTTATTAAAAACATACATTTTCAAAAATTAGTTCTCAAATTATTGTCAAGTTATATTTGTTTACCACAGGCTTTATTCTACTCATAAATTGAATATGAGTAGAATATTTAATATAATAATACAAAAATACTGTAGGGGGTGGGGATTTGAAGTCATACCTGCACCACTCTTGATCCAAAAAACTTATGTGAGTTTACACTTTTTAGTTTTAAAAGGAACTAACAGATTTAAAGGCTTGTTTACCCTTTAGTTCATTAAATGCTTAAAATGAATTTTTCTGTTGTATTGCAAAATTAATGTAACATTTTATCCTATATGTTTAGTTTGTGTTGAAATGGCATAAATGCAGAAGATGTAATAAAAGAGTAATACATTTTCATTTGTGTTTTTGTGTGATTGGTAGACACCAGTTAATAATTTTGTTGACCTCAATATAAAATTGTTAATTAATATAATGAATTCAAAAGCAATTTCTAGTTATGATTCTTAGATAATCCTGCTAAAATATTTTAGTTGAACAAACTAAAACTACTAGAGCATGTAGTTTTTTAAATAATTGCACTGTTTTGGTTTCAGGGTTAGGGTCAGGGACAGTTTAATATAACTTAAAAAAAAAAGTCCAGTACAAACATTACTGCCACTCATCAATGACAGCTGTCACAGTTGCTAGGCGACAAAAACAGTCCTCCGTAGGCTAAAGAAAGCTCAGTTCAACCTTCACGGCCTTTGAAGCCTGAGTCCTTCGAAGGATACAGCCTCTGAGTTGGGACACAGCCGACGAGTGTGTTTGAGGTGTGTGCTTTAATGCCAGAAGTGATGTGTGCTGATGATGTGCAGGTGCAAATGATGGCTGAGCAGGAACAGGTGAGGAATGGGAGGGATGCTAGGAAAATGTAGTGTGCTAAGGTGACTGGGCTGGTGATGGGAGTTTATGACATTTGCTAAATGATTTTTATTTTATTTTTTTTACTTTAAAACAAATCTTACTGACTTTTGAGCAGTAGTGAATTTGATTTGAAGAGGCAGACAAGAAGTTGCTGTCACAGAAAACCTATATATATATTTGTTTTAAATGTCTACAAAGGAACCCTCTTCAGTGCACACAGACATACAATCCACCTGGAATAAGAAACTTCAGGCAGTCCTCAGGGCCTATGCGGACTATAAACATGTTTTTGAGCCAGAAAAATTCATGATGGCAGCTTCACCTGTTGACAGCTGCGGTGAAAGCTGTCCCACACTGTCAGGGATAAAGATTCATCCATGAAAGAAATGTGGCAAAGGGAAGTATAAATGTATGGTTCTTCCTTTAATATAAATGAAAGTATAAAATAAAATATTCTGATTCTGAGAGTGTGGAAGCCCAGAACTTATTTCTCTCTGTATATTTTTAACACCAGTGCCCTTCTATGACACTGAAGCTAGAAAATCTTCAAAAAATAAAATTTGTTACTGAATCTATAAGGCTGCATATGGCTGGTATTCACATTGAACATTTTGCCTGCTATATGCCGGTCTAAAGCAGGCCATTGATTTTATACTGTATGCCATGCTCACATAAATGCCATCATTACAATGAGAGCGGAAGCTTGTTCCATAGCTCCTGGCCCCTCTATCCCCTACATTTCACAATCAAAGGCCATTGTTGTAGGTTCCCATACACCCAACGGTGTGTGCATGCGTTCACTGTCAGTGAACCTGTCATAAGAGACTTGCTGGCTGGACTGTGGAACAGCTGTGCTGGTGAGCGGCTTAACCTGTGTCAGAGAGCAGCTGAGCGGAAGTCAGTGACTATCAGGGACAGTGCAGAACATTTTGGAAATATAGTAGACAGGCTTAAATTAAATTTAAAAGAGCAGGCAGGTAGGTTTGGATTTTATTGGGCAGTTTCTCTTGATTTGAAAGTAAATAATAATAATTATTATTATTACTATTATTATTATTATTATTATAAATCATGGGGGGAGGGGGGATAAAGAAGTATAAAAACATATAATTAATCATTAAATACCAGATTGTATATCCTGCATATAGGTGGTAGTATATTAATTCACAAAGAAATATTATATTAAAATCAATATAAAAATCTATCCATAATTCATTTATTTAATAATTCAATGTTCATATTTGCGTGTAGCATTTCAAGTATTTTCCCTGTGCCACTTGGAGAGAAAAACAAGTCTGAATAGATAAACAAACTATTACAAGACACATGAAATTAAATTTCTTTACTTCCTAAAGAACAGCTGGGTTAGTTTATAAGTTGGCACCTCACAGCGCATAGAAGAAAACTGATTTAAACTTTTTAAGAAGAATAAAAGACAATGGATGAGCTGTGTTCTCTGAAGCTTTCCAGCAGTCTATTTCAGTCTGAACAAAGGAAATGTTGGTGTGAGCATCAGTTAAAATTAGGAGGCGCTGTACCAATTTACAATTATGTCTGTCTTTAGAATCTCAGAAATAATGTTGCATTTTGCAAAGACATGAAGACTATAGTAGAAATCTCATTTTGTAACCATTTGTAATCCATAATGCAAATTAATGAGGAGAATAATGTCAATATCACAAGGGTTTTTCTGAAACACACTACCATTCAAAAGTCTTTGGTCAAGAATGAAATTAATCTGAACGAAATCAATACTTTTAAGGATGCATTCAGTGCATTCAGAACTGACAATAAAGACATTATTAGTGTTTCAAATAAATACTTTTCTGTTGAACTTTCTATTCATAAAAGAATCTTTTTAAAAAATGTCATGGTTTCCACTAAAATATTAAGGAGCACAACTGTTTTCAACATTAATAAAAATAAGAAATGGTTCTTGAGCAGCAAATCAGCTTGATTACAGTAATGGCTGGTGAAAATTGGTGTCACAATCGCCAGCTGGAGTGCCCTTGATAGCCATCAGAAGGGCACTCTACCCCAGACTATTGCCACTCAATCAAGGACTACATTTCCCATAACTCACTGCCCGTTCTCAGCATCCATAATTGTCTTCAGCTGTGTCTCATTAGCCTTGTTAGGTCATCTTGTAGAAGCCTGGTTTACTGAGTCACTCTTTGCAACATCTTGCTTCGTGTTACGCTCCATTTCGGAGTACTCTTCTGATTTCCCGTTCCATTGTTTTGACCCCTGCCTGTTTTCCATATTTCCGTTTGCCTGTTTTCTAGATTACCCTGTTTGCTGTGAGAAGTTTCCTGCCTGGGGAGTATTCCAGAAAGCAAGGTTAACTTACCATCACATATACCCTGAACTCTCGGTTGATTAACCCAAACCTTGCTTACTCGAGGTATGCTGGTTCCAAAAACGCATCAGGGAGTAAGTTCAGCCAACCCAGAGTATGTTCCTGGTTAACACACAAGACATTCTCAACAGAGCGACGGATCGATGATTCACCATGGAAACAAACGCTAAGAAAAAACGCTCCGTTCTACTTCCTTCTTCTTCTTTTTTTCAATGGCCATTTACGTAACCTGTTAGTGCACATCACCACCTATTTGGTGGTTGTGTAATCATTTTTTCAATCTTTTTATTGAATAAGAAATCTTTATTCACTGAGAATAAGAATTAAATTGTTTGTTTAATGCTAAATATTTAATAAAATATGACATGTATTTTATTATAGAAAATCTTATATTATATTTTAAATAAATACATGTGTGTGTATATATATATATATATATATATATATATATATATATAGTATAATATAATATTGTATATATAACTAAATATAACTATATTTATAAACTAAATGCAACTATACATAAACATATATTTAGTTACATGAATATAACTACATTAATTAAATAACACATCTGAATACCTCTTAAGAAAGCTGGAACATAACCTGCTCAGGTTATGTTAAGAGAGTAAGTTGCTATGGTTACTTACATACCCTAGGTTATCTGGCTACTTACTCTTAAACATACCTGGGTATGTCACATAATCAGGCTTTTGAGCATATGAGTCTTCTTTCAAAAACATTTAAACATTAGTGTAACTCTTGTGACAAAGTATTCAAACAGATCAGCTGATTATATTCTAATGTAGCAAAGATACATTGCGTTTAGAATCAATTTAAAAATAGCCAGTAAGTATAAATAAAGTGCTATTATTTACTTTCTGAGTTCAATTTTAGAAACTTGTTTAGAAGTTGCTATGATGTCTAAAATCAGGATGGAGTAAAAAAACAACAACAACAAAAACATGGCACTGGGGTCAAGGCGAGAGCGATCAACAGAGAGAGATGTAATTGGCCCTGAACAGCAGTTATATCACTTGCCACCTGGGTTCCTCAAACCCCCCTTCACCTCAGAATAGCAACAGAAATGCTGCTAGTGCTGTTCCCCTCCTTTTCTCTGAAAAACCCAATTTCTCCTATTCCAGCCCCTTTGTCAGCCTGTCATCGGTCCGTTACTTTGATGAATTGACATGAGTGATATTTCTGATTTGACATGAGTGAGATTTCTGATATGTCATACCTTAAGGCTTTTTGCTTTGTAGTTAGTTATGAGCCTTTGCAACACATCTATTTTCATTTCAGTTTACAATGTTATTCAACAGCAGAGTGGGGCCTGAGAACTGTTAGGGTCTAATAGATATCTGGCCCCACCTCAAACTCCGAGTGCCTGGGGACCAGGTGAGCTGAAGCAATGTTGCAGTAAAGCTCAATAATAACCTGTGCCAGACAGTCACACTTGAGTATCAGCAAGCAGTAATGCAACCCAGACATAAAATGAAATTTAACTTACTGTATAAGAGATTAATGAGTTGTTGACATCTGAATTGGGATTATAAACAGCTGGTGTATGTCTTCCTTAAATTAACCAAATGGCTCTGCAACGGATTGTATTGTTCAGTCATATTTCAAGTGTGGCTGTCAAAAATGTTTGCGTAGAAACAATCCAGGGCAGAGATCCCCAAAGTTATTGAAATAACTAAACTAAGTTTTTTTTCTTCTTCTTCTTCTTTTCCTCCTTGAAAAGGGATTTTTAAAAGGATTTTTTGCATTACGCCTTGGATTCATGTCCCCATAAATCGTGTGTGTATGCACACATGTGTCTTTGTGTTGAAGAAAACAGTAGGGAAAACTTAAAGCAGTTCTGTCAGGACCACTATCGTCAGTGATGATTGACAGTTAGCATAAAGTTTGGATTGGCAGTATGGTTCTGTTCTGGGCAAGAACTACCTGCCCATCCATGCATCCTAGCATGGATAATAGCAGGGAGAGCAGCAAATAACCCCCTAGGATAAACAAGAACCAACATAATTGTATTGCAGATCTCATTAATGTTCTTAATGACAATAATTTAGCATAACCACATAATTCAAGAAAATGTCAGTGTGATTTGTTGCTCCTGAGCAACGCAACAAAGCTGCTAATAATACTGAATAGACCATATATATAGGTATGCTAAGGTACTAATATGCACCATTATGTGTGTAACTCTAACTTTTTGTTTGAAGAAATTTAGGGTTTATTTATTAGGAATTATAATTGTCCCCCATTACAATCGTCCCCTACACGTACATGGAGCTGAGAGTGACGTTTAACAATGAATCAATGTGCTGGGAGACCTTCAGTTTAATGAAGACTCGCATAGATAGCTGTCCCAGATCAGAATAAACCCATGAGAGAGAAAACAAGAGAGGAGGATATCAGAGTTCAATGAAAAGAGTAAATGTGGGTGTACTTTGAGCCAATACAAGTGTACATGTTTTACCAAGTTTAGATTTCTGATACAAGATTAGGATCCAAAAAAAAAAAAGTCCAAAGTCCTACATGCCCGTTACTGAGAAAGCATTTATATGCAGAATACATCTTGGATATTGATTTACTAAGAAAAGCTATTCCATTGAAATCATTACTGGTTGGCTGGAAATATGTCTTGAAACAGAAAGGAGGAAAAAATCCCACATGTTGTTATACAAACACTAGACAATTACCCATTTAAACATGCATTCATATACAACATGAACACTTTGCTCTTTTAATTGCACATTTTATTGAAAAGTCTTGGAAGCTGTCCGTGGTGCTGAACTGTGATTCAAGCTGTAGTGAATCAATCATTAGACATGAAGCAAGTACTTTTGTCCAAAGTGACTGTAAGGACACTTATTAGCGGGCTTTTTTCCCTGCAGCATCCTGGGGTTTGGTGTCTTAGTCAAGGGCACAAATGGTGATAGCTCATGGCTCGCTTTATGTGGGGAGTGAGACATCAAATTTCCAGTTACCAACCCTGCACCGATAACCACAACACAGCAGAGAGCCACGAGCCCAAACTCAACTTTAAAATCAACTTTGAGAGTTTTCCCATACAGATAGCCCAGTGGATTCATGTTTATCATGTAGACATGCAGATATCAGACTTGCCAGCCAACTTTAGTAGTCCTTTCAATCGTTTGATCTTTCACTGATGCCCACTGTTCAGAGCTCTTCACTCTTTCACTTTGTTGCTCTCTCCTTCCCCTTACTCCCCTGTGGGAAAGAGCAACACTAGCATCCACTACAGACATTCTCTGCACACACGGAGAGGGAAGTTGCACATAAACATGTAATTGAATTATTCACGTACTGGAGACAGGAGTATGTTGGACTCTGTTCTGACAGCATACAGACAGAAGAAACACAGAGGCGTGGACTCTTCGCACAGTTACAGAGAGAGGATTTGTGTTCATCCCTGCATGCATCCCTCCAATCACATCTCATTCTCTCTCTGCTATTCTGTCTCTCTCTCTCACTCACTGTTTGAAACTTTATCTCTTTCAGACACTTTGTACTTTATTTGCAACAACGCTATATCACAAGAACCAAGAAGCTGAGTGGAATGTTAATCATGTGTTTTTTTGTTGTTGTTGTTGTTGTTTTTAATTGCAGTTAGCACATTATGTTCATAATGACAGATAACGAAGCACTGTCTCTCAGGTGTAGTTAGATCTGTTAATCTCCAACATTGTGTGTTTCTGTGTGTTTCTGTGTGTCATTATCAAATGCAGTCCTTCTTTAATGACTTTCTTTCTTTCTTTCTTTCTATTCTTTACATTACTTTTACCTCTCATGATCATACATTTGTGCAAATACAAATAAATACATTTTGATTTTGGATTAAAAGACCTGCTTAGAACAACATTTATGGGCTTTACTGCAAACCACAGAACACAACGTTTTATTGCTTTGAGGTTATTTGAGGTAAAACTATGAAATATCTCTGATAATGCTCTTCAGTTTAGTTTAGTTACATAATATACTATGTTATTATATTTCCAGCAAACATTTCAACATATCCAAGCAAAAGACAGCATATCTTAGTTCTATAAAAATGTATTCCCATCAGCAGTGTTCTTCAAGAGCTCGTCTAGTTTTTTGTTTTTTTTTTTAACAGGCATTTCTAGGTAAACTGAGACATGAAGAAATCTGTAAGTGTGAGTAGGTGTAAAGCATCACTCAGAGCACAGCATGCCTCTTTGAAATATGTCCCACTGAAATTCATCATTCTTACCATTTTAAAATTTTATCTCAAAGCAAAACTACATTTGTGAGACAGTGAGATAAGACTTGACCAAAATGATCTCCTTTAACAACCCCAAACCCTTAAAACTGTTTTAAAATGAAAATTTTGTAACTTGTAAAGTGATTATTAGGCTTTAAATGATGTGGTGCCGGGCAGGGTAAGTCTTAAAGACTTGAAGATGATGTAATGATGCATGTGAATGTATTGATTTGTTTCCAATACTGCTGATATGCACAATATGCGTCAGCATTCTACCTCCTGTAGTTTGTCTCTGTGCATGTTGTCTCCGTGCCCCAGTCCCAAGTTCCTGTGAGCAGGTCTGTTTCCCCAGTTCGTATTCCTGCGTCCAGGGCTTCCCCAGTCCCTGAACAGCGGCATGATTCCCCGGAGGACATGCAGTTGGGTCGTTCCAGGCTCTCTCCCAACGAGAGGGTCCGTCGCATGAGGGAGCGACGTTGCCTCTACTGCGGTGCTTCCTGCCACTTTCGCTCCACTTGTTCCAAGCTCTAGGGAAATGGTTATAACCACCCAGCTACAAGAGGACTATGATGGGGAAAATTAGAGCTCCTGCTACTAAAACTGTTTTGGCTGTTCCAGCCACTCTGTCCTGGGAGGGCCACCAGAATCTGGTCCAGGCCATGATCGATTCAGGCACCGCAGGGGATTTCCTGGATCTATATTTGGCTAAGGAACTTGGGATACCCTACCCAACTTCTTCCTCATCCCCAGGCAGTTACGGCATTAGATGGCAGACCCCTGGAACCGGGCAGAGTAACAGAGGCCACTCAGTCCCTGAGGCTTACTATCCATCAACACCAGCAGAGGGGACCTTTTATCTTATTAACTCTCCCGAGTATCTTGTTATCCTGGGCCACCCCTGGCTGCGCAGACATAATCCCTGGATCGACTGGTCTGCTGGCATCATTCTGAGCTGGGGTTCCACTTGCCATCTTACCTGCCTCAGCCCCTAGTCCCGAGTTTCAAGAGTCTGACAACCTGTTTTGAGTCCCCAGTTCTTATCATCAGTTCAAGGCAGTAATCCGCAAGTCCCGGGCCACCTCCTTACTACCTCACCACCCCTACAACTGTGCCATTGAGTTACTACCAGGCTCCTGGGGTCGGACCTTCTCCTTGTCTGCCCCTGAGCGCACAGCGATAGATATCTACATTAAGGAATCCTTGCCAGCTGGCATCATCCGTGCCTTTACTTCCCCAGCGGGGGGGGGCTTCTTCTATGTGGGTAAGAAAGACGATGGCCTTAGACCATTTATCAATTACCTCAACAAGATCACGGTTCAGAATCGATATACCCTTCCTCTCATGGCCACTGCGTTCGAGCTACTACAAGGAGCTTCCATTTTTACTAAACTGGACCTATGCAATACTTACCATCTCGTGCAGATCCGACAGGGGGATGAATGGAAGACGGCCTTCAACACAAAGTTCTATAGGAGGTTCATCATGAACTTCAGCTCTGTGGTGGCCCCCTTGACTGCGCTGACCAAGGGAGGAGGAATCAAGATTCACTGGGGTCCGGAGACAGTGGGGGCCTTCGAGGAGCTCAAGCGCTGCTTCACTTCTGCTCCCATTCTCTTTATCCACAACCCAGAAAGACCTTTCGTGGTGGAGGTGGACGCCTCGGAGGTGTGCAAAGAGGCAATCCTGTTACAAAAGGGTGAGGATGAAAAGTTACACCCTTGTGCCTTCATGTCTTGTCACCTGTCGGATGCGGAACGCAACTACCAAGAACCTGCCCCTCCGGGCGAATCAAGGAAGCTTTCCCAGACATACACTGGCCCTTTTCATATAGCAAGGAATATTAACCCTGTTTCTTATCATTTGCTTCTTCCCTGTTCACTTAGAATTAACCCAGAGTCGTGAGCAGGAGAGATGGTTTCACGGCAGAAGCTCCATTTGGTGATGCTTGGGCCAGTTTTCTTAAAAGATTATCAAACTGGTCCTTGTCAACTTTGAAATAGGCTTGGAGTCTCTCATCGTCCAGACAGAGCTCTTGGATAAGTGTGTGAAATTCTCCGTGGTGCACACAAACATTGTGGGAGTTTTTTTTCTTCTCCACAAATAAATCTTATACTAGAGCTTCTGCAAGGGCTTTTCGGTGATGGAAATCCATTGAAACTACCGCATAGTCGTGGAGAAAGCTGTTCATGGTTGCATAGCAACGACAGACGCCACAGATGCGCAAGCTCCTGAACTCTTGCAAAAGCGCTTGCAAAAGAAGGAGGAAGCGACGCGGCCGCGCTTTTTTAGGCGCGATATGTGAACGGCGCCTTAAGTGTTTCATTTGGATTCAATATTACCACTCCCATGGCTCAGTGATAGATCTCTCAACCACCACCCCAGAAACCTGGCTTGTGACAATATGGTAGGTAAATGTGAAAAAATAGAAACAAATAAACATTTATATTACATTTTTAAAATATAAGTACTTTTGGCATTGGAAAATCCTTAAAGACAAAAATACATGTATTTCATATACATGTATTTTTGTATTTAAGGATTTTCCAATGAGTGTGAATGACTCTAGAGTACATGACAATAAAGTGGAAATACATTCATTAATTTAGTTTAAGTTGTAGTATTCAATGAATAACAAAGTATGCATGGTGGATTCCCAATATGCTCTTAATTTCTTGCTCTTCTTACTCTAAAACATTTATATATATATATATATATATATATATATATATATATATATATATATGTTTTAGAGTTGAGCTGCTCTTGAGAGGTGTTATGCAGTAATCAAATAGTAATTGGTGAACATTTCTGTTCAATTATCAGGCAGAATATGCAGGCGAGGAGCGGTAAATGACCAGAAGTAAGATGAATGACCAGACAGGGTGGAAGAAATTTCTGTATATTAGCAATGGACGTATGGTACATAATATCTTGGATAGTCAGTGTGGAGAGGGGCCTTACTGCTCTCTGACTCCTGTTTGGCCCAAGACTAGTCACTTGATCAAACACAATGAATCACAAGCTGTGACAGAGCATCCATAGTCCTGAGATCCTCTGATTTCTTAATTAGTGCTTGTACAGTAAAGGTTCTCATTTTACAAACACAGATCTTAAAATACAAATATCCATTTGTGTGATTTGTGTGTGTAGAATCAAATTAATGTTAGCAAAATAATAACCTTGTAGGCATACTTTGTAGGACAACATGACTTCAAATACCAATGAGCCATCATCGCATTAGTGTCAGCATGATCAAACACACAAACCTTCTTCCCTGAGTGCTTAATAAACAAGCGTAATTAATTATCTCTCTGTATATACAAATAATAACAGGGAATTAAAAGACATCCTCTGGTTTAAGCACTACCTGTGCAGAAGGGATCTGCTATTGAATTTAGATGAATTTACTAACAGATTCTTAATCCAATAATATGACATGCTGTTGCCTAATATGGTATGATAATTCTTCATTACTGCTACTTTCAAGTTTTACAGGATTAAAT
Source organism: Zacco platypus (assembly GCA_038088235.1). Classification (NCBI taxonomy): domain Eukaryota; kingdom Metazoa; phylum Chordata; class Actinopteri; order Cypriniformes; family Xenocyprididae; genus Zacco; species Zacco platypus. The sequence goes on from CM076085.1 coordinate 29,206,807, forward strand.
TTACTGCCTGTATGTTTGCTGAGCAAATTGTCCTTAAAGCACGTCCCTCTAATGCAAATAATGCTAGATAATTCGTAATCTAAAATGGAAACATGCCCAAGAAGTAATAGTTAAGGCATTTTGAAAGAGCCAAAATGCCCTTGTTTATCTTGACAAGGACATAAACACAGCTATCCATGTGTGGTTTATTCTTTCTCCTTCACCAAACTCTCCTTGTCTCTTCGTTGTCCCCTGATAGAGTGAACAAAGTTCCCGCCTTGGCTTGAAGACAGAGACCTTTGTCCTAAGATAAGGCCATCAACACAAACAGTCCCACAGGCAGCACTGACTTGTCCCTATCACTGTGCTGCTTGAGACATCCAGAGTTCGTTCTGGAAGGACTGTAGGGAGCAGCCAAGCATCTGGTTAAGACTTAGGAGAACTGGCATCAGTGACAGCTTATCGGGCTGCGACATCTCAGCGCGAAATTGTTGAATGCCAGGGATGACATTATCAAGGTTTCTGCTTGCTTTTCCTTGCCTGATGACATTGTCAGAGGACGAGACCAATCAGCTCCATGGGAACCAAGGAAGAAGATATCAGACGGCATAAGCAGCATTAGTACCCCAGGATCACTTAATTCTTTAAACAAGCAGCAACCTAAGTGTCAGAACAGAATAACTAAACATTAGATAAATCTGTGTAATTTTTAGAAATGAAAACATTCATAAAACAGCCTTTCCTCTGAGCAACGGTGAATTCTCAAATCCATATAGTTTATGAAACTTTCATTATACATGCAGAATGAAAACCATGTTTCTGGATGAATGTAATACAAATGCATATTTCTTTTATGCACCAGTATAGCCACTCAATTCTTTTCTTATATGGCAATTAATCAGTATAATAGAGCTGCAAAGGGAGTGTGTAATTTAAATTCAGATCAAAACTATCACAATTAGTTTGACCATAACTCAACTGTTTTATTCCTGCCACTTTGTTCCAAAAAGCACTGAAAAACTAGACACAGTCTGACACTTCAGATTTTCATTTAGATAATAGCATCCCATCTGGTTGCCGCCACGCCTTCTGTCACTCTCAGTCCTCCCATCCAACCTCCTTATCAATTACAAAGCCACTTTTAAGTCCCAGTTAATAGGATGTTAATGCATTATTGGGTCTGAGGGTGATGTGCTATTGAAGGGAGAGATGGACATTATTGCCCTTGAGCACAATCTGGGACCAAGACAAGATCTGCATTTTAATATTAGCAGATGAGAGGAGATTATTTAAAAGTAGCAGCATGCACTTTTTTCTTTATGTGTGTCAGCATGTTCTGTGGGGCTGTATTTTTGTCATTGATAAATTTTGGCATTACCCATATAAACACAAATGAGTGTGGAAAGCATTTGTGAAAATATTCATCATATATTTATGTATATCAGCAGTCATTTGTCGCTCGTAGTGATATAGCACTACCTTATTCATGTAGTATGAGGCAAATACCATGTCCTCATCCAGGGAGTGGAATCTCTTCATCTGCGTACTGTAAATTGAAGTAGATGGAAGACAAGATTACTTATTGTAATAACACAACTCAATACAAATGACAATTGTAACCTCAAGGCATAGACAAGTAATGCTGAGGAGTTCATTTTCTTTTTACAACTTGTACAAAGTTACTATGAGTTTACTGGATTTGGAAGTGTTGTATGTGAGCAAAATGTGAGCAAAACACCAGTGTCCATGAAACATTTCAGGATTTATTGGCTTGCCCAAGGGATTGCAATGGAAGGCAGTTGATAAAGCAGAATGGTGTGGATGAGACAAGGTGTCTGGCCATTTACCTCTACAGTAGATGCTGTAACTGCAACATCACATGGGCAAACTTTATCCATTGATGACCAAGCAACATGTAAATTGAAACATTTCATTATATTATAGTAGATGTTTATAGCTGTAGATCCGCCCAGGCTTATTTGATGAATAGGAAGTACAATAAAAAAAGAACACCATATATTTAAAACAGACATTTGTTTATAACCATGTAAAAGTCTTTATTGTGACTTTTGATCAATTTAACAGATCCATGCTGAATAAAAGTATTAATTTTTTTGCAAACAAACATGCATACATACATACATCCTACTGAACTAAAACTTTTGAATGCTATATATGCAGAAAATATGAACCAAAGATAGCAGCACCAGAGCTGCATGCTGCAGTATTGCCATTAAGATTAATGAGAATGCATTGGGAAAACTCCCTCCAGGTATTATGGATTGATCACAATGGTCCAGGAGGATGTCATCTCTACTGACTAACTCCCTCTAATCAAATATGATGTCATATCTGGCCCCTCTTTCATGACCAAACGCAATAACTTTCTTCTTCCGCAGCTACTAATCAATACTGAAAAAGTCGATTGATTAAAATGTATTTAGTCCTCTGAGATATATGCTTCATCGTATTTTAGACGGAAAGGTTACACAATCAAAAAATGAAAGGCCTTCATTAGGTCTGAGGATGGGGGAATGAGAAAATCGATGAATCGCATGGAGGAGGCTTAAGATACTCATTGCATATTTAAAGCAGCATTGACCTGATTCTCACTCTCATTTTTCTCTGAAGTGCCAGTGAACAGAGAACCAAGGGTCATTCATTTTCATCCCCGCTACAGTAGCATTTTGTGGAGAAAGGAATATCCCTCTTAGTGTCCTCATGTAGGCATTGTAAAACGCTTTTGAAGTGGAAGTTCAACACTGGAAATCCTTGCATCACTAGGAATCTAAAGAGACAGGCGTATTAATTGCTTTGGCAGTGACGCTATCATTGGAAACACTTTCTGGGTGAGTTTGGGTACACAGCTCCAAACGTGTGTGTAGACACCACCACTGACCAGATATGGCACTTGTCATAAAATGCCTGTGACATAATCCCTCTCAAAGAGCCGGTGTCCAGCTGTGCGAAAAGAATACATGAGTGGAGAGCCGGGTCTGATGCGAGGGGTCAGTGGTCCTCTGTCAGCTTTTAATGGGCTGTTAGCAGTGCAGGAGCAGAGGCAGGATGCAAGGGACTTAATATGTCTCAGTGGCCTGTGCTCTTAATGTGGCTCTCCCATCCTTCCCTCTGGGATTACTTCTCTTAGAGATAGAGTCTCTTTATGTCACAACCAAAGGACAGTAAATTCAGTCTGGCCCTGGGGCGAGAAACATGTTTAGGCCCACTTTTGCAAGCCCGGGTTGAAAATATACAATAATACAAGTTGCAGCATTGGGTATCCTTCATAGGAGGAGGGTGAACCAACTCCAGAGTAAAGCCAATAGATTTCCTTAAAATAGTTTTAAGTTACGCGTCACTGCACAACCTAATATTCCAGCATAAACAAACAAACAGCACATTCCAAAGAGGGCTCCCTTTATAACCACTAAAAATCAGTCATTCTTAGTTCATCGCAATCTCACAAAGTTTTGTTACAATCAATGAAGCTGACTGCACAATAAATCTCTTATTTGCATAATTGTTTATTATAATGAGAGGACTTGAGAGTGTGCAGAATGCAAAGCCAGAGTTTTTGTTCAGTGCTAACTTAAACACATCTGATTGGCCATTGTGTTCAAGAAATCAACAGATATGTTTGTTATTAGCTTCCTCAACGCTGGAAAAACACATTGTATACAGAAACCTTTGACGTTCTCCAGAGCGCAAACACAGATACGCTCTACATTGTTTGCCAATATGCTATTATTTTGGAGAAAACTGATCCTATAGAACATGGGTCTTTAACCGGGGGTCCGCGACCCCTAGGGGGTCCGCGGGAGTATTGCAGGGGGTCCGTCAATTAATGTTTGATCACAAAAAAAAAAAAATTAAAACATGGGTAAAAACATCACAGAGTCAAATTTTAATAAAATATATTTGATTTTACACATTACATTAACAGCTTTAATAAAACCCCTCCATCCACGTGCAGTCACGTGATCTCATGATACCGTTAACGCAGACTATGAGCACTTTAATCTGAAAATACTACTGGCTAATAATTTATATACAATTTAGCTCGCCAGAATGGATCGCTTTGTAATATCTTCAGCTTAAAGTTCAGGTAAATGTATAATCGTCCACCTGAGAGTAAAATTAAAATGTGAAATTTTATTTAAACGTAAAGCTGAAGTTCATGTAAATGTAAAATTGTTCGCCTGACAGTAAAATTAAAATGTGAAGTTCTGTTTTAGCCGACTGTCAACTAGCGCGCGCGTTCTGCGCCTGCGTATAAAGGCGATAACTGTCTATTTAAGCAGATATATTTGTCTATATTCGTCATTCAAAAGGGGAAAGCAAAACCAAGACTGCAAGTATACAAACCATAAACAAAGCAGCGCTTGCTTACCGCTTTGAATATCAGTCATGCTGATAAAGTTATTATTTCACTCCGCTCATGTTATTATGAAAATATTCGTGGATTCGAGTGCTCGGGTAAGATGACGTGAAATTAGAACAAGCTTCTGTCTGTGCCGTCATGACTTATTTGCTTGCTTTCATAACTTTTGCTTATATTCTCGTGAACTGACTCGTTTGCTATACTGAATAGCCAATCAGAGTTCTCTCTCACTCACCGACGGCCCGACGCCGATTCAACATGTCGAAAAACACCCGACGAGGACCAACTTCAGCCGACGGTGCTGAACACACTGAGAAAACTTAGTCGGCCGACGAACAAAAACTGCCCGACGGCCGACCGTCGGCTTGGTGTGTTCCGGGCTTTAAGTTGAAGTTCAGAGAAACGTATAATTGTCTACCTGACATTAAAATTTAAGTGTATAAAACTGCAAATTTATTAAAATAATTGTGTTCAAGTCAACTCTGAACTTAATAAACTGTGATTTTAATTGCAACAGTTTGTTATGATGCATAAATCTCTTTAACAATGAAAATATAGCCTACAGACAATGTACAACAACATGGTTCTAATATATATTGTCTCAACATAATATTACTATCGTAATATGATTGATTTCTATTAATATCAGAGGCTCTGTTTGACACATTTCGTGTCAGGGGTCCCTGCTCCGTGTATCGCTCATCTAAGGGGTAGAAGACCCCTGCTATAGAAGAAGCAGCATACTAATATTAAGCCTTACATGCTCCGCCTATGGTATCCTTCATGTCTGATCACAGTTTATGTATTTATTCATTTGTTAAAATTGCCACTATCTGGATACATTATTACCCTGTTTTTTCGCATAAAAAACTTGCATCTTTTTATAAACATAAAACGAGTTTTCATTTATTGCTGTCTCCCTGAAGAATTAGAGATCTAGCTGGGACTCTATGTCCCTTTCTAATGAAACTAATAAGCAGGCTTGTGGAAACAGCAAATGTCAAGAGTGACACAACCGATACAGTATAGAGAGCACCCGAGTCAAACTGCATACTCATAGATTAAAAATGTCAATAGAGTTTATTTTCAGTTGACAGAGGAGGAAATGCAGCCTCAAATAGCTGAGACTCAATTGCAGGCAAACCGCATCACATTGATCAAAGCTGATGCTGTGGCAACAGCAGGCAGTAAAATCAGACGTACTTACTGGATTTATTAAAATGGGCTGTGAGAACTTGACAAGCTGTAACCCAGTCAGTGTAGATAAACAGGAACATACAAATGAGATTGCTTCAGGAAATATTCATGGAAACAGTCTTTTGTAATAGCCAAGAGTATGCAAATCCAATCTGTAAATGTGATAGAGTGATTTTTGGGTAACACCATGGTAGTGAGTGAAAGATGGAATGAAAGAAAAATCTGTCTTAAGGTCTCATTTACTGGCAAATTTTCATGGATGAAATACAATTATTCAAAAAGTATTCCACATTATCAGGAGTTTTCTTATTTTTAAGTTGGTCACATTAATTTGCTGCCTTGAACAACAGAATTCTGTTTAATTTGAAAGGAATTCTGTGTGCACTGTTTCTTACATCTACACTATTGACAATAGACCCTTTTTTGCCCTGCAAAATGTTGCTGAAAATTTGCGAATGTAGCCACAGATGATATTTAACATTGCTCTGCAAAAATTCGATAGCAAAATCCAGGCATTTCAATTGGAATTCATGCTACCAGGCATTTTGGGTGAGGGCGAAAGTTTTACCAAAACATATTTTGCAACAGGTTCAAGTTGGTTGTGCAAATTTGCATTGACCAACAAAAAGCTACTTGGTTTGAAAGTAACTTCAAACTAAACCACACTGAAAGCTGTTCTAGAATACTCTATGAACAAACACCTGTGGCCACATTACATGAGTATTATTTTGCTACTGCATCTGAGATACTTGGCAACAATGGACCCTTCTCACGGATTGTGATGACGCATTTTAACGTCATCAGCATCATTAATCTTGCACAGTTTTTTAATTTTTTTTAAATGTATGTACATTTATAACACTGCTTAGTGTTGTATTACCTTTTCATCAAATTACAAAAAAAAATAGTTAATGCTGCTGTGAGGGTGTTTCTAATACAGCGTCTATAGGAGTGGCAGTAAAGTTACATCTTCTCTTCTGACTGCCGTTATCAATCTCTCTCTATTTTTTCAAGTTGTGAAAACACTATTGTTGACTTTTTCTATTGCTATCTGAGAACATGGGAACACACACACACATTATATATATATATATATATATATATATATAATGTTTAATGTATTCTCTCATTCACCATCATAGAATTTTACCCCACTATGACGACTTCCGCTTCTGAGAAACCCAGAAATGTGAAAAGGGTCTATTCTGCTAAACACTGCCTAAGAACTTTTGCTTGGCAGAAGAAGTATTGTCTGTTTTCAATAAATTTTTAAATGTAAAATGGCCCAATGAATCCATGGTTTACTACAGGCTTCCTGGGTCTTATTGCTGTAATAGAAACCAGAAACCCTCTTCCAAATCACAGCAACCAGCTTAAGATTTCCAGGAAGGTTTTTACTTTCCATTGCTTTCTTTAGACCAGTTCTTTTAAACAGGTTCACCATATAGCCTACCATTTTTGTTTGTTTGTTTGTTTGTTATTGTGAATCAACGAAGCATTTATCTGCCTTGTGGTGGAATAGAGGTGTGCTGCTAACAATTTCAATTATTTATTTCAATCATGAAATTACAAATGAACCCAAAAGAAGGTAAAACTATGTAAAGACTTTAGGCGTGACGTCACCCCGTCTCTGGAGACGTTGCCATCAGGAGCGCGCACGCGTTATGCAGTCGGTAGACCAACTCGGGAAGGTCGATCGCAGCTCAGTTAGCTGACAAACATGATGTCCCTTGCTGCTCGTTCGGGGACTTTTTCCCCTTACTTACAAGCTACAAATTATGTCGTGGCAGGTCCACTAAAACCTCTCATACCCGGCGTCGTCATGAAGACCGATAAACTGTTGACGGACTCGAAGAAACCGTTCCTGTGCCGTGAGTCCTTGTCTGGTCAGAGCGCTAAGAGCGGACTCTCCGTGTCCACCAGCCTCAACGGTGAGTCTCACTGCCTGGTCTAGTGAAATCGAGAGTCCCGGTCTCATCGTAGTCTGAGGAGGCCGTGCAGCGGGCGCTCGCTCAAGGGCACAATGAATTCACATGGTTAATTTGTATCGTGAAATGATTTATTGGTTTTGTTGTGATGTACGAAATCAATGCTGAATTATTATTGTTATTATTATTCAGATGAGTTGAATCTGTGCAGTATGACGAAAAAGAAGCATTAGCTCGCGTGCTACAGCAGTTAGCATTACCGCGGCCTCGCTAATGTCCTTGCAGCGGTTAGTAAAGTAGCCTGTGACTTTCGTGGATTAAATAACTTTATTTCCCTCCAAGGTCCTTAATCATCGGCTTACTATTACATAATACAATACATGCCAGTATATGGTTGAATTTGGGTCATTAAGTGTATGTTTTAGGACACTTCTAGCTAATAGTTTCTTTCTAAGATAGGCCTGCTGTTATGTGTTGTTGACCGAGAAGTTAAATTTTTTTGCTATTATGAAAGCAGCGTTACTTTTTAATGTTATTTATTACTGCATAGTTTCTGAGTTAGACCAGTGCTTGAAGAATACTAAACATGATCAAGGGTTTTCAGTAGTTACAGTCACAGAAACCCCCAGCCGGACTCAAGAACAACCTAACTTTTATTAACAATATGGATTATTAGTTGTCAAGGTGGAAAGTAGTTTGGCTAACAATATAGAAATGATATTAATAATCGTCTTCTGGGTGTTTAATGTAACGTTACCAACATTATATACAGTCCACATAGCAATTGTCAGATGAGATGCATGATTGTTTGACATGATTATATGTTTACATATAAATGTTTAAAATTTACTCAATTCAGAAAATGTGCACCCTGAAGTCCAAATTTGGTAAATTGTTTCCTGTTTAAATAAATGGTGTCAAATATGATTTGAAATTGCAGCCTGGTCAAAATATTGTTCTGTCACTGTGTTTCATGTGTCATTTTAATTTTTATTGATTAATCAATTTATTGATTTGTTGATTGATTGATTATTTGTTGATTATTTTATTTTTAATTATTATTATTATTTTATTTTTTTTTAGCCCGCTCTTCAGTGCGTTTCGCCCACACAGACATCAAGATCCCGGATTTCTCTGACTATCGCCGGCCTGAGGTTTTGGACTCAAAGAAGTCCTCACAAGACAGTGGCGATAATCGGCGGGCCTTCTCCTATCTGGTCACGGGTTCCTCCGCTGTGATTGGAGTCTATACAGCCAAGACAGTTGTCACACAGTTTGTCTCGTCCATGAGCGCCTCAGCTGACGTGTTGGCTCTGTCCAAGATTGAAATCAAGCTATCAGACATCCCTGAAGGTAAGAACATGACCTTCAAATGGAGAGGGAAGCCCTTGTTTGTGCGCCACAGAACAGAAAAAGAGATTACTTCTGAGGCCGGTGTCGATCTCTCTGAGCTCCGGGACCCCCAGCACGACAAAGACCGCGTTCAAAACCCGACCTGGGTTATCGTCATCGGTGTGTGTACCCATCTGGGCTGCGTGCCCATTGCTAATGCTGGTGACTATGGTGGCTATTACTGCCCGTGCCATGGCTCTCATTACGACGCATCTGGTCGCATTAGGAAAGGCCCTGCTCCGCTCAATCTGGAGGTGCCCTATTACGAGTTCCCTGACGATGATACAGTGGTTGTAGGATAAAGGACTGTACTATAATAACTATGATCAACACTGAACATGCGCTTTACATTTTTGATTACATTATCTGCATTGATTTGATGGGTAACAAGTTAATTGTCAGTAATAAAATGTATTTTATGATGGAAAACTCGCTCAGCTCTATTTATTCAATCTCAATATACAGAACCGCATGGTTTGTTTCATTTTTTACATTACAGGTTTTTCAGATAATGAACATTTGATCTTTACATTGCCATAACTCATAATTGTTAAAGTGATAAAGACTGAAAGGGCAGAAAGTCAGGCAGGTGATATTTGCGGAGTGTAAGGTGAATAAAAAAAAATTGCAATTTATTATACGCAAGCAATGATACGTGGAAGCTGATAAGAACAGAGAAAGTGTGAAATGGTATTGATAGAGAATTTTTATTTCTAATGATCTGTGCATAAACAGAAGCTAAGATGTGCTTACAGGGATATGAAATAAATAAAAATGTCTGGTCACTGTATGGTGTCTTTGGAATTTTTAAAATCCTTTTAAGGTTACTTAAATGTTATTAGAACATGATCTCAAATAATAAACTTGATAAAGATCATTATTTTAAAAAAAGTCTAACATTTACTCATCTAACATATACATGTGGGTCTGCAGCCATTCAAGAACTGCTAATTCAGAAAAGGATGTTGCCTTGTGCAGTTTCATCTTTTGAGAGAAGTTCTGCAAAATAAACTATAGCAAAATATATTTTGGGAAATATGGTATATATATATATATATAAATAAATATAATAATTGCATTATTTATAACTTGACCATTAATACACTAATCAATTTGAGTAACCTGCAGTGCATTTTCTTTTTGGATGCATTTTCAACAATATGAATAACAGCTGCAGTAAGAAAATCTTAGTTTTGTAACAATTGATTTAAGCTACCAGTAACACTTTTCTTCTGTAAAATGCAAGAGCTTGTTCATTAATCAAGATGGATCATGTGATGCTAGTGGTTCAAAATGTACATCCAGAGTGCCCAGGGGAAAGTGAAAAGAAGAAAAAAAAGCAAACATGAACAGCAGTGATTTAGAAAGAAAAAATTAGCCAACAGGTCTGGAACTCTTACATATCATTGAATAATAACCAGCTCTAAATAGAAGTACTTGATGTCTGTACTTCTAGAGATATGGTCATTCTATGACCTTCACACTTCAAAGATCATCTGATTCTCTTTTGTAAGATTGAAAACATCCAAAGATAGTTTAAAATTAACAAGACTTTGCTTTGCTGTTTCATCCCCCTCTCTTGCTACAAGGGCCATTTGCAATGCACAAAGGTGTTGATAGTGATCAAGGCCTGTAGGCCGAGATGTGTGTACATCAGGGGTCTATGAATTCACACCTTTAGTACAGTGTACAGTGGGGGTTTTAATCTTCTGATTGGTCAGTTTGAATGTCTCACATTTGGGTTTCAGTCACATGGTCAAGGAAGGGATAAAAGAATATTGTAATTTTTTTTTTTTTACACTCTTCCTTGGGCTCTTCTTTGCTCTGGCACTTTCTTGGGGCACTCTCTTTGCCTCCTATTTTCTTTGTCTCTTTCCCTCTATGCTTTCTTTCTCTTTCTTTCTATCGCTCAGGTAACATATATGCTGGGTACGATTAATGGTATATGATTTTATCATCTCGTACATCTAATGAGTAACTATTTAAATGTACCCATAACCAGATATTGTTATTAAACTCATTACAACTGATGTGCAAAGTTCTGATTTGGTATTAACTTTGAAGTGCTACCTATTGCAAAACAGTATCGTCACACTATAGCAATGCTCTCCCACGTATTTTTCTATTGTAACTGCACCGATTTCCATCGTTGGTATAGCAGTGGATGTAATAGACAAGAAATGTACAGTTTTCTACCATCTTGCCGATAACATTTCTTTAGTCATTCGGCAACCCTGCTGCCTGAACCCCTGGAGGCAATCCACCCGTACAATTTTATCATTGGGTTATTTTGTGAGTTTACTTAAAAGTACATAATCTGATGTACAGCCAACAAACATGTGGGTGTATGGAAATTTCAATCGTTGCAGCAATTTGTAGTTTACTTTTTTACATCACATTGATATGATGCATTGAAATTTGTTATTTCAATGAATTGTATCTGCATTCTTTTTATAAAGGAAAGCAGGTCATGCTTATGTCACGTTTAGTAGAATCATAGCTTGTAACAACATATAAAATTATTTTGACTCATAGAAGGTCATGTTGGATTTTTGAATCAGAATGTCCATATGAAGTGGATGTTCTGATGCTTTTTCCACAATGTGTTGTTCAGAAACCGAGTTTCCAGATGAAGTAAATTGCAGTAAGCAACACAATGACAGGTAAACAGTAGCATTCCTCTCATTCAGATATTATTTGAATAGATGTTTCAGGGCCATATTATCATATAGAGTAGCTTTTCTCCCTGGGTGCATTTCTGTCTGAATGTCTCACAAGTCTGAGAAAGACATTGGACATGTCTGCAGGTTAATTGAGTCGACATGCTTCTTAGCTGGGTTGCAGAGAGCGTCAGAAGATGTTTGAGGTGAAACTTGATGGCACTTGACACAGGCACAAAGCATATTCTTTATTTGGAGCATTTTGTATAACCTAACAACTGACAGATTCAGGTATGCCTTTGACTATTGCGGTTCTAATGCTATTCTATTAGCCAGTGTTTTTAAAATTTCGATCTTTTCTCTGAATGTGTCTTGGTAGCTTTTCTGAACATTCATTTATTTCATTTTCTGGCAGGATTCATGTATTTTAATACATTTAATGCACAGGATCACCATGCTCTCTGCCTTCCTCTACAGAGCATCCGCCGCTTCTATACAACCTGCTCAGTCGTCCTGGAGTCCTCAGCTCTTGCCAGATTCTGCTGCCAGTAGCTTGGCAGACATTCAGGCCTCACTGATAGAATGATGATATCCCAGGGGTTGTCAGGGTACCATTGTGTATCAGCTGAAAATCACAGAGATCCCTGGCTCCAACATATGTGTTTAGCATCCAACAGCAATCACTTTATTGGGCTAATTTCTGGACAAGCATTCACTCTGTAATGCAAATTTAGCAAATTCAGCTCAGGAGGGTTCATCAGTCAATCTAGGCTGATTAAGACCCAGTGTGAAACAAAAATTCAAGTTGTTTTCCAGTGTAGGAGATGTCAATTAATTATTATTATTATTTTTACTTGTCTCTATTAAATTCCACTAGATGCACATCTGTGTGTACAATTGGACTGCAACTTCCCTGAGACGATACAATTTGGAGAGAATCGGGTAATTCTGTTTCGTTTTGACAAATGACTCAAGATTTAATTTGTTGTTTTAAAAAAAAAAAAAAAAAAAAAAAAGATTAGTTGTTTTCTTTCTGATAGAATGAAGTGCTGGACAAAGACCAAAATACAGCATCCTGTACTCATATCACAATGCTGTTGCCTTGTTGATAATTTTTTATAGTTTGACTTGATCTATTAGAAGCCTATGTAGGAAGTGTGGGTTAATTCAGATGCTGTATCCATTATCTTTGAAGAAAGTATGTGACTGTGAGGGGGGAACAAGAAAACCAAGACAATTAGCTTAAAATTCTCTCTGATTTGCTTCCCTATTATCTGATGTGTCACATTAATGTTATAATCCCCCATTCGTCTCAGGGGTGATCAGATTACGATGAAAGATTTATTAGACTCCTCGTAATTCATTTGAACTTGTTTTGCATAACTTTACATAGTAATGAGTTTTTCTTTTCTTTATTAAGAATGGCTGCTAATGCATCTTTTCCTCTAATATCATTCAGTCTGTTTATTAATCTGTTCCATCTTCATGACAATGCACTTTTATTTTTAGTGAACCAAAAGTGTCATAATCACAAGTGATGCATACGTTTTAACCTTGTTTCTGAATCACTGTTTAGTCCATCCCCATATATGATGGAACTTAAATTTGTGCACATTTTAGAGTCATTTAGCTAACAAAATATTATGTTTAATGCTCATGAAACAAGCCTGGGCTTCAATAGTGATCATTAGGCATTATTTATATATGCAGTTTTATTTTTATTCGTGCTTTTAAGATTAACACATAGGGCCTTCTAATACTAGTCTTGTCCTTGCTTTTGCTGAGGACCATTAAACTAACAATAGCAATAACTGGTTTATCAGTACATCAAATTTCTTGACATAACCCTCTGATCTCAGTCAAACTATCTGAAATTGCCTTCGCATAGCCTTGGGAAAAGAATTTGTGATTTAATAAAGCCTACATGGAAGAGAATGCCGCATTCATAACGTATAGCAGACTGCTCAAATAAAATTAGTCTTACAGAAAGAAAACATTTCTTATTAGATTTAAATATTAAAAAAAGCCATTTTCCTGATCTCCAGTGTCTTTTAAACAGACTGATTGACTGAGCAAGTGGCTCTGTGTACATTACTCGTAGGGAGCTTTAAAAAGCGAGAATGGAGAAATTCAAAAAGATGCCCTATTGTCGTCCTCTCTCCCCTTTTTCTATGTTCATGAGAGTGAATAGGTGGAAATGAGACATCACATAGAAATCATCGTATCATTAGGGAAATTGATCTCTGCTTTCATACTATGGTGCAATGTTGCCTGCAGCTGGAGCTTTACAAGCCCCCTCTAAAAAGCACCCTCCACATGTGGCACCACGCACTCTGCCCACATGTGCAATGAGTGCCAAGAATGGAGCCTAAATGACTCTTCACTCTGGAGCGAAGCTGGGGAGCGAGGTTGACGTAGGGGACTAGAGAATAATAAACTCTAATGAAAGTCTCTTTTCTTCCTCCTTGTGTGCCAGGAGCTTTTGTGCTCTCACAAGCAGCCGCTGATCTACGGGTTGGGCTGTGAAGAGCTTCATTAATCCTGTCAGTCAACAGCAAACGGCAGCTGAGTCATCCTGGGCAAAAGTAGAAAGACAGAATACAGCGCCCCGGGTCACCCTTCGGGCCACTCCCCTTGTGAATGCACAATCACTCTGTTCGATTACTTCAATTTTAGGTGCTTGTTGATTTTTTAAAATGTCTGTTTAACATTTTATGCTTCAGAAGCCACCACTGCTATATGGCTTAATCTTTACAGGATTTTGCTTCATTTATGGATTTGGTCCTCTCGCTCTCTTTCTTGAACTCGTGCATCCAAGTGACTAGCTGTCCTCTGGCTTCTCTCACATTAAACTTCTCACTTCTACACATTAATACACAAGATAAGCAGTGACAAAATATAACAAAATGCAAGCAATTAAAACAATAAAGCAATACATCAACATAAGAACTCCAGATATTTACAGACGACTCTTGAATATGATGATCAAAGCAACGACTGGTTTCTGAAGGTGTGCAGCTCAAATATGAGTTTTGCTGCAACAGATGCTTGACTGTCCTCCCCCAGTAACATCTACATTTGATCTTTTTCTGACAGTTTTGGAAAATGAAGTTTGAGAGTTTTTGGAGTATTTCTGTTTCTTATTTTCCTAAACTTATTACAGTGAAGGAGAATGCAGGCCTCTGTCTGAACCTAACCAGTGTCACAATGAGCACAGCCTTTTTTGAAGACATTTTGACAGTCTGTTTCTGACTCTTTCTACTGTGATCAATGAGCTTTATATCATCCGTCTATGCAGAAATATTCTGCCAGGTCACACTTTCAGTTCTGTTTTTTTTTTTCTTTGCTTTTACCAATGGCTCAAATATGTACAGGCTTTAGACAATGAAACGGAAGCACATTCAACAGAATAACTGTAAACGCAAGAAGAAGAAATAAATCGTTAAACCACACCTGCCCAACTCACTGCAGAATTAAATCCGCACCTCAACTCTCCCGTTTCCACCACCAAAACTGTTCGTCGGGAGCTCCAGTCAATATTCATGGACGGACTGCTATGGGCAAACTTTGGTCGCTCATGCCAATACCAAATGTCAGTTTCATTGGTGTCAACAGTGTAAATCTTGGGCTGTGGACAATGTAAAACATGTTTTGTTCTCTGATGAGTCCACCTTCATTGTCTTTAACACATCCATGGGAGTTACGGTGTGGAGAAGTCCCAAAGAGGTCCCGGACCTTTGAGTGAAGCACGGTGATGGATCAGTGATGAATATCATGCCATTCCCTACTGTGCTTTATGGGCACATCACTGCCAAGGACTTCCGAAATATTCTGGAGGAAACATTGTAGCCTGAAAGTGGTGCTGTGTATCAGAATGATAATGCACCAAAACAAACAGCAAGACTGGTGACACATTTTTTGGATAAGGTATTTTGGAGGAGCAAGTCAGAAAACGTTTTCCTCCACCAGCATCACAGAGTGACATGACAATCTTCTGAAAGATGAATGGCTCAAAATCCCTCTGGGCCCTGTGCAGGACTTTTATCTGTCATTCCCAAGATGAATTGATTCTGTATTGACTACAAAAAGGAGGCTCCACACCATACTAACAAATTATTGTCTAAAACCAGGTTTTTCAGTTTCATTGTCCAACCCCTACATATTGTGATACAGAATTGTGTCTGGAATGTCTTTCTTTTCCATTCACTGCCAGACCAAACCCTCCTTATGCTCTGATTTTTAAATCAAGGTATTCACAGAGTAGAGTATGTTATAGGGCAGAATTTCCCAGCGTGAAGGTGGATCTGGTTTCCTGTGATCACCAGGTTACCTGCATAAAGGGGAAATTTCACCACAGAATCACTGATTGTTCCAGTATAGCACTACTAGCTCATGAATGCATAAGCTGAACAGAGCTGGACTCAAACTGCAGCCCTGTCTCTCCCATACCCTTGTGTGAAAGATTTTGTTCTTTTATTGCCTAATTTACTCTCTTTCTCTCTGCCCTCATTCCATCTCTCCTCCATGCTTTTTAGCCCTTTATATTTATCCTCGGAGAAAGAAGGAAGCTGTGCTTTGAGTGATAGGGACAGGGCTCTCAGCAGGACTTCATAATCTTGTTTATATCAGAGTAATTAACGCTTCTTTGAACTCATCGTATTTGGCATATCCAATTAGTTGCCTTTCCCTTTCCACCAAATAACACAGTGTGCCTTTTCTGCTCACATGCTCTTAAACAATGGGGCGAGTACATATATTTCAAGAAGCTCTCGTCATAATCTACTTGAACAAAAATGCAGAAATTTTAGGATGAAGCATTGATTTGGCGGGCCAATTTATGTGCTTACCAAAAGCCTGGCGGGAGCCTCTACTGTGATATAAAGAGAAAGTCTTTTGTATACTGCTTTTTAGAAGTCCAGAGTCCAAAATTATGGCTTTTTGGAGGGGATAATTTCCCCCAATGTGAATTTCCAATTCTGAATAATATGTGATATTGCTTTTAAACAGAACTGGAAGTTAATATTAAGTAATGTATGCAATGTCGTAAACACAGTCCAAAAGTCGCAGTGCTGTTGGACTGTATATCAGCACTCTTGAACCTGTCTCAGCTAATCAAATTTGAGGACCAGAAAGCATAAATACATCACCAAAAATAAGAGACATATCTATTCAGGTTAATTACTTTCAAGGTACTATTGCTTGAAAATTATATCTATTATTTTCCCCCAATCGTGGAATATGATATTACACATTTTGTACAGTGCTCTACACTTTTACATGATATTACGTTTTTACATTTCATTCTATTTGAGATTTATTTTTTGTATTGTATACAATAAAACAAACTAAGCTTTACATTTGGAACCTGAAATTGAGAGATTTCTACTTGAACAAAAATGCAGAAATTTTAGGATGAAATTTAAGAAAGAAGCTTTACATTTGGAACCTGAAATTGAGAGATTTCTTGAGAAAAAGCAAACTACTGTAAATAAATAAAATGTATTTGGAAAGAATGTACTGTAAAAATAAAGCAGTTTAAATTACTAATAATTTTAGGGTACAACCAAATAGTTCTAAATGGTTGGCTGATTTGCATTGAAGTGCATTTGCAACTCTTTTTTGTGTACTTTTATAGTTCCGTGCTCAACGTAAACTTATGCCATTGAAATTTCATTACACTGAAATTTTTTAAAGGTTTTGTTTTTGTGCAAAGAAAATGTATGTTTTGTGCTCTGTGATAACATCTGCATGACAATTCATCATTTAAGCACACAAACAAACATTACACATGGTACAATATTAATGTGAAAGAGGCCTCATTTTCTGCAACATGCATTGCAAATATCATTTAAAATTTCACACATGCTAATAATCTTTAAAAACAAAAGTATTCCCTATACTCAAACCCCATAAAATCTTACAAAATGGCACAATACACACCTGTATCTCTTAACATGAGGAAAAGGAAGCATCCGAGGTTGACGAAGAGAAAAATGTAAGCAATAAGCAGATGGATGAATGAGGCCAAGGGGTTCAAACATCTGCTGGCGCTACAGTGATGATAGGAGGCTGAAATATCTCTGCCTGTATGGAGGCTGGCAGGGCCAATCTGCTTCCTATGATTCACTGAGAAACCGGACAGATTCATCACAGAGAGGGGCCGTCTCCTTGCCTGTGCTTAGACGGGCCGGTTTGTTCAACAGATCATAAGGACAGAGCAAAGAGCTCTTTGCAGTCAGAGAGATGTTCCCGCTCTGAGACTCGGCCATGATTTTCGGATTTTCATTCTATATGTACTGAGATGGAATTGTCATTTATCTACATGTCGGTAAGAAGAAATTTTTGGTAATAAGAAACCAAAATACATGCACTTGACTAGAACATTCATTGTTGATATGTGTAGAACGATTTGTTCTGTCCTAACAAACATAAAATTCTTCATACTATCTTTATTTAATTAATGAGAAGATGCAAAACATCCAATACTCTATTCACAAATTTACAAATATCTGTGCATGCTTTTTGTGCATGCATTTCTACCATTGATCTCAAGAAATGATTACGTTTAGCTGAGAACATTTTTCAAGGCTTTTCAAGGCAAGGCTTCACCTGTACTGTACTACGGTGTAAAGCTCAGAGCAGGATACAGGGCAAATATTGTGCATTTGTGGGATAAAAACTCTTCTTCTTTTCATTCCCCAACATACATTAATACATCCTTCTGTTGAGTTTTTCTCATTTTCTGCCTATACATTTCCATAAAGAATGCCTCTGGTATGGACTTGCTGTCACAGAACATAGAAAAATAAAGAAGATATATGAGATTTTCAGGCTGAGTGCTAAAATCTGCTATTCTCAGCATCTTCCTGAAAAGACACAAAAGTTTTTCCTTCTGCCAGTTCACTATGAGAGGCGAGAAAAAAAAAAAACTTTTTGTTTGCATATACAGCCAGGAAGCTTAGTGCACTAAACACCATAAAAGGAGATGGGCACAATGCACACAAATTTCGGATATCATTATTGGCTGCTGTATAGTGTGATATGCTAAGGTTGGAAATGTGAAGATTTGAGAGCTGTAATGAAAGAGTCTGTCTGTCTCTGTCTATCTGTCTGTCTGTCTGTCTGTCACAGCACAAGGAATGACCTAGGTATTGAAAAGTATGTCCCAGTGATTGTAAAAAAACTGTAACACTTGTGTAGGTGTTGTGTTGTTCAGCTGCATCTAATTGTTTTGTTTCATTTTTTTTTAGATTCATAATTTGCTATACTTCAATATATTAATGTAGACATGTCTAGCAAATTGCTGTCTTATTAAATTATGTATTATGTTAGGTTTTGAACATAAGTTTAATAGTTTTGAAAAGAGTATGTAAATATGCAAATGCCTGTAGGCCTAGGTATACAGTGTTTTGGTGGTGGTTGTGTCTATTGACCCTTCGCCGGGAGTTTGATTGACAGGTGACTAACCAATCATAACCCCGAATCCGCCATTATGTCCGACAAAGCGGTCAAGGTGAGTTAGTAGGTTAACTTGAAAAATGATGTGTAGTCTACTGACATCTTTTCGCGGTTGAACGTTTACTCTAAATGTTCAGGGTTGTTCATGGGAACGTAAAATATGTCCAGTTTTCTTGACTTTTTTGATATATATATATATATATATATATATATATATATATAGCTATAATGCTCCTAAAACATTCTTTCAACTTAATTTTGATTTAAAATTCAACATTCTAGGAACGTTGATTTGTAACATTCCAAGAGCATAAAAATGTCCAGTTTCCTTAATGTTAGTAGAATGTTATTTAAAGGTTAGTATGATGTTCCAGAAACATTCTTTCAATCATTCAAACACCTGCTGTGAACAAGCACTGAAAAAATGAGAAATAAGAACAAAAACTATGACTTTCTTTAACCACAGCCTTAGATGAAATCAACTAAAGATAAAAAAAAACATTCGAGATCTGATTAAACAACTCCACAAACAGCATTACCTGCTTATTTCTGTCAGATGTCTACAGAAGTTCTTATTGAGAACTAACAGAGGTTTAGATGTTGATGTCTTATTGAAAATGTTTGATTTGAGGTCACCATCATGGAGATCAGCGTTTGCTTTAGTTGGGCTCTTGACCCTTCACTTTTGTTTAGTTGAACACTTAACTAGAGTGAATGTTCAAGAGCCCAACTAAAGCAAACGCTGATTTCCATGATGGTGCATTTAAACATAAGACATCAACATCTAAACCTCTGTTAGTTCTCAATAGGAACTTCTGTAGATAAGTGAAGCTGGTAATTCTGTTTGTGGAGTTGTTTAATCAAATCTTGAATGTTTTACCAGATTGAATGTTTTTTTATCTTCAGTTCATCTAAGGCTGTGGCTGAAGAAAGTCATATCTGTGTTCTTATTTCTCATTTTTTCAGTGCTTGTTCACAGCAGGTGTTTGAATTATTGAAAGAATGTTTCAGGGACATCAGACTAACCTTCAAATAACATTCTACTAACAGTAAGGAAACTGGACATTGTTATGTTCTTGGAATGTTATAAATCAACATTCCTACAATTTTCAAAATTAAGTTGAAAGAACGTTTGAGGAACATCATACCTTTTATATATGTATATAAACAAAAAATATACATAGAAATGTTCCAACGTTAAGAAAACTGGACATTTTTTTACGTTCCCAGAACCAACGCTAAATATTTAGAGATCATTCTTATAACAAAATTCTGTTAGCTGGGAAGGCGCTACAGCAATTTGTCACACCACATTAAAGAGCCACAAAACGGCCTTTATTGTTTACATTTCTTTATAAAAAAGTAATTTTAGACTTTGTTTCATATCAAAAGTAACCTGCGCTGTCTTGTCTGTCGACACGTTGTCACATCTTTGCTCTGGGATGTGTTTTTTAACTGCGTGACAACATGATGTGATGTGAGAGCAGCATGGCTTGTCGGACATCATCTTTGGAACGGTCAATTGAGAAATATATACATGCAATCGTAAAGCCTAGTCATTGAATGCATTTTGTGACTAAGCAATGTTAAATAATATTCAGTTTAGCTCAGACTGTTGTTGAGCTCATTGTGTGAAGAGTTTTGAAAAAGTGACCTAAATGTGTTCCATAGGATTGTAAAAAAGAAAAGAAAAAAACCTTCCCTTTTCTCTGTTGAACTCTGATTATTATTCTAATACAATTGTCACACACTTCTTGAATGAATGCTCCTTTATTAAACCTCATTTGCCATGTGCATTTGTAATGAAAAGTGTGAGATGCCCTGTATCCTGTCTTGCCATATCTGTCTGTTGTTGAAGAACAGTAGCTAATCATCTGAGTGCTTGTCTCTGTCATCAAAAATGTCAAGCGACCTCAACTGCTAACATGTTTAAATGAGCCCACTCAAGTCACACATATTAACCCAGTCGTTTTATGAAATGTCTGTCCTTCATCTTTTGAACTGCCAATTATTTAATCCTTTGTCTTCGCAAAAGTAAGAAAATGTAGAGCCATGAATTTAAATTAAACAGTCTTCTGTGTGAATCATCAACTATGACTCCTCAGAGATGCATTATTTAAATTAGGATTGAATTAAAATATAATTTAAAATGAAAAAAGATAATAACAATAATAAATAAATAATCATTTTTTAAATTTATTTTATTTTTGTTTTTTGTTTTTGAATGTGTTCACTTCTCAAACAATTTGAATTGACTAGTGAACACATTCTTTTTCCAGCTAATAACACAGCTGTTAATAATTTAACAGTGCATCACATTCCTGCTGCATCACAAAAGTTTAAGAGAAAGATCTGCTGTAATGAGAGGCTAACCTTTTGGAGGAACGTGTCTCCCTGTGTATATGTATTTTACAGCACATGTGTTAGAGGGAATAGTGCACTACTGAGTCGCATGCATGCTACTAAAATCACCAAATAAATCTTCAGAGTTGGCATCATACAGAAAACTTCAAATTGTTTTGCAAAAATGGTTCGTAAAGAATTTTCTGTCCCTCGTTCCAATTTGTCCCCGGGCCATACCCTTTCTCTCTCACAGGCAATAGACGTATTTTTAATCTTTCAAGAATTCATTGAACAAGATGGAGAGTGAGCATTTCCTGCTCTCTAGCTCTGATGAATGAAGGACATGACAACTTCAGAAAGACATTTGAACAGCCACTTGATAAATGTTTTATTCTTACAAGTGTTATATCAAAAGCACATTCCTGGCATTCCAGATTATTATAAAGAGTTTTCGTTGAAAGTGATGAAATAAATTTTTTAAATGTGCAATATCTTCAAAGAATAATACATGCCAATATATCTTTAATAATAGAGGCGCCTGGGCTCCATTTGATGGGTTTACTGATGTAGTTGCTTTGCTCTGGCTTATTTTGTACACTCTCCACTGCTAAATGATACATAATAAAGTGTCAGCATAACTTGTGCCATCTGCCACCAGCTTTGAAATATGGTCCTTAGGTCCATAAAAGCATCAAAACAAAGCAGATTTCAAGTACATTTTTGTTTTAAGTACAGATTTGTATAGGTGAGCCATCAAAGGGCAAACATACTCCGTATGATGTTATTTTAATGAGGATAAAGGGTTCTTTCTTTCCTTCTTTCTCTAAATCCAGAAGGAGGTGTGTGCCCCTCTCCAAATTACAATCATCTATGGAATGGTTGTGCATTATTGTTTTATCAGGGAAGCATAAAGATGCCAGAGAGCTTTGACAGATGTGGAAAGATAATTAAAATATCAGTCATGTAACTGCAAATTAAATGTCATTTTGATTTCGCATACCGTCTGACATGCAACCAATACGCAGCTGGGTAATCATCAAAATACCGATGAGGCCGTTCGTCAAGGGCCATATCGCAATCCTCTGTTTCGGCTCACCGTCTCTCTCCAAAAGACACTCTAATTAGTAAACCCTCTGTGCTCTCAAGATAAAGCAAAGGCAGCAAGTGCTTTCTGTTTAGCAAGGCCTTCTTTTATACCAGCGAGCCAGCCTTTCCCTGGCATATGCAAGCAATGGTGAGTACGAGAATCAGGTTCACTTAAATCTGAATCTAAGTTAAACACAGCAATGTGAAAAAACTGATCAGAAATTAGCTCTTCGTGTGTGAGACAACAAACTACATCGCCATATTAACTTGGCCTGCTACATCGTCATCATATGCTACTATGTATTTATTTATTCTTTATTTTTTTGCTCTCAGCAGATGTTCAACATGCTGTGTCATTTTGTACACAAAATTGATTTTCTGCACATTGAGTCCCACAAAAAACAAAAAAAATAAAAACTGGCACTGTGGTCCCTCAGAGCCATCTGCCATAGTGTTATCAGATTTGGCACCACTTCTGTGCCTCTTTTTCACCTGGCTTCAGCCTTTAGAATGCAAAAAGGAGAAACATTCAATGTTCAGAGAGAAAGTTGATGCAAGAGAACAGAATATGTCAGATACATCAAAATATGTCAGATGTCTCAAAAGCTGCTCTTCTAACTGACAGGAATCCCCATAGACCGCCCTTATTTCACTTTCCTCTGGGAGAAAGTAAGTGCTTCACCATGAGAGGCAGAAACAATGTCTCTCATTTATGCATTCTCCTGAATCTGTTTATCAATCCGTTCAGAAAACTAGCAGCTAACATTAAAGGCCAAATCAAAATGAAAGTGAAAATTGATCTCTGTGCTGGACTTAAATTTAATCATATCTTGGAAGGTTAGTTTAATAGCCCAGGTTTAAAATATTTTATATACTTTTTTTCCCCAAATGTAGTGCATTTGAAAGAGGTTGTGTGTGAAATGGAGGGTCAAAGTGGAGAAGAGCACAGTAAAAACTAGAAAAAAGTCTTTTCTTAATGTCCCTGTGCTTGTCCTATATAGATATGTTAAGCCCTCAAGTGCTGATTCACAGTTTAATGGAGCATGTAGTAAAAAGACAGTCATGCCTTTCTCAGAATTGAATGCCTGTTGCACATACAGATGATGACAGTCAAATGTAGCTCTCTTAGTGTACATACATATCCACCTAATTTTAGAACCTAAGATTGGGCCATTTTTAACTTGAGCATGCAAGCCTTCCCACTCTTAAAAAAAAAAAAAGAAATCAGTGGAGTTCCATATACAGTTGAAACCTTTATGCCAAAAAGATTCTCTACAAGAAGAAATGTCTTGCATAAAACTTTCATGTTTAACAGGATATTTCTTTTATTTTCTCTACGGATTGTATGCTACAAGCTGTTTAAATAATACAATTTAATTAAAATAATAAAAAAAAGAGTTAAAAGACCAGAAAAAGTACTCTATAAAATCATCACATAGGAAACCTTAAAGGTTGTAATGCTTGACGAAACTCTTTAAGGTTCTAAATAGAACCTTTTATTCTAAGAGTCTAATTTAGCTTTACAAAAACAATCCATTATGCTACTTGATTATAAATGTTGTTATCAAATTATATTAATTTATACTCATAATCATAAAAACACTGTACTTTTAAATTTACCACACTTTGTTATTTTTCTAATTATTAACCAAGTAATAATGAAGGTGGATAAAAGAGAGGTAAAGAAATTCAAGACAAGAAATCACAGACTGGGAAACAACACCTCATCAAAATGATTACAGTAAATACATTTTGGATTTTGCCATGAATTAAGAATATATAATGAAAACAAGAATAAAACCATTTGTTGAATGTGGTCCTGATTTTGTGAAAATATTTCAAAACATCCACATATTCAGGAACTTTCCAGCAAACACAGCTATGCTCAGTGGAGATATAACCAGTCTCAAAATTATCATATTTCCTTAGCAATTAGTCATCTGTGCAAACTCTGGACCTGAGTGGATAAGCAAGAGCGAATCTCCGGCCTCCTACGTCTTCTGCATACCAGATTAAACAAGTGGCCTGAGACTCCCATGAGACATCTATGAGGTCATACTGTTCTTTGAAACACAAGCAAGGGATGTTGCATGGTAGTTATGTGTTTGTGTGTTTTGTATTTTTGGTGTTGTTGTTTTTATTTTTGCTTTTTTATGTTACTGTTTGAACATAATGTGGCCAGAGGAGAAACTGTGGAACGATAATTGCTTTAGCCCTGCAGATAAGGAGAAAATGTTCTCTATAATGATAGAAAATGCCTGAGGCCTCTCTATCTCCTTCTTTCCAGTCTTTCAATAAGTGTCTGAAAATATTTTATGCATTAGAGTTGAAATGGAAGGGAAACGGGTGTACATATGTGCTTTTATTTCTGTATTACAACCACACCTAATCTGCAGAAGACATCATATATCAATTATATACATATATATATATATATATATATATATATATATATATATATATATAGCTCGTTGAGTCACCACCACTCATAATTCAGTTGCATTTGATTTTCAATGAATCCACGTATTTACCTCAGCTACTGGTATAAAAAAAAAAAAACCTGTCTGAACAGGTTGTAATAAAATTACCCATGAAGTTAAGCTGACATAAAAGGGTTCTCAAGCACTAGTATGAAAAAAGTATGAGGCTCTATTTATTTAAATTAAAAATCTTGTGAATTTTCCTTTTTTCAGTGGGGAGTGAAATAGTATCATAGAAAAGAGCATAAGAAGAAGAAGAGGTTTCAGTTAAGTTGTGTGAAATATAGTTTCTGTGACAGGCTTGAAATAGTTTTTAAGCATATGCAAGCTGCCATGTTATAGAGGAGCATTGCTCTTGATTAATATATGACATACACCACATGTCAAAACTCTTTTGAGAATTCAAGTCTGTCTGGCTCTCTCTTTCTTTATATCTGTTTAAATTAATGTGACAAATTAGAGCAGCTTGGTATAATTGGCTGATTTTATATGCTGATTACAATCCTGTCCTGCTGTTTGGCATGTATTATATTATGGTTATTGCGCAGAAGAGAGTATCTTTGTTCCTTGACTATGGCCGACTTCACTATATGTGATGTTTCTGTGTGTAAACAACCATGATCTGATTATTGTGAATGATTTATATTACACTGCATCGCATATATTGTATTATATAACATGACATTTAGCTATTAAAATATAATGGTTACTTGAAGACATTGCAGGATTCCACAGAAACATAGAAGATTTTGTAAATATTAACATAAAAAAAAAATACATAACATTTAAAAAAAAAAAAAAAAAGCTTCCAAAATGATATGCTTCTTTTATTTCTCTAATGTACAGCTTCTATATTTCCTTTTGATTAGAGCAAGTGCAATTCTTCTGATGATAAAGGAGACTGAATGATAACTAAAGGACACAACAATAGGGTTAAACAGGGGTTTTTGTCCTCTTCCAATCTCACCAACTATCTGATTAAATCTTTTCAGGGCGAAAATCAATAGAAGGACACTTGTTTAGGGTCATTTGGAGAGGTGGCTGATTTAGCCGACAGTGCCTATTGCTCCGGATGTTGTACTTGCAACTGCTTCTTGTCTGTTTTAGCTCATCTTACATGAGAAGAAGGTGAGTTCCCTTTCGAAGTGGAACTTAACACTGCATCATGGAATTGATGCTATGGGAATGCTTTGCGAGAGCCAGTATCTGAAGCATGTGTCAGTTTTAATTGGGTACTGCAGTCAGGTGATGCTTGACGTGCTATAAAACGGCATCTATGGAAAACATCATCAGCTTCAGATTGTATGAAGGAAGATGTACAGGTATGCCTGAAGCATGGCAACATTACGTAGTGTCTCATTCAGATTCCATTCGTAACCTAGATGTTTTGTTGCTGGATGGAAAATGGTTTGACCAACAGTGGTTTCAATCACCCCAATGATTGAAAGAATTTTCATAATGACCTCATAAGATCAAACTCAAATTATTGAGGTATTTGTTTAAAACAGGTGTCACTGTAATAAGACTGGGCTACAGTAAATCACTTAAGATAAAACAAAATCTGTTTAATTAGTGGTTCAACCCAAAAATAGGTCACAGGTGTGTTCTGAATGCAATTAACTCATTAATAAAATAATCTAAAAATAAAATAATAACAACAACATTTACTGGCTTATGCAGTTTTTAAGGACATTTTTGTTTACCTTTGCATGATATTTTTGATTGTTGGCACTGTGTTGGTTTGCCACATGGAATTTAACATGAAATCTTTATGCAAGACCAGAAGAAAACTACTTTGCTACAGTAATTGATAGCATTCTATTTACTTGATGGAACGTTATGGAAAAATATAGAGAAAAAAAGTTTTCTGTTTTTTACAGAATCAAATAGTGAATGTCGATTTTCATTAGGCAGTGATATTTTGAACAACACTCATCTATAATCATAAGCACTCTCAGTTCTATCCAGAGATGCTTCGATAGAGTTGACAATATACAAACAACACTATGAATGCAGCTGCCTTCCCACCATCCAAGCGTCAGCAGGAGGTTTATTTGTCACCATGGTGATAGCACTCAGTTACCATGCTACAGTCTTTTGTCAGCTTGAACCACAATAGGCAGGTTTCAGTGCTTCTCTAAGTGTGTGACTGTGATCAACCCATAGTTCCCCAAATGTCATTCAAATACTCAAAGGTTAGTTTAATCATACGCCAGAATTCTGAAATCACAGTGTTATTATCAGGTAAATAAACACATCAACCGGGATGACAGTGAGTGAAGAATAACAAGCCATAAAAAAACTCTACATTTCTGTAAATGCTATAGCTTGTCAAAAAGGTGTCTGTCAATCTCACCTTCAGAGAAGACACTAGAACAGCTCATTAATGCCATGCAAAAAAAAAAAAAACAACAACTTGTCATTCAACTTCAGAGCCTAATACAAGTGGTGTTTTGTCCTGTGAATTTCATTCTCGTTGCTTTTCATAGGGAGAGATTTATTGCAAATCACAACAAAAAAAATGTAAACGCTTTTCCACAGACTAAAAAGATGGAAAAATATGGGGTCCATGGCACACTAGGTTAGGATTCATACAGCATTTTTGACTACTGAGTAATTTCTGTCTGTATTTCAAGCATGTGATGTGCTCATATTGCTGGAGATGGCTGGAACATTTGCTCATGGTGACCAGACGCTGTATTCAATCACCAGCGGAGGCTCAGGAGAGAGGACAGAGCCCATTTAGTCTCATGGGGGAGCCATGATTCTGGTGTTTGGTAGCATTGCTTGTTCTCCATCCATCTGATGCAGATTACCTACTTAGCTATATATATAATACATGTATATGCTTACATGTATGTTGCATTTTCACAGCTCACTTTTCTATGTAGGCTGATTGAGTGGTGTAAAACAGATCCTTTATTTGTTGTCGATTTAAATAAAATTAATTAAACTGACGGGGAAAAAAACTATTGAAATAAATAAAATTAATTCAACCACAAAAGATAATACTATAACAAACAAAGTAGATAAATCCAAAGGGTAAACTGTGACGTTTTCACTGAATCTAACTATAAAAAGTATTCTTTGTGTTTTTATTTTATTTTCAAACAGAGATTTTTCTCTGTTACATTCACTTTTTATAAAAGAATCAATTTCATTCTATTTTTTGATTCAAAACACTGATTCATTAGAGAATGAAATAAGCGACTGCCTTTAAGATTGAATCATTAAATAATTTACTCAACCGATTAATTCAAAACACTGATTTTATCAGAAGCAAAATAAGTGGGGAAAAAAAGAGAATCATTCAATGATTTACTCACTTTGTTCATTCTAGTTGTTCAAAACACTGATTTATTCAGGAACAAAACGAATGAGTAACTGAATCAATCATTTAAGTGATTCATTAAGAAATTAAAAAGTGACTGTTTTTTACGAGTGAGTCATTGAATCATTCAAACGATTATTTCAAAAACACTGATTCATTCAGGAAGGTAACACCAGAATTGCGTGTTGCTCAGAAGTGCATAATTTTAATTCTGCTGTGGCTTCACTTGGAACTATTTCCTATTGATGGAACAAAAAAATAGATTAATTGTCTACAATGTAAGTTATGATGTCCAGTCCTTCAGCAAATGTTCCCCAGTAGATGTGAGCGGCAAAGGTCTGATTCATCAGAATAAAGTCAGGTAGAGATGCCTTGTCCAGTCTGAGCAGAGTAAAAGACTTTTGACAGCCTTTTACACTGACCCGATGAGATATTTTCTTTTACCTGCCTTTGCATCTTTTTTATACTGAAGCAAAGACCTGAAAATGGTTGTATAAGGGCATGATAAAATAGGTTGGGTTTCCATGTTTTATGGGGAGATTCTATAGACGTAATGGTTTTTATACTGTACAAACTGTAACAATGGTTTCAACAATGGTTTCAATCACCCAAATATTTGATAAAGAATCAATCATTGGGGTGCTCATAATGTACACTAACCCTACCCCTAAACCTACCCATCACAGAAAAAAAAATAACTGTGTATGATTTATAAACTTGTTTCCTCATTTGGACCAATCAAAATGTCCACACAAGGTCAACATTTACTGTTATTACTATACATGTTGGTCCCCATAACGTAGAAAATACCAGGGCCACACACACACACACAGAGAGAGAGAGAGAGAGAGAGAGAGAGAGAGAGAGAGAGATCATATACTGCCACTGACAGAAGTTGTTTGGCCATGAATGTACTAAATATATATTGCAGCATTTAATGACTGTGGTAGAAGTACACTGTTGCTGATTGCTCAATTTGATGTTCGGAGTTGAGAAATGACAAACATCAAAAGTGGAGTACAGCCTATAATATAATACAGCACTTTATAGTACAGGTGAGATGACAGGAACTTTACTGGTATGGGTAATAATGTAACAATGGTATACTCTATCACAACATTATGTGTAAAAGCTTGTGAGAGATGACTCATGCAATTTTTTTTTTTTTTAAATCTTGAGATGTCACACTTTATTTCCATAAGACATGCCGTAGGTGATTGAGGTTTTGTCAGCTGCATATTACAGTATGTTTCTAGTTAAATAAAACATTTTGGCCAACAATGCATCTTTCATAGATATGGTAATTCAGAAATACACTGCGACAATATGAAACGTATACTTTTCTTAAGTGCAAAAAGGTATAGAAGAAAATATTCCTGAAGACTAAGTACATTATTGTGGGCATATTAAAGTATAAACTCCATTAAAAAAAATATATATATATATTCTTTTACTGTCGTGTGTTTTAAATATTTCACTTGAGGTTATATATATATATATATATATATATATATATATATATATAAACAGTGCATCCAGTTCACAGCACTACAAACAATACCCCATAATGACAATGTAAAAGAAGTTTGTTTGAAATCTTTGCAAATTTAAAAGAAAATAAATAAAAAATAACAATTCACAGCCTTTCCCATGACACTCAAAATGTCATGACACTCAAAAAGCTCATGTGCATTCCACTGATCATCCCTGACATCTTTCTACAACTTGATAGGAGTCCACCTGTCCCACTCCTCAGTAAAAGGCACATGACAGCCCACCTGGAGTTTGCCAAAAGGCATCTGGAGGACTCTCAGAAACAAGATTCTCTGGTCTGATGAAACAAACATTGAACTCTTTGGCCTGAATAGCAGGCGTCATGTCTGGAGGAAACCAGGCACCGCTCATCACCTGGCCAATACCATCCCTACAGTGAAGCATGTGGTGGCAGCATCATGCTGTGGGGATGTTTTTCAGCGGCAGGAACTGGGAGACTAGTCAGGATTGAGGGAAAGATGAATGAAACAATGTACAGAGACATCCTTGATGAAAACCTGCTCCAGAACGCTCTGGACCTCAGACTGGGGCAAAGGTTCATCATCCAACAGAACAACAACCCTAACACACAGCCAAGATAACAACGGAGTGGCTACGGGACAACTCTGAATGTCCTTGAGTGGCCCAGCCAGAGCCCAGACTTGTGCCAAAGGTGCGTCAATAAAGTATTGAGAAAACCCTGTGAGTGCTTACGTACTTGCGTTTTTTTTTTTTGTTTTGTTTTTTGTATTTTTAATAAATATGCCAAGCTTTCAAACAAACTGCTTTCACATTGTCATTATGGGGTATTGTTTGTAGAATTTTGAGGAAAATAATGAATTTAATCCATTTTGTTACAAGGCTGTAACATAACAAAATGTTGAAAAAGTGAAGCAGTGTGAATACTTTCCGGAAGGCCTGTATATATATATTTTGACAGACAGCATGTATATTACCAATATTGATTTATGATTATAGTACATGTTTTGTCAGGGCCTGTCATTTTTGGAGGGCTTTTAAAAGCATTAAATAGAAATATTGTTCCATCTGCTATTAGTGCAATTAGTCACATAGCATTTAACACTCATATGATTTGAAGATGAGAATCATAATGCATAGCTCTCTCCGGGTTTTATAAGCCTGCTTGATATACAGTTGATAGCTACTGAGGTAGATAAGAGTGGTACTTCAGATATGTGAGAATGATAATGTCTTAATGAGGAATAATGTAAAACAACCACACACACATACACATTAACTCACATGCTGCACCTGTATGAATAAACAGCACGTGCACATATGCAGGCAGAAATATAGATATATAAATATGACAAAAGAAAAATATATATATCAAATTGTGCTATTTTACAACACCTGTCATGAGGCTCAACATCAGCTTGTCCTGGAGCTTTGCCTTGCCTTCAACTGAACAACACAGGTTCTCAGATCTCCCGTCAGATGTTTATCGAGGACTGACAAGGAGCAGAGATATTTTCATTAACAGATGTAAATTAAATCTCCAAGGCCATTTGGAGCACAAAGTCTCAGACCCACTGTGCAACCACAGTCTGACTGCAGGCAAAGGCAAGTCAACATCATTATAGAACATACAATAATATGACAGGGAGGAGAAAAAAGGTCTCTGAAGTAAACAAAGCTGCAAACTGTAGGGTAGGTCCTGTTTTAGCTCCACTCTCCACTGTCTCGCCTTTCTCTGTGGGAGGTAATCTGCAGGAGAGTGAAAGGAGTAAAAATAAATGGTTGAGCTATCAAAGATGAGGAGAGACAAATTTCTGTTGATTACAAAAACGAAGGGCAGCTCCTTTCCACCTTGAGAACATTGTGTGTTTGTCAATGACTGATCAAACGGGAAACAAATAGAGAGCACTTGGAGTTTTCACACCCTTGCTTATTTTTCTTACAACTGACGAAGGATGCTGTGAACATCTTTGCTGTCCTAGCTTTCAGTGTCTTGCTTGATCACATATGCTCTTTCACTTGCCAAGTTTGTGTCTCTGATTGGATTTCTCTGGCTTTGTAGAGGCTTTGTAGTTGCATACAAAGCTTTATGTTGAGGAAAAAGATGTGCTCTTCAAGCAAATGCATTAATAATAGATACGGGTTATGCTGAGAATTCAGGTTTATGCTAGTCCATGCTCACATAGGTGGCCACCCAGAATCCACATGCTTGTCGTTAAATCAAGCACTGCATTTGCATGTCAGTGTCTTTTATTGCACATCAGCGTTAGCTACAACTATTCAAATGTGTTTTTGGTAATTAAAAGAAATAAAAGTAAAATAAAAGATAAATATGACAAGACAAATATATGAAAATTAAAAAGTTGTTTTGGCAACTAACTGAAATAAGTTTTAGATGAAAAATAATGAATGGTTAAGATGAAAAATAAATGAAATGGAAATAAACTAATAAAAAACTACAAGCTAAAAAAAATAAAACTAAAATGCAAACAAATGCTAATAAATATATTTTGGGGGGAAAAATATATAATGAAAATAGAAAATCTGGAAATGAAAGCTAATTCAAAATATTAATAAATGCTATGCTTCCACAGCCACTCAATCAGCACCGAATCACCCAGTTCCACCCTGTAGTTCAACACAGAATCGCCTGAATACTGACACACCGCACCTGCATCCAATCATCAGTACATCCTTTATAAGCAGTCACTACCCACACCTCAGTCGCCTGGTCTTGTCATTGCTACCCAATGCTAACCCGACTACCTACCTGCTCTATTTACCTGAGATACTGACCTCTCTTTGCCTTCTTCAGTCATCAGTCTTCCTTCGCATTAACCAGCTTCATCTGCAACACAAAGAACTCGGTTTGGAGCTAAGTTTCACCAAACTATCAGACTGCTGTACAGTCACCCATTCATCTCTCCTGCTGCTTCTCAACTACCTGTTAATAAAGGTACCACTTAAGCTATTGCCTCCCTCTGTTCCGTGACAATGATAGTATGCAAATAATACCAAAACAACCCTGCCGTACACTCAAACGAACACAGATCAAATTTATAAAACCTTGGGTTGGTATGGCAAATAGAAAGTCAGGAAGCAGACTAAAGATAAATTTTGTGTATTTAAAATTAATATTCTCTTTGGCAACTTGATGATTTTCAGCTGTCAAAAAGATTTGCTTTGATGATGCAGTATCTGAGTAATGTGACATAACATCATGCCACCGCACTCAAGTAGGCCTCATTAGTGTGACTGATCCGCTGTCATGAGTTTCAGGCTGAAAAGTACATTCGTGTGAATGTCTAAACAGGGTCAGACTGAAGGTTAAAGAAGGCTATAACCTAGACTAATCTTCAGTGTTGTGACGAGATCAATCACACACTTTCCCTCTCTCACTTTTTGGTAATCATTCCACATGTTTCTGTGTGTCACATGAAGATTTAAAATAGTCAAGAGGAAGCTGGTGCTTTGTGGATGCTGCAGTTTACAGATTAGATAAAATGAGGTGGTTAAACTGGTGGGCAGCAATGAACGCCTAGGCAACATCTTTTTTGGGTGCTGTGCAGCAAATTTTGCACAGCACAGAGTTGGCACTGACATCCGGAGGTGGCAATGAAAGCATTTGGCGCTCTCATGCTGGCACTTCCATCCACTGCCCTCCTCCAGAAATGTAGGCTATTCTAATCAAATTCTGATGCCCCTCTTATCCGCATAGACATTTATATTTCAAAGAATAATGCTCTTTCAATCCATAATCAGTGAGGAAACATAAAGCAAATCCAGGAGACCTGGAGCAGTGGCTCCTTCCCAGCTAACAGAATTGTGTTATAAGAATGTTCTCTGAATATTCAGTGTTGGTTCTGGGAACATAAAAAAGTGTTAGAGAAACGTTTTTATAAGGTATAATGTTCCTCAAACATTCTTCCAACTTAATTTTGATTTTAAATTTAACATTCTAGTAACGTTGATTTGTAACATTCCAAGAACAAAAAAATGTCCAGTTTCCTTAATGTTAGTAGAATGTTATTTGAAGGTTAGTATGATGTTCCAGAAACATTCTTTCAATCATTCAAACACCTGCTGTGAACAAGCACTGAAAAAATGAGAAATAAGAACAAAAACTATGACTTTCTTCAGCCGCAGCCTTAGATGAAATCAACTAAAGATAAGAAAACATTCAAGATCTGATTAAACAACTCCACAAACAGCATTACCAGCTTCTCTTATTACTAACCAGACTGACTTTATTTCTGTCAGACGTCTACAGAAGTTCTTATTGAGAACTAACAGAGGTTTAGATGTTGATGTCTTATTAAAAATGTTAAGTTTGAGGTCCCCATCATGGAGATCAGTGTTTGCTTTAGTTAAGCTGCTACTTGATCAGTAATTTTAGATGTTTTCAGAAAACGTTCCTGCATTGACATAGCTGATTAACTAAAACAGATTGACGTAGTTGTTATAATAACAAACAAATGACTGCTTTTTGCCTTGCTTATTTTCGTCAATTAAAATGTTATGTGAGAAGACAGCAAAACACTCTTAGACATCAACACTCATAATACAAACCTCAACAATGGTGACAATAATAAAAAAAATCATAATTTATTCATGCCACAATGCATGCTGGGAGACAATGTGTTTTGATTGCTGGCATGACGCATGTCACCATTGTTGTGTTTCATATGCCAAATGTTTATTTCTGTGAGTATAAACAATACAAAATACTTTTTAAACACAAAGTTAACAATGACAGAGTTTCATATTATTTCCCTTGATATTTGTTGAGTTTTCTTCATATCAATAGCATATCAAATCCTAGCCGTTTACAACAGATACGTTGATCTTCTTAATGAATGCAGACATGTTATCTTAAAAAACCTGCAATTGTCAATAAAAGGCAAAGTACGTCAAGAGTCAAAGGTCAAGAGCCCAACTAAAGCAAACGCTGATCTCCATGATGGTGACTCCAAACGTAATTTTCAATAAGACATCAACATCTAAACCTCTGTTAGTTCTCAATAAGAACTTCTGTAGATGTCTGACAGAAATAAAGTCAGTCTGGTTAGTAATAAGTGAAGTAAATAAGAGTAATAAATAAATTTGTGGAGTTGTTTAATCAGATCTTGAATGTTTTACCAGATTTAATGTTTTCTTCAATTCAATGTAATCTTCAGTTCATCTAAGGCTGTGGCTGAAGAAAGTTGTATTGTGTTCTTATTTCTCATTTTTTCAGTGTTTGTTCACAGCAGGTGTTTGAATGATTGAAAGAATGTTTCAGGAACATCATACTAACCTTTAAATAACATTCTACTAACATTAAGGTAACTGGACATTTTTATGTTCTTGGAATGTTACAAATCAACGTTCCTACAATGTTGAATTTTCAATCAAAATTAAGCTGAAAGAACATTCAAGGAACATACTTTATAAAAAAAAAACGTTTCTCTAACGTCAAGAAAACTGGACATTTTTTACGTTCCCAGAACCAACACTGAATATTTCGAGAACATTCTTATAACAATTCTGTTAGCTGGGTTAGCTCAGTTATGAAGGTAAAAATAAAAAAATAAATGAAAAATAAGAAAACATTGGTTCTTAGTTGTGTAACTTCATTCTGCAGCATGTTGAAGTCTATAGAAAAAGAGGTGTCAGTTAAGCAATTAAAGTTGCTTGTTTTGCGTCCAAAACAACATTGGACACCACTGACAGAAAAGAAAAAAGAAAAGACAATCCACTCAAAAGTAGTTTAAACATCCTTCAAAATATTTTCATACATGTTTCAAATCATCTACGGGTGACCGTTGTAGTTAAGTAAGAGATTTTTCAGGAGCAGTGAAATACCCAAGGATGTAAATGATGGAGCATCATGATGGGGCATCATGCCATCCATAATCCTGAACATGTGAAGTCCACAGCATTACAGAGGCTTTAGCAGCAGTGGTTAATCTGAGCCTCAGTCTGCTGCCAATTGAGTGAGACCAGTTTCTCTCTCCATGACTGGATGTTAGATCATTGAACTGTACCGTCGATCTGCTCCACTGGGTCACAACGCTAGAGAATGTCAAGCCCACCACACTGAGGATTAGTAAAGTCAATTGAAAAGCGTGCGCGCGCGCGCGTGTGTGTGTGTGTGTGTGTGTGTTTGTGCGCGTGTGTGTGCATTTGTAAAAGACGAAATGTTCAGTAGAAAAATACTTCTGATTACAGCTCACAATATCTCATTAATCAAACTCAGCTTTTTTTTTTTTTTTTTTTTACAAAAAGATAAAAGCAGTTCTTGTCTCTTTGGCTTTGAAATTAGCAAAGCATTTTGTCATCTAAGGATTATAAAACCAAATACATAAATTACATTAATGTCTCTCCAGAAAGAGAACACTTCATACTGATAATTAAAAAGTTAAATTAGAACTACCGAAAGAACACCACAATGTGGTCCACAATTAAGGATTCAAATTTCAAATCTCAATATTAATCTTATGTAAAATCATCACAATATGTTCAAGTCTATGTTCTATGCTTTAAAATTCATAAAACCCCATCATATTATAAGTTATTAGTCGAAACCCATAAATTCTCTGTCTCCAAATATTTTTTTTGTTGTTTTGTTGTTGTTGTTGTTGTTGTTTTTAATTCCCTTTCCTCTGATGTTCTTCCTAGGCCGGCATAATATACATGCCATGACATTTTCTCAGAATAAAATGCCACAAAGAAGAGATGACCAAAGCTTATGTAAGACCCAAACTGTAATTTCAGCCTTTGAATGATAGTTTCTTTGTTGCTTTTACATGTCAGCCCCAAACAGGTTGATAGTTTTATTTCCTCTTTTTAATTGTATAAAACTATTTTGCATTGTAAATTTAAAATAATAATAATAAATAAAATGTTTCATAACTCAGATTTTGAATGTGAGACATTCATAAAAAAATAATAACAATATTAATTTGTGATGAGCAGGGTAGGCAAGGAGCCATGAGGGAACGGCTCGAGGCCGGTGGCACAAGTGATAATGAGCGTAAGCTGCGTGCTGCACCGGTCTCGTGTCTCTCATAGAGGAGCTCCGGTAGCATAAAAGTGGAGCGACAACAGTCAAGGACAAGAGAGGACCAGGCATGGATTTTATGTTGGGTTTTATTTTGTTCGCCATGAGGAACTGTTGCCATTTTACTTTCGTTTTGTTGTTTATTTATTTATTTTATTAAAGTTGTGTTTAACATTCGCCGGTTCCCGCCTCCTTCTTCCCATACTAATGAACTGCGTTACATAATTATAATGGGGAAAAAAAGACTGCTACTAATAATACTTATAGTTCCAGGGATATTCGTACATTTTACGTGAAACGATGTCATTTTTATTTCCATCAGCGTCCACAGCTTCTAATCCAACAGACCATAGTACATCTGTGTTCTCCTGTTGTTTTGGAAGAAACAGATCAATAACAATCTCTCTCCAAAAGAGACCTGACTGATTAGGGCAGCCTGTAGGCACGGCTTCAGACTAGACAGCACAAAATGAGTTTTCATTCTGAGAAAAAAAAAAGATATCTTTAAAAACTAAAAATACTAAGAAAACTTAATCTTTACTAGAAACATAACAATATAATATCGGATCTGAAATAAACATCCATCCATTCACACATTCTCCAAACCACTTATCCTCTTTAGGGTCACGAAAAGATTAAACAAGAATCGAATGCATCTGACAGGAGCTAATTTCACATTCTGGAAAAACACTGTTGCAGTGTCCCTATTATTACAAAGAATACAGTAAGCTTTTAATTTATTAGCCATATAGTAAAATTACTTGTTATTGACAGCTTGTAAAATAAACAGCTAGCTTGGTTGTACATTGCTTGGTTGGATTGCTATTCATCCAGCAGAGTAAATTAATCTATACGGGATTCTAATGAGCTGAAGTGCTCAGTGTTAACACCAATTAAGCATGTTATCCACACCACACAGAACTTGTTGCTCAAAGGTGATGATTTTCAGGGGAAAGATTTCTTTCAGATGGATGCAGTTGCATTAGTCTGATAAGTGGACAATTGTTTGATTCTTGAAGAAAATTGCGAATGGAAATGAGGGTCTAAAATGTACTTAGGGGTGATATGGATTAGCATAATGTGAAGTGCAAGATGGTGCATGCTTGTTTAATGATAAGCAATGTGACTACTCTTTTATCAGTACTGGGGAACATGATCCATTAAGATGTAGGATAAATGTTATTTCTAACCACTTTACTATACACTTAACCAGCAATAAAAAATAATGAGAGTGTTTAATATTGTATATTAAGAGTGTATAATACTACATTTTTAATTTTAGTCGTTAGTCTCACAACATCTTCATGAGTCTTTATGAGTAACTGCCCTATTGCTTTCTTTATTCCCGTTCATTAGATATATTTTAGTGATTAATGGATGGCAATTAAGATAATATATTGTCAAATAACTTCAAAGAAATTGTTTTAAATCCTTCATGATAAAACAGACAACAGCAGCCAGCACAATATGCTTTTTTTAAACTTTTTTTTTTTTTAGGTTGTTAATACGTTACGTATTTTCACACTAGGCACACAGATTCTTCTACCAGAGCATCAATACCTGCCAAACCAAAAGAACAATCATTAAGGAATGGATGTCATGAAACCTTCACAGGATTTGCAACCATTTTTCCATACATTTGCAAGCCTCTTTCATTCAGTACGAAACTAATCATTTAATGCAGATCTCAGAGCATATTCACTCTTAAAAAACTCTGCTTGCACATAGCCGAAGCATTAATGCACCATGACAAAAGGACCATTACCTTCTCTGTGCTAAAAATACTGTTCTCTTCCTGAGAAAAATGTTCTATATGTCTCTTTTTCTCCTTACTGTAGAAATACCTTATATTATCACTGGCTACTATATTTGATTTCTCTAACGGATCAGACGTTTGTAATTTCAGAGCAAAGGAAGCAGAGGAAGAAAAAGTATGAAACAAGTAAGACAAAATTAAAGAAACCAAAAATTAAATTTCCACGCTATATTGTCAGTCAGATGTGTCTGCTAAGATTTAGCGAAGAGAATAGAACTGATTAGATGGCAAAAATTTATGAAAACTGAGACCTAATGTCTTGATTAAACACAGCAGGAGGCACGTTTTTCTGCAGTGATTGAAGTGATAGGCCATGTTGGGGAGGAAGATTAATATTAGGAATGAAAAGGTCTTAGAAATCAGTTGTGCTGCACTGTTTCAGCGAGTCACACATTCTCTCATCACAAAATAGCAATTCTCTCAGCATCTGCTGATTCCATGAGATCTGGAGTCTGCTCTCATGTGATGAAGTAATGAAGTTAGGCTCCTCATTTCAACCCATCACTCACATCAGCACTATTTTGAAGGCTAAATGTTAATCCAACAGATTTTTAATTACTTTGGCATTATTTTCACAAGTGATACATTTTAAACACTTTGACTCGAGTCATGATAAATACACTTTTTGTTTAAGTATATTTTCAATTGACATTTCATAAGTATACGATTGTCCATGGGTTTGATTTATATGCGTGTTTGTACAGTGTTAGCATCTAAATTAACATGTTTGAAGCCCAAAGTTTACTTCAGCCCTAAGTATACTTCAGTTTTATACATACTTGTACAGAATAGTTCCACAAGGGCAGGAACAGGCCTTCATTTCACAGTAGTAAATGAAACTAAAGAGATGGAACAACATCAACAAAATACTAGAGACTGCAACAACAACTGAACCCCTTGTTGACAAGCGCTTGTGTGAGGGGGTTATGAGATGACAGCAACTTTAATTTAAAAGAAAACAAAGACATTTTTTGTTATCGGCCATATCTTCTGAAGAAAAATAGCAAGTCACTGGACAAAGACAAAACTTTCTAGGCCGCATATGTCGACTGCCTGCGTTCACGCACGCTATCAAATGGAGTATACGTTGAAAGACTTTGAAGACTTTGTTCAACTATATGCGCTTTTTTTTATTATTATTATTGTTCAAAGTAGGCTATACTTTGGGCTTAAGCAAGATTGCGAGGTCTGTGTGACAAAGTCAGGCCAATGACCAATGAAAATGTTTACACCAGCAAATTTGAATCTACAAATTACACTACTACTGACCCAAAATCAACACAAAAGAAAAAAAACAAAACATTAAAGGCCTGGTTTCACAGACAAGTCTTAGATTAAGCCAGGTTCATGCCTTAGTTTAATTAGAGCATTTAAGCAGCTTTTAGAAACATTACTAGTGTGCATCTTTAGATAAAACAATGGTTGCTTTCAGTTAAATCAGCTCAAATATGCATTTCTGTCTGGGACCGAATGACCCAATGGGGGTCAAATCCCATGACATCATCTTTTGTCACCAGAATTTGTACAGCCATACCAGAACACATCTATGTGTCGAAGCTTTGCATGCACATTAATTACACTTAATGAGAAAAATTCACAAAATTTCAAGAAAGAAATAAATAGTTTAACCAGTGTTTCAAGCAGTTTAAAATCAAATGTGGGTCATTTACTTGCAACACAACATGGATGGATGAAGTATTTAGCGCTTTCTTAAGTACTACTATACACCAAGTACACTTTACAATCATATCAGGGGTCTCCCCTCAACCACCACCAGTGTGCAGCATTCATTTGGATGATGCGACAGCAGCCACAGTACAACGGCACCAATGTGCTCACCACACACCAGCTATAGGTGGAGAGGAGAGAGTGATAGAGCCAATTCAATGTACGGGGATTATTTGAAGGACATGATTGGTAAGGGCCAATGTAGGGAATTTGGCCAGGACACCAGGGTTTCACCTCTACTCTTTACGAGAATTGCCATGGGATTTTTAATCACCAGAGACAGTCAGGACCTCAGTCAGGACCTTAGTTTAACGTCTCATCCGAAGGACAGCGCTTGTCACAGTATAGTAGCGTTTGTCACAGTATAGTGTCCCTGTCACTATACTGGGGTATTAGGACCCACACAGACCGCTGGGTGAGCACCCCATACTGGCCTCGCTAACACCTCTTCCAACAGCAACGTAGTTTTCCCAGGAGGTCTCCCATTCAGGCACTGACAAGTCTCAACCCTGCTTAGCTTCAGTGGGCAACCAGTCTTGGGCTACAAGGTGAAATGGCTGGAACTAGTCTCAATTTTTCCTTTGTCACTTATAATCAATGTTTGGTTTTGGGGATGGGAAACTGATACTGGATCAGCAGTTACAGGCAGTTTATGCCAGAGCAGCAATCTGAATTCTCTCTAATGACTAGCTAAGACTGTAAGCTCTTTCCAGTCTTATATGCACATTGTCTATAGCTGATGGTAATTCAAAGACCCTTACGTTAAATTTTAATTTGTGCAATATATCAAACCTTCAAACCAAGTAAAAAAACATCCCATAGTGAAAGTTGCCCAATCTAAAAGCTCAATTTAATGGGAAACCTGCAAAGTTAGCAATCCTAAGTTTTGAAAATGTATGACTTCGAAATCGAAGAAAAGCAATAAAAAATACACAAAAATACAGACAAATGATATAAAAAGTATGAGAGTGTTTTGGCACTGTGAAGAGCAATGTAAGTAAATGACTCTAGCTCTATACAGAGAGCCATTCATGATAGCACTTATGTATTTGATAGTGAGTGACTTTATATCTACAGCAATATTTAGCTCTGCCAGCCACTTATTTCCAACTGTAAGTGTTCTTGACTATTAGATGGGCTGAACGTCATGAAAACTGTCACTAATTAAGAAAGGAGAATATGAGGGTTTTAAAAAAAACTAAAATAAAACACATCAAGCTTATTTCTATGAAGATGT
This sequence comes from Zacco platypus, assembly GCA_038088235.1. Lineage (NCBI taxonomy): Eukaryota > Metazoa > Chordata > Actinopteri > Cypriniformes > Xenocyprididae > Zacco > Zacco platypus. The sequence goes on from CM076085.1 coordinate 29,248,377, forward strand.
ACTAGCTCTGCTGAATCTACTCCCTCAAAATATAACGTTAAATTGTCAATTTTCAAAAAATTAAAATTTTGAAAGAACATTAAATAATTTGACTTCATGAATTGATGCCGTTTCCTAAAATGTTTTATTTAAAGTCACCATTAAAGTGTTTAGTGTTCATTTTGGCTAGGCACTTGGCACTTCTTTTATATTACTATAATACACTTTTAATTGATGCAACAAGAAATCCCAGTTTGTGGTTTCAAAGGAAGAGAAGTAATATATTGCTTTTAAAAGGCGACCAAACTTTTAAATTCATTAAATTCTTTTAAGTTCATTGATTAGTCAACATTTCATGGAGAATTTTTATTTATTAAAACTGTTTTTTGACACTCATGTTATAAACACCTTGTGAAACATCACACTTCTAATTGGGTGGATAATCCCCCTATAGTTATAACAATATCTTGCCATTGACCTTGCTTGAGACCAGTGTTGAACGTGTTACTCAAAAAATGCAATTTATTATTGTTTCTAGTAACTCCTTTCAAAAGTAATATTATTACTTATTACTCTCTGGCAACAGTATTTAGTTACACTATAGTTATATTACTTTTCCTTCACACCTCACTGAAGTTTCAATTGTGTATCTTCCCCATAAAATTATTCTAAAATGTTATTAACAACATAATTCTGCCACATAATTTGACAAAAATCCACATTGCTTCGCAGTCAGAGTGTTGTATAGTGTTGTATTAAACTCATTAATTGTCATGTGTAGCTTGAAGCTAATTGTAGCAAAAAAAATTCTGTTACTCACGTACGATTATATTTCATGATGTATTTTATCAAAAGCAATATAAAAGCACATAAGTTTGTAAGAAAATGTTTCGTTTCTAAAAAGATTTTTAATTATAATAATAAAATCCACATCAGAGGGATTTGGGTGGACAATCCATGAAATGCTGGAGTAAAGTAATGCCACAATGGTGTTCAGATCATCTTTTCTCCTGACAAAATCAATGTAATGGCAATATAGAAATCACAATGAATGTAAGTTTTTCCATATTCCAAGCTTGTCTGCTGCACTGGTGACTTCATGTGCCTATGCAATTCATGAAAATTAGGAAAATAAATCTTGGAATTATTAGATTGTTGAATTTCAAATCAGTAGGGGTTGAGGAATCAAAAGTAACTAAGTAACAAGCTGTTTAATGGATGGTAACTGTAATAATATTGCTGAAATCTTTTTAGTAATTAGTTATACTACCAGTTGTTGCAAAATAAATATTATTAAAGGTAATATTATTATTATTATTTCTGTAACAATTTACTAGTAACTAGTTACTGCCCAACACTGCTTGAGACACACAGAGACATCAACATTCAGCATGTTCTGACCGCCAAAAAATTGGGATCTCAGCTGAGAGCCCTATTGTGATGATTGGGCAACGGAATGAGATCCAAATGCAGCTTTTTATTAAGACAGGAGTAGTCAGACAGGCAACGTTCAACGGACAGCAAACAGATATGGTAAAGGATAGGCAGAATCGTGGTCAATAAACAGGCAGAATAGTTGAGACAGGCAGCAGGACTCAAACAACAAGAATAACAAGCAGAGTCAAGACTTCGCGATGGTGTGCAGGGTGCTTAAATAGTGACAGTGATTCATGGCAGGTGTGTGTGCAATCAGTCCAGGTATGAAGGCTTATGGGAAATGTAGTGTGTGTAGATCTCTGAGTGAGTGTATGATGCATAGTGGGAACTGGAGTCCAGTGGTGAAATGGTGAAGTGTGTAGTGCATAGTCCATGGTGAAGTTCCCCCTAGTGGATATAACGGGCACTTCAGCTGACGATCGTTATACCTATCACCTTGTGTAAATTAAATGAGCCAATGTACATTGGCGTACGAGATTTGCATCGTGTTCTCTGCCCTGCGGCACAGGTATAAAGGTGGAAGCTGGAGCAACGAGTTGAGTTGAGCCGAGTGGTTCAACTGTTTTGCTATGTCTATCACTGGAAGAGTGTTCTACGAGTGCTCTTATTCGGCAAGAAGCCGCTTCATTGCAGGTGTTGGTGTGACAGCAATGCAACGCTGGTCGCGATCTTCCAGAGCACATTTCCTGCTGTTTAATACAGCCTAAAATACCTTTGTGCACACAGCAGTCTGCACTATTACCTGCTATTGTGCAGCGGCCCGTTCCCCTGTGCGCATCAGCACTTAAAAGAACTTTTTTCCCTCAAAGAACAAAGCATAGATGTGATGTTGCGTTTATCTAAAGATGTCATTCCACCCATTTGTTTCTGAATGCTGTCTTTACCTGGCAAGACCATTTACCTGAGAACTACCATTACGACTGGGTCATTCTGACTCAGTCGTGAGTGCAGTTGTGCAAACACAGGGACATGGTGCTCAGTCACCTCAGCCAGCTGGTGCTTCTGGTCAACTGGGAAAAGAGCAAACTCTCCCTCATGCAGAAGATCTCTTTTCTCGGTATGGACTTGGACTTGGTCATCTAACAGCATGCCTCACAGAAGAATGAGTTTGGTCGGTGCTGAACTGCTTTAATTCTCTCAAGGGCAGAATAGTGGCTCCACTGAAACTATTTCAGAAGCTCCTTGGTCATATTGCTTCATATGAGGTCACTTCAGCACTGGCTTCACGGCCAAGTCCCAAGATTGACAATCAGTGACAATCATTCCGGCCTGACACCAAACCTTCAGCCCATGGTCGAACCCAGGAAGGCAGGAATTCCCCCAGTACAGGTGTCCAGGCATGCTGGTGTTTTCACGGATGCCTACGCCACCGGCTGGCAGGGTATTTGGATGGGTTGAGAGCTCACTCTAACAGGAGTGTAGCTTCTTCTTGGGTGTTGGCAGATATATGTAAAGCTGCAGGCTGGGAGACAGCTTTCATGTAGATCCAGTGTCCTCCCATGCACTCGCCTCAAATAGCCAGTAAACATCCGGAAAGATCGCTCAGTGTTTCGCTTGCAGTGCCATTCCCCTTTACGGACTGGATTCGTCCACTTATTTTGCTCTTCAGTTTAGTTCCTCACATGGCGAAACTTGTTCCTAAATCATCCTCAGCAGTCAGACGTAGCAGAGCGTCCAACACCAGCCCTAACACTCTTAAATACACCCTTTGGTTGACCTCTGTGCTACGCTAGGTTTCCATATGTTGTGATCCCCATGGTAATCCCATATGCGTATTCGTCCACTGTTCCCATATTCGTCCCTGTTGGTGAGCCCATAAATTTCCCTTGGCAGAGTCCGCTCTGCCAATCCTGTCGGTGTTGACTCCCTCCTAACTAGGCCGTTGCCACCTTAGAGACATTTTATATGTTGTACTGCCCTTATTGCCCAGTCCATATGTGTAATCTCTACATGATAGCTCCATGCGGGCAGGATGTGGATTCCGCAGCGTCCCTTAAAAGGGCACACTTTCCCAGTGTTATCAAATAGTCTTACTGTTTGGGTCAAGTGGAACAACAGTAATAGGCTGTCTCCATGTAAGCCCTGTTCTATCTTTTGCCCCAGTAGGTGCAGGGGGGCTGCAAAAGTGGCACCTTGTTAGGAATCCCAATTTGTCTGTACGTTCCAATGTGACATTGAATGTGACCAACTGAAATGGAGCACCTCCGTAACGGTAACCCTCGTTTCCTGAAGGAGGGAACGGAGATGTCATGTCTCATCGCCACAGTTGCTGAACCACCGATGAGCAGCGGGTCACTGGCTCGGCTCCTCATCGAAAACCTGAATGCACGTTGCTCCCACTTCCACTTTTATACCCACGCTGCAGGGCGGATGCAAATCTCACACACCAATGTGCATTGGCTCATTTAGTTTACACTCGAAGGTGATAGGGCTCTCAGGCAAGATCTCAATTCATCTATACATTCCAACAGGACATCTCTATTCCCTCCTTCAGGGAACGAGGGTTACATACGTAACTGAGACATAATCTCTACGGTCCTGTTTTTTGTTACTTGAACTCTAGTGTAAGTGAACCCCATTAACTAAGCATTTGTTAGTACAACATACTATTTGTATTTCACGTTACTTAGTTTAAGGCAATAGGTTTGTTTGCTTTTTTTCCTTGTAAGGTTTAATTAGATTTTACCGTGAAATAAAGATTTCAATTACCGGTAATATGACCGTATATTGAGTGTATGCCATCACCGTTCCCCTTTTGTATGCATTTCTCTGCTTTTTAATCTATCTAAAAAATTAAATGCCAGTTTTATATTGGTTAAACAAATTACATCCGTACAGTGTACCAGAATTGCAGTGTCTTTTCCATTTTCTAACCTCCTCTTTTTATTATTACTTCATTTTCCACTGAAAAACCTTGGGTAACAACAGCAATTATCCTCATCCCCATTTTGCATTATGAATTGCTGAGGCCTCCAACCATGAAGGAGGAGAATAATGGCCGGTGTCAGTGGGTTCAGCTGGGACCAGGCCATCTGGATGGCAGTCAGGGCCTGGAATGCTAAACTCTGTCCAGATTTGTAAGCTTCTCCGATGGAGGGGTCATAGAAGCCACTGGTTCACATCCAGACATGTCATGCGAATGGGTCTCGATCACCCTGGGCAGTGGCCCACAGATAATGTATGATGGATGTTCCAATTTGACAAGGCCAGAACACACACTCATGCAACAGCCCGGGTAAATATGGAGCTAATAACTTTGTCTTGTTTTATTGTGTTACAATAGAACCAGAATCTTAGTTCCGGAAAGGGATAACCTTATTTGTTATTGTGTTTCTGCATTATCTGGTCAAATCAAGATTTTTTTAATGAAAAAAATATGCTTTTGACTTCACCTACTGGTTTATGATTCAGGATCATGTTCTGTTTGGCATCTAAGAGACCACGGATCCATTTAATTGAAACTTGATTACATACTTCAAACATCATCCATTAAAATGTTTTTACGTTTGGGCTCTTAAAATTCTCTGAGCGGATCACACACTGTAGTAATGCACTTCTGTAAATATTTTTTTTTTTATTGTGTTTTATTGTAATTTCAATCTAGTTCATTTCCATTTGTCACTTGAATGGATGCAAGTAACTTTTCTGAAAAGTGCATGCCTACTTTGTGGCAAAACATTATTTATTATAACAGGGTATGAAAATGATAGAGAATAGCTCAGTTTAGAGCAAAAGAGTCAAGGAATGCAGAGCTTTGCAAACATGATTTGTGGTTTGTTTTAGTGAGTATCTTTAGCTTAAAATGCTGCTGTGGTCCGAAAGTGTTTTCCAATAAATAGTGCAGGAAAGGCTTTCATCTGGACTGATGGGTTTCCTTTCTACTGCAGTCCAGTACAGGTACCTTCTTCTATCAGAGTGTTTCTACACAGCTGACTTGCAAGCAGCAGGCCAGTCAAATACAGGATCTGATGTATATAATGCATTAAAGATCCTGAAAGAACACATATTTACTAATTTATTTATTTGAATGAATTAATGACAATGACAAATGAACAAACAAACAAACTTTTTCGGAAGCAACTGCTCAAAGATGTTCAGAGGAAAAGTAATTGATCGCCTTCTTTTAATAGATTGACCATCACTGCATGTGTTACATTATGCCAGTTATCTCATGTCACCCCATCCTTTCAGCAAAGTGATCGCTTAAACAACAGGAAGGCAAGAGAGCGGTCACACGATAGTGATGTCATATCCCAAGATCGTGGAGGTGAGTGATGAGAATGTTGTCTTCTCACTTACTCTAAGCTGTCACCATCGATTCAGATAATGGCCAACCTCCCTGCTGTCTTTGAAATGATATCAATGATACCCGTTTTCCCTGAGACAAGTCTGTCCTCATATCAAGGTTAGCCCTGCCGGACACTGCAGAGGTCATTGAGACTCTTGAAATCTCCTCCAGAGTGCTCACCGTCATACATTGACACTCAAACCCATTTATATGCACACACACAGACAAAACACTTATCTGACGTGACTTGATTAAAGGTCAGCTTCTTTTTGGAGAAAATCATGCCTGCATTGTTTTTATAGGTCTTGTTGCTTCCATCCCATATTCTTCAACAAACCCAATCACTGTGCGCAGACACCACTATCACGGCCTGGAAAATGAAGGGGTTATTTTCATACCTGCAGTAACTATTGAATAATTCTTACCTCCACTCAGTGCAAAGCGTGTGTATGAAAATTTGCTTCGGTGACGTGTAAGCAACCAAAATAAAAGAGTGAAAGGATTGCATGCATTGCATCAGCCTTGTTTCACTCTGCATTACCTAAATGATGCATTACAAAGCTACAGTTTAAAGTATTGATAAGTATGTCAACATGGATAATAACATGTTGCAAATCCAACAACTATTGAATATACACTATTATATGCTGATGAAATAAACATTGTGCAGATTGAGTATCTTCTGTCTATTATTTCAGACCTTACATCATATGGTCAGATATTAATGTGTAATGCTGTCATGGAGACATGATATCAACAGCTCTATTGAGAGCTTGTGTTCACAAACAGGATGATGGATGACTTTCTGTATTAAGATATGCAGAAAATGCTCTGCCAAATCACAGACAAAAATGCCCAGCATTCAAAAAATCTGCCTCCTTAACTGTTTTACATTTAACAAGTGTCAAAACAGTTTAATAAAAACTAGGGCTGTCGAATTATTAAAATTTAATCAATTTAATTACCTGATATGCCAAATAAGTTAATCACATTTATTTGCTGAGGAATAAAAAAACCTAATTAAGAACACTCAAATATACTATATTATTATGGCAGAGTAAAGCACTGGATATAAAAATGTGGCTTTAAAACAAAGGTTCTTAACAACAAACTCCCAATCGAGCCTCAAGGTGAATTGAATTATATGAAATTAGAAACAAAAGTTTCATAAGGCTTCGAAGCAGTGTTTTGAAATCGGCCATCACTAGATATTGTTGAAAAGTCGTTATTTTGTTTTTTTGCCGCACAAAAAGTATTCTCATAGATTTATAATATTAAGGTTGTGCCCCTATAATCACAAAAACTGCTTTAAATATGTTTCAGTACCCTTCTGGGCATCTGAAAGTGTTAATTACCTTGCTGGCAATGGAGTCCTCACTGAGCCATGCAACAGCATCAGTGCAGTCAGATCAATAATAATATTGAAAATTAAGTGTCTCCAACTAAGCAAGCCAGAGGCAACAGTGGCAAGAAACCCAATCTCCATCCGGTGACAGAATAAATAAAAAACCTTGCTCCCATCCCCATATGGGCCACCACTGTTGCCTTTCGAGCTCAAACTGCCCGCTCTAAGCGGGACTTGCACCCAGGCCCATCTGCATGGGAGACGGGTGCCCTAACAAGAAGGATAAAGACCACAGTCTCTAGGGTCAGTCGCTAGAACTTGTCGAGTTCAAGGGAGTGGGGTTTACATGCACAGCTCTTACTAGCCTACGTCTGTTGCATAGAAACATTAAGACAACAAGAAACAAAATAAGAGTCCATGAACAGGGGATCATCATGGCACATTGTATGGCTGCATCAGATTGTCTTTGTTACATCCAAATTAAGTTGTGAATATGATGACTTTTCCCTTCACACAAACGTATAACAAACACAAAACTTGAAAAAAAAAAGTTTGGTTCATTCCAAAACATACATACACTTTTATGCTGTTGTTATCAGAGCGATATTTGTTCTCAAATGATGAAGTGTTCCTATAGAGAGCTGTAACTAGCTATGGATGACTCTTCACAGCAGGCAAAAGGGGCAATTATTTGGAATCCTAGATAAGGCTTGTGGCCAAAGCCTGGAAAAGTATTTGAGTGGGAGTGTGTTGGAGCAGAGACTGAGGTAATGATGACTCTTGAGATGTGGGAAGTCCCCCACCTCTCCTTCATCTGCAGTTCATTCCTGCTACATCAATATAGCATGAAGGTAGCAGAGATGTGACAGAGTCATGCACTGACAGGAGGAAAAGGTAAGAAACAGGAGCAGAGAGCTCCTTCTTTCCAATGCCTCTGTTTTATGTTTACTCATCGTGAGTGGCAGGCCAAGTCAAATCTACACGAAAAGACCCAAGAAAAGAGCCACAGCCTATCGCTAATTGGCTCAGTGACTTGAAAGGGCGGTGAAGGAGATCTCGATTTTAAAGAGAGAAACAGTTTTCCCAGAACCTGTGGGGACAAACACTGCTGTGCCCTTGTCAACAAATTTAACACACACACAAAAAAATTGAAGATAGATTTCCCTGCATCCAATTTGGTTCTCACACACAAAAGTGTGTTCAATTCTCTGTATTTTTACTCACGCTTCACTTCTCTGTGAAAGTTTACATTAATCCACCTCACTGTGAAGTGTGTAATAGAAGTTTAGTCAGAAGCAACTGAACTCATTTTTCTATTTATTGAAAAATTTCACAACAAACCCGAGTGAATTAATCAGTTTCCTATAAGGGACCATTTCCACCATATAATCCTTTTTACACTTGTGTATTGTCATGGTGTCTGCTGAGATTTAAATGGTGGGTGTCTCCACTCTAAATGCACGTTTTTGAAAACAATACCATTATCTCTGTGTAAACTATAAAAACATGAATTTGTGAAGGCACGTAGTTTTCTTTACAAAGTGACATCAACTACTGGTGTGGAATGCATAATCAGAGTTGGGAAAAGTTACTTTTAGATGTAATGAGGTACAATATTGCTTTAATCCTAAAAAAATAAGGAAGTAATTGTATTAGTTACTTTTTATGGAAAGTAATCCATTGCAGTGCAATGTTACTTATGCGTTACTGTTTCTCACTTCACAAGTAATTCAATAACGCTATATTTTTGGCAAATGTAAAGGCCCTTTCACACCAAAACTGCAAATGCAAAATGAAATTTAAACAAACTTTTGGACACAGCAAAAGAAAGTTTAACATTCTTACTTCAGCAATATAAAGACAACACCAACAAATTGAAAAACAAATGTGATGTTTATCTAAAGTCATTTTTGCTTATTATTATTATTATTATTATTATTATTATGTTTGAATTCACTCATCCAAGGTCAGCAATAATAAAGAGATTAAATACATTAAGAATATTTGTATTATTTAACATATTTAATTATTGCAGATTTGCATAATATACTGTTTTTATTCATTTTGAGGAATACTTAATCTTCCTCAATACTTAATCCTTCCTTCTTAATCTAAAAACAAATAGTCATTTTTGTGGATTCACGTGAATGAGGATCATTTTGAAAATGTGGCTGTACATTTAATTTTTCAAAAACGGAAAGGAAAACTTTTCCGTTTTAATACATCATTGCAAACGTACAAAAAATATTAATAGATGGTGAAATAGCAAACGAAAACAAGCTGAAATGAGAAATTCATATTGCTATATGTATTTTCTAATTTTAATTTTATATAGAATATTAAAATAGCTTCATGTGTATAAGACTTTTGTAATAGAGGAAGAAACATTGTTACTGATTTAATGGAGGCCCACTTTTGATTCAGAAACACAATAGATTCTGGATATAGATTCACAAATGAACTGAGATTCTCTCAGTTTTTAATCATGGTTTTGATAATGTAACCAGGCTGTTTCAAGAATGTGTAGACAGACAGGATTTTGTGATTAATGTAAGTATGCCATTATGTCACTCAAGCTTTGCATTAAAAAAAAAGTGCTAAAAATTAATGCTGAAAGAGAACATTGTTGTGACTGAGTGGTAATTGGATGTTCTGGTTTAATCAAAGGTGGTAGGCCTATAGCCTGAAACATTTGAGAACCACTTCTCTGGCTACAAAATGCCATATACATGGACTGTATCAAACTTTCTTTAACCCATGAATACCATCATTTGTACGTTGTACACCCTTTTGAAAAAATAAGTATACTTTAGCATACATTTTGGCTGAAGAAAGTCGTAGTTTGTGTTCTTATTTCTCGTTGTTTTGGTGCTTGTTAACTTTACATTCTACTAACATTAAGGTAACTGGGCATTTTTATGTTCTTGGAATGTTACAAATCAACGTTTCTGGAATGTTGAACTTTAAGTCAAAATTAAGTTGAAAGAACGTTTGAGGAACATTATACCTTTAAAAAAAAAAAAAACATTCCTCTATAATGTCAAGAAATCTGGACATTTTTTTATGTTCCCACAACCAATGCTGAATATTTAGAGAACATTCTTATAACACAATTCTGTTAGCTGGTTAAGTATAAGGTCCCCTTTAGACATGTTGTTGACTTAAAGTAATGTTGCACCTACATGTCAACCAACTCTCATTGGTGCATTAGTAGACTGCTAATATCTGCTAACCTTGATGGTCCACCAACAGACATTCTACAAACTATAAATTACTTTGCAAGTACTTACGTTAATGTGCGATGACTAGCCAGATAAGAAAATAATTGAATACAAAATATTAATTTTACATTTTAATTACCTTAAATTGATTCGCAGCGCTCCATTGTCAGTTGTGGTTGTAGTTGTTGTCATGCAATAACAGACCACTAGATGGCACAACTGAAGAATCAGAATTGTGTTACAGGGAGCCGTGTAAAAATATAAATGAACAATGCTTGGTTCTTTGTGAAAGGACTGCAGCTGCCAAATAAACATAAATCAGATGATGAATATGCTTACCAAAAACAACGTCTACACCAGACGTGTGCGGCGCGACGAGACAAAAGAAAATAGAACCCATTAAACCCATAGAACCCAACGCGATGAGATACGACAAATCACAGACAGTAACGAATGCCCTGTTCTAATTCTGACGAACTCCAACGCTTTGACACAAAGAACAAATGGATTAGCAATGTTGGCTTTGTCACGTTTAGTAGACAGCAGCTGTGGTGCTGCCGTCGCATCCAGTGCAGTGAAAAGAAAAGACAATATGACAAAATTGGTGAATTTGACCTATTTTCAGTGATATAATTGCAACTTAATCATTCTTCATTGTGTAATCACAAATATATTTAAATTTAAGTGTCAATAGAAATGACATCAAAGTATATTTTAGTTTACCAATAATGAATTTCAGTACATTCTGAGTAGCTATATTTCAAAAGACAATAGCAGTAATTATTACCCTACTACAGTCTACTAATACTCTAATGCAGGGGTTCCAAACACATTCCTGGAGCCTCCCCAACACTGCATGTTTTCCATGTCTCTTTAATCAAACACACCTGATTCAGATCATCAGCTAATGAGTCGAGACTCCAAGACCTGAATTGGGAGTCAGACAAAGGAGACATGCGAAATGTGCAGTGTTGGGGAGGCTCCAGGAATGTGTTCGGAACCCCTGCATTAGAGTATTAGTAGACTGTAGTAGGGTCATTCCATGTCAAATCAACCAAATTTCAGAAACTTCCAAACTCAAATTTTTTGATGGAACCATATATGGTTAAATCTCATAAATATAGGGAAGTCTTGATTCAAATATTGACACTTGTATGTCATGTATTTAAATATATTTGTGATTACACAATGAAGAATGATTAAGTTGCAATTCAGTACAATTAAAACAATATATTTTAATAATATATTTTATTTTAAAATTAATAATATTGAGTAAAACTACAAATTATAAACAATATTTTATGATAGTCAACACATCAAAATAAGTGTGTTTCTTTAAAGTACAAATATGTTAAACAAAATGTTATATGTATATGAATTAAAATAGTTATTTAAAATGTACTTAAAAGGACAAAGTGCACTTTTTAAAAGAGTCATAAAGTGTGTTAAGAAACATGAAAGTCTACTCTCTTGATTTAAGTGGCCTTTTATTTCATTAATATATAATAGGTGGGTACAGTTTTTTAGAAATATGCTTTTAAGATTCAAAGTACACTGCAAGTGCACATTAAATACATTTAAGGGCACTTCTTTTACACTAGAGGAAAATAATACATACACATTCTATGAATTGCAAAGCTGTCCAAAATGTGTTGTATGAAGTTGAATTGCATTGATTTGCATGAGCATGTTAATATTTATGTAAAGTATCACATTGGGCCCTTATGAGGGTTAGTTTGAAATATACATCATAATGATTATTTGCCAATTATTGTAAAGCTCCATGTCAGGACTAATTACCCTGCCTGAGCATTTATGTGAGTGGGAATCTGTAGAAGAATCAAACAAAACAAAGAAACATACCGAGACAGTCAATTTCCTGTATTTTTCACACAATCTCTCTCTCTCTCACACACACACACACACACACACAAACACTTCAAAATCCTCTTCATATTCATAATTCTCTACATACTCACCTTAACATTTGTACCTGTTGAACTGTATACTCTGATAATTAACTTACAAATAACTGTAACTTGTTTGTACTTTCCTTGTTGCCTGGAAACCTGACAGTGACAGATTTGAGAAGTGACTCACTAGATCCATAGCTGTGAGTAAACTCAGACTAGATCAGCAACTGAAAGAGGTCTGGGAATTGTTCCACTGCGGGAGAATCTGTCATGCAAAGGGAGTTCAATACAAAAATGATGAGTTGTAACTTATGGCTGGAGATCAACTTGTCTCTCTCCATCATGCATTTTTGAATAGTTTTTTTTTTTAATCTCAAAACCACAAGCAGAGCCACTGGCACATCCACAAATTCAATTCAGCTTAATTTTCTTTTAGTTTTGCGTTGTACAATGAATAAAGTAAATGGAGCTAGTCAGTTTATAACATTTGTGTGATGCCATAAGCTCTAGGGAGAATTTTGTACATGGAATGTCACATGCAAGCAATGTCCTTTTTCTTTCCCATTTGCATGTCATGCATGTTGTATGATTTCTAAACCTAACAGGGACAGAGAACAGCTTGGTTTTAAAACACATCACAGTTCTGGCTCCTGTCACAGTTTGCGCTGGCATCTTTGAAGCTATGCAGAATAGGTTGGGAAAAAGTGAAAGCCACAGCAAATATCCCTGTGGGCTTTTAGACAGTCCCTAAATTTGCTGTAGACGTTCCCTCATTCATTTTTTAACTACTGTCCATTTATAGTTCAACAACGTTGCTTTTTATAAGTTGCAGGCAGTTCACCGTCGCCTCCATCTTTGCTTTCATTTGTTTTTGCTTTTACTCAAATAAAGTGCTTTTCTCAATGCACCATGCCATGAGCATTTTGCACTGCAAAATTTGGAATGTGGAGGAAACATTGGATATTTTTTTATATTAGCAAGGTAGCACAACCAAATTGACAGACAGAGAGAAAAATGGAATGAACGCATGAAAGGTGTCAGGTATTTTCCAGTTGGATGACAGTGAAAAGAGCACCTTGTAAAACCAAGCTGTGCCATGGATCACAGAAGCAAGCAAGAGACTCCCACACCTGCCCCCTAAAAGCTTTCTGAAATAGATTTTCCTCCTCAAAGTGACATGCTAACCTCATTTGGCTTGCTAGCAGACTGACATGTGGGCAAGGTGATAGTGGTGAGTGCTTTGAGACAGGGCTGGTGTGTGATTCCTCTTTGTGTGTGTCATAGAGAGCTGTATTAGAAACACAATGCTTTTGATGCATCGTCAATGTACAACCTTAGTATTTGTTAAAGTAAGAAAGAATTCACCAGGATATATTATAGTATATGAAATGGTTTATTCACCTCCTGAGAGGTGAAATGACTCAAACACATTCCACAGTACACAGCTGTTTGTGTCAGATGCGTAATTGTCTACTGAAAGATTTCACTGACTATAATACAATCAAAAAACTCAATTTTCAATACTTTACAAGAACTTCACAAGTTCAGAAGTTGACAAACAGTTGCTTTTAAAGACATATATATCCATGTTATGTTCATGTTATGCTTAGACCAACAGCATAATTACTTCTATACATGTATACATCAGTACAATAAACAAGAAGCTTATATTAAGTAACTTAAATTGCAGACACGGTATTGTCACTTTATTTTGCTCTGCCAACAAAAAGCATGCAGCAGATTGAAGTTTCACATTTCCGAGCAACTTTCAATAGTTGTGGTTCCACTGATTTGAATGAATCAGTTTAATGAATGATTCAATGAAACGAACAAGTTGCTTGTTTTGTTCCTGAATGAATTTGTGATTTAGAACAAATCGGATCAGTGACTGATTCAAGTAGCTCACTCATAAAGAGTAATTTGTCGCCAACTGCTGGTGGAATGATGTAACTTGCAAGTTGCAATTGCAAACAGTCTCTGTATGGAAGAAATAACTGATTGGTAAACAAAGTCAATGTGGATATAGAATAAAACATTAAACTCTTGCACTGACAATGCATTGGACCATTTTTTTCTTCTTCTTCAGTGACTATTAAGTGAAAACACTGCATTTCATGGGGTGGCACAGCTCTGTTGTGCACATGCTACAAGGATTGTTCATTACCTCAGGGGGTTCGATCTTTCCTGCATAGTTTTGCTTAATCACAAGGATTTTTTTAAAAATATAATGACATAAAAATAGTTCTCAGCCGATGTATTGGCTTCTTTCTATTTTATGAACGAATTAGCAACAAATTAAAATCACATGGTGTTTTAGAGTGGATTTTAAACAACATGAAACTGTTTCTTGACAGTTTCCCTCTATTCACACTCCAGTAATGACTGTGCTGCATTATGGTATTATCATAGAAAGGAGGCAATTATCACTAAAAAGGTCACATAACAAGTTTTTTTTGTATACAAGAATATTAAACGTTCAATTCACCCCAAAATTAAAATTCTGTCATTAATTACTCAACCTCAAATTGTTTCAAACCCGTAAGATATTCATTCATCTTCGGGAACACACATGAAGATCTTTTTAATGAAATCTGATAGTTTTCTGTCCATCCATTGACAGCTACACAACAACCACTTTCCAATGCACATTCTTGCAACAACGTGGTGCGCTCGTGAACGCAGGTTGGAAAAAAATATTTTGTAAATAAAGTGGTAAATTATGTGATTTTGCGCAAACAACGCACTCACATTCAGGTTAAACACCACTGGAGTCACATGGATTATTTTAATAATGCCTTTACTACCTTTCTGGGGCTTGAAAGAGGTAGTCACATAGCTGTCAGTGGAGGGACAGAAAGCTCTCAGATATCATTAAAAAGATCTTCATTTGTGTTCCAAAGATCAACGAAAGTCTTATGGGTTTGGAACGAGGGTGAGTAATTTTCATTTTTGGGTGAACTAACCCTTTAATTCAATAATGCATGTGCATTTGTATTAACAGATTAAAAGCAGAAACGTAGCCCCTAGTGACAACATAATTTCACCATTTTTAAAAAATTCTCAGATTTTACAATAACTTATTTCATCAGTTCACCGTCATTTTCCAGCTGTGCTAAATTGAAGACAGAGTATTCACATTTACAGAGCCAGTAAGCTCTCTCTCTGCATGCGCGAGCGTGGAGAACATGTGTGAAGGTGAGTTTTCAAACTTTTTTCTCCCTTTTGTTTTAATAAAAAATTAGGTGATATATTCTATTTTTAAGTAAAGGATTGTTGCCTTTTGTGCAGTATGATGCTTTCCATTTTTCAAAAAAACATGGTGGTTGCCGGTTTGTTGGTTTTTGACTAAAGCTTGGCTCAGACCACAGGAGTTTTTAAATATTAACCAATTATGAAATCTGGTTGCAGCACGCACATACGGAGAATCTTCGCATAAACTTTTCTCGCAAATCTCCAAACATGCACACACTGAAAGATTTAAAAATTGTAGCACAGCAGGATATGGACTACTTGCACTGAGCCTCGTGACACACATCCGGTTTGACTTTTTAGCTTGTTTATCTAGGTATTTGAGTAGATTAAAACTCAATAAATTTATGGTGTATTCCTCGGCCGCCACAGGAGAACTATCACCCTCCATTTTCTTTGGAAAAAAAATCTTGTCGTCACCGCCGTAGGATGCAACAACAAACAATGGCTAGCAGTGTGTTTGCCCTGTCTTGTCATCAGAAAAGCTCAAAAGTGGACACATATCTGAATTGCATGGATATTTGGATTCCCTCCAAAGAGAACAGAGATAACATGTTTTATTTACCTTTTTTCACTACCTTTTTGTCGCAGTAGTCCCTCGAGGAAACATCATAAACACTGGAGAATTGTTGCCATAGCTCCACAAACAATTACTCCACTGTAAAATTTCCTTCCTGCATGTTTGCAAGCATGAAGGAAGGAGCTTCTGTGTTTCTATTGGCTAGTGTCACATGTGACAGAACTCGTCATGGATAAACATGCAAGTAGTCTTTCTGTCCTGAAGCATCGCAGATGGGGCATCGGTTATTGTCCACTATGACAAACTAGACGAGCTGAAATGATTGAATCTTGCGTCCCGACGCCCCATTATTGTTTACAAATCCCCACGACACCCTATGTCAAGCAGATCGTGGCAAAATCAGGTTGAAACCGTGGATTCTGAACTGGGCATTATTCAAGCAGTCGTGGTGTTGCAACAGTTCCACACTCCGTTCCGCTATCTCCCAGTCCAACAGATCCATTCAGCAGCTGGTTTCACAGTCACAATTTCAAAAACTCTCTCATTCACTTCTGTCATTGGCTGTTGTTAAAGAACTGTAATCTTCCTGATTTAAAATCCTAAATATCAAACATGTTTGATAAAAATCAGGGAGGCCCCGGTGGGTCCGAAAACAGATCAGGAGGTTAAATATGATCTTTAAACACCTTTCATTACCAGATAATCTGGGCCGAACACTGGAACTGACCAATGTCATGGACGCATTTTTTTTTTCAGATTCTTGGGAGCAATAAATCGGTCTGAAACTGTATTTTGAGCCCGGCTTAAGACACTCACGCAGAGTCATGGAGTGAAAGTGGCATCCGTGGTGAGTATAGAAGAAACAAGATGTTTAGCGATGGTAGGTTGCGATTCTGTTTTGTTGGCTTCTAGCTACTGCATGTAAGTATAATTCTGAAATACATAACTTGGACTGAATCACCTCTGCCCTCTAAAAACTTTTACTATGTTTACTCAGTTTTTTTTTAGTGGAATATTTTAAAAATATGGAGTGAATTTTAAAGGAGTGAACTCAATTACATATAGCCTACTGCACAAAGTGAGTAAATGCATGTGGTTCATTAACAAATAAAACAGAGTATTAACTGTTTTTATTTATGAGTAATATTAACTTTTATAGTATGAGTAATTATTAACTTTTAATTTCCTCTACAGCTTTGTATAATACTCCACACAACCACATGTATTTGTCACAATGTGGTCACAACCACATTTATTGTCGATGAGCTCAGCAATACAGCATATTTTATACTGTTTTTCATGTTTACAATATTGTCTACATTTAAGCTCATGTAACAAACATTTTAGAAGTAAGAATTATATATTTAAAGTAATTCAAGTGTAATCACCTGGTCTGTTATCCCATTTCCTCCATGTTTTATGCAAGGCATCAGGCGTTTCAATCATGTGAAAAGATGCGACACTCCTTTTAGGTGACTCACATTGCATCCATGTGTGTTGTTTTGCATTAAATGAAATTATTTAAAGCACAGCAATGATTTTGTTGATAAAATAAAACATACACAAACCTGAATTTCTCATAGGAAATGCAACAATTCTGTGACGCTGAGAAGAGAGTACTGATCTGGAGACTGGAGGGAATTCAAACAATCCGCACTCACTCAAACGGTGAGTTGTCGTCACGTCGGAGGGTGGGGCAGGGGTGCATTGTTTTAATTGAGTACGTTTCTTCAATTCAATTTAAAGTCATTTCTTAAATGTGTGTTAAAGATTATTAGAAGATTATTAGAATATTGATTTGAATTAAGTAATATTTGGCTCTTCAAACAGATCAGTGTAATTCTCCATTCTCAATTATTTTGATAGAAATTTTGCAGGAGTGTATCCGAGACTGTAGAATCTACTCCTAACAAACAGTTGATTTACAGTCATTTAAAGTGACTTTGAAAAGAAAGGCGAAAAGTGATGTAGTTTATAGTTAGTTTGAAGGTAATTATAGAAAAAAGTAGACACAAATGAGTTTGCTAATGAAGAGGGAGATGAAATGGATGAAGATTCATCGACTCTAGTGGTGATTTTTCTCAGTCTGAGTATCATATTCTGGGTTATGATGTTCAAAACATCAACAACAGTTTCTAAAGATCACAAAGATTGTGGAATGTAGGCCAAGTGTTGAAAACTATTTCGCGAATACTCAGTTGTTTGTGGAAAGATCATGGAGTTTAATGAGCTTAGCATGGAATTAAGCAACAATGATGGTGTTTAAATTGTTGAATTCCATGATCACTGCTGCAATGCTTGTTTGGCGCTTATTTTTGTTTATTTTATGAGTAACATTAATATTGCATGAAAGGTGCAAACGACAGCAAAAAACGAGCTATGAGTTGGTTAAACAAACACATTTTGATGTTGTTTTATTACAAGATACAAAAAGTGATATTCAAAATACAGCTCACTGGGTCATGGGATGAGATGTGCTCTCTTTAAAATAATTCACTTAGTTCAGGAATTGCTGTTCTTTTCTCTAAAAATGTCACTCCTGTTTCCTATGAAGTGGATGAAATTATAAAAGGTATAATTTTTAAAAATTAGAGCTGCTAAATTTTGTATTTATATGTGTATGCTCCAACTGCAACTCTGATCATTCAAAATGGATATTAATACCAGCTGTAAGTGAAGAAAAAAACTTTCGCATTTGCTTAAATTGCATTTGTTGTCCCGGGTCATTCTATGGCCATTTGCAGTTTCAAATTCTTTTGTCTGTCCGTTTTCTCTAATTTTCTGAAGCACTCCACCTCATTCTCGCGGGCCCACTGTCATTATAAGCCTCTTTGACTGATATTTGCTTATGGTCTGACTTTGAGCATGCTGACTGAGCATCTGATGCCTGTGATTACTCCTCAAGTTGTTTGGAGGAGTAACAGCCTACAGCTGCTGATAGCCACAAGTTCCGCCCACCCCATTCTGGGGTTAATTTGCTAGATTATGGGCTTCTCTCTCCATAGAAGTGGATCTGTCATGGAACTCAGAAAGCTATACCATTTTTGTCCCCAAGATTGCTATAATCAGAGCAAAGTCACAGTTTCAGGGTTCATTAGTGTAAAGACGTGATGGGGGTAAGTTTGCATATAGCAAAGATTCGCGCTTGTCGCTTCTTGATGTGTCATAGAGAGGGATTATGTTCAAACGACGAGGACATAACTGATAATCTACTTAGAGCTGCACTGAGCTTTTCATGAGCATTAGAATAGTTTAATTTCTTTGAACCTGGTGCTTGCATGGCTTTCTTCATCAAAAATTGACCCCACACATTCTAATTACGAAGAATCAACATGGCTTCTATTCAAGAGGATGGGAACATGGAAGCTAAAATATAACACAGAGCTGATGCAATGTTCATTAGAGTCTTGTAAACATTCTTCCGCTTTTAAGTGCTCTATTGAAATAGCTTTGATCCTTAACTTAGTGCTACACAGTTGGTGTAGCAGAAGAACATTTCAAACCCTCTTTGATCTGAAGTGTACCACAATTTGGAATTGCCAGCACTTAACAAATGTTACTGAGTATTTTGTCACTAATTAATTTCTTCCTTAAAATGTGAATTTATTAAGCCAGACAGTGTTCAGCTCATAGAATTCTCCCGTATATAAATATAAAAATATGAATTGGGGGAGAAATGAGAAAAGTAAAGTCTTTATTTTTTTTTGTGTTCTTGGCATTTACTTGCCTTTAAATAGACAGAGCAAAATAACAGTACATTCTTAGCATTCAACATAGTTCCCTTGAGGGCTCTGAAAGGTCTGTCATCTTCTGTCCTTCCCAAATATTCTGAGCAATGAACATGAGGTAAAGTGTGTCAGTGGTGTTGTTGTAGCAGCACTACCATTAATAGCAGTGGACGGTCAAGGCCAAAAAAAAAAAAAGCAAGAAAGAAAAGCAAAACAAAATAGAGTTCAAGAGGACTGTGGGATGATGTGCCTCAAATTATACAGCTGTGGCCTCATTATGGATCCTCATTTGATGTTCTTAAAACAAGTATCTTCACTAACCCTTTAATTAATTATAAGAATTAGAAACTTTTCATTAATACTAATGTGGACGCTTACTGAAAATCCATTCCCTGTCTATAAAAATAGATGTCTCTGGTGTTCCACAGAGAATTATTTTGTAAATTTTTCTTTAATTTTCCTTTTTTTAATTTAGGTTCCTAATACTCACCCTAATTATGAAAATAAAACAAATATGAATAATGCTCTTTATTTGTGTTAGGTAACCCAATTTGTGTATCCATGTGATAGCATTTACAACAAAACAGGCTATTAATACAAAATTAAGAGAAACTATTTTCTTGTATGTGACAGATATAATGTATTTAGGCTGTAAATTACTGAACAATGTTGTCAAAGCGATCCCCGTTCAAACGGAATCAAGAGGGGCAACTAAAAATGCTGTATTATGCATGCCAGGCCAACGGTTGTTGATGTCACTTTGTAAAGAAACATTATATGCCTATAGACTGAACACGTAATATGCATGCTCATTTAGAAAATTTGCTAGAATTTTCAGAACACACAAATTTGTGTTTTTGTAGTTTATCCATTTTCAAAAGTTAGCATTTTCAGGTCCCAAAAACGTCAGTGTCATGTAAATGAACAGCCAAAACGCATAAAAAGTTTTCTGTTTTTAGTTGAAAATGGTTTCATATAAATGGCCCCTAATAAGCCAACAGACAGAAGTGGCTCTTTGGGGTAACGGAAAAATGGGTGGGCTGGAGTCATGCACAAATCCCGATGTGGCTGTCCTTGCCTGCTTGCCTGGAAACAGGAGTGTGAAAAGACTATGTTAACAGGTTTTGCGAGGGTTTTTTTTTGTTTGTTTTTGTCCTGCAGCAATGGCAAGGCTGTCACAGCGATGGCCTGGGGTGTACTAGCAGTTGTCATAGCATACTGTGATGCAGCTGTTTAATGTGAGGAGAATAAACTATGATCGGTGCAATTGACTGCATTCAGTAGACTGTGGAGAGTGAATTGACATTTGTCAACTGAAAGTACATTCACTCCATCAATATGCACAAAATCTTTGATGTATAAGATTGCGAGGCAGGTTTGATAAATCCTTTGGCTATGACTTAAATTCAGGCAGTGCAAAATGATTGGGCTCTTGGTGTGTGCAGTAATGTGTGATTTAACTGATGACAGTTTATTGTTCATTATCTTTCAGGTGACAGCTGACAGCCACTGAGTTCCTGGCAGCTCACATCTCCAAAAAATCATGTACCTGTATCTGCAGACCATGTGTCCATATCATCATGACCATATCCAAGTCTATGACCATCCCAGGCATCTCAAAACATGAGGCAGTGCTAGAGGTCATTCCCACAGCAGTCAATTCTCCAATGAATCCAGAGATGTAGGGTTTACCTTACTTACTTTTTTTTTCTAATACAAAACTCTGTTTTGTTTCTTATTTGGGTGGCCCTTAGGACAGGGACCTTTGTTTTGACTTTTCATATTGTGTTTTTATTTTATTTTCAGTGTGTGAGATATGCAGATTGTCACAAGATGCGCAGAGAATGCTGATAAATTATTTGAGTAGGATTGTAAATGAATAAAATACAATTTCAAAATGTATTTTAAAAAAGAACTAAAATAACCAATAATAATTATAGGAAAATATTTATTAGCTCAGTAGACCTGTTAATTCATGAAATATTCAATCTCCGTGGCTGTGCTTTACAAAGTTGGGACACAAATCCCAAAATTAAGGGACAAAAACAGTTACCGGTAACTTTATTATACCTTAAGGGAATGCCTTAAAGAACATTAGAACAGGACAGTGGTACAGCACACACACACACACACAAAGGTAAAATGGTATGGAGTACACAGTGTTAACATGGATTTTCACATTCTTAGTATTAAATGATACATGGAGAACATCTCTATGTCTGAGCAGTGTCCTTGCTGCAGCTTGCTGATAATAAGGTGGATTGCAAATTCATACAGCATGATTTTCATAACATATGAGAAGTTCATCATTCTAAAAATATCTAAATAGCTCACTGTTGCATTGTAGGGGAGACCGGGGATGGTTGTAACATGGGTTAGTTGTAATACATCCAATTTCTCAAATCAGGAACAAGTTACAAATCGCCCGGGTTACTCCACTGTAACCATGTTCCCTGAAAAAGCAGGAACGAGAAGCTGCGCTAGTCATGACCAGCTGTGAATATGTGTATAAAACGTCAATTAAATTGACCTTTATTCATAGCCTGTGTGACGTCATGGGAATGCGCCGGTACAAGGCTATAATTAGATGACCAAAGGTGCGTCTGCAGGATATTTTGCCTGAAGAGCAGTCCCGAGACATCCCAGTGCTGCAATGAAGCGAAGCTTCTCGTTTCTGCTTTTTCAGGGAACAGGGTTACAGTGAAGTAACCCAGGCATTCCCTATCAAAAGCTACACTCAAGCTGCGCTTTGTTCAGTGCTATGTAAATGAGAATACCCACGCCGCCGCACTGTGTGTCCGGACCCCCAGGATGTGAAGTGTGTCACAGAGAGTCTCAGACACTAGCTTGCGATGTTGATTCAAGGACGCAAGAGCCCGAGTTAACATGAACATCCAAGCTATAAAACATTTTGAATGTGTGTGGAGAGGACCAAACTGCCATATCACACATATTTTGCAAGGGGACAAAGCTTTAGAAGAGGCAACCCCCCTGGTGGAATGAGCCCTGATGCCTGTTGGCAAAGTGTGACCACATGGCAAGGGCAATGGCATCTCTCACCCAATGTGACAAAGTCTGTTTCGTGGCCGAACCCCTGTTATTGCCTCCATGACAAATGAATAGTTACTCTGACTTACGCCACTGGCCAGTGTGGTGCCAGTGTAGTGAACGGCGGAGAGCAGAAGGCTTCGAGAGTGACCAGATACAAGGTCGAGAGAAAGGAACCTTAAAAAATAGTCAGGATGAGGATGGAAAATAGCTTTCACCATTCCTGGGGCAAAGTCTAAGCAGGATGGCACAATGGACAGAGCTTGCAAGTCCCCAATTCTTAATTAAGCAATTCTTAAGAAAAAGCATTTTCTGAGTTAACAGTTTATCAGAAATTGACTCTAAAGGTTCAAAGGGGGTCTCAACCAGGCCCTCTAGGATTATAGCTAGGTCCCACGAAGAGATCCTGGTTCTAGCCGGGGACTTCCACCACCTAGCTCCTTGAACGAAGTGAGAGAGCAGAACATGCTTGCCCAAAGGCACAGTCAATCAGAGCATGACAAGCCGAAAGAGCAGCCACATAAACGCTGAGAGTGGCAAAGCATGTACCTGTTGATAATTTCTTCTTCACAAAGTCCAGAATCTTTCAAAGACACTCCATTTGTTGGCATAACTTGATCTAGTGGAGGGAGTCCTAGCACTTAGAATGGTCTCAATAACATTAGGTGAAAGCCCTGTGTCCTCCAGTTGGTTCCCCTCAGGAGCTAAACATGAAGGTTCCACATCACCGGCAGGGGATGAAATATTGTCCCCTGTGCCTGTGACAGAATGTCCCTCCTCTCCAGTGTCGCCCATGGCAAGCCGTCGAGGATAGCTATTATCTCCGAGAACCATAATCTGTTTGATCAACTTGGTGCTATCAGTAAGAGGCAAGTCCCTGGTTAGCTAGAACTCCCAGGAGCAGAGAAACCTACCATTCCCATTGGGCTGGACGACCACTTAAGCCTGCTCCCCAGCCTGTCAGGGAGGCGTTTGTCCTTAGCAACCTACACAGTGCCCCTAGAGAGCGACCCAAGGTGAGGAACCAGGGTCTGAGCCACATAGATTGGGTACAAAGCCCACGGAGCGTAACCCTTATTTGCCTTAGGGTTTGGCTCTTGGATGAAACCCCCTGGCTTTGAGCCACAACTGAAACAGTCTTATTTGCAGCAGACCCATAGGAATCACCAAGGATACTCATGCCATGAGACCTGATATTTTTTGAAACTGAAGAACCGTACAATCTTGGCCTAGCCTGACATACCCCGGATTTTTTCACCTCCCAAAACCTGCTAACGACTGTATTTGAGTCTCCGCTGGAAGGTGACACTGGTGGATCAAGCAAGAACACTTGTCCTTATCCTTGATGCCCATGAGATTTAACCACAGGTGCCTTTCAGTGCTAACCATAGCAGCCATAGTATGGCTGAATGTGCGAGCCGTTTGCTTGGTGGCACGGAGAGACAGATCTGTGGCTTAACGAAGCTCTGTGAATGCTTCCTCGTTGATAGTTGCACCCACACTCAGGTCCTTCAGCAGGTCAGCCTGGTAACACCGCCACCTGCCTGACCTGCAGCTTGAAAAGCTTTACCCAGAAGCACTGAGGTGGTTCTACAGGGCTTTGTGGGGAGGGTAGGTCTCTTTAATAATGGTGCCAACCCAGGCGAAAGATGGCTCGCAAGCGTCTCTTCGACCTGTGGCGTCGTCATATACCTGCATCCCTCAGCACCCACGATAGTCAAATAAATTGACATAGAGGGCACAAATACGAGAAGTATACGGTTTTCTCCATGACTTTGATAATTCGGCATGGAGGTCCTCAAAGAAGGGAAGAGACTGATGTTGTGATCCCTCCCCTTTGCCACAGGACAGAAACCGATCCTCTAGATTAGAGCGTTTGGGGGTCTCTTGTTCCTGTGGCCAGTCTAGCTGTAATCTGGCCACAGCCCGTGTCACCACCTTGAGTATATCCTAAACGGATTTATCATCACGCAAGGAATGCTCAGAAGCAGCGAGCTCGAAAAGAGAATCGTCATCCCCAGTGTGAGCTGAAGAAGCACCAGAGTTCGCTTTGAAATCTCATGAGTGGATGCATGGATCAGATGACAAAGCGGGCGATAGGACAGGACTCATCTCCTGCTCTCGAGCAAAATCCATTCTTGAGCCCCATAATCGTAATGTGGGTGCTGGCCCTTAGAAGTGCACCAGACGAACACGGAGCATTTTAACTGTGAACAGCTCACAATGCTCGCACTAGCCCTGTTCCAAAGGGCAGTGTGCTCTTCCCCCAAACAAACAAAACAATACTTTGATCGCTCATACTTTCTCTTCAAATATATAATATAAATGAGATCACTTTTTCACTTGTGTGACAGAGAAAAAGGAATGTGAGAGTTTCTGCGCACTGCCTGCCAAATCTAACTCCTTACAAGGTGAAAGAAAGAAAGAGCTTGAGCAGAGCTTGTTTCACACACACTTCAAAGAATGGCCTTTGAAGACAAATGATCTGCAGATGCACCTGTGGTTCATCTAATTATAGCCTCATATCGACGCATTCCCATGATGTCATGCAAGCTATAAGTATAGGTCGATTTCATTGACATTTTATACACATATTCATTGCTGGTCACAATTAAAGACGTTCCCATAGCGCTGAACAGCTCGAATGTAGCTTTTGATAGGGAACACCTAATTCATTTCACACATGCTCGGTATAGTCCTTATTCTACATGTAAGAAAGTAGAGCCCTGTGGTAGACACATTAGATTTGAGGAGACAGTTTTGATGTAAGAAAGTGTAAGCCCCACCCGTTGGCCCAATGAAGGAAGTTGAATGTTCCGGTCGAAGGTATTCTGCGTGTAAGTCTTTCTGGTGCTTCTATAAAAATCCCCTTAATTTAATAAAATTTTGATTTCTAATTCTTTTCTGACTCCATGAATAATTTAATCTGACTTCAGTTGTAAACGACCTCTAACTTTGCAATGTTTCTAATGTAATAGCTGATCGTGTGATTAATTGTGAATAAATTTAGATCTTTGATTAGTTCAGTTAGCTCTTATTTTCAATTCTCCTTTCATTAGGGTGCTGCATTACTTGGAGAATCGTATCGGCCGATTACGTTCTCACGAGCACAAACTCGCCAGTTTTGATTCTGATTTGATTTGATTTTGATTGCTAATAATGTAAGAGTCGAATCGCCACATGCTTATTCATACAAAACCGCAGTTTGTTTAGCCACGGTACTGCAACTTGCCAAGTCAATAATAGACAGAAATCTAAAGGTCTCATATGATGTGCCACCTGTTCAAATCATTGAGTCTTAAAATGACCTATCCTGGCGCAGATTTGCAGAAATTCCAGAAACCTCTTAATCTACCGGTGACAATGAATTCAGAGGAATCCAAAATAAATCCAGATTAACATTTATTGTTTGCCAGGCAGAATTACATACCAATTAAAAGAATTAACAAAAATACATCACACACTGATCAGCATAAAATACAAAACATAATTACAAATGCAATATAAAAAGTAAAGTTTCATAGAGTCAGCATACCTGGCAAATAAAGAGACGCACAGCAATTGTGTGGGAAGTTCTGGGTACAGATTCTTCCTTGAGTTGTTTGCCAAGGCCCCTTAAATACCCCAAATGTAACAAAAGGACTATAAACATTTAGCACCTAAATATTCATAGAGCCTTTGTTGGACCTTTTCTCATGCCCCAAAGGGTCACACACACCTAGTTTTCGGGATGAACAGATTTAAAAATGGCCAAAGCTCGACCAAAGTGCTGTATATTAAAAGCAAAAAACGGTATGCAAAAAATAAAGAAACATACATTTAGAATCATCATAAGAACAAACACAACTAAGGAAAATCGGCCAAGTGCAATTGCATTTCGTAGTGAGACAAGTTTGATGTGTTTCCACCTTTATCGGTAACAGTTTTCTTGCATATTTTGCAAAATATTGTGCTTAATTGTTGGAGGTCTGACCCCTTTTTAGGTACTAAAAGGCTGACATGCTGCTCTTACTCTCAGACAGGTGTTGTTTTTTTGCACGCAAGGGAACGTAAATTTGCCAAACGTCAATGTGTCGCTATATCATTGATATCGCGATATGACACTTTTTTTATCATGTAAAAAATTATACTGGTGTTATCGTGGACGGTATGATATGATACACCCCCAGTATGTACTATATCTGTATTATATCATTGGGGCATGAAGAAGGTTTAAGTTTTGAGGTAAATTCCTTTACAGATTGTAAAGAGACAAGATCAAAGGTAGTCCAAGAAGTTAATGGATTCAAGAACATCAACACTTCATGATTTGCTACCTGTATCTGGGCCCTGAGATTTGGGACTTTATCACCAAAATATCGCAAGAAATCTTCAGAGTGCAGAAGTAGGATTTGGAAAAGAATTCACAGGAGGATTTAGCACTGAGTTTATAACAGAAAATAAAACTTTAGGAATGTTGTGATGTTTTTCAATCAGATTAGAAAAATAGATGGCCTTTGCTTTAACGGCTCTCTGTAAAAGGACAAACAGGAAATGTGCAGTTTGTCTTTTTTCCATTTTCTTTCTCCTTTCTTGAATGTTTGTCCAAGGGAGCAAATATTTTGACTAAACCAAGTCTCAGTTTTGGATTTTGGCTTAAAGAGCTTAAAATGAGCAGTAGCGTTTAGGACAGGGGTGGCCAACGTCGGCACAATCCTGCAGAGTTTAGCTCCAACCCTGATAAAAACTCACCTTCCTGTAGCTTTCTAGTAACCCTTAAGACCTTGATTAGCTTGTTCAGGTGTGTTTGATTAGGGTTGGAGCAAAAATTTGCAGGATTGTGGCTCTCCAGGACCGACGTTGGCCACCCCTGGTTTAGGACATCCGTCCAAACAGTATTTAAGACGTTAAAATGGTGTTCAACATTTAGGTCAAACAATGGAGACTCAAGCGATAAAGATTGGCTGATCTCATTATAGAGCTTGGTAAAATCCTTGCAAAAGTGTGGCAGATAAACGCGGGTTAACCTTGTAACAGTTGCTGTTTTATGTGAGATCGCAGGAAGAGACATATTAAATGTGATAGGAAAGTGATCCGAGATGAGCGATTGAACCACTTCAGTATCCGTTATAGACAGGCCAAAAGATAATATCAGGTCCAAGGTGTGGCCTTGAATATGTGTAGGATGTTTAACCCATTGCAGCAGGTTAAAAGAGGTATTCTGAAACTCGGTCGTTAGCTGTTAAGCAGGACAACAAAAAAAATCAATCATATTTAGTGATCAGATCCCCTACAAGCTCTGAGAAGTCTGTTATAAAGCCTTTAAGTAATTGTGGTGGCCCAATTGATTTTGAATATTTTTGACTATGGCTAATTAGCATGAAATAACATGCACTTTTGTGTGTAATCATACATAATATACATGATGAATGTCTATGCACTATGTGAAAAATAGTAGTTGGTGGAACAAATCATCTCAGAACTGGTTTAATCACTGAGCTGCAGTCAATCATGCTAGGAGGGTGTACAGTTGTGCCGTTGTCTTCGGCGAGATGACAATAGGCTACTTGAAATTTGTGCCAGCAGGCTTTTCTGAATGAGAGATTTCTGAACTGAAAGAAAATGCAGAGGATGACAATTGCACGAGTCAAGACTTATATTTGCCGTTTTAATTTCAAAAGAAGCGAAAGTAATTTATTGACTGAGTGCACAGAGTCCTGCGGGTATATCTCTGCTACGCCTCTCATTCAGCACTCTGCAGCTCGTCTGGTGCACTCGTGGGGTGTGGGTATTTTAGGCTATTGTGCACTCTCTGATTGTAAGATGCGCTGTAATGATTAGAGCAGCTTATCTGAGCTGTCCTTAATTCACCTGAGACAGAAAGTATTTGCATTCAATCACAACCCATAGGTCCTTACAACTTGATTAGGCATATTTTCCCCCAAGAGTGCAGTCGCGGTGTACCAAGGTAAAAGATGCAATCGTTGCTATTTGGCAGCAGTTATTTTACATTTCTACCCTAAAGAATACCCTAAAAAAATCTCAGAGAGATGGAAAGTCTTCAGGGTCTGAAAGTAAAAGTACTGTAAGCGTAAACATTTTTTCTAATCAGCCACAATTTATGCACAGGTATTATAAATCATGTAAGCTCCACATGTCACCTGCATTAACAACCCTCACATTCTTTGTCGCGAAATTAATTATTTACATCTTACGACCAGACTACTGAATCAAATAAGTGTTATTGAATTTGTACATGTAAAGTTCCATGCATTGTTATATGCACCGCAAGCACCACGGCAATAATCGCTGCCATCATATCGGGCAGATTAATGGTTTTCGCCGAGCAGTAAGTGGATCTACGCTATAGTGAGCTCCCCATCTTTCATTTCACATTGTGCTAATTAGATTTTTTTCTCATATACAAATTACATAAAGGACATACTGAGGCATCCTGTTGTGGTAAATTAGCTGTGAATTTATGAGCATCTTGGCTTGTGGTGCTGAGTTTATCGTAAGGAGTCTGTCTGTATGTAGAAACTTGAAGCTCAGGCTGTGAATAATGTTCTCAAGTCTTTCATTCTCAGCTGGAATTAATGTCTCTGCTGTTTGTCACTATTTGAGTCATACCTGAATCACCTTGACCCATTAGGGAAAAAGGTGTGTGATTTTCTTCCAAATGGCCTGCTCTTTATAACCACTTTACACAGGAGGAGATGCCATTCCAGCATCATTTCCATGGATTTAGATGCTGGACAAATGAAACGTTTTCTCATGCAAGCTGTTTTACATGAAAAGCTATTGTTTTCCCAAACTTGCTTCTTCTGAACTATTTTTGACTTTTGACCATGGGCTGGCTGTGTGGCCAGTGACTGTGAAAGTAAATGTGACGGTCGTTCAATGACTGCAGGGCGCTGATGCAGAGACTTTTATAAGACTGAAATGACGGATGTGTTGTCCAACCACAGGGGCTGACAGAGTGAAATGTCTCTTTTGATCTTTCAACAGGTGTGAAAATCTGTCAGTAATTTCTGTGAACATGAAGGTCCAAAGGGAATCAAGTATAACATGTGATTTCAGTTCGTTTTTGAGGCTTTTGAGATTGAGACCGTTTGCTTTTGGCTTCTTTCATGCCTTTAAAACTCTTAGAATTTTAATAATTGAGATAATTTGGAGGTCAAGTTGACTATGACATAGCTCATTTGAATTGGGTCCTTTCTGTAATATGCCTGCATGTGGACGTTTCTTATTTACTACCTTGATGCAGCTCGGAGTCTGTTCAAAACAAATCAGCGTAATTTACTTTTAAGACACTCTGTTATTGCATGCTATCAAATGAGTGAGTGAGTGAGAAATTTGAAAAACACCTTTTATTACAAAAAATAAAACTAAAACATGCCTTTATATCAATTTATATAAACCCACAAAGAAATTATATGTACATCCACATATACCAAATATAAATATACACACATTTACATATACAGACACATAAATTTAACATATAGTCAACTCCAGAATTATTTGCACCCTTGGTAAATATGATCAAAATTGGCTGTGAAAATAAATATGCATTACTTGTCCTTTTGATCTTTTATTCCAAATAAATTTACAAAATTCTAACCTTTCATTGAAGTAAAACAATTGAAAGTGGTAGGAAACTATGTTTTTCTCCAATGCATGTTGGCCACAATTATTGGCACCCCTAGAAATTCTTAAATATCTCTGAAGTATATTCCCATTTATGTTTTTGTTGTTGTTGTTGTTTTCAGCACACCAGGGTGACACATGAAATTGTCAAGCCATTACTTACTACATATATTTATACTCAGTATAAATATGAGGAAACACAAAGGCCAAATTCCCTTAATAATTCATCACAATGAGTAAAACCAAAGAATATAGCTCTGATGTGCAGCAAAAGTTTTTTGAGCTTCACAAAATAGAAAGTGTCTTTAAGAAAATTGCTAAAGCATTGAAAATTCCAATTTCTACAATCAGGGCAATAATTAAGAAGTTCCCACCAACTCAAGATGTTACAAATCTGCCTAAGTTGAGTCTTGGGGTCAGAAAGCCTAAAAAATATATCAAACAGCACCTCAAGTTGTTTGGGAGGGTTTCAAGAAAAAAATCCCCTTGCTCATCCAAAACTCCAGCATATTCAGTTGTCAGACACCACTGGAACTTCAAAAGGGACCTGGTTTTATGGTCAGATGAAACTTAAAAACAAGCTTTTTGGCAGAAACCCCACCAGATGGGTTTAGTGCAAACAGGGATAAATAGCTCCCTGGTCCTGGACATCTTGTTCAGATATATGGTCTCATGGATTCTACCATCAACCCAGTTTTTTGTTTTTGTTTTGTTTTTTACCAAAAAAAAGTTTTTTTTTACCAAAAAAGTCATCGCCAATAAATACTCCCAGATATTTAAAACCTCTTCTAGACCAGGTTAAAGGGTTAGTTCCCCCCCAAAATGAAAGTTCTGGTCTTACGGGTGTGGAACAACATGAGGGTGAGTAATAAATGACAGAAATTTCATTTGTGGGTGAACAAACTATTTAAGCCATTTGGGAGCCGTGGTGCTCTCTGTAACCATTGGCTAACCAAAATCGCTTTACTTTTGGCATACATGTATCTTAGCTGATGCTATCTCTTTAAAATCATTTAAAATATTTACAACTGTATGAATGTCCTTTTGGTCACTAATTAAGACAAGCATGGACTGACAGAGAAAAAGTTTTACCAGAAAATGGTAAACACAAACATTTGATATTTTCTCTAACCTTGTGTAAAAGAGGTTCTATGGCTATGAAGTATAACATGCCAGACAAAGGACAACCTTGTCTTACAACTACTTTCCCTTTAAAAGGAGCACATTAAGCCACCGTTAACCTTAAGAACACTTTTATTATCATTATATAGATTTTTTTCTTTTCCCTGCGACGAGCAGGGCGGGCGAGAGCCGTGAGGGAACGGCGTGAGGCCGGTGACGTGATTGATAATAAGCGTCAGCTGCGTGCTGCACCGGTCTCGTGTCTCTCACAGAGGAGCTCTGGAAGCATAAAAGAGGAGCGACTACAGTGAAGGACGAGAGAGGACCAGGCCTGGATTTTATGTTGTGTTTTATTATATTTGTGTGGGTGGCCATTTTACTTTCGTTTTGTTGTTTGTTTATTTGTAGTTTATTAAAGTTATGTTTGAATATCGGTGCTCAACCCTATTGAAGGTCTTCTCCTGATCTAAAAAGATTGGGTTTGCACAATATCGCTGCACAACACTGACACTGGTCTAGGGTTGCGTGGTGGACCTGCACTGAGAAAATATCAGTATATATTTTATTTCAAATGGTATGATATCATGATTTTGCACATTTCGGTACTTATGCTGCAGGTCCAAGTGTGTTATCCAAACTGATGCAAAACTGGCAAATGTGACAACATATAGGAACAAAACTGTTAAAGCAGTTGAATCTCACTCAACACACCCAAATGTAATCAATGAAGAGGGCAGTGGAATTGAAATTTGGAATTACTTTGTATATAAAACTGAAGAAGAACCATCAAACCTTGCCAAGCATCTGTCACTTCCCCATCCTGACATTAAGAGATCGGCAGGTGAGTGATTCAAACAATCTGATTTAGACATTTGTTTTCTTTTAACACTGATCAACGGACATAATCATATAGTTTAAATAACACAAAAGTTCCAGCTTGCATTTGACAAGCAATGGTGTTTAGATAATTTGCACAAGTTTAGATAATATTTGCATTTAAGTTTAGGTAGGTTTAACAGTAGTATTCAGGTGCAGAATTACTACAGAAATTGAATAAAGAAATCAATGTAAAATAACTCTGCATAGTCTTCTCTGTTAATACAGTAAACATTAAACATTAAATCCTTACAATTAAACTTACAAAATTTGTTTAGTGACAGACAGCAGGTCATTGCTAAATACAGGGTCCAAAATAAACGAGCTGTTTATTTGTAAATAGGAAACACAATATATTTGTAGTGTAAAGGCCTGTTCTCAGACCAATGCATTAAAAAAAAATAGCTGAATTAAATAGCAAATTCACACTCTGATAGTATGTGGTGCTACCAGAGCAGAAATACCTGGATTACCCTGGTGCACAAAGCCCTGCATAACATTCTGTTTGCCATGTAAAAATAAGGGCAGTCAAAGCATATTTACATGTTTTCAAACAGCAGACTTTTGCAAAACTAACAACACCAAACACAAAAATATTCTTTCTTTGATATTTACTGTCACTTAGCAAAATAGTGAGCACCATCAAGTTGTTTTTTTCGCAGTGTGATGGAAAAGAGATTAGAACACCTCTCTGTTAAAAACAAAACAAACAAAAAAAATCACAATAAACATGTCTTGGGGTGAACAGGCCTTAAACTCTAATCTCCCAGATAACTGTGAAAATTGTGATAAAAACAAAGGTTTTAAACTTTAAAAAAAGAAAAAAATCATGTAGAGAAAAAAAAGGACAATATGTACATACTATTTTCAAGACCAAATAAAATATTTTGACACAGATCATGAACCGTGCTCAACAACAATTAGGCAAGAACTTAACAAAAACAACAACAACAAAAAAAAAAACAATAAAAATTGTGTTCAAAACAACATTCACCACAAAATCTTACCATGTGTGATCACAGGAGACACATTTCCACTTTACTGCAGGTGTAAACTATGTTGAGTCTCAGCTGACCAAATGTCATCATCTGACATGGATTTTAAATACCAGGTGTAAACAGGACTGAAACAGGCTAATCTTTTTTTTTTTTTAAACAAAGGAGATGATTTTGTGGAATCTCATGCTGAATTTTTGCATGAGCTATTAAGAGCAGATATTTCCATCATGAAAACATGCACATACATACACAAAGGCACATGTGCACACACTCATACTCGTATCTTTTACTGAGCATATATCTCATACCAAGATCCACTTTGATAGGTAGGAGTTGTTTCAATCCCCAGGGGTGACACAAAGGTGATAGATTCAAACGTGTGTGATCACTAGCGCCATATCACTTTCTCAGAGTACATGCATTGTGTTTGTCGGTTTGGTAACTTCTGACCACGGGTGAGGTGAAAATTGAAAATATGGAAATATGAGAACAGCAACGGATACCTTTACAAAAGAAGTGCTACTTCGATGTATCAATTTAAAAAATACAGAAACAAGTGTAGAGAGATTGCATTGAGGATTGATGCATGGTCATGGGACTGAGGATATAAAAAATAAATTGAACATGCATTACTTGATTAAATCCACACATCTTCTGATTCCAGCACTGTTAAAGAGAAGAAATGACAGAGTCCTTTTTATGTTACAACAATATATAATTATGTGACATTTCTTTGTTTAATTCAATGGCAGTTAAAGGAAGAATGCTAAGATGTTAGACTGAATCATTACTATTCAGTACATTAATGCTTTTAACTCATTGCTAATGACAATAATTTACACTTCATTTGAAGACGAGATTGGGGGTGATTTTTACAAAGTGCATGATTAAAGGTAGTTTATTTTAGATGACTTACTGAATGACTCATGAGTGAGAACATGAGTTTTTAAGCAAATGGATGTCATTGCCTCAAGGTATCAGTCAGTCTGGTAAATCATGAGAGATTTAAAGACATTTATGATGCATCAACTCATTTATCATTCAGCTGTCAGTTGTTTCTGTTTATGTGTTTTATTTATTTATGTACATGTAAATCTGAGAGATAAGAGCAGCTGAATCAGTCTAATTCATTAGTGCTCAGTTCCATAAACTAGTTCATCTGGTGCCTCTTGTAATTACAGATAATCCCCCATTATCTTCAGATCAGTATGGGGAACTGTAAACAATCCTCTCTGTACAAACATGCATTTCTTTGTACTTGCAAAAGTAAAATATTAATTTAATATTTCATACCATGACATGTATACGGCGG
Organism: Zacco platypus; assembly: GCA_038088235.1. Taxonomy (NCBI): domain Eukaryota; kingdom Metazoa; phylum Chordata; class Actinopteri; order Cypriniformes; family Xenocyprididae; genus Zacco; species Zacco platypus. The sequence continues at coordinate 29,283,042 of CM076085.1, forward strand.
AACAGCAGTTGATGGTAGTGATAACATTATCGAACGCTGTTTCTCTTTTGTCATATCCCATCATTCAGACCGCATGGTGGCTCAAACACCTTATTCTCAACCATCTGTGAACACACTAATGCCTTTGAGACCTTTGAGCTTCGTGCCTTAATATTAAATAACGAAGAACAAAAACAAGATTAGCAGGTAATGACCTGTTTTCACAGTCTAAGCAGAGTAGGTCTTAGTTAAATTAGGACATTTAAGTTGCTTTTATAAAATGTGCCTTAGAAAAAAACCCATTACTGATGTGCATCTTGAGACAAAACAATGGCACTGACATATTTTAAGATATGTCTGTCAAGTTGCTTTCAGTTAAGAACGCTCAAAAATTGGCAAAAATACCCAATGACTGTTCCACAGGTAATAGCATCAAATGTATAAAGTGCACAATATTTAATACATGTCCAAACAAAAACTATAGATTAAAGCACATCACTGAAGAAATTATAGCATTGAGACAGACTAATATTACGATTGCTACTACAAATCTTAAAAGAATAGTTCACCTAAAAATTCACTGAGGCCCTGTTTACACCTGATATTAAGATGCCTTTTTCCTGATCATATCACAAGTGGACGACATTATATACAGGGGTAAATGGGGTGTAAAAAGTTTTGAGCTTGTCCACTTTTGACCACTTCCAGAGGGAAAAACATTCGACTGGATTGTGTTCATGGTGTAGACGCTCAAGCGGTCGAAAGTGTCTCCACCTACTGACACAATAAACATTATGGGAAGCACGCTAGCCAGAAGGGATGTAAACTTTGCCGGCTGAAGCCATAAGTTTGTTTTGAAGACGAAAACGTACTAAAGGCAATGTTCTCCAAACATTTCTATTTTCAAACATGCACTTAGCGCGTTCAGTGTGGTCTCGCGTCTGTCAGAGCAGTAACGAGAGCTCATGGTCTCTGTATGTTTTCCCATAGTCTCCGGTCATTTTAATAGGCTCCGCCTATTCAATCAAATCTTCTGAAGATGCCACTCTCTCGTCCACTTGTGATCCGATCGACCTAAACTATCTTAATACCAGGTGAAAACAGGGCCTGATTTTCTGTTTTTAATGAAGCAAAAGATAAAATTTTCTGTTTTTCTATATACAATGACTTTCATTGTATGAACGTAATAGTCAAACAGGTTTGGAATGAGATGAGGGCGAGTAAACAATAACAACATTTTTGATTGAACTATTAAAAACATAAATCATGACAAGGAATTTACTTTTCTCTAGACTGTCTTTTGTACCATCTGAAAAATAACTAGACAGCAAGACTTTCACTGTTCTGCTGTGCTGCTCCGCATTGTCATCCTTCCAATTAGATTTTTGTCATTCCGCCTTAGCGTTAGTGTATGAAATCCTCTGCTGGTTTTCATCAGGGCCTGCAGTGTGTCTGGCACTCAAAGTTACTGTCAATTTCCACCTCTGCCGATGCAATGATTACAGCTGCCTTCCCTAAATAACTGACAATTCAAAGGGCCAAGCATGACTGAGTCCCTGTGTTCCACGAGCAGACATGGCCATACCCTTGACAAGACTGTCAAGTCATTTGAGACATAACAAAGAATGTTTTTCTCATTGTCACTGAGTCAATATCATGGAATGCAGGGAACGAATGGCAAGTTATTGTTGTGCATACAGTGCAGTCCTGTTTCTCTATTTGCTAGCCGAAATAAGTCTAAAATCACCACGTTCCTATAAGGCATACAAATTTTAAGGCTATATGCAAATCTCTTTAGCAGCACTGCCAAGAATTCCTCTTTGTTTTTAATTGTTTAGTGCATTTTCTTAACTCACATTTTCAAATAAGGAACAAAGACTGCAAGCAAATAGGTTACAACGTTCAACAGCTCCCCTGGGCTTTGCGAACAGCTATTCTGCGCATAACTCCCTTCAAGAAAGGGGGGAACTTTGAGAGTCACACCACACTCCTCAACAAACAAATCCTGCCCTAATGAGGAGCTGACTCAATTTGCTCTAATTATTGTAAGCAATGTGGCACAAACAATTTAAGGGTGGACCAGGGTTACTTAAGCTTGTCTAAGACATTGGCAGAGGGAGGGCCGCATGACCCAAGGGCTCACACCCCAGCTTGGTTGTTCATATGGAGGTAGGGGAACACTTAACAACCGGCTGTTTTACTCTTCAGGCAGGTTTCTCGCACTCTTAGCATCAAACAAGCACCCGTGCCATGGCTGGCTTTGAAATGATGCCCTAAAGGCTTCTTTCTGCGCCTTCATCTGCTCTCAGGTTACAATGAGGGTGCAATGTGCCAGAACGTGTCCTTTCAATATGTTCACTTGTCTAAGATACATGCAAGGCATGAGACTCACAAGTGACCCACACTGCAGGATGTTAGTGTGTGAAGATATATATGGGTTATGTTTATGAACCATGAAATTACATTTGATCATTCAACATAGTGGGTTCGTTGAGGCCATTTTTAACACAAGATAGATGCAAGAATGTAATAAAAAATAGGGTGAAAGGGTGGCTTTTGCAAACAAAAAGTAGCAAAATCTGGGTTGGGTCGAATATGGACATACACAGCAATTGGGTTGTTTTAACCCAGCAGTTGTGTTAAATTTTTGCCCAATGTGCTGAGCAGTACTATGTACTATATGTACTATATGGCTGGCTTAAAATAAACTCCCATTAGGCTGGAAATTAAAAATCAGATACTAGAGGCAACAATAATAATCAAAAGGTGAACATTTATTTATCTAATCTCATAAATCTAATAAATGTTTGCTTAATTATTATTAATTAAACTTATTTGTAAATGTTCATTTATTAAAAACAATAAATCTTAATTTCCAACATATTTTGGGATCATTTTAAGCAAGCAATAAAGTAATTTTCAAACAATAGTTGAGTTAAATAAAACCACCCAGCAGGTTTGGCAAACATTTGACCCAAGCACTGAACAGCCCAAAATTTAAATATATACATGAAAATAAAAATATTTAATATGATATCTAAATTTAGAATTTCAGAATATCAAAACTTAAATCCTACACAAAAATGGTGTTGAATTTACTTTTGAACAATTGACCCTTCGCAAACAGTTTGATTGACAGGTGATCTGACCAATCATAACCCTGAATCCGCCATTTTCTGACAAAGCAGTCAGGGAAGTTAGTAGATTAACGTTGGTGAACTTCAAAAAATGTGTGTACTCACGTCTTTCCGTGCTTGAAACAACATTCCTTCTAATGTCCATTCATGTTTATTTGATGCTATAAATTAACTAGTATGAAGAGATGGTTGGTTCACGAGCCGCTTGAAGGAGCTACAGCGATCTGTCACAACACATTAAAGAGCCACTATACGGTATTATTGTTTAAACTTCTTTAAAAAAAATACAATATTTTAAATATCAAATGAAACGTCTAAACCTCTGCTAATTTTTAGTTAAAATAGAAAAAAAAAAAAAAACAGAGTGAAATACAATTTAATAGTAATAAACTGTAAATTCAATTACTGTAGAATAACAGTACTTTACCGGCAATCCTGTTGACAGCTTATAACTTAAAATCAAGGAAAAATAGTAATAAACTGTAAATTAATTTATAGCAACACGCTGTAGAAAAAAAACTGTAATTTACTGGCAACCCTGCAGACAGTAAATTACTGTAAAAATCAAGGAAAAAGAGTAATTTAACATGTTTAATTTAACATAACAGTCAGATTTACTAGTTATATAGTTACAGATGCAGAGGCAATCTCTTGGCTAAATACTTTAGCACATACATATGTGCTACTAATGACGAACTGCAAAGATTTGAGTTAAAGTATATTTTTGATTATTTCGCAGTCTTATATTAAAAATATTGAATGAAATAAGTTCACCGTGCTAACCGTATATAAATACTAGTTTTTAAACTTGTACTAATTGAAGCAATAATTTTTCCAAATGAAATGAGTTACCTTCCATTGTATTAGTACTGTAACAAACTGTAAATACAAAGGAAAGTTCTAAATTAATGGTAGGAGAGCTATAAATTAACAGTAAATGGTAACACTTTATTTTACAGTGCCGTAGTTGCACGTTCCTATATGTACTTACTACAGTAATAACAGTAAATTATGCATATTTACAAGTAAACAACCCTAAACCAAACCCTAACTGTAACTCTATAGTAAGTACATGTAGTTAATCAATAGTACTCAGTACTTATGAGTAATTACAATGTAACTACAGCACTGTAAAATAAAATGTAACCCAGTAAATTACTGGCAACCCTGATGCCAGTCGATTACCATTATTTTACAGCACAATGTTTTTTATTACCAACATTAAACTATCTTCATTTGAGTTCAACCGAACAACTTTAATTACAATGCAAAGATGATAAATTGCTTGCAAACCAAGATGATCGAGATGACACTTGGGAGGTAGCAGCCTACCTCTCTTTCCCTGCATTGTGATATTTGCAAGAGATCTTCATGAGACTGACCTTTAACTCAGAGGAAATTGCCATTTCAAGATCTTGAAAAGCTTCATGACTTCGACTGCCCTTGGCATATGCATCTCAACACTAGGCACCAAGAAATGCAATCAAGAGAAATTGTGAGACATGATAACAAGGCTGGGCCGTGTGTCCCTGAGAGAACGCATGATTATGTTCCATAATGGCCAACTGTAAAGAGAAATGACCCCTCTCCTTGACATTACTGCAATCGCACTTAAGAAATATATAAAAATTATGATCTCTCAGCACATCACCATCATGAGATGAAAAGCTACAATCAGATTTTAGCAATGTTTTGTGTATTTATAACTGTCATATTGGTTTTATCTACCATATATCACTAAATATAGTGTGATATCATGTGACACTGAAGACTGGAGTAATAGCTGTTGAAAATTAAGCTTCGCCATCACAGATATATATATATATATATTACATTTTTAAATGATATTACTGTGTTATACTTAGTATTCTGATCAAAGAAATGCATTCCTGGTGAGGATAAGAGACTTCTTTCCAAAACATTAAACCTTTTTCTTTCTTTTATTCCCCCTTCAAGATAAAGTTTACTAAACCCTATTTGCTAGTAGCGGTAAAATTGAAAGGAAAGTTCACACTCGCTATTTACTTTCACTTTCTATTTACTCTGTGTATAGGGAGCGACGCAATAGACCACACCTTAACATAAGATATGACACGCAGGATATGTGGAAATCTTATGTACTGTAATGTAACCGATTACCACAGCAAGCCAAACATTGTCCCTTCAGTGACTCTGTAGAATGTGTTTTTCATTTTCCGTGCCTTTCTGAATTTGGATTTAGGCTTCGGGAACATCCATAAAGCATTGTATCTTTGACTCTCTGTGTTCCACCTGCACGCTGAATTTACAACGTCGGCTTACACTAATTAGATCCTGTGTCTGGTCAATAATCGCTAAACAAAATAATTATTACAGTAGGATGGAACATATATAAATAACAGCACAATCTCCTCTTTAATTTCTGCCAAGTGTGGTCCCTTTAATTCACAGCAGATAATTAATAAGCTTGTGATATACTGTGAGCTATGAAACATCTCAACAGTAAGTGCTTCTATTTCCTGTCTGAACTGCAGCGAGGCTGGGGATTGCTGCAGTGGCTTTAACTGCTGGGGCTGCAGCATTGAATTGTCATCCTCCGCATTAAATATTTCATGGTCAATATGAAGCCTGCCCCAGCTCTCCCTGTGGAGTCTGCCTGTGCCATGTATTAGGTTGTATATAAAGTCATTTGACCAAAGTAATGAGTTCTATTGTCACTGCACAGAGCCCATTATTGGGTTGGGAATGTTGCAGGCCGCGGGCTGAAGAGAGTACAGTGAATTAGTGTGCAAGCACAGGCAATGGTTTGTGCTTGTGTGTGCTCATCTTGCTATTTTATATGCTTGAGTGTATTGTATTCTTAAAGGCTTGATTTGTCCTTTAATCTTTTGCGGTGCACTCTTTCAGGGACTTAAGCACAGCGCATGAATATTCTCTCATAAACATGTGTTCTGGAAACTATTACATCTTACATCATTTCCATTTGGATATACATATTTCACAGTATCAAATCCAGTTTACACAAACTATAGTCAAGTCAAGTCAAGTCACCTTTACTTATATAGCGCTTTTTACAATGCAAATTGTGGCAAAGCAGCTTTACATTAATAATTGGCAAATCATTTTTGGCTGCACAGCAGCTCCCAAAGAAAATAGTGTCATTGTCCAGCTTATTCTATATATTATTGATTCATTCCGTTGCAAAGATCAATAGTTATTAGTCTAGTTAATTTATGTATATCAGCACTGGAGAAAACAGTGATGTAATCGTCCGGCTCAGCTCAGTTCGCATACAACGGTGCCAATGCAGGCATATCAAAAACATCTATACATCTTAAATTATCTTTAACCTTGCACACAAATCACATCACACACACACACAACACTTAAAACTTTGTACACAGAGCTCAAAAACAAACGATCCAACAAAAGTTTCTCAACAGTATTGAATTTTTTTTCAGGAAAATATAAAAACTGACAGTCTAGATCTTTGTGAAAGAAAAGGTTTTAATGGCCACAAACAAATGTGTGTAAACTTTTACACAATATGACTTGTATATGAAAATTTAGCAAATACTGTCCTGTTTACACCGTTTTTCTACAGCCAGTTTTTTGCACAGTCATGCTACATTCATAAAGTGGCTGAAAAAAATAAAAATGCACAACATGTGTCACGTTCACAGCCTGATTCACTACATGTCCCAGCATCCTTCACTCCACTCACCTGCACGTCATCCGTAATTAACCCTCATCACCAGCAGTCACCGCACCTGATCCCCATCACCAGTCACCTCTACTTAAACTCACTCCTCAGTCACGTTGGGGTCTGGTCTCGTCCATGCAATGACATTACAGACTCACCTCGTCTTCCTTACCCGCTTCCTGCCCCTCATCCCGTCCTGTGCCTGTGATCATTGTCTGTCTGTTCATCTGTCTCCACACTCAGTTGCATCCGTGTGTCACCATCATCACTTCGATCACCTGCAACACGGAAAACAGCACATCAACCTTCAGCAGCTGAGTCACCAAGTTATCTAAGACTGTTGAACTCACCTGTATCCACCAGCTCTTCTGTTTACCTGTTGCCTGCAAATAAACTGTTATTTATATACTTGCCATCTGTCCTTGTCTGTGTCTGACAACATGATATATTAGTGTCACATACTCATGGTTTTAATAAGATACATGACACAAGGACTAACGCATAACTTACACAAATACTTAAACACCAGAAGAATGCATGAAGTATCATTACCACATTACTTGTAGACTAGCTGAACAGAATATGCAGGGAGAATATATATACACAGGCTTAACAAGGCTTAGCGAGGAAACACAGGAGAATGTAATCAGTAACCAGTAAGGAGAATAGGGCACAATGAAGACTAAACTAAAAGGGTAAACTTATAAATGAACTGCACTTGTACAGCATAATGTTAATTTCAACATTTACTAATACATTATTTAGATCAAGAGTTTTATTTGTTAACATTAGTTAATGCACTGTGAAGTTACAAACAAATGAAAGACTGTGTTTTTATTAACTGACATTAACAAAGATTGACATATACAGTAACAAATGTATTGCTCATGGTTAGTTCATGGTAGTTAATAGCCTACATTAACTAATATTAACAAATTAACCTTATTGTGAAGTGCTACCCATGTATCAAAATGACAGTAAAGACTATGATAATATTATAAAAGATTAATATACAAATTAATAAATCAAAGAACCCTGAAAGAAATCTTTTCACTGTTTCCACAAAAAAATGCAGCACAATTGTGTGGTTGTTGTTTTTTAACCTGATGATAATTGATCCTTTGCAAACCGTTTGATTGACAGGCTATCTAACCAATCATAACCCCAAATCTGCCATTTTATCTGACAAATCTGTCAAGGGAGTTAGTAGATTAACGTTGGTGAACTTGAACTTGTGTGTAATAATTGTGTGTACTCACGTCTTTCCGTGCATGAAACAACGTTCCTTCTGATGTTCATCTTCATGTTAATTTGATGCTATAAATGAACTAGTATGAAGAGATGGTTGATTCTAGAGTCGCTTGAAGGAGCTACAGCATTCTGTCACGACACATTAAAGAGCCACTGTACGGTATTTATTGTTTAAACTTTTTTAAATTACAATATTTTAAATATGAAACTGTTTCATACGTTGTCAGTGTCCTCTTTGCTCCGCGATTTTTCACTGCGTGAGAACATGATGTGTGGTGTGAGAGCGCATGGCTTGTCGGACATAGCAACAGTAACTAAAGGGGGTGGGTTTTTGCAAAGAGTCAATTAGGATTTCTTGAGCACCAGATCAGAATATTAGAATTATTTCTGAAGGATCGTGTGACAATGAAGACTGTTGCTGCTGCAAATTCAGCTTTGCCATCACAGGAATGAGTTACTTTTTTTAAAAAAAGTTAAGAAAAGTTTTTAAATTGTACTAATATTTCACAATATTACTGTTGTTACTGTATATTTGATCAAATAAGCGAAGCCTTAGTGGACATAAGAGACTTCTTTCTTCTTACTGAAACCAAACTTTTGAACAGTTGTCACGGGTAGCTTGTATAGTATAAATCCACAAGGCAAGACACGTGATGCAGAGTGAATGATTAAAAGACAACTTTAATAAAGCTACACTTTAGCAGAAACTTTAACGACACTAAAGCACACAAGAACAATATATATACACACAAGGATAATCAACTGAATATGAAATAGTTGTGTAACTCAATTAGAAACTATGGCAACAAACAGGAAAAACTCAGACAAACAAACAAGGAAGACCATGAAAACAAAACTAAACAGAACATGGCAATGAAACTATTAAACTAAATGACACAGACAAGATTGTGACAACAGCAGTCTGACTTTATAAAAAAGGGATGATTTCAATTGGACTAAAACATATATATGACATTTTACAAGGTAATTCAATTCAATTCAATTCAAATTTATTTGTATAGCGCTTTTCACAATACATATCGTTTCAAAGCAGCTTTACAGAAAATGGATGTCAACATTACAATTTAAAGAATGCAGTTAGCAAATAACATCATTTAGTTAATTAATTTACAATCAAAGTTATCAGTTTAACCGAAGTTGGAAGCAAAGAGCTCCCGGAAAATAAATTACATTAACAATAATTAGGATAAAGAATTGGGCAATGTGCATGTTGATCCAGATGATTGCGTCTTCTGAAGTCCTCGCAGGAACTGGCGCCGTCTCTTCACAGGTGATGATCATCTGAGGTCTTCTGAAGAGGCTGGATTCGGACTGAAGCTGATGTGCTCTCTAGTCACCTCGGGGCGGGTGTCCCGAGGCAAAACAGAAAAGCAAAAGGAGAATAATTAGCGTTGCTGCTGTTCATAACTTTAAGCAAAGATAGTCATAATGAGCAATTGATCTGAGATGCATTTATGTGAATGCTTGGCTAAAGAGATGTCTTTAATCTAGATTTAAACTGGGTCAGTGAGTCTGAGCCCCTAACATTATCAGGAAGGCTATTCCAGAGTTTCAGAGCCAAAGGAGAAAACGCTCTCCCTCCTTTAGTGAACTTAGCTATCCTAGGTACAACCAGAAGTCCAGAGTTTTGTGATCTTAAAGAGCGTGACGGATTGTAAGGCAATAGAAGATCGGTTACAGGAGCTAAACCATTTAGAGCGTTATACTGTGGGTCATTAGCAATTCTTTAAAAAGGTAAAATTTACTTCTTTTTTGTCCGACTGAAAATGAATATTATGTGTACTGTGGTCTGGTTATATTTTTTCATAACTTCCAAAATGTGACACAACTGACTGATTCTTTGGCTAAAGAGCAAGTAGTGCATAAAATGACAGGCCTTTGACACAATGTCATAGTCAATTTGATACTCATATCATTGGATATATTTCAGTGTCTTCATCTACTTCTGCTTCTCTTTATCAAACACATTTTGTGTGTGCGTGAGAGAGAGCAACACTCTGTACGCTTTACAATATAGCATGTTGTCATGATCACCAGCTGGTTTGCCCAGGATCAGCACAAGAGGGCTTTCCTCCCAAGACCTCTGCTATTCAATCCATGGACGGCATTCTTTGCACTCATTGTATTCAGCCGTTTCTCATTACCTCTGCCTATATAAGCCTGCTATCTCAGTCATTCATTGCGAAGTCATGTATGTGTCTTACTGCATTTCTGAGCGTACCTTGGGTTTTGATCCTGTTTGCCTGTCTTTTGTGGATTTCCCCGTGTTCCTGTTCCCTGTTATGTTTTGGACTGTTTATGCTGTGTTTATGATCTTTTGCCTGTTTTTGACTACGATTGTGGATTACTCTTTCAGTAAACTACTGCATTTTGATATGACAGACAAAAACGAAGGAAACTGAGTTTAATTATTGTCAATTATTATCCTTGTCTTTCTTTTGTGGAAAGAGAAGAAAAAGAACAGAGCAGTGGATATCTGAAACAAAAAGACAGGGTGCCCTTGTGGGGAAAAAAAGAATAAAAGGTGTGTGTGTGTGGGTGTGTGTGTGTGAGTGTGTGTGTCTGTGTGTGTGTGTGTGTGTGTGTGTCAAAAGAGAGAGTGGAAGTGAACTCTTAATCCTCCTTCATGAAAGGAGGCTTCACTGGGGACCCGAGCGAGAGCAGCGGTGTCGCGCTGTACCTGAGAGAGGTGTTGCTGGAGGGGCTCTAAGCTGGTTATATTGGACGTGCTGGATTCGCTCTCCCAGCAGAATCATGAAAACCCCCATACTATTCCACAGAAAAAGATGTTTTAAAGAACATTGGGGTCCAAACATTAGACTGGATTGACTTTCATTGTATGGGAAAAAATCAATAACCGTGGCAACATTCTTCAAAATGTCTTCTTTTGTGTTACATAAAAAAAAGAAAGTCATACAGTTTTAAAATGACATGAGGGTAACTAAATGATACATTTTGGATAAACAGTGTCATTTTATATATATCATGCCATTATTTATATACTATTACATTATTTATTAATATTTTGAGTTCGATTTGGTTTCTATATTTTTTGTATTTTTAGTTTTTGTATATTTCCATTCAGATGTTTTATATTTATTTTAGTTTTAATTTATTTCAGTGAGGATTTCTAATATTTATAATTAATTTTGTTTCAATTTTATTTCAACTAACAGAGCTATTTTTAAAAGTTTTTAAACAATAACATCACTATTTTTAACACATCTATTTTTAAACAATAACATCACTATTTTTAACACATCTATTTTTAAACAATAACATCACTATTTTTAACACATCTATTTTTATTCAATAACATCACTGTTTAAGATCAGTTTCATCAATGTCAACAATGAGTGAATTTATGAAATAGAAAAATATTACCTCAAGTAATTCTGCCTCCAAAAAAGTGAAAACATTTCAATTGGAGTGGCCATTACAAAGGTTGCTGTAGTGGTGTCAGAGCCGATTAAAGTGGTACAGGGAAACAACCATGTGAAGTGAGCGCTTTGACAGCGCCTCTGGGAGTTAGTTTGAGGGCAATATGACGTTGGGTCTCCCAGCAGGTACAGTTGTCAGTTCTGTGGCGCCGCTGAGGCTAGGCCCCAGAACACAGTGTGACACCTTATTTCACCCGTCATGCCCACTATGTCCAAATACTTCATTCCTACCTCTCTTTCGCTCAAACCGTCTCCCTCTCCTTGTCTTTTTTCTCACTTTTCATCACGGCTCATGATCTTTCTTCATTAAAGTACATTGTGACTTTAAAGCCATGCAGTCTGCAGTGAACTTTGACACAACAAAGCTGACACATGGATGTGAGTGATCTTTCTGCATCAGAAAGGTGCCGTGACATCCATCAGAAAGTGAAAAACGATGGGCACCACCATGTTGTCTGTCTCCATGGAAGAACAAATCATTCTGATTGACCTCAACATACACCGAGCTGTAACACATAACTAGCAATGGCTGAAGGACCAATAAATGCTCTTTAATACAAGATGAACAACATGAAAGTATTCATGTGACAATGGCATGTTAAAGGAATGTATGCAGGAGTTTCCAGACCTGCTCTGTTCCATTTAGTCTGGGATAATTAGCATTACCAACGCTTTGCCTCTGAAATTGGCTCATTAATATATGTCCGCTCACTCTCACACAGCCAATGCTAATTTGTTAGCCTAGTTTAATTTATTCTCAAATTTAACTTATATTACGTATGAATCACCTCATTTGTTTCTTGTTTGATTTTGTTTATTCACTTTTTTTTTTTTTTTTTTTAAAGTAGGCGTTGTTTGGAAGGATGTTAGGGTCTAATGTGAATATAGAGACCCCCATGGACAACGCCATTACGAATCATCGTTAAGATGAGAGCTGAGAGGAGAAAGAGAGTGAGAGAGAGGGAGGAAAGGAAGTGAGAGAAAGGCTCCTTGTTGGCATGCACAGCGTGTGAGAGTCTACCACTCTGATTACCTCCTAAATGCCACTGAGGGTGTAAGATGGAGGATGTAAGAAAAAAGAGAAGAAACATCATGGCACACATTGATCCATAACTGACTGGGTGGGCTTCATTTTTAATTTCTTCAGCACAAGAAAAATCCATAATCATTACAGCTTTCTACCCGCTATTAATATAGTTATTTTGCTATAAACAAAATACTTATTGAAGCAACGCTGATAAGGTCACCTTTGACATGCATTCTTTTACAAAGACGCCTCTACTCTCCTCTTGATTTTGGTCTCATGTTGATGCTATATTTCATTTTATATTATATTTCAATGGCTTTGTACTTGGTAGAAATATGGCACAGGAACTAAGCAGCAGTTCAAATGTTCATACACAATTTTATATTGTGTATTACGTCATGAATGGAGTGAATCTGAGAGATAGACAAAATATTAAAGTGGATACACAACCAGCTAACAAAAACATATAGCTTACATAAAAAAAAAAGCATATTATGTACGCTTTGCTGATGTTCCCATTAAGTTATGAAAACATCATTTCTAAATGTTCTCTGGATGTTCAAAAGATGCAGTTTTTTTTTCTTGTCATGCAAACAGTAGGGAACACTCAATTTTTTCATTCTTCAAACATGAACATTACTTTTGAATGTTCTCTGAAGTAGTACCATTTAAAAAATGGTACATGTACAGCTAAAACATAAAAAAACATTCCATTAATGATATAAATTATGTTTTTGTGCAATGGTTTTGAAAACATTATTAAAGATCAGATAGTCTGAATATATATTTATTACATCAGAATTATGTCAGGTTCCTGTGACGGGTAGGCATAGGGCCATACTATAGTGACTTTTAAAATTTTGTCAAACATTCTTATATACGATTTTTAAGATGTTGTCTTTCTGGGGTCTGACTTAAGGACCCCACAACGTCATAAATTCCTGATATATCTTAGTGGGCTCATTTGAACCCCACAAAGTAGGGTCGCCATGAGGAAAACAGCTTATAAATCTTACTAAATTGTTGTGTTGTTGTGTTAAATAATAAAAATATACAGTTTGTACAGTATAAAATTCAGTCTATGGAAAGTCCCCATAAAACATGAAAATTCAATGTGTGTGTGTGTGTGTGCGCTTGTTTATATGATTTATGAGGACACAAATTCATATAATGACATGGGTATTGATAAACTGGAATTTCAATGTAAACATGGTTCATAAGGACATTTCCTGAGTCCTCACATTTAAAATGGGTATAAAAACATACCAACATACTGTGTGTGTGTGTGTGTGTGTGTGCTTATAAATCAGCCAAAACAGGTTTTTATTTAAATCTAACGATGGTCACATGTTTCTGTGATGGGTAGGTTTAGGAGTAGGGGTTGGGTTAGGAGAAAATATCATTGACCTGATATAAAATCAATGGAAGTCTATGCAATGTCCTCACTTAAGATAGCAAAACAAACCTGTGTGTGTGTGTGTGTGTGTATCTGTGTGTGCGTTTTTGATTTATGAGGACACAAATTTGTATTATGACATGGGTATTACACTGGTATTACGCCTTAAACATGAAATATGAGGACATTTCATGAGTGCTCATTTAAAATAGCTTTAAAAACATACTACACAATGTTTTATTAAAAATATAAAAATGCAGAATGTATTCTGTGATGGTAGGTTTAGGGGTAGGTGTATTGTAGGGGGAAAGAATGAACAGTTTGTACAGTATAAAAATTATTGCGTCTATGGAATGTCCTCAATTTGATAGCAAAACAAACCTCTGTGTGTGTGTGTGCATGTGTGTGGTCAAAAATAGCAATAATATTATCCAGCAGTATAAAATTGTTAACAATCTTTGACCTTCCAAAGTGTTTTAACACTTTTTTTAACACTAACCACTGCATAAAACGTTCAAGTGATCTACGTATCGCAAATGGGAAGAATTGCCATTTAAATGATAACACTTCATTTCATATTAGTATCAATGGACTCAGCTTTGATACTATAGAGCTCTGAAAGGGCATGAAACACCTTGTATTATGATGGAAAATGCCTTGTTGGAGATAAAAGGTAATGCTCAGTATGGAGAGTAATTGCTTTTTTTGTGAAATCACTCGTTGAGTTACTGAGTACAACCAAAGAGGCAAGTGTCTTTTACAAGCTTCTGAAAGAACCGTGAAAGTAATGAAACTCACAATAAATCACAATAAAGAACTCCAATCGGCCTGAACTGTTGCGCCAGTTGGTAAGACCAGTCAAAAGAATTGTCTGTGTAGAGACATACTTCAATGTGAATATAATTTAGGTTTTAAAAAAAGAAAAAAAAGAAAAGAAGAGCACTTGATCAGTATTCAAATGTGATTGTGATCTAAATGGAACGCATATCGAGGGAGACATTTAGATATCATAGCCTGAAGCAGAGCTAAAAGGTTAATCATCTGATTCCTTTCTGTGAGTGACATGAAACACGACAGGGTTTGTGCTGAAGGACACATCTATCAGAATGCCATCACAGACAGGGAATTGTTCAGATATGACAAATAATATGAGACAGGTAAATGGCCCACTGAAAAACCATCTCTTTGGCTTTGTGTACTACTCAACGGGGTCTGTGGACATCAGTCAGAGAAGAGAAATGGCTCATAGCAGTATCATCCACCAATAATTCAAATTGTGATGGCATCTGGAGCCAGCCATGTCTGCGAGATGGGCAGGATGCTTATGAATGAGAGCTCACAGTTATGCATGCATCTTTATTATTGCATGACAAAATATGAGAAGTGCTTTAGACGTAATCAATCATGTTTCAGACACACATATACTCACAAGCAGTTATAAAAATAAATAAATAAACATTATAGGGATTATTTAATGTGCTTTGAGGGTGGAAAAATGGTCTACAGAGGAAAAATATGTGTTCAAGTCAGAGCTGTGATGCAGTGGACTGTACACACCAGGTTACGTCCCAATCCCTCTTACTCCTACGGAGCTCCTAAAGTGACATGGTGCTGAAAAAAAAGTACGAGTGAAGGGAAACGATATAAGATGGAGGAAAAATTATTTGCCAATTCTTTTGCCTTCCCTCCCAAAAATGTTGTGTTCTGCTGAGAAACTTTGCATTCACTCGCAAATAGCTCAAAAGTTTTTACGAGTGAAGTTTCTCAGGAGAACGCAAAATGTTTTGCGAATGCAAAAGCATTGACTAATTATTTTTCCTCCCGTCTCAAATTTTTTTTCCACCACCATGTCTCTTTAGGGAAAAAAAAACACTCAATAAAAAAGTAATCAACTTACCCAAAGTCACGGGATGATAAACTTAGGAAACAACTCCATGACCTCAAAAAGCTCTTGCATATGAATTAAAATAACAGTTTTTTAATAACAGTTTAAAACACAAAAATAGTGATAATAACAGCTTCAAGCCCAGTGAAACTGCTTACACCTTACTGACATGTGCAACTGAACAACTGCATTCAAGATGATTAAGTAACCAACCACATTTTGCCCTTATTAGCACTCATATGTGTGTACTATACAAAAGTTTGCAGCTCTGAAATCTTTCTGGCTATAGGACTAATGAGTTACTTCCTGGAAAAAAAAAATCCATCTTGGAAGAAGATGGGGTTTGTGGGCAGATTTTCCGAATATTGATTCGCTAAAACTGCAAGTTACTGTCAAAGATTTTAAACTTTATTGAACAGTCAAATAGAGTATGAATTGCATATGAATTGTTACATATTGCTGCACATTATAAATCTCATTGGGGTTCCCATATGAACAGGATCAATGCTAAGATATATTTGTGTTTCTCATCTAAATCCTAAAGTGTAATTGCATCATAATCAATTTACGGTAAGAATAGAAGAAACTGGCCCGTAGGTAATCTGATGAAATGCATTTCAGGTTATGGGGCTACAAGATACCTCTAAATTGCCCATTGATTGGACATGTTGCTATGGCAGCATGATGCCAGATCTATTTCAGCAAGCACACTCATGCTGTTATCATTATATGCCTGACTCTTAAAGCTCTTATATCTCTATGTCGAGGCATATCAGCTCATCATCAGGCCTGATCATCAAAAAATCAGCAAAGATGTTTGAAGTAATCATGGAAATTTAAAGGTGCTGAGATTGTGTAATCACATGGAAGCAGAAAGAAAGCTAAACTATTAGCTAGACTTACATTAGATTATAAAAATGCATACATGTGTATTCATACACAGAAGGTGACAAGTGTCAAGATTACATTATATAATTAGTAAAAACCTATAACCTAAATCACAAAAGGGTCTGATTTATGACTGTTTTTCTTGAGAGTGGCGTAAACTGTAAATAACAGAGTACTGTGTTTAAATCCAATTAAATCATTCCTGCCATGCAGTACAATTTCATGTCCCTAATCATTTGTTAATATATTGGATGAAATATTAAACCCACATTTTTAAAGATGTAAATCATATTAGTGTTTTTTTCACAATATCACAATTAAGCAAACATGGAGTGAATATTAAGTAATTTTGTTTGTTTTGAGTAATGATGTAATTTTTCCCATGCATTTTACCAGGCGCTGCACTTCTAATTGAAACACTGCCAATTACTTTAAAAAAAAGAAAAATATCCTAGTGTTTCTGATTTTATTGTTTGTTCTTGTTGTTGTTTGTGTTGTTGGTGGTCAATAGGTTTCTTCTCTATCATCAATTTCACGTTCCTGTACTTCCTGTTTTGCAAAACACCTTTACCTAATAAAAACTATATGTCCATAACATTTGAAAGGGTCGTTAAAAAAACTGAAATCACTTTCGAGTTGGCGGGCTCGTAAAATAACTCTTAGTCCAGCACTGTGCATTAGCTCAATGTATGTCTTTATTTCCATCATTTTATTTTCTATCCTTTTCCAATTTCTTAGCGCAGTGAAAATAATCAAATTATAATCAATAATCAATAAAACCGAAGTGCCTGCTTGACCAGAGCTACATTTCTGGTACATCGTTTTAGTTCCTTAAACTGCAACTCAAGTATTCATTGTTGTTGTTTTTTTGTTTGTTTTGTTATGAGTGACATGACTGAGTCATTCACTTAACCAATTCGTTCCAATGACTGATTCATTTATTAAAGAAGCAAGTGCCTATGCCGAGCAAGGCTCATTGGAAATACAAGACTGCCTACATTTCTGAAAAAAGCTGAAACTGGGTATATTTCATTTCATTTCATGCTTTCCAGCATGTCATAACAGTCATACCACTGTACCAGGTAAGCTACTGAGCAGATGAGCTACTTTTAGTTCATAAGATAGTACTGTGTAAGGAACCATGTTAAAATAAGTCTTTATTAACCAATAACTCTTCCCTTTCAACACAACATTTTATAAATGAGGCCTCTGGAATACAATAGTTATTAAAGTAATAAACTGCAATAGAGAGGTCAATTTGTGTGTGGTCCGATAGAAGCTACCAGTATGGTTTCTATACTTTCTATACAGATTTAATTATTAGTCAGTATATTCTAAGTAAGTGCAAGCAGTGCTTAAAAAAAGGTTAATGTAAATACATGTGATTTGTATTTGTTGTCATTGTACACTCTTGAGGGTGTCCTAAAATATGGCAACCACTAGTCAGAATGCAGTGCACAATGATGTAGTTTCCAATTCTCTATGAAGGTTGTAAAAAAAATAATTTTCCACATACTGTAAAAAATATATATATATATATCAAACAGGCAATGGTCAGATATCAGCAAACAGGAGTCCAAAAATTCAAGGCAATAGGTCCAAGGGCAGGCAGATAAACATCGAAAACGGTAGAAACAGGCAGGATCAAAAACGGGCAGACTAGACAGAAATGAAACGCTCAGAAATGTAAATCACTAGGAAATAACAAGACCTCGCAATGGTGTGTGTGTGTGCAGTGTGTTAATATAGTCCTGATAATGAGCTGCAGCTGGTGAGGTGATCAGTGATAGGTACAGGGCTTCTGGGAAATGTAGTCTGCATGAACGAGTGAGTGAGTGTGTAGTGCTGAGTCCAAGATGAAGTGCCCTCTAGTGGTTATAGCGGGCACTTCAGCTGACGATCGTTACAATATGAGCTGTACGTACACATTATAACCCTCTTATTATACAGGGCTATTGAATGCTTGAATCGTATTGGTTGACGAGCATTTTAAGGTGTGCAATTATTTTAAGTATTTTCAGGGAAATGCACAGCTAAAGTAGTTCCAGGCAGGTCTTGATGGCATTACAGTTCGCACACCACTTCGCCAATTATTTCAATTATTTCAAAGGTCCTTATAGCCTATTTCAGCAAAAAATACAAAACCCACAACAACACTAACCAAGCAAATATAGTAAACAAAAGGATAAAATGGCAAATTATTTCCATGTTTTTTTTTGCAACAATATTACGTTTTATTATGTACGGAAAGCACACACTCTTTTTCTCCCACTCAGACACACACATGTACAGTACGTGGACACACTCACACAGAAACACCATGAGCATGTTAGCATTACTCTGACGATTTTATCAGTAAAATAGTTTAACAACTTTAACAACTTTAAAGCTACATGACATTTCTCACTGTTCTTGGAACAGATGACTCACAAATGCACAGACTCAGGTCATTCACATACACTTAATCTCTTTCTCCGTCTCTCTCTCTCTCTCTCTCTCTCTCATATAACTGCATTAATAACTGCAGGCTCAAGACTCAAGCCTCTGTTACTAGCTCTAAAATGACGTTTTGGAATTAGCAACAGAGGCTTGGGATTACACGCGTAAGAAAATAGTCCTACACACGAGAGTTGAGGACAAAAACCTGACAAATGTCTTAAAATTCATCCTTTGAACAATGTCTTGAGATGTGGTAACTGTAGTGTAAGCAGAATGATTGACTCTGGGCCTTTGAATTATTGAAAAATAATGTTGCTTCACGTCGTGGCCATCTATCCAAACTGGATGACTAATGACACTGATCAGGGAAGCTGCCAAGAGGCCAAAGGCAACTTTGAAGAACTTACAAGGCTTTATGTCTGGTATTGGTCAGTCTGTGCATGTGAGAACTATCTCACAAACTACACAAAGCTAGCCTGTATGGCCGGAAGCCTTTCCTGAAAAAGTGCCACACTCAGTCTCATTTGTGGTATTCAAAAACACACTTGGAAGACTCTGATGCATTCTGGCAAAAGGTGCTATGGTCTGATTAGACTAAAATTGACCTTTTTGGACTGAAATCCAAGCACTATGTTTGGCGAAAAGCAAACACAGGACACCACCCAAAACACCTCACACCAACCATGCTGGTGGCAACATTATGTTATAGGGGTGTTTCTCTTTGGCGGGGACTGGGTGATTTAACAGGATTGAAGGGAAAGTGGATGCTGCGACACTCTGATAGACAGCTGAAGATGGGCAGGTCATTCACCTTCCAACACGACAATGATCATAAACATACTGCCAAAAGTACAACGCAATGAATAGTAAGGTGAGTGGCCAAGTCAGAGCCCTGATTTAAAACTGACAGAAAGTATGTGGATGGAATTGAGGAGAGCAGTCCATTGCCACTCAGGAATTTGAATGAACTTGAGCAACTCTGCTAGGAAGAGCAAATATTCCCCAATCTAGTTGTGCAAAGCTATAGACATATCCAAAAAGATTAATGGCTGTAATTAAAGCAAAAGGTGGCTCTATTAAGTATTAAATCAGGGGACTGATGACTTTTCCAATCCTGTTATTGTAGTTTTTCAGTATTTTTAATTAATTTTCAGAACTGTTGCCTTTTTTATATTTATAATACAATTTGTTCAGTAAACCACTGTTTAATAAAAAAGGGAAAAAAAATATGTTCCGCTGTTCCGAAACCGTACTGAACCCGTACCGAACTGTGACGTCAAAACCAAAGTATGTATCGAATGAGGTAGAGTAACAGAACGTACCATTTTTGTGCACCATTACACTCCTAATATATATATATATATATATATATATATATATATATATATATATATATATATAAATATACACACACACATATTTTTAAACTGTATTCTTGAATAAAAACATTTAACGTCGATGTCACCACATAAGTTTACCAGACATAAACATTTTACAGCACACAAAGTACAACTTTCTACAACCTGAAAATTTTGTGTCAAAAGGTTGTGGCAAACACTTTGATTGTACATCTCTCTAACAACACAGCAGTACACATTTTTATTGGGTGGGAGATCCATCATGTGAGGTGATGATTAGAAATGTAATTGTATAGTCCACTATACTCATAGAGCCCCTCATTTGTCATCCACAGGAGCACAGCAGGTCCTGGACCCTGAAAATGGCATCTGACTTTGTCTGGCTTTCTGACCTCTCAGCATTTATAGAACCATAAATCAATGATGAATGCTACTCTTTTCTACACATTACATACAGAACAACAGTCACCACACACACATGCTAGAAGTAAACGGTTACAAGCACCTTAGTCAAAAAAAGGTTTTCTTACCCTCCCCATTCTAAATACTGTAGGATCACCTCGTGAAGATCTTGGCAGATTATTTTCATTCAAGCACTTTAGAAAGCATCTATTGCTAGGTCACTTTAGTGCAACCTGGAATTAAGAGCCTTGCCAACTCTGTATTTCACAACCAGCGCTTTTTTGTACTATTTGAGAGGGAGGGAGGTTGGTATTTCTTTTTGTGTCAAGTGTCCAGTGTGCAGGTTAGCAGTGGAATCCAACTGTGCTTTGCAATTCAGTGGAAATAAAGTGGTCTGGATTTAAATTATTTAGGTGTTTACGAGAGAGGGAGAGAGAGATGTCCGGCAAGGTCTGTGTTATCAATAGCAGGGAATTGATGACTCTGTGCCCCTGCAAGTACATTCTGTTTGATCCCCGAAGGTGGGTGGAAAATTCTTATCACTCTTGAGTAAATGACTTGCCCTAAAGTAGTACCATAAATAACGTGGATAAGACAGTATGTCATTCTGCAGGTGGTCCGATGATTTTTCATTCAAGTTGAGAAAAAGCAGATAGCAGTCTTTCTTTGACAGTGTCACATAACACTGATTATGCAGGGCAATATTTCCTTAGTACACCATATCCATTTAATGTTCAATTATTAGCATATTGAGTTCAGTATGTGTGGTTTATGTACACTGCAAAGATAATCAAAAAATATGTGCTTTTTTGCCGTAGCATTTCTATTCTCAGGTTCTGTTTAGATTTGAAAATCTTGCTTACTCTGCCAGTGTTAGGGATTGGTTTGTGTTCAGCCTTTAAGCAAATGAGATCCAAGAGAGTGAAGTTTCATCGTATGAATTTCCACACATGCTACTACAATCTCTTCAGTTAAAAGAAATGAAATACTGGAACTCTCTGAACCTACATCACAAAATGGAGCTGCATACAGTAAGGAACACCAAGAAGGTTGATGAGATTCGTCCTTATATAAACCACGGTGGCTCTGAACTGCAAACAATGGGATGCAGGCATCTACATGCATATTTTAACATTTTGAGCAGAAGTAAGATAATGAAATTCAAAAGAAAATGACTTCGAATGGGGGGTGGGGGGGTAAACAAGATAAACAAACAAACAAACAAGACTGAAAAAAATCCCCTCAGGCAACATCTGCTGGCATGGTCAATAGAGGAAAACATGTCACACTGGAAATATTAAAAATGGGTATATATTGAAAGGGAAATTGCCTCCAACTAATGAAAAAAGGCTTTTTAACTGAGTGGGATAAGGGGAACAAATGATGAGAAAAAGACATGAAGAAAACAGATGAGGGGCTTATAAAAGGAGGAAGTTAAGTACTGCGGAATTTACTTGTCTGTGTGCCTACTTTAACTATATTTTGGGTGCAAAATATAGTTAAAAAGTGAGCTAAATCTGAATAAATAAATAAAATAATTAATTAATACTCCAAAAACCTTTTGGTTGTTAAAAAAATAATTTGTGCTCAACAGAAGAAAATAAGTCATGCAGGTTTGGTACAACATGAAGGTGAATAAATTATGGCAATTTTAAATTTTGGTTGGAGTTGCTATCCATTTAATTGTTTAATTATCATTGATTGCAGTTTGTTCTCTGATATTGAAATGTAAAGTCAAGACAATGTACATAGTCAAGCTTTAAATCCTCGTCTGAAACAAAGTTTTACTTTTCTCAGTGCAAGATACATTAACAATATCTAATGATAGATGGTACTCTTAGTGTGCTGAAGCCTCTTTCAGCCGCAGTGATGAAAGGTCAACAGACGTTTAAAAATGGCTTGAGGTAGAGTAACAGAGTGCTGCTTTCAAGACCAAAAGTTTCTACTTCACCCCACAGTCATACCTTAACCAGTTGCAATGTTAAAGGCAAGCCATTAATAATGTAAAGACAAGACAGAAGGGAGAAAAACTGTCTGGGTTATAAAAAACTTTGAAAGTTGAATCTATTGTACTCTTTTATCATTGACTATTACAAGAACCAATTAATTAATTTCATAATACCATTATTGAGGATGGCCTTATTTCTGATAAAAGAACATTCTGGATTGGCTTCATAAAAATTAGGTCATCTTTTCAATTTTGGAACCTTACTGAGGCAAGAGACCAGGCTGGTTACACACACAGGTGAAAACGTAGCTTGGACTGTTTGAGCGTGTTAACCATTTAACATCTATCTTCTTCTCCTCTTGCCCCACTTCTGGGTCAGGTGCAGTGGGGAAAGGTGACTTTGTCAGAGTGATTCATCTTGCTGCAGGCTCCACCTGGATGGCAGGCACCTGCTTGGATGAGCTTCATGACCCCTTTATTTATATATTTTTATCATTATCATTTATTGCTTGACCTGCTCCAATAAGACGAGCTGACAAGATGCCCTTTAATGCTGCTTCTTTTACATGCATTAGATTAATAACTAAGGACTGGAGACAAATAAGAAAGATTCATTTTAAGTAAATTAAATAAATGAACAATAAAAATAATACTGGTTCCTGAATAAAATGAACATGATGCATTGTCAACTTAATATCCTCCGTCCGATTTATTTATAATTGATAGTAATCTACTACAGCTCCTCTTTTCATAGCACTTAAGGGGAAAAAATAAAGTAAACAAACATGCTTTTAGAGCAACATAGAGAGTCGATGACTGTTAAAAGAACACAAGAATATTCCATCTATAAATATTACTTCATTTGCTGACTTTTAAAAAACTCCCTGAATGCCACATACTGGTGTATCAAACACATTCTCAAATGCCAGTGCTTTACATTTGTCAAGAAATAAAACATCATAATCTCTGTTCACTTGATTTTTTTCACTAGATACTGATTATGTATTATGTAATATGAAAGCGGGCTAAAATAGTACACTCCATTAAGATTTCCCCATGCAAGTATATTGTTATGGTGTCTGTTGCGATTAAAAAGGGGAAAATAGTAATTACAAAAAACCAAACACATGGTGAGGTTAATTTGACAACATTAAAATAATGTCATAATGTCATAAAACATTATGACAACATTTCTGTAGACAACAACTTAATTTAATCTACAATAACTGATGTAGAGTCAACTATTTAATGGTGTTGGAATCTGGTAACTGCAAGAGTCAAAGAATCCATGGCTGCAGGGTCTTCTGAAAGCTTCTTCCACTTGAAGAATCTTCCATGCCCCTTATTTAAAACATTGTTTTGGTCAATTCTACAAATTCATATATCAGCCCCTAATTAAAAAACAGGAAACATGTTAGTGGATTTATTATAGCCTCATTTGACTCCAGTATCGATCAGATGTGGTTTAGAGGCTGCTAAAAGAGCAAGGTCACCGCCTGAACTGAGTCACTGCAACTTTTGTGGTTACAGTCTACAAAATAAATAATGTTACGCTTGGTATTTTAACGTGATGTTATATCAAGAATATCTTTGGCAAGAGCTCTTTTCTGTCTCTGAATTCTTTTCCTCATGATTATTTTCTTTTTTTCACTTTGCACTGGAATACACAAAGAAGGTTGGTTTTCACAGGTAAATACAAATTATTATCTGGCAAAATGACGGAAATCATTTTGAAATAGTAGCACACAATGCTGATGTTAATGGACATTTTTCATTAAGGCAATATGTATGTTACATAATACAGATATAAATTACTCAAGTGATATTTAACCCATCCATTATTGCTGTGGAAAGAATTGTGCTTTTGTGTATATTCATGGTCTGTTGAAAGTACCGTGTTGATGCTTTCACACTTTTAAATATCCTTTTAATGTTCAATGGTTGAAGGGTGAGTAGATTAATGTCATCTCATTGTACCCAGTAAAATTTCCTATCATTTGCATCTGTCTGCAGCTAAACTAAATGTTATTTTGGGTTCTTGAAAAAATGCAAAAAGCATTCAGAAAAGCATTTTTAGAATTTTGTGTCTGCAGCTAACATTTAATTACTAAAGATTTCACCTTTTCGTTTTACAACATAACACAGTCATGAGTCCATTTTCTTCATAATGTTTTAATAGAAAAATATTCATTTGAAAATAGATACATTACATCAGCATTGTAATTATACTAGAGCTGAATTCCCTTCAAAACTCCCTTCCAAAAAAAGTATATCCTCCTAAAAGTTGAAAAATACACGGAATGAACACACTCTTCCACTTGTGATTAAGCATTCAAGTTATTTTACATGTATATTCATAACCTACAAAATCAGAAATAACTGACAGCTGCTTAGGCTAATCAATATGTGGCTATAAGAATCTACATGAAATATAAATGAAGCCATTTACTCGGATTTAAAGAGAATACATTGGAGATTTATAGGTGTAAGGAGGAAGCAGAACATATTATTATCGTTACTAAACACCAGACCAAAATACTGTTAAGTTGGTACAGTTATGATAAAGAGTAAGAAGCAGAGCGGATCATCATTATGCTGTTCTTTGCTGTGAGGGATATTCAAAACAGCTGAAAGCGATTTTATCACATCCCAATAAACTTTCTCATCATTTTCATTTTTGATTGATGCTTTCAGATTTCTGAATCATATTTAAGAATTGTAGTGGATAAAAACAGTGACCCTGAGTGATGGATATTATTCAATAACAAAATGTTTCTTATTTTCAGTTGAACTTTAGATTGATCATTCAGCTTAACACAAAGTTGACTTTGATTCCTGCCAATGGTAGCCAATATCCTGAGTCTGACTCAGTCCTCGATTAACCCTGAGGAGAGAGCAATGCCCTCTCCACTATTCCTTCCTTCCTAGACACCATCAGCCTTCTCCAGAGGCCAGCAAGCGCAATGCTCTCTAACCCATGGCTACTTCACGTACTTCAGGAACATTGGGTAATTAAGAGAAAATGGCCCAAACCAAAATATCCTGCTGACCTGAGTAAGTATTAGTCACTGCTCCTTTTCTTTATGCCACTGTTTCCACTGCCAAAGGATTATCACAACAAGATCACCAGCACTTTAGACAATTGCTCAAGACATTCACCTCTCTCTTCCTCCACCTCCTCATAATAGCTTATGACTTTTTCACCGACAAGATAACAACCATCAGGAGCCAGTTCTCACCACTACAATCCCTCTAACATCTGCCACCCACACACAACTCTGCTCTCTTTTTTTTCCTATCAAAGGGTGAAGTCTCTAAACTTCTCCTCTCCATACAGTCAACTACCGGCCCCTTGACCCTATTCCCTAGACCCATTTTTTTCAAGCTAATGCACAACACATCACTCCTCAGTTACATTTTCAGAAAACTCTACTGTTTAGAAATATTCTACACTTTACAAGTGGAACACCACAAACTGGTCTCTCTCAACATCTTCACAGCAGGCTTTCATTCAGTTCTCTTCTTTCTTCACACAGAACAGTCTACTTTATCAATCAATCAGGTTTCAAAAGAACAAATTCAATGCAAACTGCCTTTCCGCCTGTGTCCGAAGCCTTGTGCCTACTTCAAAATCATCTGTCCTATCTGTCTGCAGTAAATAATCCTATCCTCTCAATGGGGATTTCAGCACTGATAAAAAAGATTTTATGGAGAAGTAAATACTACAGAAAAAACAAATGTAATTTACATGAAAAAGTTAAACCAGACACAAATTAAAAAAACTAAGCAAATTCTATATTAGTACTCAATTCAAGATTGTAGAAATTAAAGCGTAAATATCAAAGTTATAAAATAAAGTAAAACTACTCAACTTTTCTGATACTGGTGTTCCCATCATGCACTGGGCCTTGAATAATTAATGAGTCATTTTTTGCTTTTTTCCAGCTGTATTTACACTGCTTTATCATTTCTTTTGTGGTTAGGTTTAGTAACTTGCTATTTTGTGACATTTGGAGTTCATTTTCTACTCAAAATGGCACATTCAAAAACAATCCATCGAATGTAACCGTCATTGTGTATTGTGTACCAAGTATTGAGGTCTCTGTGTTCAGATGCAGTGTTATTTCTAATATGTAGATTGTATTAATTATTTAGGTGTTTCTAAGTAAAACATTCAATTTAGAAGGCATGGTTTAATTAAGTGTTGTTTGAGTAAAATATATTGCAAAGGAAACTTCAACTATGTTTCAAATAATTCAATCTTTTAGATTATTTAAAATACCTTATTGTCTTTGTTAATTTTACTTAACTTTGCTAAGTAGAGTTTACTTAATTCCATATGTGAAATTACTTCAAAAATATGTGTGCAAAACTTGGAAAAGAAAAATTAAGTAAATTCTACTTAGTTTTTTTTTCAGTGAAAAAAAACTCTCTTTTTTACATAAAAAAACATATTTCAGTGTATAGAAGGCAAGATGTGTGCAGCACAAAGTTTTTCCTAAGAGATGGAATCCACCCTTACTGGAATACCATTGCAAAGATGTATTGACCTCAAATAGTGTTTTAAGTCACTACTAGGTTGCTTTCTGCATGCTTAAAAATGCATGAATGTCATGGCATCATATAGCAAATTGTCACATTTTTTGGAGCACCGAATCAGCCTATCAGAATAATTTCTGAAGGATCATGTGACACTGAAGACCGGAAAGATGACTGTTGAAAATTCAGCTTTGAAATCACAGGAATAAATTACATTTAAAACACAGTATATTAAAATTCAAAACAGTTATTTTTCATTCTATTAATATTTGACAATATCAGATATAAACAATGATCAAATTACGCCAATAATGACTCCTTACTGACCCCAAGGCTTTTACATTTGAATACCACATGCATACATGAAGTATTGCAACCTCTTTCAAAAAACAAACAAACAAGTGTCTTGAGTGTCTTTTGTTACTCAAAGTGAGCTCAGCATTTGGGCTGAACAACTAACTTTGCTACAAGATTTAAGTGTAGTCCTACATTTAAGTGTAGTTTAGATTTATATTCATTCAGTCATTCATAATAATAGCTATGTTCATTTCCCCATGTATCACTATACATGTTTACTGTCCGTCACATCCTATTGTAACTGCAGTACTCCAGCTCAAAACGAAAAAGAACAATCCAGCTGCCGCACTATTATAAAATGTGATATTGCATGATATTCAGATTGGCATAACTTTGACAGAAATTTTACCAAAAGAGTACAGGACAAAATATTGTTTCTTTGAATAAACAACATTGGAAGGCAATAACACATGTCAGTTCTCCCAGCATTCACCTTCTAAAAGTGCCTTTGGAATCAGGCGGTGTTATAACAAGGTGAGGGAGCCCCTCTTGCACAGCTTTGTGAGCAGATGGAAACAATGTTTTAACCCTTGGAGAGGAACTTTTAATAGGTGTAGAAAAGTAGTTACCAGATTGTCCTCTGAGCATAGCTGTCAGGGAGTTCTCCTTCCCATCCAAGCTCAAGCCTCTGAGCTATAGCATCAATGTCATGGAAATCTCTGCCTGACAAACTAACTGCAAAGCTGCTCACCAACTCCAGGCACATAGTTACAGCCAGTCCAGGCCAAGGTGAAAAATATGATAGAAAGACCTTGCAAGGATTGAAAGTTCATAAATGATTCGAGGGTTTAATGTGAGCTTCAAGGATTAGTTCTGCCTAAACCATAATGTGTTAAGCAGTTCACACTTCAAAATGTTTCTGAACATGTCTTTTTTATTTGCTTTTGAGGTTTGAACAACTGCTAAGTATTAGGAGAAAAACTTTATAATTAACTTAATTAGATTAACCTAGGTAATGAAATAATGTGGCACTTGAGACACTGTTTTGTCTACCATGCAGCTGTCAGTGAAGCCAATTGGTTTAATTTAGTGGCATATTATATTATAACATACACACTAGTTATTCACACTTGAAAAATAAAAAGTAATTAAATACATGCATCACATTAAACATGATTACCAGGATGGTTGTTCGTCTAAAACTACAAAATGTCAAGGATAAGCCCTTACTACAATAAGTTAGGGAGATACCAAGTTATTTAATAAGCACTTTTACAGTTAGCATGACAACCAATGCAGTCACTGTGTCTCAATTATCTTTAATACAGATAACTCAATCCCATAGTCAGCCTTAGTAGGTAAATTTGTGAGCTTTAGACACAAATTTTAATGATAAACCAACTGACTTCTTCCTTGCATCTCAGAATGTTGGGCTGTAGTGGTGCAGTAAGAAAAATCAACTAATTATTGCAGCATGTACATGCACACTTTCATGAATATGAATGTACAAAAGTGTCATGCAGAAACAATGAACATGCAACTTTCGAAGATGCATTAAATTTGAAGTCATACTGGTCTTAGAAATGAGCAACAGAGAGAAAGTGAGAGATGAGAGACAGAGAGTGCGGAAAAGCTTAGTGAAGCCCCAGGGGCACCGGCAGTAAAAATAGCTCTGACAGGTTCCTGCTTCACTGGCTCAGGTTTGTCAGGGGCTCTGCAAGGCCCTCCATCCCCTGCATCCCCTCCAGATACTGGACATGGATGGAGGAAGAAATAGGGGGAAAGAGCAGGAGGAGGATGAGGATTGGGTTTTATGGCTGGAGTGAAGTTTATCCCCAGGGAACAAGTTCATATTCTGGTGAGGTAAACTGGTGAACTTCCTTCAAACACTTTCTAAGCCTTTTTGTCCTAACTGGATTGAGGTGCCAATATAAATTAAAAGGGTCATATATAATTTTGTTGTTTTTCCTCCTAAGGTCAATTTATAATTGTTAGTTAAGTTTTTTGAGAAAAAAAATCTGTCCTGATTGTATTTTTATTTTGTTTTTGTTTGGTTTTTCATCTTTAAATGTTTTTAATGACCATTTTTCACCCTATTTTTGACCCTTACAATTAAACAGAACATTGTTTGCAGTTATGCCTTTTTTAATGCACAATGGATACAACACTTGTCATCACATACTCGTGAGCAGGTAGTTTGTCAAGCTTATAGTCCCCCTGAAATCAAAATTTAAGTTTTTTTTAGCTTTTATTATGAATATGTTAGCCCTAAGGTTAAGCTGGTGTGTTCCAAAACAATTACACAATTCGAATTTTCATGACATCCCTACGCACTTCAGCTTCTCATCAGATCTTCTGTCCAATCAAATGCTCTCTAGAATCTGAAGTCCTACACTATAAACAAATGCTGAAGCTGCTGCTGAACGGCTTTCCATAGACACGAATTAAGTTTTCGTGTTAGTGGCACGTGAAATGCAACAGCATAAGCACAGTCTGCTCTGGTCCAGAGACACGATAGCACAGAGTGGTTCATATCCGCGAGTCGGCACAGACCACAAAACGTATCGGACCCATTTGAATTCTGCACAGAATGCTGTATTTTAAAGAAACAGTTAGAGATTAGATGGAAACTAAAGCTTTACAGAGCTCAATGGCTCTGAACAAGCTGTGATATAAACTATTGGCTATTTTTAAAAAGGGGCAGAGCTGTTCTATATGCCCCACCCTATCTTCCTGTTTCAGAGGAAATTACATCAACACATTGAATAATGCTGTGCATTTCAAGCCACTTCAGTGGGCCTTTAATACAATGTTAACTGTCCCATCTTTTAGTGTTCTCTGTGCAAAACCTGTATTTACAATGTGGCAGGTTCACAAACTGAAACATGCCAAAACTTCAGTCACTCATCTCCATTTTTTTTTCATGTTTTACAGTTTTACTGTTGTCATTACTTCTGATGTTTTTGCTGCAGTCTTTTTTTAACTGTGGCTCATATAAGTTTTGAGTTCTGAAAGTTAAAGTTTTCACAGTGAATTCTTTTATCTCAAAACATCAAGAAAACTTGATTCCTTTTGATACGAGTCCTCATTAAACAGTTATAGTAAACAGTACTTTGAATTAAACTCAAATTTCCTTTTTGTTTTATAATTGTCTAATAATTGTTTGGATTTGATTTATGTTCGTATTCATTTATTTATTTGTTCATTTTGACATTCAAAATCTTCCCATTTATATAAAAAGAATACCGACTGCTAATTACAAATTTCTCTCCTTGTTATATCCATTTAATACATAATGCTATAACCCCTACTTTTATTCGTGAAAATATAATTGGACATTTATTCTAATTCTCTGTATTGCTGGAGTTTTTTTCTACTCCCATTGCCAAAGCTTTTTGTTTTGTTTTGATTTTTTGTTCTGTTTTAATCTACAATATCGCTACAGTGGAACACAATGTTTTTGAAGTATTTTTTGAAAAACTTTAGATTTTGAAATCACATTAACCATTTCAGTGTTTATTATGGACTGTCACTTTCCCATTTGCTTGTAGATGCTGATCTGATTTTTTTTTTAATCGGTATGTAACTGCATGACTGTGTATGGTATACACAGAATATGAATATGGTTCTCTCTCATAACTAAAAAAAGAGATATTATCCTACTGCTCATAAAACATTCACTACTAAGAGATATAACCAGTTTAAATGTAAAGGATTTCAAGCTGACTAGCTAAAGATGTTACTGTAGCTATACCTATTAATAGACACAGTACTTCCTTGAAAATAATTTCCAACACAGTGCCACAACAATCATAATGAAACAACCCTTCACGATAGATAATGCTTCACAATGAAGCTACGTGCAATTTGTGTTCAAAATAATACCTCACTCATCTGTTGAGTTAAAAAAAAACACTATCTCTGCCTCTGAAAAGCCAAGACAATGTTGTTTCTTGTTTTATTACAAGCTGTCACGTTCCCTTTTTGCCAGCAGTCTCTCCTCTTTTCTGTGTTTATTTATTTATTTATTTTAAATATGTGATTCCCTGGTTCGAGATTTAGCTGTTCCAAGTCAACCTTACTCACTTATTGTGACAACTAACCTATGCCACTTCCACACTATATACACGTCAAAGTAGCCAGAGCTACTTCTCTCTGTTTACGGATATGATGTGAAATGCTCCAGCATATACAATTTACAAGGAAAAAATCTCTCCTGACCATCTTAAATTTAAATCATTATTATAGGTTTATCTGAGAAAAGACACTATTTGGAAGATGGATTCTTTTTGCACTCTCATTATTAACATTTTGTTATTTTCAATTTAAAAAAATAAATAAACATATTTTAGCTTTAATTTTCTCCTGAAATACATTCCTCCTCACTTGAAATGCACCACTGTTTCCTAGGTGTCACATATAATACAGTATTATCTTTGTGTGATTTAATAATACCTGAACAAAGGGGTAAAAGAAATCCCAAAGGTATGCCCTGAAATAGAAAAGCTTAGATTATAAACTCCACAGTTAATAGCATTTTTAAACTTGTTTTCATCATTTATATTTACACTGTATTATGTTCATATTTTGTTATTGCTGTGCTATACATATGACCAGATTTCCTAAAGTACTGAAAGTCCCCCTGTTGTCAATAATTATATCCTTTAAAACACACATTTGATCACCAAAATGACATATTTAAATGTTTTTTTTCCTTGCCTCATTTAGTAAACCCATTTAAAAACCCCATTTAAAAAATTAGCTCCGCCTCCACTCACTTGCAAAAGATCGACTCGTTGATGATCACACGTTGATTCACGTTATTGGTTACAATGTAGTTTGTAACATCAGAAACACCAGCAATTTCAAACATCGTTTTTGAGGCTGTCTTTGGTTCGCTGCAGTTTTAAGAAGAAAATACTCAGCAGTTATGGTGTTGACTTATGAATTTGCACATGGTATGTCTTAAACCATATTAAAAACACCACATAGACATATAGACAACAATAAAAGCTTGATTTTCACCACGGAAGGACTTTAAATATAATAAAAAATGCTTTCTCTCAATGTGAGAAAAATAATTTTGTCTTATTCGAGCTGCAAGAACATAACCTAGGTAGGTATATTTATAACATTTTCACCCATGTTGTGCCAAATCCAAGAGGTAAAGGACATTGTGTTCCCAGTCCTTGTCAAATGAATTGAACTGCACTGGAGCATTTGCACAGCTGGTTCCACCCTCCGACTTTGACATAGTATTTTCCTGGAGAATGACTCTATAAAGTATTAATGAAGTGTGTCATGCAGGCTTGTGGAGGGAGGAGGGTGTGTGGCATTCATACGGTGCATGCGGTGAGAAAATATATCCAGGGCTTCGGCATTACACCCTTATCATTACCCTCTGTGCCTTCTCTTTACCTGGGTGGAACAAAACACTTGCAAATATCAGGCCCCATACCTCCTCTTTCCTTTTTAAATCCATCAATCTGCCCTGTCCCCATACCTGCCCCCATGGTGTTGACTCTCCCTGAGAAGTAGGACTGGACCACGCGAGCTCTTTAAACAATAATGAGCTAATAACAGCGGATGAATAGGATGACTGGAGGCAGAGAAAGCTCCACATGGCTTGGAGAGACAAAAATGACAATGGTGCAAATAGCGCAGGAAGAGGTCAAGAGACTAGGAGACTCTCTCTTTCTACGCAGGGAAGCACAGTGGGTTGAGAAGATCTATTGTTCTGTGTGTTTTATGCTTGCTCCCACTGTCATTGCCATTTAGCTCATATGGAACTTGTAATTGGATAGTTCACCCAAAAAAGAAAATTCTGAGCATCATGTCCTTCCAGATGTGTTTAAAAGATATTTTGAAAAATGTAAACAGCATTTCAGTCCATACAATGAAAGTCAACGAGGCAGGGGCCACCCCAGAATTATCCCAGCATAAAATATAAATGTAAGCAATGTTTCTTGCGCCATTTTCAGCAGTGGTGCTTCAATGAGATGCCAGGCATAAAAATCAAAATCAGAAAGAGCTTCATTGCCAAGTATGTGTAGGAAATGAGGATGAACCAGACAAATGAATCTTGTAGATGATTCTTTCAAACATAACTCCATATAAATCGCATCTCAACACTGAAGACTGAAGACCCCCAAATCAACACGCAGGACCCAAACTAAGAGAAACTATTTTGCGGCTCCATTCAGTACAAAACGACTCAGTATTTGCCCGCCTCAACTTCAAACCTCAGCCACAAGGGAGACTCCATTCATTTGCCAGCACACCAGAAGCTTCCCACGAGATCAATCGGGACCCGAAAAGACCTTCAGCAAATCAACGCACCTGGGAAATCCCTTTCTCCAAGCTAAGGACGTGACAAGGAATCTCCATTTAAAGACACAAACGA
Organism: Zacco platypus; assembly: GCA_038088235.1. Taxonomy (NCBI): domain Eukaryota; kingdom Metazoa; phylum Chordata; class Actinopteri; order Cypriniformes; family Xenocyprididae; genus Zacco; species Zacco platypus. The sequence goes on from CM076085.1 coordinate 29,317,134, forward strand.
CAAACGCTTGATGATCAATTCTCCAGATTCTATAGCTGAACTGGTGCATTGATATAAAGTCTAATAACCCCGGCTAAGCAGCGATAAAAGGGTTAAATTAATGATTGATGGTTTGCTCAGATCAGGTCTTATGAAATGCATATATTGCTAGAAACTTTCATCATCTCACTCTCTTAAAATTCATTTCTTTCCTCACATCCTTTCATTCTGCAACTAGTGTTAATGTGTGTGTGTGTGCGTCTGTTTGTGTTAGATTTTAGATAATGTGTTAGAATAATCAATAAAGTCTCATTTATATTTTTAAAGAGAAGTGTCTTTTGTTATGTGCTTTGAAATTTAATGTCTTAAGCTGCCAATCTATCTTACCTTGCTATTAAATAGTGTTTTCACGTTAGTTGGATATTCACATCCACTACAGAGCTTTATAGTTATGGCTGGACGATGGAACACTAAACGTTGGACGATTAATTTGCTTGGTCATAAAATAAGAGACTCTTTTAAAATTCCATATAAATTAATTAATAAGTTCATTTGAGCTAATTTGCGTACATATGTTTACACACAAATAAGGAATTTGTCTTGGCGACAGGAGCTTCCAGTGCAGAAGAAAGTTTTAATGAATGAACAGATATGTTATTTACAAGTGTACAGTTCATGTAATTTACAAATGTTCAATATTTAGATGTTTCAATTCTTTATATATCATACAAGAAGAAGTGTTTAATATACAATGTCTTGACTTGGTGCCTTGAATATCAACATTTTGTTATATGTGTAATTATGTAATTACTTTGTGGCAACTGTCATAAATTCAATTTCAATTCATAAATGGAACTGGCTGTAAATTCACAAAAACGATGCATGGATGCTGGCTATGATGCTACCATCCCTCACTGTCCTGCAGAGGCTTACACATTTATAGGCTCCAACATCTACATGGCACATCCTGATTTTGCTGAGATAAATACGTTCCTGGACCAGCGTGTTTTGTTGATCCTGGAACAATATTCCAGTCTGAAAATTTTGTCCTAACAATATCTTTACCCCTAAACCTAACCCTACCCATAACTTCCCTCAAATTAGAAGGAAATGATATGAAATTAATAACACTGATATAAAAGCACATAACCCTGGTTGCGATCTTAAACTTGACATAATCTGTAAACTTGTCCCTCAAATCTGATTGGTTGATTGGAATGTTCTACTTGGTACTTAGATGTTGTCAAAAATTATACACATACTGTACTGTACCTTCTTGCAGCTGTAAGAACTTGACAGCCAACCACCCGTACTACTCCCACATTACACACACTCTTAGAACCCAATCAGATTGCCAAATGCCACCATCTCATATGAACTAAATTGAAGGGTAAAGCAAAAAAAAGAAAAGGTTCCCACTGTTATTTGCCACTGTTCATGAAATGATGGCACTTTTGACAGCAGATATTTAAATGACCTAAGCCTTTGTCTGGCTCGGATCCCATTTCTTTTTCATTTATGAAACAGGTGGTGAATGCTAAATGGCATTAATCCCACATGATGTTTCATTCAGTGGGCCCCTTAACGTCTGGAGTCTGACACTGACACTCTCTTTATGTTTGTAACACACAAACCCCAGAGAGCTGTCAGTGAGAGACGATGAAACGCAAAGATGGAGAGGGCGGGTCCATAAGAAAGGACAGAGACTTGAATTCACATCTTAGATTGGTTCCAGTGGTACCATCCATGTCAGTGATGAATCCCGATTACCTGTAAGTGCTTGCAGTGAAACAGCAGTGTAGTAACAGATTGGCTCATAATCATAGCTCCACACCACACCTGATGGTGTCTAATGAAGAAATCAAGCTCGTTCCACTCTTCAGGGCTTTCTAAAATATAAGACTAAGCCTATTTTAAGCTGGAAGAGTGAGTTTAGTCAAATTACAGAGCTGTTACTGTCTGTTTGCCTCTAGCTCTGACCTTTAAGGTTCAAATCATCATTTAGTGACCACACCATATTTTGACAGGCGATGCTTACATCTTATTACTGCACCATTACTCTCTGTCTGCCAGGGCAGACTTTTTCATGTGAACTTTGGATACCAACCAATTAATATTTTAATTAAAATATCTGTCTGCTGACAGGAGTTTGTTTTTCTCCTTTGAGGCAATACGTGTTTGTCAATATTGTCCACTTGTGGCTCTAAATTGCTCAGTAACCTCAGTAATTAATTTTATGCTATTGACAGAAGGTAATTAATTAAACTCTGATTAATTTCTTTGAGCTTAAAGACTTCCAAAACATCCTGTAAAATTATTAGGAGAGAGACACTGTTCTGAGCTGTGACCCACATCTGAAAAGTGTTCTACAACTCTTTTTTTTTTTAAATCGCTGATAAATAAAATACAATTTCCTTTTTATTTTTATTTTTTAAATTTACTCTCTTTCTATGCTTATTATGCATGTTGTGTACCAAAAGCCAATATATTCGTAAAGTGAGATCAAAGCATGTCAGAATCAAATATATAATGGGATATTTCAGCATCCAAATTTGTGTACGATGAATTTCCTCCTTCAAGTCAGTCAGCATCAATATGCTGTTACATCAAAGCACCTCCAGGCATCGTACTGGAGTTTCCCCCAACAATAAACTAATATTGCCAGGTTAATGTATAAATCACGGTAGACTTCGGAGGCTTTTAGTGTTTCCCACAAAGACTGTCAAATGTCTGAGTAATCATTGGTCAAACATTAGAAATGGATTGATGGAAAAATGTGTGGGCAAATTTAAAGGAATTATTTCAGCATATAAACTGCAGCAAATAGCCTTGAATTTCTTAAGACTAAATACAGTTTGTTTTGTTACTTAGAAGGATCTGCCTGTTTGTTTTGCCATATAGTTTATTAACCGTACTTTGCCCTCAAACACTGCAGATTGTGATGTTCTCCACATTGTATGATTCAGAGGTGGCCTTGTTTCACTGTTACATTACCAGCTTGGCATTCTCACAATGTGGCATCTCTTGACATTTATATAACAATACAATGTGCATCCAAACAACTTCAGTGGTAAAAGCAAGTACAACAGAAAAATCAGCAAAGAAAATGAATTACAAAGACGAATAAGATTATATTATATGGGTATGTGAGAGAGAGAGAGAGAGATGGTAAATGTGCTTGATGAGAAGAAAACTTTTCTTCTGGAAAATGTAACTTTCTATTTCCTGTTCACTCAGACAGCTGTTTATGCAAAAAGCAACCATGGAAATGAGATGCAGAGATCATTTGTATCCATATTTTAAAAGATAGAAAGACAGAGAAAACAGGAAACGGGCAAGCAAGCTCACAGTTTGAAATACACTACACTGAAAGCTACTCATCTTGAAAAAGTAATTCGGTAAATTGAACAAAGGCACTTTGGCTACACATGGATGAGTATGATGCAAATGAAAGGCCATTACAAATATGGCCCGCATACAGTGTTCCAATCTTGCCTTCCTAAGAAGCCCAACAACAGGACTAGAAGTGACACATCATGTCTGATCATTGTAGTCAGGCAATTGACCCAAAATGAAAACTCGTCATCATTTACTCACCCTCATGTCGTTCAAAACCTGTGTGATTTCCACAGATGAAAGGAAGTCACACAGGTTTGGAACAACAAAAGGGTGAGTAAATGATCACATAATGTTGATTGTTGGCTAAACTATCTCTTTAATTTTCTGTTTTGAAAAAGTACAAATATGTGTGTGATTTTTCTGTTCAGGGAGCTTCTTGGTTGTTGTGACTGAGTGCTCCCAGCCAGCTGTTAAAATGATTTGTTCCTGCTAAAAGCATCTTGGGAGTGGTGTCACATATGCTAAAGATTCTATTCTCATATGATCACTCGAGGCAGTGATATTGTTAGAGATTAAGAACTGCGCTCAGCCTGAGACCGTAACATTCTGAGTTACTGTTAATGATCCCGTGAGCAGTGATAGTATAGATGCTATAGACCTGGTCCTCACCTGTGAATTGGTGTAGTGATAGTAATTTCTAGATGGGACGCTATTAACGTATTATATGTATTAGCAACTGGGGGTTGTGTAAAGTATTGTATGTATCGTATTGACATCTGGAGGTTCTCTGAATTGTCACAAATGGAAAAGTCAGATTAGTTTTGTGATTTGTATTTAGAATTTCCATGACAGAAATTAATTTATTCAAAAAGAATGCATTAAATTGATCAAAAGCAACAGTAAAGACTTACAAATTTAACAATATATTTTTCAAACAAATTTATAAATTGATCAAATAATTTCTTTTAAACTTTCTATTCATCAAAGAATCATCAAAAAATGTATCAGTTTCAACAAAAATATTAAAGGCTCACTGAAGTGCCTTGGACCATGCAGCATTATTCAGTGTGTTGAAATTCAACGGAAACAGGAAGACAGGGCGGGACATATCGAACAGCCCCTCCCCTTTTTTAAAATGGCCAATAGTGTTTCGTTTATATCACAGCTCGGTGAGAATCTTTGAGCTCGGTAAAACCCCAGTTTCTTTATCATCTCTAACCGTTTCTCCTCCATGTAACTTTAAAATATAGCATTCTGGTCAGAATTCAAATGAGTTTTGTGGTTTCCCCCGACTCGCTCATATCATCTACTCTGTGCTCTCCTGTCTCCGGTCTGGACTAAACAGAAGATTTGACTGAAGTTGAAGTGTGTGGTGATGTCATGAAAATCTGTGGTATATTTTAGCGGTAGAGTGAGATTGTAAGTTTTGAATGCTTATATCTCCTAAATGCAAATTTTGCAATTGTTTTAGAACACACCAGCTTATTCATAACCTTAAGGCTAACATATTCATGATAAAAGAAAAAAAAAACTTAAATTTTGATTTCAGGGGGACAAACAGCACAACTGTTTTCAAATTTGATAATAATAATAATAATAATAATAAGTTTCTTGAGCAGCATATCAGTTTATTAGAATGATTTCTGAAGGATCATGTGACACTGAAGATAGGAGTAATAATGCTGAAGATTCAGCTTTGCCATTACAGGAACAAATTATATTGTAAAATATATTAAAATAGAAACAGTTATCTTGAATTGTTGTAATAGTTTTGGTGAGCAAAAGAGACGTCTTGTTGGTGCATACGGTAGGAGAGAAATACGAACTCAAACATTCCAGACATACCTTTAAAAACAAAGCTGGTGAGGGTCAACAGTTCTTGATAATGTGGAATATTCTAGTTTTAGCAGTATAGTATAGCCATTTGAACTATCATTACCACTAGGTGTATGTTTTGACAGGAAATTTAAAAATGTGGTTACAAAACAACTCTCAGCTGCTAGTTTTCTCCCTCCCTTTGTCACTCTGAGAAATGGACACTTGGGATGTTGAAACAAGGACTACTAGGATACTGACTCCAATTAATTTTTTTGCTGATTATGTGCCCTGACTCAAGCACTTATTAATTTGGTCCTACAAGTACTGTACCAGGTATAACAACAAAAAAAGTGCACGCTGTTTTCTCTGGAGTGGCTCAGGTGGATCACCAAGAATGTATTCCTGGATCAACATGTTTTGTTAACCCTGGAACAACATTCCTATCCAAAACATAGTCCTAAAAGTATCCCTTCTCCTAAACCTAGTCCTACCCATAACTTATCCCTAAAATGAGAGAAAATAATAAATTAATAAAAATGGTGTAGAAGCCCCTTAACCCTTGTTGCAAGCCAAAACTTTTATACAGATATTAACTGTCTCAAATCTGATTGGTTGATTGGAATGTGGTTCCAGTATCAACAAAGATGTTGATCCAGGAACATGTTCAACTTGGTGACATCAAGCTCACTTTTATGGCCTAAAGCGCAAACAGAGAATGTGTGTTTTTTTTTTTACTCACTGTTTGGTGAGCTGTATAAAGTTAAAATTGGTTTTATAGAGACAAACAAAGTGATGATGCACAAATGGTTACCTGTGTCAGTATACTGAAGGTCATATTTCAAGGTCCTTGGACTAACACAATGTTACTTTTTACTGTATTTTTATCAAATAAAGACAGCTTTGATAAGCATAATTCAGTTAACTGACCCCAAATTATTTTAACGTAATATTACTGCCAAGTAACACCATATGAGACTGAACAGATTATTCTGAAATAACAAAGAGTTGTTGTACTTTCGAGCTCATATGTGAGCCCAAACAACAAGAAATAAAAGCATGTCTATGGAGAAAGGGGATGAGAAACGGGACATGGTAAGATTGAATGGCACCTTCACTTTGCCTGGAAAGGAATGAAGATCTGTTGTCAGGGCAACAGCAATCAATTAAAAGCTCCAATTTCTTGTGGAGCTCTTTGTCTTTGTTTTCCTTGTTAGATCTCAGTCCACACAATACAGTTGTGATTATTGCATCACCATAAATGTCTGAGAAAATGTATCCCTTAATGAACAATTACATCATTTAAGACAATACTGCAATTGTTTGAAACAATTGAAACATTTGAAACAATAAATAGTTTATTTTGAACTGAATGTTATCACTGATTGTGGCAACATGTTTACCCAATAATTGCATCAACTTAATACTGTACGTATGAAATGATTGTGAAATCTGAAAAGCATTTTTAATAATGTTTATTATTAATAGTAGTATTCACTCATTCATTCATTTTCTGCCGCTTATCGCGGGGGCAGCAGTCTAAGCAGAGATTCCCAGACTTCCCTCTCCCCAGACACTTCCTCCAGCTCTTCCGGGGGGACACCGAGGCGTTCCCAGGCCAGCCGAGAGACATAATCTCTCCAGCGTGTCCTAGGTCTTCCCCGGGGCCTTCTTCCGGTGGGACATGCCCGGAACACCTCCCTAGGGAGGCGTCCAGGAGGCATCCGAAACAGATGCCCGAGCCACCTCAGCTGACTCCTCTCGATGTGAAGGAGCAATGGATCTACTTTGAGCTCCTCCCGAGTGACCGAGCTCCTCACCCTATCTCTATGGGAGCGCCCTGCCACCCTGCGGAGAAAGCCCATTTCGGCCGCCTGTATCCGGGATCTCATTCTTTCGGTCATGACCCAAAGCTCATGACCATAGGTGAGAGTAGGAACGTAGATTGACCGGTAAATCGAGAGCTTCGCCTTGCAGCTCAGCTCCTTCTTCACCACGACAGACCGGTACATCGAAAGCATTACTGCAGAAGCTGCACCGATCCGTCTGTCAACCTCACGCTCCTTCCTTCCCTCACTCGTGAACAAAACCCCAAGATACTTGAACTCCTCCACTTGAGGCAGGAGCTCTCCACCAACCTGAAGAGGACAAGCCACCCTTTTCCGACTGAGAACCATGGTCTCAGACTTAGAGGTGCTGATCCTCATCCCAGCCGCCTCACACTCGGCTGCAAACCGTCCCAATGCACACTGGAGGTCCTGGCCCGATGGAGCCAACAGGACAACATCATCCGCAAAAAGCAGAGATGAGATCCTATGGTCCCCAAACCAGACTCCCTCCGGCCCCTGACTGCGCCTAGAAATCCTGTCCATAAAGATTATGAACAGGACCGGTGATAAAGGGCAGCCCTGCCGTAGTAGAGTCCAACAGTTGTAGTAGTAGTAGTCCAATAGTAGTATTTTTGGACGTTTTTTACATATCAAAAAGACAGAAAAACTCATTTCCCTTTCAAGGGAACTCATGCTGTGTCGAGAGTTTGACGCAATGGGAATGCTTTGCATGAGTACGTCATGCAGCACATGTGAAATCTGTCCAATAGCATGACAGGACGTCAGAGGAATTGACGTTGCGAACAGGAAATAAAAGGCACGCTCAAACAGAACCACATTTGGCTTCTGTGTCTTCTGTAGCGCTGTGTGTGATCGAACATCTTATTTGGTGTTGTTTGTCCACATATCAATCCCTCATTTTTCTTGTGATGGCTTCTCAGCATTTCAGACTGTGTGTTTCTCCCTGCCCGCGCTATATTACGGGTGGAGATACACACAGTTTGTATGTTGTTTGTTTGGGTAAGGAGCATGCACAGTCAGCACTCGAGGGTGTGCATTGTGAGCAGCTCCCGCTGGAAACACTTTTTGACTCCTGACACTCTTTGATGAGGGTGCTCAGCCTTGCGTTCCCCATGGTGTGTGTCCCGCTGCGGCTGCGGCTCAGCGGCGATCCAAGTCATGGGGATCACAAATGGATCTGACAGAGGGGTTAGAGACAGGGCACTACCTTATCTCTGCCCTCACCTGCCAGATCCAGCGCTCTTTCCCAGAGTTCAGAAGCACGCGCTGCGGTTTCTTTTGATCTGGGTGGAGTGCCGGTGAAAGCTTTTTAACATCCCTAAAGTTCCCACTGTGGTGCCCAGTTCCTTTGTACTGTAGGCTTTCTGTCCTCCTCCCTTCGGGGGCCCAGACCAGGAATGCAATAATCTGCTCTGCCCAGTGTGGGTGTTAGATGCGTATGTCGACAGAGCTGCCCTGTGCTACAAGTCCAAACAGTTATTTGTATTTTACAGGTCTCCCGGGTGGGTTCCAGCGGGACTCGGGTACCAGTCTCGTAGTGCTGGGACTATTCTCTCACACTACAGGGATTTGTCATTATGGCAGTGAGGGTATTCTCGTTCCCATTGCGTCAAACTCTCGACGCAGCGCGAGTTCCCTTGAAAGGAACGTCTCGGTTACGACTGTAACCTTAGTTCCCTGAAGAGGGAATGAGATGCTGCATCGTTCTGCCATACTTCCGGCATGCCTTTCAGCAACTACTTCAGACTTTCAAAGCTAATGTGGTTCTGTTTGAGCATGCCTTTTATTCCTGGTCGCGACGTCACTGCCTCTGACGTCCCATCACGCCATTGGACTTATTTAACACGTGCTTCATGACGCACTCATGCAAAGCGTTCCCATTGAGTCAAACTCTCGACACAGCGTCTCGTTCCCTCTTCAGGGAACTAAGGTTGCAGTCGTAACAGAGATGTTTTCAGCCCCAGCTTTGATATATTCATTTTGCTTATTTTTTCTAGCACCTCTTGTGGACACAAATGAAACTACAGGTAAACTGTCAGTTTACAAATTGAAATCTCACAATAAAGGGAGCAACATAATTATTTTTTAATTATTTATAATTTTCTTTTTTAGATTTACTCTAATTTATTATAACATTGGCATACAGTCAAGTATCCAATCGTACAGCACTAAGTGGGTTTGCGTTGCGTTTGAGATACAAAGATGACCAAACATTCCCCATCTGCTTTTACAGTGAAGCCAGGACTCAAAGCAGTCAGAGCGATCACTCAGCCCATGCAATCATCAGAGGTACAAAGCAGTACATTTCCCTGTTCCCTTAAAACCTGTGCAGACATCATATACATGATAGGGAGAAAGGGACATGAGTTTCAAGTGCAGTCAACAGAGGTGTGTGATAAGAACCCAGAGGTGCCAATTTGTCCATTGCAGCACACATACCAAAAGTATGCAAATGCCCGGGTCCTGCTTTTGCATTGAAGAGGCATCGTCAGAGTGCACATGGTCACAACAAATCAATAGTGCTTACAAAGCCCCCTCTGCATCTAGCAATGTAATTTAGACTGGGTCCTAATAGTTAACGTTTGCCTAGATAGGCTAATGCATAAACAGCTTTAAAACGAATGTGCTTGAGAATGGCAGACCTTCTTTAGTTAAACAATGTCTTTGTCACATTCACCTCCGAGAGAAAGTGAATTACAGTACTGTGATTAAGGAGCCAACACAGTGCAAACTAAACAACACATTCAAAACAGTCTTTGCCTATAAAAATATGCTTCCCTTTGAACACAGCCTTTTTAGACCTTTGAAGCATCTTCTCTCCTCTCAGTGAAAAAAAAGTATTCTACATGATTAAAGGGGTCATAACATGAGAAATCAAATTTTCCTTAAAGGAGCCACGAACAAATTCCATTGAATGATAAAAGCATTGAAGAGAATGCAGAAATCGTGTTGTATAGATAAGATGACTGCATTCACACGCTCAAGACACTGTCTGTCATCTGCTCAAAGCTCATTGCAACCTTTCATGTGACAGGAGTAGATCTAAATAAAATGCAATAATCAACACTTCACGATTAGTTAGTCTTGAATGCTGTAATAGTAAATACATAGCAAGGTTGCACATACAATGCTTATTTCATATGCAAACATGTCAGCCAATCACAGCAGTAGGTGTTTACAATGAAATCTCACAGCAGACACGCCCCTTCAAACAGAGGATTCAAATCAGAGGGCTGAAGTCACGAGACAAAATACCCATTTATTTCTCAGGAAACAATATAAAATAATAGTAAAAAAACTGTTCATGACCCCTTTAATCTTTTTACATATAAAAGATTTGTTTGTACCATTAAAACATCCTTCAATTGACCCTTCGCAAACAGTTTGATTGACAGCCGATCTCACCAATCATAATGCTGAATCCGCCATTTTGTCTTACAAAAGCAGTCAGGGGAGTTAGTAGATTAACATTGGTGAACTTGAACTTCAAAAATTATGTGTATTCACGTCTTTCCACACTTCAAACAACATTCCTTCTGACGTCCATTCATGTTTGTTTGATTTTATAAATGAACTAGTATGAAGAGATGGTCGGTTCACGAGCTGCTTGAAGGAGCTACAGCGATCTGTCACGACACATTAAAGAAACACTATACAGTATTTATTGTTTAAACTTATTTTAAAAAATTACAATATATTAAATATGAAACATTTGATGTATTTTTCACTGCGTGATAACATGATGTGTGGCGTGAGAGCGCGTGGCTTGTCGGACAAAGCAACAGTAACTATAGTCTTTGCGAAGGGTCAATTGTCATAGCTTAATACATCCTCCTCACTAGGCAAAGTGTAATGGAGAGTTTGCAAAGGAACTTTTGTTGAAAGATGAAGCAGCTAAATATACTGGATCTGAGAGCAACTATCGCAAAGAGTAAATAAACAATTTCATAATGCTTTGACTGTAAATGACAATTTTACATTGTTTTCAAAAACACTCACTCATGTGTAATAGCAGGGGCCCTGATACTTTTTCCTATGTAACAATGTTATACAATCATAATTGTTTGTGTAAAACATTTTATTTTTATTAACATTAGAAGTGAACAGGGCAGTCGCTACAGGGAAGAAAAGTGGTGACGACTCTCAGGTAGAAATGAAACCCCCTCCTTCACAAATGCAATTTTGTTCATTTCTTTTTTAAAGGATGTGTTCAGTTTGCACGACTAATTATTTTTCTCTTCCTCTTTTCTTTCAGATATCACTCTTATCCCTCTGAGTAGAGTGGTATGTTCAGACCCTAAACTAATGAAAAGTGAAGACCAGCCTCGTGGGGAAAGATCTAATTTCAGTGTTGAGTAGCTAATCTCCTGGTGAGGGACACCAGCCTTTCCAATAAGGAGAGGAATGTTGGGCCACAGCTAATAATATAAACGTCAATACAAAACCGCTAGCATGATTAAAAAAAAATAAAAAATACTGAAGAAGAATAAAAACAGACTTACTAAAACTTAAACTAAAAATTATTTGTATATAGTCGTTAAGAGTGTGTTTCTTGATCCAAACCATACATTAGATGATGGATTTGATGTACACAGATACTGCAGGCTCTGTGAATACTGCACTGGTACAAAACAGTATGCCTGTTTCACAGATTGTCAACTTCCATTTTTCTGTACTCTCTCATGAGTCTTGAAATTTTGCCGAAGAGAAATGGGGGAGTAGATGGAAAAAGATTCACAAACTGACAGCAAACAGTCAGTCCAATTCCATTTTAATGTTTTTTTTTCTTTCTTTCTTTTTTTGCCAAGTACCAAAGTAAAGCAGCCATGAACACAGCCAATAAGCAGAGCCAGCAGGCTTGTAGGCATATCTATGGTCTGCTGGTTAACTGGAAGCGGCTGGTCTTTGTGGTCATCTCTCACTCAAAAACAGAACTTTTGACATTGCCCTCAATGGGGAAGAAATACTGCTGTTTCACATATTCATATGTAGACAGCCATTCTGGACTGTAACTTAACTACCTTATCTTTCAGCTGCTTTCAAAATAGAGTAGCTTTTCCAATAAAGCTTTTGCCCAACAATTACTGTTGCATGGAAAGCTCAACCGAAAGTCACATCTCTCCTTTTAATGTGACTTTGTTTGCGCACACAGCTTTACTGCCAAGTGAGCTGTGAGGAAATAATCGAATGTGCTTGTCTAAACAGTTCTCTTTCTCATAAGTCTGAATCATTCTAGTGAATTGGTCATCCAAAACGCTTCACTCTTACATAGTTTATTCATTCAAGTGAATCAGTTAATGTAAAAGAACATTTTAAAACAATGACTCATTGATTTGAGTCACTGTACGGTAATTACAGTGTGTTTGATTTGATTGAAATTATTTTTGAACAGCTGTCTGAAAGTTTGAGAACCACTGAGCAAATACCATGCAAGTAAAAAATAAGTGAAAACAAAGACAGTGAAAAACTTGATATATTTCTGCAAATCTTAATACAGTTACTATTCAATTGATTTAATACATTAAAAAAATCATTTTAGTCTAATGTAACTTTAATGATTGAAAGACAAGGTTTTGTACATGATGACCCTTCCATTCCCCTCATGTGTGTGAAAGTATTGAGCCACACTGGACCCCTGAAACATTACTCCTGTGCCTGCTAAACCTTCCTGCAGGTCTTTTGCAGTGACATGGAGGTTTGTTTTGTATTCCCGGCCAGTCTACCAGCAGTTGCATTGGAGATTTTTCTTGCTCTTTCAGATATTGCCTTGGTTTTGACAGTTCCTCTTAACTTCTATTTTTTGACAGTGAAAACTGAAAGTGGTTCAATATATTTTAGATTCAGCTTTGTAAGGGTTAAATCATTTTATCTTTACGGCTGCTTAAAAGCCTGTGCCAATATTATGCTTTTTTGGATATTACCTTTCATACAATGTGTAATATAGCTGTTTGTGAATGTAAAAGGTCTGCAAGTTTTAAAGTGTACAATAAATAAAGTCAAACAAAGTAGGCTCTTGGAAAGGAGGGGTTTAAAAGAGACTGAATCTTCGAACAAACTATTTTCAGACACTTTGAGAAATGAGGAGATGTGCAATGAATATTATGAGAAAATTAAAGTGTTTTCCGAACTTCAGCCCTGTTTACACATGGTATTTTATGCATTTTGGTTGATCGGATCACAAGTATAGGCACATACCTGTTTATATCTGGTATTTTAATCCATCTCTTTTGTCCACTTCCAACCACTTCTGTCCTGATTTCTTCGACGAGAGGGTAGGCGGGTAAATGTATGGTTTTTTTTTAAAGATCTTTCGATCTAATGAACAGAATAAACTTGCACAATTTACATATGAATGCACCCAGAGATGACGGAAATACATACTTAGAGCATCAGCTTTCATTTCTGCTCTGATAGTCACAAGACCACGGCGAACGCTGTGAGTGTGTGTTAGAAATCAGGAATGGTGAGAGAACATTGTGCTTGATAAGTTTTTTGTCTTCCAACCAAACTTGGGTCTCCAGTGAGAAAAGTTTAAATCCCATCTGGCAAGCGTGCTTCCCATAATGTTTGAGCATTCGGTCAGAAGGTGGAGAGTAGGCGGTCTTTAGCGGCTGTTCAAACACATTCAACCACATGAGGTTTTACACTATGAAAGGAATCTGATCGAATGCGTTTTCAACTACCTCTGGAAATAGTCGAAAGTAAATGCTTTAGAACTGGTTTACACCTGCATTTAGCGTCATCCACTTGTGATCTAATTGACCAAAATGCATCTTAATACCAGGTTTTAATAGGGCCTTAAATGCATATAAACCTATTGCAGGGGACCTCAAAAACAAATAAGGAACCTTTAATATTGGCATTTTAAGCACATCACCCCAAGTGGTTTGAAGAGTCGACTCTGAAACAATCATTGGCTGACTGGGATTAAGGTCTGAACTGGTATATTAAGTTCTTTTAAAAAGTAAAAATAATTTAATCTGTAATTTAGGCTAGATGTTTTAGATGGTTAAGTACAATATGTCTTTTCACTTTACAACAACAAACAATGGAATTTAGTCAGAATTTTACTCATATTTGGTTTAAATTTAACTGATCAAGATTGAAACTGTTACCTAGTTAAGATTTTCTCCACTCTATGATTCTGATAGATAATAAATAAAACAGGCAGGCACCAAAACAAGTTCAACGGAACAGCAATAATGAAGCATACAACTAGATCTTGAGATTCAGTTCTGTGATGTTTAAATAAAGTAAACCAGCTGAGAGGAAGAGTTACACAGGAGTCTCCAATTCTTGAATGACTTTCTCTTCTTAAAATCTAGGTAAGAACTGATAAGGCAGACTTTCATCAGACACTGAAATCCTATATTTTCAGTTTCCAGAAGAGTAATATTGATTCTCCTTCTCTTACACTGTTACATGTACTTCTCTGTGCCATACTATGAAATGACAAAAGCCACCATTTCAGTTTATTCCTCCCATATGAGATTAGTGGCACACATAAAAATGCGTCATCAGAAAGCTCCTGAAGCAATGTGTACTTTTCTCACTGATTCTCTACTTTGAGCCTGATTCTGAGGCAAAGAAACTCTAGGCAAAATTAAATTGAGAAATACAGGAATGTCAAAAAAAGCTGGCTGTTTTGAGAAGTATAAACTCGGGGTGCTGGAGAGTATTGAATAAGTTGGAGTGTGCAGGTCTCTGTCCAGTTTCTATAATCAGCACTCCAGATTGCCATAGGCTTTGTTTGTTTCATTAAATCAAAGGTGTGGGGCAGCATTGCTTATTAACTGTAAACTGTTCTTGTTCCCCACAGGACTATTATTTCATTTTATTTTATTTTTGACTCTTCATTTTTAACAGAGGGCAGAGTTACTTGTATTTACACTTGTTTAGTTTAGTTTAATTGGCTTTCTTCACACTTGAACAACCACTCAGATTTGTCAAACTTAGCAGACAAATAGAGTTCCTAATAGAATTAATGTAATCAGAATAACTCTGCATAGGAGTGTGCAGTGCTCAATACTAGGAGAAAGACCCATTTTCTCTGTTTGTATTCGATTCATTACAGCACACTGGTGTGAAACAGTAAGTACACAACATGAAAATGAAGACCAATAAGGACACTACCAGACACATTTCTGGGGAATTGGAGGGTCTAACAACTTTGTAGTGTGCCAGCATAAGTGATGATAAAGCAGTCGTCGATGATGAGAATGAGTTATCTGAGTTATCTGAAAAACAAGTCAATAAAAAACATTTTCTGTGAATCTATAATTGAAATATCACTATTTCAAGAAAGGCCAACAAATTATTTATAAGCAATGGTGCGACTGCTACTGCGACTGAAGTGTTTTCTAATTTGTTTATCTTCATTATTCCTGAAAAAAAAATGAACCAAGAAAAAAATGTGGTTGCTTTATAATACAAAACAGAATGCAGTATTTATCTTTTATTATGTATGAGGGGAACTACAGTATGTAATAGTATATGTGCAGCATATATGCAGTAATATTTACTATAATGTATATCGTTCAGTATACTGGACTTTTGGATGAGATGAAATTTGATATTTCGATCCATAAATTGCAAAATAAGAAAAAAAAAACATTCCCTACTGTGAAATGAATATAATAATAACTGTATGTTAATTATCCAGCCACACGCAATGTGGTTAGTTAGTCGTTTCACTTTTTCTAATGGTACAGTCAAGGACCCTCTTATCTCCAAGTAATAATTCTGCCTTGCTATAGGAAATTTGATAATTCCCACTTCTGAAATCATGATTACGAGCTCATCGAAATGGGAGGGAGTTCATGTGCAATTTTTACCAAGGAAACCCATATTTACGATAATTCAGACAGTACATGACGGCAGCACGAGACCATTTCTGTCAGACTGGTGAGAGTGGCCTTGGCTGGCAACATTCACAATGTATTATGGGTGGTTTTTCCCCCTGTTTTCTCCAGTCAGGTATCACTGATTTTATTTATTTATTTTCATCTATCTACTCTATAGGCAGCTAAGTTTTATTGAAAGCCCATTTTTCCAGTGGTGAGTACTCATTTAATGCAGGATTATCAATAAATAAATAAATAAATAAGCTTGACCTAGTGATAGAGGTGTCAACCACCAATCTCACCAGTTAATTTTATTTCAAATCTTACCAAAAACATGTTCCCACGAATTACAATAAATATTTCCTATGAATGAGTGTAGCCTGAACATGGCTGTTTCCACACACTGTCATTGTCTTCACTATTGCTTGTTAAACTAGATTACTTAAATCCAACACCCTTGTTGAAGAATTTTCCATGAAACTAAATTACTCCACAGTAATACAAGTACTGTAGAAGGCTTTGTGGGCAAGGACACAACTACTGGCTCTGATTCTGTCTTTTGCTACCTCAGGACACGGCTGTCACATTATGGAACTCTGTTAGTTCAGTTTTTTGTCCAACACAAAACCAGCATTATGAAATGAAGACATGGAGGTAACCACAGCCAAGGCAGAAGCCTCAGGTAACCAAAGAAAATTCCACTGTCAAGCATTTGTGGGATGGAAGGCTGGAATTTCGTTTACAGCTCAGTTGCCCTTAAAACGAACCGACTAGATAAAGATATAGGGAGCAGAGCAGAGGTGTAAATGGGATTTCTATTTTTTCCACGCAGTTGAAAACCACTCTATGTGCAACTCAAAGGCCAGGGAAGTAATTATAGAGATGAGCAAATGTACAATGGTATACAACTGTATCACGCTTTAAAATTGTGCTATAATTTAATAACCAGTTCATCCTGACTTTCATCTTAATTATTCTTGTCTTCCACGAAGAAAAACCTTCATTCGCTCAAAAATGGCTAAATAGTAGTAAATGAAAATGAAATACAAATGTAGGTCTGCTCTATTACAGTAATTTAATTTATCTAGCATTGAGTATCATATATACTCTATTTATCCTGTTCCTGTTTCTGTTCCTGTCTCATTTATTTTAATGGTTTCAGAGCTCTTGTGAAAGTCTGGCCCAAAACTCTATTATACTGTCTTAATCAATAATAATGATGGAAAAAAATCAATGATCACTACATAGAAAGCAAATTATAAAGCAGAGTTCTTCTGAATTATTCTTTCTCATTCTGACTGAATGTCTTTGTGCTAGCATCCGTTTATCTTATTTTCTTCCTATAAGACTACAGCAGATTATGAGGTAGCACAGGTGATAGGAAAAAGGAGACTTCTGGAAATGGAGAAGATGATACACCGATATTGGACAGCAGCCAGTAATCCCTCTTTTAGAGTTGTCTACGCTCTCTGTGAATTAGAAAATAAATATTGACTGATCGTTTCATTTGAGAGATCAAAATTGTTTCTTTTAAATACAAAGAAGTTAATACTCAAACTTTGGTGGGATGCAAATGCATGTATTTTTCTTCGATTGACTCAACTGATTCCTCAGCTATGGTCCATATGTCATAATTTCATTAGTTATGACTGTCTATAGATTCAACCTGTGATTGGCACAGGCAGTTAATGTGTGAGTGACCCCACACTCACACCCATCGTCTCCGTCTGTTCACCTTAATGCCTGCCTATCTTTGGCCTTAATTGAACTGAGACATGTGCAACAGAGCTGTCTCATCTCCCATCTCTTATTCATTAAAAACCCTTTAATTGCACCCAAGAGTTTGCAGATACTCAGATATCTAACTATCTGCCTCCAACTGACACGGATTGGCTCAGATGGCACATTCATTGTACAATCAGCAAGTAAAACCCATTATTTGTATAAGACAAGTTGCACATTTAAACAAACATTTGAAAGAAAATAATGTTCCCACACTGTCTCTGAGCAATTCAGATCATAAAGTGTGTTTTATCAGGCGTTTCACTCTTTCACATGAACAGCTTGAGTATCAAAGCTGAGTTTTTTGCCTCTGGCAGCAATAATCTAAGCTTGCATACTGCAGATCACACTGATCTTTGGAACATACCTCATTTGCAGAATCTCTCGGTTTACTGCACTTCAGTTACTCAAAGGCTAATTCCAAATGCGTGCTTATTTATTGTCTGCCAAACACTGCTAGGATTTGTACCTAACCCAATAAAAGCTGTAACAACCACCTGCCTGCTTGATTGCCCGCTCATGGAGGTTAAAAGGGCCTTCACACTGAGTGCGATTAAGCGACGCGAATGTATGATGCGATGACGAAACAATAGATCCTCTAGTACAGGATTTAAGATAAATATAGCGTAAATATAAAGTTACGAAACTTAATTTTCGCCATAACCCAAATCGATTACATACCCCAAATTAATTATATCTCATGTTTAACCACCATCTTCATGAGAGCCAGCAGCAAATTCCAGAAGAACTGGCCAAGATTAAGCTGCTCTCTGTGGGTACATGAGCACTGAATGGCCGCTGACAGCCTGGAGCTCACATCTGTGAAAGCATCTAAACAAATTGTAAAATAGGCACTATTTTATATAGGAGTCACATATCTGAGGTCTACATAACTACATTCTCGCCTTAAAAAACTCTTAAAACTACATTCTGTGACACAATAACGTGGTATTTGTAAAAATATGGTGGATGTGCTCGACCGCTATGACAGTCGCCACAAGCGACTACTTACAGTGAAATGTTGAGAACCTCTGCACTAAGGACATACTACATAGGAAGAAGAAGAAGGGGAATTTTAGCCAATGGATAACTCAATAGCTCTTTTCAGCTTTAAGATCAACGAAAATAATGTTTTACGTAATTGTAGTTATAATTATGAAACCGCAAACTGAAAACAGCACGTATCATTTACACTCTTTTGTATCATTTACAATGAAAAGCTACAATTTTTATACTAGCATAAAAAGTTGCTGCCTTATAAATACTTTTTTTTTTACACAAGCATGATTTATTTCTTGTTTTTACAATAGGATATGAGTTTTCTTCATTGATATTTGCAGGCTGAGTTTGAAGGAAAGTTTTTTAAATAATCTAACTTAATTCTAACTTAAATAATCAGTGACAGTATCTCAGAAAGATAAACATAATGGCTTTCCAGCTTTGTAAAATTACAGTCAAGTCTCAAACAACATTTTCTGGCATTTTTCCCAGAACCCCAATTAGTATTTTGTGCTGTGTTCTTGTGAGAAAGCTGCAAGAGGGCAGAAGCTGATTAAGGGCAGGGTGATTGCTCCTCTATGGACAGTGTTCTCCTCAAATGTTAAAAAATAAAGTATTTTTTAGAAGAAATGTCAAAATGTCAAAATTAAACCAACAATTTTTAAAAGCACTTAACCATAACCAACACATAACCACAAATGTCATATTAAATATCTGGTTCCCAATGTTCATTAGTTCAACCTAAAATAAGAGTATTATCATGAACGTACTGAAGCTTATATGTAATTGTCTTTGGGTTCAAGTCTCTTATACTCACCAGGGCTGCATTCATTTGATCAAAAGGACTGTTTTCTATTTTCAAATATTTTGACATAATTTAATTTACTACTGTGATGGCAAAACTAAATTGTCAGCAGCCGTTATTCCATTCTTCAGGGTCATGATCTTTAAGAAATCATTCTAATATGCTGACTTGCTGCTCATGTTTTATTATTAGCAATGTTGAAAACAGCTTTTTGTGGGAACAATGATATATTTTTTTCAGGATTATTTGATGAATTGACTAGAAATTTCAAAAGAACAGCATTTATTTAAAATATAAATCTTTTGTAATATTACATAATGTAAATGCGCTTACAGTAACTTTTCATTACGGTTCTTTCCAAAAAATCTTTACAATTTTCCAACGCTGTGTGCAAGGCAGAGAGAACATTTAAGCAAGGCATGTCTGATTATTTCTTTTACTCACTTGGCTCTAATGATGTGTGTGCAATATTATGTGACATTAAAAAAATAACAGTTAGCACTTTGGCATACACTCTTCAGAATAAAGGTTACAAAAGAGGGCTTTCGCAGCCATAGAAGAACCATTTTTGGTTTCCCAAATAACCTTTCAGTAGACAGCTTTATTAATAATCTATATAACCCTTTTCCCACGATAAAGAACCTTGGAAAGATTTTATAGATGTTAAAGGTTCTTCATAGAAACATCTATCGAGAGCTTGTCAAAACAGCATGACATTTGATGTAGGTGTCTTAAAACTTTTAATTCAACCAAAAGGACTGTCATTGACGTTCAGTTCCTTGATTGGCATGATGGTTTCTCATTTTTGCAGATGGTTAGCAGGATAAAGCTGTGACATCAGTCTATCCTGCAATTCAGTGACTAACTAAAAGTTGCAACTCTATCTATACTTAACTATATTTTACCGTAATGTGATTGTAGTTCAGTTGCTTTGCTAATAGTGCAGCTTTCAATTAACAAACTACTTTTTTCCCCAACAAGTAGAAATATACGCACTTTAAAAAAAAGAACGGTTCTCTAATGGACTCTCCAGCCTAAGAGTGCTGCGGGGGTAGGTGGTGACTAACTGCAACATATGGAACCAAAGATCACAAACAACTGCGCACACGACAAACCTAATGGAGGAACATGCAGCACAATGAACCATGTGTACAGAGCATTATCTGAAATTTTGGCCAACAGGTGCACTTGTCAAAACAACACTGAAGTTTGATTTGTGATTATTAGTGTAATTCTTGCCCTGGGTAGCACCGCAGTCAGTGCGCATGTGACTGGAATCAGTGACTCGCTTCCATTGCAGGCAGAAAATGGCAGTAGGGCCTTGAAGCTTTTCAAAGAGACATTTTCTCATGCCAATCAATGAGAGGGGTTGTTGAGAAATGAGATAAAGCCTTGCTGGGGAAAAATGTAAAATCTGTAAAATCAGTCTGATTTTACAGATACTAGGGTGTTTTTTGAGATCGATAGATACCATGGTGAGGAGGATGAAAAAAAGATGGGAAATTTTAGTGCTTTCTGTATGATGCATTTAAACTCTGGTCAAAAATCTATTTAGCCTTATATTTCAAAATTCTCTGCTGGATCAAACACAGTTAAGTGCTACATGAATAAGGGGTCTATAGACCCAGTATTATAATATAAATGTTTTCACAATATCATTACAAAATAATATTTAGTATATTTACTTGAGTAAATAATTTAAAACAATTCTTTAAAGTAAAGGTAACACTTTACCATAAGGTCTCATTTGTTAACTAAACGAATTAACTAAAACAAACTAACAATGAACCATGCATTTGTTTCAGTATTTATTAATATTTGTTAATTTTAGTACAGAAAAATCAAGCTGTTCATTGATTGTTCATGTTAGTTCAATATACAGTATGAGTAAATGTTGAAATTAACATTAAGATAAATAAATGTTGTAGAAGTGTTGTTAATTCTTCATGTTAACTACTGTTAAACAAAACCTTAGTAAAGTCTTATGTAATTAAATTATTTAAAGACAAACAAAATCCATATTTATACTAAACAAATTATATGATCAATAAGTCATGGCAACATATGTTTTTGCATTAAGTTATAAATAAAATGTATAGTAATTTCAACTTTTGATTATTTGATTAAAGTGAACAGCAACTGAACTTATGTTTTTAGGTTGAAATAGGTAGAATTAGGGCTGGGCGATATGACCAAAATCTTATATCACGATATGAGTAATTTTATATCACGATAGGGGTAGTCGTGGCCTAGTGGTGAGGGAGTCGGGTTTGTAATCTGAAGGTTGCCGGTTCGATTCCCACGCCGGCAGGTATTGAAAGGATTGTGAATAAACAACACTCTCTCCACCTTCAATACCATGACTAAAGTGCCCTTGAGCAAGACACCTAACCCCTAATTGCTCCCCTTGTAAGTTGCTTTGCATAAAAACGTCTGCTAAATGATGAAAAATGAAATGAAAAAATAATTTCATATCACAATAACATGATTTTTGCTTTGAATAAAATTTTGTATCAACATTTTTCATACCATTGAAATCTCATAATTCTTTTCACCAATTTCAATATCACTTAAAAAAATAATACTAGCCTAAAAAACGTCTCGGTTACATAAGTAACCCTCGTTCCCTGAAGGAGGGAACGGAGACGTTGGATGACCGACAAATAGGAATCTCGCTAGAGAGGCCAATCTACTTCGAGTGTAACTAAAACGAGTCAATGCACATTGGCATGCAATCATATGCAACAGCTGCTCACCTCGCAGCGCGGGTATATAATGAGCAGCAGGTGCATTGCATCTTTAGCTTTTCGCTGAGGAGCCGAACCAGATAGGCGGCAGCATCAGCGGGGTACAGTAACTGTGGCGACGGGACGTACGTCTCCGTTCCCTCCTTCAGGGAACGAGGGTTACCTATGTAACCGAGACGTTCCCATTCGGTCGGTCACTTCGACGTACGTCGGATGACCAACGAATAGGAATCCCTACCAAAGCGCCACAAAAAAGCGCCAAAGCGCTCTGTTGTAAGCCACCTGAACCCCCTTGCCTGAGGACGGTGGGACAGGGCTAACACAGAGAGTGTCAATCACTGCTGTTCCCAAAAAACCCATTCAGTGAGACTATTGGATAACACTGGGAAGCGTACCCTTCGTGTAAAAGGGACGCTGCGGAAGCCACATCCTTCCCCGAAGGAGTTATGTGGAAGAATAATGGACTAACCGTGGGGTTGTCATATGGAAGAACTGGGGTGACTCCACTCAGTGAGAGGTGGGTTCTCAGAGAGGGAAAGACACGGGCTTCGATTAGGAGCAACCATGGAACCAGACATATGGGATCCCCGTAGGGTCACTCATATGGAACCCAGCCTAACCCCGGTTCTCAAGGATGCAGCGGAGTATAGGCCTAGCGCCAGGCGCTCCGCCACGTCGGCTGCCGAAGGGAGATTGGAGGACTCAACAGGGTCTGCCTTGTAGGGACTCTCTGGAGAATAAGCACATATAAGCGCAGCAAGCCGACACTAAACCGGGGCCTCTCCGTGCCTCTGACCTGAGGCGAGAACACGGGAGGAGACCGACTCAACACGAAGGCTATAGAACTTAGCGAACGTGTTAGGTGTCGCCCAGCCCGCAGCTCTACAGATGTCTGTCAGCGAGGCGCCACGAGCCAGCGCCCAGGAGGATGCAACACCTCTCGTCGAGTGTGCATGCAACCTGAGCGGGCAGGGCACGCCCTTAGCTTGGTAAGCCAGGGCGATGGTATCCACTATCCAGTGGGCCATCCTCTGCTTGGAGACAGCCTTTCCCTTCTGCTGGCCTCCGTAACAGACAAAGAGCTGGTCTGAGGTCCTGAAGCTTTGAGTTCTGTCTACGTACAGTCGCAAAGCGCAAACTGGATAGAGCAAAGCCAGGGCTGGGTCTGCCTCCTCCGAGGGCAGCGCTTGCAGGCTCACTACCTGGTCCCTGAAGGGAGTGGTAGGAACATTGGGCACATAGCCAGGCCAGGGTCTCATTACCACGTGGCTGTCACCCGGCCCGAACTCTAGGCACGATTCATCGACGAAAAAAGACTGCAGGTCCCCTACCCTCTTGATGGAGGCCAATGCAGCCAGCAGCAAAGTCTTCATAGACAGAATCTTTAAGTCTGCTAACTGCAAAGGCTCAAAGGGGGCATTCTGGAGTGCTCTCAGCACCAGAGCCAAGTCCCAAGAGGGTATGGAGGGGGGACGAGGAGGGTTTAACCGTCTCGCCCCCCTAAGGAACCTGACGACCAGGTCGTGCTTACCAACGGATTTGCTATCTATGTGGTCATGATATGCATATATAGCAGCAGCATGGACCTTGAGGGTGGAGGGGGACAGTCTACGCTCCAACCCTTGCTGCAAGAAGGAAAGCACGACTCCGATCGAGCATCTTCGGGGGTCTTCTCGGCGAGAAGAGCACCACTCGACGAACAGGTTCCACTTCAGGGCGTAAGCACGTCTCGTAGACGGTGCACGTGCCGAAGCGATGGTGTTAAGTACCTCGGGGGGTAAGTCACCTAGAACCTCCACGTCCCGTCCAGGGACCAGACATGGAGTTTCCAGAGGTCCGGATGCGGGTGCCAGAGGGAGCCCCGTCTCTGAGAAAGAAGGTCCTTCCTCAGAGGAATGGGCCAGGGAGGGGCTGTCGCGAGGAGTGAGAGTTCCGGGAACCAGGTCCGGTTGGGCCAATAGGGCGCAACTAACATGACCTGCTCCCCGTCCTCCCTGACTTTGCACAGTGTCTGTGCAAGTAGGCTCACTGGGGGAAACGCATATTTGCGGAGGCCCCGGGGCCAGCTGTGCGCCAGTGCGTCTGTCCCGAGTGTTCCCTCGGACAGGGACTAAAGGAGACCGCGGCACACAGACAGGGGAAAGTGCAGCCTGTCGTGTGCACTCACTCTTGCCGCTCTTACCAGCAGTGAAAACAGCTTTTGCGCGCTCTCTCACAGCGCACCGTTACCACACACACAAGACAAACAAAGACAAACAAGAATGCGGTCCCGCTGCGGCGCTGTCCGCCTGCACTCTGCTGAAGAGAATCCAGAAAAGAACTTCTTCTGTCACACTCCGTAGAGACCATGAATGGTTCGGCTCCGAAGCGAAAAGCTAAAGATGCAATGCACCTGCTGCTCATTATATACCCATGCTGCGAGGTGAGCAGCTGTTGCATATGATTGCATGCCAATGTGCATCTTAGTTACACTTGAAGTAGATTGGCCTCTCTAGCGAGATTCCTATTCGTTGGTCATCCGATGTACGTCGAAGTGACCGACTGAATGGGAACGCTCAAGCTTATCTGAAGACAAGTAAACGGTAATAAAGAAAGAGCAAAGAAAACAAACTACAATAGAACAAAGACACAGACGAAATAGAAAAACTTCAAGCACTAAAAATACTACATAAAGTATAAAGTAATCAAATGTATTTAAAAAAAAAAACAATGTATAGTCTTTACTGTGTAAATGAAATATACTCTTCTTTTTGTTGTTCATTAGCATTAATAATGACAGCAGTTAAATTTGGATGCTGTCCCTTTAAGACTGACTGCACCGATTATACTCAAGTCTTTCTCAACCGTACCTTCACTGAAGACATAAATGGCTCTGTTTATTTGCAAATAAATGGTCACTTTGATACAAAGGTGTGTGTATTTATCCGTTCAACCCCAATTAGGCAGCAAAAAGCACTCAGTTCAGTCTTCACGCGCTCTATGATCGGCGGCTTCATGTCGCGTGCCTCTCAGTAAGAGCTGAGAAACAGATACATATGCTGAAATGAGGAGTTGTCTTTCGCAGCTAATTGCGCTTCAATGGTTTAAAACAATTTGTTTTTAAACCGTAATGTTTAAAAACTCATGCAAATGATAAGCTTTCGTGAACACGCAGCGTAGCAAACTCATGTGAGCGTAACCGCGACAGAGACGACAGTCCAAAATCTATGCCCATTGACAAATTTCTATCAGCTAATCGCATCTACCAGTATATCGCCCACCCCTACTTATTGTGCTTAATATTGCGTTCATATGGAGCACGTGCCTAATTCGCAATCGCCTTCTGAGAGAGCTTTCTGTGCGCGCACTTTGGTAATGTGCCAGTCAGCACGAGCGCTGCACCGAGTTCTTATTCTGGATATGTTGCGCTTATAACTCTTTTTTACATCAAGCACGTCCCACTTTATATTCTCATTCATGCATTTCATCACTCTGAAGTGTCAATAGTGCAGTATATTTACATGCTGAGATATATACGATATAGCAAAGTCTCTAACGATAGACATTTTATTTTGTGGAAACGATATTGTCATATCACATAGCCCTATGTGGAATTCTTTTTCTTTTTTTTTTTTTACAGCGCAAGACTCAGTCGAGATGAGCTGTTTCTGCTGAGTTAGTACAGAATCAAGAGACTATTATAATTCTAGCTTGCATGGTTTCTTTCATATAGATACGATCCTATTCTTTCATCCAGAAAGAAATGTCTGACTTAATCCCGGTGTCCCACAGATCACCCGGGGTACACTTGATCTAATGGATAATCAGTGCAATTGATACCAGGCCATTTGGAAGAGCTTTTTTCTTGTGGATGCTACAGAACCAATTGCTGAGCAGGCAGGCTGAAGCATCTCAACCGGGCTCTTTAACCCTCGCAGACATCATCATGTGTGTCTGATTTCTGAATAACAGAGAAAACACAGGGCACATGCTGTTTAGTATAAAGCAAATCATTTTATTCTTCTTAAAAAAGACATGCAAGCAAACAATATAACAACATACATGACATTCACATCATAGCTCAGTCAGGACTGATGGTATGAATGTGCTCGACCAACCAGTCCAAACAAAAAGAGTATATGAGTGGAAAAATAAAACAAACAATAAGTCCCTGCTGGAGCAATGAAGCAAACTTTGATGAGCCACAGCTCTCACACCGCAAAGCAATGGAGCAAAGATGATAGGGCACAGAATTTAAATTAAAAAAAAGAATAAGAAAGGTGGGATAAGCATAGCAGGGTATATCTCGGGGAGATACAGAAAAAAATTCTTACATTTTTTATAAACATCTTAAATTTAATTCTATGCATTTAGTTTAATTCATAAAACTCATTGTAGGACATGTGTTCATGTTAAACATTCTTAAAATTAGGTAACTAAATGGTTGAAAAAAGCTAATTAAAAAGGTAATTAAGTATTTAAAGTCAATAAGAATAAGAATAATAATGTGCTAAGCTGAGTTCTGCAGGTATGGATGTTGTGAAGCCAATAAAACCATTTAGTGCATGTTTTATTCAGACAGTCATGTAAATAATAAATTAGCTGTTTCTGAAGCACCACTCAACTCTGATTTCTGTTTACTTATTGATGGTGACATACACATTAAACAAGACTACAAAACAGTTTAGAGCAGGAGTTGGCCTGTTCAGAGAGGAAGAGAGTCTTTAATGAGCCACAGAGTAAATGTGGGCTTGCCTGATAATTAGTTTGATTCCCTGCAAATAATTCTTAACAAATGTATCATGGTAACACCATCATACAGTAGCTTACTGCTCATATAAACAGGCAGAAATGATATACATCTAAATCTCAGAGATGTGTAAAATTATTCATTGGATACAATGTATTTAAGACTGTGCTATGAAATTTTATATTTCCATGTCACCCTTTAAGGCAGAACTCAATAAATTACATGCTTGGTGGCGAAATACTCAAAAAGCTCATTAAAAGAAGAGAAGTTAGACATATTCAAAGTCATATCACCTTCTCACAGAAAAGGAAATACTATATATAAATTTAGAAAAAAAAAAAAAAACATTTCTGCAATGCACATAAGTAAGATTGGAGAAGAAAGCCAAATTCAATATAGGAAACATTAAAATCACTGAAAGAATGCATCTGCCATTAGAATTTATGCACTCGCTGTCTTCCAATATCTCTGTCTATGAAGACACAGCATGTAAGGCCCAAATCCACAGTCATGGGAGCTACAGGCACAGGGTTTTTGGACAGCTTTGGACCCATTTGTTAGGGAAGCATAGGAGATTATCCAGATCAGGGCCCATTTGTTGGGGATCTCAGGGCTTCTCCTAGACTCAAATCCCTACAGGTCTCAGGCAAAATGTCACTTAATATCTGGCAATGTGGTGATTTGAGAATTTGGACTGTTTTGGCTGAGCTGCATTCAGGAGATTTGGTTTGCTGGCTTGACAGACACACACTAAATCAACAATGACATTTTCCTCAGCGCTTTATGCAAACTGTGGGGCAATTCGCATGGTCCTCAAGCAGTCCTGATCAAACACATAACTGCACAGTTGGGTTGACTCTCTGCGCCAAAATTAACCATCATTATCATCATTTTTTAAATTTGGCTGATGGATTTTATCCAAAGAAATTGACAGCATTTTCAGGATATGTTTATCAGCCTATGTTCCCTGGAAATCAATCCCATGATGTTGACAGCAGATTTCTGCTTTCACATTTCTGCTTTTAGATTCCTTCAAAAAAATTGCCCCCCATTGTATGTGACTCATCGTAATGTTGTTGTTTTTTTATTTTAAGGAAAATGAGGAACAAACATTTATTATTAATATTATTATCAATGTTGAAAGCAGTCGTGTGTATTTTTTTCAGGATTATTTGATGAATAGAAAGTTCAAAAGAACAGCATTTATCTGAAATAGAATGCTTCTGTAACATTATCGCTACCATTCAAAAGTCTGGGGTCGGTACGTTTTTTGGTTTTTCCTTTTTTTGGAAAGAAATGTATACTTTTATTCTGCTAGGATGCGTTAAAATGATCAAAAGTAACAGTATAGACATTTATAATGTTGCAAAAGCTTCTATTTCAGATAAATGCTGTTCTTTTGAACATTCTATTCATCAAACACACAACTGTTTTCAACATTGATAATAAAAATAAATGTTTCTTGAGAAGCAAATCGGCTTATTAGAATGATTTCTAAAGGATCACGTGACACTGAAGACTGGAGTAATGATACTGAAAATTCAGCTTTGCAAACACAGAAATAAATTGCATTTTAAAATATATTCAAATAGAAAACAATTATTTTAAATTGTAAAAATATTTCAAAATATTACTGTTTGTCCAGTATATTTTGCTGTATTATATTTTGTTTTCATGTTTCAAAAAAGAAAGAAAGTCATACAGGTTTGGAACAACATGAGGGTGAGAACAAAATGTGCATTTTTGGGCAAAGTCACTTAAACAAACAGAACCTAAAATGTGTGATACTGTTTATCTGAAGTGGTTTGGATTTGAATGTCACACACACACACACACACACACACACACACACATCAGCTCTTCTAAACACTGTGAATTTTTTCCTCTCAGAATGTAGACACAATACTATGCAATGCCATAGCACACCCACACAAACAACCAGTAAGAGAACATTCCACTCCACATGTGCACGAATGTTAACATTTAATTGTGTTTCATTGTGGGCATCCTTTAAACAAAAACTCTCTGCGATGGAGAAAAAAATAATTGTACTATTATCGGTCTGAGGGGAAATTGCTATCAACCCAGCACGCCCTACCTTCTCTTTGCCTTGTCTAATGGGAGCATAGAGTGATTTGGCTCCCTCCAAGACAGTGCCTTTGATAGAGTGATAGCAGCAGAGCACTTTCTCCAAACACAGTCTGTTTTCATTAAACTGCTAATCTAAAATCAATCAAGCAAAACAGATTTACTAGCCGAAAGGCTTTTCCTCTTTTTTTTTGCATTATCCATCGAACCCCCCAACTCCATTTCACTCCATCACATTCTCTCAGAAATGGGAAAGAGCAAAAAGGAAAAAAAGTCTGCAATGTTCTATCATTTTTGTAATTTTCTACATTTCACTGTATTTTAGGTAAACTACATGCAACTTTATGTGTAGATCACTTATGCTACTTAAAGGGTTAGTTCACCCAAAAATGAAAATTCTGTCATTAATTACTCATCCTCATGTCGTTCCACACCAGTAAGACCTTCGTTCATCTTCAGAACACAAATTAAGATATTTTTGATGATATCTGAGAGGTATTTGACTTGTCCATTGACAGCAATACAACCACCACCTTCAAGGTCCAGAAAGGTGCTAAAGACATCGTTAAAAAAAATGACGTGAATGTAGTCTCTTATCCTCTACGGTCTCTTCTCTTCACTGCAATTATCCTTACGCAGAGACGCAGTAAGAGAGAGGTGACGCAGTAAGCACAGTGAAGTCTTCCGTGTTTACGACCAAACAGCGACTCAGTATTGGCCAAAGCTGTACACGTGAGCAGCACGACGCATGCGTGTGATCCTGACGCAGGAGCCGGCCAATAATGACTCGCCGTTCAGACGGAAAACCTGGAAGCGCTAGACGTAAACAACGTATGAGAATGACACAGAAGAGAAGTTATTGTTGAATGAAGTTGTTATTTTTGTTTTGCTTCATAAAATTTTGAACCACTGCAGTGATGTCTACTGTTTTAACAATGTCTTTAGTACCTTTCTAAATCTTGAAAGTGGTGATTGTATTGCTGTCTATGGATGAGTCATTTACCTCTCGGATTTCATCAACAATATTTTAATTTGTGTTCCGAAGATGAACCAATGTCTTACGGGTTTGGAATGACATAAGGGTGAGTAATAAATAATGGAATTTTTGGGTGTTTCCACCTATGCCTATGACTTTTCACTACCTCACTCTCTCTCTTTTCAGATGAGTGATACCTGCCAAAAAGTATTCATTAGCCTGTTGCCTTTCTGCTGATGGGCTACTGGAGCACCGCCCAGATCTGCACAGAATCAAAACTTGTCTTTAAGAAGCGTATGTATAGGGTCAATTAAATAAAAATAATAATAATAATAAAAACTTGATGGACAGTCCATGTCCTCTGATAAAAAGCACTTAATTTCTATTACATTTATGAACTATTTACCTAAAAGTAGGTAGAGATATTTGGTGCATTTAGTTGGACTCAGCGATTTGGCTATTTCAGTTATTTATAGCAGGTTTAAAGTGAAAGAGGACAAACAGAGCCATTTTTAATCATTGATGGCAGCCTCTACTACAGTATAGCACACACAAATAGTCACAAATAGTCCATATGTCTTATGGACTATTTTTTATGATTTTCATTTACTTTTTTGGTCACATTAAGTAAATTACTGAAGTGAACTAATAAGTTAATTTCTTATTTTATATAACTACTATGCACTTACATAAAAATTGTTAAGTACAATGTACTGTCATGAATTTAGAAATCAAATTTTCCCTGATGTTTTGTACTGTAAAAAACATCATGTACATTTCAGAACTCAAAATTTCCACTTGAGTCCAAAAACAGCTTTTGTTGAAACCAAGCTCTGAAAAGTGGTAATTTCAGCTATGTGAATGTCTCAGTAGGACATTATTTATTTGCTTGGTACATTTCACAGTAAATTCTTTGGTAAATCAGTCGCAATTCGGCTAAAGCTTTGCAAACAAATTAATTATTAGATATGGACCTGACTGTAATGTACAACATGTAACCGTGTTAATTTTAAAGCCTAATCTTTGATCAGTGATTTCTGTACAGTCAAAGATTCATCTACAGTCAGGCGTCTCAAAATAGTTTATTGTTGTTTATGCATCAGTGAATCAAGACAGTGACTAAACAGCCAACTTCATTTTGTTTTCTCTTTGTTTCTCTTAAAATAATCTGTTATTTAAATTGTGATTAAATTAAAGCAATCAAAAATACTTCCCTTTATAATCACTGGAGCTGTCAATCACACAGCACGAGATTATCAGTGACTGAATTCTGGACTCTGGCCAAAACTCCCGTTGTAATCAATGACACCGTCTACACAGCACAGTTAGTTTGCACAGTTGATAAAAGGAAATCAAGTTGCAATGACAAGATCACTGCATTCATGTGCTCAGCTGACAACGCTCATCGCTGCAGCCTTGCATGCCACGGGAGTAGATCTAAATGTAATGCAGTAATCAATTGATTAGTTAACCTCGTCACAGCTGTTATAATAAAAACAAAGAAAAAAAATTCAAGAGAGTTCCACGTGTCATACTTATTTCATATGCAAAAATGTCAGCCAATCATAGCAATGGGCGTTTACATTGAAGTCTCACAGCAGACACGCCCCTTCCAACGGAGCATTCAATCAGAGGACTAAAATCAGGAAAATGGTCTTTTCTTTCTAAATTATGACATTATTTGATGTAAAAATCATACTAACATTTTAAATGCACCTCGGGAAACATTATTTAAAAAAAATGCAGTTCATGACCCCTTTTAATGTATTATTGATTTTAAATGTTAGTACACAGTAGTGGAAAGACACTAAATATTATGTGGGACCCTTTTTAATTGAGATTTATTGTGTTTTTTTTTAGCTTGGCTTAGCCTATTTCCTTTCATTTATGGAATTGAGCCATGTTAATACGTGACATCTTCTTTAGTGGGTTCACACTGTATGATTTATAATAGTCCTTTACGACTGTTGCTTGTTAGACTGTATGAACATGATCCCCGCTGTAAGCCATGCCACTCTGTAGGATCTCAGCTGTCAATGTCAGACTGTACGGCAGTCAAGACGCGGTAAAAATGTGAGTAATTAATGATAGAATTTTTGAGTGAACTCAGCTGTCAATGTCAGACTGTACGGCTGACAAGACGCGGTAAAAATGGACGCATGTTTGTTCTGAGTTTTACATCATTATGCCGTGACACGTTCAGTGACTGAGCTGCATTTACATGTGGGATTGAAATGGTGGCTATAGCAAACAAAAACAATCACTAATGTTCATTTTGATCATGGCTTTTCTTGAAAAGAAAACTGGAAAAAAACAAAAACAAAGATGTATGTGTGTGAAGCAAGTGGTGGTTTGTTGTTGTCTCACTAATAGCGTCATCAGGTTCTGCCCTCCTATTGGTTTTTGATTTGACGGTTGTTGTTGGAGAAGCAACACTGCAGGACTGCGACTCAAAACTTTTGACTGCCAGAATTTCGTTAGAGGTAGAACTTATTCGCAATGGTCATTAATTGCATGTATAGCTATAAAAGACTTCAGGTTTTGGCCCAGGAACAGAGGAATCTTTTAGGATTCAACTGAATTGGTCTCAGACTGCCAAAGAGTGGCCAAAATCGTACAGTGTGCAACCGGCTTTACATAGAAGAAAGTCATAGAGGTTTGGAATGACATGAAGGTAGTAAATAATCACAGAATTTTAATTTTTGGGGGGACTATCCCTTTTCAGTACATCAGAGTTGTGCATTATTCAGAATTGAAGAATTGGGTCCCTTTCAATTCATGAGTTTAAATTGAATTGGCAACATCCCACAGGAAGCTGAATTATGTACCTATAAACCTCAGGCTTTTAAAACTTTAAAACAATGCTTTGTCAAGTCAATATTTAGTTTAGGCAACTCTTTAGTTTAGGGTACAATTTTCACTATTAATGAGTTGCTTAATAGCAATAGTAGGGTAGTAGTGCATATAGTAGGATATTGGCTGTTTATTAGTACTTATAAAGCATATACAGTATTAATGTCTTATTCAGCATGACTATATTCTACATCCCTTAATCCTTAACAACTACCTAGGCAAAAAACTAGGCAAAAGTTGTAGTTAGTAATTAATAGTGAGAAGTGGAACCTAATCTAAAGTGTAACCTTAGTTCATCTTGACAAACTTTTCTATTCAAAACTTGTATGA
The DNA here is from genome assembly GCA_038088235.1 of Zacco platypus. Taxonomy (NCBI): domain Eukaryota; kingdom Metazoa; phylum Chordata; class Actinopteri; order Cypriniformes; family Xenocyprididae; genus Zacco; species Zacco platypus. The sequence continues at coordinate 29,350,269 of CM076085.1, forward strand.
ATTTTAATTTGTTTGAATAATTTCTATCAAATTTGAATGGCAATTCTGCATCCTGTTTACTACCGCAATCCAATTTCAGGAATTTAACTCCATTTCATTTTGAATTGTGAATAACCCAGCAGTAATCAATAGTAGAAATGAGACCACTATTACTTTAGTCCAACCCGTTCTTACAGATCATCATCAAACAAAACTGCATAATTAATGTGAACGTCAATCAACTTCAGTGTAACCACAAGTGTGCAAGCGTGTTTCTTTTGCCCTTCTCAAACAGTGTTTTTCATAAGGTTAAGTGACAGCTATCGACCATGTCTCAGTCATCACATCTATGAGTGCTGGCACTGTCCTTCTCCCATCGCTTGCACGCACCCCTCTCGTGACAGCCATCTGCTATGCTCTTTGAAGTCCTGCCCTGACCTGTACGCTGCCGGGCTTTTGCTTTTTCCTCTCTTGACATCACTCAACTGTAACTTGATGACTGTAGGATTTTTTCTATCCCCTTTCCTGAGATGAAATCATCCACAATAACCATGCAAAGGACAAATAAATAAATTCAACAATCAATCAATCCCACGGGTACTGCAGTGTCCTCCTCGGCCTCTTGTATTGTGACTATAATTTGCAGACATATTACAATCAGTTTATCATGTTTTGTGCGGTTGCCTTGGAAACTGGGAGCTCTGTCAACCCCATTTTCTTATTGACAGGACTGCAAGCTGGGTAATCACCCCACATGAGTACAACTTACCACATCGAGAGACGAGCAACAGACACATTACATTTGCGAGGGTTCAGTTTACACAGACTGAATTCTAATAGTCTTCCATTAAGATATTGAGGAGTAATTGCTACTTCAGGCTGTCTTCATGTAAAATTTAAAGCTCTTCACTTCAAAGATCATGCTATAACGCTTAGCAAATGCTAATTTATATGTAGGCCAAAAGTCTTGAAATAATTTCGTAGATTTTAATTTATTGATTCAGTAATTTACTGGAAAACACTGGTGTGATTGTTAGTATGTAACAAGACGACTCAATCAGGTCTTGCTGAGTAAGACATAGATTTCATCCTATCCAGCATTTACATCAGCCTGGCTTGGACACTAGCCTTTATAGGCAAAAAACAAAGGCTTTTTCCCACCAATCTTCCTCAAAGCATTACAAAACATTACATCACGTTACATCCTTCTGTCTCACTGCACTTGCCAGTATAACAAATATAACAAATAACAAGACTGAGCTTTTCAGCACTTGTTAATTGTACAAACAAAAGGTATACACTTGTGTTGGCATAATCACAAATGATCATCATCTCCAATAACTTATTTTGCCACAACAATTAACAACAGCCTTTATGCTAGCATAGATGCTGTGAAATAGTACAGATTACTGAACACTGATGCAAGGCGGCATGAAAGAGAAGTTGCCAATGTCTTTTCCTCCCTATTGTGACATACAGTATATCCGAGTGAAACGGCTTCTGTCATTTGCATTGCTGTGATCTCATGTGAGTGACAATTTGTCTCACTCTCGTCATCAGAGAAGAGATGTTGCTGAAAGAAGGAGGGAAGGTTATTTTGACTAAAGATTAGACCTATGAGGGAACATTAATTAAAAAAAAAACATTGATGGGCATGGATAAATCATTTATTATAAATATTGCATATTATTCAGTAATCTTTATTTGATGACTCTTCCTTGATGATGTGTACATTAGCTCTGAGCAATAATGTTGTCAAATGGCCAGACGAGTTTAATTTCTTCCTCTCCGGCAACCAGTCACACGACAACTGACTAGCATTACATGTAAGGTTCAAGTGTGCTCCTGGTTTCAGATGTGGAGGCTTTTGAAAATACTGACCTACACTAAATTCATTCTGACTAATGTTTATTACAGAAGTTGCATTTTGAAAACAGAATCATGAATATTCATGGGAAACAGAAAAAGCATGAAAAAGAAAGTGGATTAAAATAGATTGTAGGCAAACAAGGTGAAGAGCAAATTAAGGTCCTGAAAAGGAAAAAGAGCTCAAAGAGTGGGCGAGCAGAGCACTCTTTTAATCCAGCCTGAATTCATCCAGGAGAGAGAATGTTTGGTGGGTGACATTTTATACACAGTCACCTCACACAGAAAGACACGCCAAGAGAGAGACAGAAAAGAAAGAAGAAATGAGTGCAATCACAACCTCTCAATCCACCAATCAATCCCTCCAGAGCCTTCAGTATTTAACCCCTGACTCAGAAAGCGGTATTATTCTGCCAATGAAAGTGATATTTCAGAAATGAGCAGCCAGTGCACATCAGGATATAAAGAGCGATGAGGAGAAGAGCAGAGCTGCGGGGAGGCCTGAGTCAGGGGAAGATCAGACCGCTCTGTGCTGCTGCCCAAAAGCAACACTCTCAGAGTAGCATAATAATGAGAAATGCAAAAAATTTATGAGGGCTGATTACCCGATGATGCCTATGACCATTTAAAAAAACATGAAGGAGAAAGACGTATGGGAAAATGAAAAGGAGTGAGAAGATGTGAGATGTGGATGTTTTATACAGAATATACTGTAAGCTATTCAAAAGTTTGAGATCTGTATGATTTTCTAACACTGTTGAAACAAGTCTCTTACGCTCACGCTCTGTTTATTTGAATACAGTAACAGAGCAATATTGTGACAAAATATTACAATTTAAAATAACGGTAACACTTGACAATAAGGTTCATTAGTTAAACATTAGTTAATGTATTAACTAACATGAACTAACCATGAGCAATACATTTGTTACTGTATTTACTAATCTTTGTTAACATTGTTCATTGTTTGTTCATGTTAGTTCACAGTGCATTAACTAATGTAAACAAGACTTTAATAATGTATTAGTAAATGTTGAAATTAACATTAACAAAGATTAATAAATGCTGTACAAGTGCAGTTCATTATTAGTTCATGTTAACTAATGTTGTTAACTAATGGTAACTAATGCACCTTATTGTAAAGTGTTACCATAATAACAGTGTTCTATTTTAACATATTTTAAAATGTAATTTATTCCTGTGATTTTTCAGCAGCCTTCAGTGTCACACGATACTTCAGAAATACTTCTATTATGCGGATTAATAGAGTAGCTTTTATTATAATTAATATTATTCATTCTTTCATTCATTTGTGTGTGTTGCTTAATCGTCATGCAATCAAAATTGAAGATTTTTGTCTTTTAGTAAGAATGTGCTTTACTCTTATTTATAAGCTAGTGTGCTCCACAACAATGACAAAATTCATATTTAGAAGATATAAGCGTTCACAACTTACAGTCTCTCACTTCCGCCAGAATGAATCAACAATTTTGATGACATCACGCTGCACTTCAGCTTTTTCAGATTTTCTGTCTAATGCACTTCAGATTTTCTGACCAATCAAATTCTCTCTAGAATCTAAAGCAACCCGCCCCCTACATTATAAATAGATGCTGAAGCTGCGGCTAAAATCAGACATTGTTCACACATTTACTACTTTCTACATGGTGAAAGGCACATAGTGCACTATATGGAGGATAGGGAACGATTAAGACAGTGTAATTATGCTCTCCATTGAGGCGAATGAAGTCTGGTTTCATGTTAGTGTCACGCGAACTGCAGCAGCGGGAACAGTCTGCTCCTGCCCAGAGAAGCGAAGGGAGGTGAAGGAAAGCGTTAAGGAAACTGAGGCTTTACCAAGCTCAACAGCTCTGGCCGAGCTGTGATATAAACGTAACGCTATTGGCCATTTTAAAAAAGGGGCAGAGCAGCTGATGATTAAAATATATATAAAAAGGTAATAATACTATATTTTAGAGCCCACTTCATAATTTTTCATGCAACAGATCCCACTAGGTCTAAGGCAAAATGTCACTTAATATCTGGCAGTGGTTTGAGACTTTGGACTGTCTTGGCTCCATTCAGTCTCAACAGACACATTCCAAATTAACAATGACATTTTCTTCAGTGCCTAATGCACTCACCTGTTCCACATGCACATGCACTGTCGGGCTGGATGCATGTTCTTTTATTTAATAACTATTGTTACACACGGAAGCCTTTAAATTTATTTTATTTTATTATCTCAGGAATCGAACTAGAGTCGCCCGAGGCACAATTGTGCCACATGTCAAAGCCCTGCCCACAAGGTTATCGGCTCTGACATAATGTAGTACTGGTAAAAAATAACTGCTAAAAATAAAAATACAGTTTGAAAATTTGATATAGTCTGTATCATTGTTATATCCTAATCTCTCATAATTCAATAAAAAATAATTAGTTTGATTATTAATTTAATGTATAAATAAAATTTTATATATATATATATATATATATATATATATATTGTAAGACGCAATATGCTCGCATTTTGAACTTCAGTGCTGCAGAGAGCAACTACACACACATACACACAATCCTGATGTATCTGTGCATTCACACAATGCTGCACCGCTATTTTAAAGATACACAGAAAAAAGAATGAGAATGTGGGAGGACAAGCAATCAAAGAGGGAGAGAGTTCAATGCGAGATGGACAAGGATAAGGAAAGATTTGATTGCAGTAGTAGTAAAACTCTCAAATTTCTTTCTTGGTGCTATTTGGTTCTACTGTGTAGATTGTGTTTAAAATGATCTTGCATACACAATACACACAATGAGATAAATACACACCAAACTTATAATCCTTTAAAAGGTATTACAGTCATCCATCAATATCAATATCAACATTACAGTCAATATCAATCTCTTCTCTCCACAAGATGAAAGGATCAGCAAGTAGTTTTAACATTACCAAGTCATACTCGCAGACAATCAAGCATTTAACAGCCACGGACAGTGGAAACCCTTGAATGCTAAATGCAATTATGAGAAAAAGAGGGTGAAAAAAACAATGGTTGGACTAAAACATTATTTTAAAAAAAGACACGAGGATTGAGCATTGCTCATATTCGAATAAAACCGCTCGTCACCACAGATCCAGGGAGAGAAAGCAAGATTCAGTTATTAGCCCACATGTAAAGTGGATTACCTTCGTGGTGGCTTTTCTAAAGCCTTAGTCAGTACTGAAATATTGAAATGAGTCATCAGGAGAGAAGCAGGGAATGTGTGTGGGATTTGTTGAGAGTTGACACTTGGGTGTCATGTTATTTCACAAGAGGCAGGGATGCGTCCTTGGTGGAAATTTAAATTCAGGTGCTCCTTTATGGAAGTGCAGCCCCTCCCCTGGGCTGAGTGAAAGCCGCATTCTGTATTCTTTCAGCAGAGAAGGCAGTCTCTCGTCTCATCCGCTTTAAACCTATGTGAAGGTTAGGGCCAATCTATGGTTGATTGTAATTGCATTATGTCCAACTGTTGATTACGTCTTACGATGATATTTAAGAATGCGAGGACACGGAGAGAAGCTTTAAGACTTGAGAGGCCACAGGAAAAGGTGTAATAATCACACATCTAGGCAGCCTGGGTGTCCTCTGCAGTTGCACTTACACTGAGCAGAGGCCTCGCGAATGCAAAACCTATAATTGTAATGTCAGTCACAAAGAGAACATCCTGAATAGCAGGAAGAGATTCATATACAGAGACACATTCGGTATAGGTCCAGCCTATCCTAAAACCTTCTGAGAGGTACCGTGTCCATGGTTAAGAGTCACAGTGCCCTCTGCTGGCCTTAATATCTGTCTCAGTCTCTTACGCAAATTGGAAATCTGAGAGTGTTCAGAGGTTACAATTATTCTTATGACTGCAACGTCACTGCAGATCTGTGGGTGTCCATCCACTATAAACAGCAATAACTCTAAAATTGCTGATTACTTCCCTAAGTCATTTTAGCAAGTACGACACGTGATGTGATATACAAACAACAAGAGCTTTGAGTCAAACAAAGAGGTTTCTGGGTAGATTGAGCAGAAAATGTTACAGTCAATGCTTGCTGACAGTATGTCTAACAATTCTATTCTGGATGTTAACAGGAAGAAGAAGAAAAAAGTGTCAGAGAAAAGATATTAAAGCAGAAATTACAGAGATAACGTTCTGTCATGACTACCCATTTGGAATCTGCTCTTGAATTCAACACAATTGTTCATACTTCCCTGAAGCCTGAAGCCAACTCCAGTCCCATAACTATGTACATCTTGGGTCCTGGGTAACCCCACTTTGATTGAACCAGTCCCCAGATTTAACCAGCAACCTAACATCCTCATTGGCTTTTCTGTGGTGTTACTTTAGCTAAACTACTGTTAGCTATACCAAGATAATGGATTCAATTCCCAGGAAACACATATTCCCTAAATGTATACATTGACATTTATGTATTTGGCAATATACGGTGTGTTCCATGTACTGTACTTAATGTGCAAACAGAGTTTGTTACCATGTACAACTGTCGCTGTCATACATTCATTGTCACCAAAACATTATTTCATAAATCTGCTCTGAAATATCTTGGAAATATTTGTGGCTACATATTCCAAAAGTTACATCTGAATTTCCTGGTATGATTCTGAAATTTCCGATGTTTTGCAAGCAAGCAAAGACCACAGGGATTTCATTTTGTCCATACAGAATTCAGATACAAATTACCCCGCTGAGCCAGTTCCATTGCTTTTCTTTGTAGGAGAAAAATCACTGTTTTCTCCATCTCCATAACTGACATCAATGGCTCCAGGGCCTCTGAAATCCAGCATAACAAACTACAACTCATCAAGATTGAGTGAAGAAGAAAATGTACACAAGAATGCATAAAAAGCAATCAATGTTTTGAATGAGAAATGCATGTCGCACCTTTAAAACACTTTCATGGATTACGTTTAATCTGATTTAAAACAATAAACGGATATAGTGTTGATAGGAGATGCAGACTTTTCCTATATTGCCAAACCTATTTTGTATTTACAGTGAACACACTAATACATTGAGTATCTGCTCTCTTGGTTTCCTTTACGCTTTGGCCATATTTTACTTTCTGTAGAAAAAAAGAGCAATCTGATTAGGTCAAAACCACACTGAACCATTCAAGCCCGTTAGCCCTGTCTGCCGCAGAGGCCAAGTGAGGAGGGGTGGTTCGCCAGACCCTACAGGATAAGAACGAGAATGGTCTCAGACCTCCAAATAATATGTCAATTCAAGCGACATAGACTGTCCATTGACCCTATTTCCAGAGGTTGGCTCGATAACGATAACCCCACCTGAGTATCGGCAGGTGGAGGAAGGATTACGCCTGAGCTCTCTATTTGGAAATGTATTCCTTTTGAGTCTGCCTGGTTCCTTCCTTCCATTCACCCTATAACCCCTTTGAGGCTTTTGGGCTCCTAAACCAAACTGAAATGAAATGTGGTCAAGGGAGATTCACCTCCAAAAGAAACAGGAAAGAAAAGAGGTGTATGTAGCCTTTATTATTTCCCTTCCCCTTTCTTTCTGCTGTTGTGTAGTGGAGCACAACCTCAGAACATTGAAGTTTTTTTTTTCTTTTTCTGTACCGCCAAGTGCTGTTAACACAGAATATGTAGTTCAGAGGAGCTCAACTGTGATGTGCACAATAATAAGCTCTTATCTAGGGCTATGAGAATTTGAACTACCATGTTAGAGCTTTTGAATATATCACAAGCTGCCATGTAATGATACAAAACTACGAGCAATCCGACCCAAGACATGATCATTGTAGAGTTATAACGGGGGTATTTATTCATCTGATTAACTTTCAAGCCATAGCTTGTGCAGATCAAAGCCATTCTGACACTACGCAGGACAATCACAAAGCTGTCATTGCAGATTTCAGAGCCAAATTTAAACTCTTCTAGTTCACAGTCCCTCCTCTTTCTAAATGCTTTAAATATACCTTTTATCTTCATAATTATGCCTCCTCATCATTGTACTAGGTATCTGACTGTAGCTAAAATGAAAACAGAGAGCTTTGCTGACGTTTAGAGAGGTTCCACTAAATGTGAAAAATTCAATTTTGGATCATTTTGACGGAAAAGAAAACACTTTTTTTTATTGTTTTCTGTTTGAATTGAAAGAGTTGGAGCAGAAAACCAAAACAATCAAAGTTTATGTGATTGAATTCTGCTGCTGTGCACTTGTGTGCCTGAGCATGCCCGCTCATGCCTATTGTGAGTGTATGTAAGCTGAAGCGGTGTATGTGTGTGTATGTGTTGTGAATTAATTAGTGTATGGACAGCCATTGGTAGCATGACTGAGATCCACTAGTTAACTAACATCGCCATATGCAAACAACGCTTTCATGAAGTACAACCAAAAGTAGGAATACACCAGTAAGAGAGATACTGTAGTGAATACAAGATAGTAAAGACAGGAAAAGAGGGCCAAAGTGAGTTTTTCCCCCTGTTTCTTATTGTTGTCTTTTTCTAGGAGTTATTTAACATTCCAGATGGCATGGGAGCTAGAAGACACAAGACACTGTCTATCGCACAGCTAGGGGAGGATGGCTGAATGAACAGTGAGCCTGAGAAGGAAATGACAGGCCGTATGTTTTGTTTTAGGATTGCCCATACAGGTCTCGAATGCGATTTGCAAAGGGTCCAATTACCTGCGACGGTAGATGCTGTAACTGGTAATGAGTCCATCATGATTTAATAATTTCAATTGTGAGGTATTGTAACGGTGTGTGAGCGCAAGTAATCCAAAGAAGACTCAGGGTTCCAAAACAATCAAAAGGTTTAATTCCAACTCAACTTGCAGGCAAACAGGCAAAGCAAACATGTAGAAACGTAAGTGATTGGACAAAGAACAGAAAGAAACTGAGGGTATATATCACAGCAAACAAGATCAATGAACAAGAAACAACTAAACTGAAGACACTAATCAAATCTGCAACTGAAAACTAAAGAGTGGCGGGAAACTGAGTAAAGGAGGACATGTGACACGGTGCATGGTCTCATGCCAGAAAGAGTCCAACCAAGGGCGAGTGGGCACCCTGGAGGTCATGGGCTGGTGCTGACAGGTTAGGAGACCCCAATGGTGGTACCATGTAGGTGACCAGGGCAGCACAGGTAGCTCAGGGAGCCACGGAGGTACAGGGGATGCTAGTGCCTCCGAGGGCACTGGAGACTCAGGGGACCTGGGTGAAGCCGGCCGTACAAAGGTGGCCTCCTTGGCTGTGGACAGGTAGCCCCAGCAAAAAAATTCTCTTGAGCAGAGCTACGGCCATCCCCACTGGTGACCCTCTGGCAGCGTCTGAAGCAGGTGCTGGAGCAGGCTTAGAGCAGGCTTGTGGGCTAGACTTGATGAGTGTGCCATCCACACACATAGAATTGCTGTGGTATAAGGACCAGCACTGCATTCTCCAAAGACTCCAGGACTGGAGCAGACTCGTGGGCTGGAGCAGACACTGGAGCGGACTCGTGGGCTGGAGCCAACACTGGAGCGGACTCGTGGGCTGGAGCCGACACTGGAGCGGACTTGTGGGCTGGAGCCGACACTGGAGCGGACTCGTGGGCTGGAGCCGACACTGGAGCAGACTCGTGGGCTGGAGCCGACACTGGAGCGGACTCGTGGGCTGGAGCCGACACTGGAGCGGACTCATGGCCTGGAGCCGACACTGGAGCGGACTCGTGGGCTGGAGCCCTCTCTGGGATCCAGGACATCCCCTCATATTCCACCAAAATGGCGGAGGCCCTGTGTGTTTCCGATGGGGCTGGATGAGGAAAATACTGCTCTGCTTTAACTTCTATTTCAAAATTTGAACCGTTTAAATTGAGAATAAGATTATTCAACCCGACTAGGGAAAAATAGTAAGCAGGTTCACAATAGCGAATGGTCTCATCATATAGTCCCACTACGAAAACACGTTGAGAGAAGCATCAGGCCAGCTCACCTGTTGGGAGAGCTCAAGAAACTCCTCCACATACCTCTCCAGAGGACGACCATTTTGCCTCAGATCCCACAGGTGGTCCTCTGCCAGGATCAATGTTTTGGGTCCAGTCATCTGTAATGGTGTGTGCAGGTAATCCAAAGAAGACAGAAGAATCACGGTTCCAAAAACTCGAAAGGTTTAAGTCCAACTCAAAGTGCAGGCAAACAGTCAATGCAAACACATTTAAACATAAGTGACTGGACAAAGAACAGAAAGAAACTAAGGGTATATACAAGCAAACAAGGAAGTGAACAAGACTAATTAACACCTAAACTGAAGACACTAATCAAATCTGTAACTTTGACAACTAAGGAGTGGCGGGAAACTGAACAAAGGAGGACATGTGACAAGGTGCAAACAGAAAGTTCAAAACAGACTGACATGTGACAGGCATATTTACAAACTTTTAGGAGATTGTGTGGGTATTAGTTTAAGAAGCAGCAACAACTATATGGCTACAGGTTTTGTGTGTGAGAACACACAGAATTTACAGATGACTCACCACATCTTAGCAACTTCAGAACTGAACTTTTTTCACTGAGCAAATAAAGTTTTAACCGCTGGATATTTGCTCTTTTCCAATGTATATACACTACCGGTCAAAAGTTTTAGAACGCCTCCATTGAAATTTATGCAGTTTAATGTCTCAGTGTACTCTGAAATTAAAGCATAGAACAAATAAACAATTGGAGATAAAAAAGAAATCATGGAATTGTTTTGTTTAACAAAATTTAATCTAAATTTTTGACTCATCAAAGTAGCCACCTTTTGCAGATATAACAGCCGAACACACTCGTGGCATTCTTTCTACAATGGAAATCAAATATTGTTCGAAAAGTTCTTCCCAACACTGTTGCAGAAGTTCCAACAAATGTGTTGCACTTGTAGGTTGCTTTGCTTTCACCCTTCTGTCCAGTTCATTCCAAACCAGCTCGATGGGGTTTAAGTCTGGAGACTGTGCTGGCCATTCCATGATTTGAAGCCTACAGTCTTGTTCTTTTCTTCTAAGGTAGTTCTGACATAACCTGGAGGTTTGGGTCATTATCTTGCTGTAGGATGAACCCCTGACCAACTAGGCGTATACCAGAGGGTATTGCATGGCGCTGCAAAATGCTGTGGTAGCAGTTTTGGTTCAGGGTGCCACTCTCTCTGTGCAAGTCGTCGACTCTGGGTCCAGCAAAAGAGCCCCAGACCATCACGCTTCCTCCTCCATGTTTGACAGTTCGTGTCACACACCGAGGAACCATCCTTTCGCCTACTCGACGGCGTACAAAAACCCTGCGTGATGAACCGAAGATTTCAAATTTCGTTTCATCAGTCCATAACACCTTCTTCCAGTCTTCAGTAGTCCACTGGCGGTGCTTCATAGCCCAGGCAAGCCTCTTTTTCTTATTTTGCCATCTTAGCAATGGCTTTCTTACTGCCACTCGACCTGTCAAACCTGCTGCTCTAAGTCTTCTCTTCACAGTTGAAACTGAGACTTGCTTACTTCGACCAGTGTTAAGCTGTGCTTGAAGCTGTTGTCCTGTGAGCCGCCTATCACGCAAGCTGTTGACTCTCAGAAACTTGTCTTCTGATTCTGTTGTGGCTTTGGGTCTGCCAGACCTCTTCCTGTCAGAGTTTCCTCCAGTTTCCAAATGTCTTTTGATGGTATAGGAAACTGTACTCACTGACACCTTGGCTTTCTTTGCAATTTCTCTAAAGGAAAGACCTACACTTTTAAGGGTTATAATGGTCTGTCTGTCTTCCTTTGTTAATTGCCTTTTTCTCACCATTATGAGAGCAATATACTACTTCCTGCGGCCAAAAACCATGTGATGTCCAATGGACACATAGTCTGAAGGGGTTAAGCACATTTCTCTTTTTACAGCTTGTTTGGTTGAAATATGAAAACATGACCTGGTTCCACATGGTTGTAGGACTGCAGTAAAGGATCTTTCATTAGAAACCTTGTGAAGGCAAGCCATGGTCATTTAAACTGTCAAGGGACATATTGTCTGTTTCTGATGATAGTGGATCCTGCTAATGGGCAACATGGTAAACAACCACAAACAAGTCGTATGTCCATTACAACACATTAATTATGATAGAGCTAATGTGTTTATGGGACTCCATTCCAGACACCATCCGTCAGTTAGATGCGGGACCTTGCCTCCTTTGTCTCAGCGTATTTTTCTTCCTACATATGTAGCCAGCATAAGATAAATAGAAGCAGCATCGGGGGAGTAAAGTAATTTTCCTGCAAATTACAGCAGTAGAATGAATCTTTCTGCGCCCACCGTATTTACCATTTCAGCAGCCATCCACATGGTGCTCATCTCATACTTTTCAAAGCTGGTTAGAAAAGAAATAAAAAGATGAAATAAGTGAAATGACAACATGAGATGTAGCAGCACTACTTGGCGCTCCCCCCGCAAACACAAAACACCCTCCTTCCTCTCGCTCCACTCTCCTGAGCATTACAAACTTATCTGCGGGATGACAACCTCACTGCCACAACAAGCCCCTCTCCTCTCAGCTTTAGTTAAGGGATGTCTGCTATGATAACCAATGCCTTCACTCTGTATGTGCTGTAAAACCACTCAGGCTCTGGCTCAATTCCCAACACAATAAGACCTGTGTGCTCCTCTCCGCTCCCCTCGGTTGAACTTCACGGGGCTGAATTTTTAAGTTTCTTTGCAGGGCATCTACAGGTTATTCTGCTAGATTGTAACATGGAGGAGGGTGCAGTGTGCCCACCCCTTCTCTCACAAATTGTACACATATCAAACAGAAAGCTGATTAAAAGAACACAATGCCTCTGTATTCTCTCGTAGGCTACAGTGGATAAATTTAAAAGCGCTTTTTCAAAGGCATATTGTCAAAGATCAACAAATGAGTGGGGGAGAACTTTGCAGAGCCTTGGTTTTTATTTAACATGATCCAAGAACTATTTGCTTTGTTGCCATTGATGGGCAAGTTTCAAAACTAATTGCATCATGCTTTACTCTGAGTTCTCTCTTACTCCCACTTCTTGTCAGTGTTGAGTTAAAACCAATCATCCCCTCACTCCTGTGGCCCACTAGGGTTGAATCGATAACAAAAGTTTGATTTCAGTATGATATAAAGTGCCAGAATCTTGGTATTAAAAACTGAAAGAAAGAAAAAAATACTAAATCCATAGATTGATATCCTAGGCAACATCTTCACTGATGATATGAAAAAAAATTATTTTATTAAACGCAGTGTATAAAGTTTGCAGGTAGAAGTTCTCAGTAAGTTGTTTGTTTTTCAAGCATTTCACTGATCCTTTCACTGATCCACATGTTCCTTCAGAAAGCATATGCTGATTTGATGCTAAGGTAATATCTCTTATTGTTATTGCAGAAAACAATTACACTGCTTTGCGGAAACAATTCTTTGCTGAACAAATTTTAAAAGTAGATACAAATATATATATATCAACAAAACTAAATAAAATATTGTATTCAGTTATTAGTGAAATCCATTTGTTGATCAAATTCAACCTATGTACTCAGGGTGACTAAAAACACTGTCACCAGGTACTGAAAATTGTGCAATTCTGATGCTATATGATTTCATTTATTTAGGCTTACTGCACAAACCTCCTGTCATGGTCCTACCATGTATAGAAAACAAGGAATGCAGGATACATATAAATTAAAGTTAACTGGTGAATAACAGATAGCAAACAGCATGACCACATTCAATAACTGACACAGAACAAGAGTATAAATACACAGAGTGATGAGGGAGCTAAAGAGGCACAGGTGGAGGAAGGCATACTAATCAGACAATACAGGACATCATGGTGACATTACGCCCCTCTCATTTAAGCGTGTCCTCGCGCCGAGATGACTACATGGAAGGTGATGACGTGGAAGAGTCAGCGGAATGGTGGACCATGGTGGAGATGAAGGTGGGAGGAGCCAGTGTGGAGACCTGAGGGACGAGTTTGGTAGAATCCAGGGTCCGAACAACAGAGGCGGAACCGAGGTGAAGGTAAGAACTGGCATAGTAGAGAGGTTAACGGAGCGGGTCGAATCCGAAGCGCTGGAAGCCTGGAGCCCAGCCAATGACTCAAGGCGTTGAGGTGGTCCGGCTGACCGAAGCAACGATGTGGTGAGAGAGGGCGACGGGAAAGTCAGAGGAAGGGAGGAGTCTGATTATGACAGAGGGGTGCAGGCACCGCTGGAACCCCAGAAGTCCTTGTCAGCAGCTGGGCGTCGACCGCCGAAAGCCGACCTGGAGTACCAGTGGAACTTAGCGGAGTCTCCGGACAGATGGGCCGCATCAGTGACTAAGGAGTGGGGAGTCAAATGTGCAGGTGACGGGTTGACGGACCGAGGTGGAGTCGTGGGCAAGGAGGCCCGATGCGTAGCTGGGCACTCTCCTTCGGCTCCGGTATTGGAACAGCCTTGGTGTGTGCCTCGAGCTCTCGAGTGACAAGAGAAGCCACATTCGGTTCTCCGAGCGAAGAAGAAGGTGCAGAATGAGTTCATCTTCTTATAAATATATGCTCGTTTAGAAGCTTGGTTATTCTGTCACAGTCCTACCGTGTATGGAGGATGAGGGATGCAGGATACAAATAACATTAAAGCAAACAGTGTGACCACATTCAATAACCGACACAGGATGAACAGAACGGGCAGAAATACACAGAGTGATGAGGGAGCTAAACAGGCACAGGTGCAGGAAGGTAAACTAATCAGGGACAACGAAAACAGGTGCAGACAATAGAGGACATCATGGCGACACGCCCACAAATAATACTTTGTAGCTAAATTAAGATCTAATGCTTTTGTTCCTCTCTCAACTTACTGCATCTTGTTGGAACATAAGGTTCTAATTTCACACCATCCTGTGTCAACAAGTAGTGCAACAGTATTTTCTGTACAACGTGACTACACTTTAAAAACGCAGAACTGAACAAAAAAGTCCAAATGGAAATTGAGAACGCAGTTTACTTATTCCTGGATAATTACTGATCCTTTGAATTCCTGTGATGTTTTCATAGAGGCAGACCTGGAGGAGAGGTGCATTTCTTGCTTACCCTCAGTGAGTTAAGAGTTACCGTATACCTAACAGATTGTTAACACAAGCTTTTCTGAACCAAATTCTGAACCATTTTTCATAATGAAAAGAGCTAAATGAAGCTCAGACAATACTAATATGACTTATAAATCTAACAAAAATAGGGAGATTTTTAAAATGTACAAACCAGAAATCTTGTTTTATCATCTTAAACTCTTAGCACTGAACTGTTGAGATCCAGTTTGGTAAACAGAGTTCTATAAACAATAGGTAGGCTTCCATACACCATTACAGTTCCAGGACTTTGGTCGTGACCTTCCAATTATAATCCATATTCATCACTGAGGCTGCACAGAGGGGTCAGTTCTTCTTCAGCTATTAGTCATCTAAAATTTATTAGCAAAACCATAGAGGACATCCCTAACAATAATAACTCTGTCTTTAGAGTAATCATAACAACTTTTAAGGTCATGCAGAAGTAAAAGAGAAACTTGATTCCAGAATGGCTGGCAATTAAAAAGACTGAAAACATATAACTCAAGGCCTGTCAGTGAATTAGATCCATTTTCTATTAAAGGATCACAGCTGCAACACTAAATACTGCCACACACGCTTCCATTTTAGTATATTGTACTCTTGTATCAATTTAGTATGTACTCTCTCTTGTATTGTATTTTTGTTTCATGCTGACCCTCAAATAGACCCTAGAAACCAGCATAGGTTTTAATTACAAGAAAAGCAATTCAACAAATACTAGAATCGACATAAAATGTCTGGCACAATATCCATTTGAATAATCTCAATCATGATATCTCTAATTATTCAGTCCACCTAAATATCAGCCCTTTTTACAATTGACTGCAAACTCACATTCAGATCTGCCTCCATACAAACAACAACTGATAGAAGTCACAGTTAATAATTTTTTTGATAATCCATTTCACTTGAATGTACATCATAATACAGAAGAAAAGATCTGTCGCTGCTTCAGTAACATCTTAACCTTTAAACACAGTTAATGCATGTTTAGCCATTGACTAAATGACTGGCCTGTAATTTATTACAAAAATTGTTAGTTCTCTTTCTGTCTGAGTGGATTATCATAGGTATTACTTACTCATCCAAATGCAACTTATTCAATTCAGAAACACAATAGGAATTTTTAGGTTCTCCTTTAATCTCTTCCACTCATTTCAAAAACTTATCAGTTTGCATAAGACTGAGGCAGATAAGAGAGGAAAAACGAATATCTCCAGCACAATGTCAGATGTAGGATGTTATGAAGTCAGGCCCTCGTTGTTGCTGTGCTGATGGAGAAGATGATTAAAGAGGAGCTCACACTGCAGAGGCGTTCCCAGACTATTAATAAGTCTGACATATGACTACTGCAAGTCAAAGGGAACGTCATTATGGTTCGGCTTCTCTTTAGTAGGTTTAAAAAAATGGAATTGGTGAAAACTGGAACCCACTGTATGTACAATCAATTAAAGGCCGAATGGATTATTACAAGACGACCACAATCCTTCAGGTGACCTTTATGAATGACTTAAGGTGCATATTCTTTTACTGATTAGTCTGTCCAGCATGCTCAATACACTAGCATCGAGTTTTAGTAATCTTAGAGAGCAGCGTGTCACTCTAGAGTACAAATCCATACTCGTCATCACTAAACACCTAGCTAAATTGTGGCCGATTATTGAAAAATCAATAGGACTGTACTGAGGCTCAATGGACCACTTGCCAATCACGAGTCCACATTTACAGACAGAACAATCCACAGGCCCACACAACTGATGGATATTACTTCTAAATATAGTTTATATATTGGCTGGCCCTGAAACGTGCACTTGTTGATCTGCAGCAGTTTTATGGGATTGTGCATAAGGTCCACCCACTCTTCTACCTGAATTTTTTTTTTTTTTTTTTGACCGAGAAGGTACGTTTTTCTAAGCATCTCCCTGTGCTGAAAAATCAATATGACTGCACTGAAGCTCAATAGACCAGCTGCCAATCATGAGTCCATATTTACAGACAGAACAATCCCACAGGCCCACACAACTGTCAGATATCACTTCCACCCTTATAGTCATTCAGCTGCACAGTTTGTTTATCAGTGTTTAATGTTGTATTGTAATGTAAATAGCATGATTACTTAGTATTTTAAGGGTTGTGGACCACAAAATGTAAGGGCTGAAAAAATAATAATGCATAAGAGGATGAAGAAGTCAGAAGCTGAGGGAAAAGTGGAAGTTTCATAAGAATGGAAAATTGATCAACCTATCTAAGACTGTCTCAATGAATGCTTTTTGTAATCATGTCTTCTATTGCTTTTTATCACCCAAAATGTCACAAACTTGCATCTCACTACATGCTTTATCTGTATATATCAGGTTCATGCAGACAAAGGAAGATCATCACCTTAGGTCACCTCATGTAGCCAAGTAGAGTAAATGACTTCTTCTTGAAGTAATATTTGTAGTAAATTATTTATACTAATATTAATTTGCATTATCTAAGAGACTTCTTTGTTCTATTAAAGAAAAGCAGATACATATTCTCCTACCAAATAAATGAGCGAGCAGCTTAGAGCGTTCTATATAATCACAATAACAGAATAAAGATACAAACTACAATGAAATGAACATGATAACATAAATAAGTGCTAATTAATCATTAAAATAATTTTTGGAAATAATAATTTTGAATACCTATGCATTATTTACAGTCATCTTAACTTCAAATAAAAGCAGGCTTGGAAACTCAAACATCACGCCAAAAAACAAGACATTTCAAAATAAATCACAAAATCTGCACAGGATTTTCTGATCAACATGTTTGTGTTTGGTCCAACATAGATATCCTTGACTGGGCTGGTCTAAAGTGGCAAGTGGCAAGATTCTGCACCAATTAATTTCTTAATATGGATTACATTCGGCTTAAGTATTTGGTAATTTGCATTAGTACGACAAAATTAAAAACAAATTGTTGGATCTTAAAGTCTCAAATTGGGACACTGATTTAGCCAATTTCATCAAAATCTCTCTCCGGCCAGGCAACCAAAGTTGGCAACCCTGATAAGAGTAAAGAGAATTTATTTGATTGTTTCTATAATTAAATTATTAGTTGCGTCTCATTTCAATAGGCCTACTACAAGTACTAAAACGTCACATTAGAATACTCTGTTTTCCATTGATTTACTTTTGGCACAAATACTCACAAAGAAACGTAAGGATTAAAAGCAACATATATTTTGACTCAGAAAATAGTAAAATTGCTCTCTTAAAGTAAAGGAACAAAACAAATATTTCAATAAATGGAGTGAAGGAATGACTGACAGTTGTTGTATTTTCTAATTCCCCTCAATAAACGTTAATACACAACTCAGTTTTCTGTTGGCAGAGTTTTTTTATGAGACAGGCAATATTATTTCTGTGAGCTAAATGGGTCAGCAGTCTCCACTGACCCAGAAAGCTTGGTAATATGACATCAGTTTCCTCTATCACTGTTTTACCAAACAATCACCGGCCATTTATTTGTCTTCCTATATCTGTGTTTGACACATCCAGGCATGTAACTCTACCTCAGGATAGATAACAAAAGAGAATAAACTGGCCATGTCATCTCTCATGAGTTACAATAACGATACTGGCCATCGATTTAGAGATGTTGCTGGACCTTCGCTCTGCACTACACACACACACACACACATACACACACACAAACACACACACACACACACACACACACACTCATGTTTGTTTTGCTATCAAAGTGAGGAGATTCCATAGGCGTAATGGTTTTTGTACAGAACAAACTGTACATTCTCCCCCTACTCTACCCCTACCCTGAAACCTACCATCACAGAAAACATTCTGCATTTTTACATTTTTAATAAAACATTGTTTAGTATGTTTTTAAAGCTATTTGAAATATGAGGACTCATGAAATGTACTCATATTTCATGTTTAAGTTGTAATACCAGCGTAATAACCATGTTATTAAATTTGTGTCCTCATAAATCCCAAAAACGCGCACACTCACACACACACACATACATTGTGTTTTTATTTTTTATGGGGACATTCCATAGGCATAATGGTTTTTATACTGTACAAACTGTATATTCTGTCCCCCTACCCCTACACCTACCCATCACAGAAAATGTTCTGCCATTTTAGATTTTCAAAAAAGATAATTCTGTATGATTTATAAGCTTGTTTCCTCATGGGGACTAAAAAAATGTCCCCACAAGACCAAAATTTACTGTGGGGACATTTGGTCCCCATAACGTAGGGAATACCCTCCCACACATACACACACACACACCAGAGCTACCTAGTTCCTGGTGATCTACCTTTTTACAAAGTTCAGCTCCAATCTTGATCAAACGCAACTGAACCAGATAATCAAGACCTTCAGAGGCACTCAATGATTACAAGCAGGTGTGTTGGAACTGCTGGTAGGTAGATCTCAAGGAACAGGATTGGGCATCCCTGCCTTAAGAATACAAGAATGAGGGTTCAAAGGTGGTCTGAGGTAAACTGAAATTCAGTTTAAAAGGACACTCATTACATGTGCAATGAAAACTATTAAAAATTTATAATTATGTATTCTGTGTGCCATTGTTTAGACTGTAGATGTTCTAGTTTCCCATTCCCCTTGTTAACCCTGATTGTTTGCACCTGTGTCTTGTCTTATTACACAGTGTATATTGTCGATGGCTGCGTCTGAAATTCTCTCTGAATAGGTAGCTACTTATATGTGACAATGATACAATTAGCAGAATAAACTAAAGACACCAAAGATGAATAACCAAACAAAGAAAAACCCAAGAAACAACCAACAAACAAAGAATCACACAAACTCAAAAACTGAGAAGAATGGTATGAATCATTGTGATTGTTGAAATCAACAAGGTATTCGAGCAAAATTATGATTGCACATCTAATCCCAAGTCAACAGGAAATCAACTGTAATTTAGAAGGACTTATTCTATGATTTAAGCTCTAAAGTCAGACTGAAACTTATCTAAAATGCTTTCAGTTAAAAGTGAAGCAATTTGAGAAAAACAACTTGAGATTTAAAAAAAAGGAAAAAGAAAACAGAGCCACCTTAAAGAATCACAACAGGCTCTAAGGAGCTATTATTCATCTTGTGGAAAAGGTAAATGAAACTAAAAGCATGTGATTTTCTCAAATTTATCAATACAGCTTTAGATGCGACATACAGTCATTCACCTACAATCCTAAATTATATTAGAGCAGTACTTTACTGTCAGGCACCAACAGTGGGGTATTAAATTATTATATCAGGACATATGGTTACATTTCTATCAATGTAACAGCTAATAAAACACCTGCTGTCGAGTACTCTACTTTTTCTTTATCTCATGTGCTCAAATCAAACCACCTGCATACAGGTTGCTGTATTGGCAGAAGAGGCCCATAGTAAAACACAAAACAGATTCAGTCATAAATCAACTCTATAGGCCAGCTGGTCATAATGACAGGCCTTGGCTTTGGCACGAGGGAGGGCTAGGAAAGCACATTGGCTTAGTAATGTTTTGATATTTTGCTGAACAGCTGTTTTACTATTTTTCCCTCCAAAACTTTATTCCCTCTTGTGCTAGTACAAAAACATCTCAAACAATAAATAAACACTCAACAGTCTTGATTGTAAAGAGCTGCTTTCAATTCCATCAAATATTCTAAGTAAACGACAGAAAATGGCACTGTTTGATGGGTCTTTACATTTGCATAATGCACAAGCAACAACATAAATAGCATGTCAAGATGGTTATCTAAGACTCATGAACTAGAAACCAACTGGGGTTGTAATATGTTTGTGCAACAAAAATCAGTTGGCAACCATTAAAGGTTCAAAATTCAGGGCAGAAAACCTAATGGACCCAATTTTAGACTTACCAACTAGTAAACAGTAGTAAACAGGGACCATAGCGAAAGCAAAGGCACACAATGAGAATAACCTTCACTAAATCTATGAGACAAAGCAGCTAAACAATAATTGCTCGGCCATTGCACAGAACTTCTCTTAATTGTCAGGTCATTATGGAGGAATGAATCTCTTCGGTTATGGCAACATAACATCGGGACGGTCTGAACAATGTTCTGTGCAGCGACAAGACAATGTGAGTCATTAAAATTCAAACATGGGCATGTCTATTTATACTAATCATTTCCTAAACGGAGTTGAAAAATCCCTAATGTGATCATTAGAGGGGGTCATTTGCATTAAAGTAAATGTAGCAGCTTATTTGCAAACCGTAGCTTGGCATAAAAGAGACAGTGGGCCTGTAATGAAGTCAAGTCAAAACCTGCAGTCAAGGATGCATAAAGAAGTGATCATGCTACATTATCTCATAAATTATATCTTGTAGCATTCATCAGCCGCTCTGGGCCATCAGGCCACCACACATATCACATGGGTTGCTAATTAAAGTGACCTGTATTGTGCATGAGGTAATTACACAGTTCACCAATTCATTACTTTCTTTGGGTGAATGATCACCTAATGTGAGGCTGTGAGGTTTAGACACCAGCAGCAGGGGAAATAGAGAATTTCGAATAATGTGTCTAGACCACAGGCTCAGAGCATCACTCTAACGGAGGCAGGGAAAAAGAGGTGGGTGAGAGAAGAAGAACATTTGTCTAACCAAGTCAAAGGTTTAAACTGTTCCATTTTAACTTTGTTATTCTCTGAGACCCTCAGAGCAGATTCCCCTCACAGCTCATTAAGGGATAGTTCAATCAAAATAAAATAAACATTCTGGCATCATTCCCTCACCCTCATGTCAGTTCAAACCTGCAAAACTTTGATTCTTCTGTGGTACACCATAGAAGATATTCTGAAAAATGTATTTTTTGTGTTTTGTCCAAGTCAGTGGGGTATAATGTTGTTTTGGACATTGACTTTCATTGTTTGGACAAAAACAGTAATTGGGGTCCAAAACAACAATGGACACCATTGACTAGGGAAAAGTCTAAAGATTTGTTTTTAATTGAATCTATTGTTGTTTTATGGTTATATTTTAGAACATGTGTGTGTGCAGCATGGGCTGTAAAAGTATTTCTATGTATCAGTGAATTTGCATTATAAACATATGGTACTAAACCAATGTCTTTTTTTATCAGTTTAAAAGAAACATTAAATGGAAAACTCCAGCTGTGATATATGTAGTGAACATGCAAAACAGATTGTTTAACAGAGAAAAACTATTAATTCCATACCCTTTTGATAAAAACATTTTATATATGCCCCCCTCCAATTGCAAATATGAAAAAAGTACATCTTTCTCAACAGGACAGATTGCATTTCGCTATCTCACCCTCATTGCAGCATTTCTTACTTTTTTTTTATTGACCAATGACATACATATACACACACGTACACATAAAGAAAAGAAGGAAAAAAAACAGCAAAACATACAGATGTATATATATATAGTAATATGTACAGGTACAGTAATAAGTTTTAACAATAGGTTATTCCAGTGTGATATAATAGTGAACATTATTATTGATTACATATTCCTGGTTAAGGTGTTGAAAAAAAAAAAAGATATAGATATAAACTCACTGAGTGATAGATATTGAGACTATTTGAAACAATCCTCGTAATAATAATAATAGTAATAATAGTAGTAGTTGTAGTAATAATAATAATAATATCTTGGTATATTCTTGACTTTAGACCAGTCATTGAAATGACTGCAGGTAGACACTACTCTCTAGTTCTGGGAGCCACTACAACATTGCCGGCAAGCAAAGCCAACAAACCTCCCCGACACAGACACAAACCTCATCTCCGAACCACCTGTTGCCCTCCCCACTGCTGGCAAAACCCAAACACCATACCAGCAGTTAAGCCGCTGTGTCTTCCTCCAAAAAGGATGCTGGGGCACCATGACAGGCACCTCTAAACCAAGCTCAGCTGGTCTGGTTGTAACCTAACAGATGAGACCTGACAGAAAACCAAAAATCCTTGTTTGGTTTCCACCTTTGTTTTTTTTTGTTTTGTTTGTTTGTTTTCTTTTAAATTTATATTGCAACATGTGGCTGGAACCATGGTGTACCCCAGCTAGTCCCCCAGCTAGAGACACCACATCCAACCCAGATAACACTCAGAATAAGAGAAGGGTCATGTCAGCAAAGGCGGCCAAGGGAGGAACTTTGTATATCCTCTGTTTTTACCATTTCCAGCTCCACACTCCAATGGACACGAGACTGATCAGACAGTCTAGAGAATACCTGTGAACACATGGTAGTAGGAAAATGCTGCATTTGTTATTCAAATGTTTCATTCACTTGAGCTTGGTAAATATTTTTGAAAGATGAGGCTGCACATGAATTACAGTGCATGTCTTCATCGATAAGAGAATCACCTTTCTCCAAATGCCTGCGTCTTTTCACAACAGGGAAACGATGACAAATGGTTTATGGCATAGATTTTAAAGCTGAGGAATCTATTATCATTTTGGGCCCAGGCAGGTGTGAGAGAGATTTAGATTGCTATAAAATGCAAAACATAACATACTGCTGCTCTCCTCCAATTATACAATAATAATATTATTCTCTAAATCTCATCACATGCACCTGTCACATGAAAAATTTAGCAGCTGGACCAATCAGACAATGAATAATCCAATAGACCCCTCACCCAACAACAAAACCAGGTGCCAACCCCCCAGAAAGGCAGAACAGGCTATGGTTACCATGACAACAAAGGTAAATGATCAAAGATAAGGCGTTTTATGACCCAAAGGAATATTGCCTCCAACTGCATGCCCTATTGAAACAGACACATTATGCCCATAAAATTCACTTCGGTAACAATTTACTTGAAGGGGGTTCATGAACTGTATCTGTTTTAGTTTGGATATGTCATTTCTTGGGATTTTTTCAAAAGCGGGGGTGCTGGCTAACAGGTTAAGCCAAACTCGAGAGGTGTGACCTCTACAGAAATAAAAAATTCATCTCAGTGATAAAACCTTAGAGCACATTCACAAGAGTGTTGATTCTGTGGTCACTGCTTGCAAAACAAAGTCCCTTTAATGATGTGATCACAGCTACATGCTCTTGAGTAGCACTAAACACATAGTAATTATTTTTCTGTTGCCACTTTCTGTTGATACTAAGGTACAAAGAATGATTAATACTAAGTGTTCGATAGACGAACAGGTTAGTTGATTGTTGTAATATTAATTCTACTACATCAAGTCAATTCAATTAACTGATCCAAATATTTAATAATTAATTACAAATAATTAATTTGTGTTTATAAATTTTAGTTCAGACATCTTGTTTGAACTAAAATTAAAGACCAGACGGTCTGGTTTAGAACTAAGAACTTATGTAGCTCTGCCCCTTTTCAGCACTGCCCTGGCTGTGCTCTGTCTTCTGGTTTGTATTTCCAGAGCATGAAGGTCAGATCTTATTGTTTTCTTCCCAGACTACTGGCATTTGTTATGACATCCGCTTCAAACATAACAATAATCATGATAACCTCCTATAACTCTACAAAAAGTAAATTCACTTCACCAGCTAATTACTCTTCAACAGAGATGCCATAGAAATCTACAGAGCTACTGCAAATGAAATGAAATGGAAGTTCAAAAAAGACAAAATTCTAAAGAATTCAAAATTTTTGTTTTTCTGGCACATGCGCTAAAGAAATCCTTAAATCCTCGGAAAAGAGTAGAAATGGTAAGTCCAAGCAGCCCCCATCCCAATCAAAGAAGCCTGATGAGAATACTCTGTGCCTTTGAGCTCACCAAGGCCGGACCTGGAGTTTATGAGAAGCAGGGCTCTTAATCATGAGAGGTAATTCTTTAAGTCGAGGCTGCTTTGTCAAGGCGTTCAAATTAATTACACTTCACGCACCTTCCCTCAGCAAATAGGTCACCGATGCACATTCAAGTACAAACTTTGAGCTTATACTCCCAAGGCCACAAGACCTGAAAACAAAGTAAATAAAAGAAAAAACTTTTGCACTACTAAATATTTGAGAATTGCACCATTAAATTTAGTTGAAATAGAAACGTATAAACTAAATATTTATGAAAGCCTCCAAACAGAAGCAACAGCTTAATATGGCAAAGCAATTAGATTGCATCAATGTTTTACCAGACAGACAGTCGTTTTAGATTATAATATAATTTACGTATCTATAAAAGAACTTGTGATTTATAAATCTAAATTTAAATGGAAACTGCATTTGTATTGACAGTTATACAACTGTGAAACAGCATCCATAAGATCAAAGGGAGCAGGCAGTTTAAAGTTAGTACCAGATAACTATTAGTTAAACCCTTAGTACAAACTAGGCTGAGAAATACGATCAATAAGTCATGACAGCAGTTTTTGCAGTACTTTAAATCATCAAAATAAGATAAGCAATGTTCAAATTTTTTATAAGTTACAGAAGATTCAACTCATTCTAGCTAGTTTGATTTAGTTTAAGTTCAAATGACTTATACAGCAAACTTAAAATCTTAAGGCAGCAGCTTTTTATTATTTTTTTTATTTTTTTTACAGTACTGGCCCCAATAAACTAAGATAAAAAGCTAAACCAAAACCTACAGTTCTCTAACAGTACAGATACTACATTCTCAAAATTCGCCTTTTTTATAATGATGTTACACAGGAAGAAGAAACTAGTCAGGAGAGAATTACTTTGAGCTGTCCACTGTGTCTACAGAATTATGGACAGCTTTGAGAGGATGCTCTTCAACATGTAAGAGTCACCACAATCAATACTCCATCTGCTATTCTCAGTCTTATAAAAAGCTACAGGGTCATTCCGTGTCAAATCAACCAAATTTTAGAAACTTCCCCAGCTAAAAGTTTTGATTTTGTTAATTTTTTTTTTCTGAAAAAAAAAAAATCACATTAATAGTAATGAAAGTCAAAGTATTAAATGCTATGGATGAATATTTACTAGTTGAGAAATCAACTATTTTGTGGAGGGGGGTCAGACTGACCATTTTCACCTGAGATTTAGAGCCAAATTATACAGTCGGTAGGTCTGTTAGTAAAATATGTTGCCTTCAGAAATCCTTGTTGCATTATATGCCATTATATGTTAAAAATGGGGAAGAGCACTTTTTTTCAAAGTTTGCATGCCTATTACTCAAGAACTAAAAAATATCTTTATATACTTTCAAATTTTGGTTCTCAACAAAACTTTATTTTGGCATCTTCATCTTCATCAAGACCCTGTATGGTTCATTGAGATCCCCCATATCTCTGGGAATTATGCATTTAGGCCCTTAAAAATGAACCAAAAGTAAAGTTTGTTAAGAATCAGAATCTAAAAGGATAGTGAGATATCTTGAATTACAGTCACACATACATTGGAAAAATATATTTTTGGTACTCAGATTTTAGGTGAAAATTGCCCCCCCTCAACAAAATAGTGGATTATTCAGTAAATATTTATGGATGGAATTGAATATTTTGGCTTTCATTCTATCTATTTGTGTCTCTCTTCAGAAAAAAAATTAACAATTCGAGCTGGGGACAAATGATGTAAGTGTAATATATTCCCTCACTGTGAACCCTAATTTCAGTCTACTCAAATTATTTGAGGAAACTGATTCCCTCAATTTAATTTAGCAATGGCACCTAGGAACATGTTTTATCAAGTTCACCCAATTTAATGTAAATATTTAAGTACAGATAATTTAGTAATAGTAAGTAGTAACAGTATTCAACAATAAACAGTGACTACCGACAGAACTCTTAAAACCATGTGCTGTAAGGAAAAAGGCCTTTGTCACAATGACTCTTCCCACCTGTCTCACTTCGAGCATGTTGGTCTGCCAGAGCCGCTGTGTAAGTTCTCACAGACCAACAAATATTTACTGCTGACACGGAATCAGCGCCATCATTAACACCAGACCCTTCAGCTCCACCCACTCGATCAGCTTCACCGGAATTCTAATTCGCCACAACTGTCACAGCAGTCTTCTACCACACCATCACTGTCTGGTCTTGTTTTTCACTACCGTTCGACTTGCCTGACTACTCACCTGTATGCACTCCTGTTGTCTTCAAACATCATCTGCCATCTTCTGTAAAGCCTCAAGCAATTCCTGCACCTGCAAAGAGACAATTACTTTAGAAGCCAAGTCTGCTTAACTTGCCATTGAATGAACACTCACCTGTTTCTCTAGTGCTTACTATCTGCATTCTGCAAATAAATAACTGCTCGATTGAGTTACCTGTGTTGTCTCCTTCTGTATGCTGACAACTGTATTTGTGTTATCTACCAATCAGCGTGGTTGTCAGGCAGAACTTCAAGCATGACTAATCAGATTAAACAGAGAAAGAGCAAATAATTTAAATAAATTTAAGTTTAAGTTGAATTTAAGTTAAGCTTCTGCTGACAAGAAATTAAACATACGTTTGATTCCAGAACATAGTATTTTAAGTAATGTTAAGTTATGATAACTTGATTGCTTACACATTAAAAACATTAAAGATTTTTGTGTTGACATTCTTTTTCAATAGATATTATATGCAATAACAAGACTAACAAGTTTCTATCTAATATCCTCATGGCTGTGCCAAATTAAGATCTATATTTATGGATTTGGATTAACTGCCTCTTCTTTTTCATTATCTAAATGGACAGATTAAAATTTATCACAAAGCAGACAAAATCTTTATGGTGAATATTTCAAAGTCAATAAACAGTTAATTGAAATCACACTCTGTAAAAGTTTAGCAGACAGCCATCTAAATAAGAGAATGAAATTGAATATTCCTTTGGACATTATTTTTTCCTTCCCCTTAGCTTGTCACTTTTAGCAAAACAGAAATATGAAATTCATAATTCTTGAGAGGAGGAACCATTCACTCTCAAAGTTTACAAGCATATGTGCCACGACTGCAACGTTTCCGCAAAATCGATCCAGCATCAGAGTGCTTGGATAAAGCATACGGTGCATTATGAATTACGAGGAAGATTAAATGAACGCCTGCTTGATGAATTCTACAGTCAAGGTGAACAGCACAGTTAAGATTCATCCTTAATTAGCCACAATCAGTCACTGTTATGAAAATCATCATGACATTTAAAACACACAAAAAGAAGTGACCCTAGAAGCTGTTGTCCTTGACAACAATGTGAAATGAATCACCATCACTGTGTCCTCACACCCGGCATCATTGCTCAGCTTAAAGACACCTGTCCTCTCTAGCAAGAGTGCTCTTCAGTCACTCTCCGTACGGCTGAAAGAATGACAGGAGGTGAGAGAGTGTGAGGGCGGGATGCTAGTGAAGCTTAGTCTCATTTCTTGCCCCAGGGTCATACACGTTATCACTGGGTGACAACTTAATGGGCCCCCATTATAAAAACAGCAGTGTAGCAATTAAAGGGATTCTGATGGATTAACTCAACCCATCGTGCTCGTTCCCGCTGCAGGTTAGGAATTTGTGACTCGCTAATTGTTCACACCTCACAAACCCCAAAACTTTTTACTTCTCTCCTTACAATAATCCTGCCTTACTCTGCTGTTACTTGGAGCAAGGGCTTTCAAACTGGGATTTGATTTTAAAATGTAACATTTTCATTCATCATATTTGGTTATATACCTATTTCTTTTTCTTTTCAAAAGGCTATGGTGAGAAATCATGAGATTAATTATGATTTATTTTATTCCGTCTTTAATGGAAAGAAAAAAAAATCTGCATACTTCTGTACAAAAACAAATTTACACATTTGGGGTTGGAAAGATTTGTGTTAATGCTGTTAAAACAAGTCTCTTGTACTCACCAAGGCTACCATGCTCAAAGACGCAGTAAAAACAGTACATTTGTTTATATACACACACACACATACATAAGAATATCTGGCAGCTTTATCTGGCAGGGGGGTCTCTGACAAGGGTCTCTGGCAAAAAATTACAAAAAAAAAAAAAAAACCTGACTTAGGTAAATAAATAACTGTTTAAAAACACATTGTATTCTCAGAAGTAGTAAATGCCAGTGCATTTTTCCCCTCCTAAAATTTTACACTGCCAATAAATGCCGCCAATTTTTATGATCACTTGTCAAATTTTTCAAATCTTTTATCTGCTTGCTTGTAATTGGGGATGTCTAAATGGATTTGTGGATGGAAATTGGTGCATTACACAAAGCAGCTGTTCAGCAAATAAACTATTTTACAGCCAACACACAAACAAAAGAGAATAATTGAAGCGTGTCTGTGGCATTTGCAAATGCAATCCGACAGATGATGAATGATTTTATTATTTGCATTACAATCAAGGGTTTGCTATTTGCTCTGCTTAGATTAGGTGTGAGCCATAACACTGTGATGCAAGCTGACCCGGTGACCTTAATTGGCTGAGGAGAATAACGTGGGCAGATTTGTCCCACCTGTATTGATTAGATGGTGGTGTTGTGAACAGCACAGGACTCCACTCGCTGGTGCATGTACGGAGGTGACCTTGTAACTCTGTAATTTGAAAAATGAATGCAAAATAATAAGTGCTCCCTAAGATGGCCGGTCAGTGATTCAATTCTTTAGAGAGCATCTCAAATTCATTTGTTCCTCTGACAGTGAAAGGGAGAGCAGGCCCATTATTCATTTAGCCAATTAGGCCATGTTGAAAGCAATATCCCCCACATTAAAAGAACCTGTCCCCTGCTGTGCCCATAGGAAAAAAACCCTTTCAAACTCCTGGATGCACCAGAGAAATACGAAAGGTTATATCCGAAGTCTGACCTACTAGAAGCTGGTGCACGAGGCCTCTAATTGCAATTAGAGTGGTCTATTAATGACTAATAGCATGAAACTGTCTGGTTGCGAGTATGTGAAAGAGGGTGCTCTGTTCCTTTTCAGCATAACTGCTCTTTTCCATAGTAAACATATTTTAAAGAGCTTCATATTGCTAAATATTTGCAATCTGGTCTGTCTGCCTGATACATATTGTCACTCTAAAGACTCTCAATTCAGAGGTGAACCCCAAGTTCACTTTTGCCAAGTGGCAGCACTTTTAGGGCAGTGCTCTTGGCAAAGGTGAACTTGGGGTTGTTAACTATAAGTTTCCTTTGAGTTTCCTCGCCTGGCTTTCTGTTTGGCATAATAATAGAACAGAGGACCTTCTACAGTACATCAGCCAAAATCGAGTGTACTGCGTGGGACAATGTATCATGACACACTCAATTCATTTCCATTGTGACAAATGAAATGTTTATTCATGTCATATGGCTGTATGATTAAAGAAAATAAAACCAAAATTGTAAGATGGCTTAGTGCGGTTATCAAATTTGTTATTTAATTAAATAGCATCCACTGATTTAATTAAATATATGCACCGCATGGTTCAGAATGAAGCACTGCACTGTGTTCTTTTACACATGAGTAGCTCATGATCCGGCTTTGTTTGTTGAGGAAATTAAGACAACTGTACACGTTAGTATTGATACTTCACAGTTGTAGTAGTCCATGAGGTCATGAAAATATCGCATGCGACTGTATTTGTATTGTAATATTTATTGTTGTCAAGAACAAAGCACTTGAAACAACTCTACACGTTAGTGTTTGGTGTTTTTATAGCGGTTTCTCCTTCAACTTCCACCAAAATCACTCAAAGTCAGTCATGTAGTTGTGTACATTAGGTGTTGCCAGCTTGTGGGTGTTCCTAAGAATGACAAAATGGACAGAAACACAATTATAGAAACACAAACGTGTATTATTATCGGAGTCCATTTGACTGTGCACTACTATTTCAAGTTAAGTTTCAAGTCCACTATATTTCAGGTTGTATGAAAGATTTGTGTGAATAAAAAAGACATAAATGTAAAGTCTCTCAGTAGTTTATAATCTTCAGCATAATAAAGCAAGTAGAGATGACCTTGGCACATCTTAGATCAAGCTTTGTCCAGATCTAGCTTGATTGCATGTTTTTTCTTTTCACTAGAACCTCAAGCTATATGTACTGTATCACAATTATAAGAATTTCATAGAAAGAGTTTCACCCATGATAAGACTGGTGAAAAAAAAAAAATCTGAAGTGTGTATATGTGGAGATAATCAGAAAAGAACTCCTTTCAGAATGGACAAGTTTTCTGTTAACAGATCTCTGGTTTGAGATAACACCACATGAGTGTTTGTGAATGTTTCCTAATTTGGTAGTCAGTTTAAAGATTACAAAAAGACTAAGGACCAATCTGACATTAGCTGAGTTTCCATTACAGAATAGCGTAAAAATTTTCTAAACGTCGATAAAAAACTATTGTGAAATTATGGCAAAATTTTAAATTGCCTAAATATACACATACGAGCGTAAAAACTTTTTTCCAATATACAGGATTTTTTGTGAAATTGCCGAAATTTGAAGGGTAATGGGAACGCAGCTAAAATGCCCAGCAGGGCACTGTTTCTACAGGACTGTTTTTGCCTGAGAGTTAACCTGACTGGTGTATGTGTCAAAAAATAGACAAAACATTGTGCAATTATTGTTTATTATATGAATAAATAATATAATAAAAAATATGAAGGATCATTAAAGATCCTGGCTTAAGGGATGTATATGGGAGATGCAGAGGAGGTAGCAAACCTCTCCAGCACAGACTCTGTGTCATCTTTGTTCAGTTTTGGAAATGCATTTACTTTAATGGACATGGCCTTTCCAGTTTTGCTGCTTCCAGAGCCCCTGATTTTAAGTTGAATGTTTAGACCCTGCCTGTCATTGGATTTCTGTTGCATCTGCATAGGTGGCAAAAACACTCACAGTTGTTACTTAATGCATCAGCATTGTAGACTTTTGATGAGGAAAACCACTCTATTCTCTGTCAGGATCTAATAAATTAACCATTACGTGTTACCATGTTTTTTTTTAAACACTACAACTACAACAACAACATGTAAACAAAAGAATCCAGTCATTCTCCAACTGTCTCATTTACACTCCCTCTAGACATGAATATGGAGCTGTGTCATCTGTCCATTATTTTCCAGTTTTCCATTCTACAGGTTTCTTCTGTGTTGAAAGTGGAGGAATAATTTTTGCTAATTAAAAACAGATTTGTCATATAATTTAAATTGTTTGTTAAAAAAGCATGATATAAGGTTGTATTTAACTTCCCCCCCCCCAACAGTTAAATGTAAGACAACATTCACCTCCACTTGTGATAATTTTCTACTACTAACATTAGATTTAGAAATTTAGAACTACACAATTCTGGATATTTTGAGAATTTGAGAATCATGATTTATTTTTTTATTTTTTTAATGGAGAACACCTTTCTCCCACAATTCAAAATAGAAAACTAAACAGTCAAAATATTTAATTAATTTGAATTAATTATTTAAAAAAAAATTGTTTTGAATGAATGATTCAATGACTTGCTCATAAAGGCTTCCCTTGTTTGTGTATGAATCAACGTTTTTGAACGAATATGAATGAATGATTAAATGACAGATACTTTTTTAACAGTCATTTGTTGCCACCGACTGATGTAACAATGTAATTTATACAATATTTATTTGAAGCGCCAAGTTTCAAAAGGTGATTTATTTTATTTTGATCACAACCACATACATTTGTGTTTAAATCCAAGCTATAAACTTTTATGCCAGTACTGTGCTCATTTGAATTACTCTAACACAGAAATAATGATAATGTGGTTAAAATGACTGTTTGTGAAGCTGTTTCATTCCTTTACCAAACAACTGCACTCGTTGGGCCAGGGCCAATACAGATTTGAATGTTCGCTGTGAATGTTTGAACAATGATTTAATAGACACAGCTGAATCGTTGTCATCTAGGAATAAGATTGCACGGGTGTTTGAATTGAGAATGAGATCTTTAAAAAATTAATTGTGCAGCTCTAATTAGATTTGTCATTTTCAAGATTTTTTTTATTTTATTTACTTTATTTTATTTAGTTAATTTCTTATAGATGAACCTTTTTTAATAAAACATAGTATATGTCCTGAGCAATAACTTGATATTAGATTATGCGGAGGAAGCTTTGTATATTTGATATACACAATTAAAAATTAAACAGTAAAAACTTCTAACTAGTTCAAACTAAAAACTAGTTCCCTTAATTTCACTTCTCATGTGTAATTAGAACTGAAGGTATGGCCAAAAAAACTGATGACAGCATTATTATAGAACAATATTATCTTTGGCAACTCCACTTTCTCTCCAAAAAATACATGGGCAGCTATATTTGGAAAATCAGCTTTACACAACAAGACTTTTGCATTTATCCCTTAACCTGATGTAACTCTGAACCCCCAGCATGATTGGCAGAGCAATTTCAAAGAGGTCAAATCATTTCACAAGCTACTATCTATGTCTCCAAATGAAGAAACTGTTAAATATGGACCACTAATTAGATAGATTTAATTAGTGAACAGAAGGCAGAGCATTACTGGGAGTGCAGTGGGACGGGCAAACGTGTGTCAGCAAGGAGGAAGCAGAGCAAGACGGTAGAACTGCATCACAAGGTGCAGGCCGAGATACTGACAGAAGAACAGGGCGGAATGGAGGAGAGAACGGAGACATGACAGAGGGCTTAATTACAAGCCTGTTTAAGCAGGGCTCTACGCCTAAACAAACAGAGCTGCAGTCCAGATAGAGAGAGAGAGAGAGAGAATATGACAAAATACACAAAGCTGAGACCAGCTTTGATAAGCATGATCCTCCAACAACTGCCACAAGGTAAATCTATTTTAGGATTTCTAATTACTGAAACGTATGGAAGGGCCAGGAGATGAACTTGACTCTTTCAACTACTGTGATGACTGGGCAATGTTAAAGACTGTCTATATGCACCAAGACAGTTTACTCAAATTATGTTGAATGTGTGAAAGTGCAACACACAATATGGCACACAATAAGTCCCGCCTTCTCAATAATAGAGCCAATCACCAATTGGTAAAGTCACATATCGTGATGAGTTTGAGTCCTTCTGGGAAGTTTGTATAAGTTGTAATGTCATAATTACGATGTCAGGTACATTCAAAGATGATGATATAACTGCAAGAGTTGTTGAACTCAACTCTGTTTAACAAAATGATGAATAAAGCAAGCGCATGAGGCCTCTGTTTTTTTATGTTGTTATTCAGGTTATGAATGTGCTGTAAACTGAATTGCTATAATTTTATCACAAAATACCATTGTACAGTATACATGCAACTTGGCTCAATTAGTTAAAGAAATTTACTATCAACACAGACGGAGCATCCATTCATCTGCCAAGTTTTCTCATTAACAACACATCCTTGGAAATTTGGGTCTCAAAGAAAACCCCAAAATGTTCTACTTGTTACGACTTTGTTGTGATGTCCATGTTCATTCATAAAATCTGATCTGAATGTACCACCATTGCAGCTACGGCTGCCATAGAATCAGTCAGTGTCCTGAAACGCTTAGTGCTGCACATCATTAAAACATTTTAATTTGTGTTAAGAAGATTAAACAGTCTTATGGGCTTGAAACGACAAGAGAGTGCACACATTACCACATAATTATTATTTTAGGTGAACTATCCCTTTAGAAAACAACATTTATGGAACAGTTCATGTCAGATGTTATTGATGATCTAATATGTTATTTGGTTATTTGAATGGGAGTTAGACAAGCAGTTTTTAAAATTTCGGCATTTCCCCATTCAAGTAGATAGGAGTTGGTCTTGCATGCCCGAAACAGCAAATATGGCCACTGAGTGAACTTTTTTTTTTTTTCCTTGAAAGGGACTTTAGAAATGTATTTATACATGCTATGTTTAATTCATGGTACATTACATCACAGTCGCAAAGGGAAGCAAACTTAGCTGTGAGACTCTGGCAGTCCTTACCAACGCATCTACAGGATACTCTACTTTGAGTTATTTTTGGTGATAAGTTATCAACTGTAGCAGCAAATGTCATTTTTTCAAGATCATATATTATATATGTCTTGAAACGTCAAACTCCAGAAAAACCATGCATTATGCTTTGTTCCAGGAACCTTTTCCACCCATTGATGCTTGGATTCCAGCATAATTCTTTAATTCCGTAAATATAAACCTTTATTTTTAGTGGCAAAACAAGCCATGGTAAACTGAACAAAATTATTATAAATAAATCCCAGCAAATATACTGAAAATACTCATGAGCACTTAAAACGATAATGTTGGCTGGCTATTCTTCATGATATTCACTGAACAAATGACCGCATTAACAACTGAACATCCTGTGCTCAGATTTTAACAGAGACACAGGTGCACAATAAACCTGAGAGCAGCACCAGATCTGGTGAAAGAATATGTCCCTGAGCAAACTAATTACAACACTGTCACACCTTTCTATATTACACAGGACCTTTGGCACTGTCCTCTTGGTATAGACCAATAAGCAGCACGCGTAGCCCAAGGGCCAGACAGGCTTTGGCAGGACGATGAATTGCTGACACTTTCCTGCCCCTCTGAGCTGCCCCTCTGCCATCACATTAGAGGAGACACATCATTTCATCACCCCACCGGCGGCCCCTTTACCTCACGCTTTCAACTCCTAAACATTTAACCGGAGCCAGTCTCATCTACATCTGGCCTCTGATCCACAGCACCAACCTGCTCACTGAAAAAGAATCACAGCATCTACTGGAGAGCTCATTGAGCATGCAGAGTTTCTCGAATTGTTCCTTTGCTTAATCTTTGGCCACTGACCCTTCTTCAGCAGCTTTGTGCTCAGAAAGCTGATATGGAGACCTGGTATGTACACATTCTCATTTAACCCATCATCAGCACTGATGGTCATAGAGGTAAAGCACAAGACTGGAAAGAGATGTCTGTCGCTCAAGGCCAAAAGCAGCAGTAAGCGTCTATTGAAAGAGCGAGATCCAGAGTGTGCCAAAGTTTGGAGATGGATTGATCTCTCCTTCAGGTCACATTACTGTCTGCTCGCCTCAGGTTGATGTGCAGAGCCAGGGACTCAATGGGTTTAGACCCAATGGCCACAAAAGCACCGAAAGAGCCTCATCAGCTGCCTCCTGAGATACAGAACGAGGAGAGCTGCCATCACCACACACAAGATCTCCCGGCAATCACTGCATTACTTTTGATATTGAGATTCGTCTTAAGATCTCTCCTCCAAAGACAAAGACACATCATCAAACATATAGTGTATGCATAAAGGAGCCCTGTGGAATAAAGAACTACTACAGAACAACACTAATCGATTGATGTCTGCTGGCAAGAGATGAGGGAATGTATACGAGGAAACATTACTCTAATGCACTGAAAGGACTGTCAACTGATTTAGCCTTAAGATCTGAACTTCATGTCAGGGCAATTTACCATGTCTTTTATTATTTCTTGTTTTCCTGTCTACTTAAAACAATTATTCTGTCCTTGGTATGGGTAGGTTTAAGCGGGGGTAAGGTTTGTAAGAGAAGAGTCAACAGTGTGATTATAGATGTCCTTACAGAAATTAATTACAGATGAAGGCTTTTTTTTTTTTTTTAATATAAGGACACTGTAAAACGTACATGTTCACAATAAGTGCATTGTATCAAGTGATTCATTTAAATGTTAGTACATGGTAGTTAAAGACACTTAATATAACTCAGCACTACACAGGGAATGCATTTTATCTTATTCAGGTTCAAGAGAAGCACATCTTGCAAAAAGAAAAGGTGATGAATCTTGTTCAGTGGTTATTATACAGTGTGCATGATTTTGTTGTTATTCAATCACAATAGATTACAATGTATCTTACCAATCTCTTGCAATGAAGCTTATTCCATTTAAACCAACACATAATGGATCAAAGTGAACAAATCGTTGAAAACTAGATTGAGAATGGTAATTGACTGAATGGATTTAATGGTATACTTGCATGATTATTTTTCTGTCTTTAAAAGTAAAATGCAAAATGCAAAAGATACTAAATACCTGGCCACTGGAATGCAATAATTTTAAATTAATATGAATAAAATACACAACCTCAAAATAAAAATTTGTCAGGGACTGTAGACACTCTAAGGGTTACTTTGCTAAGATTTCGGTGAATTCAGATTTTTGCCATTGAGATGACTGAAAAAAGTGTCCAATTTTGCAGGTTTGCTCACTTACAAAGCATGTAGAAATCTATAATTTTTATCATAGGTACTCTTCAACTGTGAGTGACGGAATCTAAAACAAAAATCCAGAAAATCACATTGAATGATTTTTAAATAATTAATTTGCATTTTATTGCATGACGTAAGTATTTGATCACCTACCAACCAGTAAGAATTCCGTCTCTCACAGACCTGTTAGTTTTTCTTTAAGAAGCCCTCCTGTTCTCCACTTATTACCTGTATTAACTGCACCTGTTTGAACTCGTTACCTGTATAAAAGACACCTGTCCACACACTCAATAAAACAGACTCCAACCTCTCCACAATGGCCAAGACCAGAGAGCTG
Organism: Zacco platypus; assembly: GCA_038088235.1. Lineage (NCBI taxonomy): Eukaryota > Metazoa > Chordata > Actinopteri > Cypriniformes > Xenocyprididae > Zacco > Zacco platypus. The sequence continues at coordinate 29,387,607 of CM076085.1, forward strand.
TGTAAGGACATCAGGGAAAAAATTGTAGACCTGCACAAGGCTGGGATGGGCTACAGGACAATAGGCAAGCACCTTGGTGAGAAGGCAACAACTGTTGGCGCAATTATTAGAAAATGGAAGAAGTTCAAGATAACGGTCAGTCTCCCTCGGTCTGGGGCACCATGCAAGATCTCACCTCGTGGAGGATGAATAATCATGAGGAAGGTGAGGCATCAGCCCAGAACTACACGGCAGGACCTGGTCAATGACCTGAAGTGAGCTGGGACTCTTAACACTTTGCTATAGTTTTTGTGCTCAAGTATACAGTATGAGTGTTTGCACATACATGTCTCCATAATGTTTCAACATCAACCTGCGTTCCTACATATTCAAACCAGAGTAATGCTGAGACTAAATGACCATAACACATTTCAACCACTTACTCTTAAACGGCAAACTGAAATTCCCGTATTTATCTGCCCTAAACAAAAGTAGAAGAATACAAATATCACAGCACTTCAGTAGCCAAGATTTCAAAAGTGCTACATTGGATAATGCATCTGTATACCATATTCAGATTTTTCAATATCACTATGGACTACTGATATATCATTTGAAAGTTATAAAAAAAAAAATCTATTTGTAAAAGAATGACAAACAAAAAGAATGAAAGAAAAACCATGGTATTGCTAAAACCCTTCTGTCAAGCACATAAAATAAAACCAATAACAAAGAGAGTTATTTTTATGGAGAAAGAAGGATTTCATTTCCTACAAATACTGTCTTGCTATTTGTAAAAATGTCTGCTTAATATGTACCAGATTTGAAAAGCACAGAAAATAAACATAAAACCAGCATGAGATCAGAGGCATCCAACTGTTAGCCTGACCACCATCACAATTAACCTTGAGATCCATATGAGGTCTGTACCCCTTTAAGATAATTTTGAAAGGAATGGAAACATTTACATTAATGCTGAATGATATAACAAAGCCTTACCTGTGCAATTTGGTGGCACAGTCACTCTGTATGATAAACGAATGAGCATTTGATAAAATTTCATTAATTTTACGTTTGCGATGTGGAATGCATCAGCAAATGTACCGCAGAAATAAATTGTTGTTTTTCCAGATTTGATGGAAATGGCACTGTATTTAATGTGACAGGGTTCTGAGCATAAACTCTGAGAGAGCATGATGAGCAAATAATGCTTGATTAGCTGGTGCACTGACAGACTCAAAACAAAGACTTTGTACAAAACAAATATTCACTACTGCCTCATGCATTACTCAGACAGATTGCCTGGTATGTTTTTCCTTGCATAATTGGCAGGATATAAGCAACAATATCAGAAAGGCATGCATGTCTCGGAATTTTTACTATTAAACTATAAAATGCATGAAAAAAATCTTGTTTTTGATGGAAGAGGCTGGAATTACTGTATAATTTATGGTGAAAAACAGTAAAATTGCATTTCCAGAAATCACATATGATTTCATTTTATATATTAAATATAGTTTTAAATATAGTTTTGTTTGTTCTTATTTCTGTTATCACTTATCAGTAATGCACATTAGGGTGTTTTGTGTTACATTTTCTGCTACTGAGGATTATTGCATTGTTTTATTGTTATGTGTGTTGGACTGTTGGGGTTTTGTCTGCGTTTATGACCCTGTTCACATTTATGCACAAATATTGCCAGGCCACTCGCAAATCACGATGAACCAGTCATCATGTGTCTTTCTCTATTACCACCTGTATTATTATCTGAACATTAAGGTAAAAAGCTGATTTTTACTATTTAAAAGCATGTATTTAAAGTATTGGTAGGCTAACTAAATGAAATGTACGGTTGTAGTTAAATGCAGGCACCAATAGGCCATCCTGTAATAATGGAAATTTTTTTTTATATTTTTTAGTGAATTTCCAGCAACAATTACCATTTGTTTACAAGGATATTTTTTTTCACAGTTTAGTAATGAAACAGAACAACCTAGAAATGGCATTAACTACCCACAGCTCTCTACCATTATGACAGCAAGTCTCACAAAATGTAAGTGAAGGCTCATTTAATGCCTTCGATTTTTTTTTCTTAATTCTGTATCTGAATTTAAATGATCAATAAGTGTTGTTATTAAACAATGAATTCCTGAACACTACTGATCGATTCCTTTGTGTGCATTTTAATGTGACCATAAACCATTTAAGTGCAAGAAGATCCACGCACTGTTTTCAAATACACAAAAAATATCATCGTAAAACACAGTCCGTTATGTCTTAAGTGAATGTAATCAGTTGACAAAGAAAACGCATTTGTAACAGTATATCGGATCCGTTAAACTCTTAATGTGACAGTAGCTGAATATTCCTGCTGCCGTCTCCATAATTACGTTAATCAAACGTGCCCTCACTTTTCTTGACTGAGTAACTTTTAAGTATACTTTTGCTATAATTGTAATGTACAGTTTAGTTATAAAGTGCAGTGCTATTTTACATTTGATTATGGTTTCTATACCTGGAAATCTTAAAACACTGTTTATTTCAATCGTATCTTTGTTCAGTTGTATTTATTTGTGTGATTGCTAGTTTTTTATTTACTCTTTTTTTAATTACTGAGTTTTTACCTGTCTTTAATAATAGGGTTGGGTATCGTTTGGGTTTTTTTCGATACCGGTGCCAAATCGATACTTTTAAAACGGTACCGGTGCCAAAACGGTGCCTGAACCGATACTTTAAAAAAGCCACAAAATGATGGTGGATGACTCAGTCAAGAATACCTTTTTACTGGACAAAAAAAGTTCTTTAAATTGAACAATATATTAAAAGTTTAAAGTATACATGAATATATAAGTAAATACAAAACACAACAACAGTAAATCCTAAGCCAACTAGCTCAACTACAATAATTTAACAGCTTCAAATTTCAGCAATTTTTTTGCAGAAATATGACCATATTTGCCTTCTCTGGCAAAATATACACCTCTCCTGACTTATTGCATGTCCTGCACAGGAGAAAACTCTCTCAGATGGTGTCGATGAGGCCTGTTTGAAAGTGCAAACAATATGGGAAGACTGTCCCGCTTCCTGGGGCTGATCGTGCCAGCTGATGTCCGCGAGCTGTCAAACACGGTCATATTCCATGTGCCCCCAAATGTTTCATTAGGTTTGACGTGTTTCCCCCTTTACACGCAACTGTTGTAAAACATTTGCTGCACGTCGCGGTGTCGGAATCCTTTCTGGTGAAATATAGCCACACTTTGGAGCTTTTAGTTTTAGGCATTTTAATTTAAGCGCGTTTAATTTAGCTAGCTAAAGCTAACGGTAGAGCACCTGCTGCTCTGCAATCAGCGCAAGTGTAGTTGCTGCGCTCACGCGCTTCACGGATGGTCTCACTTCCCGACGATTTGGGATTTTTACTTCGAAATGTGAAAACAAAATGGACAGTAACATTACTACAAAGATGTATTGGGTTTGTAGGCTATCATCAAAGCTTTCCAACGTTCACGTGAGTTTTCTCATTCAGGAAATAATTTTTCCGAGCATTCTGACACCCCATGAACACAGTATTTAAATTTAACTAGAGATCTGGCGTGTTAATGAATCTGATGCTTCTTACGTCCGTGTCATAGCACCAGAGGACAAATATTTCTATCACTTCAGGCATTTAAGTGGCACCGAAATGAGGCACCGACATTCGCATTCTGATTCGATCCGGTACATACCGGTTCTATAGGTACCGGTGCCGTATTGGCACCGGGTTTCGGTACCCAACCCTATTTAATAATGCTTTAAATTTGTATTAGTTAGGCTAGTTGTTTTTGCTATGGTATTTATTTGATTTTTGTTCATGGTATTCAGCTACAATGAAATGTTTAAGCAATAAGACTTGTGAATGATATTTAAGTTTTTTTGGAATCGATATTAGGAATCAATAAGAATTGGAATCTAAGCAGAATCGGAATTTCAAATTATACTCAACTCTATAGTAGTGTTTTATGTGCATTCACACATAAAACTGTGTCAAATGATGATGATTAAAGAGAAAAAATGGCAGAGGGATAAACAGATTGTGTTGTCCAATCCTGCTGCTCATCAGATTCCTTCGTTCCAGCGAGCTCACGTGAGCATCAGAGTTGAGCCTCTGCAGTGACACTATCTTCCTGTAGGCAGAAACCAATTTCTGTTCAGAGCTCAGCAAACCCAGATGGAATTAGATGATGGGAAGATTTCTTCAAGCGGGCACGACTGAATACTTTCCATCTCTCAAATTACAAGTTTGACATTTGAGAGATTTACTAACATGGTGTGTTCGCTCACTTTTCTCCTCCTGTTTTTATCAAACATTTTTTGACGTGCTTAATGGATGCTGCCAGCAATTCCCAACAAGGGGAAAAAAAACACCTCTCCTCCAAATATCGTCCATAACCTCTTGTCATCCTAGTTCAGTCTGCTCGCCCCCTGAATACGTGCATTCAAAAAATTTTGTGTGAAAACATCTCTAAAGAAGAACCTGAGAATGCATAAGCCGACAATATGAAAAAGATAAGTCAGAGGCCTTGGGTTCTCATATTTGCTGAAAATGGGGCTGGATAGTGGTCTAACCCTTCACGCTACACTGGCATTTTGAAAAATGCATTGAAACCTGCAGGCCAAAGGCCCTTTTTTCTACTTTTGATGTATGATAAATGGATTCCACTAAGAAATGTTTGCGTCTATTTTCACATTACATCCCAACCTTTCCGCAACACTCTCATCTCATCATCTTCACAGCCACTGGTGTAAAAGACAATCAGAAAGCGCAGTGGAAAGAAAGCTTCCCTCATTCTGATATGCAGAAGGTGAAATGCTTTTTGCCCTGACCTCTCTATGTTCAGCGTCTGCGTGACCCCTTGTGACTACAAATGTAGGGGAATGTGCTGGCAGCCCAGTGATTTTCTGTGCTTGCCGTCTCACTGTAATTTATCTTTGCCCAGTGCAGAGGAGGCCTTCATTACCCAGAGTTCTCAGACGACCACCAGCATTGACTAGGACCTTTTTCTTTATCACTCCAATCCAGCCTTTTGCTAAAAGGAGAAACTGTGAACTTTTAAATGGCAGATCTAGCTATTCAGAACAAATGTACTGATGACAGCACAAAGGTCATTAAATATTTTAAAGATTTTGTTGCTTATATATAACTTAATGTACTTTATTTTGATATTTTCAGACTGATGTCAACAGAAAGAACAGAGCAACCTGAAATGACTTTCTTTCTCTGGCCAACAGCAGTATCTATAACATCAGACCATTTTAATGGGTTTTGTAGTCTAACTGATTATTACTTTCTCTCTTTATTTTGTGGGTTCTAACAATTTACAAGCCCAGATGGGTGAGGAATTATCTGTGCATAAAATATGAAGTCTGCTTATGCCTGTCTAATGTTTAATTGAACGTGATTTTATTTTCAACCGGACAGTACAATAACACTAGTTTGGTTCTATCAAATTGCTTAATGACTTCTGCTTTTGTACAGGGTAACCAAGGAAATGACTATAATTGCTTCTCTCACTCTCTCTTTTTTTTTCCTTCTTTTTTTTGGTTCAAATGGACAAAAGAGGTTCATGGCCATATCCAAACATAAACCAAGGGCAATATCTATTTATCTCTATTTATTTACTTCACATATGCCATTTGACATTTAAATCAGTTTGATTTTGGCTTACTGATATATGATGCCAATCCATTTGTTATAAAATTAATAATTTGATTTAAAAATGTTAAAATAAATTAATGGCACAATAATGTGCCTCACACTATTATACACATATCTGCTACCTTGCTGCTACTAGATGACAGTTCAGCTTTCAAAACATTTTAAATTAACATGGCAACAAATCCACTGTAACATGCACCAATGATAAACACAGCAAACTGACTGAAAGTGGACAGCTTGCCTTTATATTTCACCACAACGAAAAATAATAATAATAATAATAAATAAAGGTTCATAGTGTTAAGCAGCTCTCCGCAGTGGCAAAATTATGTGCCAGCTTTTTTTGGGGGGAACATTATAACGTTTTTTTTTTAGTGTGCCTTTCATAACTGTTACATTGTATATAAATGTAATATTGTAAATAGATAATTACCAGTCTGTACACAAGTCTGCATAGTCTTAACGGAACGAACTGATGTCATGTGATGTCTGCACGAGCAGGGTGCGTGGAGGTATGGAAATACATGTTGACAGGCAGGTAGGACATTGTATCATTGCATTCGGAATATTTACATATTTGTATTATTAAATTTGTTATTAAATTATTGCAGATTTGCATAAAATAGCCAGAGTTTTTTATTTTTTTATTTTGAGGAATATTTATTTATGTATTACATTTTTTGCAAGTGAGACTAGTAAAGTTCATTTCTGCTTCTGAACTAAGGTTTGTAAAATGGTGGTACGAGATGAATTAATTCGAGAACTTTGTGGGTTCAAGTGAGACTATTTGAGATTGAGTTTAACAGTTCACAAAGTAGCTGGTTTTAAATGCCATAAGTTTAATTTTTGCTTTTGTTTGACAGACAGCAAATAAATGGTAACTCCAGCGTCTGGCCTTAATATCTCAAGGTTGTGTAATTCAATCTTTAAGTTTGACCGTCGAAACTGTGAAACTGTTTTCAGGTTGATTCAATCAACCAGGGAGTAACAGAAACTCGATTTGCTGTGGTGCTATTAAACTGCTGACGTGAAACAGGGGAATTGTCCTATCTACTTTCTCTAGTAAACATGACTGAGCAAAACAAACGATAGAGTATAAAAACCATGTAGGAGTTGTAGACAATAGATGGTACAATAAATTAACCTTTTTTTTCTTTTGAGAAAAAAATACATATATTATACATATATAATTTTACAGTCTAATATATTAATAACTAATTACAGTATGTAATGACAGCATGGTTAAGATTTATCTGCCTATTTAAACTGCAATGTAAAGTCACAGTGAAATATGTCACATCCCTGTGCTGAGCCCCATAGCTTCATTGTCCTGACTGTAAATGGAGCTATAAAAATGGTGTGGACACTATCAGTTTGCAGCCTGGACTTGAACCTCTTTGAGTTCATGCTGGGCATGAGAGCACACGGATTACAGCTGTTATTAGAGCCTCTTCTTTTATCTCATCGGGAACGTGGCAGGAGGGCCTTCATTTCTTAGTTCCCAGGCTTTGGCTCCTGTGTAGGGTGCACAATAGTGATAAATGTGTTAAAGTGTTCCAAAACCCAGTAAACTGTTTGCTGTCTTCTGTTGTTTGCATCTTCCAAGGCAGAGATAGATTTTTTTTTTTTAATCATGTCCCCTTTGAACCCACACCCCTCCATCATAATCCAACTGTCTTCCGATGAAAGCTCATCTAGGTTGTTGTCAAATGTTGCCACTTAATAAATTTATGTTAGGATTTTTTTTTTATTGAAGAACTGTGGTGAAACATATTTTAACTGCATTTTCTTTTAGCTTTGTCACTTATTCCGTTGAGCAGTAAAACAGAGTTTTTCTAAAGTTTTACTTAAAAACAAAAAATGGAAATGTTCTACTTTTGCTGAATACTCAAAAAATATCAACTTGTAAATGAAAATTAAACTGGATTAACTTTTAGTCTGCAGTCTTGTTCTATCATTTTTTTAAACATTCTGTGTAGCAAATATACACTCTAAAAATGCTGGGTTAAAAACAACCCAAGTTGGGTTGAAAATGGGCACAATTGGTGAACAATTATTAATAAGCAATTTAATAAATGTTCATTGATTAATTATTATTCATTAAACTTATTAATGAATGTTCATTTATTAAACATATTAATATGCAGTAATTTTTAAACAATAGTTGAGCTAAATAAAACTACCCAGCAGGTCGGGCAAACATTTAACTCAACCGCTGGGTTTGTCCATTTTCAACCCAACTTGGGTTGTTTTTAACCTAGTTTATTTTCTAGAGCGCATACCGATTGATTGATTGATTGATTGATTTTTTAAAGACAAAATATTATGCCATGTTCTATTTACCTAGGAAGAGGCATGTGGCTTGGGATGACACCCGTGACTGCGTTCCAATACACAAGTTGGAAAACTAAGATGGAAGGATCCAAGCAATTTTGTGTTGTGCTTGCTCTTTCAGAATACAATCACATAAAAAGCAGTATTTTGCACAGATAATGCTGAAGCATCATGTCCACAAATAGAGGTTGAATAGTACTGTGCACCACTTTGTTTCAGACACAAACAGAAATGCCAAAAAACAATATATAATACCGTTTCACTACTGTTGATGCACTGTTGGATACTGAAGTGAGTGTTGTAATGTTGCGGTTCCCCAGAGTGTCCCAGTCACAACTCTAACAAGAGGAGGCATTCCATTTAAAATATCCTACTAGGAACAAGGAATTTTCCACTTCTGAGGACAGATGGAACAAACCATATTCAGCTTAGGTGAACCTTGACTCCACTGGTTTCACGTTGTGCCTTTAATTATAGTCTTTAAACAAATTTGGGGATGCATACTACTCTTACTATTTTTAACCATATCGTATATACTAATAGTAAGAGTAGTGAGTTAGTATGCTGTTCTGAACTCAACCTTTTTCTTCTGAGCCCTGATCCTTTTGTCCAAGTGTGACTTGTTAAACCATTAGTTCTCGTGTATTTATAGCCCTCATGATTTGTCTTTTATCTAGAGTGTTATTATTTACTTCTCCTCACATGAAAGCACACAGGGTCACATACCAAAATGAAGTGGCAGAGCAGAAGCTGCCAATACTACAAATAAAACCAGCAATAAAGATTTTTTTTCTTTCTTTTTCTCAGCTCAAGTTAAATATGTACGGAAGAATTACCATATTCTGCAGGAACCTCAATATCCAGCATGGTTTCAACTCACAGGATTCTTGTAACAATGGCTTTGCAGAATTGCCAATTCCCCTGCTCTCGTCTTGCTTCTGATGAAATCCTACAGGTGCATTTGGTATTTCTGCTGCAGTATTCCATCAAATCCAAAGGATTTCTTTGGGACACTTGTAGTATTCCTCTGAACAGTATCAATTTTATGCAGGCTTTATGCTGGACCTTTTTTCTCTCATTTTGTAATAAAGAACTGCACTGTGTGAATGTGATATATATGGAATAAACGTATAATAATAATCAACAAAACATAATTTAGTTGTCTTGGCCTTATATTGGCATAGTGTTTTTATTACTACTATTCCAAATTTTTCAATTCTAAGTAGTACTTTAAGAGATAGCTCTATTATCTAGTAATCATAAAGGAATTTGACATGTAAACAGTTTCGACTGTCTATTGCATTTATAAGAAAATGGTATAGCTGTCAATATAAATGAAACTTCAGCTTCTGCATCAGGAATAGTTTATTGTTTAGTGAAACTTTGTAGCAACCCCTCAGTTATTCAAAATCCAAGAATTTTTTTTTTTTTTTACTTCTGTATGTCTTAAAACAATTGTTGCACTTTATTTTTGAATTCAGGGTGTGCGTACATTGATTATATGTGTTTATGGACAGAAGACCATAGTTAATTCAGGGTCACTTTCCTTCTCCTTTTACATCTTCAAACAGTCTGAACGGAAAATTAATGACAGAAGAAAACACTCTTGGCTAATAAAAGGATGTGCTTTGCCTGGTGAAACTCTTATCTAAATATGATTAACTTCGCTCTACTGCTGTAGCTGGCAATGAATGTCAGCCCACTGATTAAAGGAGGAACACATAAAACAGGCCTGCTACCTGGTAGGAAGTAGGCAGAGGCTGTTTTTCTCTTTTCCTTTTCATCTGTACGGTGGATGAGCTCTTCATTACTTCCCAGACCATGAAGACAGAGTGCTCACCTTTTAACAAGACCCTGTAAATGTCAAGCTTCAATTTGAGAGGAATACTCTTCAGATAGGGGTGATTCTGCAAGGCACTCACAAAATCAGACTGCAAATCATTCTTTTAATGCTCTCTGTTTTAAATGTGAGGAGGAAAAAGCGTGAGAGCATTTCAAATTATAAAGAAGCCATCCACTGGCACAAACCCCATTGGTTGACCCTTCACAGACTGTTCTTAAAAGAGAACATTGATCCAGACAGAGCATGTCATGCGCTGCTGCAGTGAGACGCAGATGTGGGATGACTGAAACCACAGGTCCAGGTATGTCACACAGCTTAATGTTACAGCCCAAACAGCTATATCCACCTTTTTTTAACATAAGATTGGGCATGGCTAATTTATTTATTTACCTATAGTGGCCACTGAATGATTCAGAAGTCTTGTATAGTCACAGAAAATATCTTACAGAAAAAGGTGGATATTGTACCAAATCCACAACATAAAATGAGTTTTAATTATTTATATGTACATTAATATTTTATTGTTTTTGTATGTGGAAGACATCCATAGATTTTTGACTTCTGTTGTAAAAACGAGAGATGGTTCTGGAGAAATCAACACCATAATTTCAACCTCACATTCTGAATCCCACCAGGAAGCACAATAGCTTTAAAATGGAATACTAACACGCTGTTTACTGCATACTGTGCAAAACATACTTTACCGTGCTTGTTGTTTTAAAACAATAATATGTGAAACAGTATGAAACAGTGTGAAACAGAAGATACAAACAGCAGAAGACAGCAAGATGAATGGTTCAAAATGTAGTACGCTACATTGCTGTCGACACGTCTGCATTGCATATTTTTGTACACATTTAATAAAAATAAATGTGAGGATTCTAGTAAATCCTGAGTGATTCAATCTTAAAAAAATGGTTGAGTAAATGATTCAATGAATCAGTCAAAAATGCCCTTTTTTCAATGAATCAGCATTTTGAATGAATTAGTTAAGTCAATGATTCACTCACAACCCTTTTAGACCAAGCGGTGCGCCAACCATTTTTTCCATCGTTAAACTAGCAAAAGTGGATTCGGACATACCCCCTATGTGCACTTGCGCCATACGCTTCAGACCATGCATTTAAATTGTTAAAATAGGGCCCACTTACTGGTGTAATGATGTAACCTGCAGAAAGTTGAACACAGAGATTGACAGTTTGCCTAGCTGTATGACAGGAATGACTTGCCAACAAACTATTTTAATCCATTTGTTGCTAAACGTATAGTTAAATAAATTTTCAATGTTCCAGAATTGCTGCATTTCTCATGGCAAATATATGAAACGGTGTAAAATATCCACAATGCCATTGCAATGTTAAATGTGTATTAAGTATTTTAGCTGCAGAAAAGAGAAACAGAATTCATTGATGGCTTCAGTTCAGACTGTAAGGGTTTGAAGGGGTGTATGGAGCTGTGCATCATCGTGACGACAGTCAATATGCTGGGCAAGTGCTCCTCTGCTCAATTCCTGCAACACTTTTGCCACATCATGGTATAAATAATACATAGCTGTATATTTAGGCGGAGAAGAAAATTCAGAAAAGCAAATCTGCAGGGAGAGGCACTATCGGTTTTTCAGTTCCAACACTTTATCATTGCAGTGCTGACTGAGCATACTAAAAAAAAAATGGCTTTATGCACATGTAAACAAATGAGGTGGCAAAAATTAAATTATCACAATAAAATACCCTTTCATCATGATCAAAATTACTACATGAAGAATTTGTAACAGTCATGTGTAATGTAGGCCAACTAGTAAGAGCTGTGCGAGTAAACCTCACTCCACTGGCCTACAAGAAGTGCACTAGTGATTGACGCTAGAGGCTGTGGTTTTTAACATCCTCGCCAGCGCACCTGCCTCCAATGTGTCACACCCATGGACTGTGTTTAGTGTTGCCATTCTGTTCATTTGCCCTCCGTGTGTGTACCTGTTTAGTTAATTACCCGCACCTGTTTCTGTTCACGTTAATTAGTTTGCCCCTATATATTCGCCTTGTGTTTGTTCAGTCCTTGTCGGTTCTCGTCAATGTTACATGTGTGTTACCAGCCTGTCTACCTGCCTGCCTGTATTCCTGTGGAACTTGCTGAAGTAAATCTTTGTTATTGTTATCTACGTCTTGTTCGTCTTTATATGCACACTAAGCCTGACAGAAGAACCGACCCACAAAATTGTGATATTGATTAGCAGCGTGTTCTCCGTTTGTTTTCCTGTTTTTTAGTTTCGTTTTTGTTTGTTGCATTTTTTCCCCGTCTTCCATGGATCTCCCCGGTGTTCGTCTCCTACTGTTGGAGCAGGAGGAACAAACGTTGGAGGACCACACGCGGACCTTCGTGGAAGTCGCATATCAAACACACTTCCCGGACGACTGCCTCTGCACTTTCTACCAGGTGAGCTTGAATGCCACGTGCAGAGCACAGTTGTCCGGAGAGGGTCCGCGTGTGGATTTCGCTGCCTTTGTGGAGTAGGTGCTGGCGAGTTGCAACTCGTTATTCACCGTCGGCCCGGAAGAGGATCTCGCCAGCCCCAGTCCGAACCCAGAGCGAGACCAGCCACCATCTCGCGGCACGGAACGCCCGCACGAGCCATCGCCAAGTGGAGCGACAGAGCCAAGGCCCGCCACGGAGTCAGACCAGAGAAGTGAGTGTGACCAAGCGCGTGAGCCGGCTACAGCGCTCGTGAGGGAGCCCGTGGTGGAGAGCGAGGGCCAGGAGGAAGGCCCCGCCCACTGCACCGCCGCTGAGGGTGAGCATGGACTGTGCTCAGAGGACTATTTGTTAATTTCTATCCATCCTGAATCATCTGCCTGTCCTGAATCATCTGCCTGTCCCGAGTCAATTGAATCATCTGCCTGTCCCGAGTCAATTGAATCATCTGCCTGTCCCGAGTCAATTGACTCATCTGCCTGTCCCGAGTCATTTGACTCATCTGCCTGTCCCGAGTCATTTGACTCATCTGCCTGTCCTGAAGAGACTGAATCGTCTGCCTGTCCTGAAGAGACTGAATCGTCTGCCTGTCCTGAAGAGACTGAATCTTCTGCCTGTCCTGAATCATCTGCCTGTCTGGAATCGCCTGAATCGTCTTGCCTGTCCAGAACTCCCACCCAACCTCCCTCTCCCACCTCCACTCGTCCATATACCACCATCTCTGCTGCATCCTGCCAGCCCCTCTGCTCACCCTCTACCCACCATCTGCGGCGTGAGTGTGCAGTGGGCCTGCCCATCTGCAGCTCCATTGGGGACGGTGGATCCCAAGTCTCCGCCTTCCACCTCCTCAACCTGGACTCCTCCTCGGCCCGTCAGTCCGCCAGCTCCTCGTTGGATCCAACCTCCCTCGTCTCCACCGTGGCCCCTCAGTCCACCAGCTACGCCGGGCTCCCTCATCCCTCCGGCTCCGCCTTGGTAGCTCGTCGACCTGCCCTCGCCGCTGGACTACACTCCTCTGGCTGCGCCTCGTCCCTCCGTCCCTCTGGCTCCATTGGCTTCCTCACTCCCTCCGACGTCGCCTTGGTCCTCTGTCGCTCCGGCTCCACCGCGGTCTTCAGGATCCCCGCCTGCGCCTCGGTCGCTAGAGCCGCCAGCGTCGCCGCGTCCCGCCGGATCCTCGGGGTCGCCCTGGCTCGTCGGCATTCCGGCTACGCCCTGGTCTCCCCTACCACCTGCTCTGCCGCAGTCAGTCACCACCCTGGTGTTGCCAGCCCTTCCTCCACCATGGCTACTCCCTCCAGCGGCTCCACCATGGGTGGTGTACTGTACTGCGGCCCGGGTCCAACCATCTTCCTCCTGCTCCAGGTCCCGTCTGTCTCCGCCCTGGCTCCTTCCACCACCTACTCCTCCCTGGTTCATCCTATCGTCTGCCATGTTGTCTACCTGTCGTCCTGTCCGCCCGTCGTCTCCTCGTCCTCCACCTGAGCCCCCTCCCCCCCTCCGCAGTTGGTCCATCTACGGAGATCTACGCGCCTTCCGGGGGGGGGGGGGTGTAATGTCACACCCATGGACTGTGTTTAGTGTTGCCATTCTGTTCATTTGCCCTCCGTGTGTGTACCTGTTTAGTTAATTACCCGCACCTGTTTCTGTTCACGTTAATTAGTTTGCCCCTATATATTCGCCTTGTGTTTGTTCAGTCCTTGTCGGTTCTCGTCAATGTTACATGTGTGTTACCAGCCTGTCTACCTGCCTGCCTGTATTCCTGTGGAACTTGCTGAAGTAAATCTTTGTTATTGTTATCTACGTCTCATTCGTCTTTATATGCACACTAAGCCTGACACAATGCTGGAAATGCCAGTTTGAATACTGCTCGGAGCGGGGCGAGTAGAACCAGAGGGCTTACACACGTGCCATGACCAGGTTTAGGTTGTGAGTTCTGTCTGAGTAAACCTTACTCCCCTGGCGCACCCACCTCCCATGCTGGAAATGTCAGTTCAAGTCCTGCTCGGAGTGGGCCGAGTAGAACTGGAGGGGTTACACATGTAAAATAAACATTTTATTGACCACTAAACAAAAACTTTTCATAAGATATGTAGCTTGAAAGCACTGCATATGATGATACAAATACTGTACAGACCAACATCGTCAGACAGAAATTTATATCAGGTGCACTGTCAGACATTGGGGGGTCATGAGAAACATTGGTAACACTTTATTTTACAGTGTCATTTTTACATATGTTGCATATATTTACTGTAGTAATAACTAGAAATTGTGCAAAATTACATGCAATTAACCCTAAACCAAACCCTCATCCTAACCCTAACCCTACAGTAAGTACATGTAGTTAATTGTCATTACTCAGTACTTAAATGTATAATTACAGTGTAACACTGACACCTTAAAATAAAGTGTAACCGAAACATTTTATTTTATCGTTTGAGATGTGAAATAAATAATAATAATAATAATAATAATAATAATAATTTGAATTTCACAGTAAAAAATGATTCATAGGGCCAGACAGATGATGTGAATAGTGTTGCATTCTGTTATGGTTTCATTTTCATTCTGTTCCCTGATCTGGTTTGTCTGAGTTCTGTTTCCATGGTTTCTGATTAGTTTACGCACCTGTTTCTGTGCCAGTTAATTATCATACCCTGTGTATTAAAGTCTTTGGTTTCCTCTATTCAGTCTTGTTAATGGGATTCATGATTGTGTACTATTGTCTTTATTCTCATGCGTGTTTGTTTTTGAATCTATTATTAAACACTGCTGTTTTTTACTCCTCATACGCTCATTACATTATAGTGAGTTTAATATGTGTTAGAATGTGCATTTCAAAAGGCATTTCTCAAACAACTGTGAAATACAGACTTCCTGGAAAACACTTGTGTTCTGATAGTATGCAGTACTTTAGCATGCTAACCATCAGTCTCTTAAAACTGTGTCCAAGAACTTTCTTCTCTTGTTAAGCACCAGCACTACAGCCATCAAAGCAGAGCTTGTGTACAGATTCACTGCCTTCATTAATAAATTTCAAGACAATAAGACTTTGACTTCAAATCGACTGCTCTAAGCAATGTTCCTGTTATTATGCATAATCCATAGGTTCATTTGTGAGGTGTTGTGTAGAGATTAAAGGACAGTATTCTTCTGGGACTATTGTTGAACCTTTATGGTGTGCTCCTCTCAGGCATCTGTCAGAATGAAAACCGCAGTCAGACCATGACTGCTTTAAAAATAGTTCCAGTAAAAAGGCTAAACACTAACTAGATGTTTTCGCACACACATGCATCCACACACAAAATATTTCTAATCTAAGCACCCATATATTACTAAGAAGCAACCTAGGCTCATCTACCTACATTTCTGCAAAATTCCAAAAACGTACCTATGCATACTGCAGTTTCCAGCTAAAATAAGCAGTGGTAGTAAAACACAAAACAACTTTTATTCCTTTTCATACAAATTGTGATTACCGGGTCAGATTATCAATTCATAAAGACTTATTTTCAAATACTATTTCATGATGTCAAAACACTTACCAAAGCAAAGTGCATGATTTGTAAACTACTATATCGAGATGTATGCATCACATAATCCGACATTATATATATATATATAAAATGGCTTTTCTGATGTAGTAAACTTACTTGGTAGCTCACCTGATACAATACTGCACTTGCTTACGCATGAAGCATGAGCCACGACACTCCACAAAAGAGCTTAAAGTAGAAGCAAGATAAAGCTGTATGGTTTCTACAGCAAGTGTTTTTATTTCACATTTGCTATTGCTCACACTATCGGTTAGGTTTAGTGTAGGGTTTATTGTAGGTGTTAATTTTCAAACCCAATAGAGCATTAACCTTTTAGTGCCACTCACCGAGAAGCGTCTCGCTGCAGCCTGCAGTAGACATCCAACCCGGCCCATATCCAAGTGTGACGTCAGAGGCCAGGCCCATGCCACCCAGCAGCCGATTTTATTGGTTATGTCAATCACAGTACTATATTGCCTACAACAACCACTGATCCTTAAACCTGCCCATCACTGTAACCTTAACAAATAAAATTAGCTGCATTACCTAGAAATTAGCTGGTGAAGTGGTTTGGGGGGGGGGTCGCTCTTTCTGACTTAACCCCCACACCCAATTCTTTATCATTCGATTATTTGTTTATTTGTGACAGACTGCACTGAAAGCCACCTAAAACCTAAATTTACACCTGAAACACACTCAAAACCTACCCTTATACCTGAAACACCCCTAAAACCTACCTGAAACACTCAAAACCTACCATTACGCTTAAAAACTCTTTTAATTTGAAAACTACATACAACAAATAGGGGTTTCCAGGACTGAAGGAACTAATATATATATATGTGTGTGTGTTTTTTTGGGGGGTTTTTTCCCAGGATTGTTCAGTGAGTGAACTGAACAATCACTTAAAGTAACGTGCACTATAGGGCAACGTACAGTACATTAGGGGCTTGTTTGTATAAGAAGCTTGTTTAAAAGCCTTTATTTCTTGAAAGACCCATGTCTTTATACTTCTGTAAAAGAACAAAACACCTATATTTTTCAAATGAGCAACTAGCAGCAGAAATAGGCAGGTTCTTAATGTTTCAAAGCCCTTGATCTCATTATTCAAAAGGTTAATTCCTGTCTCATCCACAGACTGGAGTCACACTCTTAAGCAGTCCCTTGTTGTTGTTTTTTATTTTTTTTTTGGCTGCCTCAGTATCCATTGAGCCGTTGTTTACAGAGGAGATTTCATTTTGTCTTGTTTCTCTGTTTATCTTGCCGTCTCCCTGTTTGCCTTTTTAGGCATGGACGTGACTATGAATTACCTTAAGGAGCAACAGAGAGAAATAAACAGCCATTTTTATGTTATGACATGAGATGTGAGCATAATGTGCACTCTAGAAGCACTGGCATCACGCCAAACCCTCACATTCCCCAAACACACAAAACTAACTCCCGTGAGGATAGTTTCTATGCAGAGACAAAGCAAAATACTGGCTCACACACAGCACAGCTGCACTGCAGTCAAAGGTAAAAGACATATGGCAATAAAATGTAGGAGTATTGTGTGTGCAGATACTATAACTGGCATGTATAATTCGTAGATTGGTTTTAATTTTTCCATGTTAGGAATAATGGGATGGAAACAATGACTGAACTGGAGTTCTAAATCACAGACCATATGGTTTGTTGGGCACAAAAGTCTCTCTTAGACATTCTATTATCATATTCACAATCAAGATTGACTGTTTGGTTAGGATGATGATTGCTATCACAGATTCCTATGGAGCTAGTCACACAGTGGCAATTTTATCAAAAACAATATATTTTTCATAAAGATGTATTATTATTATTATTATTATTAATAATAATAATAATAATAATTAGCTTTAGTTAATTGTTTAGCTATTGTATAATTATGTTTTGCTGTGGTTGGTGACTAATATAATTTTTGGGTCCAGAGTCATTGCAGTTTTGCACATTGCGTAAGCTTACACATTGAAATCTGTTTAATTTACATTTACATTTCTTCATTTGGCTTTATCCAAAGTGACTTACAAGTGAGGAATACAACAAGCAATTCATCATGAAGAGGCAAATAGACACAGGAAGTTCTCACAATACAAGTTTCAGACATTGCTCAGAGAAGCATAAGCTAGAATAGGGAGGGATTAGAGGAAAGGATAGGACAGTTGTTTTTTTATGATGGGGCTAAGTGCTCATGAAGGAGAGGAGTTTTCAGCTGTCTTTTTCATATTGCCTGGGATTCTGCATTCCTGATGTAGGTCGGGAGATCATTCCACCAGCAAGGAACAGTGGACGAAAATGTTCTGGAGAGTGATTTTGTGCCTCTCGGATTTTAATGATCACAAAAAATTAATAATCACAATTAATTTAAGTTTTTTATTAAAAAATGCTACTGCAAATTAAAACATTAGGTTTACGAGATATAACCAGTTTATATGAAAAGGATCTCAATCTGACGAGCAGAAGGCATAAAACCCATTAATAGACGCTGTAATTCCTTGAAAGAAAATTCCAGCAGTGTTACAACAACCATAATGAAATGACCCTTTACAATATATAATGCTTCACGATGAACTCTGCTAGAGAGCTACATATGGCAATTTATCTGTTCAATAAAATGCCTTACTCACCTGTTGAGTAATAAAAGCACCATCTCCGTGTCACCTTTACAACATTCACAATCCCGCAGTTCTCAACATCTCCGAAAAAGCCAAACCAATGTCAATTCTCATTTTCTTAAGGGTTCTTTCACATTCTCTTTTTGCCTGCAGACTCTCCTGTTTGGCTTTTTTTAAATGGGTGATTCCCCAGAGGTTCGAGATTTAGCAAGCTCCATGTCAACCTTTCTTGCTCATTGATGACAACTTTTCTCCATTTACATATATGACGAGCCGAGCACAGGTACGCAATTTCCAGCAAAGACCTTCCCTCTAGGTCTAGGTCTAAAATATAAACACTTGTTTAACATGTAGAAAAAAGTTTTCTAACACAAGGGAAACAAATATACCAATATCAACTTGTATTCTTTGTTCATTTTGTCACGATTCATTCTACTTTTTAGCATCTCGTTTGAAGTGAAAGGGCCTTTAACCTTTTTGGTCAGGCTGCTTCAACATAATGTAGCATTGTTTAGCTGCAGTGGCTCTTAGAGAGGAGGGTGCTAATACCTCATGTCAAAGGAGCCCGCCTTCTCCTATAGTTTTCCCACCTCCACGCCCCGACACAGATGTGATTACAGCCCTTTGTGATCCTCGTGTCTGTAACATTCAGTCATTCGCCTCCCCCTGGAGACAGTAGTTGTGGGATTCAGAAGAGCACCCTCTGAACTCCAGCCTACATCATCTAAAGACATCTTAATGACTATCTGCGTCTTTGCATCCATTCGTAAATGTAGAGAACAGCGTATAGCGTCATGTGTCACCCCACTCAGATCCACAGTGTTGAATTTGCACTTTAAGCATGGTTTACAAAGTGTGCTATTAAATAATACGCACTACCAATTTCATACTCGGCTGTGTTCTTGTGGAAGAGGTCTGCTGAAAGTAAATGTTCTTCAAAACTGGGACGGGATAAGAAGTGTGAGAAGCTAAAAGTCCACGAGATAAGCTATTTGGAGGTGGAATTTTTAGTGTCAGCAAACATCTCTGGAGTATGCTGTTTCTGTCACCTCTCGGGTCAATGGCCTGGGGCACATTAACACAGCCAGAAACACTGTGAGAAAGCTCATCGATTTTCAGGTGATGTTTCAGGACATTGATCCAGCCAGAGTGGGCTGCATTCTGTGTCCCTGCAGATTGTGAGGGGTGTGAAGACAAGCATACCATCTGTTGAAGCTTGTTTAAAAAAAAAAAAAAAAAAAAATGTATATATATATATATATATATATATATATATAAAGCAGTTAGTTAACAGAGTATATAACAGTTAGTTCCAGTCCTATATGCTATTTTATATTTCACTTATCTGCTTACTCGTTCCAGTGGTAGAAATTTTTCGTCAAATGTCTCTGCAAGCTATACTGTAACTCCAGTAGGTGGTGATATGCACTATTTTAGTATCATTGATGCACTATTATAGATTTTGCTAACGTTTTTAATATTTATTAATAATTATGTAATTATTTAAATGTTATCATAACATTCAATCTTAACATATTTAAATTAACATTGTTATTTTTATTAGTATAGTGTCATTTTATTTTATTTTATTAAATATAGTTATATATTGTTTTGATATTTTTTTTATTTACTAGTTTTAGTTCATAAATTCTTAGGAAATTTCTCATGGATGAGTTATACTATGACTGTACCTGTTCACTACAAGACTCTGGGTATTGTAGTTTCACCAAGAATTTACATTTGGGAGGTGGTGAATTGTTGAATGCTCTGAACTTCATTACCCCTGTGCACTAAGTAAAAAACACATTTGCATGCATGTGAATCATGACAAACAGCATACAAGCTTCATCCTCTTTGACATCAATATAAAAGGAGTAATAAAACCCTGTTTCATTACTTGTGTACCTTTAATCATATACTATAAACCCCTGGCTTTGTCATTTTTAAATAAACATATGTTATGTAAAGTCTATTTATTTATTTATTTATTTATTTAAAAAAAAAAATAAGGACAGTACCTTTTTCCCTTCAATATCAAGCACTGAATGCTTCTATAGACTAATTGGCTGAGTCACTTTTAGCTGATTCATATGAATGATTCATCTCATATTGTACATCATGCTTAAATATTTACTTAATTGCCATAGCTGCAAGGGACTTCAGAGTAGGCCACATTTTATTATTACATTATATTTTTTTCGTCCTCTACCAGGAAGCCATGTCCTTTTACAGATTGGCCTTCGTGATGCTATTTGCCGGAATGATGGTCTGTCCTCCTGCACAAGATGGAATTCTCAGCGGGACACTGGCTAAAAGTGAAATGTGAAAAATCACCTCATTTCCCCCATAATAGACACGCCCCTCATCATAAAAGTATCTCTCATGGAGAACAAAATGTATTACATTTGATTCTCTGAGTGCTGAGCTGGGAATATTTGCATTATGGAGAAGAAGAGTGCAGCAAGCCAAGTTGCCTCATTTGAACTCCGATCAGATTTAGGGGTGGACACTGCTGAGACCTAGAACATGAGGACAAAGGTGTAAGAGTGTAATCTTCAGATTGAATGCTCTTCTATTTCCCTAATGGATTTACAAGCAAATCTGAAAATCACATTTGTTGTTGGTTCAGAGTATGTATGACTAGATTTCTATTTGTGACACCCTGTGGATTATAAGCAAATCCTTTTCTGCCCAGTTCATTCTGATGGAACCTCATGACCGGGTCATGAACCTGAAAATGAATCATTCTAAGACTTGATAGCATTGAGCCCACTGATTATTAAAAGGCAACGACACATTGTGATCACGATGCAATTATAATGTGAGGCAGAAAACAAAACATAATTGATAAAATGTTTTGTTAGTAGAATTAGCATAAGTTAAAGGGTTAGTTCACCCAAAAATGAAAATTCTGTCATTAATTACTCACCCTCATGTCGTTCCAAACCCGTAAGAGCTTCGTTCAACTTCGGAACAATAATGAAGATATTTTTGATGAAATCCGAGAGCTTCTGACCTCCCTATACATAGCAAAGTCAAAACCAATTTCAAGGCCCAGAAAGGTAGTAAAGACATTGTTAAAATAGTCCATGTGACTCCAGTGTTCAACCTTAATGTTATAAAGCGACAAAAATACTCTATGTGCACAAAAAAAAAAAAAAAATGACGTAATATAACAAAGTGCAGCGCTTCCGTGCTTGCATATGAACGCCAGTTTAGAATGGCCGACGCTGTATATGTGAGCACAAGAATACATGCGTGTGATGCTGATGCAGGAGCCGGCCAATATTGAGTTCGCGTTCTGATGTAGGACACGGAAGTGCTGTACTGAGTTCACTGAGTCAACAGAGTAGGAAAATGACATGGGAGAGAGGAAATTGTTAAATAAATATAGTAAATAAAGTAAAATAATTTTATTTTTGTTTTGCGCACAAAAAGTATTCTCGTCGCTTCATAACATTAAGGTTGAACCACTGTTGTCACATGGACTATTTTAAAAATTTCTTTAATACCTTTCTGAACCTCAAAAGGTGCAATGACGTTGCTGCCTATGTGTGGTTCAGATACCCTCAGATTTGTGTCCTGAAGATGAACACAGGTCTTACGTGTTTGGAACGAAATGAAGGCGAGTAATGACAGATGATTTCAATGAAAGAAATTTCATTTTTGGGTGTTCTAACCCTTTAATATTACTTGTTACAGAAAGTTTGCTGTTGTTCTGTGATGTATATTTCATTTTTTGTTTCATCAATGCCTGTTTAGTGGTTCAACAAAGCATACACCTTAACAACACACACGAACCATTGCACACTATTTCCAACATACTAACATAAAATTTTATTTTATTTTATTAAATTACACTCAAACACACAAGCATACAAGCAATTTAAAAAGTATGTTGAAGCATATCATTATTTGTTATAGAATATTTACTGTTTTTCAGTAATGTATATTATCAGTTTTTCTTTGTCAAATGCCCATTTAATGGTTGACAAACACACCATTGCACACTACTTCAAACATACTAACGCAAAATTTTAGAACAAATTATACAGAAGTTTTATTAAAGCTGAAAATCTTTTAAGAAAGGTTTTAAGTTGCATTTGTTTAATAAAGAAGTGCTTTAATATTCACCAGTTGTCTGTTGTTTCTTCCACTCAATGTAATGTGTAACTAATTGTAAATTAACCAATCAGAGCCTTGGTTTTAAAGTTCGAGCACTAAAAATGATCTAAATGAGCTTAAATTTTAGAATTGGGTAAACAAAACTTTTAAGGTAGAAATGACTTTAATTTTTCATTAAAAACTACTTAAAATATTGTGTTACACCAAACAATAAATTTGAGCAAAACCATTTGCTGGGATACTAAAACATTTAAGCATCCCCAACTAAAGATTTGTAGGTAATATTGCTTAAAATTCAATATGAAATTTGCTTAAAAAGAGGCTTGCAAAAACGATGCATTATATTTTTACGTAAATCTAGCATATAATTTTTTTTTTCAGTGAAGTTTGATATGCAGTTTGCGAATGTTTGTTTGAACTATGGTTTTGGGAAACACCAAATGGTTGAACTATGTTAGTAATGACAGAACTTGCAGTGTTAGTTGGCTAACAATGCTTTTGGGAAATGCACCCCTGTATGACTTTCTTCTGTGGAACATAAAAGACATTTTGAAGAAAGTTTCAACTGTTTTGTCTATACAATGAAAGTCTAAATTTAAACTGACTTTAAACACATACATTTCTTTTTAACAAATATATTTTCAAGATTTATACTGATTAAACTCAAAACAGCAGTTAGAAAACCTTCACTTCCTGTGGTAAAATCACTGTAATGCTGTTGCATTGGTTCTCATTGGAGATTTAGTCTCAGTACTCCATCATAATATCAACAGTCGCTGTACGAAATTGTCTCCAGAAAACATAAATGTGTATGTAAATGCAACATGCTCT
The DNA here is from genome assembly GCA_038088235.1 of Zacco platypus. Taxonomy (NCBI): domain Eukaryota; kingdom Metazoa; phylum Chordata; class Actinopteri; order Cypriniformes; family Xenocyprididae; genus Zacco; species Zacco platypus. The sequence continues at coordinate 29,411,046 of CM076085.1, forward strand.
TATTTTAGTCCCGACAAAATGATACGTGCAGAACAGTCTTTTAGGATTTGAAAAATGTCTCGCAGAGCTGTATTTATTCCACAAGCACAACAGGCAGAGGCAATTTAGTAAGCTTAGCCCTGAGGAGCATATGAAATCTCCAGGTGCAGCCGCATACGGTGTCAGATCTCTCATCCTAATGATGAGCAGTCCATTGAGGAGTGCACTGAGCAGAAGCTAGAAATATCCCTGCCTCACCCTGCCAGCGCTCAATATGTCACCGCCGAAAGGAGAGCAGAGCCTGAGCAGGGGGTGTAAAACTGACCACTTCTCTGCATGAGAAGTAGGCTGCAGCTCCACATCCCCTAAACACACGCTGATTAACGCTCGGACAATGGGAGGCCGTGGAGGCCATGAAAGGCTTAGCGAGACGTGTCGGCCGACGACGCTGTGACTTATGGCGTTATATTTTTAAATTGCCCTCTCCAGAGCGTCTGATAAATCAACACACAGGTCATTAAATGGTTCATTATCCTCCTAATGTGATTCATCGGTGGCAGCAGCACGGACCGCATTGACGGACCGGCGAGCAGCGCAGAGAGCGGCTCCGAGCCGAGCGAGAAGACAGGAGACGGCCCTCTCGTGCTGATTTATGATGTTCAGAAGCAGAACACCGGTGGATAGGTCGGTCAGATGGCGCACAGGTCAGCAGATGAGTTACTGGAAACACTTCTTACTTTCTCAGCACACACACATATACACACACAAGATTGTATCTGTTAAATATGGGCTCAGAAACAGTATATAAGAGTTGAAATGACACTTTTATACGGACAAGCTGACACATAAAAACCTTGCTTCTTCTAAAGATCTGACTCAAGCCTGTTCAACTGAACACGGTAGAATAGGACATGATTTTAGAAGCTCTTGTACTGTTATAGATATGACAGAAAATGGTGACAGCTTTCTTCCATTTCTAAATGACCCATGGGGTCAGAGTCTCTGCTGTGTTCTGCTTGTACTGCAATTTAAACACCCAGCCACACTGCCACCGCTCAGAGGACAGACTCTAAATATCTTGCTCCAAGGGAAGAAAATGGCTCCATCAGTCTTCAAATATTCTGGTGCCATTAGATCATTTAAAACATGTCAAAAGCACAAATTAGTGAGAGTTTTACACAGAAATCATTCTGCATTCCCAATATCACAGAGATCATGGTATCAAGCCCGGTGATGATACCAGACTTCTGTTAAACTCCTTCCTGGTTATTTCTCTAATTAAATATGTGATAAGAAACATGGATACATTAAAAGTTAAAGCTGCAGTCTGTAACTTTTTTTGGTTAAAAATGATCCAAAATCAGTTTTTAACAAGTACATAACCAGCCAGTGTTCAAAACTATCTCCTTACCTTAGCCCGATTCACGGCGGTAAGCTTGTAATAATGTTTTTTTTAATTCAAGTGGTACTGGTATGTGTTCGCGGGAAATTCGAACATGCAGCCGTTCATCTTTGCCTCTTTACGTCTGTTTACACAAACAACGTGTCCCAGCTAGTAGGCTATATGGCATGCGAGGATGCGAGGAAGCAGCAGCTGGAATAATTAAACTTATCATTTTGATGGCGGATTGTATGGTATGAAGAATTTGCACGGTTTGATGTGATATGAGGCAAGCGAGATTTAGATTAGATTTAATCACCATTGGTAGCGCGATTTATTGTAATGCTTTGTTTTCTCAGTTGATCAGAACAAAAGTGATTTGTTACATACTTATTCAGATTACATTTGCAGGTGAAAATTCTTATTTTGGTCATACTTCCAAGACTACAATCTGTGATTCCGAAGTACCTGTACAGTATCCGGTGACTGACAGCCACACATTCTAGTCAAAACATCAGATTCATCCACGCTGAGGAGCCGTGTCGATGCACAGCCCACATAAAGATGATAATTCCTCAAATAACTGCAACTGCAGGTTTTAAACAGAGATGGCAACAAAGTGGAAAAACTTCACTCCAGCTTTAAATACAGAATAGTGCCACTGATCGGAGGGTAAGATACATGTCACATAAACCAGCCTGATCTCATTAGTATTCATAGGTATTGGTATAAAATATTTAAAAATACATTTTGGTGAGTCTGAAACATATAACATGAACCGATTGATGTTTACATGTGAAGAAAATGTAAAAATATCATCAAATCCTTTGTTATATTTGCATTACAAATTTAATCATATAGGTTTAACATTTTCCTGTTAAATCGATATTTTTAGCAGACAGTGTAAAAATTCTGATGACAGAATTTTAATTTATTTTAACAGGCATAGATGTTAACAGTTTTACAATGCTGTTCTTTTGATCTTTTTATTTATCAATTCTGTTCATCAGTTTTCAAAAAAAATATGCAGCCCAGCTGTTTTCAACATTTATAATAACAAAAATATTTCTTGAGCAAATCGGCATATTCCAATTATTCTGAAGGATTATATGACAGTGTTAAAGCAAACAGAAAATGACCAATATAACTGGTCTATGTTTGAGAAAATTGATGAACAGGAAATAATGTATCATATGTTTTTCTGTGATGGCAAAGCAGAATTTTCAGCAGCCATCAGGTCTTCACAAATTGGTGCTCATAAAAAAATCATATTATTATCAATGTTGAAAGCAGTTGTATTGCTTAATATTATAGTGGAAACTTAAGAAGCATTTATTTGAAATAAAAATCTTTTGCAACATTGTAAATGTCCTTGATGTTGTTGTTGTTTATCAATTTAATGCATCCTTGCAAAATTGTGTGCATGCTAGAACCACACTCAATACCTATGATTGCTGATGAGATCATGATGCCTGACCACAATTTCCCAGCTAAAGAAAACAAAGCGTACCCATAATTGTTTTATGCTGCTGGAAATTGTTAAACAGCAAATAATGTTCCTCCAGCCCAAAAGAAATGATAATGTACTCAATATAAGTTCAAACTGCATTCCAAAGAAATGTAATAGAGACATTATCTCTTTCAGAGAACAGACAAGTGTGTAAAATTAGACCTGAATAGGGATATACATACAAATCACAAACCTCAGAACCAGTACTTCATATTGACTCTAAAGTGCTCAGACACAATGACAAATACTCTGCATTTGATCACCCTCTAAACCCTCAAAGCAGGGAGTGCTACTCGATTCAGGGGGCGTCCTGCATTAGAAAGCGGCGCTCTTAAGAGCAGTCAAGCTTCAAAATCAAATGTGCCTTTCCTGCCTGGAGAGGCTGTGATAGAGGGTGGTCATTATTTGGTGCTACTCTGGATTTTTAAGTGAGTGGCTGGGCAGTGTAATTTGAAGAGGAAAGAGTAGTTATAGTGGGAGTAAAAAGGTGAATTAAGATGTTACCTGACAGCCGTCTGCCAATTTCACCCCCAGAAATATTACCTATTAGTATTTGGAAGCATTAGAGTTAGCTTCTGAATACAAATGTTGGTGTGCTTGTTGTGACAGGGACAATTATAATCGATTTGCCTCTTAAAACTTCTATCTGAAGTAATTGTCGCAGTAACATTCTATATACACTTGACAGCAATTCAATTTCTTAAGAAAACATCTGCCAAGGGTAATTCAACTGCAAACGATGTAACACTAGGTATTGCATTTTCAGTCAAACAGGTCACAAATGCTTGTTTACTCAAGAAAATAAAGATTATCCACAAGAGTTAATTTTGTCAAGGAAGCAACATCCTTATGTTGTAGCCAAAGCTTCTTACATTGCAATTTCTGAGAACCATAGATTAAGATTGCAGATCAACATTATATATATATATATATATATTTTTCATCTTGCAATTTTAATAATTAAAAAGCTAATTAAAAGCAGCTCAACTAATGCTTAAAAACAGCCAAAAACAATAAGGGACATTGTGTTTTTGTCAGATTACAACATATTGAATTCTTTTGAATTTCCAGCGGGTTAACTGATGTACATTTCATTGTGCATTGCACACAGCATTCCTTAACTATAACTCTGATTCGGGCAACTGGCTTACCTTCCACACCTCGATTATGTGCCTGCGCCCCATATATAATTCTTACTTACATGCTATTCCCACAAAGCAGATTTGAGGCCAATTCTCAGAGGTACACAAGTAAATGGTCCATGCATATAATAAGGAAGCACTCACATCCATGCATATTTAAGAATGTTATGTATTGCGTCTGTCACCTTGACTAGATGAGGCACATTATTCCAAAATGTCATGCAAATTCCTTTTATCCAGTTTGCCTTTATAGAGTCAAATGAGAAGAGAGCTTTCCTACCGCTGTCACAATTTCTTTTCGTCCATGAGTGGGACATTTATTCAAAGCATGCCACATATTTCTTGCTCACTCTCAATTTTCATTATTTGCTCTATTTCAGATTGTGACTCAGAACATCATCCTGCATATTAACAGGCTGCAAGTACTGCCTGCATTGTATGTAAGAGTAAATTCCAATCAGCCTTATCTATAGGCCAACAACCTGAGGGATAATACACTCTTCCACATCTCTTCCCCTTCTACTCACTTTCTCTCATTTTCCCTGTATTTACTTCACTCTGTTCCCAAGTATTCTTTTAGTAACTATTTGCATCTAAACAAAGTGTAAATCCATTCTGAGTTTCAACATTGCCGCTTAGTGGTAGTACTGTATTTAACACTTGAAAAGCACCATTTGAACATTGTGAATGTTTAAGATAATCTAATAAATATATAACTGAAGGACTCGACAATAAATAGTGTCTGCTGGCCTGAGGGCAGTTTGAGAGGGTTTTTGGCCAGCTGATATAGCTGTCACTGAAAATGTTACATTTATCGATCTTGTACTTCCTTTTTTATGCCTTGCAAATTTAAACATTTGTTTTTCTGTCATGTACACTACCATTCATTAGCAAGTCTGATTTTTTAAAAAGAAATTAATCCTTGTATATAGCAAGGATGCAATAAATTGATCAGCAAAACATTTATAATGTTGCAAAAGATTTAAATTACAAACAAATGCTTCCACTGGGTTTAAACTATGAAGCAGCACTACTGTTCAACATCAGAATGATTTCTGAAGCGTCAAGTGACACTGAAGACTGGAGAATGATGCTGAACATTCAGCTTTGCCATCACAGGAATAAATTACAATTTCAAGTATTTTAAAATACAAAACAGTAATTTTAATTTGCAAATAATATTTTAATAATATTTGCATATGTTTTATATGTTGTTAAATATGTAACATATTTAACAATATTAATTATTGTATTTTTGATCAAATAAATGCAGCCTTGGTAAGCATAAAAGACTTCTTTCAAAATCATTTGTTGCCAAAATTATCTAATGCAGCTGTTTAAAAATGAGGTTTTGTCTGTTTTGCAAAAAAAAAAAAAAGAGACTCGTATGTTTGTTGGTACATTCAATAACAAAACATTTGTAATAATTTTTTGGCACAGACATTGCATATCTCCAGCTGCTTCAGCGAGGAAACAGAAATGGCGAACTTCTGCGGCTCACTCAGGGCAGAATATATGCTAATAGGGCAGATCATGCCTTACATAAGAGTAGGGGGAAATCTGGAACCATTCATTTAGAGAGAATGTCTATGATTTATGGGATTATAAAAAAAGGAGTAGGTGGATTTTTACCATTATTGGCTGGTTGTTTACAGACAACTGTGGACAAATCTGTGTTCACCTTATAAAAGTGAATTTTGCATAATAGTTCACCTTTAAGTAAGAGTGCTCTCATGCAGCAGAGCCTTTGTGTGAGCCACTGGAAATGACTCCTCAGCAACAGAAAAGCCCATGTCTTTCAGAGCATTCACCCACATTGCGACAGAGGAAGTAATGCCAGCAGAATACATTGTGGCAGGAGTGTGTCACTCGCTCCGGCTAGTTCACCTCTCAGTCTCACATCTCAGTTTATCAATTGAACTATAAGTAACCAGAGCACAAAGCAAAGGCAAGAAGAATGTACAATGAAATACTGACTTGCATTGAATCTTTTGTGCTCCTCAGAAGAATAAGAAAGTCATACAGGTTTGGAACAACATGAGGGTGAATAATAATGGCAGAAAGGTTTGGAGTGAACCATCCCTATAATTACATTATATAGATCTAATTTAGACATCATTTTAATTTCATCTCACTGTCTAGACATTTTACATTCAAAATGTTTGACTGTGCGACTAACGCCAAGAAAGCCACACAGCACAGCACTTATTACGGTTAACATGCAACATTCATGTTTTTCCATAAAGCTCTGGAAGAGGAAGATGGGGGCCTCAGCGGAGTTTGGAAACATTTAGATGTCTCGTTCCTTTCAGACATTGTGACGCTCCTAGCCACTCTCCCAGGGGCAGAGCAGTGGAGGCTGAAAGAAATGACAAAACTCAGACAGACTGAGTGGTCGCTCTCGAGGCAGTGAGAAGAGTCGGCCCTCCACGGGGACAGCTTAAAGCAGAGTCCCTCTGATCGGCCCTGTCTTTCTTAACACATATCTCAGCCCTCATCTAAAGTGACACAAGCCACAATTTCCTGTACCAACAGGGCTGGAACTCCCTGAAATAATCTTATGAACCATCTAAAGCACCATCAGTTTTGCTCTCTACGAAAATAACATTGATTTGAAGTCAGAAATGTAATATAGCAGGAATTTTAGGAACATTATCCACTGTTTGTAATCTGTACAAACTGTTTGCATGTTTGTAATCAGGAGCTGAATATACTTATAATATATATTGTATATTTTTTCTGGAAAAAAACTTCCTTTATGCCACTCCATGTCAGTCAACACGCATCATGTATTTCATTCTGCTGTGCACGTGAATCAATGAACTTACAAGGGTGCGATACATTTTTTCCTGTGATTGTGATTGCTGTGTAAATACAATACCGACTCACATCATAAGTCTATTCATATTCAGAATAAATTTAATGTAGACAAATCTAAACATAGTATAATAGTTTTATAACAATTACAAACCTCCTTTAGGTGCGTGTTCACTGCATGTTTCTGAATACATCTCCAGCAGGGATTAGTCATGTTGTCTTACTACTCTATCACAACCTCCAGATTTTTGTCCCTTCACAAGGGTCCAACCTCGACCTCAAACCGCTTGGATATGCCAATTAAGAACCAAAGCAGAACCATCCAGAGGCCCACTAAGTAGCCACAAGGTGCCTTTGAAGGATCCGCTTGTGGAGCTGTCTCTATGAGGATAGGCCAAGCAGGCCCCATTACAGCAGACAGAGACCGAACTGATAGCAGAGATAAATGATGTGAGACCCGTAGTACCGGGCACCCTGACTCTGATAAATAAACATGGCGAGATCTCTGCCATTGTTTAGTGTGGCAGGAGCGTGGATGGCTCTGAACCCACACAGCTAACCACCAGCAGAACACAGGCTCATGAATAAGCCATGAGGGATGCAGAAGGGTTAGGCAAACATGTCCCTCACTTAGAAAAAGAAGCACTCTGAGGGCAGAGATGAGGATTGTGTGTGCCAAAATATTCAGTGCATAACATAATGCATCATGTGACGGTGGATCCACAATTGTCAGTGCTAATGGTGTGCGCAATATGCCTATAATAATGTGTGTGTTATATACAACAGTTTGTATGTGGTCTCAATTACTTCTAAAATTCTCCTAGTCAACTAGTCTCAACTGCATCACCTGGGGCCCTTTTTAATAAGGTTCAACCAACTCTGAGTTAAAACTTGAAGAACAGCAGAATTGAGTCAGTTGAACGTTGACTCTGAGTTAAGTGTGTACACCACCATGAAAAGCCATGATCAATGGAGCACCTGACAAAAAGATGTCCACATACTTCTGAGTCAATACATAAGTTTAACTCTAAATCACTCTTATAATATCAGAGATGAAAACTGGCAGAACGGTACGTTATTGAACTAATATTCATTTTCAAGAATATTAAGTATAAAAACATAATTCAGTCAGGTAAAGCTTTAAGCGTAAGAGAATCATGAACGCAGGCTACATGACTTTACAAACATATGACGTGTTAAATAAATATCATTCAGTATTTCAATATCCAGCAGCTTTTTCCACATAGTCTAAGGCTCTTTTCACATAACTAAATGTTCTCTGATCCAATCTGTATTGTATCCAACCAACATTTGACTTCTACTCAGCCAACAGCAAGAAGGCTCGCAAAATGGAGGAGGACCTGCGTCACCACCTCAGACAGATGCAGAGGAGATGGCCACAATACTAATAAGAAAAGCAAAGCATTATTGTGAGGAGCCTTCAGCACACTTTACCATAAGCTGGTGAGTTGGAACAGATACACATCAATATTGTAGTGTTCCAACAGCAAGATGCTTTCGCCAAAATGTGGACAAGGTTACTCTGTTTTTGCCATGGCTAGGAAGAAAACTTGGGAGAGGAAGTGGTAACAAAAAGTAAAAAGGAACAGGAGTGGTAAATGGGAGCTAATAAAGAAGGCCTGAGAGGTGAGAGACAGCAAGAGCAAACAAGATTGCATCCTCATTGCACATTGAATCTACCACTGCAGTGACTCAGAGGCCAGTGCTGCTCCTTTATTCTGTCTTTAATTCTGGGAGCATCCTGTTCCTGTCAGAAAAATCTCCTCCAATTCAATATACTGCCAACCCACAACAACAGTTATTTTACATTACGTTATTGATCATTAGTGGTAATCTTTTAAGTGCACGAATTGTTCTTGTTCTCTTCCATGAACTGACTTTTTTCTTTTTTTTCTTTTTTTTTGAGAACCTTGACTGCTTTCTTGCATTCAAATACTGAATATGGACTTGGAAAGTGGAAGAGAACAACAATTTCTTTGAGTTCCCATTTGCTTCAACAGCAAAAAAAAAAAAATAGACAGAAAAGAAAAAAAGAAAAAGAAAAAACACTATTGCATTTGTGCAACTTTCTGACACAGGAAAAGAAAATATATTAAAATATGTATGGAAATATGTATGAATTACAGCAGTCAGAAGAAAGATCAAATATATGGGCACTCTCTCGTTAGCTGTATCTGAAACCCCATTGCAGCATCATTTATTTTAACAATATATAAATAACAATTACAAATATATATATTTATATAAACAAGTATTGTTTTATAATTCTAATTATTAAATTAAAAATCGATGTTAACAAATGCCTCATCACAGGTCCAAAACGCCAACCAATAACAATCATTAGTGGTTTGTGAATGTGTAATTCATTGATTTGAGTTCAATGAATAAACAGTGGTTTGAAATCCAAACAAGTCAACTCATTTGTGAATGAATCCTATCATTTATATGCATAACTTGTGATAACCTGTGATAGTAAAACACATTACCAAATAGTAATCGGTATTGTCACTAAATCAAACCTTACATGTTTCGTAATCCTCAATATAACCACGTAAAAAATTTATAAATCCAAACTACTATACGCATATGCAACTTTACCCACATACACACAGTAAACTCACCTAAAGGAATATATACTATATTGTTGGGTGTAACTCATTATCAAGTAAGTAATTACAGTAATTTAATTACTTTTCCCTTGAAAAAGTAAAGTAAGGGATTACTCTTAATATTTCAGTAATTTAATTAGTTTCATGTCTACCGTTGGATTGTTCAACTGGCATTGTTGATATGGGATTTATAAAGTAATTAGTAATAAGTAATGCAATACTTTTTAGAAAGAATATTTATTACAGCAATCTAATTACTCTTCTGAAGATGTAATTGGTAGCTGGTAATTAAATACTTTTTTTAGAGTAACTTACCCAACACTAGCAAAACTCAGCTCAATGTTTCTTTACATTGTCTCGTGTTTGTTTACAAGATATAGATTATATTAAATCACACAGCTCTATAATGCTGGATATACGGCATAGTCTATCCAACTTTACCTGCAATCATACAGTACACTGTTTGTATTTTGCAGAATCTCAATTGCTTGAGTAAATGTGACCACACCTTAGTGCATTACAATATATAGATTTAAAAATTAACATCATTCCATTTTCTGGAAAGCTGCTTTGAACGATGCCTAACATGCAAAGCATTATGCAATTAATATTGACGACTTGAAATTCACTTGTTTGAACAAAAGTAATTCTTTTTTAATGGACATTTCAAATGTAAGAAACAAATATACTGACTCAAATCAAAAAGATGCGCTGAACTGAACATTATCTAATTTGTGTTTAAAAAGTCCCACATGATTTTATGTGTGTGATCTCAAAAAAAGATTTTGAAATGTCCCTTGCTGCCAGATCAGTACCATCACTGCACCTACATTTAAAGGTATTTGTAGACTCTCCTTCTTTCTGCACTGAAAGAGATTGGTAGCCAGTGTCTGATCTGTGCTCATTGATCAAGCCTGAAACCGGGCCATTAGTATGCAGGTCCTGCCCCCATACACAAACCAGGGGAGAGAGCGTCTGCGAGTAGCCACTGCGGATGCTACCGCTGGTTCTATAGCACACACTTTCCTCCAGAGCAACGAGTCTTTCCTAATGAAAGCTGACTGCACTTTTACACAAACGCTCAACAGCTTTACGCCTCTACAGACACACGCTGAAGCAGACAGTTATACACGCCCAGAGACTTAAATACGCACCAAATTGCTCTCCTCTCGATCTCTCTGACAGATATGCATACACACATTAATCCACAGAAGGAGGGTTGAAGGAGACAGTTTGCCAGGCATAAGGGGAGGAAGCTATTCTACAGTGCTTGACAAAAAGGTTCAATTTCCTTCCATTTAATCTTTAACCCAAATATAGAAATGGGAGCACTTTATCACCTTACCTCTTCACTGGTAGACATCAGATCAGCAACAATTAATGCTTATCGCCATCTGTCTGATAGAAACATTTTTTCGCTTGTCTTTCACTCTCCTTTCCTTCCTTTTTCTCTCTCCCAGTTGAGGACAGCAGGTTTCTTTTATTACACTAACCTTTTCATTCTCTAAGGTTTAATCTTTAAACAGTTTGTCTTCTCCCTAGATTCATTTCAAATGTAAAATGGACGGCTTGAAACCGTTTGCCTCAATGACAACCTCACTGTGCCTGCAATTCATCCACAACGACAAGGAGGCAATCAAAAAGACAGATATATAAGCACAGAGAACAAGTGCATTTATCTAAGATAATGTGTGCACAAAAATGACACTAGAGGCAGAGGCACAGCGCCTCAAGGAAAATGTAGTCATAAAGACAGTCCTCATTTCTCACAGCCTATTTTTTTACAGCTATAATACATGTCTGTTGAACCTCCTGTGAATTAATTAAAAAAATCACAAATGACAAGAAAAAAATTATTAACGTCATTTTTTTCTTAAACAAAAAATACAATCATTTCCAATCTTATTATATTTCTTTGTAAAAGTTTGTTTCACATATCTATGATTTTGCCTCAATTATGGTTTGGCTGTAACATCACATCATGAATGGTTAAAAATGTCTTTTGAGAATCCACTGTAATGAATATGTATGAGGCACACAACTCAAGCAATACCAATCATGTATTATAATTAAGAAAAATGAGTACTCATTTGCTGATTTGCTAATTTGCTGATTTTAATGTACCATACATGCTTGTTCTGTTCTGTAATTGTTTAGCTCATGGAAATACATAGTTTAGCTTTACACAGAGAAGAGTGGTTAGTATTATTGATATACTATTTGAGTCACGATCACCAGCTGGAGTGCCCTTAAGAGCCACCAGGGGGCACTCTATCACAGATTTTTGCCATTCCATTAAAGACTACATCCCCCTAATCATCTGCCGTTTCATCATCACTGATTGTCTATAACTGTTATTCATTAGCCTCATTAGCTCACCCTTGAGCAAACCTGGTTAATTCAGTCATTCTTTGCGAAGTCTTGTATGCATAGATATAACAAATACATAGACGCCCCATTGGCCTCTTTGGACTGTTGCTGCAATACGCCAACGACTCCACCATATTGTGTGGGGCAAGACTCCTCATCAAACAAATAAAAGGGCAAGTGAACGGGGTGCTAGGACAATAAAGTTTACATTTCTCTACTGATTTCAACGGTTTATGAACTGCGTGGAGCACGAAAAAGGTTTTGTCTTCAATTACTCAGAATCTCGCTTGTTCAAGATTGAAAGTTATTCATTGTCATGAGGAATTGTGAAAACTCGTGCTTCTCAAGCATAGATTTGGTTTGTTTTTCAAGGTTAAAAATTGTGGAGCCGTCCCTAATGTGCACATCAATGTTAATTGGAAATGGCTTTTTCTGTCTTCAACAACGGCATTTTAGCTTTTTCCCTCACGCCTTTAGTTTTTCCTCTTGAATCACATCACAGGATGTCACAGGACAATTTCAAATGAATGTGAAGATAATTTGCATCTCAAAACCTTATTAATCTGAAACATTTATATTAAAGCTCTTTTCATTTTTATAATTTATTTCTATACGTGTTACCTCTCAACTTTACGCTTGCAGTTTAATACACAAATGTTTGCTTTATTATACACAACACAATAAATGTCCTTATAGAAATTTTATATTAAAGTAAAATAAACATAAAATCGTCTTTATTTTGAATGGACAGCACTATATTTTAACTGTCTGGCAACTTTATTGGGGTCAAAAGAAAGTTAAACATTTAATTAACTATAGGCCTAAGCATTTCACAGATTTAATGTAACATATTATACAAATGTACGAAATGATTTTATTTTGATTCAAATGAATTGCAACAAAATATAAAAAGATTCCTTATCCTGTGGCTCCCTCTAGTAGACAACATTAATAGCACAGTTTGTATTAATTAGACAATCTTTAAATGTTTTACTGGATCTATTAAGATACAATGGTAGAACATTATAAGCACAGTTACAGTACAATATAAATTGTATGAAATATCAGTGTAATATAAGGTCAGATATAATAGCTCAATATACAGTACGTGGCATACTGTGGTTTTATTTTATGTGTGGTTTTATTCTATAGCATTTTATAATAATTACTATTATTATTAGCCTATATTATTATTATTATAAATAGGCCTAAAAATAAAATTGAGTATAAATATATAGTAAAATATAGTATAATGTAGTAATATAATAACTATGAATAAAATAACAGATAGTATATAATAAATTGTAAAATAATAATCAATAAAATAAAAATAGAAATAAAATAGTGAGTTGTGAATAGTACAATAATATAATAAGGTAACACTTTACAATAAGGTTCATTAGTTAACATTAGTGAACATGAACTAATAATGAACTGCATTTATTAATCTCTTTAATGTTAATTTTAACATTTACTAATACATCATTTAAATCTTGTTAACATTCGTTAATGCACTGTGAACTAACATGAACAAACAATGAACAACTGTATTTTCATGAACTAACGTTAACGAAGATTAGTAAATACAGTAACAAATGTATTGCGGTTAGTTCATGTTAGTTAATCCATCAACTAATGTTTCACTAATGAACCTTATTGTAATGTATTAGGCAGATGAGGTCTCTTGGAAATGCAGAGAACAGTCCACTGACAAGCTTTCTTCAGCCTTCTTTGAGGTTTGTGTTGTCCTGGTTCCACTGGCTAAACTGGGGTAAAAATATAATCCCTGATATGTGGTTTGGATTGTGTGGCGGTTTGTAAAACCTCAAAATAGTCAGGCATCTTTTCTTCAGTCCACTTATGAGAGTTACAGCAAGTTGCCCCTACAAATATGGAGGCGCCGTTGACGTGCGATTCAGCGGCCAATGGGGCATCGATGTATTTATTATGTCTATGCTTGTATGTGTCTGAACTGCATGTCTGAGCATTCTCCCTGGTTTCATGAAAAGATACAGCAAATCAAACAATAATTTAAACAAACAATAATATATATATATGTGGTTTTAAAGATTATAACCCTGACACGGAGGTATATTCAGTATAATCTCACCAGTGAAATGTACGTATGTACAAAATTCATGTTCAATATACAAGGGCTAATAATAGGTCTTTGTATATCTTCATAGGAAAAAGACAAAAGCAGCAGTGACCAAACAACCAATCAAATGGAACAACATTCCCTGCTATTAAGGGTTTAACAGGGATGCGGGCAGCAGCAGATATTCACCTCACATCCCACATGCCCCGCCACCCTGGCATAATGGCTTTTACAAGAGCAATATTGCCAAACATGACCTGCACATCATTGTGTCTGACCCACCTAACAGTGCAATTAAAGCAATTTCAACACACAAATGCATCCATGAAAGACGGTGGGGGAAAAAATACCACGTCTAATATTGCTAATTCACTTTGCCTATCGCATGACAGAAATAATTACTAGCCCTGTTCTCACCTATGGGTATTTAATAAGGCTTTGTTATTACTATTCACACAGATCACATAGCGTATGTTGTGGGATGCAGGAGGAGCGTTTATTTAAGTGCTGAGGCTTTTTTAACACCTCTACAGAGACAGATTAACACTTGTTAAATTAACAAGGCTGCCGGTACCCCCTGCTGCAAGAATGGAGCCCCGAGGTTCCACTGCTGTTCAAATGCATAATCTCACCTCCTTAACTGCTTACTTTACATGACGCTTCTGCTCATTGACTTTAATTTATGCGTCTTGATTTTTTTTTTTCTTTTACTACCTGGTTTGATTAATACAGCTTCATCCCTCTGAAAATGAGTTACAGTGAAAAGCGAGAGTCTTCATTCCACTACCCTTTGTCATTTTTAATGCAAAAATATGTGATGTTTGAACAGCCCCTCATGTGATTAGTCATCTGATTTACAGTGTTGCAGCGGACAACAGCAAATATTCTGACCACTAAATGTTGCATTTGACAAATAAGAATCAAGTATTCCAGAGAGAGGAAAGATGAAAAATGTGTGAGAGACACGTGCTATTAATAATTTGAAACAATCTCAACCTCTTAAATCAATAGACATATATTAATGTAGTTTTTTTTTCTCCTTTTTTTGCCATTTGAATGGCTTAGAGGTTAAAAAAAGCATGTGTTGAGAAGCATTGGAAGAGAAATAAAAGGCATACGAGACATTCTTCAGCTGTTTTGGTTATTATAGATCCATAATCCCTATACTGTAAACACAGAATGAGCACACAAACTGGACAGAATAAAAGCAAGCTGTAGAGTTTTAGACCACTGAATATGGACAAGAAATTCATGCCATGAAGTGCTTTTCTAGGGCAATAGATAAAACAATCACCCAGAGACAAATTTGTAGCAATATCCATTTCGGACTTTGCAACGGAGACATGGGATGCGTGTTCAAAATGGACAACTTTTCTTAAACAACAAATCTTAAAAGCAGATGCAATGGTTTGATATGGGACTGCATAAATGAAAAAGTGCCTCTGAACATTTAGTATAGTAGTAGGGCATCCTACAATGCACTGTGCTGAGGGACTTACTTTTCTGTAGTGTTTTGCTCTAGTTTTCTTTTCTTTTGAATGCCCTGCTGCAGAATCAAACTGTATCGTGCCATGTGTTTCTTGTGTTTTCAAGGATTGTGGCAAAAAATATATCACAGAGTGATAAAAGCCTGTGCTACACTATTAAAATGGGTATCAGCAAGAGGCTTGCTGCAGGATTATGTGAGGAAAAATATGTGAGTATTTTTCTTGTCTTCAGAAGGAACAAGTTCACAAATGTGAAGTAGAAAAATACAAAAGGTCAAACTCAGCTTAGTGCGGTGGGCTTTTTATTTGCTGTAATAGTTGTATCAATACTGACTTGACAGATGTGTTGGCAGCTGTAGATGACGAGAAGAAAATGCTCATGTTTTAAACGTCTCCAAATCTAGCATTCTTCCAATACTTCAGTAGGTCTCAGAACAGATAAGGACAATCCAACCCACTCAAACCCACTATTGTTTTTTGTGTGTTCACAATGTCTTTTACAATGGCATTGAGGAACACACTGTCAATATCTATTTTATCTGAAGTTGTTCTCCAACTGCTGTTTGTCCTATATATGTCATGCCGCCTTTGATAGAATTGATTCATATTATGTAGAACATTCTACCCATAACGTATTCCAAATAAGCATAAAATAATGCTGGGTAGGTGGCTTCTTTTTCATGCCCCACGTTCCCATTGAAGGCTGAATGACAGAGGTTGTTCACAGATAAAAGAAAAAGCATCTTAAATTCTTTGTCAATTTGACACACAAAAGCGAATTGGGAGTTGGGATCTGTGCTGGCTCACCACAGCGCTGATATGACAACTCTCCATAACACCATGTAAGATGCCCTCGTTTAGCACATTGTGTGTTTACATCCATCCCTTCAGCTCGACTCCCACTGACAGCTGACAGCGGCACAGTGAACACGACGCATTAGAAAGTGTACTATGCACTGCAGCTGTAGCATATTCCCTCTTCGCTTTCAGACTCTCTAAAATGTTATCTCTCCTGCAATGAGGCCAGGTGGACCGCTGACTTATCCATTTTAACGGAGGGGGAAAAGCTTCTTCCTGTGTCTGTAATGCAAGGATGAATTTTTATGATAGCATCAGTGATGTGGGCATGTCTTTTGGCACTCATTTCTTACCGTGATGATGAGGTTCATCTGCAGTATCAAGGCATATGCCAGGAAGTCAGAGGGTTTATAAAAGACAGGTCACTGCAGTCTATGCTTCATTAATAGTTTTCAAAAACATTTTTTTTGTACAGAAATAGTTCAACGTGCCTCCATCCATAAGAAACAAACGCAGTAAAGTTAAAGTTTTAGTGCGTGCTTTATAACCCCTTTGTCATCGCATTAACAATGAAAAGCATTTCTTCTCTTCTCCCTCAGAAGAACAATCTAGCAGTAGAGTTATTAAGCAGAAAAGACAGGAAAAGAGCAAAGATGACCTTTAAGAGTGTCAGAGATGAATGCTTCAGCCTTGGTCATTTAAAAAAAAAAAAAAAAAAACGGTTTCTAGCAGGTACCATGAACAACTCTGAATCAATGACAATGACATACAGGGGACAAGAGAAAAAGAAAGCTGCTCCAGACACTTTGGATCTGTCAGTAAGACCTGTCCATGTGGAAAACATCCTGTTCCACACAGAATTTCTCTAAGAGAAACATAAGAAAGCATCATCTGTGGTAACTCAGAAGGCCCACTATTCCTGCCCTTCCACCAAAATGTGTTCTACAGATGGTGTCTAGATTATGTGTTTTTTCAGGGGTTTTTTTCTTTTCAGAATTGAATAGAGAATGCCTGTTCAAAGAATTCACTATGATTTCCACAAAAAAGTTTAAGCAGCACAACCGTTTTCAACATTGATGATAATAATAATGTTTCTTGAGCAGCAAATCAGCATATTATAATAATTTCTGATGGATAATTATACTGAAGACTCGAGTAATGATGTTGAAAACTCAGCTTTTCCATCACAGGAATAACTTGTATTTTTAAATATATTTTAAGAATGTAACAGTTATTTTAAATTGTATTATTTAAAATGTTTCACAATATTACTCTTTTTACTGCATTTTTGATCAAATAAGTGTGGGCTGGGGAGCATAAGAGACTTCTTTCAAAAACATTAAAAAAATCTTACCAACCCCAAACTTTTGAAGGGTAGTACAAAGAAGAAGAAAAGCAATAAAATCCTATGAAGTTAAAAGAAATCTATACTAAAACCTATACGAAACCTGCACTAAAAATGCAGAGTTTGTCAAAACAGGCTTTGAATGTTGGCTTGACAAAACTTTGTTTCAAAGTTTTTAACGTTTACAGGCCTTTCAGATTTCTCACAACCCTGGTGCCTGAACATACCAGTGACACACCAGGGATGTAATTGTTATGAATGGGCAGAGGTGAGTGGAGGAAGAAAAGAGCATTCGTGGAAAACAAACCCAATATGCCGTATGACAACAGGAATTAATGTGAGCCCTTAAAGAGGCTGAAGAATGGCTGACACTAAGAAGCTTGATTGACTGGTTAACCAGCTGTAAATTACATTCATTAACGCACAGGACCTCAGGGATCCTTGCAGGCTTCTGCCGTGCAGATACAACCTGGTCAGTCAACAAGCCGAGATGGGACACAACCCTCCTAAGTAAGAATTAACTGGTGTCTTACTCTCTGAGTTGAACTGTCAAACAGATGGTTGAGTGTGTCAGAGCACAATGAGTTTATAGTATGCTAAATATGGTTTTCCCGTGTAGTGAGAGACACAGAGAGAGGAAGAGGACAGATGGAGTCGGTAAACAGCTGTCACTGCTTACTCTGTGGGTCCACTAAAGGCTGGACACTGGAATATTTGCAAGCACAGACCCATCTATCCTCTGCCAAAATAAACTTATTCATCCCCAGTTGGAGAGCAAGACAATGAAAGGAGCCAGTTTCTTTAAATTTCAAAATTCTTCACATGCAGTCAGTCAAAAGTGCCGAATGTTGTATATTTATAAATAATGAAGTAAAGTCAGGGAACTGACCAATATCTGTAGGTCAGGGAATATTATATACAGCCAAAAAACATTTAAAGTGGAAAAATTAAACTAAAAAAACTAAGATTAAAAAGGTAAAAATGCAACCATACCATCATTTTTGCAGTAACTGCAAAAATACAGAGTACACTTGATTGACAAGCGGCTAATGTGAAGTCGAGGTTATGAGGTTGTGCTCCTCATAATGGGATATTAATGTAAACGGTCTTAAATGACCAAACAGATGCTAGGTTGTGCAGTGCAAATGCAGCCTGCTGACTTACTGCTGTGACTCTCTTATTATGTCATTATTAATCAAAACACAATTGACGAGAAAAGGTAAATATTAAATACTGGTAAATACTTTAAAAAATTAAGATCTTGCTGTTTTATTATAATGTTTCATAGTTATTTTATTACTGTGTAATGACATTTCTGAGGCAAATGTTTACTTAATTGAAAAACCTTTTTTTGACCTTGTGATGTTTGTTTCATAAAATTAAACAAAATGTCATAACTTCCAATAAAAATAACAGACTTCTCTTTGGTGACGAATGCAGGACCCCAATCATATAGTTTACATAAATCCCACCCCTGCAAGCTCATATTCATCTGCCTCCATTTTTGTGAGCAACGCCACATTTCACAATACACTCAATGCATAGAACCAAGTGCCCGCCCTATGGGTTTTTTTTTTTCCAATAATCTGTTAAACTCAGGTTATAGTACTGTTTCAACGTGATGTTAAAAGTCAAAACTGGTTTTGAGAATCATGCACTTTCACCGGCATTTGTTCTGACAAGTAAAATTTTGGTATCGCGACAACATTAAGTCCTGCCAGATGATTAGCAGACATCCTTTTTGATGTCTGCATATTTAAAAAGCAGATGGCATAAGCAGACACGCAAAAGAAAGACCTTCAGCTGCACTTGTGAAATGACAGCATCTCAAGTGAGAACTGATTGTTAACATATATTCTAATGTCCTTGACAATCTAGAGAATGTCAGACTGATGGTTGAGAGCCAGTGGGCGACAAAAACAAACAGCGGCTCGGAATGTGGCTTTCGGTCATCTCACAGGCTCCAGTGTCGCTCAACCGTGTTCAAATACTGCTGTGGGCCTATGGAGACACGCAGACTGATAGGTAAAGAGATAGAGAGTGACACATAATGTGTATGGCATATTCATCATGCCAGAGTCCCATCCATCTCTGCCCATATCCCCCCGTCGAGTGTGAATAAGTGACTTTGCTAAAAATAGACCGCTCGAGAAATAACAATCTGAAACTACAATGAAACAACAGCCACCTTAGTCACTGTCTATTCACCAGGACGATTTGTCTCACTTCCAGCTGCTAGGCCTCAAACATATGAGAAGTGGCCAAAATCCATTTTCCTGCTGACTCAGAAATATGTCTCATTATTTACTTGCTTCAGGTTACGAGGAGACTAGAGACTTCAGCTTGAATACTCCTTGTGATGCTGCTGGTTGCTGATGTCCACAAGCTGACGCAAGCGTTCCTGAACTTAATACATAACACTTTCTTTTAAAAAGGGTGGAAAAATATCAAATTTAGCTGCAGCCATCTGAACTAACAGCAGACGTTGTGCTAAAATATTATATGGATACTTCAAAAAGACCACAAAATGGCATCCAGAATGATTGTGGATGTTAAAATGCAAATGTAATTTAAGCTATACTGGATCAGACAAAAAAAAATAGAAAAGAAAAAAAGGCAAAATCATGTGCATCTTCAGCCTCGCCTCAAAATCCAGCACTCGACATGCAGCAGCTGATCTTTGAAGTCCCCGGCCTCGATTTGCTTCTTCTCTGTAATTCCTATTAACATTGCAGTGAGTAATGAGTCTTAGAAGATTAAACATCTTTATCCCCCCTCACACTCACAGAAGAGTAATTATCTGAGCTGTACAGTGATATGTTATCTTCAGCAGTGACAAGAAAACAAATAAGCCCATGTGCGGTTGCACACGCAGACGAGAGATATTGGCGAATGGTCTCTCGCTCGCTTTGAATGGACTTCCCCTGGAATCATCAGGGACCTGGTGACCGTCTGGTTGAGCCTTCTGAAGGGTCATTTCGGTCGGCAGTATCTAATGAATTCATTAAGGAGATAGAACTGTGCATGTAGAACTCTATACATATAGAGATCTGTGCACTTTGAATAATAATTTGCTTTCAAAAGAAAATGGATGGAAGGGAATAACTGTTATTAACAGTACTTTGCAGATGCAAGAACCTTACAATTGCTCTCACAGACATATCTCTCACCATTTCAGCTTTGTCAATTATTTTACACTGTTATTTGACCATGATTTGAGGAGTTGATCTGAATTCAAGCCTTTTTGCCTCTTGCTGGTATACCAAAGGAGGCTATAAAATCTATTTTAGTTTTTTTCTGCGTAAACAAGAAAATGGAGGGAAAGGGAAAAGGCAGCTTTCATTTTAAATCAGCTTGCTCTTAGCCATGCGCTATTTTTCAACAGGCAAAAAAGGTTTTTGAGGCATATTAAAGTTGGATGCTTGGAGCTTGGATAATGGATTTCGCTTTTATGCTCCCACCATCCCACTGTTTTGGAGCACTGTGGTCATTTCTAAATATATTTTTCTTGGTTACCTTTCTTCAGCAGAGTTTGTCACATGATAATGACGACAAAGACTCTTACATGGTCTTGTCACATACTTTCATCCAATACAGTGCATTCAATATACATGCGTGTTCCCTGTGAACCGATGACCTCGGCATTGCCAACACCATACTGTTAGTTGAGTACCACTCGAAAAAAAAAAATGAGTAAAAATAGGGCACAATGTACTGTATTAATTCAGCGGAATTTTATTTATATATATATATATATATTTTTTTTTTTTTTTTTTTTTTTTTTTTTTTTTTACAGGTGTTTTACCTGCGTTTTGAACTTTGCACTTCATTTCGTTGTTTTAGGGTTAATGGAAATGTCTGCGAAATTACTGGAAAATATCTGTGTAATGAGCTGCCAGTACTTTTTCTGTTATTTTACGAATTTATTAGTGAGCAGAAACACACAATGCATAATCATATACAGCTCTGGAAAAAATTAAGAGACCACTGCATATTTTTTGTTATTTTGACCAGTTGTTGCTTTTGGCAAATAAATGCTCTAAATTACAATATTTTTATTTGGAATTTGGGAAAAATGTCAGTAGTTTATGGAATAAAACAAAAATGTTAATTTTACCCAAACACATACCTATAAATAGTAAACCCAGAGAAACTGATAATTTTGCAGTGGTCTCTTAATTATTTCCAGAGCTGTATGTTATGTGATTATTTTGTGCTGCTCCCTTTTGAGGGAACTTGCGCTGTGTCGAGGACAACAATATGGGGAATGTCTCTGCATGATAGAATCTGAAGCACATGTGAAACTACATCAATCCTGAATGGTTCTATGTTGTGATTGTAGCATGTGTTCCGGTGTATTCCAGTGTGCCTTTGTAAGCTTCCTTGTACACCGTGTACAAGGAAGCTTACAAAGACACACTGGAACACAACAGCGTTAGCCTCTGTTCTTCAGAGAGCGCTATGTGTGTGAAACTGTCTGTCATACTTGTAGTCTGTCCAGATATATATTATTAGTCTTAGCGAACCAAAGGTAATTCAAACAGTGTGTGCCTCACAGCCCAAGATTCATCACGGGTGGGGACACACACAAGCTTTGTGTGCATTGCCTGGGAGCAGAGCATGCACGGGCAGTTCTTGAGGTGGCTGTCTGTGCACACAGTGAGCAGCTGCCCCTCAGAACGCTCCACTTCCGCCAGGCCCTGTTTGATGAGGCAGGCCAGGCTCACACTCCCCGAGGTTCAGGTTCCACATGGCTCAGATCATGATGGTCGCAGATGGATCTGGTAGAGGAGCTCGAAACGACGAAGAAGGGGATTCGGCCAAGCGGAAGTGGATCTGTTTGGGTCTCGAGAGACAACCCACTGTCCGCTATGGTTATCCCTCATGGTACAGAGGTGGCCGAGGCTGTTGTGTTCCAGCGTGCCTTTGTAAGCTTCCTTGTACACCGTCACATACTACGTCACGACGTAGCACCAATCATAACGGGTCTAGTTTCACACGGTCTTCAGATGCTATCATGCAGAGGAATTCCCCATAGTGTCGTCTTCGATACAGCGTCTCGTTCCCTTCTCAAGGAACAAGGGTTATAGTTGTAACCTGAGACATCTTGTCTATGTATTTTAATTAGGTCTGAACATCCAAATAATGAAAGAACACAACATAATTTCAGTAATATTTACCTTCATTTCCTTAATGTAATATATTTTTTGTTATTTTCAATATACACTGTGAATATTTTGCCAGTCCAATTTTTCGAAAAAAAATTAAGCATGAAGATCCACCCATAATCCCTAAACATAACTGTCAGCGGAACGTATGCGGACCATGCAAAAGCATATAAATGATATTATAGCTATACATTGAGAGTGATGTATTTTGTCCATTTTTCACACCATCATAAAAACACTATTTTGTGCTCCCACCCTCTGGGCCACTCAACAGAATGGCTTCCATTCTAAAATAAACACACCTTTCCTACGGCCTTTAAGAGTAGTTTCAAAGTCTTCTTCCCATTCTGCAACTTTAACACACTGTCTACATTTGCATCTCTGAAATGGAAACCTCTCTCACTCATCTCTTTCCTTCTGCATGTGTTCTTTTCTAAGCTTTCTTTACAAAAAGCTGGCATCTCAGCTGGAGCTTTCCTCCATGCGTACAGAGTCTGATGCTCCTGCAGGGAAAGAGAATTCTCCTCTCTGCCGCTTCAACAGAGGAGCCACATCAAATGGCAAACACCACCACAGGCTGCCTCAGCTTCAGAGAGAGAGATAGAGAGCAGGAAAAAGAGAGAGAGTGAGATAGAGGGAGAAAGAGAGGAGGAAGCATGTTTTTGTGATAAACTGTGCCCCAGTGCCAGCTTGTTTCTGCTAACTGTGTCTATGCACTAGAGAGAGATGTGAAAAGAGATGCATATGTTTTAGCACTAGAAGGATATATGTGACCTGCTCCATCATTTTGAGACCCAGAAACATATTTGAGTTTTATGCACTGAATAGTTTATGCTTGCTTTCTCATTATGTTTCTCCAAGCTGTTTTTGAAATATTATCATTTACATCTAAGATTCCTAATAATTGTAAAAAATTAACAGAATTAAATCTGAGAAGAAATTAAATCTAATTTTGATACAATACCTTGAAAAAAAATGTTATTTGTTATCATCAGGAAAAATTACAACATTTTAAACAAGGGATAGTAGTAGTAGTAGTAGTAGTAATAATAATAATAATAATAATAATGATAAATGTCATTGGGGTCTAAGCACCAATGGCTCATATGGATGATTATGTGATACAATTAAATTTATCTTAGGACAGCTGCCTTCGAAAAATCAGTATCCTTAGAAACAGGGGACAGTGGAGTAGTGCTGCAACGACGCATCAACGTCATCGGTTACGTCGACTATGAAAATACGTCGACATGCGTCACACTGTTTACATTCATCTCGCGTAATGGCGGCTTCTGCTCCTGGGAACGGAGAAAGTTCCATTCTATCACGAAAACCTAGACCACGATTATCAAAAGTATGGGAATACTTTAAACAGAGGCCAAATAAAATGGTCCTTTGTTCCCTTTGCAAAACCAAAATGGCGTACCACCTATGGAATTGGATCTCTCGCGTGTACTGAGTTGAGGAGAAAATCTTCGTCTCGCAAATAAGAAAATATTTAAAGCGAACGGAAATCAGTTTTGCGTTTCAAAGAAGTTTATTTGGATGTGCGCAGACGTTCTCTTTCGCACGTGCAAAGTTTCAGTTGCTCGTGCTCCTGGTACCCGCCCTGCGTGCTCGCTAAGCGCCGAAATGCTCAACACAAACCAGTGTTGCAATGTGCAAAAATTCCAGAGATGAGATGAGGCTGAGGCTTGACAACCAATCACAAGACTCCCTGCATTACAGACAGCGCAAGAGGAAAAATACATGGTTCAGGAGACGTTTGTTCAATGGCTTGAACACTATCAAAGTTCCTTTTAAGACTGTATAGAAAGTCTTTGACACTCTTCATTTTAAAGTTCAAATGTCTACCACTGGACGACCACACATAAGTGGCTTATTTTTAATCAAAATCGAATCGTATTATTACATAATGGCGTGTCCCATTGTTTCTACACCTCAATTAACTTTTTAATTAAGATTAATTAAAAATATTTTAATAAAAATAATCAGAGTAGTCGACTAATTGAAAAAATAATCGTTAGATTAGTCGACAGAAAAAAAAAAATCGTTAGTTGCAGCTCTACAGTGGAGAAAGCCATATAGTTCATCATAACATTGTATATACATCATATACATAATTAACCCACTGTACAGCTAAATGTACCCAATTTTTCAACACAAAAACATACCGTGCGGGACCCCCTGCTTCACAGCATCGTTAATTATATACTAAAGTCCGCCCCGCACGTTGGGTTGACGGGATTGGGTACATGCTTGTGACATAGGGAATGAGCGATTTCAACCTACTTTTCTGAGACTGTCTTTGGTAAACTGCCATTTTAAGGAGAAAATACTCAAAAATGGTGTTGACTATGATTTTGCACATTTGTTTTGAAGCATATTAAAAACACCGCATAGACATACATAACATTAAAAACTTGTTTTTCACCACAGGGGGGTCTTGAAGGACATTTTTATTTTTATTAAATGTGTGGCCTTGCAACCTTTTAAACTGTGTATTCATGAGACCTGTTGTGCTTAAACTCTAAATGTCCAACCAATGTTTTGTAGAACTGAACCTAAAACCAATATTTTTATATTTGTTATATATTAAACAAGTAAAAACACTATAAATCACTCAGTGATATTATCAGCAGAAAATTATAGTCACAATGTAAAAAGTGGAAGTAGCAACGGATCAAACAGATTATCTGGGGGGGGAAATGTAGGATGGGAACTTAGTTCAATTCATCATTTGTAGATTGGATGAAGTAGATCTGAAAGCAAGCTTGCAGTTGTCTGTAAGAACAGGGCAGGGTATATGTGGACAAAATGACTTGACAAAAAAGACTATTGTTTCATCTGAAGATCAAGTTGTGACATTTTAATAAATCAATAGCTGTCAGGGTTTTGTTCTGTTTTGCCTTTTTTTCATTGTGTTCACCTTCTGTTTCCTCATCTTGAGTAGACCCAGCTTTCCCATGCTTCTTTATTTCATCTCATTCACCTGTTGCTCGTCTGTGTTGGATGGTTGTTTTCTCAATTTCAAATTCAGCCCATTGATATTTATCTTAGATGGGTTTTAAATAAGGCACACTCAATTTTAAGGAATTTAAACAGAATTTCGGTAGCACTTTATTTTACAGTCCTGTTCCCCATGTACAAACTATGTACTTATTACAGTAATTACAATAACTGGGTTATAACTAAGTACTAACCAAGAACCTACACCTAAACCTAACCTTAACACATGTAGTTACCTTAAATTACCCAGTACTTTCTTAGGTAAGTACACTGTAAGTACACGTACTGTAAAATAAAGTGCAACCAGAATTTCAGTTGTTGCCTTCAGGGCGTCATTTCAAAGTACCTGGTGGAGGATCAAAATGTTTTAAAGGTTTTTTATTTCAGTGGCTATTGGTTTAATAAATTCTTCCTAGGCAGATTGTCACTGTTTTTTTTTTAGTTGTTTGGTTTTTAAGGAATAAAGGAATTTGCAATGTGTATTATTAGTGTTGTGTTGTCTGTAGACTATGTATTTTCAGCGTGTGCTCAACCTACTGCTGCAAAACTAGTTTCACCTAAACTAATGCATCACTAAAGAGTCCAACTCAAAACAATACATCAATTATAAAGTGTATTATTGTTGTTGATTTGGCTCTATATCACCTGGCCATGGTTTTTGGTGAGAAATTTGTTCACCATTCACAATTTTTTCCTGGCTATTTTAGATGGACCCCTGGGAGTTCATGAAATAGACTACTAGATTTTATAGAATATTCATCATGTTTACTTTCTTTCAGGGAAAAAAAAAAAATCTGGCAAACTGAATGTTAAATGCAGCTTGCATTACTCCTACACCCTTCTATTTTAATTCTGGACACTGTGTAGAGCACTACTACACAGCAGTTGGCTGAGGTGCCACACTGTTCTATGCCCGGCAAACAAACATCCAGGTAATAGTCAACATTAATAAGACACTGAGGGATTTTCATGGTCAGCCTGTCATTTACACGGAAACTAACAGATACTCAGCTTGAAAAAAAAAAAGGAGTTCACAAATACACAACTGGAGCAGCAATAGAAATGCCTCTGGTACAAGAAGCCCTCAGGCCTGTTTTACACCATACGTTTAAGCAGTTGATAATCGAAGGAAAAGCATTACTACAACAGCAGCGTCCCGTTGTGCTTTCACATTCTACTGTATAAACAAACAGCTCTTTATAGAAAATCTATTTCTGGATCACTATATGAAATATTTACTATAATCATGGCCAGAAATAATAAAATGTATTTTTGGGAATTAGCCATAGCAATTATTACAAAACTTGATCACAGGGAAATCTAAAGGTATGTTTACACAGAAACACTACAATAATAACTAAAATGTTTTATGTGAAAATAAATGGCCAAAGCGCAGAACAATTTCTGTGTTTAGTTGGAAACAGTGTCATGAAAACAACCCCTAATTTACATGATTATAAAAAAAAATACTATTGCATTTTAAATAAACTATTTTCTATTTTCATATATATTTCATTAAGTTCAAAAGAACAGCATTTCTTTAAAATATAAATCTTTTGGAACACTATAAATGTCTTTAGGGTCACTTTTGATCAACATAATGGATCCTTGCTGGATAAAAGTTTTTTTTTCCCCCTACTGACCCCAAATGTTTGGACAGTAGCTAACATCAAAATGGTAATTAATCTAAACAGAATGTAACATCAAACCCCAAAGTAAATGGCTTGAATAGAAAATGTTTACATGCCTTTGAGCGTGTTGAATTTGCATTAGGCTGGTGTCCTCTTTCAAAAAATGGATAAGGAATTCACTTTAGTATATTCTGTTACTTTATAATATTAAGTCTGCAAATTAGTGGGTTGATAAATAGGTTTAGTGTGATTTTACCATGTTGTCTGCTGTGTTCAATGCACTATGGCTCAGTGCTGAAACTCTACTTGGACCTGCTATGAAGCACCACTCTGCTTGTTAATATGTGTACCAAAATAAATATGCTCTGCTTTCACAGATATGCCTCTGTGTGCCTTAGTTTTTGGGAGCACAAATTGTGTCAGAATGGAACAAAAGGTTGAAAGTTAAAAACCAAGAAGTTGTACTCATGCTGGTAGCATTTATAATTTCTCTTAAGGCTCATATTTTACTGTTGTGTCTGAGGGCATGTCCAAACAGAAGGTAATGGTTTTCTAACCTCAGAAAGGGACTGTGGCTGTCATCCACCTCAGGCATTTGAGTCTAGATCCAGCATATGGTGAAGGACTCGGGGTGTTGACACCTTAATGAGGGCAAATGGAGGAAAATATCAGTGGGAACAGAAAACCCTGCCTGGAGACAATCTGCAACAATCAGAACTGAAAAAGCCAGGAATAAAGTGCTTGTGCCACAACGGTCCTTGCTTGAGGGAAATTTGTAGTATAAAAAAAAAAAAAAAACATTAGCTAGAGGGTTTGAAAGAATAGCGCATTGCTTATTCAAGAAATAGAAACTAAGAATCTTTATCATTAATGAGTTTATATGTTGTTTTAGATTGTTTAAAGAAGATTAAATAACAGTAATGCAAAAACACTGTGAAAAAGGAAAACAGTCCTGAGGTTATTGTATAATAATGCTGAACACCACCAGAGACAAAGAGGCCTGCAATAAGTTGCACATAATAAGAATCCCATGGCTTACAGCTTCCCTGCACGGCATGAGTTGTAGACAAAGTCCAAACACAAAAACAGCAACCCAGAAAACTTGGATTTTTATCAGCAGCTCTGCAGGCCTAGAGATATTCAATATCCTTTTTGCTGGTAAAGCAAATGTTTTACTATAATTGCCACCAGGGCTGGACCAGGGGTATGCTGGACCCTAGGCGAGATCATGAAAATGGGTCCCACGGGTAGATAACCCTACATAACTGTGCATTAAAGTTTATTCAGAGTAATAGATTCATTGTAAACAAACAATAAGGGAGGAATATGCAGAAAAAAAGAATAAAGGCCTCAATGAAAACGATTTTGTCCAAGTAAACAAAATACGCAGTTAAATCAGGTAAAATGTCAAATGATTTTGAACTAAACAACAAAAACCTTTTAAAAAGCAGATCTTTGCAGAAAGATTTATATTCATTATTTTATAACTGTGTGATCGAAAGTTTTATTTTTTTCCCCTATTATTCTTGAGAGGTTTTTTGACAAGCTGTTTTTCTTCCATGCAAAAGTGGCATTAAAGTACCATTAAAGAAGAACAGTAAAGACTAAAATAACCACAAAGTAAGTGTTTCCATTTTTTTTCTGCATTTCTGTTGAATGTGAAAACTGAGCATTTTTAAGTAAGGTGTAGAACTAATAAATAATACAGATTGCTGTGTTGCTATTGTTGTTTCACAGTTTGCTGCTTTCATTTATGCTGTTATTATATTTGCTGTCACTTATATATTCAACTAATGTGTTCACTGGTTGTCACTAATATTGTGGGTTATGTGAAATATGTTAAAGCCTTTCTGTTGGGTTGATATCACCTCTAAAGAAAACATGCAAAGACACAGCAAGCAGAACAATCAAGTTAAGCCAAACATATTTTTAAATTGTTGTTAACCCTGAAGGTCACATCATATACACATTAATATCAGCTACAGAAAATGTATTTTTGGTTACTTTCTATGTTTTTCTAATAATAATTATGTAATATTTATGTAGGATCTCCACCTCCTACTCATAACAGCTTCCAGACTCACCTATGTAAAGAAATAGATTGTGGAATAAATGTACTATATATGTAAATGTCCATGTGGCAAGCCAGGCGAGGCCGAGAGCCGTGGGAACAGAGTGAGCGCTAATGAGCGTCACCTGCGCCCCACACTGGTCGCAAGTCTCACAGAGGAGCTCCAGAATGATAAAAGGTGGAGTGACAGGACGAGAGAGGACCAGGCCTTGACTTTTTGTTTTTATTATGTTTATATGTAGCAGTCATCTGTGAGGGGCTTGTTTATTTTTGGATTTATGTTTAAGTTGCACGTTTGCTGGTTCCTGCCTGAACTTTAAACCTTGCTACAGTCCATAAATGTCTTTTTTCTCGATTTCATTTATTGGTATGGAAACTACACCAATTTTTTTTAATACACATTTACATTAATATTCCACTTTTATTAATGGCGATAAACCCTAAAATTACATAAAGTCATTACGCAGAAGATAAACAAAAATGATATGGATTTAGATAGTGGATGTGCTACTTTTGATCACTTTTCCTGTGACACGCTGTTTTAATGAAAACAAGGAGTGATGAGCGCACAATAATTCCTCTTAAACTAAACCGCAAATCTCATGTTATGAAAAAATATTTTTAGCGAGAATGATGATCAGTGATGCACATTTACTTCGATATTATGAAGAACACTGCTGGACGAACGGTCTATTGTCCGGTTTGAGTAGGTTCAATGATAATATCTTACTGTACAACCGCAGCTGGACAGAGGTGTTGATGTCTGTACAGGCATCTTCAAACAATTATGAAAAATACCACTGTATTAAAGGGTACAACTTGAAGAAAACGGTAAGATTTGCACGTTTCCTTTTTAAAATACTTTGTCAGTGACGTGCCGCGTCAGACAATTGTATTTACACTGCAATAAATAAGTAGGCCGATCTGTATCCACTAAAATAGCCTATAAACAACCTACAAGATATGTTCACCTCATAATTTGATTTGGAAATTAATGAATCAACTCTTAAAACTCTATCTGAGAAGTATTTTATAGCTACAATTTTGGTTTTATGGATAATTTGAAATGTCTTGTACTTTTGACGGTGTTAACAAAGTTGTCACGTGGATGTGAATATGCATGGAAATGATATGCAGAGGTTATGCATATTAAAACTAGCTCTATGCATGGTAATTCTGGGGAGATGACAGGGTGGAGATGTATGCACGGACAATCTTCCGCTGACTAGGATTTTTGGGGCAGGTTCTGGTGGTTTTATAAATCTTAAAGATTTTGTGCGTACGCAGAATCTAGTTGCACGTACCCGGTACGCACACTTTTAGGATGAAATCTGCAGAATTTTTTTATAAATGAGGCCCTAGGTCCCCAGAATGTTGGGAGCCCTAGGCTATAAAATGGGCCAATAAAATGGGCGGATCCTGATTGCCACAAATGATGTTAAATAGAATACTAATGCCTTTCAGTACTCATGTCTATGACATTTAGGTCTGTGCTGACTTGTTTCTAGGCAAGTAAATATTTAGTAAAAGAGGAATCATTGCTTCTCATATACAAGTCTAAGGCAAAGGCTGTTAATTAATGAGCTTAAATTCTGCAATCATGAAAAAGTATGAATTAATCTTGGTAAAGTTTCTTGTAAGACCAAGCAATCTTGGTCTTACACACTGCCATATATCTTGGACAGTTTGATAAAATTTAGCTTTTTGTACTAGTCAATGTCCTAGACATGTTAAATGCACCAAATTAGTTTTGTGGCACGATTATATAAATAGAAGCTAGACAAAATCTAAGACCATTATTATATGAAATGAATCTGCACAGTGTGTTTTAACTCTAGTATTCTTGCAAAAAAAAATCAGGGGCTACAAAATAAACTTGGTAAAGATGGTGCAACAGTGAGAGGCCAGATCTTCAAAGAGCATGAGACATAACATCGATTTCGCCTATTTGATATGTGTCAAAATCATATTTGGGTTTTTCAGACAGACGACAAGGCAGAGATGAGAATGAAAGAATTTCTTAAAGCTATGAGATGAATGAAGATAAAGGGCAAGTGATTCAATTTGGTTAGATCTACAACATCCAAAATTCAACAAAAAGATTGCAGCTTCACATCTTCCTCACCTGTTACGCAAGATTTTTCTTGTATTCCTATGCAGAATTGATTAATTATTTGACATTTAAGTCAAAATATTTTTGAAACACTGAACAATGTGAGTGCAACATTGGTTAGCAAGTAAAAAAAATCTGTGGATCTTTGTATGCAGTCATGTTTTTACTTGTTAAATCACAACTTTGGGGGTTCTTTAACCAGGTCTGGTCTCCTAACTCACATTTTCCTTCAAACATTAAGTTATTAGATCACATTTGCAGCACCTCTCACAAAAAGTCACAGCCTCAATTACAAATGTGTGAGCACAGGCATTGAATATCTCAGAAGCCCTTCAATATTCCTGTCAAATTTTCACCTGACACGGACTTGAGGGAAAAACTGTAAAAGATAAGTTATACAAGTCTTCATAACCAAATATTAGGACCCAGAATTTGACAGACAAAGTAGTCTAATTCAAAAAAATAAAAAATAAATAAACTTTAAAAAGGGGTCAGCTTGAAGAAACTGAGAACTTTATAGCACTCAAGACAGCCTTTGAAGGGGGAAAAAAACAGTAATTTCTGGCAGGATGGGTACTGTAGATTCCAGAGCCAAACTCATTGAACTCACAGCGTGAGCAGTAATGGAAGTATACACATTTTTCCGCCATCTCCGGCTGCTGTCCCTCCTTGGAGATGATGAAGAAAGGGCTGATGGAGAGAATGGTCAGGAGGTGGTGTTGAGGGGGTGTGCATGTCGACGGCATCCAAAACACACGGGCAAGAAACGCAGAATGTGAGCTGACAATTATAGCCTTTAATCCTGAACAACAGAATCGGACCTCCCGCCTCGTCCTATGCAGAGTGACAGATGGTGTGAGATATTGCAGTCATTAAAGCTCGGAAACTCTGGCAAAGCGATCCTCCAAGTGTGCGCAGACTTCATTGATCTGAGCGCGTGCAGCAAGCTCAGCCTCTACACCTTACACCTGACCCCCCGATCTAATAATAGAGAGCGAAGGGTGATGGAGGGCATGAAAGAAGAGCAGCTTGAGCTTCTTGTGAAGCCATCAATTTAGTTATTCTCTTTCTGATCACATTTCTCTAGCTGGAAATATATTCTATTCAGATTTGTACCGGTGATGTCTGGCGGATTAGGGTGGTGGAGAAAGGTTTTCTTTTTTAAGACCTACATAGGTGTTTTTGCTTTGTCTTATACTCTGAAAATACTCTGACTCATAATGGAGTCAAGTCACTTATCTTGAGTGGCTCCTTTACAGATTTGGCAATAACAGTCTGCTGACTGGACGCTTGAGCCAATATGGAGATTTAAATGAAGGAGTCCATAGAGGACTCAAACCACTCATCCACTTTGGCCTTGAGATAATGGGCCACCATCTGTGACAGGTTTTCTCAGAGCTCAAAGCTGATCACACCACACATTACATGAGGAACTGATGCCCTATTTTATTTCAGGCATTCTCAACATGTTCCAACAATAGAACAAAGGATTTGGAACTTTTGCTTTGACCAGTGTAAACAGCCTTAATCTGTTGTGGTGCCCACACACATCTAAAAGCTGAAAAATGCTGCCTCCACAGTAGAGCTGCATGATTTATCACACTATAAGAAAAAATAACATTGAACTTGAACACGTTATCGCTTAAACGCGATTATGAAATCGCAAAAGGTTGCGATTATTTTTTATGTGCGGCTTATCAATGAAGTACGGCTCCAAATGCTAAGCCATGTGAAAGCGCTGCGAGTTTGAGTCGCTTATAATGTATATTTCTTTCCAGACATGAGAAGCATTTATTAACATCTTGTCCAACAAAAGAGAACATTTAATAACGTTTTTACTCCAAACTCACTTTATAAGGACAGTTGAGCATCCTTCTGTGAGATGATGTGGCTTCTTACACAGAATAAGGCAGTCGTGTGTTTATTAGTCATGTTTAATCAAAGCGTTTCAATCTTCTGTTTGTTCAGCTACAGCGATATCTTCTTCTGCTGCAGGGCATTTTTGAAGTTTCTGCTCAAGAGCGCCCTCTGGCTTTCAGATGGGAAGCATTTACTACTGATCACAGAGCCATACTGCTCTGACAAGCTGCGCATTAAATAATCGCAGCCTTTGCTAAATCGTGTGCAATTTAATCACGATAAATCGTGCAGCCCTACTCTGCAAGCAGCATACAGAGATAGAACTGCAACAAGGCATGTCCAAATCCAATGATTGTACCACATCCTGTCTACTGAGAAATCTTCATCTGATGAATTTTTAGGGGCTTTCGCACCGGAGGAACCTTTTCATAGTTCCAACAACTTTTGGCTAAGGTTCCCGGATTTTGTCGTTTTCTCACTGCAGGAACTAGGAACAATTTTAGATCTAGGAACTCCTTTTGGGGGAACTAAATTAGCTCCTACTTCAGAGTAGGGTAACCTGCTGTCTGCAGGGTTGTTCTTTTCTCCGCCTTGATGATACATAATACTGAGAGTTATCATAGGAGATTTAGTCTCTTAGCCCCACTTTTTGCTCGTTCAGTCGTGTAAATTATGCTTTTACATTCCACCCATGACAAACACAGCTCTGATCTTCCATTCACCGATTTTTAGCATTTGTAAATGCCGCAATTAAAGATTCTGCTGTCGGACGCTTCACAGTACCTATTGTTGGTGTAAATGCAACCAGGATCATGGCCCAGGGGAGAAATTAGTCCTCGAGGAACGATCCTAGTGGCTAGCTCCTATAACCGAGTGCCTTGAACTATTTGGTGCGAAAGGCACTACAGATGTATCCTTTGCTGCGTTTGATATCCCACAATCATGTGTGTTCCATTCTGTGACAGTTCAGCTAAAAAATAAATAAGGCATCTGAAAACTGTGGTTGGTGGTCAATTTGTGTGTAAATGTACATTTTTTTAAATACTTTTCCCACTTTTGATGTCATTTCTAGTGAGAACTTATTGTAGTAATTAAATATTTGCTTAGCAGCCACCAAAGCTCTCTCCATTTTATTGTAAATCATTAAACCGTTATGCTGCCACAGAAATTTGCCCAAAATCCGTTATGAAGAACCTTTTATGCACAAACACTGCCAGCAAAGTCCTTGCAGGGCAACAAGTCAGCTGCCTAAGCTTTCGCATGCAGTCCCTGTGTCCAAATATGCATACTTCCTTTCTATAACAGTACAGTATGTGAAGAGTAGTATATTGAAAGTCGTGTCCGAACTATACTATGCACTTGAATATGATGTTTTAAAAGGTATTTTTTCTGCTTTACAAGTTAAGTCAAGAGAGTTTTATTCAAATTCTCACTTTAACAATGCCTGTTAGCTTTCACACCAGGTCACTTCATGCATTTTCTCTGATCGGATAACTATCAGTGAGAAGGTGACAAGGTGTAAATGCCCTCTGAAATGCGTTGGACACTTAAATCCGATCACACATGTTACTTGAGACACTGGATAAGTGTGCATCTGATTGTTGTGTACTAGTGGGTATTTTTCTGACTCTTTCTGCCTATTAATATCTGACGAAAAGTGACCACTAGTACTAATACTGAACTCTCTGGAACGATCAAAATATAATATCCAGTCAGATGCCTGAACAGTTCACATTTAAGGACGGGAACTACAGTTAACAGTTGTAGGCAATATGATTTAAACTAGAGGAGAGTGGAGCACAGCCTGACGCCGAGTTAGTTGTGTAACACACATGGTTTAAATACTTCCACACATGCTAGCATGATGAAACTTCGGCCTAGCGTATTTAATAGTTGCCATATCGACAATATAAAGGTCTAGACACAAAAGGCGCCAAAATTCGGTCGTGAAAACGCTTAATGTGAAAAACGCTTAAAGGGTTATATTAGTTCACCCAAAAATTAAAATAATGTAATTTATTACTCACCCTCATGTCGTTCTACACCCGTAAGACATTCGTTCATCTTAGGAACACAAATTAAGATATTGTGATGACATCCGATGGCTCAGTGAAGGTCTCTATTGCTAGCAATGTTGGCACCTCTCAAGATCCAGAAGGGTACTAAAACGTATTTAAAACAGTTCATGCGAGTACAGTGGTTTTACCTTAACATTATAAAGCGACGTTGATACTTTTTGTGCGCCAAAACAAAATAAAATCACAACAAAATAACGACTTTTCAACAATATCAAGTGATGGCCGATTTCAAAACACTGCTTCGTGAAGCTTCGAAGCTTTACAAATCTTTTGTTTCGAATCAGTGATTCAAATCGCGTATCAAACTGCTGAAATCACGTGACTTTGGCGCTCCGAACAACTGATTCGAAACAAAAGATTCGTCGGCCTTTACTAGATATTGTTGAAAAATCGTTATTTTGTTTTTGTTTCGTTTTGTTGGCGCACAAAAAGTATTCTCCTCGCTTTGTAATGTTAAGGTAGAACCGCTGTACTCACATGCACTGTTTTAAGATATGTTTTGAGTACCTTTCTGGATCTTGAGTTCGGTGACATTGCTGGCAATAGAGACCTTCACTGAGCCATCGGATTTCATCAAAATATCTTAATTTGTGTTCCGAAGATGAACGAAGGTCTTACGGGTGTAGAACGACATGAGGGTGAGTAATAAATGACATAGTTTTCATTTTTGGGTGAACTAATGTTAACCCTTTAACGTGGCTTAATTTACTAAGACGGTGTTATTAACAAACCAAACTTTATTAACACCATATTAATAAAGCATACTATATACTGAAAAGCGGATGAGTCCAGAATATGAACGCAACACGTTTCATATTTTCCTCCCATAAAGAAATGTACAAAGGCCTGACATCAAAAAAAAACAAACTCAGTAAACACTGTACTAATGAAGCGTAACGTTACTATACAGAAAAATTGTTTTGTGCAGAATTTGATATTTTAATTAGGCTCTAGACTACATTAAGCGAAGCGTTTTTTTTTTTAAACGGTTTTCTATGGGAAGAAAACGCTTAATGTGAAATTAAACGTTTTGTGTTTAAATTCTGGGCTCAACCGCCTTTCTGTACAAAGTGAATTAGTATGGTGTTAACTGAATTTGGTCTGTTAATATCACGGTCATAGTACATTAAGCGTATCAGTATGTCCCCCTAGCGACAAATCTGGAAACTTCTTGGATAAACCTTTTCTAGATTCCGTGACTCGCCCACTGATCTGTATTTATATATATATATATATATATATATATATATATATATATATATATATATATATATATATATATATATATACCAGTGTGACGTCATCTAGCGACATTTCACGATCAGTTTTAGCTACTTTCAGCCGAAAGCAATTTTGTTCAGCTTTGTGTGTTTTTTCTGAATGTCCGAGTAAGTTCACCTGTTTGCCTGTATTGTTTTGACCGATGTTGTGTTTTGCAGTTCAAAAATTTTAAATTTGAATTCCTAAAAAAATTCTATTATTTTACATGAAAAAATAATTGTCTTTTATTGACATTTTAGTTTGTAGTGTATGTTTTTTAGTTAGATCAGATAACATTTTAAACTGTCATATGGTCATGTTACAATGTACCTCACCTATGGGGCACGTTGTCACATTTTTTCCCCTTCTTTCGGGGTAAATAAAGAAAAAAAATACACTTTATTAATGAAACAAAGCCACATAGTTGTACCAGACGTGTGAAATTAATGTGTAATAAAATAAATTCTCTCATCCCCAAGTCAAAAAAAGTCAAAAAGTGTTAGGTTGTGCCCTACTTACAAATAGTGACCCTATTCATTTGTTTGACAAATTACAATTTTTGTCAAGAAAGGACACAATGGGGCAAAAACAATTTTTTTTTTCACATCTGTCATTCTCATATCTACACTTCTTATTTCTCTATAGCCCCTTAACACAGAGACAGTCAAGATGAGATCAACAAACCTTTATTTCTATCAAAACTTATAACACAGCTTCTCTCAACTGACCTGGGTTTTTAAACAAGAGTGTATCCTAGAAAACTCCAACCTCAAGAGAAGGACAATACTCCTTGACATTTAATTAACACACAGCACTGCTAATTAACAAGACTGTATATTCACCGCTATCTTGTATTTAAAGTCTACACGAGCAGCTTGTTACCCTAGTATTCAAATGCAGCATCACAAACTTTGGAAGGTGAAATGCTCATTGTCATAAATTAATGAGCAACTGGTAGATATTGTAGGTCACCTTAGCATTGAGGCAGAAGACCAGAGAGAAAAACAAGGAGAGTGTTGTGGTTTACAGTCATAGGGGACACTCAAACTTGCTGCACATTCAGTGGCTTTGACAGTCGCCCTTACCCCGAACAATGGATGCTGCCATTGTTCCCCGGACCGCTTGCTGGTCTGAAGGGCACAGCTTCAAAATGAGACACTTTCTAGAGTCCTCAATGGCTGCAAGCTCTTGCTTTAGTCTGTCCAGACTGTGACACCTCATTTGAAGATAAAACAATCACCACAAAAGAAGCCTGTCACTTCTTTCCCCCTCCATTTCTGTTGCATCTAAAGTATGCCAGAAGAATCAGTAAAAGGAAAAAAAGAAATCGATAACCCAGAGGTCCTTTTTCTCTCTTCAAAAAGAAAGGTATATATTTACCATCGATTTCGCTCAAAGACTTTGACCTATAGACAACAAACACAGACATCTTGTGAAACTAAGAAAAAATCTTATGATTGTGTAATAAACAGGATGAGAATTATTTCCCATAAGTCTCCTTAAAAAGAGAACAGGCCTTCCACACACATGAGTTGCAGTTTGAAGCAACAATTAAGTATAAAAAAGGACCGTTAATTAAGATTCATAAATGAATTGGGTGTAATACTAAATTTGACATGGTGCTAGAGGAGGTTGTAAGGATGGATAACTGCACAGACGAACCATTAGCATTATTTAATTGTTCTCCATCTCATTTTCTTCAATTAATTTGTATTGTTATATTTCACATTAATGTACTTGAAAGACCTCATAATACTTTTTTGCAGTTAATTTTTTTCCCCCTTTTAAAATTAATTCGCCTCACTGCTGGTTATGATGAACAAGTTTGGCTAATGCAGGTCAAACTGTGCTCCTTAAGCTTTACCTTTAATTTTCTGAGAATTAATAAAATTATTTTTTTTTATGTAAGTATTAATGAGAATTAAATTATGAGTCGCAAAAGGAACACCTATACACCAGTAAAACAAGTAACTTATACTTTTTTTTAAATAGACTACATAAAGCAGATGTTTGCCATTTGAAACA
The DNA here is from genome assembly GCA_038088235.1 of Zacco platypus. Lineage (NCBI taxonomy): Eukaryota > Metazoa > Chordata > Actinopteri > Cypriniformes > Xenocyprididae > Zacco > Zacco platypus. Next base: position 29,449,818 of record CM076085.1, read on the forward strand.
AAAAACTTTATTTCTACAAAATATTGAGAATTAAGAAAGACAACACTGCGTTTGTCCTTTATTTTTCAGAGACTAAATGTTTTGCAGCGCTTATTAGTAACAATAGTAACTGTTAAACTAGTGTGGGTAAAACATGAACTTTGTGAACTCTCAAGAAAAAACAACAACATTATTTTCATGTTAGTTCTAAAACATGACATTGTGTGAATTGAACAATTCCAAAGTGCTCCTCTTTTTGTGTTATCATATATACAAGAGTTTCAGTGTTTAAAATCTTTGATAAACAAAAATTAAATCCAAAAAAGGCACAGATTAAAAAGAGACATTTTTAAAAGCCTACACATTTTAGCATGCATTTAATTCATCTTGCATTTCACTCACACAATGAAATTAATGAAAAGCTCTCAAAGTAAACTTGTAGCAAAATCGAAGTACAGAATAAATAGTTAAACAGTAAAGTGTGTCTGTGCTTGCCTGCCGTAGAGAAGCCTTCAGTATAAGAAGGTACCAAAGCTGCCCTTTCCATTGTGCTTGAATTGATTTCCATGAATGGAAATGAACATTTCCTGTGAGAGAAGATTCTCATCAGCCTGCATGGCCCCTAGTGCTTTCATCCGGCTCTTCTGAAGCCCATGTTTCTTGGCCGACGTGGCAACTAACTCTTGCTTGATGGCATCATTTCCTTCAGTGAAGTCTGGAGGGACGGAGCGGCTATGTTTGATGGCTGGGCACTCTTCCTCCACAACAATAATGGGCACATCATCACCATCACTGTCCAGATCATCTTCATCCATATCTGCCTCTGGTTTTACTCCAGTGTCCTCAGATTCTTCCTCTTTCTCATCTGACAAAACAGAAGAGACTACAGAATAGATTTGGTTTTGAATTCTTTTTTGGTGACAGTATTTTTAATCTAAAACCTCAAACGTTAAAAAATATGAATCATAACTAGATATTAATCTTTTTTTTTTCCAATTATCTCAGTTGTGAAGTATGTACCGGTTTGAAACAACATGAGTGAGAGAAAATGATAGAATGTTGCTTTTTGAGCAAATTATTCCTTGAATTCGTAATTCCTGACCAAAAAGCAGGCAGCACAGACTGATGCATCAACACAACATGCTCTCATTCAACCTTACAGCGGAGAGCAATATGAATGGTTATAGTCAGCCTGAAAATGATAGGGTACAATAAAAGGATGTGTTTGAAACATCTACGACTCTGCCCTAAATGGAGGGCTTTTGCACTAAAACTAAACCCTGCTGTTCCTGGAAAAACAAGTGACGCAAGGAACAATTTCAATGTAATACTATCAGATGGAGGAGGGGGAAAAAAAAACATCTTTAGAAAATCCAGTTGTTACACTGTGAGCCGTGTAAAAATGCCTCTCTAACATAAAAAGCAGTGCTATTTAAACAAAACAGCACAGAAAGTCACTATGCCAATGCATACACTAAACAAAAGTAGACTGTTGGAGGTGGAAACAAAGGAACCAGAGAGAGAGAAGTAGGTTCTACTTGTATTTTGAAGCCGAGACGCCTTCTGCTGAGCAAAATTCAGAAATTAAGCACACTGCATTCACAGCTGCCCTTCATTGAATGTCAAGCGTATTTCCGTTCTTTCCTTTTCTCAAAATGGAGCTGACTGAGAGAGAGGGAAAAAAGCCAATCCTGGTGAAGAAATGTGCCATGGGGACGGCAGTCATTATGGACAAGCCTTCCAACAGCCCCAGGGGGGCATTTTTAACAAAAATTTTATGCAAGCGAATATATTTTCACAGATATTACCACAGGAGAAAGTAGAGCACTTTTCGCATATTCGGACTGAGTCCTGCGGGTTTCTTCATGAGCTATATAGGCATGTGCCTTATGCAGGCACACACAGAACCATTTACAGTAATGGGAAGAGTGGTCGTGGCCTATTTAATTTGTGGCAAAGAAGATGCGATGAGTGAAAGTACCAAAAAAAAAAAAAAAAATCAAGGTTACAATATTCCCCATACAAAAACACCAAGGACATGAAGCAGAAAAGAAAGATGGAGTAGACTCGCTCTGGACACATGGATGTATTATTTGTGTACTGTATTATTCGCACACTGTAGCACATTTTTGTATATATCCTAATAAATTACAAGAATTATTTCAAAATTCAGCATAAATGTGAACTAATAGTGCCCATATTATGCCATTTCAAAAGTTCCTAATTTTGTTTTGGAGGTCTCCTACAAAAGGTTTACATGTGTCCAAGGTCCAAAAAAAAAAAAAAAAAAAAAACCCTTCAAATTTTCTCATAATGTACATTGCAGCATGAGTTCTTTTCACACAGTGTCTGAAATGGTTCAATTAAGGAACCTCCTTTCCAAGAGCTTATTCTGCTCAGATTGGTCAGATGGCCCAGTCTGTTGTGATTGGTGTACCACTTATTGCATGTGTCGGAAACAAAACGCGTCATTACCACATCTGAATTTCAGCTCTGGCCTTGAACAGAAATAGATAGCATTGGTTTTATCTTATCAATTCAAGCCAGAGTCATCATCTTTTGGAAGTGCATTCAAACTGGATTTGCTTTCACAGAGCATGAATCAGTATCTTCTCAACATGCAAACAACCGGGTCAAAGTAGACGTTGTTCGCAGGCAGCCAATGAAGACCAAAAAATGGCATTATCCAAATTTGCAGGAAGTAAGACTGGAATTACTGACGACTTTAGGCACTTCAGAACCGGTTCTTTCATTTGAGAGACAAAGACTCCCATTTATTGTGCGTTTGACCTTTGAAACTTTACAGGCATTTTACTTTATCTGCTGGACGAGGTGGTGATTGAGAACCATAACAAGGGCGACGGCTATAAACGGCTTTATTACACACTATATGAAAGGTAAAATCCAAAAAAGCATAATAGGGGCACTTTAACAAATAACTCACTTATGTCACCTCATGTTGTTTCAAAATCAAATGCAGTTATATTTTTCCGTGGAACCAAACATAAGACAGTTGATGCTGACTACTTCTGTTAAGATCCAAAAAGGATGAAAAACAGTATCATAAAAGTAGTCTATTCAGGCATGAGTCATCACTGAAGCCCTGGTTCACGAATTCGACTGATCCAGTTCTCGACTGGACCCAATGACCCGCTTGCAGTGTTTTGCAGATGTGTTGTTAAATTACTGAAATATTAACCTAAAATCTCAGGGGGTACTTCAAGTCAATAGTTTATGTCAAAGGGGTTACAGCTGACAAAAACGTTTGGCAATATACAATAATAATAGAGTTTTAGTGTTTAGTGTCAGCACTACATTTAACTAATTTATTTTATATATATATATATATATATATATATATATATATATTAATGCAATGGGGGTATATTTGTGGGTCCTGATAATGCCAAATGTCTTATATAACCAGTAAAAAGTGGCCTACATTATTTTAAATAAATCTGTTTCAATGTTAGAATCATGAATATTTTTATTCTGGTATCAACATTGTCCTGTGCCTTGGGTTACCAGCACCAAGTCCAAGTCTATTCATTTCCACCCCCAATGTAATGGCAAATTCAGCATTCTAATCAACCGTACATTTTTTTGTATCCTCTTACCATATGTCTTGGAGTACCACAATAATTTTGTAGTGTGAGTTCAGTATCGTGATAGGTATCGAATCGGGTATCGTTATACCCCTAATTTTTATATTTACTAAAGATCAACATTTATTATCTATTTGTGTTTTTAAAGATTAACTTTAAGTGAGTTTTTGATAATGCCAATAGTAATCAAAATGTAAATATAAGGGAAATGAGCAGGTGTACAATTAAATATCCAATACTGACTGACACAAATCTAATATCAATTATTAATAATTAAAATGTCACATATATATCATGCATCTTTCGGTGTTGTCATTTCTGAGGCTTGACAAGCTGTTCACAATTAACAGTAGTAGTATAAAAAGAGCTATGTTGAGAATTTTGCTCTAAAAAAGGAAAAGTAACATACTATTTTCATTTAATGCCTAGAGCAAAACAGAGCAGATGTTAGTGTTTCTACTTCTTCAGGTGTTGCTAGGTACTTCAAGATACCCGCCCTTAATGAACTAGCTGGTGTTAATTTGAGAATATGTCCTGCTGCTGATGAACTGAGGCGGCAGGAACAGACAAAAAAAAAAAAGAGAGGGGCACCTGCAGCATTGGGCTCTGCGGGCAGATCCTCCACGGTAGCGTCACCTGGCTTGACCAAGATAACGCCGTAGCCCTGATTGTTGTGGATCACGTTATTCACCATGGTGATTTTAGGCATGACGTCCAACTCATCTGCAAAATCCTGCCAAAGGGGAAGCAGGAGGTGGTAAACACACAGCATGCCTATAAAATTAAAAAGCATGCACACGCTCACGTCTCTTTTTGGCCTAAGCAACATGAGGAAGAATGAAAGACTGAGGTTGGGAAGGCACAGCGTGTACACAAATGCACAAAGCTTTAGGAAGGTAGATAAAATCCAATTATTCCGCTAGAGTTAATTACGGAAAAATCCTTTTGAGATGCTGCTACCTGTGTGTGAATCGAATTTGCTCTCAGGTAAAACACTAACACAGACTTGAGAAAACAATCACATAACATTTCAGCTCATGAAACACTGTCAATTCAAGACGATTTTGCAAAATTTTCCACAAAGATTTATGTCTACAACTGCAGGGTTCTCATGGCTTTTCTGAGCTTTCCTCTGAACTGTGAGAGCGTACTGACCTCTGGTGACACAGCTTAGAGGTATTACCATCAAAGACGCCCCATGGCGGCCAGCGAAGTCCCACTCCACTAACACACTAAAGGAGCTAACTTCCCTGGAGGTCTTCGAAATGCATTAATCCACTAAGGTCATTAATACGATACCAAGACAGCTCTACAGTGTGCCTCTGTTGGGTCAGGTAAGACACTTGCTGTTGCCTGGGCAACGATTAGCAATAACCAGAAGCTAGACGGGCTAATCTATAGGCGTTTAGAAGAGCAGAAGCTCATCCATCTTGCTCACCTTAATCAGGATCCCCTCCTTGCAGTGATGGATGCCGTTGCCCACCAGACTGCATACACTCCCAGGGTAGATCTCCACACCAGCCCCCTGAAGTAAGCACACAGCGACCATCAGAACAAACGATAATGATATTGTTGAATGAAAAAGAGGCTCTTTAGTAAAACAGTGGGTGGTAAATCTGTCAAAAAAAATGCAGCTGTTGAGATCTTTCACACCTGTATTTCATACTGTAATAACTAGCAGAAAGAATAGATGATGGAGCGAAACATTCAAATGATAAAACCCTTTTCATAAGTGAAGTTATTTTATAATTTATGTGAGGTACCATGTGTGCTAGTGCAGCTTACCTTGGAGCCATACAGGTCACACATGTTCATGGAGAGCTGGGCCGCCGATCGCACAATCACACCTGTGGTCTCACACTGCATCACACAATTTTCCATTTCCAGCTTCCCCTGGCGAACACCTGATGAAAGAAAGGGTGACAAATCAAAAAAAATATTGGAGGACAGTGACAGGACATGCAAGGAGGAGGAAAGGTTTCCAGTCACATCTAAAGATTGAAAATAGTGCTGGGTGATATTGAATATACACAGTTATAAAATTAAACACTGATAACATTACAACGATTTATAAGACACAATTAGATAAAATCCATGATCTTGAGTTCTGAGCATGAAAGCGTTAAGACATTTATAGAGTGTACGTACAAACAGTATGTACGGCCTTGAACCGAGCCCGATTGTCCCCACTCCCCCGCTGGCATGCTCTCATATCGCACTTAACATTACAAGGCCGAGCACGCTTGCGTCATATACGATGCAACTTTTTGTATGGAAGAAAACAGGAAGAAAAGCACTTTCGCTGAGATGCTGCCTAATAGATTTATCAATTATGCTGTGCAGCGATTTTCACTTGCACTTAGAGGATTATTACAAAAGGCAGCTGACACTAATGGAGAAATTTGAAGCTTTACTTGCAAACTACAATTCCTGTTGATCAATAAGGTGAGAACTAGACCCGTTATAAATCCAAATACACTCGGATAGTACACTTTTAAATCAATGTAACTAATACAAGTAGTAATAGAAGATCTTTGCCGTCGTAATGATGACAGTAGCACACAAACGTAGCCGTTACGTGCTCCGGCACGGTTAGTGCGTACACTGCATGCGTACCGCGCCCCAACAGAAGGGTGCCCTCGCCCACCTCTTCCAAGTGGGCTAGGGACGGCTAAACGAACTGCACCCGGGCATGGTACGGAGTGATCACACTAATCAAATGAACCGGGCTTTGAGGGTACGGGCACCTAAATGTGAGTACACCCTTAAATTTCATCTTTCATTTACACTTTAGCTGCAAGAACAGTAAGTTTTATTCATGTCTGTGAATTAATTCAAAATGTTTGTTTCAATTGAATTGCACTAAATTAAATATTATTTTCCTTGTGTTAATTCAGTTAAAGACAGTATAGAAAACATGCCTTGATTACCTTAACAAAAATTATTGCATTTTAGTTCTTGCATTAAATATTTTGTATTTAATTAACCTACAATGGCTGTTTGACCAAAATAATAATTAAAAGTCCCTTTTAAGTCATTGAAGACCAAATACATAAATCAAGATACAGATTTTATATACAAGTCTGAATAGCGTGAGACTTTTCTTAGCCATTACCCAGCCTTAATACAGTAGGGAATATTGTTTTGGAAGCAAGCAGGATATCTAGTGGATAATAAACAGACCTACTCTGACCAGAACAGAAATCCCACAGGAAGCAAACCTTTAGTATAGCTGCACACAGGGATAGAGATTTAAAAGCTCCCTAGGCTAGACATGCCAGAATGACTCACCAATGAAATGACAAGGAAAAAATAAGATGACTCTTGTTACTGTGTTGCTGTAGAGGCCAAATGAATGCACGTCAGGTCTCGGGTGGATATACTGCTGCCCATTCAACAGCAGCAGTCCCTCAAGACTCTGACAAACAGCTGGAAAGGGGTGAAAAGAACAGGGCAATTTTCTTTGAGACTCACAAAGGATGCCTTCAATGGCGTCCCGCTGTATGAACTTCAGATTTGAGAGTTTGACGTTTGCTCCCGTTGACTCCACAAAAGAGTCACCCTTGTTACGCTTCTCAATCACCACCTCGTCCGGCAGACCATATCCTGAGGGAAGACAGGGACAGAAAGGTCAACTTACAAAAATCAAAAAAAAAAAAAGATAAAAGTATTTTATAAAATAAAATAGAACCAAATAAGATTTTTTTTAAAGAAAGCCTCTGCAGGGATATTTTAATGTTGTTTATGCCTCTTTTAAATAAAATAAAAACTCTAAAATACCCTTGTTAAAAAACACACCAGTGAAGGCATATTTTCGACAGTAACAAGAACCTGTTAAAATTGCACTCTTTGAATAAAACATTTTTTGAACCTGCATGACAAAAACGCCGAAGGGAAATTGACAGGCCCTTAACACTGATGGATCACTGTCATTTACCACTATGCCTACCATCCAGCAAAGAACATCTCATTATAGCAAAGCCTCTCCACAAAGGACCTAATTCTCTATGGAAATTAGATCATCTCTCAGTCTAGACATGGTTTCCAAGTAACAATGTGCCTAAATGACCATTAACAAACGAGTTGAGTCTATAGCAGACTGATGACTGAGAGGTCAGCTTAGCACCATCTCAGTTTGAGATAGTGGTGACAGGTCAGCGAGAGCAGCAGTTCAAAGTTTGACAGCCTGGCTTCATTACACACTGCTCTTTGACAGATGGTCCTGAAGCAGGTTTCTTCCAGAGTTTTCTAACAATGCTCAGATGAACTTCAGCACTCTGGTCAGCTCTCAGACACTTCTTTCAAATGCCAAAGGCTGAATATAGACCAATAAGGTCACAGCACGATCCTCACTTCTACGCCTGCAGGTAACAAGAGTGGATTTGCAGGAAGATCTCACCGTAATTGACAGCAGTGGGTCGCTTTGAATGGGGATAACACAGAATCACACATCGTACTTCCTGCTCTCCAAAATGCAACACCGTTGCAGGACTCCAATGGACATTTTTCACATTTCCAGGGTTCTAAGAAGCGCAAGTCATCATAGTTGGGTAAACTTATATAGTGGTGGATGGAAACTACAACAAAGAATTTCTGTATTCCCATTTGCTCCAATAGCAAAAGAAAATCCAAAATGGCATTTCTACGAATTACCAAAACAGGAAGGAAATACAGAGAGATTGATCATGTTGGCCAGAAGAGAGAAAAATATTACATTTTCCATCACTCCATCAGCTGTTGTATTAGAAACACTCATGCAGCGGGGTTAAATAACTTTCAGTAAAACATGCAAAACTATTTACAGCTCCTTCAAATTATCTTGGCAATAAAGCCATAGCCTGAGACAGAGGCATGTGTGACATTCTCTCTAAATACCAAAGACCTTTAGTGCAGGGAGCGGAGTTCTTTTATGGTAATCTGGCAGTGGTCTAATTGAGTTGCTCTTCTCCTATACTAGAGCCAGCAGCCGCCTGTGCGTTATCTCCTCTTTCATGGCTTCCCTGACGCTGCAGGAGCGACTGCCAAGCACACAAAACTTCCATATTTAAACAGAGGTCTCCAGGCCTTCTTTCCTCTACCTCATTTGACTTCATCCCTATCTGACTTTGCAGGTCATCCATTTGCATAAAGAGACTCGACCCTGACCCCATGCTCTCTCTGCTCGCTTGCCTCCACATTCCTCATGCATTAATTTCCACCAGCCACCCCCACCCCAATCATTGGAAGATGGTTATTGTGCCATCGAGCTCAATTACCTCAGAAGGTTTCCTAATATCACGCACCAATTGCGGTGTTCATTTTATACACATCCAGGGAACAATTTTGGCAAACAAGGCATGGTTCCAGACTGCTGATTTACTGTTATGAAGCATGCTGTTTCACAAAGCTTTATTAAAGGGAAAAGAATAGTACAAAATATAGGTGATTTCCTCTGAGTTATAGATGGAGGTGGATACAAAAAGTACCGCTTTCAAATCAATAGGATGATAAAGGTCAAACTCTACTACTTCACTGCAGCTAAAACTGGCCAAACCATTTTAACATCACTAATGTCACTAAATTTTAGTGACAGTTCATCCATAAATTCAAATTTTCTGTAATCATCCTCACACAAAACTATCAGTCTTGAATAGTATTAATTACTTTTGACTTTTTTTTGGAAACTTAACCTGTTATTTTACTTATTTACACAATGATTTGTGTGTTACACGGAAGAAAAAGTTTGGAAGAACATAAATGTGAGTAAATAGAATTTTCTCACTCCTGTTGTGAGGGGTCATATTAACCCCTTTTAAGGTCATGATACACGGGGTAACTTTGAGCAATGCTGATTGGGTACTTTCCCGATTGAGAATGAGCAACAAATTTCTATCTGGATACTTGAGGGCAATTTTTTGAGATCATTCAATCAGAATGCTAGCAGCCGATCACGTGACTGACTTGGAGATTTCAGAGAAAATTCAAACAAGATGGCGGCCACTCAGCAGCAGTGGAGCGAAGAAAAGGAGAGTGAACTTATATCTTTTTACGCTCATATTTATCATGCGTCAACTCAAAACAGGGAATTTACCTCATTTAACGCTTACAATACCAACAGTTGTCCAATTTAATGTCTGTAGGCTGTAATTTAGCCATTAAATGTTTTCAGTTACATGTTACAAAAGACACATTCTGTTTAATATCTGTAGTAATGTAGGGTGTATGGGACGTGAAAGTAGCTTTTGACGTGATATGACCATTACTTGTGCCTAGCAAGTGTTTATAATAAATTTATTGGATTGGCAATAGATTTGCTACTCTCCGATTGGTTGCTGCCAACCGTTGCCCAGCAACATTGCTCAAAAAGTTGCCCTGTGTATCTTGGCCTTTAGTTTTCATCAAATTTGCAAAAAAAAATGAAAAAAGAAACATGCAGATGACTGGAGAAGTCTTGCATTCATTACTAGAGAAGTCTGTAGTTTTCAACAAAAGGTCCAGTTATGACATTTTTATTAAACATTACGAGGTCAAAAACATTTTTAAAAATTTGAACAATTCATCTGTGACTAAGTTTCAAAAAGATCTATAACATGGTGAGTCAAATGATTACCTTCAACCTTGACAGAGTCGACGAGACTGATGGAGCTGGTGATGCTGTAAAGGCCCGGGCATATGATGACCACATCCCCCTCATAGCACGCATTGACGGCAAGCACGGGGTCACTGTGAAACTGGGATCAAAACACACACCACATTAAGTCTAACTCATCTTTATCCCAAAGAAAAAGCAATGAAAACTGAATTTAAAATCACAGAGTAAAAACAGTCTGACACACACACACACAAATTGAAGTGAATGTCTCTCAGTGGGGTTGAACAGAGGCATGTGAACACACACATCTGCACCGTTTTAACAAGTTCTTGAGGGATAAACTGCCTCACAGAACAAGAGAGATCAAACATGAGCTAGTACATGAACACTGTGCTTTACAAATCCTACATTACAGCACCTTGACACGTTAGTGATCGCACCATTCTAACAACTTATTTTGGCATAATCTAAAACTATTTGAACAGAAGATTGAGAAGAGCACAAGTGTGAATTTACTGGCCAAATTATTCACTGGGACCTAGCAGTCATAAAATTATACTAGCATGAGTGAAATCGATGATTTGATTTTTTTCTAAGAGCTCTAAGGCGGCCAGCGCTCTCAGCCAAATATTAACCTTTAAGAGGTAAACCCAGGAAATTAAAAGACATTGATCAGAGGCAACGGGAGAGAGGGGCATTAATATCAGCATTTGGGCAGGATTTGCGTTCAACCTTCCTTGTCTAAAACTACTTTATTTAAAACGATCAGACCACCCCCCATCCAGATTCAGCTCTCGGAATAGAGAAAGTGACCTTTTCCCAACTGAAACACCATATTTTCCACCCAAATGTCTTGTCATGTCTTAAAACTAAGAGATTGTCCCATTCTTTCACAGTCCAGATGTCATACACCTCTCCCAAAATCTCCATGTACAGAGCCAGTACAGCTGAAAACAACAACATTATCCTGAAAAGGCGAGTACTACAAGGTCTTCTGGCCAGCATGCAACTGAGCCATGAAATAGAGAAAGGGTTATACACACCTGCACTTCAAACTCTTCACTTGAATAGTGGGGCATCAGTTTGTCAGTTATCAAGCTTTGAAGCTGGTGAACTGTGGACGAGGCAGATACCAAGTGGACCACATGGCCGCCGGCAGAACGTGGCCCCTTTGCCCTGCATGACTGCTGACCAGAGTTCACCTTGTATCCCAGAACATACCTGCAATAGACACACAGGTGGTGCGGGTGAGCAAACCAAAGAACTAACAGGCACACTTGCTCAAACACAGCTGTTCAGATTAACACGTCTTTGATCCCAGCGGATCTGAAATCTGGTAGCTAGGAAAGACTGATGATTAATTATGGAGCAGTGCGTATTGATCCAGAGGTTTGAAAAAAAAAAAAAAAAAAAACATAAATAAGTCAATACTTCAAAAGCCTTGAATGCCTGATATCAATATTAATCACATTTATACTCATTACGTTACTCTCCTGATTAACTTGGGGTTGAAGTGCAAAGCCACGTTGTGGGTACATATTTACTGTACATGACACCTCTCAATCTCAAACACACACAGCAGTAATAATAACCTGAGCAGTGGGTTTTCAATAATACGCAGCTTGCGCTTAAATGCTTCCAGCTGCTCATACATGCGCAGCCCTTCCACCATGGACACGTTGTCTTGTTCAGACTCTGAGTCACTGGTCAGGTCACTTCTCAGGCTGGAGAACTCCTGAAACTTCTCCGAGCAGAGCGCCAGCACCGAGTGATACTCGGCGACAAGACCAGCTGGAACACGATCCTCCAAGATATCATAGTAACTGTGGAAAATACATGAAAGGGTTAGCTCACCCCAAAAATTAAGTTTCTGTAATCAACTACTCACCATCATGTCGTCCCAAACCCGTAAGACCATCGTTTGACAAATTAAGATCATTTTGATGAAATCTAATTGCAGCTTTTGAGGTCCAGAAAGGTATTAAAGATATCGATTCAACAAATTTGACCGTCTCCTGTCATACTGCAGAGCTTCCATATTTACATCTGAACGCGGGCTCAGTATTGGTCGGCTTCTGCGTCAGCTTTTGATTTCACCAAAAATATCTTAATTTGTGTTCCAAAGACAAAGGAAGGTCTGTTTGGAACGACATGAGGGTGAGTAATAAATGACAGCAATTTCAATTTGGGATGAAATAATCCTTGAAGGGACAGATAAAAAAAAATGAGGAAACAGAAAATCCTGTACTTATTAAAGGTGATGACAAATTTCTGCATCACTAGTGGCACCTAGAATAATTGCTTCAAACTTGAGTGGTTCAAACTTCAAACTTGCTCCAAATACAATGGTGCCATTACACTCATTTAATTTGTCTGACATCTTCTCCAATATTGTTTATGCCAAAGTGAGTTTAAAACTAGATATCCCATGCATAAATTATACATCTCTCTTCATAATGACTCTAAAAATTGCAAAGTAAATTTATTTGGATAACTCAAAGCAATTTATAGTGTTGTGATATAATAAACAACAGTTCATTACTGGGTACACACTGCCACCTGGTGGTCGGAGCTCCTTTATAACTAACAGTGCTGCTGGGATACTAACAGACTTCGATGAACTCAGTGTTGGTTGATGCTTCAGGGGAAGAGACAGGACACACAGAGGACACTTACAGCCTAAGACGAGGCTCCACACACCGAACAAAGTAATCAAAGTCATCATCCTCATCTTCCTCATCCCATTTCCTCCAGATATGCTTATAAAAAAACCTGTGGGGATTAGACACAAACATGCAAGGCTGAATGATTGGGGGGTGGGCAGTGTGGGGGGGCAGATGTGAACAAGGACACAGGAAAACCTGCTTAACCGGTCAGTTCAGTATAACAAAGGAACCTCATCAGAACACAAATCAAACTCATATACAACTGCATCACTGTTTTGATGGACAAAGCATGACAGATCTGAATATCAAATGAAAACATTCCATTAATTATTCAAATCGTGCCTTTTGGCTACAGTACCTCATCCCCTCATGGTCACTAAACCACATATATATTTGAAACATTTCAAGCTGAATAATGAAAATTAGTTAATGTATTATGAACAGTGCCGGGTAGTAAATTAACGTGTAAACTGGATTAAGTAATCAGATTCTAAAAATAAAGTACTTATATTACATTTTACAATACTTGTAATCGGACTACAGTAACTTTTCTATTAATTACATGATCACATGTTATTCACACAATGACACAATGAATTTTTAGTTAGTTATATTTTCAGATTTCTTTTCTAAAAAGGCTGACTGCTTATAGATTCAGAAGGTCTTCCAGGTTTGTGGAATCGCACACACAAACAGAGATAATATTGATGAGCCTATCACTGAAAACTGAGCAAACACAGCATTTGATCACAATTTCGCACTTTTAAAGGGATATTTCATTCAAATATTAAAATTGTCATAATTTACTCATCCTCAAGTTGTTCCAAATCTGTATGAGTTTCTTTCATCTCCTGAACACAAAGGAAGATATTTTGAAGAATGTTGATAACCAAACAGTTGGTAACCAGCCCCACTGACTACCGTAGTGGGAATAAAAAATTAGTCCATGACTACCATCAACGGTCTGTTTACCAACATTCTTCAAAATGTATTTTGTGTTCAGCAGAAGAAAGAAACTCATACAGGATTGGAACAATATGAGGGTGAGTAAATTTCATTTTGGGGTGATCTATCCCTTTAAAGAAGTGTTTTCTCAACATTGCATATATAATTAGCTCCTGATGAACACATTAATTATTATTTGAATTATCACTCAGTGAATCTTTTAAGTTTTTCTCCATTCTGTCACCTGATGGAGTGATTGGTATCCTTGTCACTGTCGTCTCTGGCTTGCTTATTTGGGGACAATTAATATTGATTTGACTGCACTAGCTGCATCCTCAAGGATGTCTTAATTAAGAAAAGTAACTAATAAAATTTACTGTTATTCCTTGTGGTGTAAAATACTGTAATTTCATTCTTGCTTTGCAAACTTACTTAAGCTGAACAACAGCCAAAATGCATAATTTTATATTATCACTGCATAGGTGCTTTGAAACAATTTGTGTTGTACAAAGAGTTATATAAATAAAGGTGACTTGACTTGACCATGTATTACTTTCTCTGGAAGGCTTTTGTCTTTCAAACACATGATGTACAAACGTACATATTCACGTCATTTCATGTGTGCGTGCAATGCAGAGATTTTTGGTCAGCTGAACCTCTTTGTCGCAATATATTTACCCTCAGATTATATGTTAATAATTTAGGTCCAAGAATAAAACTAAAACTAAATAAAATTAAGTCAATAATAATAATAATAATAAAATTAAGTTCAAGGTTGTCTGGTTTCAGTTAATAGGTACAGGACATGCAGGACAGGTAAACCATTTTTTAATCTTTTCTCATTATTCATATTCAAAGTTTTCATTATTCATATTCAAAGTTTTCATTATTCAGATTCAAGCACAAGAAGACACTAAGGAGAACTGAATTGAGTGCTCATTATTGTCAAACCCTGAAAAGGAAAAGAAAAAAGTACCTTTAATGGGTTAACTAACCTGAGGTGTTCCAGCGCCAAAGCAGTCTGATCAAAGTCCCCGGACTCATCGTAGACAACCGAGAGCTCAAGAAGAGGTACTTTGTGAAGTGTAGCTTCCAGCAGGGCCTTCATGGATTCTTCAGTAAAATCACAGCGTCTGGTCTCACACTGCATTGGTAGCACCAGCTCCACCTTTGCCTTCAGCTCCTTACAATCAATGTCAACAACCTGCAACAACAATCCTCATCTTTCTAAACATCCTTTTGTGTGAATGCTTCAATCCTAAGTATTGACTCTTTGTGTTTTAACAGTATACACCCAATGAACTTACTTCAACCAGCACATCAAACACATCAGTATGCCATATGGCCTGCCAATCACATGGCTCCACGATCTTCTCCAGGTACTCCGCAGTGAAGGCTTCGACTTCTGAGGTTTTACAGTCACCTGTCAAATATTCAGGATTTATAAGCACATTTATTAACTCGCGTATTGTCGTGGATGATTTCAAAAGTGTTTGAATGGTTACCCAGCATGTAATCTTGATATGCCTTGAATCTCTCGTAGTACAGAAGATGATCTGTCTGGAAGGTGTCCAGCAGTTTTCCATTTCCTGACCTCTCTGCTCGTTGTAGATGGGTACAGGGTTTTTCATCACTATTCACATAATCGGTGCCGCTGTCATCATCATCATCATCTTCTTCATCATCATTATTTTCTTCTTCTTCTGTCTGAAATAACTCTGAAAACATCAGCACTGTCAGTTCAGTAAAGTGTCATATGGACCAACACAACCAAACGTGTTTTGGCCTATGTGATATTGTTAAAACAGCAATGTCAAAGTTTGACACATGGTAACTTGACATTACTTGCAAGAGTTCGACGAAAATCACAACAAACCAGTAACACTGCGTATGAACATCACGAACCTTTAGAAACCAGATTGTGGTTTGGTCTGATCTCATTACAGATAGTCTCCGTCTCTCTTTCGGTCTCTTGGTTGACATTATGATCGTGATCATTTTGTGCTTCTTCGCTGGTCAGTTTGATAATGATTTCAACGGCGTTTTCAGTCTCACCGTCTCTCACCTCCTCCGGCTTTGAACACACAAGCTCCTCTGACATCACTAAAGTTTAAAACTTTAAACTAGCTACGGTCAACGAGGTATATATGTCAGTAAAATGTATTAAGTACTCTAGGTTAGCAGCCAACCGACTGTCGGTCTCCTCCCTTCACTTGTATTTTCAAACGTTACCCGGGCGGAACGAAAGAGCCCAATAAACTTACAGGGCGGAGCAAACCGACACGCTCTTAAAGGGGCACTGCACA
This sequence comes from Zacco platypus, assembly GCA_038088235.1. Lineage (NCBI taxonomy): Eukaryota > Metazoa > Chordata > Actinopteri > Cypriniformes > Xenocyprididae > Zacco > Zacco platypus. The sequence goes on from CM076085.1 coordinate 29,465,890, forward strand.
CTTAAACCCTTTTAAAGGGATAGTTCACACAAAAATGAAAATTCTGTCAATATTTACTCATCCTCATTTGTTCCAAACCTATATGAATTTCTGTTTTTCTGCTCAACACACAAAAAAAATATATTTTGGAGAATATGAGTAACCAAGCAATTGATGAGCCCCACTGACTTACATAGTACGGAAAAAATTCTAATGGAAGTCAATTGACCCTTCGCAAACAGTTTGATTGACAGCCGATCTAACCAATCATAACGCCGAATCCGCCATCTTATCCGACTATAGTTGTTTAACTTGAAATATTGTGCGTACTCACGTCTTTCCGCGGTTGAAACAACATTCCTTCTGATGTATATTCATGTTTATTTGATGCAATAAATGAACTAGCATGAAGAGATGATCAGTTCACGAGCCGTTTGAAGGATCTGTCACGACACATTAAGGAGCCACTATACGCTATTTAGTGTTTAAACTGCTTTAAAAAATTACAATATTATAAATATGAAACTGTTTAATACGTTGTCAGTGTCCTCTGCGTTGTACTGCAGGAGAACATGATGTGTGGCATGAGAGAACATGGGTTGTCGGGCATTGCAACAGGGCGCGGGTTTTGCGAAGGGTCAATTGGGCCCATAAACTGTTTGGTTACCGAAATTATTCAAAATATATTTTGTGTTCAGCAGAAAAAATAAATTCATACAGGTTTGGAACAACTTGAGAGTGAGTAAAAATTGACAGAATTTTCATTTTTGGATGAACTGTCAGGAAATCAAAATTGACAATTCTTATTTTTGTTATGGTATATTGCAGCATGCAGACTTTGCAACTGACTTTACTTCATTGTTGTGACGTATTTCCAAGGGAAATAGAAATTGAATAGAGGGCAGGGTTTTATTTTTGTGCACCTCCTCTCCATCCCTCGCTGAAAGCAGAGTCATCAGAGAAGGAATGCCATTTTGGAGCGGAAGCTAATATTTTTAGATTTTAACGACAAACACATTTTTATTCTCTGTATTAACATGCACAGATTAATTGCTCACCACAAGACTAATGTGCGCTAACAAAGTAAATAGGTTCAATTTTGATTTCATGATGACAGTAACTTCATAACTTTATGATGCGTTTTATAGGTTCATGTACTAATGGTTGCTTTTGAAATGAGACATCCTCCTGAGGGCACAGCTTTTGTTGGCTTTTCTCTCATATACTGGACTTCTCCAAAAACTTCCCCCATCCCTGCAAGATTGCACTCATGTATCTCCATTTTTTGTAATGCAAAAGCCACATCTCAAAATTAAATCAACATCTGATAAGACCAACATCCAAGCTAAGACCAATGCTTCAAGTCAATAGGAAAGATCATATTCAGGAGTTGAAAGCACATGAACGTCATTTAGGCTATATCTTTCTATTTTCTCTCTCTCTCTCTCTCTCTCTCTCTCTCTCTCTCTCTCTCTCTCTCTCTCACTCTCTTTTCATTGAATAACAAGAATCCTACTGAACAATACAACCATGTATAAGCAGTTTTTTTCAGTTTTTTCATTTTCATTAATCCACACTCAAAGGAAGCCTACATCACAATACAGAAGAAAAGAGCTCCATGTTTCAAGGACCACTTGGTGGATAAAGGTGAAGTGCACTACATAAATACTTCATTTTTTTTTTTTTAATATATAGAATTTTAATGAGTGATTTTGAATGCTTATTTAGCCCTGACCTAACATGCATTTAGTAAATTTGCATGTTTTATTATTACTCTCACCTTGGAAGTCATTAAAATAATCATTATTGATTTACAGTGTTGTGTTTTTGTACACTACATTTAAATGCATTTTAATATAAAACAGGCCTGCTGAAATTTAGGTTCTTAAAGGGATAGAAGCTAAAATAATATATTTGCAAGAATGTTTGCAACCAAGCAGATAGTTTTGTTTCCTACTATGGTAGTCAGTGGGAGGCGAGATCTGCTTGGTTACAAACATTCTTCCAAATATCTTCCTTTGTGTACTGCAGAACAAAGAAATGTATAAAGGTTTGGAACAACTCCGGTAAATGATGACAGAAGTTTCATTTTTGGGCGAACAATCCCTTTAACATTCTCTTTGGTTGATCATTTATTATTGTTTTAATCTAGATTAACATTTTCCCCCTAAATTAAATGGTCATAAATAATCTTTAATGACCCTAAAAGAGAAATCTAGAAAAATAAATCCTCCCTTTCACAGCATTATGTTTTGATATTTTGGACTTTACTTCTGTAATGGTTGATTCGTGCTCGATTTCTTCGGTCTGAATCGGTGATCAGCTCGTCTGTCCTGTCAGCGCGTGTGACTCTAGCAGCAGCGTCTTTTCACCGGTGTGTTTTGAGCTATGGAATGTAAGTTTGATGGTAGTATAACAGTGATAATGGTCCTGGAAGTGAACACACAGGAGATTAAGCTTTTGCTTCTTATATGGCCGGGGGAAAAGGAGGGATTTTGATGAGGAGAAAGTAGTGTTTCTGATCTGTGTTATGAACAGATGGCAGTTAGGCAATGTTAAGTGCGATTTGCCAATAAAACTTATAGAATAAAGAAAGATAAATCTTATATTGTTTAATGTATTATGTTGTGACCATCTTGGATTGTGTTAAATATAAAATTAATGCCATTTACCAAAGAAAACAAAATTATAAATGCTATTTTTGATTTGTTTCACGCTCACAGATGTGCAGTCCCGGATCCCATCGAAGGAGGGCGCTCTTTTGGGAGTTGAGGTGACTTGTGTTCATTATCGTTAACGTTAGTTTCTTAATTCAAGCTGTTTGCAGACAGAGTTTTCGGCTTTCTAATTAATGATCAGTTAAGCATTTCATAATGCAAAAATGCTTGTCAATTCTGGGACCTTCAAATGAGATTGTGTTTGTCACTTTTCACAGTCTACAAGTAGTGAGAAAGCAGCGGCTTTCACCCAAGCGTTCCTGAAAAATAGCCTTCCCCAAATGAAAGATGAGGCCATTGAGGAGATGATGCTGCACAAGGCGGTGGTGCTGGAATATAAAAGACCGAAAAAGAAGACAATGAAAAAAAAGGCCAAGGGACTGAATGCCAAAGAAAGAAGACGGCTAAAAATATTCCATCTCAAACCTGAACATCAAAAGTCTGTATTAGAGGTTTCATTATGTTGATGCTCTCTTTCACCTTATAGTATTGTGTCATGGACTATATTATATCAGTTAAACTTCTGTTTGTCACTAAAATCATGTGTCTTTGTCTATGGATGTGATTTTTAGATATGAACTCTTCTTGCCTCTGCATGAGCTGTGGAAACAGTACATTGAGGTTCTATGCAATGTATTGAAACCAGGAAGGTAAGATGCTCTTCAGTATTTCTGGCTCATGGGTAGATATAATTTCAATTCCAGTCTTGCTATGACTTCCTTGAATGTGCTGCCTTTTTCTTTTGAATACAGCAACCCACAGATGATCCAGCAGAAGCTTTTGAAAGCTGATTTCCATGGTGCAATCTTAACAGGTACAACGTAACGCACATTTGAAAATGTCTGAGCACAAAGACACACATTTTTGGTTTAGCGGTAGTATATCCAGATTTTCCATTTACTGGTGTTATTTTGAGCGTATAGTGAAATGTCATGTTCTCTCATCTTTTTTTCTTGTAGTTGTCAGATCAAAATGCCCCTCGTATGTGGGTCTTACTGGCATCTTGGTACAGGAAATGAAGCACGTCTTCAAAATCATCACAAAAGAGGACAAACTAAAAGGTATATGCGTAAATTATTTATACAGGTTTCACAGCATTTCACTGTTGTGAGTAAGCATATCAGTATTCAAACATGCTAAACCAAGTGTCTGTCCTCTAGATAAAGTAAGGAACCTGTGAGTGCAAAAAAGTATTTTAAGTAAATTTTTGGATCTCATTGAAAAACACTAGACAGAAACACCAAAATTTACTTGCATTCAAAGACTGTGCATAAAAATGCACTCAATTGAGGTGGATTTTTTTCACATAAACTAGGATGGAAACACTTAAATCCCTCAATGCGCAAAAAAAGAAAAATAAACTCACGTGACTCTGCTTCAACAGAGGATGTGATTGGATAACTGGAATAACTAGCAGACCAATTTCACTGCACAGCATCTCAAATGTTGATTTTAGTTATTCTGAAATGTCATCAAAATGGCTGGGTATATTGACCTCCCAGAACCGTCTCTCACATTTTCATTCCCAAACACCAAGTATCTAAATCCAAGATAACGCAGCAGTGTGTATTGTTTCGTCTGTGCACTCATTTATGATTTAACAGTCCCAATTGCAGCAACTTAAATTTTTATTACAGATATTCTGTTGCAATTTCCCAAGAAGTGCAGATTTTGGATTGAAACGCTGCTTTATTTGCAAATGTTTTATGCGATATTACACCTTTGTAAACTTCAAATAGAAACATAATATGATGTCTAAAAATAAAATAATGATATCATGTTATGCGACGCATAATAACGTATTTATCCAGCAACAATCTGGTTGACACTCCAACATAAGTCATAAAACTGAAAAAAGATAGTGAACCCCCTTTACCAAATGAACAGAAGAGGAAAGTCTTGTCAACTGATATTGTGTAAAAAGATCTGTAGCTCCATTTTGTTTGACAGTTGCTTAACAGGGGCCACTTTAACCTCTCAGTGGTGCTTATTCAGTGTAGAAATATGCTCTTCTTTAATTCCCTCTGGATACTGACTCTTCTTTGCCTCCTCTCTTTCTGTCTCTACAGTAATACCGAAGAGGAATAGTGTGTTCAGTGTGGAAACTGGTGATTTCGTAACCCACATCTATGGCAGCAAGTTTGAACTGCGCTCCAGTGAGCGGTCAGCAAAGAAATTCAAAGTAAAAGGAACTATTGACTTGTAATGGAAAGTCTTAAACGTTCTGTTAATTTTAGCTGTGCTGATACTGGAGCCTGGAGACTATGTGGATTTGTTTTTACTTTATAAATATTATTGCTCCTTTTGTAAACATTTTTGCAAAGATGGTTATGTAACCATAGGGATATATTTTCAAGATGTATACCTTGTATCTGGTCAAGCATGAGACTATGTTGGGCATTTAGGAAAAGTAGTTGCATTTTGATTGTCCACCAGGGGGAGACCTTTTTTTGTGGAGGAGATGGGGAGAATAAATCTCTCTCGCTCTCTCTCTCACTCTCTCACTCACTCACTCATGTCCCTGGTATCCGCCACTTCCTTATGCTGTACAAAACTCTCTAGCTATGACCTCATTTTGTCAACAAGGGTAGTCAGTACTGCAATTAAAGAAACTAATAATTAATAAATACCATTACTTTCATTAGACAATGTTATGACAACAGATCCACAAGTAAGTTTATATTGCTCTATTATTTCCCATGGTGGGAGGTATTTAAGTAGGTTCCAAAGTTAAAGTTGTATGTAATAAGCAAAGTATTGTTGGATGCAGTATCTTCAGTATAATTCAATAAGAACACAATCTCCAGTTCAAAGTGTATACGGAGATGGTATGATTTTGAAGTTTTGTTGCTCTGTTTCAGTGGTGTATATGTTGCAATCTTTGCCTGCTTACAAAACAAGGAATTTTTTCCCCCCTTCTATGAAACTAGACCTGATTCGACTTGGTCATGGTTTTTTCCCTTTTGTTAAGTGACTCGTCAATGCCTCTTCTGGTAATGCCAGGGAATCTACACATTCCTAGACTCAGAACAGGTTTTGCGATTTAAAGGAATAGTTCTTCAAAAAATGCAAATTCTGTCATTTTACTCGCCCTCAAGTTGTTCTAAACCTGTATGACTTTCTTTCTGCTGCTGAACACAAAAGGAGATATTTTGAAGAATGTGGGAAACAAAACAGTTGAAGGTCCCCATTGACTTCCACAGTATGAAAAATAAATATTAGCGACGTCAGAGGGGACCAGAAACTATTTGGTTACCGACGTTCTTCAAAATATCTTCTCTTCTGTTCTGAAGAAGAAAGAACTTCATACAGGTCTAGAATAAATTGAGGGTGAGTATATGATGAGATTTTTATATTTGGGTGAAGTATCCCTTTAAGTACTAAACTTTGTTAAATATGTTAGAAATCTAGATTATTTGGCATTTAGTGCATTTAGTTGAATTGAAGGAAGCTGAAAACATCAACTGCTTACGTACTGAAACGGCAGCCATGGGCGTCATCGTTCTTGCATGCAAATACACAGGAAGTCTGATGTGCAATGTGTTTGATGAGAAAAGAGGTTCCTTACGCTTAATGTCTCCACTGAGGTCAATGTGTAAATAGTGTTGCATCGTAAGGCCGCACTTCTTGTAAATTATGTATTAAACAGATGTGCCGTATTACAAGCCTGTTCTTGCAGTCGCTTTTCATATTTTTCTGTAAAAACAACAACAAAAAAACTTGTTAGACTGGCTATGCCACCCGAATGGTTTAAGGGCCAAAGTTCAGTTGTTGTTTTGACACTTGCTTAATGAATCAGATAAGGATTTCTCTGTTATGATTTATTATCAAGCCAGTACTGTTAATCAGATAAACAACATGTTCTTCAATTCAGCCCACACTTTTACAGTTGGCACATTTTCAAGGAAACTGCATTTTTAAGCACATATGAAAATTTAATTATTTAAAAATGACTCGTAGTAATGTACAGTAGTGGCCAAAAATAATGTTCGGTTTAGGAAAATGATGACATCACCCTTTATTCAAATATTAAAAATTTGTTAAAGATTTTGTAAACATGTTGTGTAGTTGAGCTTGGAGTCATTTTTTTATATATATGTGTGTGATAATGCAATACAATGTGCCAAATTGTCATATTTTTTGTCCAGGCTGTCACTATGAACATTTGCAAAAATGAAAACCAACAAAATATTAACTGATTAAGTCAGTGTTTGCTCTTTCATTTCGTTTTTTCTCTCTCTCTCTATGCACTTTCACATATAATGTAGATGTAGTTTGCCTTTTTTGCCAAATAATTTTGGCAGATAAATACCTTAACCTAGTTTAGTGTTTTGCTCTTCCCTCACATTTAAAATATTTTCCTTATATTTTGATGGTTGAAGCCAAGCTTGTAGGGTAATTAACAACAAAAATTCCCTTCAGATATCCCTTCTGGTCACTACTGTACTTCCTTCATTGTAGTGGAAAATAATGTAATGGAAAAAATCTGAACAGGAATGAGAAGCATTTTAGAGATATTTTAGATGTGTGGGGGAATCATGTAAACATGTTTACCCTCTACACCATGTTAATGCTTTATTATTTTGTATGAATGTTTTAATGATCATGGTTTGTTTGTGTGCAACAGAATGACAGTGATGTGAAATTTAGATAACAGCTGGGCACAAACAGGTACCTGTATTTTGTGTTTTACTATATCTTTTTGATATGCAAAAAGCCTTCTATACAAGTAGACAGCAGCCTCATGCAAAATGTAGCAATTTCTCTTGGTTTTGACATGTTAAGTGTGCTTGAGTTTCATGTCATGATTGTACTGTAAATATTAAAAGTATACTGGTCTTTTTACTCCTTCTCCACAGCATCTAAATCAATTTTTAATACCTTGTCCTTTTCATACTGTTGTTAGATATCTCATGTTATCTGCAATTTAATACAATTAAGTTGTTTGACAGAAACTTTCCCTAATAAGCCTTTATCTGACAGACTTCTTCTGTGCTCTAAATCGCTCAGAAATCTTTTGATAATTCAATAGTCTCTATTCAGTTTTCACAAAATATTAGTTGTTTTCATGCGTTTTGCAAGACACGAAAGATCTTTCTTCCTCCCCATATTGCATGAGAACTCTTGACTTCCTTTATAACGTGGAACAACCTCTTTCAGAAGGTTTTCCATTTACCCAAGAATATCTGCGGCAAACTATTAATCAAATCTGTCTGAGATCAATGACAGTTTTGTAAAAAGATGAGAAATAAAACATACTTTCCTTGAAAAACTAAAATCTGAACGTTTATTGTACTGAAAGTCAGTTGCATAATAATTTGTAACGGTCTCTAGAGTTCATGAAACCCATTTTAATACTTTTTATTTTAGTCAACAATAACAACATGCATTAATGCATGCACTTTTTAATCAAATACACTGAAATAAGGCAGGTGGGCAAAGAAATAAAGCACCAAAAATACCAGTATTATCTTAAATATTTCATTCTGTTTTATGAACATAAGGTCTATAAAATGTCATGACAGCAAATAGTTGAATCGGACGTCATTCAATCAAAACATTTTATTTTGTGTTAGTATGTCTAGAATAAGTGTCCGAATTAGTGCCAGTCAAGAACAAGGAAGCTAACACTTCTAAAATAGTAGAGGCACTGCTGAGAACTGTCTGGAATTTCCCCTTTTCAAACAGGAAAGACAAGCTTATGACACTATATAAAAGCTCTCTCTCATTCAACCCGCAAAGTGAAAGAAGTGACTTGTAGTGCTGAACACAGAGGAGTATTTTCCATCACATTTTTATTGGAGCTCAAAGGACGAAGGAACTTCGAACAGATACAGAGTCTGTATACCCAACATTAATTCACTGCTTTCCACGGAAATCAGGTATTTGGTAGCTCCTTTGTGGATTAACATTTTGAAAGTACTACCAAAAAACAAATCATCCAGCAGTCCATTGAAATCAATTTGACCTTGTCAATATTTTGACATTTTACAGGCAGCACCAATGGCAGAATATCCGACCTTTGCCATTCAGAACCGTGAGCGAATCCGGGCGGTTGAGAGTTCTTTCGGCCACACTGGAAAGATGCTTCTAAAACCTGACCGTGTTCTTGTGGGAGAGGGTTACTTGTCGAAGCTGTGCAGGCGTGGACCCAAACCTAAAATGTTCTTCCTCTTCAACGACATCTTGGTCTATGGTAGCATCATGGTGCCCGGTCGTTGGTACAATAGGCAGAGGATCATTCCTTTGGAGATGGTACAGCAGGAAGATCTGGAAGACGGAATGGCCATGCCCAACCAGTGGCTCATCCGCATGCCACGCAAGTCTTTCTACGTGTCAGCAAAATCGACTGAGGAAAAAATTTCATGGATGGCGCACATTGAGAGGTGCAGGAAAATCCACATCCAAAATGAGGGCCTCCCCACTGACAATGATGTAGAGAAGTTTGCTGTCACCTGGATCCCTGACATGGCTTCAGCCATCTGCATGCGCTGCTCAAAGCGCTTCAACATTGCCATTCGGAGAAGGCACCACTGCCGGAGATGTGGTTATATAGTATGTCAAGCTTGCTCAAAGAGCCGGGCCTTGCTACCCCACATCTCCTCCAAGCCAGTGAGAGTTTGCCGGAACTGCGTGAGCAGCACCCAAGAGGGAAAGGGAAAGGGGCAGGGAAAGAAGAGAAAACAGGTAAAGCACTGGAAGAAGAATTCTGTAGAGGACTCGCCAACGCAACCTGAGTTTGAGACATCCAGCGACGAGGAGCTTGAAGACGAGAACAGTTATCAGATGCACACCAAGTGGTTCAACAACCAGGAGGAGGAAATGGATTACTCCCCATACTCCTACATAAAGCCCGAGCACAAGAGTCCTCCCGTCTCTGAACTCTGAACGTGACGTGAGCAACTACTATTATGAACTATGCTGAAACTGAACATAATTTACAGTTGACCAAAGAATGGATGCACAGAGACAAATATCAGCAGTTATTAAGTATTTTGTACTGAAGTATGTGAGTCACTTCTACTACTTCTGTTTTGCACTTTTGTATTTATGTACATTTGAATGTATACTCTATTTTCATAATATAACAAATGTTTTGTATTATATCATATGTATAAATGGAACCATGTGACTTTTATAATCAATATAATAAAAAATTATATATTATTATAAAATACTTTGGTGATTGCATTGAATACTTGGTGGGAAACACACACACACACACACACCATCAGTTTTTGTAAATGTTTGTTTATAAATCAAAGAAACATTTAAAACATTACGATATTCTAACAGGGTGGATCATATTAAATTCAATATAGAAGCATTATCACCAGACTGACAGTTTCTTACTGCAGAGTGCAGACCTATAATGTTTAAGGGGTGGATTTTTGGACAGTGCGATTGCAATAAACAAAAACTACATCTTTTTTTGGGACGTGATTTCAGTATTGTAGTCCAGGTCACATGACTGTACCATCCAATGGACGCTTTTCACAGATGTATTTTTACACACACATACAATTCTACAAGGGAAAATTCTGTCATTATTTACTCACCCTCAAGTCATTCCAAACCCTTAAGATTTTCGTTCACCTTTGGAACACAAATTAAGATTTTTTTGATGAAATCTGAGCGCTTCCTGTCCCTCCATAGACAGCTACACAACTACCACTTTGACGCTTCAAAAAGTTCATAAAAAGATTGTAAAACTGATCTATATGAGTTGAGTGGTTTAGTCCAAATTTTCTGAAGAGACACAGTTGCTTTATATGATGAAAAAATTTAATTTAGGCTTTTATTCACATATAAACATTGATCAGCGTACATAAACAGAAGCTCAACCGAACCTGCTTGACGCACCAGAACAAACCTCTTGCGGAAGGTCAAATTTGCTGCGTAACACGAGAATGAACCTCATTGGTTCTCACATGCGTCAAGCAAACATGCCTGAGCTTCTGTTTACCACAACTGATGTAAATGTAAATTAAATTTACATACTAATGTATGTAAATTAGTACTTTTATTTATTTATTTGTTTGTTTGTTTGTTATAATCACTTTTTGGGATAGTCCATGGTGGATTATCCATTTACAGTTGGGATCAGAGCAGACAATGACTCAACATACTGCTGGTGGGATGGAAATTCAAAGTAATCACTTTGGTAATCTAAAATACATTCCGAATGTTACTATAATTTGATTACCACCGATTTAAAAATGTAACTGTAATGAAACACAGTTACACAAATTTTGTATTTTAAACACGCAACTAAGTTACATGTATTTCGTTACTCCCCAACCCTGACAACTGATTGCATAATTTTACCAAGGCATGAGAGCTGAAGAGTCAGAAAAAGAGTCAGTTGTTATGTGCACATACAAGCTGAGCAGGTTTTCATAAGAACTGTAAACACTAGTGGGAGGAAGAGAGTAAACAATTCTTCAAAAACACTTTTCCTTTTGCTAAATGCCAAACGTAATTTCCATGACATACTTTTTGGCACACTGTGTAGAAAATTGTGTAATCACAATAACTGGCAAAACCAGCTCAGTAGGTAAGATGCTTTCACACTCACCACTGTTGTTTACTATCATTGAACAGATACAAATAGAACAAGAAACACACAAACTTTTTTCAAATGCAAACCACTTGAACCACTTAGTACCAAAGAAACATTGTCATTGTACTTTCTTATACTGTACAGAAAGTCCAACACAATACAGTCCCCAGATAGCAACTTTGTGCCGGCCCAGATCCAGCCTTCATCTGCCACTCATGGTATGATGATCTGGGCCACATGTGGAGTGGAATGATGGCACTTGTGCGGACCGCTCCTGTTTGCCAGATGTGAGCCACAAGCAGGCCATAGAAATGCCACTTGTCATCCAAGAGCAAAGAAATAAACCAGAACTGGACCTTAACTGGACCACAAAAGCAGGGTTATGAGATTTCAATGCCACTTTGTTCCCTAACATGATTTTAACAAAGGTCGGCTTCCTTATCGAGATTTTAATGACAGTTGATTTTGTCCTGTTGTGAGATTTCAATGATGGTCGGTTTTGTTTCATTACGAAATTTCAATGACGGCCAGTTTTGTTCCTTTGTCCTTTTTATGAGATTTCAAAGACAAAGATCCCACAAAGGAACAAAACCGATCGCCACTGACCATCAAAAAAGACCATCACTGAAATCTCATAACAAAACAAAACAGTCAACCATTGAGATCTTGTAAAGGAACAAAACTGATTGTCATCGAACTTCATTCATTTCATTACGAGATTTCAATGACTGTTGGTTTTGTTCAGTTGCGAGAGTTCAATGATCGGTTTTATTTTTCTACGAAATCTCAATGACAGTAGCTTTTGTTCCTTTACAAGATTTCAATGACACTTGGTTTTACTCGCTTACGAGATCTCAATGACAGTCAGTTTTGTTCAGTTACAAAAGATTACAAGATTTCAATGACGTCTGTTTTATTTGGTTATGGGATTTCCGTGACGGCCTGTTTTGTTACATTACGACATTTCAATAATGGTCAGTTTTCAGGGTCAGTGGGTTTAATTTTGTTACAAGATGTCAATGACGATCGACTTTGTTCCATTAACAAACTTTCCATCAACAATGGTAGATTTTGTTTCATTACGAGATTTCAGTGACAGTTGGATTTGTTCATTTACAAAATTTCAAAGATGGTCCGTTTTTTTCCTATTATGAGATCTTGATTAATATGATAGGCAATATTAGACAATATCAGATATATGGTGATGAGTAAGTTATATTTAGCAATATAAACAACAGTGAATGATAGTAAACAAAAATTTAAACAAAAGCTATACGGAGCTACAGACGCAAAACACTCAGCAGCGACGCGGACAGGAGCAATCGAGCTCAAGATAGTAAATGACATTATGAACTGTATTGAAATTAAAAAGAAAAAAAACAGAATCATAATGTCAAATCTTATTCTTAATAGTATTAGGGAAGCCTCATAATTGAATGCTGTCAAAACAATTAACACAGGCATTAAGAGTGACAAACAGAATCACAAAATGCCCCACTCTTTGGATATTGTCGTGTGTGGTACACTGGTCAAAACTTGAAAAAAGGTAAAAATCAGAGTGAAAAAAAAAAAACTTTTAGATTGTTTTGTTAGTCTTAAAGACATTCACCCAAAGAAAAAAATCTGCCTTTATTTACTCAGTCTCATATTGTTCCAAACCTATGACATTCTTTGTTCTGGAACACAAAAGAAGATATTTTGAGAAATGTTGACTTCCACTGTATGGAGAGAGAAAAGCACTAAGACATTTCTAAAAATATCACAGAAGAAAGAACGTCATTCAGGTTTGAAATGACTTGAGGTTGAGAAAACATGATAGAATTTAATTTTTTTGGTGAACTATTCCTTCAAGGTGCCGTCGTCATTGAGTGCATGTGTAGAAGGGTTTAATATCTTTTCTTGTCTCCTGTCTTTTCATGTTGTGCCTTATAATGCAATGATGTTCTATTTAGAGGACAGACGGCGAATAGATACACACCTTCATATGAGGAAGTAGCATTTTTCTTGGCAAACATCTGATGTCATACAACCTTGACAACCTTCTTGTAGTAAAAATAACACATCTGTGCTGCCCAATAACAGTCAGTACTGAGGATTTCACTGCATTCTTCTTTGCACTGTTTAAAGTAATTAATAGCTTATAAGTAACTTAGCTTATGTAGTTTATAACTTCAGAGAGTCTATTTTAAGAATTGTACAGGTCTGCTGCTCTCCAGCAAACCATATGAACTGCTATAGAGCACAATACAGAGAGAGTGCGACACTGTAGTTCAATGTCCAACCTCTTCTCAGTTTCAAAGAAATGTTGTAATGAGATAAATTATTAGCATTTTTAAACATGAAAACATCCTTTCTTCAATTTCTTGGCAATTCAATGAAGGCAGTCCACATACCTATTAATATGAAAAACATTTGGATTCTCAGTCAATACAACACCCACTTGTGATCTTAATCTATATAACAAAACCAATTCTTACATATATGTTATTGCAGTGACTTAATTACTTCATTATGTACAATAATACTTGTAACACAGTTCGTAAGAACGAGAAGAAGGAGGTGGGAACCGGCGAACGTTCAACATAACTTTTAATCAAATAAATAAACAAACAAACAATAAAACGAAAGTAAAATGGCGGCAGTTCCTCACGGCGACTTGCCGCCCACACAAACATAATAAAACCCAACATAAAATCCAGGCCTGGTCCTCTCTCGTCCTTCACTGTAGTCGCTCCTCTTTTCTGCTTCCGGAGCTCCTCCGTGAGAGATACGAGACCGGTGCGCCGAGCAGCTGAAGCTCATTATCATTCGCGTCACCGGCCTCGCGCCGTTCCCTCACGGCTCTCGCCCACCCTGCTCGTCACAATACTCTACCATTCAAAGGTTTGGGGTCAGTACGATTTATTTATTTATTGTTAAGTATAAAGTAAAAGAGTAATGTAGTGAAATCGTTTTTTCAGAATTCAGAGTTCAAAGGAACAATATTTATTTGTAATAAAAAAATTTTGGTAACATTATACAACACAAAGTCACTGTCACTAAATACACAAGTCACTGTTATAGTGATTAGTGTTCTCTTAGCATAGTAGTGTACAGAGTGTAGCCTTAAAATAACATTTGTCCACTACAACATTCATATGTATTGTATAATATAATATTGTATATTTAACTGTAACTATATAACAAATTTAGTTACATTAATATAACTTCATTAATTAAATAACACATATCTGAATACCTCTTAAGCAAACTAACCCTGGAACATAACCTTCTCCGGAACAGGTTATGTTCAGAGAGTAAGTTGTTATGGCTATATACCCTGAAAGTTACCTCAGTTTTTGGAACCGAAAGTTGAGGTCATCGGCTTACTCTTAAACATACCCAGGTATGTCACATAACCTGCTTTCTGGAATAGCCCCCAGGAGAAACAAACCAAAATAAACAATATCAACGCTACACAAGGAACAGAATAAACATATAGCTTATACACTGAACACAATGGAGTAAACGAAACTAATTAATCACACAGTTAAAACACTTAAGCATTTGGTTTTGTCCAATGTAACTGTGATGTCCATGTCAAATAAAAATGTAGTAATAATAACTAGCTCACCATTTTTGTGTAAATAGTTGTTATTGAATCAATGCAGACTAGAGTCATTTAAGTCATTGTGATAGTGTTGTCTTAGACCCTGCTCAGTTCACCCGAATTCCCTACACCAATGCTAATACATAGCAAACAAATTGATTTTAGATCATAACGGAAATGCTGACTCTGATTCAGGCCATAACTTCCCAAATTTCCCTATTCCATGTTTTTAGAAAATAGATTTTGAAATGATATTCTATAAACAACACTGTATTAATAGCAGATGTAAAAGTTAAATCTACTAAAAGATTGTTCACCAAAAAATAAAAATAAATAAAAAATGAACACTCATCATTTACTTACTTTCATTTAATTCCAAATGACTTTCTTTCTTCTTCAGAACACAAAAAGATTTCATGAAATGTCTTATAGTATTTTCAGTCCATACAATGCAAATCAATGGTAAACAAAACTGTTTGCTTACCAAAATTCTTCAAAAATATATTCTTTTATGTTCCACAGAAGGAAGTCATACAGGTTTGCGACCACATGAGGGTTAGCTTTTAACTGTACTTTAGCTCATCAAATGGCCTTGATTTCACATTTTGAAAAAGATTTTTGTTAATTACTCAGAAGCAATTTACTCAATTTATTTGAGTATTTTAAACATTTTAAGATTTACGGTGAAACTGTCACTCTGGATTATAATATTAAAACGGAACAAGGTGATAACACCTAAACATGTTTATAATAAGGAAAAATAAAAATTAAAAAACAGATTTCAGAAACGGCACCTAGGCTAAACTAAAAAAGCTCCAGGTACTGTAGACAAACTTGTCTTAGACTAAGCAGGTAACATTAACCCACTATTTTTTTTTATTTATACTGCACTTTGGCTCCAAGCTCATTTGTGGCAAAAGAGACTAAAGTAGTAAGCACTCGCATCTGCAGGGAGGAATTACCCATTACTAGAAAAATAAGTTGAGCCAGGTCAACCCAATCCAGATTGTCCAGTACTGCCATGACCTCAGAGTACAGTTTCTTCTTCTGTTGCAGAGACATCTCCATTATGATCTGAGGGAGAGGCTGGAATTTGTCATTAGTCATCCACCATCCAACAGCACCTCCCAGAGCACCACCTACAAAAGACAACAGCAGATCAAGAAAGAGAGAGAAACAAAATGTTTAAGATGTGTGTTCACTAAATGAACCATCCATAATTATAAACTAATAAAATAAACTCACTTGAAATTTGAAGCTAATCACTCTAAAAGATCTAAATGTTTACTGTATTGTACAGTAAACAACACAGTAACTGTATTTTTTGTATAAGCTTTAATCAAACTTTATTAATCTTATTATTATTAATATTATTACAAAAAGGTATCACCGAGATGCTATTAAAGGTTTTAGCTAATAATTTGAATCAACTTTTATCTTTACATTCTGTTTTGATTTAAAATTTAATTTAAGATTTAGCAGTTTGTTGACGTCTATACCGTTTTATTTCAGTTTTAGTTTAAGTAGCTTATTATATACGGATAGTTCCAGTCCCTGATTCTGATTGACTGAGAAACCATGGGTAAATATTACTGTGACAAGCAGGGCGGGCGAGAGCTGTGAGGGAACGGCGCGAGGCCGGTGACGCGAGTGATAATGAGTGTCAGCTGCGTGCTGCACCGGTCTCGTGTCATGTCACAGAAGAGCTCCTGAAGCATAAAAGAGGAGCGACAACAGTGAAGGACGAGAGAGGACCAGGCCTGGATTTTATGTTGTGTTTTATTATGTTTACTTTCGTTTGTTGTTTGTTTATTTATTTGATCAAAAGTTATGTTGAACGTTCGCCGGTTCCCGCCTCCTTCTTCCCGTACTTAAGAACTGTGTTACAATTACATTAAATATTTTTATGGACTAACCGTTTTTATAAAAGAAATAAGCCCCGAGAAAGCCATGGCTTTATCACTTTATTTTAGTGCATAAAGTTAAACTAAATAAAAATTAGAAATATTGACAGTAGTTGAAGTAAAATAAGTTTAAGTTTCGTTTATATTTTATTCTATTTAATGCTGAAATAATGGTTTAGTTAACCCAGCAACAAAGGTTACTTCAGAGAACAACAATTGTTTATAAATGATATTATACCACTACCCCATGGTTAAGAAATGCAGTAGGTCAAAGTTTGTGGATGACAATAAAATCAAACACACAACCCAATACATACCAAGAAATATACCGGGTGGACCTCCGAGTAGCCCCCCTAAAAAAGCCCCTCCGCCCGCCGCGGCAGCTCCTTTGGCAGAGTGCTTTACCGCCACTTGGATCTGCCTGCTCTCTGAGATCTTACAGCAGAGCCCCATTATATCATGTATTCCACGCTTCATTGTGTTGTGATCAAAAACACGGCCTGGGGAGGAGAAACGTTTATCAAAGAGCTGTCCATTCTCAAATGTAGGAAGATTTCAAACTGCGCAGTGTCATAGCCCTATAAACAATCAAAAAAGCCACAATTGATACGAAAAAGTTTTAAAGCTAAACAACTTTCATAAAATCAGTAGATTTTCATGGCATATATCTGCGTTTGACAATATTTAACACTAGGAAAGTTTTGTAAACTACATTATACAGCTTTCATGAAAATTTCAGTCATTACCTCTCTTTCTTCTGTTGACGATACTTTAAGATTGAAAAAGTGAAAGTGACATCGAGTGACATCACACTAACACTCTCTGCTCCGCTGCTGTCTCTTTAATTAGTGACGTGAGTATTATAGTCACCTGATCTGTGAGCCAATCAGCACTTCGAATACACACGAGGACCAATGATCCAAGACTGTTCAAACTCCAGCTGTCAAAATCTGTCTATCTATCTATCTGTTATCAAATCAGACACACTGATAGTCTTTACTAATATTATAAATGTTTTCTAAATACATCTTCAATCACAAAAACAACTCAACAAAAGTGAAGGGTCAAGAGCCCAACTAAAGCAAACGCTGATCTCCATGATGGTGACCTCAAACTTAACATTTTCAATAAGACATCAACATCTAAACCTCTGTTAGTTCTCAATAAGAACTTCTGTAGACGTCTGACAGAAATAAAGTCAGTCTGGTTAGTAATAAGAGAAGCTGGTAATGCTGTTTGTGGAGTTGTTTAATCAGATCTTGAATGTTTTTTATCCTTAGTTGATTTCATCTAAGGCTGTGGCTGAAGAAAGTCATAGTTTTTGTTCTTATTTCTCATTTTTTCAGTGCTTGTTCACAGCAGGTGTTTGAATGATTGAAAGAATGTTTCTGGAACATCATACTAACCTTTAAATAACATTCTACTAACATTAAGGAAACTTTTTTTGAATGTTATAAATCAATGTTCCTACAATCAAAATTAAGTTGATTCAAGAGATCATAAACTTATTCTGATTATATTGGTTTTCCACTGTTATAGCGAATATTATCAGAGTTAGTAAGTTGTGAACA
The DNA here is from genome assembly GCA_038088235.1 of Zacco platypus. Taxonomy (NCBI): domain Eukaryota; kingdom Metazoa; phylum Chordata; class Actinopteri; order Cypriniformes; family Xenocyprididae; genus Zacco; species Zacco platypus. The sequence continues at coordinate 29,484,213 of CM076085.1, forward strand.
TTTGAATCAATAAGCCAAAAGAAACAAATATTAAGCACTGATCTGATTTTTTATGGAATTTTACTTTTTTCAATGTTTCCATATTTTGCACCTGTTTCCTTGGGATAAAAAGATATTCACATGTCACAGAATCACCATTATGTATTTTATTATACATTTACGTCCATTCAACATGCAATGACACATTTTGCATTGTGACAACTTTAATAAATGTTCAACAAGGTCATGTGTGTATTCACGTGATTCCTAAAATATGACAAAAATATAAACTGTCAGACCAAAACATGTAGGTCTGGGCTTATAATATTTTGCAAGTGTGACACCCTTTATTGTGTTTTATTAAAATTTCACATGTCATCAAGAATGTAAACTATAGCAACAAATAGCTTGTCCCAAACACTAACCATTCTTGGTCTCTCACATTATATCCCATACCAACAGTTTCAGACATCAGAAGATATTTCGAACTAGTCCAGGGATTCCCAAACACATTCATGGAGCCTGCCCAACACTGCATGTTTTCCATGTCTCTTTAATCAAACACACCTGATCTTAATCGAGACCTGAAATGGGAGTCAGACAAAGGAGACACGCAAAATGCGCAATGTTGGGGAGGCTCCAGGAATGTGTTTGGGAACCCCTGAACTAGTCTATAAATGCCCTAACACCTGGAATGCTAAGAAAATAAACAGTCGTTGGTTTAAAGTCAACAGTTAAACTCTCAGTAAAAAAAAGAACAAAAATAATATATGCATTAAAGCAAAGATTTACCTAAACTTAAAAGGGTAACTAAATCAGTGAAATTCTCCCTCTAGTGGTCAATCTTCATACTGCACTTCAGCTTTGAGCTGGGTTTTAGCATAATTGAGTATAGAAGCCAGAACCTGCTCATGTAAAGCGGTATTCCCATTAACTTGAGCAATTAAGTGAGCGACGTCAGTCCATTTCAGTGACCCCACTACAGCCATGATATCAGAGTACAGTTTCTCCTGCTGTGTGGGAGCCAGCTCCATGAGGATCTCCGGAAGTGGTTTGAACTGGCCGCTTGTCATCCATGCTCCCAGCGCACCGCCCACAGTAGCACCTTTCATTAATACAAATAAATAACATTATACTATAGCACCATCTTGTGGTTAATAAGTAAATTAGACGTTTGTGATTGCAAAAAACAAAACAAAAATCACGGGTAAACATACCAATAGCTATACCAACCGGACCTCCGATCAAACCTCCTACAAAAGCACCTCCACCAGCAACTGCTGCTCCTTTCGCGGAGTTTTTAAATGCTGCTTTTATCTTCTTATTTGCGGAGATTTCACAGCAAAGTTTCATAATATCATCTGTTCGGTTTGTCATGTTGACGTGCTGAAATGAACAATGCACACATGTATAAAGGAAGAGGAAAAACCGCCAACGACACACAATTCTTTATCCATTTCACGTTTTTCGAGGCCTCGCCACTTTTCATGTTTGAGAAAATAAGATTTAAACTGTCAACTTGATTAACTGCATCTCTGGTTTGACTAAATAAGCTTTTACACTTCTTACCTCAGTGTGTTTCGAACAGGACCTGTAAAAGTTACTTTCGGTATCACATTCATTAGTGCAATGAAGCCTTTTACGTGCACTTCCTTGCTCTTACGAGCTAACTATTTGAATTTAGTCAGGTGGAGACTATAGATACTTTTGATAAACTACTATCGAGCATAAAATTAACCTGCCATGAAAAGTATCTATACAAAAATGTAGCTGGGGATTTAAAAAACACTTAAAAACATAGTTTACAACATATCATTTCAAACAATCTGTTGAAATTATTTGAGGTATTAAACACTAAATGTAAAAATTTTGTATTTAATAGTTCAAAGAATTTTTACCACAGCGAAATGAAAATCAATTCAACAGATTCGGTGAAATGTAGTTCAAATTATATGTCAAATCTTAATATATAAACTTAATTGAAACTGCATAATTTACTACTTATATAAAATATGCTGAGTAAAACATAAAACACTATTAATCCATCCCAGAGATATTTATTACAGAATATTTCTAATACTTTATTAGAGTATAACCTGCATTTATGCACAGAAATAGCTCATTTTCGTTATACTTGTTTAAATGACATTAGTAGCTGCAAAATATATGTAGAAACATAACCATGGGTACAAAAGCAACAGGAGTGTCTAACACATAACCAAACAGGATTCAGAGACACTGGCTGCACGTTAACCCTCTAGTGGTGATTTTTCATACTGCACTTCGGCCTTGAGCTCTCTCGTGGCATAAGTGAGTATTGCAGCAAGCACTTGATCTTGCAAAGTGACACTGCCCATAACCAGAGCAACGAGGCTAGTGACGTCTGTCCAGTCCAGAGTGCCCAATGCAGCCATGACATCAGAGTACAGTTTATCCTTATATTTAGGAGGCAGCTCCATGATGATCTCGGGAAGAGGTTTGAATTGGCCACTGGTCATCCAAGTTCCCAAGAGACCTCCCAAAGTACCACCTAGAGTAATATATCAAGAGATTCATATGCAGAATATGATAAATTTTTTACTCTCTGTTTGTAAAGGTATTACAAATCCACTTATAACGCTTAATAATAGTGTTAAACATAAAAAAAGTTATAACTTTAATGTAAAAATATCAGGGCTATATATATACAGTGCTGGATAGGTTACTTTTAAAATGTATTTCACTACAGACTACAAAATACATACTTTAAAAAGTCATTTGTAACGTATTTCGTTACATTACACAAGTTTAGTAACTTAATCTAAATACTTTAGAATACCTTGGAATACTAATAAGTGTGGAACAAACGCAAAAAAAGGTAATTGCAAGTTTTTATCTCACAATTCTGACTTTTCCCTCAGAATTGCGTGATATAAAGATGCAATTGTGAGTTATAAAGTCAGAATTATGAGATATAAACTTGCAATATTGAGAAAAGTCATAATTATGAGGTATAAACTCACATTCTAAATTCACAATTGCAAGAAAAAAGTCAGTATTGCAAGTTTATATCTTCCAATTCTGACTTTATAACTTGCCATTGTGAGTTTAAATCTCGCAAATCTGAGAAAAAGAAGTCAGAATTGTGAGGGAGAAAAAAAACAAATTGTGAGAAAAAGTTGCAGTGACCAGTGAATTATAAAATGACTCACAAACAAATATCACAAAACATGAAAACAGTCATGGATCATCCAGGTCATGACAGGACAGTTAAGTTGACAGTTGACATTTTTTTTTATAAATTCAGTCATTTTGTCTTGTTCAGGACAGTACTAAATAAAAACAACAACATTTTTATGATCCCTCTTAAAAGTATTAAAATGTTGATGAAACTTAACTCCGCTTTTTCAGACTGTCAGAGTCAGAGAATCACCAATTGCTGTTTAAATGACATTAAAATTCAAAGTAATCACTTTGGTAATCTAAAATACTCTTCAGATGTAACTGTAATCTGATTACCACCCATTTAAAATGTAACTGTAATGAAATAGTTACTCAAATTTTGTAATTTAAATACGTAACTAAGTTACTTGTATTTCGTTACTCCCCAACCCTGTATATGTATATGTATATATGTATGCATACAAACACACTGTATATAAACTGCTCCGTTAAAGATAACACCACCCTACACCCTATGATGAAAGTAGATGAAAGTTCATGGATTGCATGGGAAATGTAGAGGCATGATCCTACCAACAGCTATACCGGCTGGGCCTCCAACCATTCCCCCTACAAAAGCACCTCCACCCGCCGCTGCAGCGCCCTTTCCAGAGCTCTTCGCAGCTGCTTTCATCTTCATCTTCCTGCTGGCCGAGACCTCACAGCAAAGCTGCATCACATCATCCACACGCCCGCTCATTGTGATGTCTAGAGAATTTCCTCTTTTACACAAAAAACTGAAACACATGTTGATGCACAAAGAAGTTGCCAGTTCGTACATCATTTGAGAATATGGCTACTATTTTAAATGAATTCATGATAGCAGATTTTAGTACGGACAGTGAAAGGTCTATATTTAGGTAGGCTAGATTCACATTCTGCAATCGAACAATGCAAAAACAGAAATAGGCCAATTCTTTTGGGACAATTGTGAGATATTCACATTATGATCACACAATATTATCTTTAAAAGCTAAAATAATTTTTAAAATAGGCAATATAATTTTAAAACATAAAACAAATAATAGCAAATCTGTTCCATTGATACTGTTATAATAAATAACTTTGACATTTAGGCGTATTGTTATGATAAAAAAAAAACTTAAACAAGCAAGTTTTTAGAGCTTACCTTTTGTTCTTTAAAGAGGAGCTATAGCAGGCGCCTGTTACACTCACTTTGGGTGAAATCAGTGTGGGCTTGCTCAAGTTGCTTGCACAATTCTGCTCATCTGATGTGGAGCCGATTGCCTTGTAGGTCGTCTCGCTTTATTTTGTGTAATCTCTATGACAATATTAATATGAACACATCATGACATATGAGGCATCTCACGCGAGGCCAATTCATAAAATAGCCTATTAGTTTATACAAGATCCAGTCAGCTCTAAGCAGACATCAGAATGATTACTCTAGCCTAAATTTAAGGTTTAAAAGTTTATCATGAGGTGGGTCTTTTCTGACATTTTGAGATTACAGATGGCTAAACAAGTAAAACAAAAAACTTTATTTGGCTCAGGTTATTCAAAGGACTGTTTGAACCTCTAGAGGGCCACAGAGAGAGACAGAGCAAAAGGCAAATGTTTTTAGTCAATCAAAAACAGTAAAATTACAATTTTTGATTTTAAACGAGGAGTGGTGTTGGGGATGGTATAATTATTTAAAAAAAATACATTATCACATAGAATTCATGCACTTTACAATGTCCATGTTTTCAGTTGGTTGAAACAGCTGCTTTTGTTGTACTTGACACCAATTTAAAAGACATTATAGGCTATTAGTTGAAAAAAAAAAAGAGTTACAGATTTTGAAAATGTGTCTTTTTTGAGTGTTATAAGTGCATTATGCAGCACCATGATCAATCAGTTGGATAGTTGGGAGATAGGAGTCTTGGGGTTTTGAAGATCAATGTTTTTCTTTAGTATTGTAGGCTATGAAAACGTATCCGTGAACAACTGTGAGACTTCCAGTATGTAAACAAGTACATCCTCATGCAAGAACACCAATGACCCGCCTCGTGGGCGGGGCTTGGTGACGTCAAGTACAGTACAGTCAAGAACAAGGGGGAGGAGCCTCGGGTACATAAACAAGTCCAGACTGTACACAGACGGGAACGACTGCGACACAATTTAGATTAAGCTGCAAAAACTACTTTTCTGACAGCTAATAAGGTGGGAAAACTAAACGCTGTTATACTGTTATTACCGCATCTTTATGAAATGTTAAATTTGTGTTTTGTTTCGTCGTAGCTAAGATAACCTCAGCTTTGTTAATTGTTATCAAGTGAACTGTTTTGTATGTAAGCTCTCAACTCTATTTAAACACTGTTTATTAGTTTATACCTGAAGCTTTCTGAAGGAGAATAGTATAGGCTACACAAAAGCATTATTATTTTGACCGTAATATCATTAGTTTCTTCGCTTATTTCTTTTATTATTGTTGTGTTAACTACTGAAGTAGCTATGAAGAAATGTAAACAAGTCTAGATGCTTTACATGGTCAGGGGCCAGAGCTACAGCTGATCGCTCTTTCCTGTCCCACTTCACTGACGTATTGAGGGTAATTTTAGTATATTCAAAAATAAACATAACAGTTTTGAAGATAGTTTTGACTGAAATGATAAAAAACTATCGAGAAATATCGTAAAAAATGAACATTATTACCGTTAAGAAACCAGCAATCATTTTCATTGGAAAGAGTTTAAAAACAAAAACTGTAAAACAAATATAATCATCACTAATATTTCAAATAGCATTTAAAAGCGTCTAAATAGGTGCTACAATTAACCATTTATGGGATTTAATGCTGGTTTAAGGAAGTCATTTGGTGTGTAACTTAGAAACATGTTATCTTTCATACCTGTAAAAGTGTCAGTTCTGCATATGTACTCATTCAGTTTGCAAAAACTCCTACTATTTGCCTTTAGTGGAGTAGGCCGACATGCCTGCACATATCTGATCCTGGACAGGAGTTTATTGATGATCTGACTCTTATATGAATTTAATCTAAAATAAAGCTAACATTAGAAAGGAATTCCAGACAGATTAAAAATAAGTGATCTGTGGAAAGGAACACTATGTCTCAGTTCAACCAGCTGGTACATGCCAAGTGCATTAGCTGAACCAGAACATGACCTTACATTTAATGTCACGCAAGGCTACAGTGTCTAATGTGACACCTGAAACATTCTGCACATTACAACAACTTATAATTAAATAGCAAGAGCAGATATTTGCATGCTAAATATGCTCATCACAATATCTTTTGAATTGCAAAGGGAAATATTGCAATGGAGGTCGATTCCTCTAGAGGGCAACATAACACCTTATTGATGTATTTTTTAACAGCTAGTACTCCGGGTAAACCATAACAGAAAATGATCAGCAGAATCCTTGCACAGCTGGTGGGAAGAGAAGAGAAGGACAGTGATGTTGCAGAAGAAACTGATAACTGTGCAAACCTCCTCGAGTTTGATGATGGAGAATGGGTTATCATAAAGATACATGGTAGGTTATAATCTGCAGTTACTGATAAAAGTTAACAGTTTTTTACAGTAAATTCTTAGGTTTATTAATGTAAATAGTAATCACATCTTATAGCACAAGTGTGAGAGTCATTCCATTTCTTGCACCGGGGTGTGTTATAGTGGCTATATAGGGGAGACTGGGGCAGTTCACTGAACATGGGGAAATCTGTCAAAAGCTGAAATAATGGCATATTAAGTTATTTGAAATGTTTGGCAAAAATGAAAACAGTAAAACAATTAATAAAAAAATGCAAAAGTTAACATACAAAATATCAAACCATTATTCAAGACATATTGTAATACATAAGTTATATAAACCTGTATGATTTAAAATATATGAACACAATATCTTGAACGTATGTAAGTGTGGTTTTATGTTCAGTTGTTTATCCAATATCAAAACTCTGAAAAAAAATTCTTAAAAATTCCACTGAGAGAAACCACAATTCAGATTTTGAAATTTATGTCCCCAGTTTCACAGACGATGCTTAAGCCTAATCCCAGACTAAAATCCCAGACTTCTGTCATGAATTACTCACCCTCATGTCGTTCTACACCCGTAAGACCTTCGTTCATCTTTGGAACACAAATTAAGATATTTTGATGAAATTTGAGTTTGAGTTTTTTTATCTCCCATAGAAAGTAATGTAATTACTGTCATTCAAGGTCCAGAAAAGTAGTAAAAAACATTGTTAAAATAATCAACGTGACTGCAGTGGTTCAACCTTAATGTTATGAAGTGAAGACAATACTTTTTGTGCACAAAAACAAAACAAAAATGATGACTTTATTCAACAATATCTTCTCTTCTCTCCCCTGTCTTTCTGCTACGCTGTTTACGTTCAGCGCTTCAGTTCTAAGTTAGAATGCTGACTCATTATTGGCCAGCTCCTGCATCAGCCTCAGGCGTATCTGTCGTGCTGCTCACATGTTACAGCTTCGGCCAATTCTGAGTTGGCATTCAGATGTAGAAACACTGAACGTAAACAACGTAGCAGTAAGACAGGGGAGAGAAGATATTGTTGAATAAAGTCGTTATTTTTGTTGTGTTTTTGCGCCCAAGAAAGTATTCTCATCGCTTCATAACATTAAGTTTGAACCAGTGCAGTCACATTGACTGTTTTTACTACTTTTCTGGACCTTGAATGATGGTTATTACATTGCTTTCTATGGGCGATAAAAAAACCTCTTGGATTTCATCAAAATATCTTAATTTGGGTTCCAAGGATGAATGAAGGTCTTACGGGTGTGGAACGACATGAGGGTGAGTAAATAACGTTTTCTAAACACGTTTATAAAAGCTACTTAAATGTCCTACTTGAACTAAGGTCTAATCCTGGCTTAATGTAAGTCCAGTCTGTGAAACCAGGCCATTGTTACTGAGATATTAGTCTTGCGTAGCCAGACCTTCAGATTGACGGCAGAAGGTCTGGACTCCGTAGCAGCTTTCATTGGCCAAGGACCATCCAAGAGAACGTCTGACTGACATGTAATGTAACCAATCGCAGTTCGTAAAGATGTCCCTACAATAACAGACTGGCATGCATCTAATAAATTATTCATTCAAGAATGTTGTGCTAGTTTACTGCAACAATGGAGCCTCCAACTTCACGTACTTTTGAAAATCCAGCGTTTAGTTGATCCTGGTAAGCGCTCATTGTCACAGTTGTAAACACCATGGCGTTCTTTTTCCACAAAGGGGTTTGGAGTCACATACTGTAAATCTGACAATGCCCAACACCATTGGATCAAAGTGCTTTCAATCATTGCCTTATTCGCTGCAGAGGGGCCTGTAGACCTTAATCTACCCCTGGTGACAACTATAGCCTCAGTATCCATTCTTGTATAGCTTACTCATTGGGCCTGTGCAAGAAAGGGAATAAAAAAAAAATTGTCCTGTGAATTTAAGTGTCGACCCTGCTCTGAATTATGCCTAATTGGATAATTAGTAATGTTGTTGACTTGAAGTAATTTATGCTTCCTGTGCAGAGAATCAGTCACTTGGCTCAGCTGACACAAACATTCTTGAGAACCTGTTAATTGAGCACCCCAGCATGTCTGTATACCAGATGAGGCCTGATCAGTCAGACCTTGGTTCGGATGAAGAAACAGAGGACATGGCTAGGTAAGTTTAAAGACAATTACACATTTTCATCTAGAATAATTTATTCAGCTAGAATAGAGATGACATTCATTATTTAAGCAACTTTAAATGGCATTTTAGGTGTTTAATAGTTGATTAGATTGGTAATGCTTTTGAAAGAAGTCTCATATGCTCAACAAGGCTGCATTTATTAGATCAAAAACAGTAAAAATAGTAATATTGTGAAATATTATTACAATTTACAAAAGCCGTTTTATTTTATTTTAATAGATTTTAAAATGTAATTTATTCCTGTGATGGAGAAGTTGAATTTTCAGCATCATTGCTCCAGTCTTCACTGTTACACGATCCTTCAGAAATCATTCTAATATGCTGATTTGCTGCTGAAAAACATTTATTATCAATGTTAAAAATGTTTTCTGCTTAATATTTTGGTGGGAAGCGATTTATTTATTTATTATATAAAACTGAAATCTTTTGTAACATTATAATTTTATTTTAATTTTCAAAAAAATATGAAGTAAACACATCCGTTGATGTCGCATGAACATCTAACCTATATTTCCATGTTGTAACCGTGGTTATGTTGGCTTGTGATTTGTCGATGTACCCCTTTAGGCCTGTGCCAATCAGACGCCACGTTTCTTGGCGGTTAGCAGCATGGGGCAGCCCCTTGCCCTGCAGCACCATTCTGCTCTCAGTGCAGCGTGCCAGAGTCTATAATGAGCACAAAAAGCTGACCCGCGGCGCCCTCAACAGGCAAAACCTCGCAAGAACACGCTATTCACCCTCTGATCGCCATTATGGCTACTTCAAACAGCCCAGTCAGCGCCTGTACAACTATTAAGAAAAATCAATTGCATCTGAAACCACTGAACATGCAGGATTTGATGAGTGAATAGTCGTTTTAAGGGGGTATCTTTGCAAATTAAGACATGAAACCATTCCCCTGTAAGACTAGAATGGATTAAGAAAAATGATCATTAAATGCAGTGTAGTATTATTATATTCAGGAACAAGTCTCACTGACAGTCTGACACTGAAATTACTCTGAAAAGCATTTGCTACAAAATTACAAATAATTTGCATTATTAGTCCTTTAAAGTTTTTAATCAATGTAATGTTTGTGTGCTTCTATTTTAGCTTAGCTTTGAATGGTGCATGTATAATAAGTGAAAGGAAAAAAAAAACATTGTTTGAATATAATTCAGTGTTGAAGACTGTACTATACAAGCCAATGCATTTTTTCATCAAGTATTAAAGTGAAATTGTATCTTAATGATACCTGACATAGCAATATGCTGTGTTTACCGCCGAGAAACTAAATCTGATGATGTATGTCGTGATTAATATTGTTACAACTGTTATTATTTGACTTTGTATATTTAAATGCCTTTTTGGTGTTGCTTTTTTATCCTCATGAATATATTTGATAAAACTTTTTAAAAAGTGAAAAATAAATATTTTATCTTCACATTGCTCTTGTTTATTTTTTGTGTGTGCAATTTTAGTTACAACAATCATTCCAGAAGCGTGTACATCTTCCCCATGAACCTTTTGACTCTCTCAGCATCCACACCATTTGCCCAGTAGCCTCCTTTCTTGAAATGGGAGCCGATGATCATGGCGCTTGCTTGAAGGTATTGCTCCACGTTATCATGCGTTACTCCAGAACCGATGAAAACAGGGATCCGTACAGACTGGGTAACCTCTGTTAAGGAAATAGAACTCAAAACATGGGTACGAGGACATTTTTCTGCAACATGCATGCATAAAAATACAAAAACATGTTGTTCCTTCATTGTAATGAGGGTTTTGGCAGACTGTGCCTCATCCTCCATCTGACAGCTTCCCCAGTCCAATGGATCAGAACTAAGGAAGGCAATAGGCACAAGTCCAAAGTAGGCAGCAGGGCAGTGGCAGACTAGACTGGGCCTGGTTTTCATGCCTATGTTTACAGCCTTCCATGATCACCAGCCATCTGGAAGTGGGATTTAAAATAGCTGGCAGTGTGGTATCTATGTTAGCTCATACAAGGCCATTGGTTTTGAGGAAGGGCAGGAAGCAGGCCATCTGCCCACACAGGGCAGTCACCAGGGCCAGGAGACTGTTCAGCATCCTCTCTTTCCAAAGGACACTATTGTCTTTAAGGCCTTACACACTTGGCTGATGGGCTCCATTAGATATTAGATGCAGATTAACCTCTAAATTAGCAGATTAACCTTTGAATGGAATTGAACACTGAGAGTGTGTCACAAAAGTGTACAGTTTTAACACTAATGATTTCTGGATATTGTAGAAACATGCAAGAAGTCTCTTATGCAAACCAAGGCTTCACAAAAATACAGTAAAACAGTAATACTGTGAAATATTATTACAATTCAAAATATCCATTTTCTGTTTTAATATATTGTAAAATTTTATTTATTCCTGTGATGGTGAAACTGAATTTTCAGCAGCTATTACTCCATTCTTCAATGTCACATGACCCTTCAGAAATTGTAGTGTGCTGATTTTCTGCTCAAGAAAAATGTATTATTATTATCATTGAAGAAAACAAATTGTACTGTTTAATATTTTGTTATTTTATTGGGGAAACCGTGATCTTTTTCAGGATTCTTTTATGAATGGAAAGTTCAATAAATAGCTTTTATTTGAAATAGGAATTGTAAAAGTATTTAATTATTATAAGGAATTGTAAAAGTAGGAACTGTGAAAGTATTTACTGACCCTTTTGTGTAAAAGTATGAATGAAATAATTAATTTTCTTTAAAATAATTTTTAAAGGGCAGTGTAGAAGTGGTAATGGGACACATAAAAACAAAAGTCTAAAGTCCTGTTAACACAAACATCATGCTGGTTGCAGGAAAGCCATGGATAAACATGTCGTTCAGCATCTATCAAATTTTAATTCAAATTGTTTTCCTGTTTAATAAACTAATCACTACAAGATCCCCTAGTTTGATGATATAGGAAAAGATAGGTTTGTTTGTACTGAAGCAGATCAAAGTGATTCAAACATGCATAGTATACTAGCAACTAATCACAGTATGGCCTAATGCATGAAACACAAAGGGTACACGACTGTTCAAGTTTGACGTCGTTTATTCACATTAAATTGATCAAAAGAGACAGTGAAGACATTCACAATGTTACAAAAGAGTTCTATTTCAAATAAATACTTTTTTAGTTTTCACTAAAATATTAAGCAGCGCAACTATTTTCAACATTGATAATAAGACGAAATGTTTCTTGAGCAGTGAATAAGATTATTAGAATGATTTCTGAAGGATCATGTGACACTGAAGACTGAAGTTTGCCATCACAGGAATAAACAACATTTAAAGTATATTAAATATTTTAGCTATAATCGTCATTTAACATTGTAATCATATTTCACATTATTACTTTTTTTACTGTATTTTTAATAAAAAAATAGCCTTGGTGAGCATAAGAGACTTTAACATTTAACAATCTTATCAACAAACAGGACATGTCTGGATAGCATAATATCTTAAAAATTGACGTATGATAAATTTAAGATTTATCAGAGATTTAGTGCTTTGTCAGACTCAAGTGTGTTATGGCTAGGGGTGTGACGAGACCCCTATCCCACGAGACGAGACGAGACACGAGATTGGGTTCACGAGACGAGATTTTTACAGTATTTTTAAGAAATCCTCAATAATGAAACGTATGAAGGGAAAATAGTCTTTTATTCAACTGAAAATCATAAAATGCAAAAATGTTGGTGCATTTTGAAATCAACTTGTAATGCATGTCATTTTACTTCTATTTTAATGAATTATTTGCAGTAAAACAACATGCAAACACTGCTAAATGTTTTGCCACAAAATCAACCAATTGTTTTCTGCCTTGTATAGTTTCACATGAGAAATCTCACTGAACTTCTTTCTACAGATTGAACATAAATTAAACAGTATAAATAAAATAAACATTTAAATAAAAAATTAAAATAACACTTTAAGTGTCACTTTAACTGCAGTACAAAGTTGATCATTTCCCAGTCACTATTGATTGTGTGGCTGTAACTGTTATATAGCTCTGCGCACACCGAGAAGTCCAACCGTTAGCAGTAATAGCGATGCTTTCTGCCTCTTTAGGGGCCGTTCACATATCGCGCCTAAAAAAGCGTGTAAAGCGCGGCCGCGTCGCTTCCTCCTAGTTTTGCAAGCGTTCGGGAGCTCGGGGCGTTCGGGATGTTTTCATCTCGCTGTGGCACAGGCGCGCCAGGAAAAAACGAGCGCGCCGCACCGCATGCGTGTCACGACCGCGTCGCTTCCATTTTGCGCAAATGAAAATGCTAAGAGTCTGTACAACCTTGGCCGAGGTGTACGGCATAGTTTTCTTACAATGTTTACATATTTGTGTCTTGTGTGTTATTCTTTCGCCGTTTATTATTTCTACTGGAAAACCAAAATGTTTCCATACAAATGATTTGAAAGTGGCGGGGGCATCTTCAATAATAATTTCACCCTCACACTGATAGCACGACGAGACAAATTTTCACCTCGACGAGAAATCTCGTCACGTTTTAGTCTCGCGAGATCTCGTGGTATGAGATCTCGTCACACCCCTAGTTATGGCATCAGGCTTCCAGACTCACCCCTCAGTTCCTCTGGATCAGCCTGTGCTCCAGTGGCAGTTCCTGTGACGATGACTCCATCAGAGAGGAAGAACTCAGCAGCTTGGGCTGTTTCAGCTATGCTCACATCTGAAGTCAGGGCATGAGCGCTGCAACATTAACAAATATCACACAATAAAGCAGAAACCACCGCACTGTGTTGTGCCTCTGTTAGAGTACTGTGGTCAACCAGCACGTAATGCACTCAGACCTGATTATACCTGTGCTTCTTCTTGATGTCTGTGAAGATCTGAACGTGCTCTGCTCCAATGCGTCTACGGTAGCGCAGCAGCTCACCTGCGCAAGCATTTAACAGGCCTTCATCTGCAACGTGTGAGAACACAAACCCCTCTGCACGGATAAAATCCAGGCCTGTGGAGAGGCAGAAGTTAAATATCTTGTCACAGAATACCTCGGTTTAAAAAGGCATAGCTTGTACAGTCATGCGAACACCTGAGGCCAGGGCAACAGCCAATGCTGATTGGTTTGCAGCTGAGAGAATCTGAACACCAAGCGGCCAAGATGGATAAAGGCCCCTGACTGCTGCGCACACAGCTGTCATTGATGCACATACTTCTGGACCCACCTCAAGGGTGTATGGAACATCATGCATGTTTTCAATGATCAGCCCATCCTGTCAGAGACAATTGTCTGAAATGAGCATAAACACACTGACCCGGCCAAAACATAACTGAAAAAAGGTACATCAAAAATCTGATAACATTTATCAGAAAGACTAGTGTGATGTAATTTCGTTCAGTCACACTTGGAAAAATGGAAACATATCTCCTACTGAATGCTAGTTATGACCTTTGCGAGAAATCCGAAGACTGCTCTGACTCGTTTCCACGAATCGGTTCTTTTGAACTATTCTTTTTAAGGAGCCGGTTAAGAATCTAATTCAGCTCTATATGATTACGTGGTAACGTTACTTTACATTATATATTGATATTACATCTAAATGAAACGTTCCAACAAAGCCATGTGTCTTTTTTTGACTACACCTTTAAGATGTTTACTGTAATTTCATTTCCGTTCCCACCAAGAACTATAAATGTTAGATAAATACACAAACGAACGTTCTGTTTATAATAAGTGCCCACTGTAGTTCTTTGCCTGCGCTTTAAGGTCCGGTTTCACAGACAGGGCTAAGACTAAGCCAGGATTAAGTCTTAGTTCAGTTAGGGCATTTAAGTAGATTTTATAAACGTGCCTCAAAAAAAAAAAAAAAAACATTGCTGGTGTGCATCTAGAGAAAAAACAATGGCAAGATATTTTAAGATATATCAGTCCAAGTTGCTGTAAGTTAAAATGGCTACAATATGCATTTGAGACTAAGACTAGCTAAAGCCTTGTCTGTGAAACCAGTGGTAAATGTTCGAGCTCTGATAAGCCATCTTTTTTTTATCGTTCAATTAGACCGCGCTGCAGTTTCATTTTTCATCACAGATTTTACATTGTAAGCTCGGGAGGGCTCAGGCACCCGCTGCCCCGCTTAGTATCATAATAAATGGCTGTCAAAGCCATTTGTTAAATTATACCCTGCTTACTTTACAGCTTAAAATAGTATAGAAAATCTGAAAAATATTTGTTGCAGAATGACTTCAATAAATTTACAATTTATTATTCAGCTTATACAGAGATCTATGTTTGTATGAATATTTGAATTATTTCTGCTCAATTGTTCTCGGGTTATTACGAATCAGGCCCCGTTTTCACAGGTGCGTTTTTGTTTTAAACGATGCAGACCCCAGTTTGAAAACGCCAGGGATGGCTTTCAGTATAAAAACAAAACAAAATGGAGACTTGAAAATGAAGGGGTGGCAGCCCACTTTTGCTCTGGGTATCCTTGACGACCATGTAAACAATAACATGGAGACTGAATCTTTGTTGGCTTTTTTGTAATTTTTATCAGCCATTGTGCAGTTAAACTGATTTTTTTTTTTAATACTGCACCTGCCTGCACGCGCAAGAGGCAACTGTTTACACTTGTACGCGCATGCGTAGTGTGCATGAACGGCCATCGTAGACGGAGATCGTTTCTGAAACACTGTGGAAACGCCAGTGTAGACGAGAATCGTTTTCATTTTAAAACGGAAACGCACTAGTGTAAAGTGGGCCTCAGACTCTTGAAGATGACTCTCGGTTCACTGATTCAGATGGAATCGAATCGTTCGAACCGATGCCATACAAGATTCGACACCGGTGTTTCATTGAAAAGATCCGATTTAAAAGAATGATTCATTCGTGAATCAAGCCCCGTTAATAATTATTATAAGGCAATTATTATTACTTCAGAATGTTAGAAAGCACGAGATGATTATAATAGAGGATAATGTTTTCGTTTTACTTGTATTGAGCACATACAAGTCCTGCGTGGTGGTAAATTTCCGCTTCTCGACAAGCCTCCTCTGTGATCTCTGAGATAGTCGAGCGGTTCAAGGGAGTTCCTGCAAAAGAAAAGAAATTAAAAGTTCAGTCTTTCCTCATTGTTATATTTGTTCTCCCGTGAAATGCGTTACCTGGCAAGGCTCGGACATGAATCATGCCGATAACATTTGATTTTAATCGTCCGAAAAGATTTAAAAACTTCATTTCTTAAGCCAACAACAAAAAACAGATTTGTGTGCTTTTTGATGGTCATGTGACTGGTCAAAGGTTATACCGACAGACAGAAATGTGGATGACATCAAACAAGCAGCATGAATCCTGTCTATCGTCTGATAATATTTTAAAACAACGCTGTATATTGTAGTATATTGTGTATTTCTAAGGGGGCGCCAGTCGAAATGGTGAAACTGATTTGCCTGGGTAACCCAATAGCAGCAACTGTAACAAAACAACGCGCTATATCAGCATGACAATACTTGACATCTCAAACGGCCAACAGAGCAGAACCAAAACACTGCATTACACGTATCACCAACATTATAGCGCGATTAAATCCATCTATTTAATGCGATCACTCTGATTGTTTACTTCTTGAGCCTGCTAGCCATGTGCTCAACGTACTTCCGCTACCTCAATCCCGCCCCCAATGACGTCACCAAACACAAGCCTCATTTTGCCGGCAAAATGTTCATGTTTCTAAACTTTGTTTTATTGACAATTACACGTTTTGTGTATAACGTCGGGATTTCGCACGCTCGTGCCGTGCCGGTGTCAATCGCGCAGCGGCACTGATCGCATTGCTTCGCGGCCATTATTAACAGAGCGGGGATTTTAAATGACCCGCGTTGACGGCCCCTTTTAACGACTGCTGGCGGGTTATAAGACAAGGCGCAAAATTACTGGCGCCAGCTCAGAGCGAGCGGACTGCGGAACACATCACAGCGAGCCATATGCTGCCTGCTCACTGACTCTTGATCAGTTTTACTAAATAATGCCTTGTGTCACGCCATCCTAACTTTAGGATTTGAGGATTTCCGTGGAGAGAAGGCATTTTCAGAGAGCATCACGTTAAGGTAAGTGCATTACTCAATCGTGGAGTTATTATTAAAGATCGGCAAAAGTGACATTAA
The DNA here is from genome assembly GCA_038088235.1 of Zacco platypus. Taxonomy (NCBI): domain Eukaryota; kingdom Metazoa; phylum Chordata; class Actinopteri; order Cypriniformes; family Xenocyprididae; genus Zacco; species Zacco platypus. Next base: position 29,501,184 of record CM076085.1, read on the forward strand.
ACAAGTATGATGCATTATAAGGGTTTTGGGAAGCAAACTGTGGATTGCTGAGACTTTAGTTTGTTATTTTTGAGCTGAGGTCGGGTTCAATGAAATGAGGAATCATGATTGGCTCGGCCATTTTCTGACTCCCTTGGGTAGAGCAATGCAAACGTGTAGTTTTATTAAAAATGGTTGAAATATCGGCATGCATAGGCTTTACTATGAAAATATAGACTTTAAAGTGCATATATCTGTGGTCTTGAAGTGGTCGGGTGTGTTTTTCGTGTAGTTTTGACCTCTTGAACATTGTGCCCAGATCTACTTCCCCGCGCCCAAAGCGCTTTGTGAAACACTTACATGAGGGGGGTTGGGATTAAAAGCCACAAAACAGACGTTTTTATAAAGTAACACTTCTATCTTTTAGGCTCTCGACACTCAAGAAGGTCATACGCGTGGATATCATGCCAAGCAAGAAAGTGTAAGTTTCGATTTCGTGTACTTTTTAAGGCAGTTTTGACCATCGGTGTGTATGCATGGAAAAGTTACAGCAACGAGTTGGCCCAGTTATTCAGAGTTTCGGGCCAATGTGGAACTGTAACGATATTATTTTCGACGCAGGCTTCGAACAGAGCAGATTAACGCTACAAATGAAGCTCCTAAAACCAATTCAGTTCGTCCCAGGAAGAGGAAAGCAGACGTAGCTATTGTAAGAACACTGCTCTTAATCTTTGTATAATACTCCTATAATAAAAATACAGGGAGAGATGAGTCTGACTGTTTTGTTTTTGAATCCACAGCATTTACAAGATCCAGATGAGGAGAGCACAGAGATGACAAAAAAGAAACCATGTGCATCCCAGGTATGGATGAATCATGACTGGTTTGTGTATCCATAGGCCTTACCAGGCATCTCATATCAGTGATTGTAAACCAAGTGACACTTTTACTTTAATCTTTTTCTGTAGATCGTAAATTATAGTCAATGTCCTGAAGTTATTCGGCTGTACCTGTGTGGTAAATGTATACAGAGATGGTTCCCCAGTTTCACAGACAAGGCTTAAGCCTAATCCCAGACTATAATACATGTTTGAGCTCAAAACAACTTGTATTTGATGTACATATTAAAATATGTTGGTGCCATTGTTTTGTCTCAAGATTCACACCAGTAATGTTTTTACTAAGACCGCTATAATTAAACTAAGGCTTAATCCTGACTCAATCTAATCCCTGTTTGTGAAACCGGACCATTCAATCTAATACTAAGGCCATAAATATGTCTTGATCATGAACTATTTCCAAATAATATAAATTTCTTTTTAATATTTTTATACTTGCACACATTCACTCTTTATTTGTATGCCTTGCATGTTGAAAATGCATATTTGAGAATTACATGAATCACAAATAATTTGGCCTATAGTTTCCATTCAAAGTGAAATTTGAGTAGGTTGCATCTCAAGATATTACAGCTGGTTGTTGTAACATTTCTATCGTTTAAACAGCTGTCAGATATTATGGCCTAGTCTTTTCCCCCTCAATATCTAAGGTGGTTACAGCCCTGCCTGATGGTAATTATTGCTGTCTAGGAGCGGTTGGGGTAACTGTCATGTAGGGAGCTTTTTTTGTGCCATGGAAGGTACTTTTCAAAATGCCTCTAAAGCCTGTCCTAGTTGCAGAGGGCGGGCTTTTGTATTTGTTTATATCCGTTAGAGTTTACTTTTTTTTTTTTTTTCCTCCCTCTGTCTTTCTTTTCACATCTTATCCTCTTGCTCAGGCCTGCTGGAATCCTGACACAGGTTACACAAGCCCATGCAGGCGGATCCCCACACCTGATGAAGTAGAGGAACCGGTTGCTGTTGCCGGCATGGGATTTACACAGTACGCCTCAGAAAACATTTTCATCACCCCCACACGTTCTACCCCTCTGCCGGCCCTCTGGTGAGATAATTATCTCTTTTCAAACTGCGTTTGGCTATCTTAGATTGACGTGATTAAATGTTGGCCCAATATACCATCTTGTGTGACCAGTCATCTTTGTTGACACATCTGTGATATACTTTAATGTACATGGAAAACGTTAACATTTTCTCCATTTCTCATAGCTGGGCAAGCAAAGATGATGTGTGGAACAACCTACTTAGAAAAGACAAACTCTACTTGCGAGATACACACGTTATGGAGAGACATCCAAATCTCCAACCCAAAATGAGGGCGATACTGTTGGATTGGCTTATGGAGGTTTGTGATGATTGTTTACCCATTCACACGTCTTAATCTAATCTGTATAGGAAGGGTGGGGACACTGCAAGTCCATTCATTTGTCTAAACATCAAGGTGTTTACAAAGGCTATTCATCAATTTCTCAAGTTTTCTAATTGCATTTAGAGCCCAAAGTACACTTGATTTTTATTTACGTGAATGCTTCATCCCTTTGATCGCTTGCGTGCACACAAGCAATTGACCAATACGCACTAGAATTATTCATCTCTCTACAGTGTCTGTGCCATTTCTCTCTAGAAGTTGAAACAAATATTTCCATTGAAACTACAGTTGCATGTACTTCTCTCAGAAGCACTTGTCAATGCGGCCATGTATTGTTCTTCCACCTCATTTATTTATATTCAAGGCGCATATGCGATCTGAGTCCACAGAGTGTGGACGGTTAGAAAAATCTGCCCATGTGAAATTACCGTCAGTATTGATGTACTTAGTGAATGTGTCTGGGGGGAAAAAAAAGAAAAGGCGATAACATGGATATCCTTTTTTTCACTGACATGGTTCCGGTTTTCGTTTTCGGTTAGTTTTTCAAGCCGTTCCGTGCATTTCCACTGCAGAAAAGGGGGTTCAAAGCCAGAAAGCTCATTTCAACTCCGAGCCAAAAAAACTTGCTGGTCTTGAATGGAGTGGGGGGGGCAGAGAAATGCTGTCGCTGTCTATGGCAGTAACATTGCACTACATTGCTTCATATCTAAATACATAAAACTGTGCGAGAGAGACTAATAGTGGGAGAGAACGAGTAAATCAATGGATCCAGTTTCAGTACATCTCCAAAAAGGACCGATAATAGTACTAGGAGTGTATGCGTGGTACTGTGAACCGCAAAACACAAGTGTCGCTTTGGCTGCACTAAGACCAGGACAGTTTTATTTTATACTGTTTGTTTATAGTCAGGTAAACAACATGTAACAGCGTTACGCCACCGTTCGTTCCTATAGTCTGTTGAAACTCGTGGTCTTTTCAGACTCCAGTTCTCCTGGCCAAGAACAAGCTCTGGCTCCAGAACGCAAACTATTCTGGTGGAAAAGAGCTAAGAGTGAGCTGCTGTGGGAAAAGTATACAATCCTAAACATGTTTGCATTACAGAGGTGGGAGTGTGTGTTTGCTAGATGTGGGTGTTACAGAAGGTTGCTTGCGTGCATCACTTAGTAATTGATATAACTTTTTATTATTAAAACCCTATTTAAATAAACTACACATTAGTTTATAGAAGTGTTTGCTTATAATAAAACCACATAAATGAGCAGAGACATCTAGACAAGTATCTTACCAGACACTGATATTAAAATGGACAGTTTTTTTTTTTTTTTGTAAAATGTTATAATTTGATATTTGTTGGATATCGTCCATATTGAAATGATAGCATGCAAAATATTGCTGCACAAACGGTAGGTCAAAAAACGCATTAAGAAGCGTTCATATAATAAAATATCAGCAGTCGTACACATTCACATTCGGACCAGAATGGATTTCTCAAATCTTTTTTTTTTCCCCTTTTGCCGTACTAAAAGCATGCCAAACCGTGACTTCGAAATGAAAGTACTTTCTGAACTGTAATTCGTGTACCGTTTCTCCCCTATCTAACATACTGACTGAATGCATACCCTAGCGTTCAAATAAATATTGCAGTGTTCTTTGGGTTTAGAAATGGAAGTCTGTTTTTATATAACGCTTTTCTGAAAGGGATTAATGGTTTTGTTTCTTTTTCATAAGCACTGAAATGTTGAATGGTGACCTTTGACACTGACATCTTCTGTCTTTTAGGTTTGTGAGGTGTACAAGTTACACAGAGAAACGTTTTACTTGGGTCAGGACTACTTTGATCGCTTCATGGCCACACAAGAGAATGTTCTTAAGACAACACTACAGCTTGTAGGCATCTCCTGTCTCTTCATTGCTGCCAAAATGGAGGCAAGTTTTACTTTCCGATGCCTTTGTACTTCAGCCTCATCTTTTGATAAGGGCTATAATATCTTATCTGTGTAATTTCATGTTTTAAGAACTTTTCAAAGTGCAAGTGCAGCACTTATAAAGCCCAATTACGTTTCCTGTTCACATTATTCTGCTATGTTCTTTCCAAAGGAAATTTACCCCCCTAAGGTGCATCAGTTTGCCTACGTTACTGATGGGGCTTGCACCGAGGATGACATTCTTAGCATGGAGGTTATCATCATGAAGGTAGATTATCATCATTTAACATCAGTGCTGTGCCTAAACCTGCAGCCCTGCTGCCTGTGTGGTGTAATGGACTACTCCATTTCTCTTTCTTTTTTCTCCTTTTTCTTCAGGAGTTGAATTGGAGTTTGAGTCCTTTAACCCCAGTGGCTTGGCTCAACATCTACATGCAGATGGCCTATCTAAAGGAGACTGCTGAAGTTCTCATAGCCCAGTACCCACAGGCAACATTTGTGCAGATTGCAGAGGTAAGACGGCGCAATTAATCGCGTTAAAATCACAATATGGTGTGAGACTATATTTACTACAAAAAGCTGTGATACAATTAACTTTATATTCTGCACGTGTCATGTCCTGCAGTGTGAAGGCCTGGCACGGTTTTGTTTTCTATTACACTTTTTCAAAGCTGCTTGCAGTATATGAATGTATTCTACAAAGTCGATTTCTGGGGCTTTCCTGTGAAAATAGGCTTTAAAGGCATAGTCTGCCCAAAAATGGAAATTTACTCCCCTTCATAACTAGGCCTGCACAATTAATCAAATTTCTAATCGATATGGTTATGGATGCCACGATTTTGTAATCATTCAAAGGTGCAATTATTTATTTATTTATTTATTTTTAATATAAATCTCCTTGCGTTATTCTGCGTGTTTAAGAGCTGTGTTTAGAGTATGTCATGTTAGAGACGAATCACGACTACTTTAGTGTAAAAGGTCTAACCCAGCACAGAGGGAACTACCAGTGACGTAAGTGTACGCTGATTGGTCGCACAAACACGAACCGCCGCCACCCACCATTTTTTTTTAAAAAAAAAAACAGAAAAAAAAGCTGTGTACACGGCCTTTATATTTACTCCACGAACTATCTCTACAAACATGGAAAACGGTGATCGATGGACTTTTCAACCTTACACTAAGGAAAAATCCAGTGCGACATTGAGCGGACCAAGTGAAACATAATTATGTATTTCTGCTCAGCTAGCGGCATTGAGTGTCCATGGCGCCATAAAAATAAGTCACAATAAGCGCAGTTTACGTTACTTCAGAGTTCCTACTGGCGGTGCGAATGCAAACAGGATAATGGGCCTAGGGGATCATTATTTCTCGGGGAATCAACCTCGTGGTTGGTCTCTAGAACAAGATTTTATTCAACATTAAAACCCCTTTTATTCTTGCATGCATACTTATTAGTTATAGAAGAAACCAAACCAATGTATAGTTCACATCTGAGGCTTAATGCTATAGAAAAGCAATTAAAAAAAAAAAAAAATTCAGGAACAGTGTTTTCAGCTTTTTTATTTTTACATAAAAATATTGCTTGCAGTTGCTTCAAACAATGAATGACGTTTTCAATAGCTTTATACCAATGTAATTGTGATAATCGTAATTAATTTAAAATTTCTAGGAAATGATCAACAATTGATTTTTGGCATAATCATACAGCCTTACTCACATTAGGTATTTCTTTCTTAAGATGTTAATGTTTTTTTTTTATATATATATATATATATATATATATATATATATATATATATATATATATATATATATCCACATTCTTCAAAACATCTCATCCACAGACTAAAGTAAATCATATAGGTTTGGAATGACAAGTGCAAATAAATGACAGAATTTTTAGGTAAATTGTCCCTTTAAGAACACCTTTTTTTAATTCATTTTCAAATACATGTAATATTAGACACATTTTACAAGTTACTATGTGAATGTAATGTATTAAAACAAAATCTGTGTTCTGTGGACCGGAGATTAATTCGTAGAATTGGGCGATATAATTATTGTGATCATTTTCTTTGATAAAATTATAAAAAGTTGTATATAACGTTTATGCACATGCATGTTGCAGACCCTTACTTTCTGGGTCTGCCGGTACAAATTTGCCTAACTGATGAGCGCTGCTGTTTCTGTAGCATATGAGAAGCATTAAACCATAAACACACCAAAAACGAAACGGAGCTGATCGTTTGAACTGTGCACCGTGCAACATTTATCAGCTCCGCTCAATTCACATTGCAGCGTGAGCTTAAAGCAAATGCATTTACTCTCTGACCGTTTCAATCACAGAACCACTAAGCAGCGCTGTGAGATCCAGTGAAAAGCGCTCGAGTTCGGCTCAAAATTCTCGCATACAAACCACAAATCAAATTCTTCGCAACTTAATGTGGTTTCACACTTGGTTAGATTGCCTGGTCTGATTGCCCCCCTGCCCCCGCTGGACTGTGTTCAGATTGTATTATTTGGGTCTGAACCACATTGTGTTTGTATCATCAAAGCAGCAGCTGTTTACTTCATTGCTTAGTAATGACTGAACAGAAGAAGGGGGGCAAAATGCATAACGTTTTTGTCTTTGTGCACTTGCGTCCATCTACTGCAAATGTTCTAAAGAACGCTGAAGACGAGTAGAAATGAGATGCGCAGCTCTCTGCTTGCAGTGCGTCAGTCACGCTCCTCAGAAAAGGGAGTGAGACGCTCAAACGCACGTTTTTATGAGATCATACATCATTACTAGTGGTTTACTTCCGCAATTTAGTACAATTGCGTTCATATCAGCAGTGATTCATACCGGTGTTCACATGAAGTGTACACCAGACCACCCTTTTTAAGCAGACTCTGGTACAGTTTGCGGATGCGCACCAGAGTTCGGAAGACGGCGTTCATATCATCCAAACAAACCGATCTCTGATGCCAGTCGAACCAGTGTGCGCACCAAAAGTGCTAGTGCGAAAGCACCCTTAATCTAGTTTAAAGCCAGATGAAACGGCACTGAAATTCTCAACAACACTGACAGGAAAAACGGGAGAAATGATCACAAATATCATTGAAACAATATAGTTACTTTTTACCATGGTAATGAGGTGCAATGTGTAGTTTTACTTGTGGGTAACTTGATCCAAATACTATAAAGAGCAATTTTACCCTATAACAAATAATTGTAACAACCTAGTTACTTTATTTTTTTTAACATGTTTTTGTTGATGAACGTTAAGTTGACATCTGCATCCCAACTCAATACTGCTAACTGTCACTCAACTCAAGCTGCTGTCAAATGTGCATTTTAAAAAGACATGTAATATTAACTTGAGAAATGTTCACCTGTTTGGCAAGTGTTTGCCATGTTCTAATGATAAAACTACAATGAACTTACAATTAACAGTTCAATTAATTCCGGTTTCTACAACTTTCACTCAGGAGCAAAAATCTTCTTTTAAACTTCATCATGATTATCGATATCAACTGATATCCAGCTCAGCCCTAGTTTGTACAAGTAATTGGAATGTACCAGAATTGGAATGAGGAACATATTAAAATTACAAGGTCTTTCGGTTACACTTTATTTTAAGGGGTCAGCATTACAGTGTAATTATACATTTAAGTACTGAGTAATGACAATTAACTACATGTACTTAATATAGGTTTAGGGTTAGGGTTATGAGGGTTTGGTTTAAGGTTAATTTCATATAATTAAGCATAATTTCTAGTTTTTACTCTAGTAAATACATGTAACTTATGTAACAATGACACTGTAAAATGAAGTGTTATCAGTTGAATGTTAAGAATCTACAGCAGAAATATTATTTGTATGGAGATTTTAATAATTAAGTATATTAAACCAAAAGTTGTCTGGATTTAAAGTGGTTTGAGACAAAAGGTGTCTCTGATAATACTTCCTAGATTTTTTTTTTCTTTTTTTTTTTTTCTTCTCATACATTGAACTTAAGCTGTTGTATCAGTCTACCCCCCCTCTTCTAAGTGGATGTTTCTTTACTTGTATGATTTAGTGTCTTATTTTGGCTTTGTCTTTTTGTATAGCTCTTGGATCTGTGCATACTGGATGTAAGAAGTCTGGGGTTCTCTTACAGCCTCCTTGCAGCTTCTGCGCTCTTCCACTTCTCTTCTCTAGAGCTAGTGATGAAGGTTTCCGGTATGACTCTTATGTGTGAATTTCTTCTCTAGCTCTATTAAATAGTGCATATGTAATTATATAAAAAAATGGATATGGGTGGTTGGAAGTGACCTTTTATTTATTTTTGGTTCCAGGGCTGAAGTGGTGTGATTTGGAGGAGTGTGTGAGATGGATGGTCCCTTTTGCCATGTCGATTCGTGAAACAGGCAGCTCAGCCCTCAAGACATTCAAAGGAATAGCAGCAGATGACATGCACAATATACAGACCCATGTACAATACTTGGAATGGCTGGTAAGTTTTTGCATTTGATGCGCGGCCACAACTTGTTTTTTCTCAGGCCAGTTTTATATATGCTCGCACACAGCCAAAACTTGGGCTTCAACACTGCTGTCTGTCTGTTCTGATTAAAGAATTTTGCATACACTTGTTATAGCCACAAGATTTGTTTCTTTCATTTCCTCTTGCCTAAAGTTTTCTTGTTTTGTTTCTTGTTCTTCAGGGAAAGGTGCACTCCTATCAGCTAGTGGACATTGAGAGCAGTCAGAGGTCTCCAGTTCCCTCTGGAGTCCTCACACCACCCCCCAGCAGTGAGAAGCCAGAGAGCACAGTCTCCTGACTCCTTTCTTTTATGTATGGAATAGGACACAACCCCGACTGATGAATACGTGAAAATCAACAAATGAATGGCATTATAGGACAAACCCAACCATCACTTCACATGCATTAGCATAAGACTCAGAAGACCAAAAATGGCTTGTTTTTATTATTATTATTTTTTTTTTTCAAATGAGACTTGAAAGATGTACTTGTTTGGTGTGTTCTTTTTTTTTTTTTTATAAATGGTCCAAAGGTTTGGTGTTTTTTTTATTTTATTATTTTAATCTTAATGTAGACTACCTGCCAAAATCTCAGAGCTGTCACTGGCTCTGATTGCTGCTAAAAGAGGGTGGGACTGGAGCAGATGGAAAGATGACCACAGAGATCCCCACACAAATATGGGCATGGGTTTCTGTTGCTCAGGTTGCCATTTGGACCAGCAAAATCCTGACAGGTTGTCACGGGGACTCAAGTCTCCACTGCCAGAAAGGACCAGAGAAATCACCAGCTTCAGAAGCTAGGACTCTCTTTTTATATTTAAGATTTTCTTTTGGTCACTTCCCGTGTATTTGTAACCAAACTTGACCATTCACTTTTTAGGTTTGTTTTTTTTTTTTTAAATGAGATGCTGCTACATTTCTCTATATCATGTTTAAATAAAGCCACTGTCTCAGACAGTTTTTATGATTACCATGCTTATTTGTTTCTCAATGTTTATGAAATGCTACTAAACTTATTTTTTATTGTATATTATATGTAAAATCTCTATTATATACAGACCATATTATATTCTAATTTAACTTATATATATATATATATATATGACATTTTAAAATAACTTTACTTTTTTTAACATTTATGAATAATTTTTATATATGAGAGGAATAAGATCTGTGTGACCAACCAAAGAGAAATGCATGGCCAAAAAAAAAAGGTGCTTTAGATGACAACCATTTAATTTGTTAGCAAGGCTACACCCTGTAGTGCAGCACATTTAACTTCATGGGGAAAAACTCCAGCATGTGTAATTTGACATGCATGTACAGAGGCAGCATAATTTAGCTTTTAATGGAACTGGAATAGTTGCATTGAGTAGCCTTTTATTAAGTTCTCTAGTAATAAAAAGCAATCCATGCAGCTTTGGAAAAATGTGCACTTGCAGGCTGTTTCACAATATGAGTCAAAAACAACAGATGTACTGAAGTGTAGCATCATGTATGAGATCTAAGAAACAAAATGGTGAACGGGGCCTGTAATGGCTGTCTAGCTTGTGTATCTACATACACAGTGCCCTCTGCTTGCAGTCTGAGAACGAGTGTTACGGAGAGACCTAGGACATGATCCACTAGATGTCAGTGTGATGCTTTGTCTGTCACGATCAGAAGGCTGGACTTGAGGTCTGTGAGCTCCTCAACAGCTGCTGCAGAGACAAGGGTAATTCATTACATTGCACAGTGACAATCGCTCTGTTGCCTTGGTCTGGCAGTGTTTGGGTGCCGTGTTGGTGACTGGAATCTGCTTAAGGCAATTTTGTTTTGGGCTTTATTATTTCAGTTATTGAAAATGGCAAACTGCTGAATATGCTTTGTATTCCAATGAAACATTACACGTACATTGTTATTCTACAGCAATGACCGTTATACAACATACAGTGTAGATCACGGTAATTAAAAAAACACATGTTTTGTGGCAAATTAAGCAGTTAATAATAAAAAAGGGTTTGAGATGAGAGAGGTGAAAGCTTCCCAACCTCAACGATCAATTCAGGCAGCTTTGTGTCCCTCATCCCAAGCTCCTAACCTTACGGAGGTTGACAGTGAATTGAGTCTTGCGTCGACGTCACCGTTCTGTATTTAACAATGTGGCAGCAGGATGGCTACCATGCAGTCTCTTAAAAGAGCTGTATGGAGGTCAACATTGAAGAGGAGGAGGGGGCTTCCCCCAGCAGGCAGACTCTGGGGGCCAGGGGGCCCTCAGGCAGGCAACAGCGCAACAGCTGTTATGTGCTCAATGGCCCCTTTTGTTCTCTCGGCACAGACGCTGGTGGCAGCAGCAGCAGGTGCCCATTGGATGATCTCCCAGCCATCACCGCCAAAAGTCACACCTAGTCGGAGCCCTGTCTGCCACTAATATTCATAATGCCGTGGACTACTACGACACGGCTCAATAAAAGAGTCCTCAACAAAGTTCTGGTTAAAATATGTGAGAAATGCTGATTACACTGTTTAACATTGATGGAGAACTTTATGAAGCAATTTTATCCTCATGAAGAAGCTGTTATACATTTAATGTGGGATTTCAGAGCATTGGTTTTGGTTAATGTCTAAAACCTCTGTGTTTAAGATCTAAATCTGCAGTCTGTAAGCCCCTCCATGTAGCAGACGCAAGAACGGGTTTCTTTTCAGACAAACAAAGGGTCAGCTTTTCAGTCCTTGAGTGAATTGCTTGTTTGTAATTGTTAATTGAGTAGTTCAGGTGCTGTCAGGGTTGTAATGTATAATCAGCCTACATGCATTAATGAGGTTGTGTTGTGTTGTTCTCTCTGCTGTATGACACAGGGTGGGGAGTAAATTGTTTTAGATAATTCATTTAGATGACTCAGTTTTAGGCAAAATAAACGGGCTTTTCTCGGGTTGTTAGCGAGCCATCTTCATCAAAAGCCCCCTACGGTTCTTAGAGGTGGCGGGGGATAAAAAGCTATATTCACACAACTTTTCTTCATTTCAAATGAGAAAATTCAATCTTCATTGTCTCATTTTTCACCTAGAATAGTTCAACTTAATGGGGTAATTGTGTGTTTTAATACAATATTGTTAGAATAAAAAGAAGAACATGATTAAGTGGGTCTCTTTATATCATAGAGCAGTCACACAACAGTCTAATAATCCTTATTATCATTCAAAAAAAGTAAGTTTGTCTTCAAACAGGATTGTACCTGATAACTATATATATATATAACATGCTTACATGGCAGCTTTTTTAAAAAATAGAGTAGAGAATAAAATGAATAAAACAATTTTTTTTATTGTAAAATAAATTTTTTACAAAATTGGTTTCGACCCCAATGCTGCAAAGACACAATATTAAGTAATTTACACCATAAAGTGAAATACTATATATATATATATATATATATATATATATATATATATATATATATATATATATATATATATATATATATATATATATATATATATATATATACAGCTCTGGAAAAAATTAAGAGACCACTGCATATTTTTTGTTATTTTGAGTTGTTGCTTTTGGCAAATAAATGCTCTAAATTACAATATTTTTATTTGGAATTTGGGAAAAATGTCAGTAGTTTATAGAATAAAACAAAAATGTTAATTTTACCCAAACACATACCTATAAAAAGTAAACCCAGAGAAACTGATAATTTTGCAGTGGTCTCTTAATTTTTTCCAGAGCTGTATATATATATATATATATATATATATATATATATATATATATAAAGTACAATACAGATTTTTCAATATTTTTTGTGATTAATTGTTGTTGCTCCTGTTTAGAGGCATTTTCACAATACCTTTTGCTGTGTAACAATCTAGCAAACAATGAACAGACAGTGGCTAATACTTATGACAGTTTATTTTTTAACCCTATTATTGTTGTATTTTGCTTTACTGGCTACAAAGTTTCTCGTCACCTTAGTTTCAAAACGATCTCATTTATTAAAAACCTCTATATTGTTTAAAAAAATGATAGCAATTTAAGTTTCACCACTCTTGTGACAAGAACTGTGTTTTATGAGCTGTCAAACCCAACTGTCACTGAAGCTTTCCCGCCTAACCACGTGGCGGCAACTTTGTTTACACACGTGACTCGCTGAGTGGCGCCCACTTCAACGTCATCAACAAAGTCGAGCTAGGCGCGGAAATGCTCGGATCAGCGTGTCATGCGCAGAACGCGAGTCATTCACAGTCGGAAGACATTTAGCGGTTTATTTAAATCTATCAGGTTAGTTTCCCCCCCCACATCTATTGTCATCAAATTATATTCATAGTGTTTTAATGCAGTCACGCACCTGTGGGCCAGTACGCTTAAAGTAATAAAGTAGGCCTATTCAGTATTTTTCTCTTCAGGTTTTATGTACCATAGACACAAATTTCAAGCATTTAGGGGAACTTCGGAAGAAAACCAGCAATCCAGCAATTTACCTGCAATGACAGGGTGAACATGACGTTATTATTTTGATTCTAATCAGGATAAATCGCATTTGATGATTTAATAACTTCCTTCCTTTAAAAATCTCGAGCAAGTTTCAGTTGTTTTTGCCAGGCCTCACCGGAAGTTGAATCGGAGTTTTAACTGGAATGATACGAATTGTAATTTACTGGATTGCAGTTATAAGTTACTCAACAGAAGTAACTGCATTCTGGCAAATAAAATACTCTTTCAACCTGGTCTGTAAAATGAAATTAGCTCTATTTTCATTTGATATCAATAAACTAACGCCAAGCTGCAGGCCTATTGTCTATATGAAATAATAAAACTCATATATTGTATTAGTTTAACTTAATGGAATTCTGAAATTTCCAAATCCTGTGAGCCTCAATTCAATCTCTGATTATGAGAAAATGTCTGAATGTGTAATTTCTGTGAAATATGTTCTTGTACTGTGAACGGAAGGCAGCAACCTGGCTTCTCTCTTGGCATATGCAAAGTGTTTGACGTATATTAGCATATACCAGAACCCAAAATACATTCATAACTTTTTTTATTTTTAAATTGTATTTCTGTACACTAAAGTCAGTTTAGCTTTATGCTTGTTTGGTTTCGCCTGCCCCTCCCTCTATTACTCCCCCTCCTGGTCAGTACAGGAAGTACACCCACAGACTGCGGGAGGTGTTTGTGATAAAATGGTGAACTATAATCTGGAAATTATGTTTTATTTTGTCACTAGAACCAATTATATTTTTCAAACCGTATTCTTTAGCAACTTTATGATGCATTTCCATACGAGTTTGTCACATTTGTTCTCAATCTCCATTCTTCCTCAAAACAATGGCACATTCCCGTGAATCTTATGAGCCACAGAACAACTGTTAAGCCTGTTTTTAAACATGTGCAGTCCTTCTGTGTTGAATTCAGAAAAGAGTGTTGTGTGTCTTGTCATATTTCTTCATTTGCATGTTATTTGCTTGTGAATGAATTGCATATGTCCGGGTGAGTTTGTGTTTGCCGCCCCCTTATGGTTGAATAGGCAAACTGCTCCACTGATCCGGCATCAGCTGGGCTGAGCTTACTCCAGCTGTCTCTGGGCACTGCTCCCAGTCTATTTAAAACAAGAAGAGGAGGGTGAATATAATCAGGGCTCATCTTTGTTGTATATCAGATTAAGAGGAACCCTTCGTCTGTTCTATGGGGGTGGACAGTAATTTTGCTGTTTTGTTTGCTTGCAAGACAGCATGATATTTCAAAAGTATACAGACAATTGCAAATCTTTCTGCCGCAGAATGAACAAATTTGCGGTTCGGTGTTCAGCATCCTTATGCTGATTTCTTTTTACGCTTAAGCATTTAGAGTAAAAAGATTTGCGTGGCCTGTGGAAGTCTGAAAATAAATGATCTTATGTCTGAACGGCAATTAAATTTCATAAGAACGCAAAGGCCTCCTACCCCAGATTACCTGATAATAAAGAACATCAGGAAAGATCTGTGTAATGTAATTATGTATGTTTTACTGTAATTGTTGTGCTTGATAGCCTCGGAAAGAAGCTGCAGGCTCTTCGCTTTATTTGTGTTTAGATCATCTGGGACCTCTGTTCCTTTTAGGTATTATGCCACTTTGGCTGTGTGTGTGTGTGTGTGTGTCAAGTATGAGGGCCGTTTCCTGTCGACTCTGCCGCGTGTATTCTCTGTTCATTGTAATGCCTTTAATTAAAGTGATTTTATTCACAGGCACACAGCTGGCATCGGCGACTTTCCATTAGGCATCTGAGTGGCCGCCTCGCTGGTGGGAGGACCCGCACTGGGGCCGCTTCCTGGGGAACACAATACTAGTTTCATCTCCCCTCTGAGTTTGTTGTGTGTTTTGAATTTATTAATCATTGATTTTAATGCGTGCCTCTTGACAGTGGCAGCTACCCATGCATTAATTAATTCCTGAGATCCTCTTTTACAAAATGGCATTTAGAAACAATGCAGGGTCAGCCAGGGTTGCTTCTGACCTATAAAGAGATGTGCTGAATGCGAAATGTCAAAATTTGCTTTTATTTGTTCGTCGTTGTGGCGCTTCTTCGCAGATTTTATTGGCTCTTTTTTATGTTGATGGCATGGTGATATAAAGGCCTATTTTTGTAGCCTTTGAAATAGCTGTAAATAAAGTTCTTTATGATTCTGTTGCTCAGGCGTTTTGCTGGAAACGCTTCTTAAACTCACCTGCTTTGCATGTGCTGGCAAGCAGTCAATCGTCGAGCGAATTGTTGGTCTTAAGTTGTGAAGAAAGGTGCTTTGCCACTGACAATAGCTAGACAGTGTTTATCCGTTCAGGTCTTAAGGAAGTATGTTAAAAAATTGCCCTCGGTGAATTGTGTGGATTAAAAAGACAGATTAGATCTCAAAGGATGCATAAGGGAGCCGAATTTGAATTTGGAGCAGGATTTGAATGCATTCAAAGTCGCTTTATTTTTTTATTTATCGAAGAAGGGGGGAAAACACTTATTCATCCATTTAAATGAGTAAATAGTCTGTGTGCTTGAAAAGATAAAAGCTATGCTCATAATCCGTATTGACACTCAGAGATGCGGAAAGGAAGATGCCTAAGACCCATCCGCGCCCTGCCCCGCTGAAAGGGCCTGATCCTCATTCAGGAGGCAGACCTAATGCTAAAGATTTCCTGACAGATTTCTTTCACCGGATTGATCAGGACATGTTGCTAGTAAGCGAGCGTGCCCAGAGAGACGTTTAGGGGGGTGTTCGGTTAGCAGGTGCTTATCACTTTCCTCAAGGAGCTTCTACCAGCCACAGAGAGCCTGATTGTGTCTGACGTCGTTTGTTGTGCTTATGTGGCAGAACGGTTGGAGACGCTCACTCGGTTGTCCTGAAACGAAAGCCCTGCAGATGTCTTCTTCATTCTGGAGAACTTAGAGGGACAGTTTGGGCCAAAATTAAAATCCTGTCATCATTTACTCATCCTCATGTCGCTCCAAACCTGTATGACTCCCTTTCCTCCCAGGAAGAAGACATTTTGAAGAGCTATTTCAAGTTTTAGCTGTTTGTGCTCATTCCATGGAAATCAATGGGGTCCAAAACAACTCCACCGGACCCCATAGAAAGTATTATTCCCATAGGGATAAAAAAAAGAGGAAAAAGTCTCAGTTTAAGAGTTGTTGTTGTGAATCACAAACTTTGATTTAAAGCATAAAGGTATTTGAAAAGTCAGACAAAAAGACAAAGGTATATTTAACAGCTTTAATAATAGAAAGAACTACTATTCAAAGAAGTATTGTGAATGACAAAGTATAATTAAAAATAATAGCATAGGGAAACTGACTCTATGCAGTACTTCTTTGGTTCTTTTGGCATTATTTTTTTTCCTGCAGATTCATAATGTTGTTTTTTTCATCAGGAATTTAGCTTTTTCTTTTTTTAAATAATAACAAGGGCTGAGGGCTTCAACAAAGCATATGCCCTCAATGAGCACAGCAGGTCTGTCTTGAAAAGTTTATTATTAGTTATCATTCAACATCAGTTCTCCTATGGGGAATATGAATGTGTCTTTTAATTCCGGAACCTGACTATTGCGCTCAAAAGAAAGTAATACATGGAAACAAAATATCCCAACATATCTTTTTTAGTGTTCCATAGAAGAAAGAATGTCGTACAGACTTGGAACGATTCACTGTATGGTGATGAACTATACTTTTAGTAGCGTAAATGTGTGAAGGATTCTCTCAGGATTTCTTCAGTGTCTCACCGATTGATATCATCCCAGTCAGCCATTTTCACGGTGTGCCTGTCCTCACCATATTTCCCACTCTTGTGTGTTTAAGGACCCCCCTTAGCTCTGCTAGCCACAAAGCCTAAACGATGCTGCCCTTTCTTTTTTCCCTCCATCTCTAAAGAGGGAAGAACAGAGGCAGAGCAAGAGAGAGAAAGAGTGAGGCATCGATCAGTGCCGATCGTTACACGGCCCCGCACCCTGCCTCTCATTGTTTTTTATCTTGTCTCTCAAGCAGGGTGAACCCTTGTTGCCATGGCATCCCCCACACATTGGCGATGGCACTTCAACCCTTTAGCTTAATGATCTCTTGGCTGATAGCCTACTTGTCAGGCTGACTCGCTCTGTCAAGAAGCAAGGAGGGTATTTGAATCGCTAGCATAACCATAACATCTCCTTACAAGCTATTTCCACTTTACTTTCACAAAAGCGGGGCAGCTTTTTCCCCCTTCGCCCCAATCTCACACACGTATATTGGCCCACATTGATTTTTTTATTTCAGACTCCTTGTACTTCAGCATTGTACAAGTCTCCCGATGCTGAGTGAAATCTTATTTTACATGGAATGAAGCCAATTTCCATTCATTCGGTGTCTTTTTTGTTTTTTAGTCATTACTTTAAACCATCACAGCGCTAGCAGATGAGAGCTGAGTGAAGGATTACTGTTCATATAAATAGCTGGCATTGATTCGGCAAAAAGAGAGACTTCTCTGTCATTATGGAGACAGAAAATCCTAATTTAGAAATGTGAACAAAAACGCTGAGCGTTCAATTCAATTCAGTAATCCTCCATATTGCATGAAATCAGAGGTGTCGTGTTACAATGCGCAGTTTAAGTCAGTGTGGAGATTTAGACAAAAGGTAGCGCCTGGAGCTATATCATGATGTACTGAGCTAGAAAATGTGTTCTTAGTCAGTGTTTCATTTCATCTCATTCAATTTTTTTTTCATATTTGGAAGTTAGTACCCTCTCTGTTACCTTTTTATTGCGGTATATGTACAGATCTCATTTAAATGTATGTGGTTTAGGCCTTCAATATTGAATCAGAGACGCAGAACCTCGGATAGGCCCTCGTTAATTAACGTATTTTCCTTTTCTGTCTTGCTCACTGTTTCTTTCTCATTGTGTCTTTCAGGCGTGCCTAATCGTACATGACTTTGAGGAGACGATGTGCGCTACAATCCCAGCACGTCGTATTTGAATATGGACAGAAACAGATCAGACATTAGCCACTGCTATTGATCCTCAAATAGGGGCCGAGCTGTCTGTTTTGAACGCCGCTGCCCGGTCGATCCCATCTGACCTACTGTTCACAAGGTAAAAAAAAAAGAAAACAAAACGGGGAAGATTCTGCTCATAATTGGGTTGCGGCAGCAGTTGCTATTTTCATCGACATGAGAGGCTCATCATCTCCAATATCCAGTATCGCAAGATGGAGAGTTTAGCCTGCCTTGTTTTGCTTAACTGATGTTACACAAACCTTGATACTTCTCTTCGAGGATGTACAGGTGGCATGTTGTAGGTATATATTCTAGGGCAGTTTATGTCAACATACACTAGATTCAGTAGTTTGGAGTCAGTAAGATTTTTTTAAATGGTTTTGAAAAACATATATATTTGCCTAGTGGCGCTGGCTGATGGGTCCTTAACGCAAACTGATGATATTCTCAGCGTTAACTACTTGGCACAAGCTGATTGGTTCATGTCACATTTGCAGCTGATGAGCTTGCTGCTCACAACATTTAAATGGATGTTTAGCATTCACTATAGCGGTTTGCAAGCACGCTTTCAGAGTTCCTCTGAAACCCTTCACCTTCCCCAGCTCCACCTGTATAGATCTGCTATGGGTAATTTTATATATGATATTTGTGCAACGGATGCATATGTATTTCCAGTAGCAAGTTCCTGTACTTGCTCTGTAGCAGCAATAATCAACAGCAACCAGATGCATATTGAACATTCAAAACAAAAATTTGCCCTTGGCAAAATGTTATAAAATTAAAATAAGTTTGCATTGCTGGAAAAATACTGTAGGTTATCGTGTTAAACAGCATATAGCTTATTGAAAATATTTTCTGTTTCTCCATGCTTAACAAGTCTCCATCCATGTCAAGTGTAGGGCACCTGATTTCCTACCAGCTCTTGTTATTTATGTATGCATTTTAAATTTGTCCGAGCGAGAACAGTTTTTCAGATTTTAGTCCTTCGACTCTGATGCGATGTAAATATTAATGCCATGAAATATGCCTGCCGACAGCTTAGGTAAGGATTATTTAAAGTCAGCTCCAAATTTCCATTCGTATCCCTTTGGTAGGAATGCATGCACTTCTTGCAGGTCTGTGGGATTCCTCTGTTTTGGATCTTTTTGGACCATAGCAAACAAATACATAAAATGCTCATTTTAGTAGATCACAGAATAAACCCAGTGCGTTAAATGCCCTGATTTAATGCTACTGTTATGCAGGGTGCTCGAGACAGGGGCTGCACATCTTCTGTTTTGCTTTATTGCATTGGCCATGTGCAAGCATTGCATGTCCAGCAAGTTGCAACTCAAATTCTCTGCTCATCAAACCTTTTTATGCCCTCCACTGGTTAGTTGTGATTGTGACAAAGAACCACCCTGGTAAATGGTCTGTTTCTTATTTTGTACACCTCTGGCCTAGTTGAACACTTTCTCTTTAAAAACATTTTAGTTGTGTTCTAAATTACATGCACTTTTACTATGCACTATATACTCGACTACCTTGTATGAACTTTAGAAGGCTATTTTGTCATCCAGTGCTAGGCTGAATGAATGGGCAGGGAGTTCTTGCCCAGAACTGACCCATACTGCCAATCCAAACTGTATGCTAATTGTTAATCATCTTTAACTATGGTGGTCCTGACAGAATAGTGCACAAGTATGCAAATTGGGATGCACTGCTTTATTTGTCATTTCTTGTGAAGTGTGAAAATGGGGCAACATTGCTTCATCCAACTTCACTGCGTCCTTTTGAGCTCCTGTGATGTCCACAGCTGGTTATGAATAGTCTGTCAGGCAGAGTTGAATAAAGTCAATAAGGAATAACTTCTCCCATTACTATTTGAGGAGGTTAGATGATGGATGCCTTGCATTTACCACTAAGCGCTAGCTAAAGCACTTATAGCCACTTTTCAACCCCCAGACAAGGCAAAAGTAAGCTTGACTTTTTATCTGCTTTTATCCCAGTGCATACTTGCCGCCTTTAAAAAAAAAATCCGTTTTACTATTTTATCCTCCCATAATGTGATATATCGAGCCAAGCACTTCCTGCATATCATAAGGTATTGAAAGGTACAATTGAATTAGACTAAAGAGCTCTGAAGAATGGAGGGTACTCACATTCTCTTTTTTTGCTGTAAATTGACACTGAAATGGTCTGTCTCACGCCCTCTCAGATGGATAACTTGCATATTAACTGGCTTGAAGCAAATTGTGTCAAAATGGGGCAGAATGCAGTAAATGAGATATCTATCGCTTCAGATCGCATTTCCTCTCATCAGTGGCTTTCTTTATTTCCTCACTCCCGTTAATGGGAGTTTATGACGTCTGCTGATGACCTGACCTTGACTCCTTTTCCACAGCAAATGTACTTTGTTCCACAGAACTAGAGCACAGTTAGCATCCGCTAAATGAGGCGTGTAATTTGTGTTGCAAAACATCTAGTTTCTGACACCTGTGAACTAGTTAAATCAAGGGGCAAAAGCTTACGGTTCTCTCTTTTTTTTCTGACTTTGACGTTTTCCAGCTTATATTTTTCTGAGTCCTTAGACTTAATCGGGGCCTCTCGTCAGATTGAGACTGTCTGGGAATATCTAACGCTCCCAAAAAAGAAAAGCTTTGAATATACATATGATTAATAATTAATTCCATACTTTATTCCCCTTTGAAAGTTATTATGCAGAATAAATATTTCATTTGAGTACAAGTCTTACATGACAAGTGCGCTAAGACAAGGGATAGTAATGGCACGCAGTTTGACAAGTCTGTGTAGGATTGCGGTCTGAGAGTTGGCCTCCATTTCTAATAAATATAGCATTCAAGAGACGCCTCTATTTTTGGTCATTTCCTATGAATGAATTCCCTTTTCTGACTCCTTAAACATTAGTGGCACAGAGTGTTTTCAGATCAGTCGATCGCGACGGTTGTGTTATTAGCAAGCTTGAATCGGAGCGTCTCTCCCTCATGAATTGGTGAAGTTGTTCCAACTTTAGATGGCTTGATCTGCGATGATGCGGTTTTTGTGCTTGTAAATGTGACAAGGGTTCCTTCTGTTTGAACTGGCTTGTTGTATGTTGATATCTGTCTTACACCTCCTGATCCATCTGTCTTTCCTCCTCCTCTGCCTCTCTGTCTCCATCTTCTCTCTCTCTCTCTCTCTCTCTCTCTCTCCCCCATTTCCTGATGTGCCGCAGAGAGACACAATTATCCACTTCATTTGAGTCGCCGTGATAATGGTTGGCCCAGCCCTCTCGGGGAAATAGGTAACAGTAATTGTGAATGGTGTAATGAGTGTGGAATTGTGAGCGTGCTGGGTGACACCATTAGAATCGACCCGCTCCTGACCTCAACCCCAACAACAAGTGAGACCCCCCCCAGCCCTCAAAGCACAGCAACAGCACCGCAGCCATTTCGCTTCTCGGACAATTAATCCCAGCCTTCCTTCCATTTGTATTCCCACTGTTCCTCTTTTCTCACCTCCTCTCCACTATGAGTTTTGACACACTTAACTGGGCTTTTATCAAGTGCAATGCAATAAATCAGACAGGATGTGACTTTTCAAGGGTTCACTGACATGGAAAACATTTGAAATATCAGGGAATTTTGTAAGAATCCATGCTCTGAAAAAGTCATGAAAATGAAATGTTAACACTTTACAATACAATTTAACATTAACTAATGTATTAGAGTCGCAAGAGTATATTTGTGATAAAAAACACAGTAAAATTACAGTAAAATATTATTATTACAACAGTTATTTATTTATTTTTTTAAAATTTAATTTATTTTAATTTATTTTATTTATTCCTGTGATGGCAAAACTGAATTTTCAGCATCATTACTCCAGTCTTCAGTGTCACATGATGCTTCAGAAAGCATTCTAATATGCTGATTTGGTAGTCTACAAACATCCTCGCTAAGAAAAGTTATAAATTTTTCAGTTTTGATTTCAGTGAATTATAAATGATTTAACATTATTTTTAATAAACATGAATTAAAATGAACTGGATTAAAATATGCTGTGAAAAGTTGTTGTTCATTGCTAGTTCATGATACCTAAAGTGTTAACAATTGAACCTTAAAGCAATTGAAATCATTCTAATCTGATGTATTACCAGTTTATATTTTAAAATTATGAATATCATAATGAATTAAAAACAAACAAACCACTTAAATGTAAAATACGTAATTGACTAGAAATTGCTTTTTGTGAGTGCGTCTTTAATCATCTTTTTTATTTTTTTTTTTAAATCCAGTAATAAAGAATGATTAGCAAAGCAACGGAAAAGTCATTGGTCAAAAGGTGTGGGACCCTTGAAGACCGAAAAGAAACAAGAGGGCTGTGGGTGGCACAGGTTACAGGTTGTTACCTGTTGCCTCGTTGAAGCTGACAAAAAGAGGATGGTTCGTCTCCCTCCAGTCTCTATTTAATCCTGCTGTATGGTTTCTATTCACCTTTACCTTCCAAAAGCTTCTCCTGCTGCTTTCAGGTGCACGCTCCAGTGTGTAAGAGGACGCATGTTAGATTTCACCGTCGGAGTAGCTTGCGTGTTACCCAGAGGTTCTGACACCTGCAAGCAGACAGGTGAGCGGAGTGCAGTGCAGCGACGTGCCCCAATTATCCACCATGGCAATGCGTTAGTGAATGATCTGGCTGTAGAGAACGGTGGGGTGCTGAGGAACCGCAGGGGGCCTCCTGACCTGAGGTGCTATTAATCTGGGTGCAGAACAGCTGAGAAACAGCTCCACTTGTGTGTTTGATGAGCCGCTTATCGCGGAGCCCCGCTGCTTCTGAGTGCGGATGTGTTGGGCTCTCTTTTAAAAATGCTTTGTATTAATTAACCCCCTACCCATGGCTCTCCTGTTCAGGCTGATATCTGCTTGGGTTTTGTTCTTAATATACTAACCTGAGGTGAGCGTGCTTTTGCTCGAAGAGTAACCGTATAGAGTTACGGTTACTGTATTTGTGGAATATCTAAGTGCCTGGAAGATTTGAGGCTTTAACTAGTGAATGTGTTCCCAGCTCGAGTCAGTTTGTGTCAGTAGTTCCAGTTTCATTTTAGGATTATATAGTGCTCTTTCAGTGCATTTGACTTCTCAAATCCTTCAGTACTTGTACTTTTTACATCCAATTATCATTAAATTGCCATTAAAAGAACAGTGATTGGGGCTTGTCAGATGCCTAAACCATTCACATAATTTCATATTCCTTTTGCTCAGCAAAACAGCTTTTGCTTGTGTGTAATGCTTTTGTGAATCAGGGCCATTTTCTCAGCCTTAATTAAGGGCAGACAACAGGGCCTGTCTTGTAAAACTCAGCTGTACACTTAAACCAGCTGTCACAAAGCTGACATCAGTGTCTTAAATCCCCGGCGAGCAGGCCAGCGGTGACAGCGTTGTGGAAGAAATGTCCTTTGGTGGAAAGCATGATGTAGTCTTAAAGTAAAGCCGTGGCATCTTGTGGCAGCCACTAGCCTTTTCGTTTTTAATGAGAAGTCCATATCTGATTACGAGGACACAGATATCCGGGGAACTATTCAATGTCATGAATAGAAATACTATGAAACTGGAATTAATGTGTGACCTTTGTATAATAACATTTAATTTTGACTGTTTGAACGAAAGCTTAAAGGTGATCTGGACTGCCCTGCGAGGGCTAAGAGAGATTTTCACTATAAAATTGCTTTCAAAGAAAGGTGATGCTAAGTCCACCCATACCATTTTTTACATTTATTACCAGCCTTTATGCTATTTTTATTATAGATGAAATTGGAGAGAAAGAGAGAGGAAATGGGATTTTTTGAACAAGAACAAGACTTAAAGTTCTGTCGTCTGCACGAGCACCACAGCTCAGCGCCGGAACACATTCTCTTGCTGCTAAATTAGGTTTGTATGCATGCCGTTCAAAAGTTTGGTGTTGGTAAGATTTGTTTTATGTTTTAGGTAGAAGTCTCTTATGCTTACCAGGGTTGCGTTTATTTGATACAAAATACTGTAAAAAGTAGTATTGTGAAATATTACAATTTTAAATTGAAATATTATTGCAATATTCAAATGTAATTTATTCCTGATGGCAAAGCTGAAATTTCAGCTTCATTACTCCAGTCTTCAGTGTCACATGATCCTTCAGAAATCATTCTGATATGCTGATTGCTGCTCAAGAAACATTTCTTATTATTGTCAATGTTGAAAGCAGCTGTGCTGCTTAATATTGGATTATATTTGCATACCATCATACATTATAAATGTATTCCCTGTCACATTTGATTGTTTTAATGCATCGTTGGTGAATAAATAATGATTTCTTTAAAAAAAAAAATCTTACTGACCACAGACCTTTTTTTTTAACATTAATGAATTAGGATCTTGTGACTTAGTTGTATGAACTAAAAATACAACTTTTAGTTCATTTTAGTTGATTTAAAAAAAAGAAAAGAAAAAAAATCAGATAGATGTTTTTGATTATTAGTGTTTGCATTTCCTGGATATCCAACCAATGACCTTGTGTTGTCAACATAAAGTTGACTTACAGCAGCAGGGAAGAAAAAGAGAATAAAGGGTGAGAATTGAGGAGGAAAGAGTCAGAGGGAGGTGGAAACTAGGAGACAGAGATGGAAGGGGACTAAGAGGTAGACATCTGCTGTCCAGCTGAGCCACCCTCACATTTACTCACTCAAGTGCACACTCTCATTGTCACACTTTCCCAAGGGCCCCTGATATCTAGGTCTGGGGACAAGGAAAGTATATTTCAGTCACGCGCAAAGACAAGCAACAACTAGGCTCTTGCTCGAACACACACACATAATGAAACTTAATTACACTCGGTCACAACATCTTTTATCCACCTCTTTTTTTTTTTTAAGATGGCACAAGGTAACGTCCGAGTTCCTGCTTCCAGCCAGCAGATGGTGCTGTTGTCACTGCTTTTTCAGGCACCTGTGGGAAAGTCAGCTGAAATGCCAGCAAACCCTACAGGGGAGGGTTAAGGATTACTCCTAAAATCACACTCAAATGCCGTTAGCTGAGTAAAGAGAGCTTATTGTTTCCCTCAAAGTTTACATGTCAAGGTCATTAGTGAGTCGAGCTCATAGATTTTAGCTTGATGCCATCTTACACTAAGCTGCTCCGCACAATTCCCCAACCATATGTGTGTGTGATCGGGGGTGTGCGACATCATCTAAATAAATCATGCTAAATCATTGTATTCTCAACAGGCTGCCATTGCTTGCCAGCAGTTCTCTTCCTTTAGTTGCCTCAGCCGCGTTCAAACAGCGCTTTGCCTTCTAAAAACTACAGATGAACGAAACCCATCCTCATCTATGCGGCCCCTATTGAAACGAGGGTGCACGCACACAGACGCATGGCGTTTCTGTGGATTTAAATGCAGTCAGGCACATTATCAGGCTGTGCTCAGTCAAGCTCAAACATTCCATAACCTCAACCTTCTCCCTGACCCCTCCCTGCTTTTAACAACTGCCGACATAGTTTTGTGCTGTTATGTGATCATGCTCGGATGAAATCTGTCAAACAGCCCCCTGAGTTATTAGGCTGTCTACGTCTGACCTTTCCGCAATCAAAGATATATGACTTAAGGGCTCAGATTTGCCATGGCAACGGGTCCAATTTGCCGCCGTGAGAAAAGGTCTAATTGTTGCAGAAATTTAATGATCTAGCGCGACATCGGGGGCTGTGAGATTTTATGAACTGTTTACGCTATAATTTTCTTTTGTTAATGCATTCCCTGCTTAACCCTTCCGTTGCTGGCCGCCTGGAGCTGGAAAGGGGGGTGTTCGGAGCGGGAAAGGAAAGGATGCTGTGTATTAGGAGGGGAGCTCTGTGCATGTTTGTATGCATTCATGTACTTCAACCTGTTTGCAGCTCTTGCATTTGGAAGGTGGAAGTAGGGCAGCTCCGTTTCCATGAAAAAGCTCAGTATTATCACCGCACCAATGTAGACATCAGTAATATATTCTACAAGGTCAAAGACAACTGAAATTAAAATGTCTAATCAGTTAATTTGTTTTATTGCGAGGGACTGGTGTGTGATTGGACACAAGCGAGGCGGACGAGAGCGGGTGAGAGATAGATGGAGGGTGTGCAGATGCTTAGATATGCACACTGATATTTTGACTGCTCTTGATGTGGGGAAGTATGGCTGTGTTATTCTGTCATTGAATGTTGATGAACCTCTGACTCCCCTCTCTCTGTCTGTCTTTTTTGTTTTCCGCCCTTTCCCGCCTTCTTTTTTTTTTCAATCTGTGTTACATTCATACAAGACTGATTTTATTAGTTTGCTGAAATAGACTTATATTTTATATCTCATTAAATATTCAAAATAAATTCAGCATATTTGATACGTTCATACATATTCAGCTTCAGTAACAAGGATCAGAATATTTTGATTGAGCCTATACAGCGAAGAATATTTTGAATTTTCTTTTTGCGTTCCATTCGGAGGAACGAGTTGAATTACAATTGATCTCATTGTTTTCTTATTGCTCTTTAGATTTTTGCTGGGCTGCCAGCACCATTCTGTCATGAAATATTTTAGTTAGATGAAGCCTTCGGATTCGTTATTGTACTTTATAGGTTGAAGTATTTTGTGTATTGTTTCAGTGAATTTAGACTTGACTTTTTTATATCTTTCCAGTCAGTTTCATCCGATATAATGTGAAATGGTGTTTAGGCAGGTAAGACTTTTATAGATATTTATTTGTCTTGGAACATAATACCATCCATTTTTAAGAAATGGTATTAAGGAGAGAGCTTTTGTTCTGTATTCTTTGACTATTTAATTGCATGGTGTGGGTGAATGTGACCTCTATTAGGTCCAGTAAAGAGGAACGGACCTCTTCTGTTTGTTTTACTTTAATTCTCGGTAGAAGAGGACTGGCCTTGATTTATTAGCGCTCAGTGTCAAATGACCATGATGAAGTACATTTCCATTTTAAAAGACTTCAGCACTCAATCTGGAAAAGTTACGATGGAAACAAACAACATGATTAGTCAGTGAAGGAGAGAGGGGCGCTATATTGAGATCTGAGGAAGAAAGAGCAATGACCATGTATTAATGGAAGGGACTGTCATGTTTCATATTTTTTCCATTTACTGTCTGTATACAATATGCAAATTATTTCATTAGAATCAGAATAAAAAAAGACCTCCAGACTAAACTTGCAGGCCTTTAATCAAAAGAAATGTTTTTTTATATTATATTATTTAAAGTTTGGGGTCAGTAAGATGTTTTTTTAATTTAATACTTTTATTTAGCAAGCATGCATTAAAGTGATCAAAGGTGACAGTGAAGCTTTTTTACATTGTCAAATAAATGCTGCTATTCATCGGAAAAATCCTGAAAAAATGTATCACAGTTTCCACAAAAACATTAAGCAACACAACTGTTTTCAGCTTAATAGATATAGATAGATAATAGTAGTTTTTGTTTGTGCACCAGATCAGCATATTAATGATTTCTGAAGGATCATGTGATACTGAAGACAGCTGAAAATTCTGCTTTGCCATCACAGGAATAAATTGCATGTTATAATACTAAAATACTAGGGCAAAAAAACCCTCATGTCATGGTTCGATACATATCACGATATTGAACTCATGATACGATATTATTGCGATACTTACAGACAGTAAAAAGTTAACAAAAATTAACTGTTAATTAAAATGCTATAATTGGTATTGCATTGGGGTGGAAATGAATAGGCTTGAACTTGGTGCTGGTAACCAGAATGAAAATGTTCATGATTCTGAAGCTGAAAATACAGAAAAATATGAATATGCTTGAACTCTGTCGCTGACTAGATATATTTAAAATAACGTAGGCCACTTTTTATTGGTAACACAAGAAATTTGGCATTATCATATTTCCTCCATTGCATTATTATACATTACTTTCAACTTTATATATAGTAGTTCGATATAGTACTGACACTGAAACTCTGTAAACTTGAATTTTTTCTCACACAGTAATTTTCACCTGAACTGTACACAATACATTGTCACTGTCCATGATACATCTTGTTGCATTTTTGTTTTGCGATACAAAATATTGTGACATGATATATTGTTACACCCCTAAAAATACTTCTTTTACAATATTACTGTTTTTCTGTGTTTCATTGTTATTTAATATATAATAGTTGTTCAAACTCAAAAAAAGTAATACTAACCCCAAACCTTTGAACGGTAGTTTATATTATATGTTGAAACCGAGCTGTAAAGTTTGACTAGTGCATCATTGTATGACCAGCTGATGGTGGTTAAAAAGACTTTTTGCTTAAAGATTTTCTCTTTGTTTTTTTCCTAGTTTTACCTTTCAAGTTTACATCAGCCTACACAAACTTGTCATTGTGAAGCATGCAAGGTGAGGAGGTGTGTGTGTGTGAGTGTGTGTGCACCGGCTGCTCTCCAGCACAGTGATGAAGTGATTTTTAAATGAAAATACACCTGTCTTTAGGACAAATACGTGGCACTAATTACTTGTCTAACCTAAATCTCCTACTGCCAGATGTTGCTAAAATACAGAGAGACAGAGACAAATTGTGCGCCACTCTTTCAGCCAGTGCACAAATATAGACGTTTAAATCATTTTTTCCTTGACCCTGTTTGAGAGGCATTCAATGTGAGCACTAAGTCAAGGCTGAGACTAATTGTAACGGTATGGTAGGTATCGCCTAATCTTGTCTCTCTCCAGTCTGTCCCTGACATAAGAGGGATTATACTCTTATCTACCCCCCTCCTTGTGTTCCCCTACTCTCCAATTCACATTTCTATTTCAGTTACGTCCTTTTCACCTCTCCTTACCCGTCCTGCCCTCCTCTCCATCGCTCCACCTCTCCACGCAGTCAATGACTTATACAAAGTGCTGAAGAATTTCGAGGCATGCGTTAGATTCACAGAGACCCTCGAAAAACTAGCAAGGTGTCAGTTACAGTAACCTGGTAAGAGCCGGCCAGGAAGATGAAGACGAATCTTTCCCGTGACTGCTCACTACCAACAAAAGGGCCGGATGGAGAAATCAACCCCGAGCTCTCACTCTCATCTTCTCTTCCTTTCAGTACCTCTTTCCCATTTCCTAACTGTCTATATTTGAATTCTGTATGAGGGGGAAATTACGTTCGGTCACCACAAACAGCCTGCCTCTCCTTTACTTTAAAAGACAGGATAATGAGAGAGAATATCTATTTGCTCAGTGTAATGTGTGTGTTCACACTGATGTTAAGAGACTGGCGCGAAAGGGATAGGACGTGGTCTTATATGCATTCCGCAAGACTCGACTGTTTGTAATGAGCTGTGTGGAATATTTCCTTCTTTGTTTTTTTTTGTTTTTGAAAAGCAATTCTCATTTAGCACAAGAACACTGAAAACTGTGTCATATTGTTGTGCTCGTGGAGCAAGTTGAGTTTTAAGTGCTTTGCTCAAGGCGCAACAAACATCACTCAGATGAATAGCGGGACATTAGAGCCTGGAGCCCTTCGATTTTAAATCAAAATACAAAATCGGAATTTAAAGCAACCTTGTTTTTATTCTAGATGTGGAGCTGTTACCTGGTGATTCGGTGGCACCCTGGCTCATGAGAAAGCTTGGACTGAGTAACATAAATTCGGCAGTTTTCCTTAGAAGTCTAATACTTGTAAAATATGTGGTCTAATTTGATAGTGCATTTATGTGTTCAGCATTATCTACCAATCAGATTATAGTACTGACAGCTCTGTTTCACACTTTTTTCTTTTTAGAATTTTCTTTTTATTTGTTATATGAATTATATATATAATTAAGGATAATCCAAGCCACTAAATCTTGTGGATTTCCCCCCCACAAGTGATTCTGAGAAATGAAAGTGTGCAGGTTCTGTGCTGAGTCTTTTTGAGTTTTTAATCATTTTTTAGTTTATTTTATAATAAACTGGATTTTCCATGGAAGCTGAATTCCACGTTTTCCCTCACAAAACATGGACGTGTACGGATTCTGTGTGGGCCTACTTAAGTAAAGAGTCTCAAATGGTCTCAGTGGTCTCAAATGCTGAATTGCCTGAAATACTCTGATTTTGGATGTACAGTGCTAAAAATACATCTTCTCTTTAAACCCTTACAATTACCCTAGATATTTTTTGAAGAAGTTATAGGTTTATGGAGTTATTTGAAGAACAATTCACAAAGTGTACCTCTAGGGAGAAGTTGTCTTTCTACTGTCTTTAATGTCATCTGTCTGTCTCATTTCCTATTATCAGCTTATGCTCAGAATGATGATTTCAGACGGACCACCAGTTGTCTGCCCTTAATGGCAGACCATCTTCATTTGACATGTCTCCCACGCCTCCCTGTGAAAAATCAATCAATCATTCTAATTATTTGTGCAAATGTACTAATTAGTTATCAGGTGCCCCCTCCACTTGCCTTCCCAGCATCTTCTGTATTCAAAATAAGCTTCAGCACATGGGAATGGTACAGACCATCGGCAAATATTTACTATTCCCATCTCATTACGTCTGGAGTGGCCACATGTGCTAAAAAGCTGACCATGAATATTTTAAAAAGCCCCTTGCATGCTCTAAAATTTACCTTGACCTTTTCGGTCTGGTTTGACCACACCAGAGAAGCACTGGGGGGTCCGTACTGTCCACTGCATCCATGCATGTGCCTTCATGAGTCCGGATGTTGTGCTTTGGGCTTTTGTTCGGCTGCATGAATTCAAACAGATAGAAACACACGCATATAGAATTTATTTTCTCTTCACTCTAGTTCTCTGAGATTTGCTTGTTAAAGACAACTGATGTATTTCAGCTTTAGTGTGTCCAGGGGGAAATGCTGACCATTTTTATTTCTCGAGCTCAGTGATTAGCAAGTTGGTATTTGTCAATACCATGGTTATGAATGATTGGAACGAACCTGAATTGGGGCTATAATCTTTTTTTTTCGCCGTGCTTTGATATTGCTAGTCTGCATTTTTGTTAAGAAAGAAAGTGATTAATCAATAATTAATTTGAAACTTTGGCATTGACAGAGGCAATACGATGAAATATTTTCCATAAATCTGCTGTTTATTGCAGGTGCAATTGAGCAACGCTCAGCTGAACCTCGGCACTCATGTAAAGTATAGTTTGCGACATGCTTTCCATGCCTAGCAAAAACCTGCTGTCTTTGAAATGTGAGACACATTGTAGTTTATAACCGAATGTCAGGAAACTCCTCAGAGTTCACTTCTTAATTGTGCCCAGGAGTTAATCTCCTTGTAAAGGAGACAGAGGAGAGAGTAGCTTCGGCGTGCTCCTGACGGCTGGATAGGGCTGGTTAGAGGTCTCTCGGTCCTTGTTGTCTATCTAGTGCTCTGATAAAGCAGCTCTCCTCGCTGCATCTGTTCCTGACCTTAATGACACATGAATATATATCATTGATGGCTGTGTGGTGGTTTGGATGCTAAATTATCATTTGAAATTGACATTTTTTAAAGGATTAGTTCACTGCGGAATTAAAATTTCCTGATAATTTATTCACCCCCATGTCATGCAAGATATTCATGTCTTTCTTTCTTCTGTTGAAAAGAAATTAAGAATTTTGAGGAAAACATTCCAGGATTTTTCTCCCTGTCGTGGACTTCATTGTTGTACAACAGGTTGAATCATCACAGAGCTAGTGCAAGACCCTTTCTTTTTTCACTAGACAAGACACTTATTCCTCTGCTGGGATCGTGTAGAGGAGCCCTTTGAAG
This sequence comes from Zacco platypus, assembly GCA_038088235.1. NCBI lineage: Eukaryota > Metazoa > Chordata > Actinopteri > Cypriniformes > Xenocyprididae > Zacco > Zacco platypus. Next base: position 29,533,071 of record CM076085.1, read on the forward strand.
CTGCACTGAAATGGCAATTTGGACCTTCAACCCGTTGTACCCCAGTGAAGTCCACTATATGGCGAAAAATCCTGGAATGTTTTCCTCAAAAACCTTAATTTCTTTTTGACTGAGGAAAGGAAGACATAAAATCTTGGATGTCATGGTTATGAGGTTATGATTATGAGTAAATTTTAATTCTAAATCTTTTAAAAAAATCTTTAGTGATTTTTTGCTTTAAGACATAGGAGAGTGGAGAAATGACAGGAAAGCACTGATGTCTGCTCAGTAAGAAATTGTTTATGCCTTTTAAATTCCAATTCAGTTCCTATATTTGAATTAATATAGCAAATAGGATGCAGAATTACAATTTGAATTTGAATGCAAGCATGCATAATTAAAATAAATAAAAAAAAACCTGTAATATTTAACTAGAAAAGCAAAGCTTGTCAACACAAACTTGAATATTGAATATTGAAACCTGAATATTGTAGCCACGTTTGAAAGTTCAAAAGTTGTAGGCCTTTCGATAGATAGATAGACAGATGGACAGACAGATAGATAGATAGATGTTTAAAGTTGGGTTTAATGTCTGGATCATTTAAAGGCAATGCCGTGTCAAAGCCAAGCTTTGATCCCTGCGCCAGCTCTTCTTTTCCCAGCAGTATTCACCCCAGCCCTTCCTGCTGTATTGTTCAGGTGTACCTCTAAAGATATTTTTTTAACTTCATTGTTAAGAAATCACCACTCAATGGACATTTTTCCCCCTTTCCACAATGGATAGTTTGCTTTGTCCTTTTACCCGGAAATGTTGGAGTTGTTATTTTAAACCTGGAAGTCTTGCTTTATAGTGAGACATGACTTGAAAAGACACAACATCCTCTTCCTTAGGAGAGAAAGGTGGTGACCCCCAATGTCTGGTAGTAGCTTCTCGAACAGCTGGGTTTGTTTTTGGGTGTTTGAAGAGCGTGTGTGTACACCAGTCTGGAGTCCAGGCTTGACAGTAGCATTGATCAGGAGGAGGAGAAGGACCAAACACAGAACGATTTAAGGGAGGGAAGGAGATGAGAAGGGGAAGGAGTAAAGCAGCTGTGCTGGGGCCATATGCCAGCCCCTCAGAAGAAGGTAAGGTCTGTCCCTTCACATATCCCTGGCTGAACATCAGAAGGTGGTCACTGGCCATGCCACACACCCGACCAGTCAGTTTGATTTAATGAGAGGAGCTTGGGATGCCACCGTCTGGCCAGAGAAGAAAAAAGGGAAGAAAGAACAAGAAAAAAAAAACTGCAGAAGAGTGTCCACATGCCCAAGTGATCCAGCTGCCCAGTGGACTGACAGATAAATGTAAAATCACCCATAACCCCAGAAAAGGTCAGAGTAGAGAAAGAGAAATCGATTTCTCACCTTGTTGGATTTACACATCTTTGTAAAACATATGCAAGATACGGAAAAGAGACGGAATAAAGAAGACTGCTAATGATGACGAGAGTGAGAATGGCTGTGGTGTCTGGCACAGGAAACTGCGCGTGTGGCAAGGTTTTAATGATGCATCTGCTCATGTCAAATGATTCTGGACACATGGCAAACCCTTGACTGCTGGAAGCTTTGATGTCATCACACACATATACACAAATGCATGCTGGCACACTCTTTTTTCACATAGACACACACATGCTCTAACGCGCACACGCATGCTCAGCTGTGTACCGGGCACTGGTTCACTTTGGCCCCCTCTGGTGCTGCGGTGGCTGATTTTAATGTCCCTGCCTAATGATCTGGCAGCCCTCGAAAGGTAAATGATAATTTGCCTTAAGTGGAGCCTTTAGGCAGAAATGCAGTGTAGTACTTTTTCCTTTTTTGAGAAAATTTGGTCCTTTTTAAGATGGAATTATTGACGTGCCATGCACTGATTTCATTTCAAACACTTTATGTACAAGAAAGCATCCTAAACTATTCCCTCTTACTTCAGGAGTCTGACCAGATGATCTATCACAAAGGGAGGCAGCGGCGATTGAAGAACTTTCAACCGAAGAGGGACTGATGGAGACCACAGTAGTGGGGACTAAACAGTGATTTTAGACTTCTCCTCTGAAGAATTGCTGTGCACTGGCTTTTGAAACACATTTCACTGGAGGCTTCATACAGAGTATCTGGCGGTAATTAACTGGTGTTTCATCAGTCAAAATCACTGCTGCTCTCTGTTCAGCTGTCTTTAGAAGTAGAAAATAGTTTCCTGTATGACACTTTTAGCAGTTTTTCTTAATATACAACAATTTGAAACATTAGATGTCACTGATCACACTTTTTATAGATATCAGTGGATACTGCTTTTTCTTTAGGAATGCTAGCCTCAAACATTGAAAATGACACAGCACGTCACAATTTCCACAGGAGTTGCAATAGTTGCAGCAGCAGCAGGCTCTGATCCATTGCAACATCACAGGACAGAGATAAAAAAAAAAAAGTCTAGTTGGCTTGGAGCGGTCATGGGTTTGTCCCTGGGGGCTTGTAATTGGTTAGGGTGAAGGAGTGTTCAGGGCCTGCTTTTGTCTCACCGGTAATGGGAGATGAGATCTTAGGAGTTGGGCCTTTGGCAGTGGCCTATTGCCACCGATCTGTCAGAAGGTTGTAAGCACGTGGGTGCTCTCTTGCTTTCAAAGGATCTTCCGCCCTTTCTCCCTCTCTGTCCTCTCTGAGGGTATTAGAAGCAGCCAGATGCTCTAGTATCTGTCCTGAGGGGATGGAGGTTAACCGCTGGCTCGAGTGTTTTTCGCCAAAGGCGCGAGAACGGGAGGTATCCTTTCTCCGCTCAGCTCCGTCGCACCGTGTCTCTCGTGCCTTTCTATCACTTTCCTCATCTTTACATGGGCAAACAGTGTGCCGTTAAAGATCTCTTACTCTTTCCCTGGGTAATGACCAAATTCGCCACTTAAAAGATGATGTTTCTCCCTCTTTTCCCACCTTTTTATTTCTCTTAAGGTTTGGAGCTTTAAAGATAATGCAGCTTTTTAGTGATGATGGCGTAAAGTGAGTACGGAAATGTGATTCTGAGACATTAGGTGTTAATGCAGTGGTTTAGCTACAGCAAAGAATATTAGCCGTTTGATCTTTGAGTGATTCTTCGATAGGGGAGCCCCAGGTGATACGCCTTAGGAAATATCTGAAATGGTTAAGAGCACTCTCTTTACTGTAATGGAGTGAAAAGACTGGATATCGTATGTGCATCTCAAATCTAAAATTCCTCCTGGAGCACAGACTAACTGGAATGTAACATTAACTCGTAGCTTGCACTCAAGTAGGCTTGACTGGTAAAGGCATTTTCAGTTGGGAAAACAGGTCTTGTAGCCCAGGCGCCATGGTGTTTGTCTGGATGCAGAGTGGACTATCCCTCATATTGTCTCTTTTACCTTCCTTGGTTCTTGATGCACTTTTTCTTTCAGATCTCAGTGGGCTTGTGCCCATCTGCTTGCCTGCTAACTCATCCTAACTTTCATCTGCATGTCCTGATCAAAGCTCATTAACACTTCTGAGTGAGGGCGAGTCGTCACTCTAAAGCCAACCCTGAGCGGTCTCTCAAGATCATGTGGACACTGGGTACTCTCATGGCCTGTGATTCTGACTCTTTGTTTCCAGACTTTGACTAATAGCAGTAAAGAGGGCCACTTCTTTGAAATGTTGTTTTTCTTTCTTCGGCGGCAATCTTTGATTCCTCGGGCAAACCATCCCACTAGTGCACAGCTGCTTGCTTGGCTTGTTGTTCTTGGCACAGCTCTGGTGTTAGCACGCCCGCTACCGGCTTTGTGTAGCACACTCTGAGGCCCTGGCACTTCAAAAAACCTCAACAAGCAGCCGCCGAACCACCATTTTAAAACCAGGACACTTGACTGGAGCAAGCAAGAGAAGGGATAAATGTAGCTGGGTGTTGTGCAGAACTGGGTGTCCTCTTTCTAAGAGCACAAAGACCCCAAGGTTACCTGGAGGAGCCACTGATCCTGTTCCAGGATCTGAATTCCTGTTTCATGCCATTCCATTCCTCAACACTTCATGTCTGCCAGGTGCGGTTTGCCTGACCTTGGCAGTTTATTGAGATTATATGTTTACCAGCTCCTCTTGATAAATGCTGTCTTGTCTCCTCTTCCCTATCTCTCACATTCCCACAACAATGCTGCATTATTCCCCAGCCGTGCATCTCTCCTTCACTGGATTACCCTGAGGATGGATACGCCAGAAGTGGAGTAAGCTAATAGCTTTGAGTAACACACAGCCAATGGATGTGTGTGTGTTTGTGTAGTGCATGAGGGAGTGAGAGAACATGTTTGTGCTCGGCCCAACAGATGTCAGTCATGTGTTTTTGAAGGGATCTCAGTGAGAGTTCACACAGTATGGCAAGATTGTTGATTAATTTGCTGCTGCAGAAGTTTTCAGTTTGGAAAAGGTTTTGGCAGAGGCTAGTCATAGCTTAAGTGCTATTGAATTGCGTTTTTTTTTATTGATTAGGAGTGCGTTGTCTGTGTTGTTTTCGAGTTTCTGCATTAATTCTTTATTATTAAATGAAGTTAAACAGTGAACATGTTCAGCAAGCTGTGAGAATTTTGTGAGTTTAGCAGTGTCTGTGTTTTGTGAGGTGCTGTCGATTTTAACATTACATCATGTCTTTTCTTCCTGTTAAGTGTAGATCGGTCAATACGGTTAAAAAAGCTGAGCTGACACCTAAATGCTTTAGAATTGATATTTGGATTTGGCTTCCTGTCTTAAGCTTTTCTGCTCTGAACCAAATTTGAATTTAATGTTTTTGCTTCTTTGTTCCTGACACTCAGATAACTCAGCTGGAGATATTAGACAAACATGATGTACTTCATGATGTTTTTCCTCATCTCTGTGTTCGAGTCACCTGTGTGTACGAGTGGCAGTGTTTAGCTGCGTTCTGCCCCTGTGCTGTGATATTGTTGCTGGCAAATATGTGATGTGGGGGGTGGGAGTTAGATTTTGTGTGTGTTTGTGTTTGTGTGTGTGTGTGTGTGTATACGTTGGCGAGGACAGGGGAGAGGGGCACGGTTACCACGGAAATGGATGTGTTGGCCTCATCAGAGGGCTCCCAGCTGGTGTGGGTTCGGAAGCTCGTCTTGGCAAGCGCACGGTCAGGGGGGAGTTTGCATCTGTGCAGCCTTGGCGCTCAGCTGGAGGGGGTTGGGGAGGTTTGGGGCTTCTTCCCCCCCACACGTCAGGTTTTAAAGGGGACCCACCCACTGCCACCACACAATCCCACTGGTCTTTACACTGGGAGCAAAAATCTATGGAGTTGTCCACTGCTGCTCTTAGCGGTGTCAGTGTGCCTCTTTTGTCTTCCTTTGTCTTCTCGAGGATGTACCATCCACATACTTTTTCTCTCCTTCTTTCCCTTCCTCACTCTTACTTCTTGTGTCCTCATTTCTTACACCTTTCTTACTCTATTCTGTTTTCATCAGCAGATGGAATTTGTGTCCCACAAATTCTTTCTCTTAACTGGCTTTATATATTTAATTTGTCCTTAATATATAGTAATGCCTAGGTCCATGTGCTTCCTATTTAAAGGAATTTAAACATATCCTCCCTTTGCCTTCTTGTGTGACTTGCAGACTTTGGCCTACAGAGTTTTAAAGTTTCTCTCTTTAACTGTACATCTTTCAGTACATCTAGAAACAACAGTCACTCTACAGGTGTTTAGAGAGTTGACCTGTTGACCTGTACTTGCCCTCTTGGAGTGAGTTGTGCATTTGAGTAAGGCTTGTGTAAACATGCTCAGAGTTGTTGAGACATGTGACCTCTGACCTCTCAACGGGGAAGAGTGTATGAGCTGGTGCAAAGGTCACGGATCTAATTATCATGTGTTTTCCCTTTGTTCTCCCATGTAAAATTCATTTCCTCTGCTGCTTTGATATTTGGAAGATATTTAGTAATGACAATGCTTTTTTTTTAAACTTTCATGAATTTAGTTGACATTAGCTGTATTGTGCCAGTTGCTATTGTTTAATAATAATAATAATAATAATAATAGCAGTCTATCAATCATTTCACATTTCCCATTAAAATTTATTGCATGTTGTGATTAATTCAGTGAATTAATTGGTGCAATGATCTGCGTGTCCTCATTTAGAAACGTTTCTGGGTTAACATATTTTGTTGATCCTGAAACAATGTTCTTATAAAATATCAAATAAAATGTAATCCTAACCATATCCCTACCCCTAAACCGAACTCTAACCATAAGTTATCCCTAAAATCAGAGCAAAATGATTGGTGAATAACAACAATCTAGAAGCACCTAACCCTAGTTGTGAGCCTAAACTTGACATAAACTGTAAACCTGTTCCTCTAATCTGATTGGCCAATTGGAATGTTGTTCCAAGATCAACAAAGATGTTGATCTGGAACATGTTCTACTTGGTGAAATCAGGTTCTGCTAATGGGCTGCCTATATCAAATGTATAATATCTTTCTGTGGTAGACGTCTATTAAAAAAGAAAGTTATATTTTATTTTGATAGTCCACTTTAGACATTCTACCAACTAAAAGTAACTTTGCAACTAGGGCTGTGTATTGGCAAAAAAGTCATGATACTATATGTATCCTCATACAGAGTCCACAATATGATATATATCACGACATGAGTCTGTGCTAAATTTCACCTCAGCAGAATTTAGTATAACAGCTGTTTATTAAACACTGCATATTATAGAGCCATTGCTAACTATAGCCAGAGCAGACAGTTGCTCTCTGTATTATGAAGGTCCTCTGTAGCACTGTATAACAATGTAGGTAATTGCGTAGGTTTCATGTTAACATTGGGCACTCCCCACCAGGTAGAATGTTCTGATGGTTGTTTTTTATGCATATAAATAATATTGTACTCATTCTAATACATTTATACATTATATAGTATATTGTATTGTAATATATTAATAAACCTTCTTTACGTCACTGGTAGGTTATCATTGCTCAAATTAACACACTCTCTACATTTAAGAAAAAAAATTAGAAGGCATTTTAAAGTAAAGAGCTTTCTTCACTGTAGCTCACGGACACATTCAGCAACACGGAAAGTCAACGCTGCCCTGCTATTTTTATTATTAAAATATGTTCACCACTGAAGAGCTGCATTATGCTCTCCAGCTATGTTCTTCTGTGGGCCAGATTAAACCTTGTTCTAGCTCAGATATACTGCTCTATTCATTTCAGCACATTTCTACTCCTTTTAAAATGCTAGGGATCACTTGCTGCAGACTTGATACAGAAGTTGCTGTATCGATATTCGTATTGATAAGTGGTTTGTGACTATACATCGCCGTATTGATGTATTGAACACAGCATTTGCAACTACATGTCAACTAACTCTCATTAGAGTATTTGTAGACTGTAGTAAACTGTTGGATTAGGGTTAGGTGTTTGGGTTAGTAGAATAAGATGACATATAGTCGCAAAATTCAGTAGGTCTGCTGAGAGACCATCAAAATAAAGTGTTAGCAGATATTAAGCAAACAATCTAGTTGACATGCAGTTGCAAAGATACTTATTAGAATGTTTCAAGTGGAAAGTGTTACCTAAAAATACTTCTCTAGATCTCAAGAGAAACATGAAGGTGAAAATTCATTATGTAATTTCCATATGGGTCAAGGAGCGTGATCAATTGACCCTTCGCAAACAGTTTGATTGACAGGCGATCAAACCAATGATAACACCGAATCCGCCATCTTATCCCACAAAGCCGTCAGGGAGTAGCCTATAGTAGATTAACGTTGTTTAACTTGAAAAATTGTGCGTACTCACGTCTTTCCCCGGTTGAAACAACATTCCTTCTAATGTATATTCATGTTTATTTTATGCTATGAATGAACTAGTATGAAGAGATGATCGGTTCGTGAGCCGTTTGAAGGATCTGTCACGACACATTAAGGAGCCACTGTACGGTATTTAGTGTTTAAACTGCTTTAAAAAATAACAATATTTTAAATATGAAACACTTTCATACGTTGTCAGTGTCCTCTTTGCTCCGTGATATATTTTTCACTGCGGGAGAACATGATGTGTGGTGTGAGAGAGCAAGGGTTGTCGGGCGTTGCGGCAGGGGGCGGGTTTTGTGAAGGGTCAATTGTTTCTGTTATTTTCTTCATAATTAATCTCAGTGAATTAATGTACATTTGACAGCTGTATTTACTACACATTTTTGCATTAATACTTTTGGCATCAACTTCCTCCCTTCCATTTTTTCCATTGTTTTTGTGTGGTCTAAAAAGAGAAATTTGCAGTCTCACACACCTAATGAGAAATAGCTGACCATTGCATTCATGAACCTGTCTGTCGGTCCACAGTCATGTTGTTCTGGTTCCAGTGGTGCTGCCTGACTGCCAGTCTGACAGGCTTTGCATCTTTCTCATACAGTGACACTGGAGGGGACAAGGGCAGCTTTTGTTCATTTTCTGCTTGCCCGCATCTGCCTGCAATAGACAAGACCACTTCTGTGTCCCGGCATCTGCTGGCTTTGATATGGCGTTCAGATTCAGTTCAGTCTAGAGCAAAATAAGACGGGCAAGGGTCACGCAGGCCACATCTCTTTTAATGCGATGGTTTAAATGAGAGTTTTTCTCACTTGAGAGAAAGATGCTACATACATGGTACTTGGGTTTTGGGTTGTTCAAATATTTTTTTTTTCATTGTTTTTTAATTTGTAGTTATTAAATGTCCAGAGTGACTCAAGTTTGAATTGTAATTTCACGATACCGGTGATCTTTTCTCCATATCATTTCCTGTGTCCTCTTTGACGTCTCTTTCTAGAAAATGGCAAAAAAGCAAAGCAGTTTACTGCTTACATGTGGAATAGTGGTTCCTTAGTGCTTCAAGTATTGATAAGTACTGATATATGCTGTTTTTTCTCATCTCCTCTAGTCCTCCCTGCAGTGAGCAGTGTCTCACACACGTTGACCTTTGACAGGTTTCCTTTGCTCACAGTGCTTTCAGCGACTTGCAGAAGCTCAGTACATTAAAGGCCGCTGCTGCCTCAGAAACACTGTGTGATAGTTCAATAAAGAGCAGGAAAAGGCAAGAGCATTTATCAGTCAGCCACACTGACTCAAATGCTCCACGGCTGCATGTGTTCATCTTGTCCTCTTATCTCCTCTTTCATTTACCTCCTGTTTCATACTTACGTTTGTGCTTCCTTTGTCACTTTTCTTTCTTTCTTTAATTTCCACATTCCTGTCTTTACTTCTTTCTTTCATTCTTTTGTTCTCTCCTTTAAATTTTCCCTTACATGTATGTTTTTTCCAATGAGCCTTTGTTGTTTATATGTGAAGCTGATGATCAGAGAGGTTTTGTATTTAACTTATTAGTGTTCAGGTGTGTAAATGTTATTTTGTTTTTAATTGAACATGTTTTTGATGTTTTGTTTTGTGAAAAATATAAATATATATATGTTTTTACTTTTAAAAAAATATAGGTCTCATGTTTTTATTGAATCATTAAAGAAGAACTAAAAGTCAATTCTCTCTCCCTCTCTCTTTTTTCTTTCAAAGAAATAAATGTAGGACTCTTCTTTCACACCCCTCTGCCCACCGTCGCCTGGGATTGCTGTCCTGGGGCATTATAACTTGTTTAGCAGCATGTTACTGCCCTGTTTTATGCATACCCCCTACCAGCATAACCAGTGCCTTGAATGGGATAGTGATGCCTGCTGAAATGCTGCAGATATAAAACAGTTACATATGAAGCAACCTAGTAATCTCCATTTGTGTTGAGTGATAATAAAACGAGACCCAAGCTCGATTCTCTCATATGTCAAATGCACAATTCATTTGATTTTCTTTTTTTTATTTTTTTTTTTATAGTTTTGAAATGCTCAGCTGTGTGGAAGCTTATTTGCATGCAATATGTCTGCATTTTTTTTCATCTTTCACTACCTTTTCAGACCTGTTTGGTCTATCTCTCCCCTCTCTCTCTCTCTCGCTCTCTCTCTCTTTCCACCTCTGAGCTGATCTAATGATTCATGGAGCTACATTGAGCTGCTTGTCGGAGATCAATCATCTTGGTCGGAGCGTTCTGCCGATTGTTTGAGTAGGGGGCCATTAGAGAGAACTGTTTGGAAGTGTTTTGTGAACCTAAGCTGCTTCAAAGGTCAGAGAATAAAAAAAAAACAGTCTTTCTGAAAAGTGCTGCTGTGTGTGTGTGTGTGTGTGAGAGAGAGAAAAAGAGAGAGAGGCCTTGTCAGCCTCGTTGTGACTCCGCTGCCCTTTGTTAGTATGAATGCTTAAACAGCTCGCCACGAGCTCAGAACCCAGGATAAATAATTTCCACTGTCTGTCATGCCGATCTGAAATATGCACGGCTACAGCTCGGGCGGAAAGATGAGACAAAAGGAGAGGAGAGGTGAGGTGAGCCGAAAAAGCTGGCATGGAGAGCGGGCGCACATAAGAAGGCTGTTTTATGTGGCTTGTCAATACCTACTAATGAGAATTTCCACTATGATTTGCATTGTACAGTCTGAATCTAACATATTGCTAACATGCCGTAAACTTCTGTGAACGAGAGCTCTTGAAAGTTTCAGAGTTACGTTTTCAGAAAGTTCTCAATGCTGTCATAATTTTTCCAACTTACTCTTGTTATGTAGGAGCAGCAGTTTCATTGTTTAAGATGTGAAAGTTTTGTTGCAGCGTAACTTTCCGTGCATTTTTATGCTCAAGAGTTGACTTTAAAGATCAAATGATCACACAGCCTGATGACCTTGCGATTGTGCAACTTGCGTTCATAGCAGAGCCACATTTGGCATTAAAGAGCAACGTGCACTTTTGGAGACAAGTGGAGGAAACTTGTACATGATTCACATGAAGTTAATGGGTGAAAATGAAACAAGACTCCTAACTGATTAAAAACAGTCAGATGTTTTTGTGATGCACAGAGCCACTTGTTCTCAATCTCTCTCTCTCTCTTTCCTTGAACAAAATAAGTGGTGTTTGTCAGCTCGGTACTCCATAAATTAAAAATAAATTAAATTTTTTTATTTTTTTTTTTTAAACTCTGCCTCTGTTGGTGCCAAACCTCAGCATCACATGTTTGATTGAAGAAGGCATGGCAGAGTAGACGTACCCCCACCCCTGAACTTGCAGTGCCCTGGTAAAAACCAAGGGGGCGGTGGCTGCAGGAAATGTTTACATGTGATAGCTGGTTTAAGACCCAGCAGTTTGCCAGTAATTGGGTAAGCTGGCACAGCGGTGAAGACCTTTTGTTGCACATTCGTCTTGAATCAAAACCACTTTTCCACACCACAAAAGGGGAGCTGAATTAAAATCAGCTGTATTTGGTTGATTTAAGACAGTTTCTATTTCATGGAACCGCATTTAAGGCAGCTGTAGCCTCACCATCGTGCGTCTGCTTGCCAGGCATCTCCACGCTGTCCAAGTCCCATTCACTAAATCATTTTAAGAGACTGAAATGTTTAAATGTCCCCTCAACAATGGAAGAGCTGTCTCACTGTCTATCAGGATCGGACAGTATGCACAATTTATTGAAGTTCTTTATGAAATGAAGACGATCCATGATGTTAATTATCTTATTTCCTATTAGGCTGGTTGTTTGAAAACTTAATGATGCTGCTATTTTAGACTTTGTTGTTTTTTTTTTTTTTTAGTTTATATTCATATATTTATTTATTTATTTATCGCCTCCTAGTTCTTTGGAAGAGAGAAAAGTAGGACGCTCACTTTGCAAGTATTGCACAATCCCACTTTCTTGTTTGTTTTTTTTTTTCTTAAAGGCACAAATTATTTTAAAAATAAACAAACAAAAAAGCATTTCTCAACTGGAAGAATATTTAATTGTTTTTTGATTACTTAGGATATGGCCATGGGAATTCCTAGTTTTAAATATTTAAAGACATGCAATCCTGCACGAAGCCATATTTCAATTGGCGGTTAACTGCATTTTTTCCGCGCTCAATAATTATTCTCTGAAAACAGTCTAAAAACATCAAATACATAAATATTTGAATTTCTGTTCAGCGGAGAGCATAAATTAGAAGGAGCTCTCAGGGTATCCTCGGTTCTCTCAGACACACACAGACAGCAGGGACAGAGAACGGCAGAAAGGCTTTGGCCAGAGGGTGGCAGCAGTGAGTAGCCTTCGCCACAGAGGTCTGCCAGTCTGATTATAATTTATGATCCATTTCTATTATAGGTGGGGTGTGCAGAGATAGTTACAGTAATAATTATCAGAGTGAAGTGTTTCCTAGGCAACTGGAATCTTTTTTTTCTCCTCCATTCATGCGGGCGTAGCAAAAAGTGAGTGTCTGTGTGTAGCATGACATGACTGGTAGGCCTGTGCTACATGGTATCACCTCTTCAACTGCTGCGTGTGATGGTTTCACTATGTTCTACTACTGCAAGCTTCAGACTATGTACAGTCCCTGCAGGCCAGAGCTGGACCACACACGCACTGTCTTTTTTCCCTTTATTTTCTTCATTTTTCCCTCCTCCTTTTTCTCGCATATTTGTAAAGATTAACATTTAATATGCTTTTCATGCCATTTTGAAGTACAACACAACTATCTTGGCCAACCATTTGTTTTGTTTTTCTCCCCACGCTAAATGAAATAAGCAAATGATAATGGGAATTACGTTAACTAAACCAGTTTTCATACGTCCTTTACGACTGGCGATATTGTTGTAATTTTTCTGTATTTCTCTGTTTCTTTTATGTTGGCAGTAGCAAGAGTGTTATCCCTGTCTTCACCTAAGCAGCCACGTCCTCTTGGGTCCTACACAAGCCCCCTGAACAATTACAGGACAGCCCTAATTCCTTATCATAAAAATCCAATGGTGTAATGTTGGAGGAATTGCCGTGTTGAGGCTAAACAATAGGGCTCGCACACTACGATTTGTGTCGTTAAACTCAGCATGCAAGCTTTGAAGTGTCCCTTAATTCGGCCATGCTGTGCGTCTTCCGCATGAAGATATTGCTACGATAAGAAGAAAACAAAATGAGAGAGATAGTGAGACAAATGGAGATGTAGCCATCACCTTCACCATGAACCGCTTTTATTTTCACTCCTGCGAGGTGTACTACAGAGATTACTTAGACCCATTACCACAGTTATGGTTAGGCGGAGCACCAGAGCAATAGAGAAACAGTGTTCTCCTGGTACTTCATAGGAAAGTCAGACGTCTGGCTTCGAACCTGAGCAATACTCCCATAGGGGCTCTAGTGTTCGCTTTTACCACAAAAACAATGCACACTCAAAAAGTTTGCAGCCTCTGCTGAGGACTTATGCTTAATTTCAATCACATCATTTGAGTGGGAGGGAAGAAATCAATTATTGGAGAGGAAATATTATATGAGAAGTAAATTTGAGTGGACTTGTTTGCTTAAATGGAATTAATGAAAAGAATTAAAATAGAAACTAAAGGAATAGTTCACCCAAAAATATGTATCATTCATTTATTCACCCTCATATCGTTCTAAAAGCCCGTTCACACCAAGAGGAAAAAGTATAAAGATAACCATATCGATATAAGTATCCACACCAGCAGACAATATTATAAATCTGTTTAATTTGAGCATGCAGAATTTTTGTCGTCTACCGCTTTAAATGCTTTTAAATTTTTTTTATTATTTAAAAAATTTTAAATATTTAGAATGATTTTTAGAGCTATATCTAGTTATCTTTATAGTTATCGTCCTTGGTGTAAACAGGTCTTAAACCTGTAGGAATTACACACATCCTTAAACCCCATTCATGTTCACTTAATGAATAAAAGAGCAGCTTGAACATTACGCTAAATATATTATTTTGGTTTTTACAGAAGAAAAAAAGTCATATGAGTATGGAATGACATGAGGGTGAGTAAATTACAGAATTTTTAGTTTTAAGAAATTGTCACCCCTGCTGGAAAGTGCAGCTTAATCCGCTAACTGTTTTGGAACATGGTAGCTGGTTTCTAGTTGGTCTAAGATGGTCATTAGGCAGAACAAGCTGCTAGACCAGCTGCTAGACCAACAAACAAACCAGCGACCCACTAGTCATGCCAGATTAAGGTGGTTTTTGGAACATGGTGGTCAACCATTTAACGATAAGGACTACGATCAATACACGAATATCATGGCCAAAAGGAATCATGATAATGATATTTATCACACTATCTTTAGTCATGTTGGGAAAAAAAATAAATAAATAATAAAAAAAAAAAAAAAAAAAAAAAAAATATATATATATATATATATATATATATATATATATATATTAGTTTTGTGTGTTTTATCTTTTTTGACCAATGAATCACACTTGAAATACGAGTTTAGGGAGGTGGAGAGAGAGTTTGTAACCATAACTGTACAAAAATGTATAAAAATGATGGACAACCAGCACTAAGATGCTAGATTCCATATTATACATTATTATCATATGTCTATTATTATTAAACTGATATCAGTAAATTCTGTTTTTAAATATTACGATTATCATGAATTAACTTGTGGCAACCTTACTAACTTGGCCCAACTGGAAACCTGCTGCATTATAAAATACAGCTTAAGCTGTGCTCAAACTTTTGTTGCCCACAACTAAATGTTCCGGATCAAGTGCTAACCATTAAAACGCACATTTGGATGTTGTCTTTTCTGGGGCATAGTTGATGCTTAATGAGACTAAAAGAGTGCCGCGGTCTCCCCCAATGTCGCAGCTTTGTAATGGATATGTGGAGATCTTAAAAGCTGACGGGGCGGGCTCTCAGTACTCCCAGAGTGTGTCATTGATTGAGGCACTTGGCTGATATGTCACCACCAGGCACACAGATGGATGAAAACACAAACAGTACAGCCGTGAACACCTTAGCCGAGCCGTCGCATATGCGCGTGTACATGTGTGTTTGTGTGATTGCCTGTGAGTAGATGGTGTGAAAATCTCTGGATACGATGCCGTAGTGTGTTTTGTCCACATGCTTCCAGTAATCTGTTCCACACAATCCTCAAGTGTCTTCCCTTCTCGTTCTCCCTCGTCCCTCCTCCCTCTCTCTGTTTTGCTCTCTCTCTCGTTCCCTTTTCTTTTGCCACTCTCCACCCTGAAGTGCCCTTTTTAATTGAACAGTCATCTGTCGGCTGTTTTCCCCTCTCCCCTCCTCCCTTCTCCAACATCAGTCCATCCGATGGCTTCAGCCACTCTCTCTTCTCTTCTTTCTTTCTCTCCCTCTCTCTACTCCATCATGCCATCTGCTTACAGCCCAGTGACTGGCAAGTACTATGCCATCTCTCCCTACCTCCTTTCATCTGTCCCTCCCTCCCTCTCTGTTGGCATTGTTTGTTTGCACGGGTTGCTGTGCCTTTAAGACCGCTGCCTGCGACTCGGGCCTAATATCATTAATCTGTACAAACTTGGTGTGACAGAAGCAGGAGGCACCGCAGATTGATGACATTTTATTGTTATTGCAGTGCTACTATTAACTGTTCTGCGGTTCTGCTCACATTTTTTTCCCTCTACCTCCACACACGCCTGGCAGAGAGAGACCAGGGAAAGGGAAAGATTTGCAAATTGAACACACTGCTGGTCTGATACAGAGAAAAACTGATTAATTTAAGTGTAAAATTGCTGTTTTGATGTTATATTTCAGTGGCATTTTTTTTGCCAATAAATGCAGCTGAATCATTGCTCTTGTTTTCTCTTAAGGCCTGTTGAAGATTACAGGGACGAGTGAGAAGCACTTAATTTGCAAACAATGGGGATTCTGTTGTTCTCTTGCAATATATATAGCTTTTATATACTTTTGAGAAATATGTATATTATACTGGATGTTTATTGTCGTTGACTGTATAACGGTTGATGCACGGTGCAGTTTTATTGATCCACAACACCTCTTACATTTATATTGGCTCGAGTATTACAGCCTAAATATTACATCAACTGATATATCTATTTATCACTGATGTTTTACACTGAAAATATTGCCGTTTCTAAATTACCACTATTACAACAGCTGTCGCCGCTATCACCAAGTTAAGCACAACTGTCGGCACTGCTAAAATCATGGACTCAACTGCGTAAAAACACTTTTGGGTCATTTACGCATTCACGCACCCTCATGCAATTCGTTGTTATTTTCTTCTGTGAAGCACAAAATGAGATCTTGAGCAGAATGTCTGATCTGCTCTTTTCTGTAACAAAATTGGATGGTGAATAATCTTGTCTAATCTAAAAAAGTTGTGTATTATTAAGTTAATAATAATAATAATAAAGAATGTTAGTATTATTTATTTCCATACAGTTCCTCTTTATGTTAACTTTTCTTTACAAAAAATAATGCTAGAAATTATACAATTATAATTCATAAATGTATAAAATTTCATATATATTAATATATTGAAAAGAAAAATTACTGATTGGTTTGCAATTTTCAGTCGGTTGTGAAAATTAACCCGTAGCATACAAATTTTATTGGTAAATTAAATGAAAAAATGAAATACTTTCATGGTACCCTGGCATTTTTTTTTTTTGGGAGCTTGGCAGTGTAAATCACCATCCGCTTCGACATTCTGGATTTGTTTTTGTGATTCATGGAAGAAAGAAAATAATGCAGTTTTGGAATGACATGGGGTGAGTAAATGATGACTAAGTAAGATTCTCATTGTTGGCTGTTAAGTGTCTGTTAAAGTTGTGAGCGTGACAGGGCAAATCATGTTTAGTGAAAGTTCAATTAGTAAAAAAGGCTGGGCATATGTGTGTGCGTACTTCACTGATATACCAGGGAGTGTTGGCTGTACAAGGTCAGACCCAGAGCTCATTAAGAACAGAGGAGGGGGGGTGGGGTCCCAATTCTCCCATTCTCACTAACCTTATTCTGTAATTAGCCATTGTTTCCTCTTAACACTCTGATCAGGGAGGGGAAGGACAGGAAACCTATTAAAGAACAGAGCTCCCAAGCACCCAAGACATACAGTTACAGTAGAGTACACTTTCTCATATAGTACATGGGGGAAAGGTGTCCGGTATTTTCCACATCAAGACCATGTTCTGGAGCACCAAATCCACAGTTGGGTGATCATATTGCAGGCGCATTTCAGGGCAAACATGTCATGTATGGCTTCCTCCATATGGCACGTTGTGGTAGGTTTTAAGAGCCCATAAGATCCAGGGGCTTCAGTAAAAGTCAGTCCTGCTTAATGATGATTGATGGGTGCTTTTCTTCTTCCTAATCATTCTCTCACTTTTTATAGATTTCATGGGTACAGCTGACCTGCAAAAGGAGCAGAAAGTGTAAGTGTGCATGTTGCCTGGGTTCATATCTTTTCTATTCTTTTTTTGACATCTCCATTAATTTATTTAAAAGTGCATCAAAAAATGCATTTCACACCTTAAAGGACTTACAGCTAAAACATTTTTGTCATTTATTAATAAATATTGCATATTAATTATTTAAACTTTTCTTTAAAATGTTTTACAAAATCATATTAAATCAACATTCTAGTGTTATTATTATTATTATTATTATTGATCCTTTCACAGACTGTGATGACACTTTTAACAGTCATCAGTATTGTAAATACTGCAGTTTTTTATAATTTTCTAATACAACGGCTTTGGGATTGACTGTAAAAAATAGACATCTTTCTCTCTTCATGTGGTTACATGCCATATTGTTACATGCTTCAAAAAGGACAAAAAGCACCATTAAAATGTATTTATTTATTAATTATTATAGTTATTACTACTACTACTACTACTACTATTACTACTTCTATTATTATTAAAAAATAATAGTATTTTTGTGAAAATACTTGAGAAGTTGTTTTAAATGTAATTCTGTTCCCTTCATGGTTTTTATTTAACAAATATGCCTTGTCAAGCTCATAAGTTTTTTAATTATAAAATATTTTGAAACATCATCTAATAAAAATCATGTACATGAATTCGGGCACTGGAAAGGACAGTAAGGACCCTGGCTCACTACATATTGGGACACTGATGACACTATTTCTGGCACGACAAAATCCTCATTATACAGCATCACTAGTGGTATTTATTAGTTATTAGTCATTTATTAGCAGAACTGGTATCTTTGTTAATTAAAGTATGTTATGATAAATACTTAACTTATTACATATTACATATTGCTGAATATGATTAAAATAATGGTTTGTATTTAAAAAAAAAAAGAATAAATAAATAAAACATCTATTACATCATTATGTACGAGTTGGAACACAATTTATGCTTCACTCTTAGGACATTCCGTTAAGGGAACATAGTGAGCATTGATGCTCCCTGGTTTTCTCGGTGCATTGCAGGACTTTTTTAGGGAGTGAACGTTTGAGACAGCCCTTAAAGGAGACCTATTATGCAAATTTTTAGTTTTATGTGGTATTTGAACATTAATGTGTATACAGTGTGTGTAACCAACCACCCTTTAATCATAAAACTCCACCCACTCCTTTTTTAATAATCACCATAAATCAGAAGTAGTGTCTAAAAACATGCTGTTCCAATTTTCTCCCTACAATGACGTCAAAAGCCCCCGTAACACTTTACAATAAGGTTCATTAGTTAATAATGTAATAACTAACATGAACTAACCATGAGCAATACATTTGTTACTGTATTTACTAATCTTTGTTAAAGGTAGTTAATGAAGATACAGTTGTTTATTGTTTGTTCATGTTAGAGCATATTAGTGCATTAACTAATGTTAATAAGATTTTAATAATGTATTAGTAAATGTTGAAATGAACATTAACAAAGATTAATAAATGCTGTATAAGTGTAGTACATTATTAGTTAATGTTAACTAATCTAGTTAACTAATGAATACCTTATTGTAAAGTGTTACTAAAGCCCCGCCCACTGGTGACGATCTCTGCCCTATTAGCATAGGTCCCACCCTGAGCCTCACACAGTCCGCCATGTTTATACGCTCGCTAGAGCAGCTAGTCATAAAATGTCTCCGCTATTTAAACATTATATCTGTTGTTTTTGGCTGTAATAATAAACTCCCAGAATCTGAGCCACTGAGGATACTTACTGTGTTCACAGAGCCCGGAGCTTGTTATTTTTAACCCGAAAATGCTCACTGCCTGTACAATTCAGAAGCGCACTTTTAATACCTAAAAATAAAAAAAAATGACATAGCTATGATTTCTGTGAATGCAGTCAGACACAATGGTAATTTTAACCACATTAACTGTACACAGTGCTAACAAGCACATTCGCAAAGGTGATTTGCGTACATTCACAAATATAATGTGTGCTACTTAAATATTCTGAATATGAAGTTGGACAGACAGTTGGTATTGATCCATTTTGAGAATTCTACTCGCTCTGTGAGGTTCTTCACACTCCAGTTGTTGTTGCTGGGGTATGTCCAAAAACTAATTGGAGCTGTAAAGGCTCCGCCCTCCTCTGGAAAAGGAGGGGGTGAGCAGCAGTTCATTTGCATTTAAAGGGACAAACACAAATACAGCGTGTTCTTCAGACACATTTTGGGGACAACTGAGACCTATATTGTAAAAAGGGGCATAATTCCCCTTTAAAATGACTGACTCCCTGATCAGTGCCCTGATTACTGAACTAGGGAGCTGATTGAGACGCACTCATAGATTAGAGTTTATAATCATTCACTTCCACACTCGTTATTGCATAGTAATTGCGTAGAGGGTTTGTGTAATATCGTGCTGTCCCCTGGCTCACCTGTTATCTAGCAAACACAAGGTGTGAATGAGTCTGCCGAATATTTATCCTGTTTTTTGGTAGAACTTGTTATTCGTTCTGAAGCCATTATCCCTGCCTTTCCGAATAAGTTATCCTGCTTCGGGCACATCGCTATCCAACAGCTATTAAAAGAAGAGATGTAAGTTTGGTTTGTAATTTTCAGTCTGTTTTGTGGAACTTAATTACTGAACATTTTATGCTAAAAAAAAAGGTGCTCATAAGCCTTCAATTTGCAGGTCACTTTGTACTTAGTAACTCTGACAGTTAAATAAAGTGAAAATAAGCACAAAACGTCTGATTCAAGTCTGTTGTGTTGGTGTATTAAGCAACCCAGGATGTGAATGTGTTTGACAACATTGCAACTTAGTATCTTCCCTGCCTTAGTCTTTCTCCTACTGCAGGCTGGCGGAGGTCCATCCATCTGATGAGAACTTCCCTCCTGTCCAAATCAACCTGCCACCTGCCCATCAATCAGTTCCCAACAGCTACAGCAACTTTCATTTTTCGATTTGACAATTACACAAGTTGGACGACATCACTCATCTATCCCATCATCAATGAGCTTGAATCTCCACTCATGAGCCACCCTTAAACCCCTCAGCAGATACGCAGCCTAATGTCATCTTGGCTGATGTCGAGACAACATTTACCAACACGTCAGCCTGGCATCCAAAAGCGTTCGCAATGTTTCCGAAACCGTGTGACCAAATTGCTGCTAAATTGCAGCCTTCATGAGCACTATTGCATTGTGTGCTGCCGTCGAGGCCTGTCTGTTAGACGAAGAAGACTTTATGAGTCTGAAAAGGATGAGGAACGGGACGAGGAAAGTCAGTCATGTGGGATCGGAGATGCGGTGAGAACAACGACAGGGGGACAGACTTGATGGGATTTCCGAAATCCGTGTGGGCCATGATGAATGTCTGAAATTGGTTTGTCTGGAGCTTGATAAGTCATTTGTTTTCATTAGCCTGATGGTAGCCTAAGTCCATAGTGGTAGACTGATTGGTGTGTGGTTGAGGGGGCTTGGATGGAGATGAGGCCTCTCTCCTGTCCTGGTCTTCATCCCGCTCTAAGAGAATTATATCGGCTCAAGGGCCCGCACCCCTGTGGACAGCTCCTGATCAGATAGGCCTCTGACAGCAAAATATCATTCACTCCCTGTCGCCGCCGCTCTCTCGTTGGAGCATGTCCATTAAATATTGACGAGCCGTTATCTCCGGGCGCTGAGGGAGACGTAAAAATAACGCAAAGAATAGAGAGGGGCGGGGAGCGGGAGATAAAGTCAGACGTGAGAGTCTCACCTTACAAGCCGAAGCGGCAATCCCTCACGCTCTACTCCGCAGACCGTTTCTCCTCTCAGACTTGTCCTTAAAGTCCCATGGTAGTTAAGTACACTTGGCTCACATTTGCCTTTAAATGTCAGGTGCTGGTTAAAACAGACATGTCGCTTGAACTTAATGGAGGGGATTGTACGCGGAACAATAAGGCAGGCACACTGTTGCTAGGCATACTCGGTTAATAGGCTCGCAGGTGGCACTCAAATGCGTCTTTCAGCTGCGGAGTTAATTTTTGTGAGTGTGTGCTTTTTCCTCTATTGTTCCTGAAAAGGAAAAGCCACAAACCCTCTCTTTTTTTTGTGTAGAGCCTGAAGTTACCTTTCATAAGGCCTTGTCACCGCTCACTCAGTATAAACACACGCTCGCCCTGCAGTCAAATCAGGCGCTGACATACTGCCGCTGTCACACCAAACTTAGCCCAAAGCATCAGGAAATAATCCAGCAGAAGAGACACTTAAAATAAGCCTGTGGCGCTACTGAGAGTATAGGAGCGAGGGAATGTGTATTAGAAAGAGGGTTAAGTTGCTTGTAAACCACTTGATTCTGTGAACACAGCGTGTGTATGTTTGTCTGTTCGAGATGTTGTTTGGGGGATGGGTTCACGGTTGCACATGTGACACAAACACATACAGATAGAGAGAGAAGAGCCACATGGCAGCAATGCTGGGGGGCCATTTGAGGCTTTCAGGCCTTGGTTAATTGGGAGCCTTCACTATTGATTAGGAGATTAGGAGTGAGCGAGCATGGCTCCTATAAGCCAGCGCACACTCAGCGGGAGGGAAAGGGTGCTGTGTGTGTGTGTGTGTGTGAGAAACGAAGCATATCTAAAAAATGGTGCTCTGTCAGTAGTGCAAACACAAGGCAGGAGAAGAGGGTTAATCATTACCTGATCAGAAGCAAGTTGATTGATTCGGATTGTGGTCTGGTCCTGATAAAGCGAGAAATTTGTCAGGTTGATTAAATTGATCTGCGGGTGCCAACTAGTCCACCGATTAAAAGGTCATTCCTCAGTTTATGTTGGCTTCAAGTACATGGGTTTGCCCAGCACAGAAGGGGTTAACCTTTCTGGTCATGACAGTATAAAAGCAAGCAAAATCAATAGGAGGAAAAATAGGAAAATGACATGCCCCTCCAGTTGGGAGATCTAATCTCCAATATCCATTTACAACACTAGGACTCGCTTTAGCAATTATAGGCCATCTCCACTGGCGGCCTCTCCTTTGGAGCACTGTGAAAATGCCTTTAAAATCTGCATTTAAAAACGAAACAGTTTGTTTAATCCTCAAAAAGCACATTTTCATATTGCTGAATGATTCTGATTGAACAAATTCCTCTTTTTCCGAATGTACATGTCTGGTATTCCATTGATAATATTGGATTAGTTTTTATTTGATAGTTAGTCAACGTGACATTTTTCAATCAAAACAACTTTCAGAATTTATTTTTTTTTTTTGTACATTTTTTAAAGAATTTTTTTAATCTAGATTTTACAATTTTACAAATTTTTATTCTCCTATTCTGAATTTTATAATAATAATAATAATACAAAACAGTGACGAGACTGATTTTATTTTGTTATATTTATCTTGGTCTTGTGACATAGCTGGCAGTGTGGTGATTGCTTTAATCTGTATTAAAATATAGCATTTATTAAAATATTGCATTTAACATGCACTTGTATTTATTTGTCTATTAGTATTGTATGTTTTTTTGTGTTTTACAGCTATTAGCTGTTCATTTGCTTGATATTTTATTCAAACATTGCCCTCTACTAGTTTAACCCCTTGCATTAATGCACATTGACATGACTGCATTAAAACCATGACATATTCCAATTGAAGAATGCAGACCCCTTCTTTTTTCCCTTTCCCTCTCTCTTCTCTGCTTCTCTTTCCTTCCCTCCTTTTCAAAGTCCTCTTAAGGAGCGCTTTGTAGTCGCCCGTCCCGTCTTATCAGCTCTGGCACGAAGCACTTGCCTCTGTGACTGTCCTTATGTTCTGAGTGAGCTCCTGCTTTTGTGCTTTCTAATGAACTTTGACCAAAATTAGACATACTCTTCAACTTTTTAAAGCGGGGGCCCCCCTGAATGGCTCTTTTGTTGTGGCAGCGGCACAGCGCTGGGCTGCTGAAGGAATGCTGGGTTTCTCACTCTCTTTCCTTCTTTTTCTCCTTCTCATAGACATGAGGAATTTTGGTCTTAATCTCAGACAGAGAGCAGAAGGACCGAACTCCCTCAGGCACTTTAGTGGACGCCTCGGCTCTCACAGATTCAGCAGTGAGACAAACCACTCTTCATTTCTCTCAATCTCCCCCTGTCCTACACTCACTCTGTCCCCACTTCTTATGATTCATGTCAAGTCTCTCACTTTCTCTCTCTCTCTTTTTTGGTTGCAGTCTTCATGTATTCAGGTTAATGATGTGATGTTTCCTTTTTTCAGATCTAATAAGTAATTTAAAAATGCAGTTCATAAGAACTTGAATGTACCTCTTCTATGATGAACAAAAACCTCAAGAAAACTTAATAATGTTCATAAGTAAAAATTAATGATATTAGTAATCTTGAAAAATGTCTGAATTTTTTTTTGCAAATGAATGAATAATATAATAATGTGTATAATACAGCGATTAAAAAGTTTAAAAATGTGTACACTGAAAATCTATTCAAAAGTCTGTCCAAAAGTTAATAAATACTAATTAATTATTCTGCAAGGATACATTATATTATTAAAAAATTATAAAGTCATTTATAATGTTAGAAAAGATTTCTTTTTTCAAACAAGTGTTTAACAACTTTATATGCATTTACGAATACTGGAAAAAAAAAAAAAAAAATTTCCAATAAAATATTCAGCTGCACAGCATTATTTTCAACTGGACCATGTGACACTGAAGACTGGAGTAATGACTGCTGAAAATTCAGCTTTTCCATTAAAAGCATAAATAAAATATCACAATATAAAACCGTTATTTTAAACTGGCACACTTCACGATATTACTGTTTTTACTGTATTTTTGATCAAATAAATGGAACCTTGATAAGCATAAGACTTCTTTCAAAAACATTCAAAATCACAACTTTTGAATGGTACTGTAAGGATAATATGGAATTACTTTTTACTTGGTTCTCAACTTCAATCAAACATTTTGTAGAGCACATGCTTGCTTGCTTCTTTGTTTGTTTGTTTTTTAAACTGGACTCAATGTGGAAAAAAAATCACTTGTCATCATCTCACACATCCTTATTTCCCATTGACCTTATGTCTCTCTCGCTCTCTCTTTTTCTCTGACACTGGTGGACGATTATAAATCTAGGTAATCGGACTGTTTAACCTCCGCTAGGATGTCGTCACCAGCCGAGTCCTCATGCTGTTTTACGTTTCCGCTCTCTCATCTGCCTACCCACATCACTACGCTGCTTTATTGTCCCTCACGCTGCTTTTCTGTTTTCCTGTACGTCGTGTGTGTGTGTATATGTGTGTCTCACAGTCTCACTGTCACACTCCTGATCTTTACAACGCTCCCAATGCGCTTGACACAAGACTGTTAGGTAAGATGGCAAGGGAGTGTGGGCTTACAGCATTTAAACAACATTTTCACTTACACACACGCACACACACACCCTCCCCACATCACACACACATACATTCATACCCACACACTCATAGTTGTTTGTGCTCCAATTACATATTTATGTTAGTCAAGCTGAGCAGAAGGCAAAGCGGAGGCACATCAGTAAGTTTAGCAGGTGGGGGCCGATTGGTATCAACTCCCAGAGGCTGAGAGAAGATAGACACATAGACTGAACCTTTTCCTCGTGCTATAACACACACACACCTCTCATCTTACACCTCCAGCGCTTCCGCTATGGGGAGAGAGAGCAGAAAGGGAAGGAGCCAAGACGAAGCGGCCTAGTCTTTTCAGAGGCAGAGCGAATGTGTACATTGAGTGCCGAAAGTGAAATGAGATAGATGATGAATTTGCTTGATTCATTAGCATGATGAATGAGCGAGTGTTATCAGGCAGAGAGCAGAATCAGAGGCTGACTGATGTGTGTGTTAGGGATGCTAGAAAGAGAGTCAGGCCCTCAGGTCGTTGACATTTAGAAACCCCAGAGACCGGGCTGCCCTAGAGCCCAAAACACAGCGCGGGGAGTCAAATGAACATGCACACACATCATCCTCAAACTTTATCAGGGGATCCAGTTTTAACATCATTCACACATAATTTAATAGGGGGAAACAAAAAAGCTTCTAAATTAGGGGGTTTCAAACTGGGGTCAGGGGACCCCCAGGGGGCCGCAAGGGAATGCTAGGGTGCCTGTGGAAAAGTTTAGTGAAAAGCAATTTAAAAAATATAAGTACGTAAATAAATAAATGAACAATAAAAAATAGGATTACACTAAACACTTTAGTACTATAGTGAATAGAAATGACATGACATTCCCTCAACTTTGCACTTTTTAAAAACAAAAAAAATATCTGCATTTAAATAAATCATCATGGCTTGACGCTATAATGCTTCGCATGAGCCGGTGTCTGAAACCCGTGCTTACATGATATTTCTGTGATTGGCTGAGCATGATGACGTAGCATAGCACATCGCAGAAACAATAAATAGATGCCATGCCAGCATGTCGCCAGATTTTAATTGTCTGAAGAAGACTCGCAGGCATGACTGGGGGCATAGCAGGCTGACACGGCTTGCTCCCTTCTCAGGGAACCATGTTACATATGTAACCTGAGAAGTTCCCTTTCGAATAGAACTCAACGGCGTTATGTCTGACAAGCCATGCGCTCTCACACCATGTGTGGTTCTCACGCAGTGAAAAATACATTGCGGAGCAAAAAGGACACTGACAACACATCGACAGACAAGACAGAGCAGGTTACTTTGATATGAAACAGTTTCATATTCATAATATTGTAATTTTTTAAAGAAGTTTAAACAATAAATACAATATAGTGGCTCTTTAATGTGTCGTGACAGATCGCTGTAGCTCCTTCCAACGACTCGTGAACCAATCATCTCTTCATACTAGTTCATTTATAGCATCAAATTAACATGAATGGACATCAGAAGGAATGTTGTTTCAAGCACGGAAAGACGTGAGTACACACAATTTTTGAAGTTCAAGTTCACCAACGTTAATCTATTAACTCCCCTGACTGCTTTGTCGGATAAAATGGAGGATTCAGAGTTATGATTGGTTAGATTGCCTGTCAATCAATCTGCCGGCGCAGGGTCAATTGTGAACTCGGTCTAAGATCAGATTGACCCTGAAGGACCCTGGGGTTGAATCTGTGTCCAGACTGTAGAACCTGATGAATGTGTGCGGAGAGGACCAGTATGCCACAGCACAAACATCTTGCATTGGAGCACCCCTAGCAAGAGTTCTTCAAGATGCGATAATTAGAGTGGAGTGGGCCCTAACTCCTAGAGATGAAGCCATTCTGCACGCCTCATTGGATAGGGAGATCGCGTATGTGATCCAGAGTGAGATGCACTACTTGGTGACCTCATTCCCTCTATAGCAGCCATCAAAGCAGACCAGGAGCCGAGAGGACTTACACCACTGACCTGAGCGGTGTACAGAGATCCTCAAAGCACGGACCAGACATAACAAGTGCAGACTTTCTTGCTCTTGCTTCTCATGAGGCAGAGGGAAGAAAGCCGGCAAAACAACTGGCTGACCAGCCATCGATGGAACGGATTGCATGATTTGTCTCTTTTGAACTATTTCACGTTCTGGTCTGAAGATATTGCAGAACGAGCTTCAGGATCCAGAATGGGGTGACTTCAAGTTTAATATCCGCAAGCTCCAATCCTGCTTGGCTGATGAGAGCCAAGCTCCTGCACTCCGTGGCTCCGTGGCATGGCGTTCACAGGTAGAGTTGGTGGAGAGGGTGAGAAAAAGGGCTCAACCACCCGTGTCTCGCTCCTCGTCCACAAACTCTACCTGCGAACCTCATGACCGAAGTCGGAGAGGCGGCTCAGGAGCTTGGCTCTCATCAGCCAAGTGGGATCGAATCTTGCATAGATTAATCTTGTCGCAATGAGTGCAATCAGTCCCCATTAGTGGACTGTAATGTATCATGCGCACAGAGTCACACATTTCCTGAACATGGTGGAATTTAACTCGTATCTTTATCAAACACACAAAAAGCAGCAAATACAAGCTCACACATGCGGGTTCTGAAGACAAAGAAGTTGGCGTCACACTGGCATTGCATTTATTTATGGTTTCAGTGATATACTACATTACGTTGCTATGTCGTCACGCTCAGCCTAACACTGATTGGCCAACTTCAGACACGGCTCACGTGGGGCATTCCCATAATGTCAAGCCATGACACGCCATTGAGTTCCATTCGAAAGGGAACAAATATTTTACACATTTTTAATAATAGTAATTATAAATTGGGTTTTAGTTCAGATTGGTTCTTTATACATGAAACTATATTGCTGCCTTTTAAATTTTGGGGTCACTCTTACAAGGATGATCATATTTGGGGGTCCTTTGCATCAAAAGATCAAAAACTCCTGTTCTATAATAAAAAATCCTTAAGAGCATCTTATGCAGTTATAAATGAGCATAATGTGCTGTTTATGGCCTGGTGCCATTTTTTGAGAGCATTGAATACAATTAAGAGAAAAATAATCTATGCTTCAATGACTTCTGGCTTTTCACATTGTCGTTATTAGTGTCAGATTTATTGTTTTGCCATTTTAAAAACACTCTAAGCTTGTGGTCACTGGCTACTAATGTTGAAAATTATAAGATGTCCTCCACTAAGTGTTGAAGCTCTGTTGTTGCATATGTCTCTATCCTCCTCCAGCAGCTGATCAGTACTCTAAAGTAAAGCACAGTTTTTTTTTTTTGTTTTTTTTTTGACTGTCGCTTGTCATCTTTACCGCTAATTATATAGAGAAGTATGGAGATTTGGATCATTAGCAATGCTAATAGTAGCATCCAGTGAAACAGACACACCTGGATTGGGGTGAGACAGCTGGGGTAGGTATGGATTATAGACACAGGTGCACTATTCAACAAGCCTGCCAGCATTAGACGAATGTAAAAGTATGCACTTTAAACTAAACAAAGATGCTAAAACTGTCCCTTTTCACGCCTTGTAACATCAGGGTGAAGTTCAAAGTTCTCTGAGGGTTTATCACTGGGTTTCAATGCATATTCAGTTATGTGTTTATATCGGTTCTGGATAAGTTTGATTGGACTTTTCTATTTTTAAATAAGCTGCATTCAACTGATTTATTTATTTTTATTTTTTTGTAATCTCTTTTTTTCTCAGATCTTGATGAACATGAAAAATATGCATCTCATTTGATGCACTTTCAAATGTGGTTCTAAATTTAATGCATATGTACACTACTGTCAGTAAGATTTTTTTTTCGGAAATAAATTATAGTTTTATTCAGCAAGGATATTAAAATGATCAAAAGTAAACAGTTATAATGTTACAAAAGATTTTTATTTCAAATAAATGCTGTTCTTTTGAACTTTCTATTCATCAAAGAATCCTGCAAAAAATATCATAGTTTCCACAAAATGTTAAGAAGCACAACCGTTTTCAACATTAATAATAAGAAATCTTTCTTGAGCACCAAATTATTATACACAGATTTCTGAAGGATCGTGTGACACTGAAGAAATAGTAACATCTGAAATAGTCTATTTAAACCACATTTAATAGTAGTGTTGAACTGTAACTTTTGAATGGTGGTACATGTGATATTTGGTCTGATCTAAACACTCATGTCCAGGTATCATCTTTATTATTGCTATTTATTTATTTTTTAGGACAGATAAAAGCAGAAATTGAGTGGGTTGTGGAGGAATGCAAAGATAAATTGTTTTACAGTGATTTCCATTATAACAGCTGTATTAGAGATAAGTGTACTCAATTTGTACTAATTTGTATAATATTTATTGACATCTTATGATATTTATAAGAACAACAAAATACTAAATAAATATTTGTTGACCTTTGTGTTAAAAAATTGAGTATTGCTTCTAAAAAGCAAACTAATGACACTATATAGTGCTGCATTAGAGATTATTATGGAGTTTATTTATTTTTTGCTCTTGTTCTAAGAAATATCACAATATGTCAGTTACATAAGAAAGTGCAAAATAATTTAATACTGTATTTGGTGATGTTCATGTTAAACACTTATGAGTGTTGCTACTAAAACGCCATCTAATGACACTGGATAGTGTTACATTAGAGACAGTTTTACAATTTAATTCAATTTTGTAATGCATTTGTGTTATGTTTTGGTTACGATATTTCTGAGAACAAAATGCAAAATATATTTGGTGATGTTCGTGTTAAACACTTGTGAGTATTGCTACTAAAAAGCTAACTAATGACAGTGCCATATTAGAGAGATAGTTGTACAATATATCTTTTTTTGTGCATTTGTGTAATGTATTTGTCAACATCTTATGATATTTCTAAGAACAAGAAAATGCAAAATAATTTAATATTTGGTGACATTAATGTTAAACAGTATTGCTACTAAGAAGCTAACTAATGACACTATATAGTGCTGTTGTCAGCCTAGTGCGTCTTGGCAGGATATTAATGCAAACACAGTCAGTTATATCTTAAGTGAATGTACACAGTCGGGAAATGAAATCGCATACACGTCAAAATATATGATCTGTGCATTAGGCCTTAGCTTAAATGCAGGCAAAGTGAATTGTGACAGTTTTTTTACATCTTGCAGAAAGGCAGTTTGACAAACAGCAGGTCTCAGAGGAGCTGCATATGCCGAGCTGCGGTGCGCATGCAGGCCCTACCTGCACAAGTGGCTGGGTAGAGACTCCTTTCACTATAGTAGCAGGGCACATCCAGTGTCTGTTTACAGTAATGGCTCTTTTATGGTGGCAGGATGCTGGCTGCAGCAGTCGGGGCCAGGGGCACTACTCTCTCTCTCTCTTTTTCTCTCTCCCTCTCTCTTTCTCTTTTTCTCCTTCAATGATAAATGGTCCTATCGCTGGTTTAAATTATTTCCTACAGATCTCATTTAGGGCCTTGAAGAAGAGATCCACCCTGTTTATTCATTTCACATTTGCACCCTGCTTCAATATCTTTGTCTATGCCTGCAAAGAATCACCCCCCCCACCCCCCACCCCGATTCTCAAGAAAAGGAGGGGAAAAAAGCAATTTGCCCAATGTACATAAAATGATGCTCTCACAGTTTTGATAACCTGCATAAATTATAAAGCGTAATTAAATATTATACCCTGTGAGTTGCCAAGGAGAAAGACAGAACGAGGGAGAGACAGATAGAAGGAGAAGATGAATGGAGGAAAAACAGGAGGCTAGAAAATAAGGAAGGGGAAAAATAGAGGAGAGACAGCTGTGTGTAGTGTCTTCTTCTAATAATTGTTCTTATTGATTCTTCCTTAAGGTGAAATGGTTTAAAGATAACAATAGCAGGGAAGGTAAGAGCAGATATCAGAGCGTGGCGCCGTGGCTTTGTTTGGCTCACATAAATCAGAGGGGCTTTTGGCATTGTGAAATTGCCGCAGAGGTGGCCCATATATTTAAATGGAGTATTAAAAATTTAAATTGTTCAGCACATGGAAGGCGTGGATGTGTCTCTTGCGAGCACGCGATTGACCCAAAAATATATTCAAATTACCACAGCTAAACAGCATCTGCTCCACCCTGTGTGTGCGTGTGTGTGTGTGTGTGTGCTCGCTTGTGTGTTTTTGTTTGTGTGGGGGAAAGAGAGCGTGAATGAACTCTTTAAGCGTAAAAAAAAAAAAAAACATATCCTGAGCTCAGCAAAGAAGAATCACTGATTCAGAGATATGTTCTGGTGACTTTTAAGTTCTGTCTAAGATTACAGGCTGCAGGGAGGGGACCTACAAGTTGTTGTTGCGGTAGATTACACCTGATGAAGGAAATTGAAGGAGTGAGTTTTGGATGAAAAATGCACATTATGTCTTTCTTTCTTTTTTTTTTCTTTTTCTTCTTTTCTTTTAACTATTTTACTTATAGCAGTCTTTTTAATGGCTCAACTAGAGCATGGCGCTAGCAATGCAGGTTGCTTTGCATATACACTACCGTTCAAATGTTTGGGGTCAGTTAAGGTTTTTTTTTTTAATTAATAAATTAAGAATTTTATCCAGTAAGGATGCAATAAGTTAATCAAAACTGACACGAAAGAAGTGTGAAAATCTTTTTCGCATAAACACTGTTTTGAACTTTCTATTCTATTATCTATTCTATACTTTATTTTACAATATTACTGTTTTTACTTTTTTAAAGTAAATGTACCCTTGGTGAGCATAAAAGATGCTCACCATAAAAGATTTTTATTATTTTTATTTTTTTTATATAAATCTTACCAACCCCAAACTTTTGAACAGCAGTGTAATTGTCTGCCAGCTGGTAAATGTAATAGTATCAGCCAGGCTCATAAATATTAATTGTATGATGTAATATTAGCCTAATAGTCGTAACTGATTTGCTGAAAAGCAGGTACGTGGTTATATTAGACTTACTGAAAAAATTGACTGCTGATGCAAACAGTTGGCAAAGGCTTTTATCTGGCTAGGATATTTTTCTCCGGACTGTGGCAAAGCAAACTAAGCTTAAAATAATTATTATTGTCCAAAAAGTGGAGTTAGAAATGTCTAAGCATTAGCAACTAAGTCCCAGAGCACCGCACCAATCAGAGGTGGCATTAATAGCTGGTTGGAGTAAAAAAAAAGATGACATGGTTCTCTCTCTGTGGATCGTCCTCGACTCCTGCCAGCGATCTCCTGCCATCATGGTTTCCCACATTTAACACCCGGCTCACAAGCCAGGATGTGTGGGTGTCCATCTACGTCACTGTGTGAGAGTATGTGTTTTCTGTAAGGGTGATGTGGGGAAAAGCAGTGAGTAACAGTGTGTAATATGGTTTTGTAGATGCACGAATCTGCTCCGTGGGTGTGTGTGACAAAAGATGTCCAGACGTGTTTACAGTGTGCCTCAAAAAATATGTTTGCCAATAGGGGATGCTTTATCTTTGGGTGAAATGCTTTAAAAACTGTAAGCCTGTAAAATGAAAATTACTCTCAAGGAAATCATCATTTACTCACCCTCATGTCTTTCCAGATTTATATGACTGCCTGTCTTCAGAGGAACACAAAAGGAGATATTTTGTACAATGTTTACGGTTCTATTTTCCATTCAGTGAATATGAATGATGTCAGACACTATAAGGTTAAAATGATATGATTTTTGAGCTATATTCCAAAATGTTGTTTTTAATCAGGAAATGTCTTAAATGTAAGCAGTTATTCACTATAAAAAAGCAATTTTATGGAACAGAAAATCGTGGGTTTAGGACAACAGGAGAATGAGTAAATGATGTCATGTCACTTGTCAGAGAACATGCGCTTATCGCTTGACCTCTGATCCAATACTGCATGATTTTAAGTTTAATTTTAACTCATGGAGTTCAATTACAGTCAGCTACCAGTAACCAATCAACTAGAGAAGCACTAAGGCGCTTTCAAAAGTTTTTTTTTTTTAATGTGTACATTAAGTCTGTGATCTATATTTCTTGGTTACAATATTATGCGTTTAAGTCCAAAATTGATGGAACACACCATAAGCTTTCTTCAAAAGTTTGTGGTCAGTATTATTTGAAATTTTTTGAAAGAAATAGTATGTTCAATTCAGTGAGGATACATTAAATTGACTAAAGTGACAGTAAAGATGTTTATAAAGTTAAAAAAAGATTTAAATTCCAAATAAATGCTGTTTTTAACTTACTATTCATCAAAGAAAATCCTAAGAAAATATAAATTTCCACAAAAATATTAAGCAATATATCTGTTTTCAACATTGATATTGAAAAGTAATGGTTCTTGAGCACCAAATCAACATTGAATAATTTCTGAAGGATCATGTGACACTGAAGACTGGAGGAATGAGTGTCAGATGTATTAAGACACTAAATATTTTTCTTTCTTTCTTATATATGTAATATGTAAGTGCTTAGAAATTTTGTAAACCAAAGTACATTCACATAAGGCAGTGCCATAGAAAAGCTGATGATATTCTCCTGTCTTCTGTGCGCTTATTCAAATTTTACAGACGGGGGACTTTTTCCAGTTCAGCACCTCAAAACACTTCAGTGTGAGAAAAACACATTATGCCCGTGTTATTATACAATTCATCACCAATAATAGATTTGTTTACGGGGCCCTGACGCAATACGCTCACAGCGCTGCTTTTCCAAAATAATAATGATAATAGTAATAATAACCCAAATGCTGGAGAGAGACTTGGGAGAGCATGCGTGTTCACCAAGGGGGGGAGGAGTGGGTTGGTGGAGAGAAGGTACTGGGACATTTTCAAAGAGTGTTTAGAGAGCAGCTAGTGAGACTTCATGGGGCCCAAAAAAACCTGTTTGGTTTGTTTAGCATAGTGATGAAATGATGTAAAGGTTGTAGATCCAAACCCCACTGGACTATCACTATTCCCTCGAGAAGACATTAAACGTCCGTGTGTTACATGTAGACAGTTCCTTTAATGTACCCTTTTCACATTTCCCGTGTTCTAAGAAGCGGAAGTCTTCATAGTTGGGTAAACTTCTATAGCGGTGAATAGGAGACAACAGCAAATATAATTTCTGTATTTGTATTTGCTCTAAAAGCAAAAGCAAAATTCTGGGACTGCATTTCCATGACTTCCCAAAAGAGGGGAAAAATATGTAGATATTGATTACAGCAGTCAGAAGAGAGAAAGATGTCAAATTTGTTGTCAAATACTCCCTCAGCCATTGTATTAAAAACAAACTCGCTGCAGTGTTAACTTTTTTTTTGTCATTTACTTCCAAGGTAATATAACACAAAGTATTGCGTTATAAATGTGTATTAATGTTTTTTATTAAATTAAAATATTAAAAACTTTACTTGATTTATGATTTTCATAACTGTGGAAAGGTGTTCATTTTAAACAGTTTTCAGTCATTGGTTTTGTCTTATGACGAAAATGTCCTAAATGTAATCACTATTTTATGATGACGTGTTCATTCATTTCAATATTTATAATGTTTGTACTATTGTTTTTGTGTGTGTATATATGTATAAATTCGTTTAATATATATGGGTCATTCCGTGCCAAATCAACCAAATTTCGGAAACTTGTGAGATATTGGGGTCCCGACATCTATGGGCTGAACTATATAGGGCATTAAAAATGAATGAAGATTCCAAGAGAAAAGAGTTAAAAATGAGAATCTAGAAAGATATTAAGATATCTTGAATACTTTTCGATTTACTGGCAGGCAAACTCACACTCACATGCTCTATGAAATTGAGTTGATAGAAAGACATGAGATACATTTCTAGTTTCAGCATTGTTTGTTCTTCAGATATTCCTCTTTAAAAGACAAAAAAGTATCAGCTGTAGGCAAAATTACCTACATTTGGTTTTTGATCTCTGAAAATATGTACAATTTACTCATGGAGCCGCATTAAAATCTCCATATCTCTGGGATTGAACCATCGAGGGCCTTTAAAAAGAAGATACCTAAAGGAAAGTACCAGAATCTTGAAGGATATTAAGATATCTTTAATACTTCTTGAGTTAACTGGCATGCAAACTTGAGTTTAAAAAACACAAGAAGTGCTTTTTGCCATTTTTGACCTGTCACTGTTGGCATGTAATGAAACAAAGATTGGTAAAGTCAAAACATTTTACTAACAGACCTTCAAATCTCTGTGTAAAAATTAAAATAATGATGCTTTACAAAAAATTGGATTACTCAGAAAATATACATCTGTAGCATTTAAAATTTTGGCTTTCATCACTTTGTATGTTTGTCGCTCTACAGAAAAAATATGAACAAAATCAAAAATTTGAGCTGAGGACCTTTGGTTGGGTTGACACAGAAAGACCTATATAAATTCCATCTACAGTTTTCTTCTAAAAACATTGTTAGTGCAAGTTCTTGCACTGTTACTATTTCTCATCAAATGAGCATGGCACAATTTTATTTATTTATTAACCAAAGAATATTAACAGAAATTTTGTTGATGATTTTAACAATGAATATGTGTTTTGTACAATGCTCTGGAAACAAGCATCTGCTAAATGACTAGTTCCTGTTGGTCATTCGGTTTGCTTTGAGAATTGCCAGTCAGAAGTGCACTTAGTCACACACACATTTCTACTTGTACACATTAAGTACAGTTTCTCTTGAATGCTTTCAGTTGTGTAAAAAAAGACCAGTCAAACCACACACACACACATATACTTCCACACAAAGCTCCTTGGAGGAGACTCTGGCAGTGATATGAATCTCTTAAAACCCTCCCTTGGTCTTTTGTCTCTGTTGAATAAATCAGCGCTTTAGCCTGACTTTAGCAGTTTAGCGGCGGGTAATTTCAGCACATTCGCCCCTCCCGCTCTCCTCCGAGGCCTTAAATGAGTTCTCAAGCTGCCGTTGAACATAGCATAGCGTGTTTAAAAGATCACAGGGCGATTAGCTACTCCTCTGTGCTCATGTCTAAGAGCGCTCGCCCGTGCTTTTAAACAGACTCCGCTCATTCCTGAAATCCTGCAGCACTGTACCACTTTAACTGCCCCGTAATGCCTCACAGGGAAGATATAGCTTTCCCCATGAGCCTCTGTGTGTGAGAAATTGTTAAAACAGCCTGTCTCCACAGTGTGTTGACAGACGTGTAAGAGCTCTTCTAGCTCTGCCGTCAGTTTTGAAGGCTAGCCTCACAGTGACATAATAAGCTATGACAAGCTCATCAACTCAAAACTCCACCTGCTGCTCACACACACACACACACACACACACACACACACACATGCACACAGACCACATGTGCATGTGGATGGATTGGCCAACAGTATCTTCATTTGCAGAGTGAAAATATGGAATTATAGACATGACAGTGAGGTTTAGATACAGGGCCGAGCAGTTTGCAAATACATTGATATAAAAAATAAACATGTTTCCAGTGGAAAAATCATAAATATATATATATATATACATATGTATATATATATATGTATATATATATATATAGAGAGAGAGAGAGAGAGAGAGCAGCTTTCACATTTTGATAATGTTATATTTTTGTGTTCCACAGGAAAAAAAAAAGAAAAGTTTTGAGTGACACGAGGCTGGGTAGATGATTTTCTATAAAAAGCAAATGTTCTACAGAAGGTGTGACTCAATTGGATGAACCAAATTTAGACATGTGAATGTTCTGCCACAGCAAGAAAGAAAAATACATTTATTAAAGACATAATTATTTATTAAATTATAAAATGTATAATTGTCTGTTTTTTTTAGAGGTGTTATACTTTGCTTAAAAATCAGGAGCGGTTTATCTTTTTATCTTTTAGCTGGTCACATTTTGTATCACTTAGTTTCACAGTGTCATTAATTTGATTTCAAGGTGTACTCTAATGATTTTTTTTCTTTATTACACAAAGAAATGAAATGCAAATAAAAAAATCAAGTGATGTACATTCATATGAGATGGAAACTGCCAAATTAATAGCTTAATAAAAACATGGAGTTTACATAGAGTGGGTCTCCTCATGGGCGCTAACATGTTGAAATCACATGACCAGCAAAATACTGCTCGGGTCATCTCGGTAATCATGCTTGTTTGTTGGACAGTTCCACTTACTGAATAAATTAATCGTGGCTCACTACAAATAGAGCAATTCTACACTGTCATCGGAAGCACAGGGCTCTACGTTAACATTTTTCTTTAGGAGAACTTGTCAAAAATTTAGGAGCGCTTTCTGATCAATAACAGACATTAACTTTTCCATTACAGGGCGATATTTGCGCCTTTAAATTAATTTCCAGGGGCATTAATGCATGCATCATATTTCGTAGATTTCTTAAATCAAAATGGAACATTTATTTTTAAATATTAAACAATAAATTCAGAACAAGAACCAATCAGACTGTTACCAATCAAAAGAAATTATCAAAAAATGCATCTTTGCACTGCATTTACATAGACTGCTTAATGCAGCTCATTGGTAAATAATGTTGTACGAATGTTTTCAAATATAATTTTTTTTTAAATTTAGAAATATGTCAAAAAAAATTGTGATATGTAAACTTTAAAGGTTTGATATTTTAAGTGAAAGCGGTTGCTTTTACTTAAAAATCACCGTTGCTTGGAGATGCGCAACAGCTCTGGTGTGGCTTTGCTTGAAACTATTTTCACAAAATAGAACAAAAACTGACAGTATTGTGGCTAATGTTAAGTCCGCTAATATCAACTTCTTTATTGGACTTCAGTAAGATCAGTATCACATTTGGAATCATGCCAATACTCAGAGAAACAGGAGTCTACTCGTGTGATAGTACTTAACTTACACTTAAACTTAGGCTTATTGCGATAGTGTTCAGCCGAAACACTGAAACATCACTTGTCCTCGGTGACCGCCCCGACCAGCGTTTTGATTTGGTTTTAGAGTAATAAAAATCATTTAGTTCAGTTAGAGAACAGACACTACAGTCAAAAAGTGAACGTGTCTGCTCAATTCAGAGTGAGCCGAACGAGAGTCGCAGCACAGATCAGCAGCAGGAGTAAGATTTCACCTACCTTCGCCCACTTCGCCTCACTTTTCTGAATGACAAGATGATGGATGAAGATTTGGTTGCAAAGCGAAATGTATTACGCAATTATGCATATTTAAGCGAGTTTGTCATTGTACTGTTCTGTTGTTGTTTTTTTCATTTACCTTTCATTTACCTTTACCTTTAAAGCAACTGCCGCTTCCGAATTGCCGCTAATGTCACTTCAAAAGTGAAAGTAAAATGGCAGCACGGGCATTCGGTGCGTGTGTTTTTATTAATATTTGGTGGCATTTTTGTCCTCAAGCCCCTGTTAATTTCCAACCTTGCATATGTTAATCCAAATGTAGTATTACCAGTTAATTTGGTTGAAACATCAGCAGCATGAGATCAGGGGCATCAATTGACCCTTCACAAACAGTTTGATTGACAGGCGATCTAACCAATCATAACCCTGAATCCGCCATTTTATCTGACAAAACAGTCAGGGGAGTTTGTAGATTAAGGGGCCATTCACATATCGCGCCAAAAAACGCGCGGAAAGCGCGGCCGCGTCGCTTCCTCCTTTTGCAAGCGTTCAGGTGCTTGCGCTCCTGTGGCGTCTGCCGTTGCAACCATGAACAGCTTTCTCTACTACTATATGGAAGTTCCAATGGATTTCCATTACCGAAAAGCCCTTGCAGTAGCTCTAGTACAAGATTTATTTATGTAGGGAAAAAAAAAACACTCCCGCAGTGTTTGGGTGCACCACGGAGAATTTCACAAACTTATCCAGGAGCTCCGTCTTGACGATGAGAGATTCGAAGCCTATTTCAGAGTTGACAAGGACAGGTTTGATAATCTTTTAGGAAAATGTGCACGCAAAAGACGCAATATGTGAGCGGTCCCTAACGTTGGTGAACTTGAACTTGAAAAATTGTGCGTACTCACGTCTTTCCACGCTTGAAGCAACATTCCTTCTGATGTTCATTCATGTTTATTTGATGCTATAAATGAACTAATATGAAGAGATGATCGGTTCACGAGCCGATTGAAGGAGCTACAGCGAAGGAGCCACTATACGGTATTTATTGTTTAACTTCTTTAAAAAATTATATTTTAAATATGAAACGGGTTCATATGTTGTCAGTGTCCTCTTTGCTCCGCGATGTATTTTTCACTGCGTGAGAACATGATGTGTATGATGGGCATTGCAACAGTAACTAAAGGCAGCGGGTCTTTGCGAAGGGTCAATTGGGTATGGCAGGGTTTGACAACTGCCATACCTTGAATGCCTGGTCAAGTCAATGCAATTTATACAATTTTATTCATTGAATGCAGGATCGATGGAGTTAGTCTATATTACTATGTGTAACATGTAATTTGTATTGTTAAACACAAATACTAAATATTGTTAAATACTGGTAAACAGAAAAATTAGAAAATAAAGCGACCTGGTTTGTTATTCGTGTCATGTAAGATCAACGGCACTGCCAATGTCACAACGTGAATTTGCAGCGTTGAGTATTGTAGCCAATCACAAGTATTTCTATTGAAAGTAATGACCAATCAAAGGTGTTTAAGTTACCGGTTGTCCTAACCAGCCGTGACGGTGACACGCTGAAAAGGTTTCTACTTTTTTGTGAAGTCGAGGCTGGAACAACAACACAAAGTATCGCAATGATAATCTCAGGTAATGTTTATGTGCTTTATTTAATGTTAAAATTTTGTAATGTAACTTTGAATATCATTTAGTGCTCCTAGCTTTGTAAAAAAATTACCTCAGATCTTGAAATTAAACAAATGGAAGCAAAAGCGTTCAAACTGTGAACAAACAAGTGACAAAGATTGTTTTAGTAGCTCAGTATGTATTTTTATTAATGTTTAAATAGTGTCATATTTGTGAATTTGATCATGAGCCGCGAGAGCCCGCACACACTCTGTTCTGATTGGCTGTGGTTTTTGATTGATGACTTTTTGTTTTACAAATAATCTTTGAAGGATGGACAAAAATGTTTTTGGTAATCATATTAAAAATAACATTTAAATTGGATATTATTCAAACTTTTGAGCTTTGAAGGGCTGGAAAAATTTGTGTAAAGAAAGTGGGACTGTCATATCGAGGGAGTAAGATTGAATCAGGGTTTGCCGTACGCTGGCATTTGGTGAAATGACGCCACTGCATGAGATGGTTTGACATGGCGCATCACCTGTTTTACCTTGTAAACAAGAAGTGTAGTTCAAGCAAAGTCTTTGAATGAAGGCGTGAAAAGCAGCCAGTTGCAGTACAGAACATAGCTGTTCAGAGTAGATCCATTTTGGGTGTTTTAGATCTATTCATGACAATTGATCTCGTCACTCGCATATGTGCCTGAATATTTTTTCACACTCGCACACAGTAATTTTCAGTCGCAAATGCGAGCGAAATGGTCTCACTGTAGAGCCCTAAAGCATGATGCTACATTCACAAAGCTAGGTGTCAGTACAACGCTCAAATCAGCCAGTGAAACATTACAAAAAATTAAATAATATGCATCTTTGGTATATCTGTAGACCATTACAAATGAGGAAGGATGTTTGCTGATATTCTGTCTAACATTTGCCCCCTAATATCTATTCTCATTGAAAGTCTATCAAAAGCCATAATATCAAAGTAAAGGTCTTTTGATACCATAATTTGTCCTTAAGTGACACATTTACTGTGCTTTGAATTATGTTTAGGACACCGTTTGTCTTATATTATTACTTCCTCCACATTATTACTGTCCCATTCATAAATGTTTCCTCTGTAAGTGAGAGGGAAGCACACTTGTCTCTCGGTGTGTTTTGCTGTGTTTGACAGTCACACTCAGCTCATTCACTCTCTGTAACCAGATTTCACGGCTGCAAGTACACCATGCCCTGCGGCCTGAAGGGAGCTCTCACCTGTGAGAGAGAGAGAGATGAGTCCACACATTTGATGTGGTGTAATGACGGCTGTGGCAGAACGCACTGTAGCCGGAGTGTGTGTGTGTTTGTGTGCGGCCACCATATGTGGCCAGGTGCTGTTCCCGATCCCACCTGTCCTCAGCATTACCATAATCAATTTAACAGTACAGATTAATAATCAAATATTCAGATGATGATTGCTTTTGGACTTAAGCTAATCTCTTAATGCCAGTGACCGTCCTATTCTGTGTTTTATCAGCCTGTTGCTGTGGCTGTCGCTCACGTGTATACGTACAAATCGTCTTTGCATTGTGTGTGCTTGTGTGTCTATTTCTTTGGCAGTATACCACAAGTCGAATTGCTTTCCTTTTTCTTTTTCACAGCCCTTAGGTGCGTGCGTGTGTGTTTTGTGCGAATTTGTATAAATCTCTCAGAGCACATCAGTTATGCTTATGAATGCAAAAACAGCTCATTGACTCTGAATTGTTTTCTTAGCAGTTTGGTTAGGAATATAAATAGC
Organism: Zacco platypus; assembly: GCA_038088235.1. Taxonomy (NCBI): domain Eukaryota; kingdom Metazoa; phylum Chordata; class Actinopteri; order Cypriniformes; family Xenocyprididae; genus Zacco; species Zacco platypus. The sequence continues at coordinate 29,574,118 of CM076085.1, forward strand.
ATTGCATCTATAGCAGACCCCAAACTGCTATTCATTTAGACTTGTGTATTTTTTGTTTGCGCGTATATATGCACGTTGAAAGAGTTGAACGGAGGAACTAAGAGAGAGACATCTCTTAGCGAGGCATTATCAAATGTTTTCACTTGAAAAATCCAGTGCGCCTTTCAGCATTGAGTGGAAAAGAACATGTTCTGACTCTCACCCTGCCCGCTGGAATTAGTCGAAAGACCATTTTTAGTAATAAATTATGCATTGAAACAAAGAGATAGCCTCTTTTTTTGTTCCCTGTGCGCACGGGCCGCCTTGGCAAATGCCTTTAAAAAAATCTTTAAAATTGTCCATTCAACTCAAACTTACTGAGTGTAGCAAAAATGTCAAAGGCATAAAGTCAGCGAAGATTGAATAAAATAATGGGAGGAGACAGATTAGTCATGCAGAGAGCCCACACAGTCTTTCAGGCCAGCACAATACCACTTTTTATAAGCGCTCTATCTACACAATGGCGCCGTTCAATATATCGAGGATGATACATGGTCAGACGTGTAATCTCCCTTTGATTCCTCGCACTCATTCATTCCGGAACCTTTTCAGGACTGACACTGATGAGCTCCAGGCTCCCGCGGCTCTCCGCACAGCCAGCAACCTTCTTTAAGAGTTCATTATGTAGGAACATGGAGGATAGGTGTCTTCCTCCGTGACCCCTCCTTTTGCCGGGCTACTATCTGATGTCACGCGTCCCCTCGTCATCCGTCGCTGGCGTTAACGACGGGCCCGTCAGAGGATCGTCGGCGCTGACGGAACATTAGGCGCCACGGTATGAGGGCTTTTGGGTGAAGATGGAGTAAGCGAACACTCCACTCAGAATAACACAAATCAATCAATCCAACCCGGCCTTCGAAATATTCCAAGATGGAGTCATTTCATACATGACGGAGCTCAGACGGAAGACCGACGGGCGCATTGATCACATATGGGGGATCGTTCGTGCCCTATACATACCCGTTCCGGCTAAGTGTTTACCGTGTGTGTGTGTCTCTCGTGGCGTTTGGATGATGGAGGAGGGGGAGGAGTGAATCAGTTTCCCTGGGAGACAGTGGGCTGAATTACTGACGGGTTTGTGCACCACTTAACCTAATCTAGCATATGATTATGAGACTCAGTCAGGGGCGCCTCCCTCATACGCTTCAGTGCCAGCCTCCTTCTGCCTGCCGGGCGTGGCATACACACACACGCACACACACGCTCACACACACACACACGCTCACACACACACACTCTTTCTAAAAATAAACCTCACCTCCTGTACAAGCGGCAGTGTTTGAGCCTACCTGAGCAGAGTGAATGAGGGCCGCTAAATATTATGACTGCCTTGTGTCCTGCAATAATTGATTCCCTCACCCCGCACATGCATATACATACACACACGCACACGCACACTGCCATTTACTTCCTCCGCGCTGTTCATTTTACAAATTCTATAACCTTTTAGAATTTCTTTCTGTGGAGAAGATTGCTGCCTGGCCTCAGATTCATTATGGTGATTGAATCCTCTTCAATAGAAAACTGTTTAAAGAAGAGAGAGGGAGAGAGCGAGTGAGGGAGAGAGAGAATGAAGGTAACATGGGTTAAAAGCTTGTCTGGGTGACATAATTCACCTCCACTGAGGCAAACAATCACATCGCATTGTGACCTTCATATGATAGAAAAAAAGGCCACTTTTTTTTTCTGCCACCCTCCATCATCTCTCACCCATCCCTTCATCTTCCAGCGTTTTTGTCTTTGCCATCATGGGCTATTTTGGATTACAGATTAAATGTCTAATTACGATCACTTTGCAGTGAGGAATATACTGTAGCGTAAGCCCTCGCTTTAATCATGAACGCAGTTTAAAATCACCCTTGTGTACAATGGGAGATGATATACATATATAATTCTCTCTCATCCTTTACCCTCCCTCTCTTTCCCTCCACTTTCCTTTTTTACACTCATAGCACCTGGACCTACACTATTCATCATGTGGATGACTCCGAACATGAATTAGTTTTCTTTTTTTATGTCAGAGATGAGAGGGCCAGATGGTATAAAATAAAAAAGGCGAAAAAGGAAAAAAAGTGGTGAGAGTGAGAAAGCGAAAGAATCGAGGACATAGTCTGCACTCTATGTTATCATAGAGGCACATGCTAGAGCGGGATTAGGCTGGATTTTTAATGCTGTTTCGTTCTGAATTATAGCTTTTCACATGCCCTCCTTTGTCATTTCTTTATACTTCAAACAAGAAATTGTCCAATTCTAATTAGACGATATAATTGCTGCTGGATGAAGCGCCGCCAGTCGGACCCCGAACTCCTGCAAGGTGGAGTGGTTTTGTTCTTCTCTCCTTTTCACTGACAGTCTGTTTTTCCCCCTCCTCTCCTCTCTCGTTTTTTCCCTTCCGTTTGGTGTTCTTTTTCCCTTCTTTTTTTTTTTTTAAACGAGAAAAAAAGCCCTCTTGAGAGGTCCTGAGGTTACTGTCACGTTATTAGTGCATCACTTGTAGGCAATTACAAGACCCTCCACATTCGTGTACCTGCTGCACGGCGCACTTTATGAGGGACAAGTGCCAACATGACCGATCCGTTTTTCACAGAGATTGTGCTGTTCACAGTCTTATTATTTTAGATTTGTTTATTTTTGTCTCTACTTTAAAAACCCCTCTTGTTATCATGGAAGTTTTCGGTTTTTGTTTTGTTCTTGGCCTTTTTGCCATTATAAATGGCAAAGAGTAGAGTGACAGGGAGAAGAGGAAGGAATGGGATCAGGAAATTATCCCATTGCTTGTATGAGCACTTTGGCTGAATATGTGAAACTATGAGTGCAAGCTGCTAGGCCACAGCTCCAATGTAAAACTTTTACATTAATTTGAGTGTTGTTGTTTTTTTTTTAATAACAACAGTTCTGGCTGTTTGTCCACCTTGGGGGATTTTAGAAGTGGGTTTCCAGGGCTTAACCCTCACATATTTTTGTTAGAGACGTACCAAAATTTAGGCTACTGAAAATTTTAGGCCTATTTTTGGTTTTGAGCCGGAATGGTTAAGGAGGGCTGAAATCAGTGACCGAAACAGACGTTTAATTAGTGCTTCTCTGATGGCATGTTTTGACTGTGCACAACATGGATAAGCTACAACAGTTAAACATTTCAGCTGTGTAGACACTAGCTCTGGATTTGCAAAATTAATAATGGTATCACTTTACAATAAGGTTCATTAGTTAACTTCATTAGTTAACAAGAACTAATAATGAACTGCAGGTATATAGTATTTATTAACCTAGATTAATGTTAACGAAGATTAGTAAATACAGTAACAAATGTATTGCTAATGGTTAGTTCATGTTAGTTAATACATTAACTAATGTTTAACTAATAAACCTTATTGTAATGTGTTACATTAATAATGATATGGTTTCTTGTAGTCTGTGCTGGTTTCTGTTGAGGCGCAGTATGAATAAAACTTCACTAAACATTTGGGTAAGATGTAAGATTCAGTAAGATTCATTAGTTTAACATTAGTTAATGCATTAACTAACATGAACCAACCATGAGCAATACATTTGTTAGTGTATTTACTAATCTTCGTTAACGTTAGTTAATAAAAATTCAGTTGTTCATGTTAGTTCATAGTGCATTAACTAATGTTAACAAGATTTTAATAATGTATTAGTAAATGTTGAAATTAACATCAGCAGAGATTAATAAATGCTGTATAAGTGCAGTTCATTATTAGTTCTTATTAACTAATGTTGTTAACTAATGTGAACCAATGAACCTTATTGTAAAGTGTTACCAACATTTGTGATGCGCCTGCCATCCAACACTGTAAAAAATAAAAATGTTTGCTTTGACTTGATAAAATAAATAAGGGGTTTAGTGTTTAAAAAATGCACAATGAATGTACTCCTGAAGTTCACTAAACTCAAAAAAGCTGCGACTGAGGTTAGTTGGGACCCTTAGCTTTAGCTAAAGATTGACTTCATATGTACCAGTGCATCAAATAAGCATTTTCTTTTCTATCATTCACACAAAGATGTCCTCATACACACAGAGGTTTATGTTAAATCTCGAATATCCACTATCCACAGTTGTGCACTGTCTGATTCGACAGGCATGGTCGCGTGTCGATCCTGAGGTCAGACCTGTCATGTCAGACGAGTTGAGCTGACTGACAGGAGGAAGTAGATAGGATCCAGCCCTCGTTAGGAACGTCTTTCCGGTCCGTCCACAATGTCGGACCCACCAGCGCAGAGCACTCATAGTCAGGCCAATGCCGTCACATCATCAATCATCATTATAAATCCTGCATCGTCCCTGCTACATTAACTTGGCGACCTGCGCACCCTGTCTCAATTAAACATCTGATGAATATACGGCTCATCTACGCGGACTGTCAACCACCCGTCAGTCAGCCTCCGACGAGAATGCGCTTTTATTTTTGGACCGGATGCCAATAACGGCTCTGGGACTTAAACAAAAACATCTTCCTTCAAAGTTATTGTGAGCGGGAGGAGATTGTTTGCTCAACACTAAAGGGGGTTAAGGCAGGCTTTGGCAGGGAAAGAACGGGCCAACAGAGACCCAGAGCCCCAAATCAGGAAAGTTTTGAAGCATTGTTTTGAATCTTAACAAGAGGACTGAGACATGCAAAAATAATTTGCTGTCTTTTTCTTTTTTCCCCGGCTTTGCATTCTATGTATCAACGCATGTAAATAGCATCTTAACACTTGATGCTATTTTGAAAAGCACTCGGCCCCTGAGGATTTCTTGTGAGTGAAGCAATTTATCCACGAACAGGTGCATTTTTAATGCTTTTATACAATCAGATGAGCATTTTATATACAGATGCTAGTGTTTCTCTGTCTTCTTTTTTGATTGCCGCGCTCCTTTTATTCTTATTTTGAATTGATGTAGCCTTTCTAATTAAACTTGGAGAGAGATGTTAATTACCTAACAAGGTCACCTTTTTCTGCCACCATATTCAGCAGTGCTCTCCTATACTCTTCCTCTCCCCTGTTCCACAGCCTAAAGGAGATTTGAAGTGCGGTGTTAATTGCCTATCCCTGATCCCATTTCAACTTTTGCATCTAACTCTTCAAGTGCCACATTTAGACTGTAAAGGAGGATTATTGGTATGTTGTGCTATTCTGCGCTCCTGCACCTCGCAGTGTGTCCAGTCATCACAAACCGCTGCTTTTTGTGGGAACTCCTAAGATGGAAAGAGAGGATGTGAGAGAGAAAGAGATGGGACATATGGAGCATGATGGTTGTTGTAAAAGGTGTCAGCTGTAGCAGTATGCAGCTGGTGGGCTTGTATGGTGGGAGGATGTAACATGGGTGAGATATGGCCATTTGGAGAAAATGGGGTTTTATCATATGATGTCTGTAACTCATAATTTCATATGGCCCACACGCTTTCCTAATGCACAGAACTGCCAGCACATTTTTGATGCTTCTCACAGGATGTTACATAACTCCTTAGAGGTCTCTAGGCTACATTTTAAAAGACTAAACATAAATAAAATCCACTCGGATTGTCAAAGATGGTTAATTCTGATCAAAAAGGCTCTTGTCTGCAAACTCTGAAACTGAAGTGAAGGTGGCTGTAACACTTTTTTGTGTAACTGTGAATAACTCTGGTAGTTTGGGTGCTAAATCTCTCAAATTTTAGTGTGAGGTAGCTACATCTGTCTGCTCTAGATATTGTTATGTGTAATATGTATACTAGAAAATTACAATTAAAAACATTTTGAAAAATCAGGCTTCTGGATGATACTGTAGCCTACAGAGGCTAAATATGTTTTCTGTCACCTGCTGTTAAACTCCACATCAGTGGCTCTAACTGGTTGGTTGTGAACCTAGAAATGCTTTAGGCTTGTTTTGATCGAGTTATAGGCTGGAGGGGGAAAAAGCTACATGCAAGTAATAAAATAGCAAGAACTAAGAATGTCAAAAGTAACGGTTGGAACTAAAATAAAAACAAAATACTGTTAATTGAAAATAATTGCATGTTTTTGTTAAAATATTAACATTATTATGATGCAATTAAGTAATTTGAAGTAAAGAAGAGTTCCGTAACATATTTGTTGTTGCTGTGGTATTGAAATTGGTAGTGAGAATTAGTAGAATATATATATGTAATCATAGTTAGAATAGTTAAATAGGTTTATCAAACTTTCTGCTTGGTAAAATGGCAAATACAAATAAAATATTTTGTCCATCTGGTAAAACAAAGTTCTATTTTTGTTTGTAAGATATTTTATGAGCCTGTTTATAAGTCTGTGCTGTTCATGGTAATATGAATTCATTTCATGTTGGATCTTAACAACATTTTTTTTTTGTTTTGGACCATTAATTGTCTAATGTAAAGTTTGGGTCCTGAAGCAAATCCAGTTGAGAACCACTGATTTATAGTATATAAAAAAAAGAAGCATATTCACTTCAGATTGGTTTTTACATATTTTACTCCTGACCTTCTCAGTCAGGTATTATAATTGCTAGCTGTTAGAGAATGGTGGTATGAGATCGTCATGAATAAAATGCATTGAAATATACATTTGAACGGCTACTTTTTCTATCAAAAATAAGTTTAGTTTACCTCTAAAATCTAAAGTGTTGCTAACAAAAAAAGGAACACTAACTTGTTTTGCTACAAGCAGGTGACCGGCCTGTTTTCAGTCAGATGTAGAGGGCTGGAGAAACACAAAGAGATGAAGGAAGAAAGCTGGAAGGGTGGAAATTAAGTGTGTAATGTGAGGCTGATGTGATGAGATTGTGTGTGGTGACCTCCTCCGACAGGTCTCCATCCTTCGTCAGTCTGACTTCAGCCACCATCACCTCTGTTTATTCCCATCCCACCATTTATCCATATCCACTTGTGCTCAATCTCTCTTCGCTCCCAGCTAAATAAATGCAGAATAACAATTATTGAAAACACAATTAAAATCTGTTAATCAGATTATTTGTTGTGGATAAAACCTTTAGGATGGCTTTGACAGCTTAAGGGGGGAAAAAGCTGCCCATATTTCAGCAAAAATTGAAAAGATTACGATATGTCCATCCTAATAATATAATCTCTAAAAAAAAAGAAAAAAAAAAAAAAAAAAAAACAACACCAAAACCCCCCCCTAATAATTAACCTGACTTAATACTGTATCAAGGCCATGAGTAAGTATGGGAAAGACCTTTCATACATATTCTCAAGGGGGGTGCCTATCTATTTTTTTAAGTTGCAGGTTTTTATTGTAAAAAAAAGTGTTTAAGTCTTACTCCAATTTAAAAGGGAACCTACAGGTTGGACGCACATGCCTTTATTCCACTCACATATGTGTTGTCAATCATGTGACAAGAGACTGAGAGAGGAAAAAAATCTCAGAAGACCTCAGCTGGGTATTATTTGGGTTTAAATCCACGCTTTGTTTGGAGCAGCTGGTAATTGCGTATTGTGGGGCAATTAAGATATTTAGCATTAAGCAGAATAAGCCAGGTCAAGCACCCCACCCTCTCTAGTCTCACCGCCATCAAATCAAAGCCATGGGCATCTCTCTGACTCTCTCTTTTGGTATGTATCGCCGTGTTTATTTCTGCTGAAAAGCCAGTTTAGTTCATTTGTGAGTCATCTGGGCAGAGCGGGCCCATTCCTCTTCTTTCAGGCGTTTTTTTTAATATTATTATTATTATTATTATTAAGATTAGGCGGTGCACAACAACAGCCGAGGAATCTATTATTCATTAAGTGTAACCAATATAAAATTTAAAACAGTGTGTTTTTTTTAGTTAAATTATGTGAGGTCAGCATAATATTCTGCCTATTACTTATATCTATATCATCTTTGCCTTAGTCAGCTCTATTTAAATATGCAATCATTTACAGCTTTTGACTCTATGTGTGTGCGCACCCAATTTCCAATATTCCTCTACGCACTTTTTATGCTGACATCAATGGCAAGCTATTAAAGACAGTATTTCATTATTGGTTCCTCGTCCCCAGTGGTTATTTACAATCCTATATATACTAAGCACTGATATTAAAGGAGACCATTTTAATGAGGTGCTATCTGCCTTAGCAATATGTCTTTCTCTGAATGAGATTGTGTTTAAAGATTTTTATCAAGAAATGGCTGTTCGCTGGGGTTATGTTTTGTCCATGAAATATGCATTTCATATCTCTTTCATTTCATTAACATAATTTAATTTGTGCTTTGCATTCTGTGCATAATACATATTTGATTTACAAAACAAATATTTCCATTAGAAAATGAATTTCATGCAGGCATAAGGCAGAACTGAATGATGTATTGTAAAGAAAGTAGAGAGAGCGAGAGAGAGAAAGAGAGAGGGAAAAAGAATTGTATTATCCTCAGAGCGCCTTGGCAAAGAAAAAAAAATACTCAATAGACTTCTAGTGCGTACGAGTGTGTGTGTCCCTGCGACTGTGTGTGTTTATGGATGTCTGTATGTCTAGGGATATGTACTCGTACGCTGTATACGCCTGTGTCTCCAGTATGTAAATGCACATTAGGACGGCTATACTTGCAGTGAGTATATTGCATTAAGTTTAAAGCAATATTACTCAGATTGATTTACATTGTTTTCTATGGCCGCCTCTCCCCTCTACGTTAGCTAAGTGTTCCGGTGGCAATGTGGCGCTTTGCTTTTTATTATCGGTAAAATATGGTTGATATTATAAAGATATATCTCTCGGCTCGGTAGCACAAAGGAAGAGCACACATCCATTTTCATTTGGTGCCAGTTTTAAGGGTTGCGCCGGAGAACATACTACACGTAGTATTTCACAGCTTAGCGTATGATGTACGTCCTCAGGGACTTTGTTTCTTTGCCGGCCTGTTTGAACGCAGAAGCCCGCCGCGTGTCAGTTTAAGAGGTATTAGCCGTTGCTTTAGTTTGCGAAATCATTTCCTTTTAACTCTAGCCTGTGATAAATTATGGAGTCCACCCCTCTACATTTCCTTTCCTCCTCTTCCAAGGGAATGTTACTAGTTTTAATTAAAGGACTGCACCTTGCTAGTTTAAAGGATATCAGTGGCTGTGTGATAAGTTGCAGGAGCTCAGGGCTTTGGATAACAAGAAGCATTTTAAGTGGCCCTGACGAGTTCATATTAATTTGGCTTATCGCGCCAGTAAAAAAAATCCAGGTAGCATTGAGGCAGATCCCGGCTTTAATGAGCTCAAAAACGTAAAGTCTGTGTCAGAACACTCCACTTTTTTATTTCAAAGGGAGTAGGAAATAACTTGTCAAAGCTAAAAGCCAAACAGTAAGATCTATGTTTCAGAGGTAACTAGTATTAGCAGGGATTTCGGGCTCGTCTGACATGCCGTACGGAAGGGAGGGCTTAAAATAGAAGTCTCAGGTACGCGGGAGTGGGGCTTATACCTGCGCACAGTCTCTGCTGCCTTCGCTGACGGTTAAAGAAGAGCGATGAGAGGATCTTTGAGCTTTTAAAAATCTCCTCTTTTCCATTTTCTCTCCCTATAGTTATGCCAGAGAGGTGATCGCCTGCCCGGCTGCTGCTGAGTCCCTGCTTTGAATCTGTGACGGGTGTTTTTAAACTTCGTTTGAGCGAGAAAGAGAGATGGAGATCACACGATGGCTCTGAGGAGTTGACGAGAGTCTTAAGATGGCTCGGTAGAGTTAAGCCTTCTCTTGTGTCTATTCTCTCAGCAGTTCAAGGCCAAATCCAGCAGGAACATGAATTCATAAAGTGGATGTTTAAAAAAAACAAACTCCAAGATGATCATTTAGGTTCTGCGGGTTAAAAAAATCTGCACTCTGTAAAGTTTGACATCAAGGGATAACCCACAACCGTGAGTGATTTAGCCTTTATTCTCACACCTTAATCTGTTGTTCATGACAGAAGGGACTGTGTTTCTATCTTAGCAGATGGGGAGACAGGTAACTTGGCATGTTTGTTAACGTCGCCAATGGTAGGAAAGCAGACAAAGAGAGCGAGAGACAGGGAAAGATGAGAGGAGAGAGGAAAATCAATCTAATACTGCAGAACTATCAGATCACATGAGATGATGGATTCTTGGTCGCAGCATTCAGCCGCTGTCTGCCGAGCTGTGCAAATCAATTCAAACAGACACAAAGAGTAAACACACATTCTGCACCACAATAGGAAATTGAAGCAGAGCCTCCCTTTTTAAAATATGCCTCTACATATTTGTTTTGTGGATTACCATTCTGAAATGAAATTTGAACAGTTACTTAAAATAATATGCAAAAGATATTTCCTGTTTTGCCGCCCGCCCCCTCCCCAGTGTTTGTCGGAGATGTGGGATAGCTGCGACACTGGCGTCAGTGTAAACACCACATGTGTGTGTTGTCCTGGTGATTATTTTTCATAAACATTTTCCGAGGTTTATCCTTATTGCAGAAGGTTTAGATATCATATTTTATTTGTTTTTGGACTGTTGAAAAAATATTTTTCGAAAATCGAGCCTGTGTTTGTGTTCATGCCAGTGGACGCAGGTTGGAATGGACAGCATTTTCCAGGGACAAGAGGCCATTTAAGTTCTGTTTTAAAGTTTTTGTATTAGGAGCCATACAGATTTGAACACTTCTAATTGAACTGTGTATGCTTCTTGTTCACATTACAGGATGAACCAGTTTTTTAAGGTCAAACTTTTGCAGACACTCATTAAAAGTCCTTTGACATTTAGTGAAAGATTTCTTTCAGTTGGCCTACATGTCTGATGGAGAAAACATTAAGCGTGAACACCAGGACAAGGTTCTTAAAGTCATGAAGTACATGACTTAGTCAGGCAAAACATGAAATATATCAATGTGACAAACAGGTCAGACATGTTCTTAAGTAGAGCCGGGAACCAAGAACCTGAAATTCACGTTCGAGAATGTGCACCAAGTTCCAAAAAAACAAAAGCTAAGTGTACTTTCATTGCCCGTTGGCTTTTCAATGGCCGTTTAAATTACACCATTTTCAACAGTACCTTTATCACCTCCGTGTAAACTACAAAAACACGGATTTGTGAAAACGGTGATGGCATGCATATGCGTATTTCGTATTTAGCCTATAGGCATTAGGGGTTGCATTGACTAATCGACCAGTCGACTTTTACGCTTTGTTATGATGCTTTAAGAATGACGTCGACTAGTCGTTGATCATGGCCTATAGAAGGCGCAGCAGGATAAAAAAAAAACTTCATCCACCTTTACACTCCGTATCCTACAGTTAATGACAAATAAATGCATATTCCCAGAGCGCTCCACAAGATATGTTTGATTATACCATCATAAGGCAATCGGCATTTCAGTCTTAGCTCGAGGTTGTTCACACAAAACACATTTTTGCTTTCAAGAACGCAAAACGCGGGCTGTAACTTAAGCAGCGTGCATTTAGAGCGCCGTGTCATGTGCGAGACGCTGCAAAAGAAGCGAGACCTGAGCACAACGGTCATATACACGTCTGTCTAGCACGTATTTGTGTAGAAAAACAATGGAAAAGTAGTGCATTGGAATGGAAAAATGTGATCTGTGTAAATGGCATATTTGTTTATTAATGACATCATCATCGACTAATCGACTCGACTTAAATCAAATAATTGTCTACTTGAAAAAAACTGAAGTCGTTCGACCCCTGATAGGCATCCGTGTTTGGCATGAGTGCTCTGTAAAAGTCTAGCTTAGTCTTTCTTTAAAAAGTGACAAAGCTAACTACTGGCCTGGCATACATAATATAGCATTTTAGTCATTTTCGCGGATACGTGTGAACGAGGATATTTTTGATAATGTTTTCATCTGTACAAAGACAAAAAAACCGGTTACACTTTATTTTAAGGTGTCAGTGTTACAGTGTAGTTATACATTTAAGTACTGTGTAATGACAATTAACTACATGTACTTACTTTAGGTTAAGGGTTAATTGCATGTAATTATGCATAATTTCTAGTTATTACTACAGTAACTACATGTAACATGTGTAACAATGACACTGTAAAATAAAGTGTTACCGAAAAAAACTTTCCCGTTTTTAGTACATTGTTGCCCTGTAAATGTATAAAAAAAACTTGCATGTAATTACAGCTGTAATTAATTAATGTAAATACATGTATAGTTACACTGTTGACTCTTCCCTTATACCTTAACCCACAATTAAACCTACCCATACCACCAAACCTATTCCTAACCTTAACCATATCCCACTTCAGCAGCAGCAAAAGTGTTTTGCCATCCAAATAGAACATAATAAGTATGTTGTATATAACAATTATTATTATTGTTATTTTTGATGTGAGTGCATTGTAGTTAAAGACACCTAATATAAAGTGTGAATGGTTTGCTAATGGTTCTCACGTAAATTCTTCGGCTGATGCAGATGTAACATCACATTAATATACTCCAGCACTACTATTGAGGGGACTCACTGCATCACTGTTGAGAAATTCTCCATCCACTATCAGTTACTACTAATTATCAAATCCGATTATCAAACAAATGAATCTTGCGAGTTCTTTTTATTGAACTAAACAAACTGTGTGCTTACTTTCTGGCTGTGCATATAATGATGTATAGTTAAAGATGCATGCATTTTGTCAGTAGTACTTTATAAATATTAATTAATAAAAGAAATGTTACCACGTCTTTGTTTAGTAATATTGTTGCTTCGATAAGCAAATTTCATTTGTCGCTTCCAAAAAAGATGTGAAAAGTAATTAAAAGGTCTGTGTGAACACAGGTTTCACATTAAAAATAAATAAATAAATATTTGAAATGATCTCATAATTCGGCAGTAGAATCGCAATTCTTTTTTTCAGAAATGCATTCTTTAAAAGTGCTAAAAGAATCATCAATGGAATTTGATAAGGAACCAGCTTCTTAAAATCTTTACAATTCCCATCCCTATTATTTAGCTTTTTCTGCGATGCTGCTAACACCAGAAATCTGTGTGTCTAATAAAGCCTGTTTAGCTGTGCATTTTCTGTTTCACTGGGCCACTCCACAAGTCCCCAGTCTGAACACATAATTGGAGAGCTCCTTATGGAAGAATTTGAAGGGCGGGGAACAAAAGCGGACCGATGACTGGGACAGTTGTTGGGGCCAGTGTTGACAGCTAGCAGAGCCGCGTACTGTGGGAGAGAAGCTGTGGCCCTGTCCGCATGCAGAGTGTACTGCATGCAGGTGTCAGGACTTAGAGTCTAATGAGCCTTAATTAGCCCATTTGAGTAATCAGTGGCTTGATTGGTCCTGTGTGCTTAAGTAAACCAGCACATGTGAAGAGTGCTGGAGGGATTCAGGGCATTTCAAGAACACTGGCTCAGTAGATGTAGATAATCAAAAAGTGGTTTATCCATTATATTCGTATCACCGGATATAACTTTATAAACACGCATTTATTTAGTTGAAGTATTGTTTTAAATATGTGGATATTCATGTTAAATGTGGACAGCTTGGAGATGATGAGCTGAACTATTGCACTAATGGATCCTCGTGTCTTTCCTTTGCTCCCAGCATTCACCTCTTCATTCAGCCACCACTTGACAAAACAGACTCTTCAGAGGCCTGCCTGATGCCCATCAGCATGAAGGACTCAAGTCTTCATCCTCCATCATCACAGCACAAAGACATCTGGACGATTGTCAAGGACATCACAATCTCTGATAGCTGACATATCCCATGGGGCATTGCAGAAAAAGAAAACTCTTGCATGAGAAAATGAGTATGGGTGGTGAGTGACAACATGTATGAATTAGTAGTACCACAATGTATCTTCAAGATTGATTATAATCTGATAATCTTGCCACTTTTAAGCTCTGTTAATGCCCTTGCAGTTGCTGACTGCTTTGTAGCTGCTTATAGAGTCTACAAGTTTCCAGACTTTAAATATTATTTTGTACTTTGTAATACTTACATCTACACTTTAGGTGTACAACAGCATGACAAAGAGTACCACAGTGTTTCCAAAGCCTCAGCCCCATCAGTGTCCCTTCAGCAACTGGAGAATTTTTTTTCCACATGAACTCATATGACATTGTTTAGTTCTTATTGTGTATTATTATTACTATTATTATTAGTAGTAGTAGAATTAATTTTATTTATTTTCACTGTTGTTAATAATCATCATCATTTCTGTTTACAGTATGTTTATTATTTTAGTTAGTCATTGATTAATAAATATTTATTGATTTATTGATTGCTTATTATTATTATTATTAACCTGTGACATACCTAAAGGTAATACTATGCACCCTTTTAGGGGTAGATTAGGTGCAAATATGTTTCAGGCTGATGTTAAAAGGTACCCTGGATGACGCTTGCACAGGTGCAAGCACCAATCACGGAGATTCAGTGTTTGTCTGATGAAGCATTGTTTCAGTACTGATTCTGCCCTCAAACTGAGCTTTTCAGCCTCTCTCCCTTGTGTCACATTTTTCAGGAAAAGCAAAGAGATGTTTTGCTCTATTATGGGCTGAAAGCTGTAGATTTACACTTCCACCTTTTTTTTTTAGATGGTCATATCTTCTCCCCATAGCCAACAGCATAAACTAATCCTGTATTGCGTTTCAATATAATGATATATAGAAATGGTGATTACCCTGTAATTCAATTGCATGGTAATCAAATTGTAGTAATGGTGCTTATTTGGTACCCCAATTTATAGTTTTCCCAGAAATCATTAAGCAATTTACCCTTCAAATCTACTTTGAATATGCGTGAGCACAGACGCACACACGCAGACTAGTATTATGGTGTATTATATGAAGCCCCAGCTGTTTGAGATGATGATGGTAGCAGAAGGACTCTTGTGAGAGTCATGGGTAAACAGAAAGAGTCCTGGCTGTCTTCTTCTGGACACAGACTCCTTCCTGTTTGCCAGGATTGGGATAAAGATGCTGGAATCAAAAGACGGCACTGAAACATATCCAAAGTTTGAGCCACATGTGTTTGCCCTTAACCTCAACAAAGCCTGTTTCCGAATGTCTGGAATATCGGCCTACCGGTACATTTTGGAACATTGTGAGGAAGGGCTAAATCTACAGAGCCTTTGCAAGCACACTTGTTTTGTTTGTGCCATTTACTTGGTGCGTGACTGCAGCATGTCAACAGCCTAATGTAATCGCTTACTTTCTGTTTGCTTTCATAAAGGGTTTTACATGCATTAAATGCTGTAATGAATCAGGTCCACGGATAGAGTTGCCTAAGACCCTCCCATCTGTGACTCTTTTCGAACTTTCTTAATATTGCATCACTTTCAGGCGATCATTTGGGATGCATTAATTGCATACAGCTGTAAAGCATTACCTACCATTCAGTGTTACCTGAATAACACACTGGGTGCCAATGCCACTCTCACGCTGTGAAGAGCCCTCATAATACTACTGGCATTGTGGAAATGCACGTCGTGCCATTCGGCACAATATCAGTGTTGTGATTTCTGCTCACCATAAGCTCGCTATCCCAGATCTCCCAGTTGCCGATGCACGGCCGGTTCTCATGCTCCCTTAAAAGCCGCACATGCAGGCTAAGTGTCTTCTACCGCCCAGGGCTGCACAACATCCACTTAGGCACTGACAGTGCGCGATAACCATATCTCCAGGGGGGCTTGTGGTGGAGACTGATCTAACAGGCTCACAGTGATGTGATGTGAGCCTCATGTCTGTGTCCATGGTGGGCATTTCATTTCTTTCTTTCTCTGTCTGTAACTGCCAGAACAGCTGTATGTCTTTTGGAAAGCTCTGCCTTTGATATGTTTGGAGTGAAGGCGAAACCACTCATTTCTCACCAGGAGGATGGCGAGTGAACTGAAAGGTCTCTGTCTGCACTTCATAGTGAGGGAATAGTAGGAAAGAGCTTGGAGTGAGTGAATGTGTTCATGTATGATGAAATTATTTTGCTGTTAGGGACGAGTGGACTGCTAGTTTCACCAGTGACATTCGGGGAAGAAATTCCTCAGGAGTTCCTTTAGTGCTAGTTTTTGGATGTGTATTTATGGACTACTTTTTTTCTATAGATAAATTTGCATTGTACTTGGGTGTCTAAATACTGTTCCGACACTAGATACTAGTGCTTGGAGCCATTTTTGAGTGAAACCTTTATAAAAGTTTTTTTTATATATAAATAAAACATAAAATAAAATGGCTTCTGCCAACCCAGATGTTAACATCACCCTGGGGCTGGATTCACAAAATATTCTCATAAAATTCTTCTTAACTGACATTTTCTTTTTGTTTTCTAACTTAAGAAAAAAAGATAAGAATATTTTTTGTTCCAAAAAACTTTTTAAGAATGTTCTTATTTTTTTTTCTTAAGAATGTTCTTGAGTATGGTGGCCGAGAAACCTCAAAGCGCTGCAACTGAAGAAAACACAAGCAAATAGAAAAAACACACCAGCAAATTATGAACTTCTTCATCAGTTTGACAACACATGTGCTGAAAAAAACACAATGCAACCAAATACAGAAACACACTGCAAATAGTACAGACCACAACGGAAATGTTTCAAGGGAACCCCAACAAGTAACAAAACTGGCTTGGACATGCTTATTATTCAATGTTTATTCATCAGTTTTTTGTTTATTTTAACATCCTCATCGTATGTGCGTTGTGAGCATGCAACACGCTTTTGTATTTGGTTGCGTTGTGATAATTTGCTGCACTCGTTTTGTCAAACTGATGATGCTTTCTTAATTTGCTGGTGGTTTTTTTTTCCTATTTGAATGTATTTTCTTCAGTTGCAGGGCACTGAGCTCTCTTGGCCACTGTACTTAAGACAACATTTAAGAAGTATTCCTATTCCTGAAAAGAATGCTCTTAAAAATAATCGTAAACAACTTCTTAAAGTTAGGGTTTGGTAATTTGTTGGGTTGTTTCAAATATTACTAGTACCAAGAATGTGGACACAGATCTATCATTAACGTGTTAGCGTTACACTGTACCGCCCAAGGTACACATACCTTTCAAAATGTGTATACTCCAAATGGTTCAAGAACAGCATGCAACATATTTGGGTATGCCTTTTTCGGCACTTCAAGGCAAATTGTACATGAATGCTAAGAGGTTAACACAGTGCGCTTTAGAATTAAACTTGTATAGGCTACATGATGCATTAATTCTAGCTAGAACTAGTGGTAGGTAGCAGTACACAGATACAGGAAACATTCTAGCAAGAGTGCAAAAAAGACGGAGCGCAAATGAATGGGAAAGACGGCTGCATTAAAATCACAGGGCTGATTGATTAACTCCTGTCAAGCCATTCTCAACGAAATAATCGGAGCGCTTATTATGATAACTACGGTAATCTACAGGCAGCACAAAAACTCTGGCTTTGAGGTGATTTTCATTCAGCGAGTCTTCAGCCCACCTTTCATTCAAATAACACCAAACCTGTCATTTTCTTCTTAAAAAATGTTTTTAAGAAAATATAGAACTTCTAAAGAATTTTTCAAGAATTGCTACATGATATATGATACAGATATTAATTCCATTTTTATAGTGATTGGTATTTCTATTTTCATGGATAATATTTATGGATCATCAAAATTAGGTATGTACTACAGTTTAGTAGGCAAAATCTCAAGATGCCAACAATTACCCCAAAAGCTAAACGGAGTGCTAGTGTGCACCAGGGAAAAAAGGCGCCCCATGAAGGCCCTGTAGTCATCATCTTGTGCTGTATGTGTTCTGAGGCACTGACCCCACTGACATGGTGCATAATTTAGCAGTGATTGATGGTAATGATGGTCCATGACTACACCGCTGCTCCCCTAGCATCCGATTCCATACTTTGAAAATGAAAATGTACATGTACCCTCCAAAGTTCTACCTTTTTTTAAATCTCTTGCTCCCTCCTTCACACACTAACACGCATATGCATACAGAGTGAAACGGAAGCGGAAACCTTCACACCACTTGGCCGGCACATGTGGACAAGCTGGTGCCGACTGGCTGCTTCACTGTCACCGGCTGATAGCCAGGCTTTAATGGAAAAGATACAGCCCAGCCAAAGACTGGGAATCATTTCTACGATAAAGTTATATGTTCAGCCTTGAACAACTGAGAGATAATGTTTGGCTTCATTATAATTCCCAGTGTGTTTAAACAGGCAGCCCAGAATGCAAACAAAAGCAGATGAAATTTGAAAAGTATTATCAATACTGCAGATAGCGGATGCCCTTTCCAATCAGAAAAACCATATCTCGCATAGCAAATTTATGGTTGACTAGTTCATTCGTTTCTATTAGCCTGTTGTATGTTTCTCTCTTCCTCATATATATTTATGTGGAATTTATGAGAGGGCCAAACAAACTGTCATTAGATATTCCTTTAATTCACTAAGCTGGCCTGCTAAAGGTAGCTGGGTACATTTAAAAGGCATTAGTTTGCTCTGACTGATATTTTTCTGAACTCTCTCCAAAGGACCATCCGTCACGTGCCCCGGCCATAGTCCAGCACGCTTGTTGCATCGCTCTGCGTTTGTGTGTGTGTGTGTGTTTGACAGATAGAGACCCAGTGTGTGTTTCTGTGAGCAATTCTCTCTGTGTGCACCACTGCGGCTCCTTCACACGCACTCAACGTATTCTGCGAGTCTCTTAATAGCAAGCTGCTGGAGCAAAATAATTGTCATTTTCCAGCCACTGGGCCTAAAGTCATATAACATAATGAAACGTCTAAAAAAGTGAGGGGGTGGGGGTGGTTTGTGTATATATTTCTATGTGGTGCTTTGGGTTCGTCTGAATGCATGGGAGATCTGCTGAATCAAATGCTGTGCCACTTGAATAATTTACTGTATACCTTGGAAAGTGTGTGTGCCTGTGTGTATGGGTATTCAAGAATGCCAGCAAGGTGAAATGTCTAAATATTGTATATGCCCACTCCAAAGTGTGTTTGAGCACTCTGTGATATATGTCCTGGGGATCTTGATACAACATTCAATACGGTCCTGCTGGACAGATTAGGCTGCGAACAGAGGAAGCCAATGTGCAGCAGGAACTGGTGATATGTGCCTCAGCACTAAGTGTTCTGGGACAGGCTGATGGGTTGATTTAAGCTGGGGTGGGAGCAAGTGGAGATAAATGTTGGTGATGCTTCTCGCTCTCTCCCCCCGTTTTTTTTTTTTTTCTACTTCAGCAGATCCATCAACTGGTATTGAGGGTAATGAGTAAGGCGTGGAGGTGAACACATTACAGAGGGCTGACCTTGCCCACAAAGAGAGAGAGCATTTTTGATGCCCCATGAAGCCTACACCCCCCCCACCCCACCCCACCTGTAAAGTCATCATAGGCATTGTGTGAGGTTTAAAGCTTCTTTTTTTTAATGCCGTTGGTAGGTTGGTTTCCTAAAAAAATGTTAACAATGTAGAGCTTTTACAGCAGGAGTAGGCTGATGTCGACATTGGCTGACAGAACATTTGGCCAACAATTTCTAGACAGACAGTTTTTAGGAAACGTTTCTCAAAACAATCAGTGTTATTGCACAATAATTTGGAATCACCTTTAAAGATGCTGCAAATTATGTTTGCAATTACATAATTGCAAAAGCATATTGGTGAATTTCACAAAACCTGTCATTACGTGTTTAGTTTACTCAGAAGGAAAAAAAAGGAAAAAAATACAATGTTAATTAAAAATAAAAATGAATGATAATAAAAACTTTGCATAAAAAATTATATATTTTGATTAGTTTTATAGGCATATATTGATTTTCATAAAACCTGTCATGGAATGTTTCACCTTTCATCCCAAAATGTTCCACATTTCATCCCCAAAAACAGAAGAATGAAAGAAAGAATGAGAGAAAGAAAGAAAGAAAGAAAGAAAGAAAGAAAGAAAAAGAAAGGGTGAGAGAAAGAAAGAGAGAAAGAAAGAATGCAAGAAATAGAAAAATCAACATATTTTCTCATTCAGATTATTTTGGACAATTAAGGGTTACACTTTATTTCAATAATCCACTTTAGACTTTCTACTAACTATAAGTAACTTTGCAACTACATGCCAACTAACTCTCATTAGAATATTAGTAAACTGTTAAATTTGGGTTAGGTGTTAGAGTTTGGGTTAGTAAAATAAGTTGACGAAGTTGCAAAGTTACTTATAGTCAGCAGAATGTCTGTTGGGGAGCATCAAAAAGTGTTAGCAGATATTAATCAGACAGGCTACTAATACTCTAATGAGAGTTAGTTGACATGTAGTTACAAAATTATTTATAGTTAGTAGAATGTCTAAAGTGGACTACTGAAATAGTGTTACAATTGTGTTACACAATTAAGTACATTTTTCTAATTTTTCATTACTATAATGTGTGTATTGTCTTTCTCATTTTTAAATGATTTTCATGAATCATTCTGAAACTCAAACTATTAATTAAACTGTTTTGCATTTTTTTATTAAAATTAATATGTAGAACAATAAATGTTGTAAAATGTATATATTCATTTTTATTATTATAATTTTATATTATTTTATATTTTACAGTAAGTGAGAATGAGACATTTGCATTACATTTAATGAGTGTGTTGTATATGGTCCTAATATAAGACAATCTTTGCTTTACGCTTTTTAGTTTGTTTTGATTTTTAAGTTAAAATGCAACCTGGACACATCTTCATATATTCACATATGTATGTGCTATGTATTCATAAATTACATAGCTTCATGACAAATGTAGTTATTCACTGGTTATTGGTTCTGATGTCTGTGTGTAGGTGTGTGGGTGAGGACTGAGAGGTTGCTGCTCTAATGGAGACACAGGTTTATTGACAATGAAACGGTTTGGCTGTATCTGCAGTGGGCTGCCTGCTGCCTGTGATATACTGGAGCCAGAGTCTAGTCAAGGCTGACATACACCATCCAGTGCTGACAGCAGCAGCCACACACACACACACACACACACGCACACACACACACACACACACACACGCACACACGAACTCACACACCTGCTCTGAAGCAGCATAAAATTCTAAAACACTGTCTTGCATACGCACACGTATATACACGTTCAAAGATTCAGACTTAGAACAATTTAGGGCATAAATGTTTTTTTTTGTTTTGTTTTTTTTATTTATTTTTTCCTGGCTGTGTTAACAATTTCTTTGAAATATACCTCTCTTGCATGGCAAACACATCTGTCAGCCTTAGACTGCTCAGTTTTAGCAAGATATGAAAAAATAGATGCTTTGTTCTAAAACTTAGTGAGGCCTACAAGGGCAGCATTTTAAGGCTGCATAAGTGCAAACTGGAAGGTTTTGTTTTATTGTGCCTATATAGGCAGCAGTGCAGCTCACTACATTTTGAAATAGAGCTAGTTTCAGAGATCTAGGTGATATGTCATAAATTTAGGTTATGGATACACGATATATCAATACCTCATCAGTTGTTTTTCGGATATGTATTGGCTGATAATGTATATTCAAGCATTCATGTTTATGTATTGAGAAACATAATTAATATAGTAACACTGTTACATGCGTTTTATATGAATACCCATTTTTATACCGTGCATTATAATTTTGTGATGCCTTATTTCACTTGTAGCTTTTGAAAGTAATTGATTTTTTTATTGTTGATGTTTTATTTATAATTCAGAGACATAACATAAGAATAGTTACCTGGTTTATTTATTTATTTAAACGGCATCCCTAATATTTAAGTTAATGTTGCATCTTCCAGGTTTCATGCACTGTTTGCTTAGTTTTGTAACAGAATCATTTCACAAGTTATGTTCTTCATCAGTTCTTCATAGTGTCGTGTGACTGGATATGGATTATAACTTTTTGCACGGTGTGCACTGATTAAAAATATTATTTTAATATTATTTAAATATTATATATATCCATTTTTGAATTGTGATATTCCTGAATAATAATATTATTAAATAATTTAATAGTGTTTAGTTGTTATTATTATTATTACTAAACAAAATAAGATGCAAAGTGAAGTCAGCATTAATGACAGAGTTATGGTAAGCAGATGTTTATTGTAGTCAGTATGAGAAGGATACATGTGGAAAACAGCCGAGCGACTTGTATCATTTACAAGTGTTGTGCAATAGCAGCTTTATTTTCTTTAGATATAACATAACTATAGAAGGCTTGCAGTGTTTTGTGGTGACTGCCCTTGTAATCTTTATTAAAGGTCATCTTTTACACACATGCCTCTTGATGGGTGTTCTTTATATATATATATATATATATATATATATATATATATATATATATATATAGTCTGTCTCCATGTCAGATTAAAAAGGAAGTAAGGGCTTGCAAGAAGAATAAAGAACTCTTTCCAAGAAGTATTAGTTCCTTTTTAATTTTAGCGGGATGAGGAACCCAGAATTTAAATGAAAGAATCGGTTTTCATCCAGCTAATAGTAATCCATAATCCAGCCAACGTGTCTTAACCACAATGTGGTTGGTCTGATTAACTTTAATGCTTTTCCTCTCAATTTATTGAAATGTTGGAATGAGCACATTTGGTTTGGAAGTCTCTCTCTCTCTCTCCCTCTGTCGCTCTATCTCTCTCTGCGAGTGAGAGAAAGATAGACTGTGAATGCGAATGAGAGGAGGGGTGGAGAGGGAGAAAATATAACTTTAAGAGCAGGGTGGCATAGTCATTAAATATGTTTCATTCCCTCAGACAATGGGGGGTATGTGAGCCCATCGAAGATGCATTTTAAGGATAGTGTTGGCTCTTTAATATTTCAACCGATTTAAAAAAAAAAAAAAAAGTCACAGAGAAAGGGCAAAAATGCTAGTTGAAAAAAAAAATAATTAAACAGGCGAGTTTCATTTTCTGCCATACTTCAAATGAATTTCTGTAATGATCTCAAAACCTGCGAAAGGCAAATCCAATCAAACAATATCTAGTGGGTTTCATTTTCCCCTGCATAGCGATGACCCCCTTTGTCAAAGGGTGAGCCGGGGAGACTGTAGGTCGCCATAGCCATCCAAATGAAGGAGACAATTTAGCGTAGTTAAAGCTATTATCCCACTGGTGTGTGCGCGCGGGCGCTTCTACGCCTGTGTCGACGCTATAGCTTTAACATTTTGGGGCTTTGATATGAGTCATTGTAAATGATGCCACAGAAGGTCAATTGCCGAGTTCAAAATGGCTGATGGAGGGAGGGAGAAATATTATGTTGTTTTTCTGCTTTCAGGCTTCTCTTTTCCCCCCTCCCAGCCTCCCCAGACACAACAGTGCATTTATTTAAAAAAGCGAATATTTATTCAGTCAGCCTGTGTCATTAATATAATACGGCATAAATAACGCTCAGGTCTCTGTGTTTGAAGAGTGTGACATGAGCCCATTGTTTTTACTCTTTTTACCTTTAACCATTTGGCGGGTAATCACGCATAAGAGGGAAGAATAAGCCACGAGTGAATGAGCAGCAATGGTCCACTGACCTTTTACTGCTCATTATTGGACAACCCGAAAAAAAAAAAGAAGAAAAAAAGAAACAAAGAAGAAAAAACTCTCCTAAATCTTCAGGGATTCTTGAATCAGTGCACTCAGTGACTGTGATTTTTCTTTTTTGATTATTATTATTTCTGTGGCCATTGTCCTGTGGCTGTGCGACTCACAATATTGTTGCATTCAGTGTGCAGAGGAGAGGAAGTCTCAGGACGGATGTTGGAGGTCTGACTCTGAGGTTGTGGTAATCTTTGTCACCGGGGGGCAGTCTGCTGCGTTTGGCCTTTGGGCCTGCAGGTGTGCAGTCCTCCACTTTTTTTACAAGAAGCATCAGGAGACTCATTGCACAACCACACACGCCCCCATATGTATATATGTATATGCTTACAGAGAGAGAGAGAGAGAGAGACGTCTGTGGTTCTGGAAACTTTCGAGATCACATTACTAGAAGTACTAAAACTTCATAATATGACAGCACACACACACACACACACACACACTGAAAAATATGCCAAACAAGCATTACACTAATCACTACTTTGAAATAGGGAGGCTATTTATATATTATGCATTGTGCACTATGTGCAGTCCTGGGAGAAAAGAGAAAAGAAAAATTGATATCAGATGAAAATGAACACTCTGTAAAGCACATTAACTATCTCAGGTTTGGGAGCACATGCTGACTGCCAAATGGGACACCCCTGTGGAAAGCAAAATGGTCTCTCCCACAATTAATGTGGCGCACCTGTGATGGTTGATAAAGACTGCCGCACTGTGCACAGGTGTGGAACATTAATTCTGGGGGTGTTCCTTGAAAAGACGAGCCCCCCTTCACCTCTACCACCAGCACCTCTCCGCCCTCCACCCTCTCCTCCCCCACCTTTGGAGAGTGAAAATGCGAGAAAACAACGCTGCCGTTCATTCGGAGTGATCTGTGTGCAAAAGTATGCAAATGAATATGCGGCATGCTAATCAATCCTGTCCTTCACACAGACTGAAGGAGAAGTAGTATGGAGAACGAGGGAGTGAATCGGGCCTGAGAGGGAATATGGGATGGGGTAAATTAGCTACGATTTGGTTTTTCGACATGTTTATATTGCAATTTTTCCATTTTGCAATTGGTCACTTCGTAGGTTTTACTGACGGGGTAGCATTTAAAAACACCCCCCATCCACGATAGCGTTATCCAAAAGTTGCTCATCCACACTGAAACGTCTGAAAACGCTTAAATCCCCTTACTGCATATAAAAATCATACTGAAAGCTCACAAGATGATGCAGAGAGAGCAGATATAATAAAGTTCTCACACTATTCCTCTGGCACGATCATTTTATTAGTGTATGATCACGTCACTCACTGTCGCGCTCGAAATCGGGTTTAAAACGCAACTGTCATCGCAACTGTTTTGCCTTGCAGGACAGCAAATGTGAGTAAGTTCTCCGTCATCTGAGCAGGAATGTATACGAAGATTCTATAATACCTCGATTTTTAACACACACTACAACGAAAAAACAGAGTTTTCAAATTTAACCACTTTGGAGAACGTTTTCAAAAAGCTCTATTTTCCTTGACAAAAATGCTGTCTCAGTGTGGACAGAAGGCCAAAACGGAGAGAAAAAGATGCGTTTTCAAACGAAAACGTATTAGTGTGGACATGATGGATTCCAGATGGATAGCGATCAGTATGGCCAAATGCATCTGGTTGTTCAGGCCTCATACACTGCTGTTTGGGGTTGATAAGAAAGTTCAAAAGAACAGCATTTATTTGAAATAATTTTTCTGCAATGGTGCAAAAGTCTCTACTGTCAATTTTGATCAACTTAATATTTGAATGGTAGTTTATGTAATCTTTTGAAGAGAATTCCATCAGCATAGGGTAGATTGGGAGCCCCATGTAAGCAAGCAGTCATGGATGAGATGCAAAGGTGGAGCAAATGCGAAACTTGACTCTTCAGCCCCTGTTTCTAACTCAGACAAGCATTACAGAACATCTTTTAGGAATGATCTGTGTGTGTGTGTGTGTGTGTGTGTGTGTGTGTGTGTGTGTTGTAGTAAATCTTGCCTATAAAGTGATTGAATGTTATTCTGGTGTGGGCTGGAATGATATTGTGACATGTGACAAAGCATTTTATCTGCAATTTTTCTTTAAATAGCTTGGTGAATTACACAGTAACATGATGTAAAATCTGGAGACTGCACATCATAATCCAGATACATGTTTCTCATAGCCTCATTTTAAAGTGATTATAACTGATAGTGAACAGAACTGTTCTTAAAGGGTCATGAATCCCCAAAACACATTTTTTGAGATGTGAACAGATAGGCTGCACATCACTGAAAACACTTAAAGCACTCATAAATTTAATCAAGAAGTGGAAATTGGTTATTTTTGTTTCTTTCTTCCAGGTTGAAAAGCAAAGTCAAAGCAACTTCAAATGCATGCTTCTACGTCAGATTCCGTGAAGTGTGTGATTGGCTGCCGAGGCTGGAGAGGTACGATTCTACGTCATCTGCTTCTGAACACTTCTCTGCTTTTATTCATGAGAATGAACTCTTGTAACCCAATCACTGCACTGTATTACACATGAGATTGCATTACAGCGGAGAATTCAAACAACATGTAACAAAATGCGGAGCACGCGTGAGAACGCTTTCTGTGCAGAACGCCGTGATGAGTTTAACAACGCTCGCAATGCGGATCAGATTATATAATGACTGGAGTAAGCATGTTTTAAGTTTTTATGGACATGTTTCACATACCATAGTTCTCTAAACATGAACCAGCACAGTGCATGTGCATATATTTAATCACGTCTTCTTCTAATGAAATATATGTGCAAATAAGGACACTCATAAAGCCGTATGACTGATCATAAATGCGACGCCACAAGGAATTATTCTGATACACAGAAGACAATGATGTAGACCGAAAATTCAAAGAGAAATGGACAAAAAAGTAACTATGCCTTTATTCTTCCGTATTAAATTGATGTGTGTCGTTTGTTCAGAGATTTTAGTGCTTGTAAATGTAATGAAAATATTATTAGACCTCTTCTGCGTTTCTCCCTCATTCTTGGGAGTTTGTTGTTATTTGGGGTTGAATTTTTAAAATGCATCAAGGTGCATCAAACTGTTTTTTTTTTGTCGTGGGTTTTTTTTCTCCGTGATCATATTTTTAATATTCATATGTCTGTATAATGAGTGTGTTGCAGGTCTGTGTTTCATTGGTTGTTGTCTCCCCTTTTCCCAACCTCTACTCTCCCACTTTTCCAAAGCTTTACACACCCATTTCTTGACACTTTTTCAACTCAGTGGTGTGAACGACCTGACTAAAACATTTCTACAACTCATTCGCAATGGTACTTTAAAAAGTTTTGTTACTGCTGACATAACTGTAAGAAGTAAAAGTAACATTATTATAGCAAATGTTTGTTTTTTGTTGTTGTTTTTTTTTAGGATGTTATACAAGTTCATTTTGAAATGAAGACTGACCCACTTTAATCCATAGCAGACACTTTATTTATTTATTTTTTATTATTTTTTTAAGTTTTAGAAAAAAATAAAGCTTGTATCCTTTCTGAGTAACTATTATTGAGTGACCTGTAAACAACATTTTCACATATTTTTGGATAATTTCCCAGACATTTGCATTTATCCAACTATCCTTTATAGACTTATATTAAAAAAGAGCAAAAGCTTGCCTGAAAAAAAAACCCCAAAAACATACAAACAACAGTTGCTAAGGTTATATTAGTCAATAACATTTTTAAGGCAAGACTTAATCAAGAGTCAATTCCCAGATTGGGCAAATACAACATTCAGCTGGCATTAGTTAGTTTGCATATAACATAAGAATAGAACAACTAGGATTTATTACCATTTTGCAGAGACACATTTATGTGATAAATTGTACCTGACGTTAGCAAAGGAGGAATGAGAATTCAGTTTGGTTTACAGATCAGAGGGCTTCTGGTTGTTGTATTGTATATTGGCAAGACGTGTTATGAGACAGAATGACAGTGAGAAATGGAGAAAAAATGGGCGTGTGACTTTGTATTTGGGCCAGTAGATGTCCCCTAACAGCAGATCATTGGCGTCTAGACTCAGTAGTAGTGTTAGCACACACAAGAGCATCAGATGCAAATCAGTCTGAGTACATGGGGAAAAAACAGATATATATATATGCGTTTGTTTTGTACGGTGCAGAGACTTCTGTGGTTATTAGTGAATGCATCATGTTGGGGGTTAAACCATACATCAGCAAAGTGTGAATTTTATCAAATAATCAGAGTATTGAACCACTGCCTGCCCACTATAGTATTGACTGAAGAGTGTGAAAGGGGCAATAAATTACTACACGGAGAGTGGGAGCGTGTGTGCGCGTGTGTGTGCACGTGTGCGTGACAGATTCTGTGGTGATCTCAGATGTCACAGAGCAGCAAACCACAACCTGCATTATAGCTTCCCAACCTCTCAGCATGAGCATCTGCAATATTACGAATGCTAATATAACGCTAAACTGATTAATAATTAAACAATTACGGTCATGAATCAATAACTTCTGCACTTTTTTTTCATTTGTAAATTACAGCAAATAAACAAGGACAGAGAATTACAAAGTCAAATTTGCAAAGGGAAAAAAGTCATATCCGTTTCATCCGTCTATAAAATTAGAGAGAAAAAATAAACATTAAAAATGCTCTTTGTGAAAGTTTTCATCTCTTCAATTAGCAAAAGTAGACCACTATCTGTGTTTTGAACATTTTTTCTGAATAAAGATTGGTTTGGTTTCTTTTTTCACCCTCTCGAACGCGATCTATTTTGCAATGAGAGCAATAGACGAGCTCTTTCCAAACAAACTCTCGCTGTGTGAGCCGTCCCCAACGGGATGTTATTAGACACTTGTGAACCGACATAATAGCACCGTCTGTTTCCAGTTAATAAGTATCATTGCTTAATACAATACACTTGCCAGCAGAGACAAGTGAGTCCTGACATGTAATAAAGTGGTGTTACATAGATTTATTTCACAGCATTAGGCTCTATAAAAGTTCCATGACTAAAGCAAATGAAGCCACTTTTAGGCAGGTGCTGATAAGATGATATTACGGCTGTTTGCATTAGCTGATATTGTGGAGTGTGCAGTTGAGTCTTTTTGTGTGATGAAACAAAATCATTAACGTGTGTGGGTTTTGACTGTGATTTTTAATGTCTTGACAGTCTCTCTCACTCGTCCCTCTCAGATGCCACTGCGGCATGTTCACGGGGACAAGGATAAAAACATAAACAAATCTCCGATAAGAAATATGACATGGATATCAGCATGCAAAAGAAGCTGAAAGCCGGGAACGCAGGCAGCCAGATTAATGATAAATTACAAGGACTAGCCTTGTTTATAGTAGTAATTTTCCCTCCCTGCACCTGCTCGCTTTCCCTCTGGCCTAAAGCTGCCGCTCACTCGCTCCCCACGTCTCTATTCCTCCCCTCCATCGCATCATCATGCACCCATCCTGGCGCTGTGCGGCGATACCGAACCACCGTGATATAGGAGAAAATAAAGGAGTGCTGTAAACCTAATTTTAAATTTATAACTAAAACTTGGGTATGTCAATACAACTTTTGATTTCAAGAGTAAATGTTGAACAGTTAACACGAAATAAGATGAAGACATGTATTTTTTTTGTAAGTTCATGTTAATGTAGTTAACTACATTTACAAATGGAACCTCTTTGTAAAGTGTTACCAAAAATGAATATGTAAAATAGCAAATTTGTAATTGTAAATAACTAACTAAATAAATAAATTGTAAATAAATAGCTCCTGATTGACTACGGATACAACCTCAAGACTTCTATTAAAGGAATTGAAAAAAAATAAAAATTTAAAAATAACATATTATGAAACACTAAAATCTCAGTTTTACCTCCAAAATAAACTCTAAAGTTATTTTAACCTAAATAAAACCACACAATTATTTATTATTTAAACAATTTAAAGAAAGAAATTCTCTCCAAATAAAGATTAAAGGCCCAATTTGTAATTTTTTGCAGCTAGAGGTCGCCTATTCAAAATATTGCTTGATGACGCCGAGATTGAGCGATTGCCAATGAGAGACGAGCGCAACACACAGCTCGAGATCAGCAGAACTTTTATCATGCGTGATTCTTCTGGTCAAGCGTATATGGGGTAACGCAGCGCTGTTTATCATATTAGATTCATTTGAGTGTGTTGAAAATGATGTTATAACGTTATTCTGTGTGTTCGCTCAGCGGCTGCTATGACACACTTGTTGCACACTGCAGTAAGCTAGATCGATATTAGAATATCATATTAATAAAATGGCTTGTGTTGCTAAATGGCATGCAATTAATTTTAAAACGTATGACAGAGAAAATGCTGTATTACCGTTACTAAAAAAATAAAGCTGGATCTGATCATGCTATGTTACCCACTTGACAAAATAGTGTTTTTCTCAGAGGCATGGTGAAAACATGGTACTCGCAGAAAATCAAGAAAACAAGATTCAAACAATAAGACTAACGGTGATGAGCTATTTAACAATGATTCGTTTTCTCTCTGTAAATGTATCCAAACAGTTGTTGCCTTGTCTAATAAAACATAATATTTAAAGCGTCTTTGGTGTTTCCACGGTCGCTACAAAATAAAACCAGAAATCGCAGGTAACGGCGGTATGATGTTATTGATAGGTGACGGACGGACATGGTCCCCGTCCTGGTTAAAATTGCTTATTTCTCTCGGTTTAAAGGTTCTTGGAAACATCTGGGATAATGTAAGGACACAAGTCAACAAATTATGTAATTCTAGTGGTTTACATATTGTGCCTTTAGAAATAGAAAGAGGACGTAAACAAACATATTCACAGAAAGGCCAGAGGATCTGTAGACACTGTGATCTACAGCAAGTAGAAGATGAGACACAATTCCTCATCTTTCCTAAATATCACAATGTAAGAAAAACATTACTCCCTTGATTTGATTCCCTCATTCATTGAACTTAGTGATACTGAGCGAATGCCTTTTATACTTGGAGAAGATGATAGCACAGCTGCCACTGCTGCTAATAATGTGTTAGCCGTTCACAATGTTAGACATGATTAATTCACTGGAGAGACCCACTTTATCCTAGATGGAATTTATTTATTTATTTACTATGTTATATATGACATGATCTGTATTTTTTATTATTATTGTTTATATATAATATGTTAATGCTTTGGCAGCGTTGTGCTACACAGTCATGCTAATAAAGCTCATTTGAAAATTGTAATGCGTAAAGGCCCGTGTGTTCGTGTAAGCAACACGTATGTCAGCGAATATTGACGCAATGCTTCATTTTAATACCAATTACACGCGTGGCTCTGCAAAATACGCAAATAATGCAAGCGTCGCTTGGGCCTGAAGTGCTGCATTAAATGCAAAGAGGAGGCTAAGGGCAAGAGTAGTCAATATGAAGTAGCAGAGACCAAACCCCCACACCTCATTACGCCAATTGTGAATGTTAATTCTAGTGGCTTTATTAGTTCGAATTAGGCAGCGAGAGAGAGACTTGCTCTTTCATTGTTCATTACTGTGTTTGGCTGCGCCTTGTAACTTGCAGTCACCGAATGGTCAGAAGAAGGAGGGGTGGCTGCGGTACATTTGAGTGGCTATTGTCTAAATCGTAATTATATTTTTATTATAAGCAAGCTCCGGGCTTCCGAGTCTATACAAAGCAATTTCCAATAAAGAGCGCTACAGGCAGAAAGTGTTTACATACAAAATGGTAAGAATACACTAACAGCATTTGGTGTTAATAAGCTATAATCACTCACCTAATTTAATCTGGTTGCCATGGAAAACAAATGACACTTGAGGTCTAAGAGAACACGGGAAGAACTGTGCGCGAGCGCCGTAGGTGTGTCTCGCTTTTAATGAGAAATTAGAAAAGATTGGTAACACCTCCCCGTCTTTCCGGTGTAACGTGCAAGCACCTGCCCCGTTCGCTTTGTATAGGCGGATCGGTGTGTGCGTGTGAGGGTGCGGGACGGCCGCCTGTGCCGTCAGCATGGCTGTGCTCCTCAGAAATAGAAAATTGAGTGGGAATTGGCCTAATTGTACGGAATGATTGATGTCAGTGGAAACCGCATTAAAAACATGAAATGCTCCCCCTGTTAGCCACATACGCCATTCTCCGAACAAATTTACTCCCCAGACAACGAGAGCCTGTGCTTTTAACTGCACGCGAGAGAGCAGAAGGGCTCTCTAGCTAACCATGGGAGCATGCATTTACAGAATAAGGGAATCCAAGCACAGGCCAAGTTGTTAAGGGGGGCACTCTCTCTCTCTCTCTCTCTCTCTCTCTCTCTCTCTCTCTCTCTCTGTGTGTGTGCTCACATTTGGTTGCTTCTCTGATGGACGGATGTGAGCATGGGTGAACGTCCATCTCTGTTGCTCTGTTGTTCAGGAGCGGTGTGTGATGAAAGGTGAGTGATGATAATCAGAATCAAACCTCCCACCCACACACATACAGACGGGGTCTAATAAGTCGAGGTTTATTCACGGCACACAACACATGCGAGGATGCTTTGTTTAATAAATTGCGGATATATGGCGAACATCTGGATGTCCACGTTTTAAGTATCTGTCCTCCACCGCTGTGAAGTGAGGGTTGCGCTCTAATATAACAGTTTAGGGCTATATCTCTTTAGGTGACGGGAACAGCCCCTGCACATAGCTGCTGATGGTTGGAGAAATAGAATAATTGCTTAATGTGTTGTTTTAAGTGGGATACATCAAATGTCTCTCCCTCCTCCTTGGGACATGGGCTTAATTTACCCATGATTCTTAGCCTCAGACTGCATTGTGCACTCAGAAACACTTTAATACTTAAAGGGTTAGTTCACCCAAAAATGAAATTTCTGTCATTTATTACTCACCCTCATGTCGTTCCAAACCTATTAGACCTTCATCTTCAGAACACAAATTAAGATATTTTGGATGAAATCTTAGGGTTTTTTGAGGGAAGCAACGGAATTACCACATTCAAGGTCCAGATAAGTAGTTAAAGACATTGTTAAATAGTCACTGTGACTAAAGTGGTTCAACCTTAATGCTATGAAGCGACGAGAATTAAAACAAATAATGACTTTATACAGCAATATCCTCTCTACTCTGTCATTCTCGTGCGCAGTTTACATTGAAGATACATTTCAGAGCTTCCAGGTTTTACGCCAGAACGCCGACACAGTATTGGCCGGCTACTGCGTCAGTCACGGATGCGTTGTGGTGCTCACGTGAACAGTTCGGATTTAAACACGAAAGCACTGCACTGCGTCAACTACGTAGGATACTGACAGGGTCGAGAAGAAGTTGTTGTATAAAGTCGTTATTTTTGTTTTGTTTTTGTGCACAAAAAGTATTCCCCTCACTTCATAGCATTAAGGTTGAACCACTGTGGTCACATTGACTATTTTAATGATGTCTTTACTACTTTTCTGGACCTTGAATGTGGTAATTTCATTGCTTTCTATGAGAGATAAAAAACACCTTGGATTTCATCAAAAACATTTACATTCCGAAGATGATCGAAGGTCTTACGGATGTGGAACAACATGAGGGTGAACTGACCCTTTGATCCTTTTGGTCCTTTATTTTCTTATTCATACTAGGGATGATTGATAGACTGGTATCACATTCGTTATCAGCAGATTTTTTTTGTCGATTGATATTGGATATAGAGTATCATTCAAAAGTTTGGAGATTTTTAAAATGTTTTTGAAAGTCTCTTATGCTCATCAATGCTGCATTTATTTGGTAAAAATATAGCAAAAACATAGTAATGTGAAATATCATTATGATTTAAAAGAACTCAACTATTTTTTAAATATATTTTAATATCAATTCCTGTGATTTCAAAGTTCTTCAGTGTCACGTGATCCTTCAGAAATCATTCTATTATGCTGATTTGGTGCTCAAGAAACTCTTTTTCTTATTATCAATGTTAAAAAAATAGTTGTACTGCTTAATATTTCTGTGGAAACTGTTTTTCTGATGAAGCTAAAGTTTTTTAACTTTATAGATGTCTTTACTGTTTACTTTTTGATCAATTTAATGCATCCTTGATTATCTTATCAATTATAAGTATTTCATTAATGAACATTAATTTCTTACTTTCAAAACTTTTGAACACTAGTGTGCACGGTCATGTCCCCCATTTTTACATTTGTATTACCTTTGCTGTCATTTAACACTTAATGAAAATTAAATTCATCTTTTAAAAACACTAACAATTTAACACTGTTAAATGTAATCTTTGGCAAATCTCAAAATTATTGCCCATTTTTCTTTGTGTAAAGATCTCTATGTTATAATGCTGTGATGACTAAAAAGTGATTTATTTTAGTTTTTGATCATTCAATTGTAAATACATAAGATCACATTTTAACATCAGCCATTTGTTGGTTATAATCATGACAAAAATAGAATCAGAATCTGCAGAATGTCATGCATCCCTAACCCATCCTCTTACTGCATAATGTTTCTAATGGAGTTTGTGCATAATCTGAGTTTGTTTTGAACTACTGTGACAATAGATGTTCAGCACAGACATTGCTCTGGCTTGAAAACTGGCATTGCGACCGCTGTATGTCCTCCACAGACCCACTGGACTCAGTTTCCACTGCCTTTTTATTTAAGAGAGAGAATAGCTCATGTTAATATTAGTGGCCAGCCAGATCTGAATCTGGACGCAACACATGGGCAAATGTGAGGTTTGTTAAAAGAATGAAAAACAGTCTGAAAGAAAGAGGTCGAGCTGCAGAGATAAAGGGAAAAAACAGCAGTGGTCCTTTTGACCGTGATTGTGGTTTCCCTGCATCACCCGCCGCACAGATGCCTATCAGGATCCACGCTCATGCTATGCGCACTGTCTGCTGTGGAAGCAATATACACCAATGCCATTCCCCACATTTTCATAATTATTATTTCCAGGGGAGTCATTGGGGTCTTCTATAAGGAAATGTAAGTGATGGGCATTTAAAATGGCTTTTAAATCATGCAGGAGAGTGGGGGCCCTTTCAGAAATAATTGTGTCAAACAGCTTTTTCACCTTTTGCGAATCAATATGCACACTTATTCATAAACTGACGACTATCCATCAAAAGGCAGCGCTGCTTTTTAATATACATCCTTGCATTTTAATGGGCTACTTTAGCAACAATGCTGCAGACAACAATATGAGAGCGTGTTATATTCCCTGCAAAATCTGTGATCCTGAATCTTTGGCAGGCGAGCATGCTCAGACTAGCTACACCTCATCTCTATTTTACCTTTGTTTGCACAACTCACACACACACACACAAACAAACACACACGTTTGTTTTTTTTTTTATATCATGGTGAGACTTTCCTTTGACTTCTATTGTTTCCTAAGCCTAACTCTCATAATCCTTTTCACATTTTCATCAAGACATTATTTAGTATGTTTTTTAATCCATTTTCCTCATGGGGACAGTTGGCTGGCGATTTCAGATTTTACTGTCCTTGTGAGAACATTTGGCTCCAAAAATGCAGGTAAAACCTGACCCACATACACTTTTTATGCTTATCGCTCAGTTATAATAATGAGTGTGTATCTGTGAAGTTTTGTAGTTTTTAAATGCTCAGATCACGCTACCATGCTATTTATTTATTTGGTCTTTTCAGCATCCACAAACTCATCATTCATCTATCTGTGCAATTAAGCCCTTAAATGGGACTAAAGTAGAGGTAGTCTATTCATTTACTTTTTCATTAAAATTATAGGCACACATGGAGCTTTGGGGTTTATGTATTAAATAATGCATCATTTCATAATTATATAGAACATATAGATTTCTTAAATGGGATACTAGGCAAAATGGTGACTTTAATTAGATCACTGTATAAAATATCTCCAGGGTTTGATGAAACAATGTTAAGGATCTTGCCAAGGATGTAATATATGTTCAAACAGATAATGAATCACAAATAGGTTCTTATTTTACCTTTTTTGTCTTGTGCTGAAACATCCCATTATCTATTTATTAAATTTCATAACCACATTTAAAATAGCATCTAGGGAACACATGTTTGCCTGCTAACTATGACAAGCTGTATTGTTATTGGAGTCGTAAACTTCAATTAGCAGAAACTGAAGCTCGTGGTCTTCAGAAATATGTTGATTTGTAAAGAAATTGTGCTTTGAATACAATGACAGACTCCAGACTTATTTGCACGCATCTACATACAGTTGATAAACAGTCTAAGAAGGTCATTGATATTAAAGCAGAGTTGCGGTAAGATTATTCTCGCTTGTTTAAGAGCACTTGGCAGAGCAGAGAAAGGGGAAATGCTGCGTCTCCGGCAAGTGCAATAATAGGAGAATTAAAACTGCTCCAAAACGCATGACTTTGCCAAGCAAACAATGCCTGCAGTCTTTTTGAAAATTACAGCGGCTAATTTGAAATGAAACACAAACAGTTTCGTGTTTGTTTCGAACCTCTATTATGATTCTTTGCATAGACGACCCCCGCCCCCACCCCTTCTTGCTATATATAAAGTATGTAAATGCTAGCTGCAGCAGTCAAATACATCAATGAAAGTTGACAGCTGAATTATTAGCATAGCTGAAAGCATCAGTCTTTTGTTTTAACCCAAGAATGGAGCATTTTTAAAACTCACAATGGCTCTAATCAAATTCTCAAGGTTGTTCAGTTTAGCATTGTATTAGTTTAATAGTTTCTGGTTCGCCGTTGACGTTAATGACACATTCCTATGTAAATATAATGTGCCTCTGAAAAGCCATCAAAACATTTTAAGGTTCAATGAATGCGGTTTCATTTCACTGTGCTTTTTTTCCCTCCCCCCACTGAACGAGAAATCTCTTTTTATTTAGCAATCTCTTCTGCACTTACAGAAATAATAAGAAGACCGGATTGATTAATGAAGAGTTTTAAAGACTGATGCAAAGCGTTTTTACAAATAACTGGGAAAATAGCAGTCTGTATGGAGGAGACGAGGCTGTCCCTCCACTCCACCTTTCTCTCGCCTTGCTTTTGAGATTGACTAACCCCAGCACCCCTCGAACCCCCAGCATCTTTCCCTGTGTGATTGTGGAGGCCTTTGGCAAACATTCAGGCTCCATCATCAAGAGATGATAAAATGGCATATATTCTCTCTCGTCAGAGACTGATGAAACCATTTAGAGTAATATACTGGAATACATCAAAGGATCTTGCTTTGCGGGCGCCTCCTAGCATGTCACGATGTAAAAAGAGCAATATTTGTTTAATATCTGCTCCCGTTTCAAATTATTTTCTTGAGGCTTTTTTTCCCTGTTATCCTCTGTACGTGGAGACAGAGTTTTGTGACAATGTTGTTTGTAACTTAGTCCAAGTTTAAGTCTCAGTTTGAGCTTCACTCTCAGAAAAACCAAAAAGTCAGTTAGCTCTTTTTTTTTTTAAGAGCATGAATGTATTTTCATATCATAATGGTGGTGATAAGTTAGCTTAATCCTTCTGTGTTGGGACTGCATGTAATTTTTGTTGAATTAACTTAAACTGGACAGGGAATGTCTAGTTCCCAACGTGTCTTGTATCTTGCTGAATCGTTGGAGTAAATGTCTAAATTAACTGTTTTTATGTTTCTAAGTAAACAAAAAATACTTGTGAATAATACTGAAGTGTGGAGCTTAGGCTGTGGAGCATGGAGTCTATTTTGCTTCATGCAATGTTATATAGAAGTGCTATGTCTGAACATTATCTTTTATTTGCTTGCTCTATCAAATTGCATTTAGTTAAAAAGTTATATTTGCTTGCTAAAATGATGCTTATTTGATTCATCTGCGCACTCTGAGACGTAAATAACTATTATATACGAAAATTATTATACAGTGGCTTTTACTGCAGTAACTTCCATTTTTCTTAGTTATATTTAGAGCCAGTTTATCAGCAAGTGACAATTTTGTTCTCTTCGGCTCACTGGATGGAAACGCAGCTTTATTCGCAAATGTTTTATACAACATTGCAAATTTGCGTGTGAGAAGGAATAGCGACTGTAGAAAGCAAACACCGAATTGCAGAAATATTGGGTGATTTAGAAATCCCAGTCGAATGCATTTTTTCAGGTCCAAAAAGAGGACATGTCTGGGAAAAAGAGGACATTTTGTCACCCTAGTTAATCAAGAAACTTTTTTTCCCCCATAATTTTAACATATCAGTACGGTTCACCCAATTTCAGTTAATGTCCAGATAAAACAAGTAAATTGTGTGTCATAAGTTTTCAGAATTAGAGCACAGAGTTAGAAACAACTATTTTGTTTTGAATGTCCAGCTGTCTATTCTGTCTGGGACAGAACATGATGTGGATTCTTAAATTTAGAGTTGAAACATATAGTTTTGTTGTGATATTTCAGGCCTTTTCAGTCCATTTTTTGGAATTGGTGTTATGCAGTTGCCAAAGAAGAAAACCACCTCAAATCGAAAATAGGTTGAGGATCAAACACATTTAGTGCAGTGATGTATTCATAGGAGATGTATTATTGATTCATTTGATGTTTCGTTATATACAGTATGAGGATGGAGAAAGGAACGATAGGGGCTCGAAAGGCCATGTTGCTTCAAACTCAGACAGGAAATTAAAAGAGAGAGTTTGGTGATGTGACTTTTTATTGGAAGGCATTGATTAGAGACTGACTTGATTTTCTTTAAATGAGAGCAGCAGTACATCTTCAGATATCTGCACTTTTGTTTATTATAAAACAGACCTTCATTATCAGAAGAAGTTCAAGATCATTGAAAATGTGCTAGACAGAGAGCTTAGAGTGAGTATATTCCCTCTTCTCTGGATATAACGCTTGTTTGATTCCTTAGCGTTCAGAATCCTTTTGTGTATGTGTATGCAGTGATTACTTTCCCCCCTCGCAGTTGTTCTCCCCGCGCTGAAAAGCGAGTCACACTCCCTCGCACGCAAAACAATCAGATTTTAAAGAATGCAGGGGAACAAAGTACAATAAAGATGAATTTCCACCATTTTAATTTACAACACAAAGTATAAAAATAAACATTGAGGACTCAATTTAGTGTGCTTTTCAGGCGGAACACCTAATCCTTACCCCTCCTCGCCTAGCGCTCGGGGATGGGGATTTTCCACTGGGAGGCTGCGGCCTCGTCTTGGGAGAGATAGGTGGGCAGAGTGGAGGGCCATTTTACGCTGAGCGTAACGCCCCCGGGGCCCCAAGGAGCCCGAGAACAGATACACATGCACAGCACACAGAGCACACAGCAGCCCCGTGTTAATCGCCCAAACAAGCAGCAAGCTGTGGTGCTCGGAGCTGTAGAGAAACAAGCACCTTAAGAGCCAGTGCAAAGACAAAAACAAAGAAAAGAGTTTGTTAGACACGGATTGGAGTGGAGAAAAAGAACTTAAAGAACAAAGAAGGACATGAATAGGTGAGGAAACAAAGTGGGACAACAACTCTTCCTCTCCCCAAAGCCATTTTGCGCTCTTAACTCTTTTTCTGCCGTGGCGTTCGAATGGATAGAAGGCTAGGGAGACTGTTAATGTGTTTTGGTGACTCTAACTGTACCATTTCCCCTTCTAGCAAGCAATTGAAGGAAAAATGACACAAAACACAGACTTTTTCCTCTTTTGTTCATGCTTGCGCCCCATGTTTAAAGGTGTTTCAGTAACAATCAAATTTGACTCACACCAATACAAACACCAGTGCACTTTTTTTTTTTTTTCCTCCTGTGGAACCTGTCGTGTACAATGTGTCAGCTCTCTACCTGCTGAATAGCCTCTCACCACAGGAGGCTGAGAACATGAGTTTCCTTTTACAGAGAGTGTGCTGTGTGTATGTGGGTGTGGCATTATGGGAGAAAGAATAGCACAAGCCAGACTGGCAAAAGGACTAAGAGACTTTGATTAACATTTGAATAAATAAGTTGTATTGTGATAAAGAGAAAAATATGCCTTGAAAGTTTGATTTTCTGTCAGACATAAAGCTCACACCTGTGCACTGATTTTTATGTCATTGTTTCTAGACAGCAAATGGAGCTGAACGTTAGTGGTGTAAGTGCATCTCGTTTGCTGCTTGTATCCAGCTGCTGTCGCCACAATGTTGTGGATTTCAAAGTTGACATTTAAAGAACAAACACAGAGCACACATGGGTGGCATATTTGCCTATTGTTCTCAAGCAGATAAAACTTCAGCTTGTTGGAAGTTTGGGCATCTTTTGTGTAGGTCTGCAAAGCCGCATTCTTTTTACACAAGCAAACACACACACTCTCACACGCACACACACACACACACACACACACACACACACACACACACACACACACACACACACTCTGTACAGTGGCTGGCAGCCATGCAGAGAACTCCATCAATGAATGGAAGTAACATATAGGTGGTCTGTGCCCTTATCTGACGAGCTGGTACGGTAAGCTAGGATTAGCATCTGGATCAGGGTAAGTGGACTTCTAAAGGGGAACAGTGGCCAAAGATATGGCAAAATATGGACGTGCATAGAGGGATTGAAACCATGAGGGCTTTAACAAAACCAGAGCCTCAGAAACACACTGAGCTATTAGCGTTATTGGCTCTTTCATTCCATCTTCAGTCATTTCTGTTGCTCTTTTCTTTTCAGCCATGTTGCGCATTCCCCTTCTTTTGGCCGAACAGACCAAAGTGTGCGCCTGCAATATGCTGCGAACTTGGACAAGGACTTTTTTGGTGGTCTGTCGTGTGAACGTGACTTCGGTCTGATGCGGCATCACATTGGTGGAGAGGGCTAAGTGGCCCTTTTTTAACTCTTTCTTTGAAATAGGGAAGGCAATCCCCATTGGCCCAGGGATCATTTTCTATTTACGTTTCCCTTGCCAACGACAGAGGCGACGCTGGCCAAATTCACAAAAGAAGATCCACATTGGAAAATCCGGCTAATCCCTGATTGAAAGTTCATGCATTGGCTTCCATGTATAAGCTCTGGCAGATTTTCCCAGGAAACAGGAATAAAAAAAATAAATAAATAAAAATAAAAAAAATAAAAAAACACGAACAAACTAGGGATCTTTTTTGGTCAAAAGAAGCCACCCTTCAAGGCACACTCAAGCCATGACAATGTCGGAAATCATGTCCGTTTTTCAAGTGTGGGCTTTCATGTAAAAATAAGAGAGAGTCTCCATTCTGCTCTCGTCGAATCAAAGGCGAACAGAAGGAGGGGTTAACGTCCTCAGTTGTTCTGCCAACAGTATGAGGGCTACAGAGATTCAGATCTAGCGGGGAGATGTTTGATGATTTCGGGGGCATGTGCCCACCTTGTACCTGCGTTGTCTTTGAGGCAGTTCTTTCCTCTGTGCAAACGCATCTTTTCTTTTTATGTCCCGCTCGCGTTCCCCTCCTCTCTCCTCGTCCTCCCCCAATTCTTCTAGAGTAGTGGCCATGGCTGGAGAGAGAATCTTCACAGATGGCATGACTGCTTGTCTTTTGGGGAGGGGGGGAGTTAAACAAGCTTAAACTTTCTTATTTTCCCTTTGCTTTTCTTCGGGCAAAACTTTGGACTGGAACTTTCGAGGCCTGGCTCAAGCTTTATCTCTGCCCACATGCCAGGGATGTGTGGGGTCCTCAGAGGAGCTCCAGTTGGATGCTGAGTCTGTGGGTGCTCTGCGTCCTTCATCAACAAGGCCATCAGCGAAACGTTCCGGGTGCACGCCAAAGCCAAAGCCGAGCTCCGTCTCGTGGTACAGCTGGTCATCCCAGATTCGCTAGCCATTTGAAGCAAGGGCTACTCAGTCCAGGATTTGATAAGGGAATGTTTTAGCTTTCCTTCGCTTCCCTGTGGTGCACTGGAGGCAGTTTCTTGGTTAGATGGATAAGAAGCTCCTTTACTGGAAGTGATGGATTGTGGCTGGCACGGCAACGCTCTAATCAGCTTCTCAGAAGTTAAGCGTGGGCTCTAATGGTGTAGACTTGTCAGGACCCTGACGTCTCTGCCATCTCTCTTAAAGCTGAGAGTCAAGCATGCGAGATGCTGAGAGAAATGAAGCCGTCCTCCCTCGGCGTATGGACTGTGTTGTACTTCCCAAACATTAGCAGAAACACAACCTGCCTTAATTTGAATCGAGAGGGGAATAGAGACACTGCACCAAACCAATGAACAAAAAAAAAGCTTCTCGCTGCTATAGAAGGAATAAAAAGTGGCGCGATTGAGAGCTGAAAGAGAGCAGCGTGTAGACCCAGGACTGTGCTGTAAGTGTTGACGCCCCTGAGGAATAGATATCAGACAGTGAGCGAGGTTAAGGTGTGAGTAGCGTATAGCTCTTCTGTTATTATCCTCCACTCCGGGCCTCTACGGTGACCAGATAATAAGGCTCTATTACCACTTAGCCTCTCTTTGTGCCTTTCTATCCAACCCTGTCTCAGTGCTTCTCTCGAGTGGCTCGTCGTGCCTGCCGCGATCCACTTCACCGTTGCGCGTCTCACCCACAGCCTCGTCTCTCCATGGGTCAGACGGCCAACTTGACCCCTGTCGATTGGAACGCCTGATACTGACGTCCAGTCGTTTTACTGATTTACAGTTACAGCTCTCTTTCAAAAAATCCAGAAGTTTCTGTAATGCTTTTAAAGATCTCTTTTGAGGGAAAGCACCATGATGTATTTGGCTTATATTTAAGCTTCGCCACAATGTTTTTAAGCACATCCTGAGTGCTCTTTTCTCTGTTGTAGCCGCAGATTTGATCACTTCAAAATACACATGCCTATAAATAGCAAAAAAAAGAGCATGTTCATATCTGTGCTAGTGGACTTTGTGGAATGAATTCCATTATATTTGGTAATAGATATAGTGCTTCCTGAGTGGTTTCATTATAGATTCACTGTGCTGTCTGTATTTAGGGTGAAGGTTGTGTGAGAATTAAGTTCACCTTCACCTCTGGTACTCTCATGCAATTACTCGCTGA
The DNA here is from genome assembly GCA_038088235.1 of Zacco platypus. Classification (NCBI taxonomy): domain Eukaryota; kingdom Metazoa; phylum Chordata; class Actinopteri; order Cypriniformes; family Xenocyprididae; genus Zacco; species Zacco platypus. Next base: position 29,616,511 of record CM076085.1, read on the forward strand.
ATTCTAATTATATAGACAGATTATAGCATTTTTTAAATATGATTGCAATATTTAATACACTTTAAAAGTTGTATGTGCCCATGCGGGGCACAATTTTATAACATCATAATTAAGCTTAGAAAGGATTTATCATCACTGTGCTTCAAGCATAACCTAATTCTCATTTTCATAAAAAGCATCTGTGAAATAGTCTACATTAAACTCATTTAATGGTCAGCTAGTGTGTGTGTGTTTTCCCTTTTTCTCTACAGACATCTTCATGCAGTGAACTTTTACTAACAGCCCCTGGAGTCAAGGAGCCTTTTAAAGAGGCCTGTGACAGACTTCACTGACTTGTTCACTTGAATCAGTTGAAAACACATTGACATCAGTGGCAAATTAGGCACCAGCGATGAGGTGGTGCATCCTTTATCACTTTGATGACAGTCGAGCATGAGGTGTCCAAAGGCAAATGATAGAGCCATCTCGTCTCTCTCTCTCTCTCTCTCTCTCTCTCTCTCTGTCGTACACAGGTATCACTCTTTAATGTGACATTTGGTGTCGGCCTCTTTCGTTACAGAGCGCTATTTTTATTCCATTCCTCCATTGACACATTCTCAGCCCTTTAAATATTTATCTTTCTCTACTTCCGATATTTCTAAAAGCAGCAGGGTGGCTGCGTTCTTCGAGGGGCTCGGAGAGGTTACAGAAAAACAATGCTAAGGATGCAGGTGGGCAGACATCGCCTGGCGCTGCTTGGAGGTATTTTTGCAGGTGCTGTAGAAAAGGACCCTTCTGCAGCAGTGTGTCTTGGATGGATCCTGACAAAGCCTTCTCTTTGGATGCCAGATGGACCCATGCATTCCCCATACTCTTGCGCAGCTAAGACCTAGGCTTTTCTCTCCACACCCCCTCCGCCACCACCACCTTTTTTTCCTTTTTCACAACAAAAGAAAAGCGCTTTGGCTGAAAGAAAACCACAGCTGAATTTTATGGTGCCGCTTCTTTTGCCAAGCTGATTTTAGCAATTCAAAAGACGAAGTGCATGGAAATGCTGTTTCGGCTGCGTCGTCGATACGCTTTTGATGCAAGTTTGAATTGGCAGATATGTTTGCCACACTAATATATCGGTGCTCAGCGGGAAATCTTGATAAAATCCAGAAGCACACAGCAGAGACGGAGCCCGGCTCAGAGTGCTGTTGGAGCACGGCTTCTTCTCCATAATGCCTATAAGGCTGGAATTGGGTGGCAGCAGTGTCAGCGGGAACGTGCTCGTGCAGTGATCCGAATTATCACAAATACACGCTTATGCTTGGCAATGACCGCACACAAACGCATACACATGGACAGACGCACACTGAAATGAATGTTTATGCCGGCCATTGACAACACACACATACACACACTCACAAATACATGCAGTCCCTGCAGCTTGATTGTACAAACAATTGGAGTGCTTTACTGGGAATACAATCAAAGAAATCAGAGCTAAAACAAATCCCCAGGGTGGATGAAAACACATTAGATTCATGTACTCTTAATTATATGTGCTCTTAAGCTTTGATGTATTAAAAAAGCATCAGTTGTTTGCTGAGCTGCAGGTTTTCCACCAGGGCCGTATGTAGTTCAGATTTGTTTTTTTTTTTTCTTTTTTTGTTTCTCAAAGCCTCCTTTTAATTCTTATATTGGCTCATATATTGATTGTATTGTTCCTTGAACTAATAGCCCTATTATTCATACTTCTAGATTTTGTTAATTTTCTTTTCAGCTCCTTTAAACTGGCTTCAGCATCTGTACTTTGTCTCATTTGGTGTGCATGTTTGATGCCTCGCTCTCTTTCTCTCTCTCTCTCTCTCTCTCTCTCTCTCTCTCTCTCTCTCTATATATATATATATATATATATATATATATATATATAAAAATGTCAGCACTTACCTAACTGCAATTCACCAGTCTATGCGACAGTATGTCATGGATGAACTACTTCAGACAGTCCTCATTCTAGCTCTGACAGACGTCTTATTCTGTGTTCCGTTTTCATGCTCAGCTGAAGCTGGTACTTTTGTCTCTTTCATAACGGTTAGAATTAGGATTTGGATAGGGCAGACTGGTCAACGGTTAGTAATAAAAGGGGCATCCTGTACTCAGAAGATCTTCCCAGACTAACCTCTGTTTTAAGCCCCATTCAGCTGTGGAAGCCGCAATAAGAACATTCTTTAAACTTTCACGGCAGTAAAACTTTGTATCCCTCTGAATAGATAATTCAGGCTTTGCAACTCAGGCATAAAAGGAAGCTTAAATTACACCATACAAACTCTCATTAATATTACAGGGACCATTCTTTGACTTAATTTCATTTCATTTCTCCATTTGAGCGAAGTCAAACGTTGCAAGGGTAAGAAATTATAAGGGCTACAAATCATATTTTAAGGTTCAGTATTCTGGGAGGCTGTTAAATTATATTAACCCTTTTTTGTATGATTTTCAAATATTTGATTTTAGAAATGTTTTATTATTTATCTTTCCACTTGCAACAAAGGCAAAAAAAAAAAAAAGGAAATCCTGTCTCTCCTGATTCTGACATCCACATTCCGTACCTATCACACAAACACACCGCAATATTGACTTATGCTTTTAAACAGGTATAAAATTGAAAACATCGTAAAAAGCTGCTGTTGTTTTTCCTGTTTTTAACAAGAGGAAACATTTTAAATTCTAAACAGTTCTTGTCGCAGCAACCATTTTGACATGATATTAAAAGGCTTCCTTACTTCCTGTCAAGCTTTGCAAAAACCAAAAACCGATCTCACATGTGGTGTGGGAAAGACGCAGGAGAAGATCCTTTAGTGCCTCAGACAACATAATGGAGATCTTAAGTGCCATGGAGGGAAATGTTTTGGAGCTAAAGCTGTCGACCTTGTTATTTTTCAAAGTCAGTATCCGCAGAGCGAAAGTTCTTCTGTGTGCTGCTTCATTATGCGTGGAAATGAATAATGTGTGAATAAGACTGTATAAACAAAGAAAGTGAAATACAGGGAGCACGCAGACAAAAGATTATCACAGTTAAAGTACTGAATTTGTTCGTGGCAGGGCGGGTGAGAGAAAAGAGACAGAGAGAGAGAGAGAGAGAGATTAGGAAGAGATGATAAGGCTAAATGCCTTGTGTGTCCTGTTGTCTAATTGTTTATAAATGGAACTAATCGTTTTAGAACAGTAAGCGTACCTTACATTTAACTGCCCCCCCCCATCTCTCCTTTGTTTTGATGAGAGAGGCAAACTGTCACAGTTAACAAATGCAAAAACATCACTATTATTGATACAGTTCGCGCATGTGTGTGTGTGCAGTCGCACTTGTGAGGGAGAGAAAGTGTATGCACAAAATTAATCAAAGCGGGGGCGGTGATGAACAGTTTCTGTAGAATTCTGTCAAAGGTTAAGAGCTAGTTATTTTTAAGAATGACATGAATCTGGGAGAGACAGTGATTGCCTAAATGACCACTGTAATTACCAATTACTTCGTGAAGCAGAGAATATATTCACGGCATGTAGCCTGCTAAATACAGACAGGCATTAGCCCATTTACGTACTAATGCACATAATTTAGATCCTGAAAAGGGCAGATGGGAACACAATGGAAGATAGAATAGATACCGTCTAATATCATTCCAAAAAGAATATTGGATTCATTGGAGATGAATATTACTTTGTGTCAGATTGTTTTTCCATGAAACAGTCAAAATATATTTCATCTTTCTCCCTTTCTCCTTTTGTTAGCAGCCAGACCATTTAGCCCATCAGCAGGGGCAGGAGATGGAAGGAGAGAGAGAGAGAGAGAGAAAGCGAAGATACTGAGAGGTGGGTAGAGGGCTGGTTAGTGGTTTTGGCCCCTGTCCACATTAGCAGGTAATGAGAAATGAAGAAAACACGCTATGACAGCAGAACCTCCACCACAATGCAGTGATGCGGTTAGTGGCCTTATACCTCTTACAGAGACTAAAATAAGATCCATACTTGAGACATTGGCTAACTAGATCAAAACATCTCTTATTTTACTCACCCCCTACAAACATAAAGCCACAATCTAAATGAGAGGTGAGGGGAGGGGATGTTGACAGGCCCGACTTGTACCAGGATGTTTACTAAATTAGACATAAACCGAGAGTGAAATGCAAAGCTCTGCAGATTCGCTCTAACTCCTCATAAATAAGTTACAAAAAAGAAGACTGAAAAGAAAGAGCGTAAACAAAACCGAGAGGCAGAGAGAGCAACTGTAAGAGAAAAGGAGTGGTTTGATTGTAGGATAATGAGTTGCCATATACAAAGCTCCCTCCCACCCCGTCTCGTTTTTTTCCCCCCCAGTTCTTCTTTTTATCAAGTTTTCTCTCCTTCGCTATCAGCTGGTCTTGTCTCTCTTTCAACTTTTTACCCCCTCCTCTCTCTTCTCTTCACCTCCCACTCAGTTTATCCGTATCTTTATCCTACAGCTTCATGCTCTCTCTCGTTCTCCCGCTCTCTCTCTTTTTCCGTGTCACCTCCAGTGTTTCTCCGGTGGATCGTATAGTCTGGAAGGATAACGGGGACACATATTTGCACTCGATGTAATCGCGCCTCCCTCCATCTGATAAATACTTTGAGCGAAGCCTGATTATTGTAGTTGGCCGGCAGTTTCAAAGGAAAAGGCCGCTCAAATGGAGGAGGGAGGGGGGGGGACATGTGTGTTTTGAATCCAAACTTTGGACGGGTGACATCACCCTCTGTTCCCTGCCTTTGCGGAGTAATGTCCGCGTCAGTCTCGTCCTGTTTAAAAGGGATTAGCTTATTCCACACTGACTTCTCTTTGGACTGGGCTGGCACAACATGCGCAGTAAATCCACAAAGGCCATTCACATTGTAATGATAGTAATAGCCTTCAGGAAAAGAAAATGTAGTGTGATAGAGAAAGAGAAAACACTAGTCTTTTCCATCATGCACTCTTCATCTGTAGCCCAATTATGGAATGTTTCTGGACTGCAATGAAACAGGATATTTTTAAGTAGCCGAGATGAAGTTATGCTGTCTCAGAGCCATGTTTGTTTTTTTTTCAGAATGTGTCTGTCATCTCGTGCCAAAGTAGTTTAGCGCTATTGTTGCTCCTCACTTAGCTACTGGCTTCCGTGTGACATTTAGTTTAAAAGAGTACCTGCACCAGAAGCATCATGCATATTGAAAGTAAGAGGGCATATTTTGCACTCCATGTGAATTTTGAATGCAGTTTAGTGAGAGAGAGAGAGAGAGAGAGAGAGAGAGAGAGATATTTGGTCTAAAAAAATGATGCTCCTGCACTCTCTTGATGCATCTTTTTTTTTTTAAGCTAAAGTTTAAAACTATTAAAAAGTGATATCAGATTGAAATATCAGATAGACGTGAAGGGAGTTGGAATGATCTGCAAGAAGGTGGGGTAAAGGAAAGAAAATAGACTTATTTTTTTCACGATCTGGAGTTATGGAATTGGTTCTAAAGAATGTGTTGTCGTGTGACACATTGGTGGCCGACGTAAGGGTGTGGAATGCCAGAAGTCCAGAAGATGGAAGCAGTTTGGTTTAATATGGGCCAAGCACTTAGCGGGGAGTCCACAAACTGCTCAAAGCTGACATTTGCATCTCCAGGAGGCAAGAAAACAGGGGATCGGCCCGCATTCAACCTCACTATCCAATCCCATCCCCCCGCACAAACACCGCAACTACAATTGCTATATATCTGTTGATCAAATTTATGTTTTTATTTTCTGCTGATGGAATCAAAAGAAGTTTTCAAAATGTTCTATTTATGCTCTAAAAGATAACACACATCCCTTAGATTGAGAAAAATATAAGTTCATAATAATAATAATAATAATAATAAAACAGCAATAGCTTGCCTGTCCTCCAAACATCTTAGAAAATTGCTGATTTACTGAGCTGTTTTTTCATTGATGGGTTTAGAGTTTATTTAATAGGGGCACATTCTTGTTAAGTCAGAGCGACTGATTGCTTTTATGTTCTTCTGCAAACTGGCTTTTGTATTTCAACTTAAATAAATAAATATGTCTCTAAATAAGTGAGACACTGAGACATGCAAAGAAAACTTACCAGTCAGAAAAAAGGCCTATTTCTGTTCTGTCATAGTCAACAGAATAATGTATGGAGCATTTATTTATTTATTTATTTTCAAGGTATGTATAATTTATTCTAGGGAGAAAAGTGTTAAGAATTTTGTCAATTCTCAAGTCACAATTTGACACAATTTTATCTTTTTTGCTGACCTAATTAAATATATACGAGCAAAAACAGACTGACAAAAATCTTGGCAGACCTAGAAACATCCACTAGCAAAGACTCACTCCTACAGTCGACGGAGATTCAGAATGAAAGAGAGAGCGGTTATGAGTTCTTTTGACACTTGTGAAAAGCCCTCTGGTCATTTCAGGATCTCGATTTAGGAGTAATTACACCCCTTATTTATATGAAAAGCTAAACTCCAGAACTGTAAAATAGTTCTCTGCATATAACACGATCCATAAGAAATATTCTCACATCAAATTATGCAGCACCCCATGAATGTAATATGCACTTAACATGAAATCTTTTCCTTCTTTACTGGCTCTTATCTTGTATCATTGCTTTTAATACCCTATCAATCCAGCAAATCATCAAAAAATGATATTAGACTGGTGAGTTGAGTGGGTTTAATGCCAAAATTATTGTTCTTTGATATAAACGTTGACACAGAAAAAGGGTTTTGGCAGAAATATGACTATTCTTGCTCGTTTTGCACAGGGCCCTTTTTATTTCAGTGGCATACTGTGCATAAGAGAAGTGTGCGGTTCTCGGGATAATTGTTCTTTTCATTGTAAGAAAGGGCATATCAATTAAAAATAAATAGTCTTCATAATTATTATTCCAACACACAGTGGTCGGCCTACCATTAAAGGAACCAAAACCAACCCCAACTCTCTGATACCCTCAATCAAAGCTGTGGTATTTACCTCCTCATTCAATGTAAGTATTGTAGCGACTTCAAACCTCCACAGTTTTTATGCTTATGCTTCAGTGCTTACAAAAACATCTGCAAATGGGCTGAATGGAAAAATACAATATTTTTCATCATCGAGCTAATACAGTCTTTTATAGACTCTGTGCCCAACAGTTCAGTCACAGACTTTGCATTATTAAGAGGAAGTAGATGTTTTTTTTTACTTGGATAAATTGAGTTATACCATTGACCGTAAAATAAGAAAGATTGTAGCCAAGAAGCTAGGTCTGCAAGTATGTTTGTAGTGTTAGCATCAGGTAGCACTAGGCGTCTTCTCATCAGTATTCTGCTAGATGTTTTTTTGTGGCTACTACATTGCTGAAGAATTCAAAACATTCATATGTCAGAGGGAAACATTAGCATATTCACATTTCTTTCTCTCCATTATCTCTTTACAATAATATTCTTCATTTTGATCTGTCCCAGTGGAACACCGAGATCAGTTAATGTACACGTTTAGACGGGCATGTGTTCTTTATGATGTTCTTGATGTAAAGGGAGTCTTTAACCGAGCTGACCCCCACCTCTGTGTGTTCATATGAATATGAAGACATGTGAAGATGAGTCTGGTCTCCTGGAGTAGCTAGTGGGAGGAGAAAAAGACGGATAGATTAGGGCTTTTTATTTGACAGAACAATGGACTTTTACTTCCTGAGTGCGAGTAGCAGTAGTGATGTGTGCAGCTACAGTGCAGTTATGTTTAAAAATGCATCATAATTCACAAATACAATTCTATTTTTCTGACAAGGGATTGTTTATTAAAGGCAAAGTTCTATCATTATTTACTCACCCATTTGCTCTTCTAAATCTGTATTCTGTAATTTTTCCAATGAACACACACACACACACAAAATCCATTTTCTCCCCCTATTCAAAGACGTGTTTGTAGTGACCACAGGCTGTCTAGCTCCTTTAAAAGCGTTACAAAAGCACCATATTTGATTTGAAAGCTGTAGTGGTGAAGATGAAGATTATCATTGAGGTAATGAATTAAATTTCAGTCTGTTCCTCTCTGAGAGGACTACTGAATGAACAACTACTGTATGAACTTGTTTTTGTAATGGTGTCAGACTCTTATTTTAATATTCAGTTGTGTTTTCCTGGTTTTAGTTTTGGTTTCTGGTCATGTCTCTGTTCAGTCCTCTGTCGGTTATTGTCTTTTGAAATACGTTTATCTTCAGTCTATTCTCCTACATTTGTCATTGAAGTCAATTTTGGCTTGGCTTGCACAATGCAGAATAACCACCAGAATGAAAAGTTTAAAGATGTACTTACCGGCACTGCATCACCTCATCACCTGTAATAACAGGCCGCTAGTGGAATACTGGTGGTGGAGGCTACAGCAGAACGACTCTCCGTTTACCATCAACGAGAAGGAGCCCGAGCCCGTGTCTACCACCTAGGTCTTTCCGGAGTTGACGCAAGCTGCCCAGTCTATTCCAGAGCCAGGATCGGACCTCTGCCTGATAGACCTGTGGTCCACGGATTCAGTTCCCTCCCGCGTCCCCACCCTCGAGTCTTCATCTTCCACACCAGTCCTGTCCGGCTATCTGGATGCTCTGGTCCCATCCGGAAATCTTCCTCTTCCTATGTTCCCACCTGACTTCCTGGCCCCATCTCCTCCACTGGTTTTGTCCAGTTACCTGGACCCATTGGTTGCCACTGGGGTCGTTCACCTCCTCAGCTCTGCTCCTGTCGCTTGCTCTGTGCGTCTCTTCAGCACCACCTCAGACTTCCCCTACACCAGCACGGTGTGATGTTGAGTCTACTGCTGCACCTCTGGCCTCCAGGCCCATGTCTCCACTTCAGCCTGTCAGCCCGTCGGCTCAGCGCTCCCTCGAATCTGCCATGGTCTGCCAGCCCTAGGACTCCTCCAGACTCGCTTGCCCCTCCGGATCAGTCTCATTCAGACGTCGCTCAACATCGCTTCAGTCATCGCTCAGCGGGTCTACAGCTGCACATGACGCACAACTCTCCTCCTTTTTTGCCCTGGTCTACCGAGCCCCCGTCTCCATGTCAGTCCCGCAAGCCAGTAGCTCCTTCTTAGGCTTCCGGGCCATGGAAGTCGCTCTGGTTCATCCACGCACCCTGGTTCCGCCTCCGTCGATCACCCCAGGGTTCTACCCAGCCCTTCAGCCAAGACTCCACCCTGGCTCCTCCCACCATCTGCTCCACCATGATATTTGTCTTCACCGACTCATCCCTCATCACTGTCCATTACCAGCTCCACGACTACCTCCAAACCCCCCTCCCTCTACTGTTGGATGTTCAGTTATGGTGTGAGGATGCGCCTTCTGGGAGGGGGAACTACTGTCACAGTTTCGGACTCTTATTTTGATATACTGTTGTGTTTCCCTGCTTTTAGTTTCAGTTTCTGATCATGTCCCTGTTAGTTTCTATGGTTACTATAATTATTAACCGTGTCTTATTTAGTTCATTGTATTCTCCTTCATATATACTCCCTATTCTGTTCAGTCCTCTTTTGGTTATTGTCTTTCGTAATGTGTTCATCTCCAGTCAATTCTCCTATGTTCATCCTCAAAGTTAATTTTGATTATTCCCTTCTCGTGCGTGTTGCCTGCTACACCAACACATTACAGTTTTGAGGTGCTTTTGTAGTGTCTTGACATGCAGAATATAAAGGTCTTAGATTACATGCAAAAATCACAGCTTTAAAAACTTTATGGAGTTTGTGTCTTCTAGAAGTTTTTTTTGTTTTTGTTTTTGCAAAGATCTTTTCTCAGCTGAAAAAACTGGCATGTCCCTCACAGTCTTGTTTTCATTCCTGTCAAACATTAAATATGGGACTACCCTGACTAAGCTCTATTATGTCCAGTAATAGTAAGTAAATAGTATTTATTTCCAAATAGTAAGTTGTGACAGTTGTGCCAGCTTCACACTAAAGGACAGTTTTAGCGCTTACATCAATCTCCGTTTTTCTCATCAATCAGAAAACATTGGCCAGTCACAAATGTTTCAAACATAGCATCTTTCTCTTCTTATCTCAAGAGGATGCTCCTTACTCTAAAGTAAAGCTTTTAATTTCACCCACACATGGTGCGTTTACAGATTCATGAGAATTCAAATATTCCAAATAAAGTGTAGCGAATGAGGGTGGGGGCAGGCAGAACCATGAAAACACATCAGATTTATTCCCCTTGTCTTGTTTACTGGGCCACGGAACATTGGATGCAAACAGAATGCAAATTCATTTGATTGAATCAGGTGATGCAGAGGTAATTGTATTTGGAGAAATGTCCAAGACTTCTTTTTTTTTCTTTATTATTATCAATGGGGGAGGGTTTCTTTATGAAATTCATCTTAAACAAAAGCTATCATCACTCCCAGGCCTCATGATGCTCCTTTGTCAATTGCGGATGTGGATGCGTCTTTAATTTCCTTTCAATTAAAAGTAAATATGCAGTTTTCTTTTTTCTCCCCCCACTGTGAAATCTAAACAAGAGGAGTCAACATGAGCAGACAGGTGAAGAATATTCATTTTGTTGCTGTCTGATTCAACAGGCGCTGATGTTCAGAGTCACTGTTCTAGATGGGATATTTACTAGAAATAAACTTCTTCCTGTTTCGCAAGTATGCACATACAATACAGTATCTTGCCAATGGCCTTGTAATCTTAAAGAGATACAAAGGTCAGAGTCATGGTCGGCCGCTTAGCAAATGTGCTTTGACACATTGAGCTGTTTTATACTCAAGTAAACAGTGCAACTTTGAATCTGATTTTTGACATTTCCAGATTTTATTGTTTCCTGTTTTCTCCATAATCTCCCCTTATATCTCTCCCTGTAATACCTTATTATATTAAGCCGGAAATAAAATTAAACCCTACTAATACAGCACACTGTGGTTCTTCAGTTCCAAGCAGTGCTTATATTTCGTTGTGGACCTCCAGAAGCAGAATTGAAGACCTGATATATAGTGTTGTCTTTGTTAACTGTTGCTGTCAGTCTTAAAATCAGGCCCGATGCTGAGCATCCATGGATTCATCTAGTACTGTTGAGTCTGTTGTTTTTGATATCAACATTAGAGCAGATCAGTCAAGTACATAATGGTGGAATTATGAATGTGTCAGTCACTCTCAATACCAGCAGTTTGAGAGCCCTCTTAGTGTCAACAACACAACAACTTCAAAAACAAACCTCTCCCACTGCACCCCTCACTGCTCTCAATGGCTTTTAACTGTGTTCACTGGCTGCAATGAAATGTAATACATGACCCTCGTGCTTGAGTAGACAAATACAGATAGATAGCAATTACGTAAACCACAATCAATAAAAAAAAATTCTGCCAACTTCCGAGGTTATTTTTGCACTTCAGATGTGCTCCCGAAAATTAGGCTTTGTGGAAATCAAAACGCTTTAAATCAAACTGTGTCTTGGGCCTGCTGTAACAAAAACAAGAAGCATATTCAATTTACTAATTTCGGATGAGGAAGGACACTAGTTCAACTTAAGTAATACAGAATAGAGGGTTTGATTGAATTTCAGTGATGTCATTACAGGGTCACATTTCAATGTGTAATATGATATATTTAGTTAAGGCCGCTTTCCTCCTCTGCAGGGTCTGTTTGGCTTGTGCTTTTAAGCTGCAGTGTTTCTCTCAGCAAGCTTGATGATGGATAGCTACAGGTCTGCCCATTGCGTTAGTGCTCATTAAAGTTTGTCCTGATGCCATTGTCATGGCGATACGAAAGCTAAATAGAGGTCAGTGTCATTTTAACTCTACCCCAACAAAAGAGGTACTCAAATGTGTTTGCGTCAAATTCTGTGCAAGTTATGTTCTGTTGTGATTTGACTTTATTGTCCCAGAGAACTCGATTATGCACATTTTAGAAATATATTATCATAAACAAATACATGTACTGTTACAGTGTGTGCACCAATCTGATAGTTGGAGTGTGTGAAAATTTGTTGCATTTATTCATGTATCGGATCTGTGGATTCCTGAGATCCTAACCTGGTAATGTAACATTTTTCATGGACAACATGTGAGGAATTTTATCAAGTTTGTTTATCTGTACTCATAACATTTGGCCTAGTTATAAAGAGTCACCCTGATGCGTATTTTTTTGAGCTATTAAAAAGGGCCTCGGGGGGCTCTGAGACCCCAACAGAACACAAGAGTTAAAAGCCTCTGTCTAGCCAATCTCTCTTTTTCTGTTTAGGCTGTGTAGTAATATTTTTTTGCAAAAGATTGACCTTTAAGGTTGCTAACAGTGGACTTCTTAAAATATTGTTTTGGAGGGGTGTGCGTATTGTATTTCCTCCCCTGTATTTTTTTGCACAGCCCAAGGTGAGCCAACACAGCACACCTTCTTGTTCTCCTGTGTGATTTTGTTTTTTGACCCCATGCTGTCAGAAGAATTTTGAATAATAGACTCCTGCATGCTACTTGTTTTCAGCAAGGCCTCATGTAATATGGATAGGGGTGGCACATTTATTGAAGTTTGATTTAAAGTGAGGGGCAAAAAAAGAGATCTTGTCATAAATTATTTTACTCATATCCAGCCCTGGCGATGTATGTTGGATCGTTAAATAATGCATCAGCCAGCTCGTAATTAGGACAACAATAGTCTTTTACCACTTGAAGAAAACTCAAGCCGTGTCTTCCGTTTTCCCCCTGGTTTTCAAATGAACGCAGAAGACACCTGAGTGATCTCTCCGCAACACATTTCTCCTCTCTAAATGGCAGGCAGTGTTTTAAATTCATATTTCACTCTAAATGATATAGGTTATCATTCCGCCGCTCATTATCATTTAGACACAAAATAAGCAGCAGTAATGTGCCCTGGAATGCAAGTCACCAGCCTAATGTTACTCCCAATAATATACATGCATATTTGTCTCCGTGATTATTGCCAGCCACAGCGCACGTCGTTTGATTCTAATGCAATGTGACAAAATGTAAGAACACTGTAAAAGAGAGGCAAACACGCAGGAGATAGTGAATTAATTATATATCGCCTCGTTTTTTTCGCCGCTAGATAACACCTTTGGAGGAAGTGCCCAGGTGCATTAATAACCTGACAGGACAAATGGGCAATCTCCCACGTCGAGCCATTACTGCACATTTATCAGTGACCCGCACGCTTTCCACGACTACAGTTAGAGTCCGCAGAAGTGTGTTTAGACAAAGACAAAGGCATTACCTGCATGGAAACCCCTTGTGCTATTAAAGGCTTAGCCCTGGTGATGTGAACTGGATATTAAATATCCTTTATCTTAAATTTCCCTCTCAGCCTCGGGTAAGCCGATATCTCTCCACGCCTCACCCTCATATTGCTCTATTGCTGTAATAAATACATAGATATCAATGGTGGTAAGTTTGTCCCAGTCTGAAAAGATTACGTGCGCCCGGCCTGCTTTAATAATGTACGACGGCTTTATGTTTATGTATAAAGGAGGAGTTGTGTAAGAGAGCTCGGCGGTGAATGACCATTGTTCTGGTGACACAGCGAAGCAGTTAAGTGCACAAACGCAGGGGGTAGTGCAGGCCATCTGGTGCTCCTGAGGGAGCACGCTCACCTGTATTTGATCCCTCACTCTCGCTCTCTCTCTCACCTTCTGTCTCGCAACTTTCTTCAAGGCTTGTGCGGAAGGCTCGTCGGGAGCTCCCTCTGGCTCCGGCTCGGTCCCCAGAGCCCACGGGGTTGATGAAATTAACCTGCGCGTAGCGCTCTTTTCTCCCTCGTCGCCTCCGAGTTGTACGGAGACGGATAGAGAGCGACTTTAAAGAGTCGCGCTTTCATTTCCACGGCAAACCGTTCATCTCGATTTCCATTTTCCCAGCGCTTCCTCTCCACGTGGCATTTTTAGCTCTCAAGAGCTTGTTCGCTAAAACGGGGATTTGAAAATGATATGGAAAATGCGTTTTTCCAATATCCCACTACCCTAAGGCTGTAGATACTCATTTGTATCAAGGATTACTCTCAGTAAAACAGTAAAGTGTCAGGGCCTCTTCCTCCAAACCGTAGGACTTAAATCATCCTTCTCCAAATACTCACACCCTTTAACGTCTCCCCTAACCGGCCTGACAGAAAGCAATAAATCTGATGTGCACACTAGCTTTAACCAACTCCTGTAAGATAAGGTTTACAAATGCTACGGCATCCATTACACAAACGCAGGGGTGAGACGCTAGAAATACGAGGAACCGGCTCATAACTCTCTTATTATGAATAGCCCCAAACGAAAGGTCATGGTCATGACAACCATGTGATGGATGTCACCAGTGCCCAATTAAATCTCTCTACAAAAAAAGGCGCCTCCCAGCGCTCCAGTCCCTTATTAAATATGAAACTGCTAAATCAACAGTCAGAGGCATGGGTGCTGTTTTCTCATCTGCTTTTGGACAAGTGCTGGCCCAGCTGTGAATTATTCATGCTGTTGATAAGAGGGTCAATAACATAACAAATCCTCCTTATTAATGTTAGTAGCGAAGCCCAAAGGTCAGTCAGTAACTTTTCCGATGTTCCGACTCCTTTTTTCGTTTCTAGACAAACACAGAAAGCAACGGTGTAAATCTGTGTTTGTTGGCAAGCAAATATTAGCCGAGCCGCGGCAAAAAGCTTTTGATTCATAACTGCCTCCTTCGTTTCTGTCCGCTTCCCCTGTGCCTCTCATGTGATGTGTGTCTATCACCGTTTCCGTTTGCTTTGCGGGTATCCGGCCTCCACGCCGTGTACGTTATCCTCTTGAAACAAAAGAGAGAGGAGTAGCATACGAGATGAACGCATGAAGCGAGGTGCGGACAACTGTTGCTCGCAACCTGAAATGCCAAGACACGGGGTTACATCGAAAGCTTGTTAGTCTCTCTGCTTGACCACATAAAATTAAGATTAATGTTCACCATAAGATATGTTTCTTTCTTTCATTTGGCTGCTTCTTTTTGCTTCGTATAGGCAGTACGGGAATATAGATGATGATAATAATAATAATGTCATTTTGGACCGGAATCTCTGTCATTACCTGCTGTAAAGTGCTTCTAATTGATATCTCTGGAGAGATAATGATTACAATGCCCTCCAGGAAGATATTATTACAATATTAACCTTTGTATATACTTTTATGCAGAGAACTCTGGAACATTAAGTGATCTGTAAATCTTACTTGTGCACTAATGCCGCTGTAGAAGAATGGCGTTTTGGAGGTGTGCCCTTTCGTTGATTAACTATGTCCAGGGTTTCGGTCACTGCATGTGGAGAAATGGATGACTGGGTGAAGCCATTTTCCAGACTGAGAAAAGGTTTTTGACTGAAGGACTACCAAGATTTTGTTTGTCCTCCTGCCAGATGGGCTTAGAGAGGTGGATGGCCTGTGGACAGGGGCGGTCAGTCCAGAAGTATATGGGAAAAAGAAGCTATTTTTGGACAACACCGTCGTCCCGCAGATAATTGGGACCCGCCGCGGTTGCCCGTTCCTGCTCTTTGGCAGTGGATCGGCCTGACATTGTATCAGCAGTGGCTGGCAGCATTCTGACAACACAGGACAAACACTAGGGGAATGTTGCGGAATGGCACACTGTGAAGAGGGAAGGACCGCAGTTACAGCTGAGAGGAGAGCAGCTACAGCAGACTGTTTATGTATTTACTGATATTGCACTGTAAAAAACATACACGCAGATTTAATGATTAAGAAGCTGAAACACACTCGCCAGAGAGATTCTTTTGCACTGCCATAGAGAACAACTACATATTTTCAGTTGACATACTGCAAATGAAAACAAATTAATTCAGGGAATGCTGAGAGTGCCTAATGAGAGAAAGAGAGAAAGAAACTGGATAGTGATGGCAGCATAGACAATGATTTAAACCCACAACATAAAAAAAAAGCATCCAAAATTGTATCTGTGGGTTGGGAGACCCAGAATGAAGGAAGTTATTGTGAACACATAGGTGACCTTTGCTCATGGCTGTCGGGTGGGGGTGGGGAGGGGGGTCCTGCAGTAATGCCTCTGGCCTCTAGAAAGCGCACTACTGACCCTCCATGCTACCCACACTCACAATATGCTTCCACAGCACATAAAGCAAGCTCATGTATACAAAACACTTTATGAAGTGATATATAAATATATACACCACTGCTTAGTAAGATTTTTTTAAAGAATACTTTTAATACTTTTGTTCAGCAAGTGCACAATAAATTGATCAAAAGTGACCGTAAAGACATTTATGATGTGTTTATATATATATATGTATATATATATATATATATATATATATATATATATATATATATATTTATTACTAGTAATATTATAAATGTCTGTGTGTGTGTGTGCAAAACTTAACTACATAAAAGAAAAGCCAATGGATTGGAGCTGTTTGTTTTTTTTTTCCCCACCCTGTCATGATCTTTTTTAGATTCCATTGTCCAAGGCTAGTTGATGACCTAGAAAGATTCCTCCCTGCTGCTTAAATTAGTTGTTTCATACCTTTGTCACAAAGTCTGCGGTTTTCAAAGATGATGAACATAACTGTTGCAGTGTTGGGAGATAATTCACTGACAGTTTGACAAGTTGCTACCGAATTGATGTGTCGTGGTGTATTTTCTTTACATTACATTGCATTCCTCTTTTTATTCTCACTCTACTATTGTTCTCCATAGCTCCTGAGCTGACATTAACCCACTAAAGCAGGCCTTTGTTCTGGGTAACTGGAGAGCATTGCTAAGTGTACGCAGAGGTTGGTGTGACTGAACCACTTGTGCGGTGTGGCCGTGCCTTGCACTTTACGCTCGGCGTGATCCACAACAATAGCACATAATAGTAAAAGAGACCAGAACAGATAGGGCACTGATGGTGGGGAGAGATAGCAGGTGGTGTTTTGGATATTTACAGTGATTTCTTTTTTTTGGAGTTTATTTACATTATTTTTTAAGCTAGATTTTTTCCTGTATTAAAGAAAAGACTATAATATTTACTTCTTTATCAAATTCATGACTTTGGAGTATTTGCAGTGAATTGAATTGTCTCAGCTTGTCTCAATTTGACAGAAAAAGCTGACCTGGGAATTCATTCTTATTTGCAGCAACTTTTTGGTGTTAAAAGTCCATGTGAACCTTCACCTGGCATGTCACTACTGTCGCAGTGCTGCAAATGATTTGCAGTTTTACTGTACGCAGCGTTGGGTGCATGCAAGCCACTCACAACTTAATGCAGCAATTGTGGTCGTATCCCAGCACCTCACCATAATCTGACCATTAAACAGTAAGTGGGGGAGCAAGGAGGAGAAGACCGAAGAGGTACGCATGTCCGGTGGAAGTCATTGATGGTCTGCAAGGTTCTAATTATGTGCTAATAGCCACTGAGGAGGTCATTTGGAGCCATTAGCAAGCGCCTGTAGGTAGTTAACGGCCCACAGCATAACCCAGGCTCCTTAATGCTCCCACGGAGGCCGTTAGTTCACTGTCACCAAACGGCAGACGCCTCATTACCATGATTAGAAACCAATTGATAGGTAATAGTAAAATATGATGGCTCCCTTTCACAGAAATATGGACCTTAAAGAGGAGGCGACACTGTGTTTGAGCTGGGGCGAGTGTGATGAGTACATGCTAAGGGGTTTTGTTCATTATATTCAGTGTGCAGTAAAAAAAAAAAAAAAAAAAAAAAAAAAAAGTAGTAGTAATTTTGGAGTGGTTTAAGTTGAGTCTCGTGTCAGCGTTCAATCTTTTGCTTTTCCGAGTCTCAAGACTAAGCTTAAGAGAAGCCAAAGTTATAATGAAGCAACTAAGACATTGATTAGCCAGCTATTTTTTTCCCAATGCTAGTGCTGTTGTTTGTTGTTGTGTTGTAGCTTCTCTTGTGAAGCAAACTTTCACACAGTGGCTTCTTTTACTAAGAGATATAAGAGTGACAGATTCTCAAAACGGCCTGGATATTTTAAGCATGTAATCATTATTAAATCTCTTATGCTCAGCATTGTTAGTAATCAATTTGAGTCAGATGTTTTCATTTAGATTTTTCTTTTTTTTTTTTTTTTTTTCCCAGCCAGACGTTTATTCAGATGATTTAAATTAGCATTGGTCCAGTTATCAGTCATAGACATTATACACTTCTCTCAGTTCATCAACGGCGGGTGGGATTTTGGAGAAGCGTTCAGATGCATTATCTAAACTGTGGCCTGAAGAATATGGAGAACGTACAAACGTATAGTCTCATCAGATGCTGAAAACCTAGAAGTCGGCTCTAAATATTTGCCTCTGTAATATTTGACTAAATCATCGTCAGACTTGTAGATCCGCCACACATGTATTCCAGCCCCCGATGGAGAGGAAGGGAAACGGTAATGGAGTTGAGAGAGCTTCGCAGAGGAGTCACATAAGGGACCAATGTATCAGATCCTGATGAGAGGATATGGAGTAAATACGCCATAGCGTGTGTTTGTTATGCTAGTGCGCCTAGTTAGCCGATGTCATACTTTAAAGAGTAATTGATGTGATTCTTAAGTGCAATTTTAAAAGTTTAGAGTCACAGAAGGTTCAGAAAATCAGATTGTTTGAAATTGTGCTCACTCGCTTCTCATTAAATCAGTCACTGTGATACTTTGAGAACATTTCTTCATCAAAGACCTGGAACAGATTATGCTCAGAGAAACTCAATTTAAAAAGTAATGTAGCCCCCCTCCCCTTCTTCCATATGAGAAAACCATTCTGGTGTGTTTGTATGTAGATATAAACTAGGCACAGCATTAAACCATCAGACTGCTCCTGGATAAAATGCTTATGCAGTCATTTATTTACTCTGTCTTAAAGTGACACATCTCTCTCTCTCTCTCTCTCTCTCTCTCTCTCTTTGTGGCTGATTAGGAGTACATCACTTCCTTGGTCATTGCTCCCTAGAATTAATTTGATAAACTTGTGAATTATCTGGACATCTGCTAAAGGATACTAAATAGCTGCTTTCAGAATCCAAGTAGATGGAGAGAACTATCATATTCATATTTTTTTCTCCTTTTCTGAACACTGGCATGTCTGTTTTAGAGGCCATACTGTCTTGGAAAGATACCAGACACAGTGCTGATAGGCTCATACTTAAATTCCTGTCAGAAAGAATTTTGGAGAAGCTATCATATCCAGCCATGACTGTTTTATCTTTCTTTACAACTGCTCAAACCTTGAGTCACTTTTTTTTCTCCTATGGCTGACACTTTGTTAACGGTTATGAGCATGTATTGAAAATAAAATGTGCAGTGTGTTTGCATGCACTTTGATGTCTTGAAATATTTACACTGGACGTGTGTGGTCTTGGTCTAATAGTATAAACAAACTCTGTGGGTTACTTTCTGAGTAGTGTATTACCCACAACAGCTTTTTCAGTGTCGCAAAATAACACAGACACACACACACATACACACACTAAAAACTCCTGGGTCAACAATAACCCATGATGGGTTATTTTTGACCCAAATCCTGGGTCAGAAAGGGACCAACTAATTTCTGGGTTATTCTTTTTGACCCAACTTCTGGGTTAAATATCTGACCCAGATGTTGGGTTAATTATATATATATATATATATATATATATATATATATATATATATATATATATATATATATATGTCTGTGTGTGTGTGTTATTTTGCGACACTTAAAAAGCTGTTGTGTATTTATATATATATATATATATAAAGGTAGTTGTGAAGAGTAGGTATTGGGTAGGATTAGGACTGTAGAATATGGTCATGCAGAATATACATTAATATGTGCTTTCTAAGTACTAATAAACAGTCAATAAGAAACTAGTTAATAGTGAGACCCGTTTCCGGACCCTAAACTTAAGTGTTACCATATATCACCATAAGTGAATAGGCTGACTGTGTGTATATGAGTAGTGTCCTGGAGTGTGATTTAAAGCTATTTAAAACAATATTCTTAATTATTTCTTAATATATGCAGTTTTCATTACCTCATATTAATTGAGAACCTACATGGATTTTTTGGTACTTTAAAATTCATTTGTCACACCAAAGGACCATGTAAAATGAACTAGTGAGGGCACAAAAAAGAAGAGATTCAAATGGTGAAAAAGATTTAGTCGAGATACAGTTAGAGCAAAATAAAAGAGTTTTGTGTCATATTTTAATTATTAATAGAGAGAGAGAGAGAGAGAGAGAGAGTGTGTGTGTGTGTGTGTCTGTAGCTATATATATATATATATACAACACTTAAAATAAATAAGTAGTAAAACTAGCATATTTACCAGTAAATAGTTGCCTATTGTTAAATACTATTAAGGAATTAAAAATGAAAAGATGCCTGGAGTCCTCCCTCCTCCTCTAGTGCACCTGTTGCTCGCGGGCAGTGTGGAGTCACGTGACTTGAGCCGTCAGGATCTTTCGACCTTTTGATTCCTGTTACAAGTTGATATTTGCGGAGACAAAATGATCAATCTCGAATGCTGCCCTTCCAAACACACCAGACAACGTGACAATTTTACCTCATTCTCTTCCTTTTCCACCAAAATCCATAAAATGGATAGCAGCCAACCCGAACGCATACACATTTGTTTGTTAGCGTAAAAGCCACAGAGAAGTAAACAGACAAGAAACACAGACGAGCGATTCACGTTAACAACAATACAGCTGCCCTACTTTATCCACAACAAATGTCTTCAACTTAATTTAACCCCAAGCACTTAAAAATAAACGATAAATAGAGAAGACGATAAACACACTTGTGTGTGCAGCAGATCGCTGCCCTATATTGTTAGGAAAGTGCATGTTGAAGTCCATATGGCAACTTCCTTTTGACCTGCTTTCCCGTCCTCGTCGTGTATTGTCAGGCCTGTCACCGATAAAGAATCACTTGACTTGCTATAACAAGTTCAAAAGAAACAGAGAATCCATGAAGAATTGAGTAAAGGAACACCCCTACTGCTTTCGCTATCATTCCCATAGAGATAGCGATATTATTGATGGGATGGTTATGCTAATTTCTTTAGAGGCACAACTTTTATTTTGGAATTTGTTCAAAAAGGAATTTCATACACATCAGACTGGAAAATGCGGGCTGAA
Source organism: Zacco platypus (assembly GCA_038088235.1). NCBI lineage: Eukaryota > Metazoa > Chordata > Actinopteri > Cypriniformes > Xenocyprididae > Zacco > Zacco platypus. The sequence goes on from CM076085.1 coordinate 29,637,572, forward strand.
TTCCTGAGCGTTTAAGGGGCAGCATGGGAATCTGATTTTCATAGTGAATAATGAATGTGCTATCTTTTAAAACGTGTGTTTTGTCTGGAAAGAAAATAAAGAGAAGGCGAGCCTTTGCCTTGGGATTTAATAACGATTAATGCTCCTTTGAACACACTAAATATCACAAACACACAACTGTGTAGTTTAGCAAAAAGAGAAAGAGGAGAAAACCTTCCACTTTACAACTTGTCACATGATAAAGCGCTGCTCTGGATCACGTTATGGAGCATTAAGGCTTTTGTCCTGACTGTGTAAATATGCCGTATCATCAGATGTCACCAGGTCCTGATACAGAAGTCATTCATAATCAGTCGTGATTTGATTTTTCTAGTTAGGAAGGTCCTGGTGTAAAATAGCAGCGTGATGATAACAAACACAGCCTAAGTACATCATATATATATATATATATATATATATATATATATATATATATATATATATATATATATGCATGCTAAGTTTATTTTATTTTAATTACTTTTTTTTTTTTATTATTATTATTTTTTTATGTACGACAAAAAAATTCTCTGTGGGAAAATGAGCCTGTAAAGTTCACCTACAAGAGTTTATTTATTTATTTATTTATTTTTGGAGCACCTGCTCTTTCCCACTCTTCTCTCTTTTGAATTACCTGATTTATATCAGAATCAATATAATCAATCAGTCGATCTGTTTTCTGACATCCTTGTCCTTTTCTCCACATTCACGCGCAGTGGCATTCCCATCTGATATTCTTTTATTATTAGCCTATTATTATTATTATTATTACCAAAGCGCTCCCATAATTACAACATAATCATTATATAATCCCACAACAAAGAGTTTATTGAAACAGTAGCTTTTGTCAACTGCCGGGACGCTGAATGCACAATTGCCTTATTCTGCGTCTCAGTCCTCGCGTAAAAGCAACATCGGCCTGAGCGCTGAAGTTCAGCCCCAAAAAAGTTTCATGTCCTCACCGAAGTACCTTTTCAGAGGAGCTTCTCCCACGTCTCTGAGCGCGTGTCTCGACCGCTGTCTGGACCCCTTTTCCTCTTTCTGTGATGAAGAGGGAGGTTGTTGGTTAGGCTACGCGCCCCGCTGAGTGGCAATTTCATCTCATATTTACAAACTGATAAGCTTTCTCGCGCATTTGTTTTAAATATGCGCTCCTGTGTGACGCGTTAGCATATAAGAGTGGGAAAAAAGCGCTTCCCGTCTTGGCCGGTTTCTGTTTGTGTGCATGGATGTATGTGTGTGTGTGTGTGTGTGATTGTGTGCAACATAACCGGCTTATTTACATTAAATACGCCACAAGGTTACAGTGCAGATGAGCGTCATTTTATCACTCATTACTTCTCTCTTATACTGACTGATGCTCGCGCTCTCCGCTCATCTCACTGGACTTTTTCTCGAGGATACAAGACTTCAGATACTTTCTACAAAAGGTAAGCACATTTATTTGTCAATTGTAGCTATTTGTAGTGTTTTTCCACGCCGTTATTTCAACGGCGACAGGCATCAAAGCCAATTACGCCTCGTCTGAATAACGGGGCTGACAATGTGACTGAGGATAGACAGATTTTAATAATTGTTCACGGGGAAGTCAAGGTCAATAAGATGATCCGATGGAGTGAAATTCGTTTTTGAGTCTCTCCGCGTGGGGAAAATAGACGACTCGAGATGAGATTCCGCGCACCGGGGCTGTTTTATCAAGGGTTCAAGCTTTTAGTCCCATCAAATGCCGCAAGACTCTCTCCGCTCTCTGTGAATGGACGACAATGGAGTGCCTTTTCAACGGTACAATGCTTTTCGCCGTCCAGATAGGGGGAGTCCGAACAGACAGATGAGGGGAAATGTCTTGTGATGCTGGCCGATCACTATCAATGAATGCGTTTATATTGAGAATAAACTCAAAGGCGCTTTTTCATCACTCGGGATGCGCGAGGAACAGTTGGGAAACGGATTCGCGAGAAGACGATCATAACAGGTCCGAAGCACGCGCGCGCGTGTGTGTAGACTATATACTTTAACCCCCTCAGCGGTGTAAGAAAACGATCAGCTCAATTATGTGGACATGCTTCATTATTTAATGAAGACATTCTTTCGCAACGCGTCTTGACGTCCGGATGAATTTAAAGGTAAGAAGTGGCTAGATCAGTAGTGGGCTCCCGGATGCTTTTCGCTCGGTTCGCTTTCCGAAAGTCAGTTTTCTGCTAATGACCAGTGCATTATTGTGTTTCTCTGTTTGATTGCGATAGATGCAATGTTTATTGTCGAAAAGCTTGTCGCGTGGGATAATAAAACGGCTTCATATCGAAAGCGTTACTGGAAGCCATTGCACGCGCTTAGATGAACTTACTCTGAAGAAGAAAAAAATCAAACACGCCGTTGTGTTTTAAATGTGGCTCTTATATATAAGGATGAGTTTATTAATTAAGTGTGCATTATCACTGCAAGGTTGACAGAAGCTTTCCAGGGATGCGCACCGCATTCGCTCAAGCAGAGATATGGAGCTGTAAGAAAGTTTCCTCAAATCTCTGCTCAAACTTTCTCACTTCAGCCCCAAGGGCTTTGCGTTTAGGATTTCAGCTGAAGTGAACACAGATCGGTTGGAGAATTAGGATCAAAGTTACCCGGTGCATGCCATGTGTCAAAACTTGTGAGATGGAAGAGCCGGTGAGACCTGCCATTTTGTGCTGTGATCGACCTCTTATGAACAGAAGCCTTATGATGGCATTCAACAACTGAGGGCTAAATGTCATATCAGACTTAAAAACCTTTTTATCTGCGGAAAAAACACGCACATCTCCCCTGGAAATGGAGATTTGAACGACTGTTGCGAGGATTGTCGCTTGGGGAAATGATGCATTACGGAGGAAAAAAGAAGAAGAAAGTTGCAAGAATTGGAGATTAGGATAGGAATGCGCGCGGGAGTGCGGGAATAATTGAAGGAAAGATAAAATGTATGTAACTTGGCACGATTGTGAGCTGCGTTTTGACACACAATAAAATCATTCAGCTCATTGTTTTACGCGTATTTTGTTACTTGACAAATTATAACATTTGCCAGGGTCAGAATTATAATGTGACACATTGCATCATGCATCTATTGCGCGCACTTCAGGTGCTTAATTCTTTATGAAAGGTCTTTATAAATCCAGCAAAATTGATTTGCTGTCTCATGCCTTTAGATCCAGGTGCAGATTTCTCATGTCACTTTATATGAGATGACCCCTAAAACTTTTACTTATGGAAAAGAATATTAAACACACTCTCTCTCTCTCTCTCACACACACACACACACTTAGCTACTTTTAGTTTGAATGCATCTTTCATAATGTTGAAATGAGATAACTGTTTTTTCCTCAGGTTCATTGTTCATGGAAAGGGACAAATAGCAGGCGGCACAGATGTACCGTCATTGTTTAACGGATATTATGTCTGTAATAGTGTCTGGGCGTAGACATTTTTGTCAGCTCTTTTCATTTTTCTGATTTGAAATTACATTGTGATGTAGTCAAGTCACACGTTCTTTTCAGAGTCCCACACAATTCATTTGAAAGGCCAGCATTAACATGACCACAAATATAGCCTTGTAAGCTCCTTTATGAATTAAAATAAATAAATCAATAAACAGTATGCCGGATTAATGTGGACAGTGAGAAAGAGATTGAAAATAGCCATGCATAGTGTGTGTTTATACAATTGATAGGCCATCTGAATTAAGGTTATTGTTTTAAGTGAAATGCTTGATTTATTAAACAGCAAGCTTTAATTGTTTCTCATTGTAAGCTTATATAAAAATCGTTCTTAGGATTTGATGCTAAAATATTGCATGCTGTTATTTTTTTTTTAATTTTTACTAATTAGCAAAATATAAAAAAATAGCTGCAGCACGGAATAGCAACAGTCGTAGAGGTGTTGATGTTGTTGCAATTTTTTGTTTATTGCTGTTTTTTATTTTTATTTATTTATTTCGGTCTTCACAAATGCATTATCAGCTGAAAATGTATATCATGCTCACATGGAATTTATCATCCTTGAGACTTTTTTTTTTTAATTATTATTTTGGGAGGAAAAATATCAAACTCGTTTAAATGCAGTGAGAGAGAGGGTGTTATGAAGACTCTTGTGAATACACTCTGCCAGTGCAACTGATAGCAGTTCGATGGGGCTAAACAGACCAAGCCAATCCTGTCAAAATGTCTCCTCCCTGGTGTGTACGCTCTCATTTACATATGCGTCTTGCACTCATTCGGCAGGGAAAGTGTGTGTTGTGTGGCAGAACTTGGCAGCGCTCGAGAGCGTTAGTGTGTCCCTAGGTCTGCGTGCTCGCCGCCGCCGTCACCAGTAACCCCGGTGTGTGGAGGTGCACCTCCCCAGCCCTCGCCACAGCCGAGGGCAGGGCAGTGCCAACGGGCAGGAGAGATGAGCCCTCGCTCTCTTTCTCTCTCTCTGTCTTCAGGCCTGTCAGTCTCCAGCTTAGCCGGCTGGATCTGTGCTTGAGCCTTGGAGACTTGATCAAACAGCCATTCCACACTTAAATGCCTCCCCGCTCCTTTTAATTGGAGGAAATTGTCTTCCAGATGCCCGGGCCCTAGCCAGCCAACTCAGGGGGGACGCTGGGGCAGGCAAGGCCGTGGTGTTTAGGTATTAATTGATATGTGCTGTGGAGACACTGAACTCACGCCTCCACCCCGTTGTCGTTCCCTTCCTCTCCAGCTCTGAAGTCTCAGGCCTCTCTCCTCGTGGTGGAAGAGTCCCTAAACACCAGGAGTGTCATGTTTATTTGTTGGGGACGTTTACGTGATGCTGTTGGCTTAACAAAGTAATGTTAGTGACCTTGATTAGGAAGGTTATGTTAACTTCTGAGAAAGGAATATATCTTTGCTGATGACATTTTCAAATATTTTACAAGTACACTCTTAAAAATAAAGGTTCTTTATTGGCATTGATGGTTCCATAAAGAACTTTTAACATTAATAAAACCTTTCCATTGTACCAAAGGTGTTTATAGTGGAAAAAAAAGTTTCTGTAGATTTATTAAAATAGTCTTTACACTAACTAAAAAAAGCCGTTCTTTTAAGTACTGCTCACTGATGGTTCTTCTATGGAATTGTTGTGAGAGCTCCTTTTTGGAACCTTTATTTTTAAGAGTGACGTTTCTTTCACATATTGTTGCAAATGATATCACTTCCAAACATCCAAATTCTCAGGATAAAGTTATGGGTGTGGTCCTGTAGCGATCGCTATAGAATCCACCGTCCTCTGAAAGTACATTTAGAAAAAGAGTGCCTCACATTACTCCTATGCCTGTCCTCTCCAATTGATTAAGCGCATAATTCCCTGTCATTCAATATCCGCCTGTGTACAGGCGAAGACACAGTTCAGCATGTCACTTTACGTAATATAAATGGGAATGTTCGGTTACTGACAGATGTCAACTTTTGTATTTAACAAATAATTATAGTGGAATAAGGACATTTCGTTATGCACATGTCACTTATAAATGACTGATGATTTCTAAGGCTTTTCGTAGTCGTTCGAAACAGACAGAGAGAGATAGAGAGGGAGAGGGGGTAGAGGAGTGGAAGTTTTTGAGCGGGCTAATCACAGACGTCAGTCAGTGTGTGATCTAAGAATAAAGAGTGCCCTGACAGATGAGGTGGTGACGGATGATCTTGTCTCCACTGCCTCATGCCAGGGTGCCACCAGAAGGAGCGTCTGTCTGTCTACGGAGCGAGAGAGAGAGAGCGAGAGAGAGGGTCCTTGCTCTACTCCACCCTGAGGCACTTTCCATGAGGAAAATATATAGATAGACTAATGGCGCAGCAATGAATATCGAGCATTGGAAGGGAAGCATACGTTAAAGTTAGCCCATGCGCAGATGACAGAGCTGAACAGATGTGTGCAGATGTTTTGTATCCCGCTAAGTTTTTTTTCCCCCTTTCTCATAATTCTCTCCTGTGGGAGAAGGAATGGGTGGACAAAATTCAGCCCTCCAACACCACACACGTACTCACACTCTCTCACACATCTCAGAGAGAGAGAGAGAAAGTGTCCGTGTGTGTGCGTGTATTGAAAGGCTGTGGGACATGTGGTCATTATAGAGAGTGTTGAATCGGGCAGGTTTACACAGCCTTGGGAGACATGGTCAGCCTTCAGCTCCGGCCTTACTCCTTTTCCAGAAATGGGACACCTATTTAGCCAACCACACCCAAACTTTTTTTTTTTTTTTTGGGATAATTGCTGAAAAATTAAGTTAACTTTTTGTATTAAAAACAAACAAACAGCTAATTTCTATGTGCTATACAGCGCCGTCTAACATGACGGCTTGCTTTTGAGTTGGTGAGAAGCACAAAATTACAGCCATGTCATCTCAGTAGACAGGGGCTTTGCACAAACAAGCAACTTCCTGTCAATCACTGGCTTTAAGCACATGCTATTATGTTGTTTTGCATTCTAATCCGAGCTCTTAAAATAGTGGTAAATATTTGCAGTGCTGCACAGGCACCAAAAATAGTGGCAGATAGTTCTGATGGCTGGGTGGTCCGCCGTTAGAGCGGAGGGCATCTCTGTTACAAGATGTCTCCAGATAATTGGGGGAGTTTAACAACGCCTACCCTTGAACTGTTTCCAGGTCGTGACCCCAACTGGTGCACCATCCACCCTGAGTGTGAGGGACGGCAGCCCCCTGGAGGGCAGCCTGGTTAAAATGGACGCCACAGAGATGTAAAGAGGGACCCTGCACCTTTAATTATGATCAAGAGGTTTTCTCCAAAGGACGGAGGCGTAGCAGTTATGTTGCCTCGTAAATCTGCCTCAGATGCAGTATATTGTGTTGAACTATTACGGTACACTATTATACTGCATATTCAACTGGCTCTTCAGGACCTGATTTGCATAATTGGATCTTTAATGAAACTTGCCTTGTGGAACAAAAAAGGAAAAAAAAAATGAGGAGAGAGATGAAAAAATACATTATAGTATTATAGGCAAACCCCAGCGAGTATTTGTGGTGGGAAGTTGTCTAAAAAATAGAAAAAACGAGAGAGAACATGGGAAAAAAGGAGCCTGTTTAAAGGAGCGCATGAGCAGTGAAGAGACCTACGTTATGTACATCCTGTCACTTACCAGTACGCACACGCACGCTCACATACATCACTGGCGGGGCTACAAATAGGATGAGAAGTACCTCTGAAAGCTGTACATACTCAGCCAGGTCTCGGGGGCTATTACTACAATAGCTGGATTTCTTTAGCCTGAGGGATTTTAGCTTCTCTGTCGGCACTCATTCCCTCCACTTGTTACTCAGGGAAGATGGGTCCTTTGTAGGGGAGCCCAAGCCGCTCGCATGTTGGAATTCCTCTGCTGCAAATATTTTGACAATTTCAAGTCAGATCTGCGCAGAATGAATTTCTCTTTCGCCCCCTCCACTAGGGGTGCCGTATCAAAAGTGCAACACATTTTTTTTTTTTTTTAGCTTTGTGTGCATAATCACTGCAACGATTTACACGAATATATTTACGTGTTTCCTGACACTTCATAATCCATAACATCTGTTTCTGGCTGATTTGTGACTTTAAATTGTTTTTATTGGTTAATTAAAATGCATGTGTCTTTTCTTCCTGTTCTTGAGCAGTTGAAGGTTAAAATGCTGATAGTGACCCTTTCTAACAGACGTGACAGTCATGGTTAATGAAATGTTATTTGTCCTATCTTTGAAGGACCTATAATTTAAAAAGTGAAGGAAAGAAAAACCGAGAGCAAAGGAATACGAAAAAGAGAGCTGGGAAAAAAAAAAAGGAAAAGAGGCAAGCTATTTAGCTGCACTGTAGCAGGAGTGGTTTGTATCCAGGGGGGAAGAGTGTTGTTAATCAGGGAGAGAGGTTAAAAACGGATATTAGCTAAACGATGATGATTTATCATTGGAGGAGGGGGCCGAAAAACACAGAGGTGACTCCACTCCAGAGGCCTGGGAGTGGATCATATGGCTGCGTGGTTCACAGGTGGCTATTAGCGCAATGTTGGAGAGGGGCGGCAAAAGGAGACAGAAAAAGAGGGAGGGAGGGTGTGGAGAAAAAAAAGTAGTGCCACAGCTAGCATCGAGCTGCCATTTACCCTGTATGTGCAAACGACTCTTTCACTTACTCTCTTTTTCCCTCTCCCTCTCTCCCTCTTTTTTTTAATTTTTTTTTTTATATCTCTCTCCACGCTCTGCGCTTGGGAACTTTCAGCTGACAGTGTGTCCCGGTCCTTGGTATCTCACAGGTAGGCTCATGTTATTTTTACTCCCCCCTAATTTCCCCTGAATACGACCCTTTTATGTTTTACACACACCACACTCACACACATGCAAACGCACAACATTGTATGCACACATGCTCACGCACACACTTACAGAGTCACACTAACACACGGTCAGAGTGCTTGTGCTGTTGATTCTCCCGGTAATGATGTCATTGCGATAGTGGAGGAGAGCAAATGTCTCCTGATTCCTCCATTTAACGGCTGGCTGAATTGGCTGATAATGATAGCATTGGCGTCTCCAGCCTTACAGACAGATCAGACCCTGTGAATTAGCAGCTCCTAACCAGCGAGAGAGAGAGGGAGAGAGAGAGAGAGAGAGAGAGAGATGGCATACGGAGGGGAAAGAGGGAAGCACTGGCACTGGGAGAGAGAGAGAGAGAGAGAGAGAGAGAGAGAAAGATAGAGATGTTGAAAGAGAGAGAGGGTGATGTATTTAACATATCTGTGCTGTGCTCTTGAACAGGCTGTGAGAGATCTGTGTGTGGCAGTGCTGATAACTGCCGCTTGATATCAGTCAGGGACATGACCGCCTGTTTGCAAAGCTCTTTAATGCCTCTGCACGTCTGTCCTGCTACTTTGAACTGAATCATGGTCACATCAGGGACATATCGCTCAATATCTGACCTTAATATTAGAATTTGTTTCAGTAGAATAGAATTAATATACTTTAAACAATTCGTTATTATTATTTTTTTAATTCTTTGTTTTTTTTTGTTTTTTTCTAATGAAAGATTTTAAATGAAATCCAAGACACTAAGCATTATTATGAGTTATTTTCTCAGTGCTTTATTTGACATTTTACAGTTTTATATTTCTAAATATGAATGCGTCTTTCACTCGAAAGGTTCTTTGCAAATATTGAGCGACTTTAAACACCATGCAACCTAGTTTTAAAACACCATTTTCCCCTCCTCCAAAAACTCTAATAGGGTTCTACTGTTTTTCTGGTGATCTTAAAGCAAATAAATATGTCCGAATGCTAATGAGCATTCCGAGCTTTGAACACATGCCCCTCTGTGACTGTCCACCCCACACCCCTCTAGCCACACCAGCAATGCCACATCTTCAGACCCACTGTGTCATAGGAGTACACATACCTGCCTACATTTTTTTTTTGAGAACAAATATTAAGAATGCACGTAGTTGTATATCTGCTCATTTCTGACACTCTCAGCGCTCTTTTTAAAAAAAAAAAAAATTATATCACACATTGAATAGATGACAAATTGGGTTTATTATTATTATTATTAATAATAAATATATCTAAATAATAATAATCATCATTTATTTGGTCTTTTTTTTGGTCATTTTTTATTTATTTAGAAGTTACAAACACAGTGTTTCCTCTGCCTATAATTCAGTTTGAATGTCAGTGAATTTGAACATTATAATAGCATAAAATCATTCATTTGTGTATTAATGCATGTTTGTGGTGGAAGGTGGACTAACTTTTGTATGGAAATAATTGCATTGTTTAAATCCTACACTTATATACACATTCAATCAGCCACCTGGTTGTTTTGTTTGTAGAGGGCTGTCAGTCCTGTGAGGCGCACTTTAAGTAACTCTTGCTGAAGGTGAGAGTTAAACAGTATTTACTTTGGGGAATTTGCCTTTATTTATCTGTCTTAATACAGAGGTGAATTTTAAAGGGGCTCTCAGAGAGAATTCCCCCGATGCTCAGCTTACTTTACACACCTTTTAAGTCTTAAGATGTGTTTCTCCCCTCCTGCTGACGCTTACCCATAACACATCTCCCACAATCTCCGCCAATTTTCACAATTCAGCTTCTTTTCCCTCTCCCCCTTTCTTGTCTGTTATTGTTTTTGTTCTCTCGCCTGCTCCCTTTTTTCAGTCTTGATCACGAAGTGTTGTTGTCTGTCTCTTAAGTTGCCCGTTTCATCTCTTTTGTTATGGCGTCTGTGCCAATCGTTGTAATTGGGAGAAAGCTAAGTTAAGTGAGTGAAGGAGAGAGTGTGGGGTAACTTGCCTTGTTACTCTTCCCCATGTTTTTGTAAATAAGGCTGTCAGTATAGATCAGCCTGTGGTAATGCGGACGATCCAATCCACTCCAAACCCACACGACTGGAGGCTGGAAAAAAATGGAAGGCATGTTCAGAAAGGACAGCTTAGAGTTCAGTTACACTTCTGGAAGTTTTTATGCATGACTTCTTTGTTTCAGATCAACCGCCAACATCCTTTTTAACTTTCCGAGATCAAGAGAACTGGTACAAGAGTCGCCATTTAACCTGTTTATGTTATTGTGGGGAAATGCACTCTTATTTCAAGTTAAAAAATTCAGAACTTTACTGGAAGTGTACATTTACAGCACATGTTGTGCGTGTAGACTTTGACACCTCATTTTGTTTGCTGCTTGCATTTGAAAGCATGTGTCGGTTAAATTTCCATGTGCTTTTTTAAATATAAACACGATATTTATAGTTTCCACTTTTTATATGTAATTTGAGGGTTGGATTTCGCTAAGATGCTTAAGGATTAATTAATTTCACGACTCTAATCAGAACGTTATGGATATCGGCTGTTTCAGAGCGAGAGCGACTTTCATAACAAGTTGAGGCAGCGATGACGTGATTTGCGCAGAGGAAGGGGCCTGTGGTCTGGTGTTGATCATTAACACTTTTCCTGTATGTGTGGCCCCCTCAACAGGCGGCTAAAAGATCATCTCTGTTTAAATTTGCATGATGATGGTACTGTGACCAGTCATCGTTAGATCAACTAACTAGAGAGGCTTAAGGTTGGGCAGAGAAGATTCATGATCCCCCCCTCCCCCGATCTCTCTCCGTCGTGGGAGGTCCCCTTTAAAGTGCAAACCTCAGCCCCCCTCATATCCCGCGTCTCCAGGAATGATGATCCGACGCGATCCTGTTTCGGCGTGAGCCAAACGGGGAAGCTATGGGAGATTTTCCCCTCGGTTTATATATTTTTCTTCCTCTCTCTCCCCTCAGTCTCTCTTAGCCCTCACTCAGCCCCGCTGATTGCCGTAGCCTCGGGGCTCTCCGGCGCACACTACATCCCTGTGATTATATTAATGGCCTCCCGCGCTGGGTTTGGAGGCTGAGGACGGCCGGGGTAATGCGAAGTATCGCCGAGGAACGGTTAAGGAGATGGACCTCTGACCGCAGGGGGTCTTGGGATCAAGGCCCAGGTGGGCCACAGCGTAGCTCCACGCTCCCTCTGGGCAGGCCACTTAACTCGCAACGCCTCAGTGAGCGCCCTAACCACAGCCGTAGCAGAGCGCGCACGAGAGAAAGAGAGAAAGAGAAATGTGATGTGGGGTTTCTGTGTCTGCTGTGAAAAAGGGAAGTTATGAGTGAGACAGAACAAATCACACCCAGAGGCTTTTGGCTAAAACTCACAAAGCTGGCTAATAATTCTCCTCTGAGAAGTATTGATCTTTATTTGTTATTATGTGACTTCTAGGCACTCTCGCACGTTTATTTGTCTTCATTAGACTTGAACAGCACCTGCAGCATTGTTACTCCAAAATGGAGTGTGTGTATTTGCGTTATTGCATACGAAAATGTTTGTTTGCTCCCGTGCTATGTGTCTGTGTGTCAGCGCCTTTATTTGGGAGGACTTTGTTATTTCTTTCTCTAATTTGGGATTTATTGTGAAATTGCCGCGCTTGTACATGTGTGAAATGCCGTCTGCCTCTCTGTACCGAGTATATCTCCTACTTATGTATCGGGCTGATATGTGGAGCAGGATTCATTCATGTTGCACTTGTGAGGTGGGAGCCGTGGGGGTCCGTCTCCCCTCGACTGGACGTTTGATCAAGGCACACGAGGGGTCTGCCCCGTCCCATGCTCTTCTGTTTTATCCCCTCGCCTTGGCCGCAGGATCCCCGCTTTCTCCACTTTTGTTGTCGCGAGTAATCTCAGAAGTGATCTTAATTATGGAGGCCGGGTCAGGTTCTTTCTCTACCATCCAAATGCGCTTTTAATCAAACGGTGTAGTCAGTTGGTTATGAGCAAGGGGGAGGTACTCCACACCTCCAAGCTTAGGAAGAGAGAGAAATAGCTGGAGAGAAGAGAGCATCGTGGGACTGTGTTGAGGAATAGAGCAGGTGTTTGAGAGGAGCTGAGAAGCTAAAGGAAAAAGATTGCACCTGGATTCTTGCTTTTGAAGAGGCAGTGTTGCAAATAATAGATACATGGATTTAACAACAAAACAAAAAAAACAAATCTATATGTGAAACTGCAGTGCATGGGCAAAGATTAATGTATCGCAGCGACTGAATGACTGATATGTTGGCAGATATTTGGATAATATAAGCTGATACTGTCAATTGAAGTATATATTAAAAAATATTTTATTTAAAGACATTAATACTTTTATTTATCAAGAATGCATTCGACTGATCAAAAGTGGCTGTTAAGACATGTATATTGTTATTATTTCAAATAAATTATGTTGTTTTGAACATTCTTTTTATCAAAGATTTATGAAAATTGTCTTACAGTTTCCACAGAAATAATAAGAAACACAACTGTTTTGAAATGGATAATTATAAGAAATGTTTCTTGAGCACCAAGTCAACCTATTAGAATTATTTCTGAAGGATTATGTGACACTAAGGACTGGAGTAATGTTTAAATAAAATGTAAATGTATTTTTTAATTATTTTAATTATAATGTTTTGTATTACATTGTAATACTATTTCACAATTTTACTGTATTTGCTGTTTTTTTAATTAAATAAATCCAGCCTTGATGAGCATAAGAGACTTCTTAAAATCACACCAATTTGAAACTTTTGAACTGTAATGTATTTATATAATAGTTATTTCTGTACTTATTTATATGTTTATATAATATATTTATTAATATAATATTAAATATTTGTTTTTTTTCCCCAAACTTTTTTTTATTATATTGCTTTATTTAAATTTATATTAAAAATGTGTATAATCTACAAATATATCTATATTTTATGGACAATTCTGCTCTCAAAATGAGAGAACTGCTGGCCTAAGGAAAATTGGATGAAAACATTGGGAAGAAAGCAGAGGGAGAAGCAGGGGGAGTGGGATGAATCGAGAAAGATGGATTCCATTACACATAAACATGCTTTAAGCACTGATAGGATGATCCATTGGGATTAGTGAGGAAATCCTGATGGACATTGAAAAGGTGACCAGTCGGAGAAAAGTGTTCCTACACGCTCTACTGCAGACGCCACACACATTCATACAGAAATGCAAACAAACTGGGGTTATGCTAAAGGTCAAAGGGCAGACCTCTTAGCGCAAACTCAAGGCTTAACGTTGACCAGCTTTATAAATCAAGGATGAATAAGTGTGATTGCTTCAGGGGGCATGTCTGGATTTCAGGTATGCTTTATCAAACATTTGTGTGTTTATATATATATATATATATATATATATATATAAAAAAAATATATATATTTTTTTATTTTATTATTATTATTATTATTTTTTTTTTTTTTTATCTAATTCACATTGAGTTCCACGTTTGTGTCCATGTAAAGTGTTGCTTTATATTTTATTTATTTATTTAAGGGTCTCATAAAAAGGCAAAAAGTGTCAATTAACTGGATGGAAGCAAAGTAAAATCTTAAGAAAACAAATTATACTGTTTAGATCGTAGAAACAAATCCTTGAAGCTGAGAGTCGTCAGTCACAGAGCGAATGAGATTGTGTTCTAGTGTAAGTGTGTGTTTTTGACCAGTAACAAAATCAAGTAAGTTCACACTGGGGCATATTTGGATAAGAATCAGTATAGTGATTTGCAGCAGGGGATCTAGATCTTCTCATTAGGTATGCATGGTGGCATTGCCACATCTTGTCTCTATATTATTAAAAGTAGTTTGCCCATAGGCTGCCTCTATGCTGAAGGAAGTTGGACAGATGGCCATGTTTTTTTAATAGATCACAACCATATCTAAAGCACGGCAGAGGATGAGAGAAACGGATAGCACTGCCTCTCTTTCACTGGCTGCTGGATTCATTCAGGGGGGCAAATGCTCCTCTAGCTATAGCCTTCATGAGTGTAGCGTTTCATTAAATAGACTCTAAAACTAATACAACATTCAGTGACTTCTTGCTGTGGATGACAAGTTAATTTGCTGTTTATGCCTGTGTATGTCACATTATATAGCAGTTATGAAGGTCTTCCGAATAGTGTGTGTGCTGTGAACTGTTTTTAATCTTACAAACCCTCCTTAGCCGTTTTGTGCCTGACTGAAAGTTACTCATAACAGGATGTTTAATGTATCTCAGAGAGAAAGAGAGGGGGAGAGAGCAAGAGAGAGGGAGATTATGTCTATGTGGTTGCACTATTTCTTGATGTATACGCCGTGTCAGGCAGCCATTGTCTCCTGGGTAAAGAATGATAGTTCAAATACCTACCATCTCTCCCTTGGTGCTCCAAATGCTCGCCTTTGAAGTTTTTATAATCCATCTGTCATCTTGGAGCGGGGAGGGCACATGTTCTGTACCACTCAATTATAGAATTTTCTTTTTTGCCAGCCACATTGAGACAGAAAACGAATATGGACGGCACAGAAAGAACGAGGGAGATAAAAACTAAATTTTGCATTCTTCAATTTGTCACCAGTTAAAGGGACAGTTCTTCCCAAAATGAAAATTCTTTCATCATTTACTCACCCTCATGTCTTTCCAAATCTGTATGACTTTCTTTTGTGGAACATATTTTGAAGAATGTCTTGGTTCACTACAGTTCAGAAGTTTTATTAAGCTTTAAAGAAAGAATTTATATTCAGCAAGGATATATTGAATTAATCAAAAGCGACAGTAAACTAATTTATTATGTTACAAAAGACTTCTATTTGAAATAAATGCTGTTCTTTGTCACGTTTCCATAAAAATATTAAGCAGCACAACTGTTTTCAACTTTGATCATAAGTATTTAAGCAGCAAACCAACACATGGTTTCTGTTTGATCCTGGGACACTGAAGACTCTGAAAAAAAATCAGTTTTGCCATCAGAAGAATATTTTAAATTTTAAAATAAAAAATGTTATTTTAAATTGCAATCATAGTTAATAATATTTCTGTTTTTACTGTATTTTTGATCAAATAAATGCAGCCTTGGTGAGCATAAGAGACTTCCTGTCTATATAAAAAGTCAGTAGCGTCCAGTGTTTTTTGGACTCTATTCTTCAAAATATCTTTTATGTTTTACTGAAGAAATGAAGTTGTTTGGGTGAGTAATCGATGACAGAATATTTCATTTTTGGTCAACTATGCCTTCGACATTCAGTCTTTGGACTGAATGTCAGTTCGGACCCAAAGCACAGACACACAGGTTCACACGCACTCACTAGTTATGGGTGCAAATCCTAAAATGCTTCCTACTGTGACAATTATAATGAATTTTACTGAAAACGTATTGTTTGAGGGCTGATTTTGAACAGTTTCAAGAGGCTAAAATGCATTTCCTGCATTTAAATTGATCAAACTTTATCTAAATATTTGTTAATTTTCTATGAGAACACTTTGAGAAACAGGAAAACGGAGAACAACATAGAGAGAGAATGGGATATCCCATGCAGAATGGAGCAGAGAGACACACATCCTAATGAAGTCTGTCACAGTGCATGGTGGTAAAATCATTTTTAATTAGAGAATGTAGCACAGCCATAAACGCTAAAACGCTATTTGGAGAACACAGGAAAGACTAATACATAAAATGAGAGATAGAGAGAGAGTCAACAAGAGGAACTCATAACTTCAGATATGGTATCTTAAAGAGCAGGTAGAAAAGAAAACAACAGCCGTTGGAAATCACATCGGCCTATCTGAAGCATTTACCTTTAATATTTTTCTTTTTACATCACGTTAGATCTCTTTGAGTCTCGTGTTATCAGATGTGAATAGCGAAACATGAAGAAGGAAAGAGGAAGATGAAAGATTGCGGTCGGCAACGATAAAAGGAAATCGTACATTCTTTTGTTGTCTTTGAATCATCAATATTTGGGGTATAATTGTTTTGTTGGCGTTATATATCTTCATTTATGGTGGAACAACACGTAGGCCTTTTTTCTGGCTAAATAAAAGCAGCACCCATCTGCCTCTAGACCAGCTCCAGCCTCCTGCTCATCACAAAAATAATGCGCGTCCTAATGACTTCCACATATTTGGAAATCTCCCTTTTGAAATTGGTCTTGGCAGATTATTTGCAGGTACTTGAGTTGCATCTGTTTGCAATTTTGCAAATGTGGAAGACTTTAATATGGCGCTCTTTGCTTTGGAATGATAGGGGCTATTCTAATCCTGGGGTAGCACCGGCTGTCATCACAAAAAGACCTTCTCTTTTCTCTTTTCTTCTCTTGGCGGAAGAAGAGAAACGAGAGATGTGACATCCAGCGTCAAGGTTAAAGTTGCAAGAAGCGTCCGGGTCCGTGTCAGTCCCACTGTTTTATGAAGAGTGGATGAAGGAGAGAGAACGTAAGAGAAGGGAGGAAGGATATCCAAGCCAGGCTGGAATTATTGTGACTTCAGTTCTTGTTAGTTCTACCATGTGGCAAGCAGCTGACCAGCCTAAGCCATTTGATTCTCTCGCTCTAGCTCGTACTTTTTTTCCCTTTTCAAATATAAACTCTACTATCTGTTCCACTTTCCAAGCCTGTGCTGCGCCTGTGATTTGTCTCCCTCCATTTTTGTCTCGCTCTCTACCCAGCAGATTGCAATTGTATAGGTGGTTACAATTACATTCATTACAGATTTCATCAGCGGTGTTTATTCAGTCTGACGAAAAATGAAAAGGCGAACTTTTAACTCCTTTGTTTTGTTTTTTCCCCCCTCCCGCTCTTTCCTGAATTTTTGGAGAGGTTTTGTTTTATTAGGAGTGAGGGGCAGACGATGCCAGACAGGGAATTATGTTGAAAGTGTATGCCTTGCAACTTTTCTCCCTGTTGGAAATGTTTATTTGAACAGTAAGCTCATGATTTGAATATTTGTAATCCATGCTTAAATTTACAGGCCAGATGAACTTTTTGGCACAGATTCGCAACCATAAGTAGGATTTTCTCAAAAGCTTTACAAAATTTTAAGCCATTTGCATGGCTTATCTAATTTAGAGGGAGGGGGACGCCTCTCCCTTCTATTATTTTCTTACCTCTGAAAAAGAACATTGTTCCACTCTTAATGTATATGCATACCTCTACCGGCAGTCTATGGTGACCAACGTTGAAAGCACTTAGTGTGAGACAAAGGGAAAAAGGCAACAAGGGAAAGACGAATACATAAATACATGTGTCCGAGGGGGGAGAGGGGAAATGTATGCAGTGGCCGAGGCACTGGAGTGGTTTTTCACTCTGTTCAATTCAAATGAGTTTACTAGGTATTGACTTCTGGTGCTGGGAGAGGCCACCCATCTCGTAGGCTGGGCGGTCTTCTCAGCGCTGCGCTCTTTCTTAAATGATGCTAATCAGTCCGGCAGGGCCTGGCCTCTGTCCACCATCATTTTTTTCTGTAATTCTGATGTGGTGAGAACCTGAAATTAAACATGTTTGCGTGCGCGCTGTGAGTGGACGTGTTGAGATGTGTGTTTTGGTGTGTGTGTCAGGGTCAAGGAAAACCGAATTAGCTGATAGGGGAAATTGCTGAAGCTCTGGCTTTCTCTTGGTCATGTTGAGGGTGAATGTCATCAAGATTTAGCCGCAGCCCTGTCTGCTGACTGGCTCCGACTCCATCTTTTTCACGGGCATCGTATGCGATCCGAGGTTCGGGTTTTTGCTTCTTGTTTTTTTACGGTCCTTCGGATATGTTTATAAGATGAATCGTTTATTTGTGGCTGTCGTGTTGTGTCTATATGCGTGTGTGTGTATGTTGACAGCAGGGCGAACAGCTGACTCAACGGTGTAGCCATTGCCCTTGTTTCGGCTTGGCTCTCTGTGGTGTGAAAAAGCTCGCTCTTTGAGGGCATTATATAGATTAATGGTTTGGGCCAAGGGCTCCTGGGAGGCCTAGCGTGAAGCCTTGGACTCGACTGGGATGGAAGGGGGAGCGGAGAGACTGGAGCCCCGGCCTGCTGAAAGCAAACACAGGCTTCTGGTCTGGATCTGGAGGGATGGAGTCGGAGCATCATCTGCTCCAAGCTGCTCATTATATCAGCACGACCCTCCTCTCCTCGCCAGCAGAGACACTAAACTCTCACCAACGCACACACACGCACAAACTTAGTCACTTGTCAATAACACAGTCTACTCATATATTTACACATTTGATACCCACATTCCTCCAACACATAAGGATCCCCACACAGAAGTCAAAGAAATGCAGACATAGGGGCATCTGTTTGCACCCCAGAGTAAAAAATATAAAAGTAAATGTGACTTCAGATTTCACAACTGAGATTTTGTTTATCATAGTTTTGTGACTTTCTATCCCACAGTTTTGACTTTAAATTTCACAACTGAGACTTTATTTGCCATAATTGTGATTTATATTTCACAATTGTAACTAATTTGGGTAATTTTGACTTTATATCAATTTTTTCATTATTTCGCATAGTTTTAAGAGTATGTGGACACGACAGTGATGTACTAATATGGAAAAGATTTTCCTTTGCATTTTTCGCCTCTTTTTCGCATTGTCAAAACGATCCATTCACGTGGATCCAATGACTAAAAATGTACTATGCTTACCAGGCCAGTAGTTGGCGATGAAACAATACGCACCTATAGACTGGAGAATGCGCACACGCTTGACGTCACAGTTTTCAAGAATTCACATTTTTGTCGTTTACATGGAGAAATCAATATTTTTGGTTTTCAGGTCCCCAAAATGCCATTGTCGTGTAAATAACATCTAAAATGCATAAAGATGTAAGTTTTAGTTGAAATCTTTGTTCTGTAAACAGCCACTTCCTTATATCTTACAATTAATACTATTTCTCGTAATTGTGACTAAATCTCAGAATTGTTTATTTCTAATAATTTACTACTTTTCATCTCACATTTGTAAATATTTTTTCTAATTGTGACTTTATTTCTAGCAATTGTAACTATTTCTCATAACTGACTTTTTCTCGTAATGTGATTTAATATCAAATGTGACTACATCTCACGACTGCAACGTTATTTGTCATAATCACACAATTATATCACAATTGTTACTATAATTCTCATAATTGTGAGTATATTTCTCAATTATAAATGTTTTCCTTAATTGTGACTTTATCTCACAATTGTAACTATTTCCCATAATAGTGTTTTTTTTTGTTTGTTTTTTTTAAATCTCACAGTGTGAAATTTAACATCTCACAACTTGACTATATTTTTTATTTTGATCCTCACAATTACCGTTTTATTTTTTAACTGGTGCAGAAACTGTCTTCCCTTGCTTGGAGAATAGGAGACTTTGGTACCAATATCCAGGACAAATACCAGTTAAGAGTAGGTGTGAGTATTAAATATATGTTGCATTTATTATGTGTTTTGTATAATGTAATGTATTTATTATTATCATCATCATTATCATTATTATTTTTCATAGAGAAGGTCAAATCTCTGTCTCCCATGTGTGAGAATTGAGAATGCAATAAATGAGAATCCTATTACACACACGCACACACATACACAAGCTGCTGGTGAGGGCCAAGGCCTTTTTTTCTCAAGGCCTGGTGGACAAACAACAAGCATGTGTTAATGAAAGGTGAAATAAAACTCCAGAAGACGTAAACAGCACATTAACTCACAACAGGTTCTTTGTTGTCTTGGCGCTGATGGCTGTGTTAAAGACTGATATTTCATAACTTGACTTGTCATAAGGACAATGGCTCAGCTTTTGGTGTGCTTTTTTTTCTTTTCTTTTTTTTTGCAGATTTGAGCACATTCCAGATAAGATTATGTTTGTGAGCATGTACCCACACATGCGTAAAACAGAGAAAGACAGAGTGAACGAAAGAAACAAACTAAGAAACATAGTTTGTTGGAATCTGTGAGTGTTATCTGTTCGCTATTAATGTAAATATGTGCTCTGTTGTAGGAAATCTACATCTGGTCTATATGCCACACGTGTGTCTGGCAGGAGCGTGATTGTATGTGTGTGCCAGACGTGTGTATGTTTGCATTTGTGTGTGTGCGTTGTTAAAGTGGGGAGCTTAAATAACCTACTTTTGTCTTGACAACAGCATCAGTTGTAGAGGTGCACATATGCAGAAAGCTATTTGGAAAGGCATCCTCTTGCCTGTCAGCTTTTATTATGCGGGAAGGTGTCATGTTTGTAAGGAAGCTGAGTGCAGATGGCAGAGTGGAAGAAATGGATCACTAATTTTAACAATGATTAATGAACAGAGATGGAAAATGAATTACACTCCACTATTGGAGGGAGGAATATTCTCTCTGAAAATGTTAACTTCGGCTGCCAGCTGAAGAGAGAGAGAGAGAGAGAGAGAGATGGTGATGAAGAGGGGGTGGGGGGGTCTGTTTTTTTCCTTGTATCCTTTGTAAAGTCAACACTTCATTGGTTTTGCTATTACTTTTACCATTTTGCCGCTCTGACAGACGGCGTTGTTCCATGATCTGTCTGTTGAGTTCTGGGACTGTAGAAACGGTCTTTTAAAAGGCAAATATACTGAATAGGTAACCGAGAACATCATTCCTTTTAATTTTCAAGAGTTATTGGAGAAGCACACGTGCTCTGACATGTTGTGCAGGCGATCCATGTTCGAATTTGGCTCCCAATCCCACTTTTCTCCCAATCCCACTTTTCTCCCTTTAATTTCCTGTCATTTATACACTATCCTATGAAATGAAAGGCAAACTAAAAATCATTATATTCTAAAAAAAAAATAGGAAAATGCTACATTCATAGACTTTCAACCAGTTTATTTTGAGTTTTGAATGTCAAAATCTCAGGATGGCAGGTGAAAATCAGTGTTAGATTATATTTAAGCTCCGAGCGGAGCAGTTAGAGGAATTTTTGGCATCCCACAATAAGTTTTAATAAAACAAAACTGTAGGATATCTTTGTCAGTCATCAATCATCTGTGCACAATATTATGAAGGAATGTATTTTGGAGAGTCCTCTTAAAAGAGAGAATTTTATAGAAAAAAAAAAACGGCAGCAATATAATAAACATGTGAACACTCAGGTGGGCATTTATTTATTTATTTAGTTAGTTAGTTTATACATAGTAGATATATGTGTGGTTTTGAATTTAATTAAGCTACTAATGGGAAACACCTTCAGGAGAAGAAACAACTACTACTTCTGGAAACAATGTTTGTGCGTGCGCGTATGTGTGTGCTAAAGAGCGCTCAGGTTACCCAGCATATGCTGAGTACTCAGAAAACATACACAATGCCTTTGGTGAACAAGGTAGAGAAAAAGCTCCTGGGATCCAATTTAGAATGTGACTTAAGGCAAGCATGCCTTTGAGTATGTGTGTGTGTGATTGTGTATCTGTTTGTGTGTGTACACATGTGAGTGAGTGTGTTCATCTTGGCACTCTATTGAAATACTACAGGGTGATTAGAATTCCCCTTGCAGGCTCTGGGGGTGGCCCGCTTTGAGCCCCACATCTGTGCCCCTGCCCTCTCACTGCTGCCCTCTCTCTCAATCCCCCTCTCTTTCTCTCTCTGGGAGGCCTGTATTCTCAGGGTTCTGTGCTACTTTAAAGGGAGGTCAGGTTATGTAGTTCACAGAGTTTATGCCGTCCAGATTATTTATTTAGCGCTGAGCAGGAGTCTTTCAAAGCAGGATTGGGCAACCCTCAAGACTTTGTAAATTTGTGTCAGATTTTACCATATTCTTTTTCCCCCATTCTGTACTAGCCTACATGTCTGTTTTGATTACCAAAAAAAAAAAAAAAAAGTCCAAATAATTGGAGTCATTGCACGCAAGTGTGTTTAGCATGCTTGTGCTTTTACGGAATATATGTTTGACCTTATCATATAAGGAGGAGTCAAAAGTTTCTTGATCATTTAAAATAAAATCCTTGTGAAGCATCCCAGCATTTCAGTTTGTGTGGCACAATTTGTTATGGATTGTTTGAGGTATCCGTTACAGTGTGATGTAAGATTTGCAGAGAGGCTGGTATTGAAGGATGGGGCAGTTAACAGCGATTTTGAATTTGCAGCTTGTGTTTTAGTGGGGAAAGCTGCTATTGCTCATTTCATGAGAAAGAGGAATTTCTTGAAGTTGTAGCAGCTTGTTTAATATTAAAGTGAAAGAAGAAACTGTCATGAATTTGAGACTTTATAGTTATCAACAGATATTTCTTGTGTTATATATCATTCAGTTGTCAAATTAAGAAGGTTTTCTTATTTTCGGCTGATTAATGTCAGAAACAAGACTTTATTGTTTTTGTTATTTAACGATCAGAATCATTATAAGATTAAAGATCAGAATCAAGAAGCTGCCATTAAAATGATAGTTAAAAAGGATTTTTAATATAAATCTGATTGTATTCGGCTGAAAGAAAGTCACATACACCTAGGGTGGCT
This sequence comes from Zacco platypus, assembly GCA_038088235.1. Taxonomy (NCBI): domain Eukaryota; kingdom Metazoa; phylum Chordata; class Actinopteri; order Cypriniformes; family Xenocyprididae; genus Zacco; species Zacco platypus. The sequence goes on from CM076085.1 coordinate 29,660,364, forward strand.
TGAGGGTGAGTAAATTATGGGGTAATTTTCATTTTGGGGTGGACTAACCCTTTGAGTTTGAAAAGTTTTTTTTATTTTTATTATTATTATTATTTTTGTTATGAAATTAATTTTCAGATTCATTAGGTAGTTCCTGTATACCATTATAAGTGGACCTTAAAATTATATAAAAAAAAATATATATATAATATAAATATCTGTCTATATATCAATATGAATTATTGATCACACACAAGAAATTCTGTCTGTTTGCTTTGCTTTGAGTATAACCAAAAAAAGCATCAATGACACTGATGACAGAGACACAGATGCTGATGATGCGGATGAGGGAAGAAAGGAAGTTTTGTTCTCAGGAAAGTGGCACCTTGGACAGGAATCATATTTTACCCCATCATCAAAGTGCCCTCCTCTGCTGCACCACATACAGATCTCATGGTCTGTCTCAGCACGTGTCTTTATTGCACCTGAACCAGTGTGGAGCAACATTATAGGCTTCAGTTACATACAATTGATCTAGAGCATCCAGGTTGATTGAAACCCAAACGCTCACCCTGCTTTAAAGTTGGTGGAAGCGGCAGTACTGAAGAGTAACTTTTTATTAAAAAAAGCAACTGATTATCAGTGAGGTTTTTTTTTTTGTGTTTTTTTTTCACCTGCCATATTTTAACTGCGTGAATATAGCGCGACTTTCTGAAGTTGTAATTACAGGTAAATCAAACGCATGGTTGCTGAATCTCTTGCATGGGCTGAGTTTGTTTACAGGCGCTTGTCTACCCCCTCGCGTGAACCTGTCTGTGTTCTTCCTGTGCCGCCTCCCTCGTACGCCGGGCTGCAGGTACGACTGCTTGGCACGAGGATTGATGGCGCCAAAAGAGGAGGATATTAAAGATGTCTGTCACGCTCCCCTCCTCAGCGAAACAAGTGGATGTGAACTTTTCAGCCGCGCGCTGTCACCTCACCTAATCAGGACGTGAAATCTGTATCCAAGCATAGTCATTTAACTTTTACCACTTCCTCCCCCTCCTGCTGCAAAAAGACAGTAAAGACAAAAAAGAAAGAGAGAAAAAGCATAAAGTGACAAAAAGAAGAAGAAAAAAAGCAGGAAAAAGAACAATCATGCTGGAAGTAATGATATTTTCCAAATAAACGCCCGCCTGTCAGAAGCAGGAGACATATTCACTTCCCCAATGTAGCTCAAGGAGACAATTAGCAAACAGAGGTGACACGGTAAACAGGTGCAGCCATTATTCCGGGAGCTGCTGGCGATATATCCCCATCTCCCAGACTGATGAGGGATCATGTGACAGGAGGGGTGAATTATCTGTCTGTATCAGGGCTCGACTGATTGGGTCTGCCTGCCGTTTTACTCGAACATCTTCTGTCCTCCGAAAAAAGAGAAGAGATGAAAAGAGATGATGGCTCCACAACAAACTCACAGGGTGGGATGTAGCGCTCTTACACTTCTCAGTTTTACATCTGTCTCGCTGCGCTGCTTCTTAGATATTCTTTGTTTGTTTTGTTTTGTTTTTTCTTGTCCCAGACTCCTCTTATCCTCATACTAGCATCTTTCCTTCATTCTTTTCTCAGTTTTTACTTTCCTGCAGTGAATGAAGCTTTCTCTTAATTCATAATAGGCCATTGTCCTGTGTGCAAGGTCGGACTGGTTTGTGGGAATTGATTGCTTGGTGCTAAAGTGCTAATCAATGAGAACCTTTTCTAGAAGCTTGAAAATGTGAAACTTTTTTATTAAAATATGGTGAGAATGTCAGTAATGGCATGTGTAATGGCAGGCAGCAGAGAAGGATGTTGACCAAAAATCGACAAGTCTAAATCACTTATTCAACCTTTTTTTTGATTTAATACTTTTTTTTTCAAAGTGCATTTGTGCCTTCAACTGATTTTCATTGGTCAGCTTAATCACGGAGTCACCTGCAAAGAAAAGTTCAGATTTCAGGAATGTATTGGAATGTAAAGTTATGAATTGATTCGATAAACAATAAAGCTATCTTTTAGGATGTGCTGGCAGTGCTTGACAAATGCTAAGGTTACATTGCTAAAAAAAAAAAGAATGATTTTCAGAGTATGTTTTATTAGAAAATACTATTTCAGTCTTTCTACTTCAAGGCAGTCAGCACTCGGTGGTTTAATGTTCAGTTCAATGTGTATTTATATACTGTATATGTTATATATATATATATATATATATATATATATATCAATATATATATTCTTTAAATCTATAAAATCCCATTGCTAAGACTACTGTCAAACTGCTGAAAGTCTGAACTCTATATGACTCGTGGCAGCCATGCGGATCAAACATGTGTCGTCCAAAGCAATTCATAACTCAATAAACTCCTACACGACGGCCACGACGGAACATACCGGTGTCAGGCACAGCTCGCTTTCTGTCATCCTCATAATATCCAGTGGACAAAATCAAACAAGTAAAACAAAGCGAGAAACGAAACACGGACTTCTGTGGAGCCCCCGAAGATGCTTCGCGCGTCGTATAGCTCACGCCTACAAACCCCCCTCGCTCTTGAGTTTAATGTGTAATATAGGCAGACATTATCCATCAAACCTTCATCTCCCTCATGAAGCATCCTGAAAATCGTCCATTTTTTCACCAACTGATGATTGACATGGCACATAGGCGCTCTGTCTCTGACAGTTTAGGCAGCATTAGTTGGAGTGGCAGCCGTCTTGCTAGGAGTTAATGATAATAATTATTTAGCATTTTTTATTGCAGGATAATTATTTAAGAGGTTCATGTAGTCAGCAGTGTAATCAGTAAAGAGCGATTACAGAAAATCCACAGGCAAGCAGATGGTAGCTGTTGTGTTGTGTTTTTTTTTTTCCCCTCTTTCTCTTCCACTCATATTAAACTAGCAGGCATTATACCAGCTTTGGCAAGAGGACAATGGAAAGGGCAAATGATAAAATTAAAATCTCTTCACCATCTAAAAGAAAAAAAATATATATATAATCAGTCACATAATTAGGATTTTTTTTTGGTCCTGGGTGCCAACACTGGCCAATCAACCCAGCCTATATAACAGCAAAAAGTCCTTCAGAAACAAAGAGATGTACTTAAACAGAAATGTCTCACCCTGTTACTTTGTCTATTCTGGTGTTTGAACACAATTGACAGTAGTGAGTTTTTTTTCCTTCTTTTTTTCTTTAAAAAAAAGTATCTTTTTACAGTACATTTGTGCTGTATTGTTTTGGGTTAGTTGTTCAGTGTTATTTTTTAATTAATTAATAATTATTTATTTACTTTTCTTTTCTTTTTTTTTGAACTGGGAACTCGACAAACAAAACGAAAACCTCTCTCTCTCTTTCCAGGGTCGGAGTGATCGGTACACAGAGGCTGCTGCCCTACATTCCTGACTAATTGTATAATTGGAAAAAGCTCTCCAAATGAGCGGCCCCCTTTCGCAAGTGCAATCTTCCCAGTGCTTCCCCCTTCAAAGCAAATCACAAAAGAGCATTTTGGGAATAATAATCATTTCAAAAAGCATCCATTATTAATCCAAAATAGTAAAACATCACCAGAGCCATTGCAAAAATGCCACCTCTAGTGCCACCACACACACGCAGCACTGACTGTCGAATTACAAGCTACTTGTACTTGCGTAAAATATGTGTAACGTGGATAATGTTGATATATACTTTCAAAGTTCACCTCTGATGGGCCTTGATCCTCTGCTCAAGACAGTCTTTGCTGTCCCTCCTCTTTGACGTTCAAAGATCTACCTGAGAGCTGTCTACACACTCATATTTTACAGTTATGCCTGTGCTCATAGATGGATTGGATTTTTAGATTTATGGGTCCTCGCACACACTCCGTCATTCGTTTCTGTGATGGCAGCGAGACGGTGGGATGATTTCTGAGGTCGACAGTGTCGCAAAGTGCAGTTAAAAGAATCTGTTAATTAACCCTATTGATCAGTCAAAAAATAGAGGCAAATGTGATTTGCATACAGCAGGCACGATCAATGCTTTAACTGATTTTTCATCTCCCTTTTTTCTCTAAATCTGATTTCCTCTGTTTTCAAAGTGAGAGAAAGGGAGTCGGGACTAATGCTCATCGATCCGCCATCGCATAGACACGAATACAAAGCGTTTTATTATGCAGCGAAGGGTAGGAACATATTAGGAACGCTTTGACTTCAAAGTTCAATACATCGCGTTAGGAAACATCTTTCTTTCCTTCTTTCCTTCTTTCGTAGCGTAGTTTTCTCCGGAGCCGACGGCCACAGCGCTGTTACTCCCTCCGTTTGGAGTTCTCTAAAACAACGATAATTAAAATGCAGTCACAGTTTTGCTCTGTGAATATTGTACTTGTGCATTAAATACTACTCTAATTGTTAGCTGAGTGGAACACGTATTATTAATAAGGTGATATTTCTTCAGGCAAAACAAAATCTGTTCCCTTTTTCCTGATTGAGTAGCAAACAACAACAAGCAACACGACGAAGTCTAAAAAAAGGGTGGGGGGAAACAATAGGTGTTAAAAAAGCAATATGCTGCGTTTTCTCAAGAGCATCTTATTATAGCGTATTGATTTATAAGGCTTTAAATGCGATCCGCCGCGCAACAGTCAAGGGCAGAAAGAGAGGTAGAAAGAGGAAAGGAGGGAGAGAGAAAGAGGAAGAAAGAGATGGCTACGCAGGGGCTTAGTGGCAGCCGTCGGGTGCTGGAGAATGCCCTGCGCTGAATAGTTTTGGAACACAAAAGGGTAATTGTTTTAGCCCAGATGTTGCTTTCGCACAACAAGCAGGATACAATGTTCCTACTGAGCTGATGAGCCCAATCAGTAGAATGATTAAAAATTGATTTTGTCCCTGTAATTACAGTATGTAAACTACTTAGCCAGGATTGCAAAGGAAGTGATTTTCTAATTACGTATATACTCTGGTGTCTAATGATTGGTTTTTTGAAGTAATGAAGAGAGGGTCCTAACGACTCCTCTGTGTTCTGTTGGTTAAGGGGAAAAAGCGGGAGAGAGAGAGGAAGAGAGAGAAGGGGACCATCGTTAGGGCGAAGGCAGCAGGCAGACAAAGAGCTCAAATTGAATTTTCGCCACGGTAAAAGGCGAAGGGATTGTGTTTGTTAACATGCGAGCCGAACGCTAATGGTGGCCGTGACTTGTGTGGGGTCACCGGTCCGACAATCTGGACTCTCCAATTAAATCCCCCTGGAGTCATCATTACCACCAACAGAAACGCACACACACACACTATCATGTTTTTGACTTGAAAATTGTAATATAATTATTGGAAAGCGGAGTACATACTGTACTTGTTTTTCATTTAGGTGACCAACAGCCAATAAAATAATAGGGCCTTTGTGGTTAGCTGTTGAAAAACAAAACCACCAAAGTGAAACACTGAAACTATTTTTTTATTTTTGTGATGGTGTGTTTTTACAGTTTTCTCTTTGATTATATGTTTATTATATCGTTTAAATTCGTTCATTCATCCTCTCAAAAGCTACTGCTTTTGAAAAAAAAAAAAAAAAAAAGGATGTTTCAAGAAACTTCTGGGTCTTGGTTTTTATGTGGAGGTCTCAGGATATTCCATAAAGCAAATATCTGCTTTGTTGAAAACAATTTCAGCCCTGCTTTTAAATTCTGTAGCAACAGATTAGAGTAATCTGATAACGGTTGGCATTCTCCGGAGCGAACAGGACGGAAAAAAGAAAACAAACAAACAAAAATTCCACACAATCGGAAGCGACGCTCACGCAGCTTTGCATTGTGGGTGGATTTGGGGGGTGACACAAATCCAGATTCATTATGACGAACAAAAAAACTTTGAGGAAAAGAAAGCGAAGAGCGACGGAGACAAAGAGAGAGAATCGCTCGAGCTTTGAAATGCTGCCAGTATCAAACTGTACTTTTCAGACACAGTTGATTGGGAGAGAAGCCGATAGAGCGGTGCAGTCTGGCCCCTTTAATAATTCATTTAGTTAGGCTATGATCTATCATTTTGTACCTTTTGACATGCGATATTGAAATTTAATATTGCATCAATACAAATGATGTATTGCCAGTCGGCGAGGGGGATGTGGATGGGAAAGCGATCTTTGGATGTCTTTCGCTTTCACTCCTTCTCTTTTCAAAGCTAAATTGTGCTTGAACACAAAGGCAGATGTTCGGTAAAGAAAGCCTCTCTTCCACAACTTTGATGTGTATGTTTAAAAAAATGACATCTTTGAAGACTCGCAGTTTTCGGTGGGGGTGCGTGAGTATTTTGTGTGTGTGGTGAAAGTGATGATGATGGCACCATTGCTCAGAGGAAGAGAGCAGACTCTGGCTATGATATATAGAAGAGAATATCTTAATTTCACCATTTTAAGAGCATTTAACAGACTGTAACGTTATATCTGCCTATTGTTAAGAGAGCCTGATGTATACTACAGTTCAAAAGATTTTTTTTTTTTTAAAGAAGTGTCTAATGCTCATCACAGCTGCATTTGTTTATTTATATATATATATAAACACAATGAAATCAATAATAGTGTGGAATATTATTACAATTTAAAATAACTGTTCTGTTGTAATGTATACTTAATACTGTGACGACAAAGCTAAATTTTCAGCATCATTTCTCCAGTCTTGATCACATGTCACATGATCCTTCAGAAATTATTCTAATATGCTGATTTGCTTCTCAAGAATTATTTATTATTGTTAATAATCAGTTCATTTTCATTTATTTATTTATTTATTTATTTTTTTCATTTTTGTTTTTCAAACAAAACATTGTTTGATATATAATTGTCTTTTGTCACTTTTGATCAATTTAATATGCACTTGCTGAATAAAGTTATTAATTTCTTTTAAAAGGCAAACTTACTGACCCCAAACTTTTGATTGGTTAAGATGCCATGATGATGAGTGTATTTTGGGCCAAAGCCCCATTCGTTTTTCAGTTAAAGCTGTCTTTATGAGCTGTGACTTTTGACACTTGTTCTTTAGGCACTGTGAGCTAGTGCTAATGATATCCGATGAGTCTTTCCCATGCTTCACCCTGCCACTGTCATTAACACATGGCTTGCCTCCAGTTTACTCTCGCACAATGGCAATGAGAGCCGGATGGCAATTAGACTTTCTTGAGGGTAAACACCGCAGGTGAAGTTGTACAGGTGAGGTGACATACAAGCAGAGATACTCATAAGATTTTTACCATAATGTTTGAGATTAAGATTAAAATATATCTGGTAGATAGTGTGTTCATTGATTTGTGTTGAGGAATGTTGTATGGAGAGGTTACGAGCTTGTGTGTGTCTGGATTCATCTGGATTCATCTGTAACATACCTGTTGTAGTATTCATGTCAGTTTCATACATTTTTGAAAAAAACATTCATAATATTCTTGTCAAACGTTTTGATTCAAGAGGTGTAACTATCAAGTAAAAAAAAAAAGCTTCCTTTAATACACTTGTGTGGATATTATTATTATTTTCAAGGCAAATATCATATTTTTTATGAATTTTTAAGTCACGAAAATCATTTGAACAGAACTCACTTTCCTTAAAATAAAAAAACTACAATATCTAATATGTTTTATTTATCTTTATATATATATATATATATATATATATATATATATATATATATATATATATATATACAGCTCTGGAAAAAATTAAGAGACCACTGCATATTTTTTGTTATTTTGACCAGTTGTTGCTTTTGGCAAATAAATGCTCTAAATTACAATATTTTTATTTGAAATTTGGGAAAAATGTCAGTAGTTTATAGAGTAAAACAAAAATGTTAATTTTACCCAAACACATACCTATAAATAGTAAACCCAGAGAAACTGATAATTTTGCAGTGGCCTCTTAATTTTTTCCAGAGCTGTATATATATATATATATATATATATATATATACTCATTCTCATGCTTGCATGTTCTCTGTCATTGTGTTGATGGACTTTTGCGACACTTCATATTAGAAATCTGAGGGAGCAAATAAAGATTGATTCAGACAAAAAACAAAAAAATGCATATGATATCTCAACATATATTATGATTTACTAGTACGTGACATGTTTGGGCACATATGCATACACATAATCGACTGTCCCCACGTATTCATGGGGGGCTGGCGTGTTATTAAAGCCATATGACATAATTGCATTTGATGTGGAATAAGCTGGGATTCGGTGTCTCTCCCATGTGAGGATGGCAGGAGTGATGGACGAGCACATTAGCAGCAGGGACAACATTAGATTTGCTCAAAATTATTGATCTTTTGTTTGCCAGCCAAGTCGGCAATAAATAACCGAATAACAGAGACGCGACTCATTATCGTCTTGCCAACTGACAGACCTCTATCAAAACTACTCTCATGCCTCCTGCCCCCTCTCTCGCTCTCATCCACCCGCTCGCTTTCTCTCAGAGTCACGCTGATATTAATCTGCTTTTAATTCCTATACTTTTACAGCTCATGCTTTAACTTTAGGCCTCACTGTCACTATCTGATTCCCTTAAAATTTTAATCCAGACGTGATAACCTGTATTATTCCATATTTTACACAGCCGTATTTGGAGGCTCTCTGTTTTATTCCCACCTTCTTAGTGGAAAAAATCCTTTTATCACACAATGGGTAATTTATATCCATTACCAACGTTTTCAATCCTTTTCAGGGCTGCTGTCAGTGCCTTTGGCACCCTCATGATTAATGTGATCTAATAATAGTGTGCCATTATATTTCCTTTAGTAAAACATGTACCAACATCCTATTCAGCCCCAACCAAATTCATTGCCTCTTAGAATGGTTCTCGCCCTGCTTGAGCTGAAAGACAAGATTGCTATTTTTGCACAGGGGATGATTGTGAAGAGATTCAGGATACCATGGGCTCGTGTTTAGCATCATTTGAGGCAAGAGATGATGTGATTGTGTGTGCGTGTGTGATGGGAGTGATGTACCATCCCAGTGAGTTTGTGTTCGCCAGGTTATGTGTCTCAGTGCTATACTTGTAGAAAAACATGGATCTATTCTGAAAAATCATTCTTATGGTCTCCCTCATTCTCTCTATCCATCATTATGTTCATTATCACATCAATATTTTAGTTATATTTAATGGAGTGCTGGTATGAGTTATATATAGTCTGTGCTGTATGTTTGTGGCTGTAATGGTAACATGTGTATGTGTGTGTCTGTCATGGTTTTGTTTATTACCCATGTGGTTGGTGGTTAGGACCGGCTTGCGGAGGGTCCCATCGCTGTGTGAAATTGACATCAGATGGTCATGATGACTAGAACAATATCACATCCAGTCTTCATCTAGCAAGGGGCAGCCGACCCCTAAGACAGACTACACTGTGACCCCCACACACCCTGCACCATCCACAGCTGTCAACACTTGTATCATCTCCCTCTCTACTACTTATATCCAGCTTTCTTTTCTAAAGTTAAACATATACATCCGTTGCCAAAGCTCTGCAAAATTGATTGTAGTGGCATTGTTTTTGCTTTTTAAGAGAAATATGATATACAAATGTACCATTTCTTTCATCAAAATGTATTAACTTTCTTTTATTTTTTTTAAATAAATTAATTTAATTATATATATTTATATAATTATAATTTAATTTATACACACACACACATATATATATATATATATATATATATATATATATATAAATTATTTATTTATTTATATTATTTATATATATATTTTTTTTTGCTGACTTAACCAAGGCCTCACGGGTGGAGAAAATTTATATTAACAATACAATTTATATTAACCAATAAAATCACTCCTAACATTTCACTCTCTCTCAACCAATCAAATTCTGTTCAATGAAATCAAGTCCAGCCTTCTCCTTATATTATCTATTATACATTGTGTTTCAGACAGAAATGCAGCATATTACCAAAAAAAAGCAGCATTATATTAGTGGTAAAAATAAAAAGTAAATCCTATGCCATTTTCTTCAGTGTATGTTATGCAATGTTGTGAAGGAAATAAAAAAAAACAACAACAACAACAATAAACCACTGTAAAATCAAATGGTGTTCACTGAATATGAGTACTTAGAGGGCTGAGGTCATTTCAGATGAATAAGATCTGTGATTCCTTAGGGTTCAGCTACATCAACTAAAAACACATGACAGATAAAGAAAGTTATGTGTGAGGAATCTATCGTATGTTTTCCTGTGTGAAACATTCCTTATGTTTTCCTTTCATTCTTTTCGTTTTCTTAAGTGTAATGGATTATAGAAGGGAGGGAGATAATAAGAAAAGAAGAACATTTGTTTTGGCCGGGCCAATGCTCAATAATTTTTCATTAGTTCAAATGATCGGTATGATTTATTATTTTGTCCGATTCAAATTCCGAAGAAAAGGGAAAACATAGGCATGAACAGAGAGAGTGAGAGATTTCATGACTGTGTACTTCTCAGCCAGGTCAGCCGTGTGTGTGTGTGTGTGTGTGGTGGGGGGCTGGTGGTGGTTAAACAGGTGAGTCATCTCCTCCTCCTCCTCCCCCCGCCCTATTTAACCGGGGAAACCCTTCAGGCAGGTGGGGGAGGGAGGGGTGGGCAGACGAGGGGACAGCAGAAGAGATTGCTTGCTGTGAGCTCAGCATTTTCTAGGGCCCAGACCACAGCTAAGCAGACAGGAGAGAGAGAGAGAGAGAGAGAGAGTAAAGAGAGAGAGATGTTCCCGCTGAATAAGCCTCTGTCTGAGCCGTGACTATGCGCACGCCTGGTGGCACCACCGCCTGTCTGTAATTCCCATGATGCAAGCCGTATGGGGTGATGATGATGACCATAATGATGAAGATGATTATGATGACTACCCACTTTGTGGCTTTATATCATCTGTCCCCATACATGTGGATGTGCGCAGAAGCTAATTCCCCTTTAATCTCCTAAATGTTACGCCATAGTGGAGACGCTCATAGCAACAGCTCTTCAAATAACACGTTACGGAACAGGCCAGCCATGGCGTACTCAGCGAGAAATATGCATTTGCTCTAAGAAACAAGGGCAAAAACCATACCTTTAGGAGTGCAAGAGCTTGTCATTGGGGCATAAAGGGGCAACTTAATACCTTATTTACCCCTAAAATGTTCATTATAGGGCTTTAAGGGTGTATTACTACTCTAGAGTACTAATATGCAGCATGTAGGGTAAATAAATGTTGCACAAAATTGTCATTTTAAGGGTACTGCCCTAGTGACAAGCTGTTGTACCCCTAAAGGTACAGTTTTTGTGTTAGAGCCATGGCTGTATGGACAGCACACCGAAATATAGGGCAACAGCACTTAGGGTGGTGTGAGTCCTGGCTTGTGGTCCTTTCTTGGTCTATTCCTCTTTTTCCTCCCCTGCCTCTTATGACCTCTCTCTTCTGTTCTCCCAAAATAAAGGCAAAAAAGAACCAAAACGTATATAAAAAGGGTACAGTTGTTGCAACTATTTCTGACAGTACAACCAAAAAATGTGGCCTTAAAAAAGTGAGTTTTGAAGCAGGTACCTAGGAAGCTTGGTACCTCACACTCGGGTTCTCTGCCAGGTTCCCGGGTTAGCTCACCTAGAAGCTATTTCTAACGGAGCCAGTGGAAAGGCATGTGAAGGCGAGTGGCAATATGCTGTGAATATGTGACGCTCATCTGTTGATGGCACATTTAAAAAAAAAAAAATTAAATAAATAAATAAATGTTAAAAAAAAGCTGCTGCCATGTTGATTTATATCTATTTATATTAATGTCAAGATGGCCTGCGAGCTTGACACCTAAATGCAGTGGTGCAGAGCCATTTTTTCTATGTTCTTTCACACTCTCTCTCTCTTTTTGCCTCTTGCCAAAGTCAGAAGGATGACGTGAAATGAATATGTGTCATAATTCTGAGCAGAGTGGGAAGATACGCAGCGTATGTCTATGTGTGTGAGAGAGAGAGAGCAGAAAGTCCTATGGTTATGAACTCGAGCATTATGGTACTGTAAAGGTTTGAATAATTGAGAGCGCACATTATTTTGAAATGCCATTGTCTGCCGTTGAGTCAGTGGCTCTGAAATAGAGAGTATCGGAAGCACTGGGAAATGTGAAGGGGTGAAGTCGGGCCGTCAGCACCTTTGACACGAGAGGTGGGATTTTGTCACAGAGGTGGCGTTGATGCAGACACAAGTCCATCTTGTATGTGCGTCTCGTGGCCTCGTATGACCAGAACCACGATGAAGACGTGAAACACAAAACTGCCATATTTTATTCATACTTCAAAAGTGTCCTGGTCTCCATGAGTGCTAGCCACAGATCAATCTCAGGGATTGCACAAGGCAGCCAGTGGGTAGAGAGGGAGGCGTTATCGATTTATCAGTGGAATATAGCATGTGTTTGCTTTAAATGGCCACGCTAAACCCAGCTGTCACCGACTTGACATGCTGACATTTACACACAAACACATACATACACACACGTATACAGGAGAGATGGATGGAGCCGCACACACACACGTTTTCATATGGCTAAATACTTGCTATAAATAAACCTTATATATACACATCCTCTGTGCAGATAGGTTTACCTTGACACACACATACAGCTTTAAAAAAGCTATCACATTGCTGTATTGTGAGCGGATGGCAGATTCTCACTTATGGAAGGTATTTTTCAATTTTCAACCACACTGAGCGGTTTTCATGGAGCCATACACACACACACATATAAACACACGCACACACCTGGCATGCCGACAGCAGAGGGCTGGGTGGAGAGGAGCTTGCAGTGCGAGATGCAGCATTGCGGGCCATAAAAAGGATAGTTTAACAATTGATCGGCAGAGCAGTGGTTGAAATGGCAGCTGTAAATCAATTTTATCTCTCAGCCTCTAAAGAGTGTTTTCTAATGAGGTTAATGTCACATAATGACCAAATTCCGCAATTTAAGAGATGCCCTCAAGGTGTGCATGCAAGATAGATGTCACCCAGACCAGAGTTAACGCAAGACGCCCCCACACACAACAGAGTGTACACCTCTGATGAACACCGTGTTTTATGAGGAAAAAGGTAGAGTGGAATGATAGAGGATGAAGTCAGAGAAGAGATTGAGACCAGGGTTGGGACTTGGGTGACAAAATCTGAAAGAACAGAATGACCCAGCAGAAAAATGCTCACAGTCAGGCTGGGCTTGGAAGATAGTGTCTGGAATGAACACAAAATTCGATATTTTGAAGAAAGTTGGTAACTAGACAGTTAATGGTAGCCATAGACTTTCATAGAGTCAACAGTCTGGTTACCAACATTCTTCAGAATATCTTCTTTTGTGTTCAACGGAAGAAAGAAAGGTTTGGAACAACTTGAGGGTGAGTAAATGATGACAAAGTTTTCATTTTTGGGTGAACCATCCCTTTAATATTTGTCTGAAGCATATTTATACTAGTGAATACTTTAAGAGTGTTTTTATATTACATTTTTTAAATAGAAATATGAATTAATATCAAATTAATAGAAACATTTATTTTCTTATGTGTATCATGTGCTCACATACATTTATACACTCAGTCTTTGCTTCACAGGTGTAAACAGAGTTTGCCGTGCTCAGCTGTTTGTACCCACATAAGAAAAAGATTAATTCAAGCTCTGCACACAAGAAGAAATATTAAGAAAACAGTCAGGTCCTAAGGCTAGCATCTATCATAAGAGCCCTAAAGCTATTACTATGATCTAATCAGGTTTAATATGATATCCTATCAAAGCTCTGTCCAAAAATCCCTGCCCCAATTCTAAAACCACATCAACTGAACTGATGACATGGGCTAAATTGTTTCTCTTTCTTTTCAACCATGGAATATGCATGAAAAGTAAATACATTCTATGTTATTAAATGTAAAGAAGGCATTGAAAATTTAATTGAACCTGAGCACTTTGTAGCAAGGAACACCTACACTTTGTATTACCAGCTACTTGTGTAGGTGCTCTCAAATCAGAGCTCTTTGAATTACGAGTAAACCTTTGCTTCCACATCCTCTCATGTATATACCCTTCAGATATTTTCCCTAGCCCTTTCCATCTTTCCTATTCCTGCTCTCTCTCTCTCCATCCTTTTCCGTGCTTTAATGAATTGAGTAGTAGATGAGACGATTTTTGGGGGATTAGGCTGTCGTGGCTGTGCGGTGCAGGCACTGACCTATAAAGAAGGCCTTTAAGGAGGCTCATTAATCCACCTGTCCAGGAATACTATATTTATATGTGTCCCTCAGATCTGGGCTGAGGTGCTCAAATACGATGTGGAATTACCAGTGCTGGCACCCAATTCATTTCCAGCGTGATTAGTGACACAGCCACACGGAGGACGCTGTGGGTGGCATACGGCACAGACGCTGGGGTCTTTATATGGGTAGGCCGGCATAATAAGAGCGTGTATGTGTGCGACTGTAATCTTGAGATGGTTGTGCTTTATTAGAATATCAAGTAAAACATCTGTGGTTTGATACAGTATACTTCCTTTGCACTTTTGAGCAATCACACACACACACACACACTTGGTTGACCATCGGATATGTAGTCTTTTAGTTCCTGTGATTCACTTCCCACAGTCTTTAATCAAATCTTGCTCTCACCCTAAATATCCGTCAATGACCCCCATAAAAGCAGCATATACCCTATTTTGATCAGTTCACATTTTGAAGCACCACTTGCACTAGATGAGGGTCTTTCTCTTACTCACTCCCTCTCTCTCTCTTTCTCTCCATTTTTTCCATCCTCTCTTTGATTGATATGTGAAATAAGTCCCTTTCCTGCTCTCTAAAGGCAGTCGGTGTAGAAGGCCTGAAAGGTGCCCATTGTCAATGCGAGAGCACTTTGTCAGGAAACAATTCTGTTCCCAAGGCCCTGAGGACATGTTAAAAAAGATACAGCCCCCATTGTGTACTATAGGAACTTTAATTTTGCTTGTGAGGTCATTTTAATCCTGATGAATTTTTATAGTCGCTGTGGTGCTGAATGGGGAGCAGTGCTAATGCTTGATTAAAAAAAAAGAGAGTGAGAGAGAGAGGAAAAAAATCTACCACCCACAGACCACCTAAACTTAAGGCATTAAAAAAGGCCAGACAGAAAAGAATTGGAGAAGCTTTTGTTGAGGGACACATTGGGGTGTATTTAAGTTTACAAAGGACTTCTCCTCAATGGAGACTGGTTTCTACATGGAAGCTTAAAATCAGTGGGGGCTTAAAGATAGCAGTGGTGTGAAGAAACAGCGGTCATCGACAAAGCGCTCGGAGAGCAAATCTGAAAAGGAGACGGAGAAATAATTTGATGCTTTTCCCTCTCCTCTTCACCTCCATCCTCTCTATATTTATGAGGGCTTTACAGAAATGTGAGGCTGCGCTGTTATACCACACCATAAAAAAAAAAAAATGGAAAGGGGAAGACAAGCAGGAAACACAGGAGTGTCTGTAATTGAATTAACAGAATGATGTGCGAGTAAACGCGCCATGGAGGAAATCTCACGCCATTTTTTTTTACCTTGTTTTGTCTGCTTTTTTGTACGTATTTAGCATCAAAGTTCCTCGGGCCACTGCAAAAGCGGAATTGTTGTTGTTCCCAGCCCTCCCTTCTCCTCCTCCTCCTTCACCGGTAACTTTTTGGTTTACTTAAAGATTTAGCCTAATCCCCATTTGAACGCTAAGACTTGATCTGGTGTTTGCGTCGCACTTTTATTTCCTTCCAATGTTTTTTTGTCGCTCTGACTCTCTTTGTCTTTTTTGCGCAGACCTTTGAATGTGCCTGTGAATGTTTTTGAAGGCACCGCGGTCAGACGAATGCGAATGGGCGTACCTACAACAACCAAAAGTGTGGCAGCTGTAGACAAGAATTCAATTAAACTGCTCCTGACATGCAGTAATTGATCCATAGTAGTTTTTGATTCGTTTTTCCTTCGTCTTATCACCCTCTTTCTGCCTCAAAGTTTTTTATGCACTGTTGTTTAATGAAAACAAAATCCTGTTTTCAGAATAAGGACTGGCTGTCTGACTCATGCTCGGCTATTTATATAATCTCCAGTCTTTCCAAATGGGAACATGTTATGCCTTGTGCTAAACGCATCATTTGCATCACTCAGTGCTGTATTTGGAGATGTTTGACTCTTAGTCTTTGAACTCGAGTCCGATATAGCCTGCGCCACACAGCCTGTGTGTTATTCCCCTCCCCGCCCCCGTCGCCCCCTCAAAGTTTCACCGAAAACACTTTCAAAAGCGTTGTACGTGAAACCTTAAAGAACATAAGTGAGTATGAGTGTCATTGTTTGGAAGAACCTAAAATTGGAGTCATCTGTTGCAACGATTCCCTCTGACTGAAAGTTTGCAACCCAGTGACTTCTCGTTCATCTAATTGGGAGGTAAAACTTTCTTTTCCCTGACTGTGCTCTTTGCACCCACCTCACCGTGAGGGCTTTCAAGAGCGCGCTGAGCATTAATATGGACACCTGCTTTGTTCCTGGCAGCCCGCTCTCCGCTGTATGTTCATTTCCCCTCTTTCATCATCTTTCAATGGTCTGTCTGCAAAGGGCCTACCTGATCTTACGGCAGGGCTGAGGTTTCACTCTGCCACCCATTCTCCAGGGAGAGTGAGCATGCATGCGTCTGTGTTTACGTTGGAGGGCTACAAAGTCTAATCGAGGTGAGATGACAAAAAAATCGATGTAGAACACACCTGTGCTGTCCCAGAAACTATTTATGATCTACAAAACATTGTCACAAATCAAGAGATCAAATGCACAATCAAACTCCAATTCTTCATTTAATTAAATCTGGCCAAGGTTTAGCAGGAGACAGAGAGCTGGGAGGTGGAGAGAGGAGTAGTAAGAGAGAGAGAAAGAGAATACAGAGAAGGGCACAATATGTTCTGTTACATTATACTTTCTTAGCTGGGAGAGAGGCAAAAGGGCAGTGAAAAGGAATACTTGCTATTTAATTACTGTCAGCTGAATGAGCTGTGCTCTGTGCTGTTCTCCTCAGCCCCTCCCTGATGTAAAAATTCTTATTCACTTAGTATGTAGGTCACATTACAGTGGTGTCTGGTTATTGGACATGGGCTTAGATAACTGTTTGTTGAGTATTAAATGCTTTTGCTGCCTCAGCACCCTTTCTAACTGGTATTTTTCACACAGCTGTGCTACTGAAAAGAGGCAATGCTGCTGTAAAAATCACGCCGCTGTCCCAACACCCCTCTGCGAACACAGAGCCACCCATTGGGGTCTGTAAAGAGGCGCCGTCTGCATAAAGTATTTATCTTTCTGTTTATAAGAGAAGAGAGAGGTTTATGTTTAAAAGCGACTGATAAAGGAGTGTTGCAGCAAAGCAGATGGGAAAGAAATATGCACAAAAAAGAGAAAATCGCAAAACGAGTTGCACAAAAATCTGTGGTGAACCCGATGACTCCTGGGTCCCAAGGTGTTATTCAGGCATACGAATCGCTGCTTTCTTTCTGCTAATCTGTGTTTGCTTTGTGTGACCTTGCTTGCAGCTAATGTGTGTCGTTCTCACAACGCCTAATGGGCAGACAGGCCACCATATTGCCACAACGTTGCCGCAACGTTGCACCGCTCAGCTTGTCTTTTCCGTTTCTTTTTTCCTCCATTTTTCTTTCTTTCTTTTTGTCACTTTCTCTCTCTCCCTCCCTCTAGTCTGGGAAGAGAAGAGCCCAGATGGTGATTGATTTTTCGAGTGCTGACATCTCTGCTTGAGAAGCCTTGTGCTCCTCTTCCTTTGTGCAGAGCAAGTCAGGCACACTAACATCATGATGCGATCAGCGGTTCCATACCGCCGCCACTGACTAGAGCCATTGATTGACAGATCATGCACTCCACACACCGCCACACACAACAGAACTAAGCAAGTACTTAAAAAAGCCAGAAGACAGAGACTGTTAAGAAGCGGAGTAGAAAGTCACTTGGGAGATGTCTGAGACCTTAAAGCAGAGCTGTGTGGTAAATCTCAAGACACAACCAACAGGACCACATTGATCTGGAGAGAAACCATGCTGCTCCTCCATAGCGGCGATGGATAGACATTTGCCACTGTGCAAATTTGCTACGGGTCCATTGAGTCGACTCCAATGCTCAAATGATGTCATTGGCTAACTAGCCATTCTCAGGCCATTGCCTCTGTTTGCGTGACTAAATACATACAATTAAGGGCTCGGCACTTCTCAATCTCTATGAACTCATTGTTAGCCCGGGTTCAAGTGCACTGATAATGGGGGCCGGGGGAAAACAGGCGTATCATCGTGGTACCACACACACACACAGGGCTGGTGGGTAAAAGAAATGTCTCATTATCTGACGCATTCCCGTTCGCCCAACAACTCTCTCGCTTTCTCTGATTTGTTCTTTTGTTTCCTTAGGCACTCCATTTTCATGGAGGTATGACGTTGCGTTAATACATGCCTCTCTCTCTCTCTCTCTCTCTCTCTCTCTCTCTCTCTTTCTCTCTCTCTCTCTCTCTCTCTCTCTCTCTCTCTCTCTCTCTCTTTCTCTCTCTTTGCCTTCTTTCTCTCTCCACTCTGCTGCTAATTCTCCAGTTAAATGCATCATTAGTCATTTAGGGTGGTGTGAAAGTGGCTGGACAGTGGACAAGAAGACCCAAATTTGCAACTTGATGAGGAAAAATAAAAGGCTGATAGATCTATGATAATGAAAGTAATCAGCCCTGAATATGGACGCAAAACGAAACAGTCCAGAGCTAATTCTGCTCTCATTATATTCCGAGCAGATAGGGCCGAAGCGCCGGCGTAGATGGAATCACGGTATTCCTCTCAAACCAGTAGCTCAAACCATAGACTGCAGTGTTGAGAACTCACAAGACTTTTATCGCAATCTTACCTAGGAGCACTCGGGCCATCTGTAGATTATTAGAGTAACAGTTTTTGTGCCCCACACTTTCCCTCAGCTTTCTTTATCTCGTCTAACATAGATAACCTGGCAGTGGAGACCGTCTGAGACGTGCGATGGGGGGTTGGTGGTGGAGGGGGGTGTCTTAACCTCCAGTGAGGGGTGTGCTTGCAGCTGGAACGGCAGGCTGGAGGTAAATGGATCTTATTTTGAGGAGTGTCAACATGTGTAAGGGTGCCCACGGCTCATTGCACGGCCCTGATCCCTCCACGGATAAGCTGATGGATGAGGGGCAGGGGCCCAGCCCCAACAAGGCCTGCTCTGCACTTCTCTCTCCCTTCTCCCTCCATCTATATTCATATCTCTCTTTTGCCTAACAATGCCTCCTTTCTCTTTTTCTTCATCTCTTTGTTTTCCCATCTCACACAAATGTCTTTTTTCGTCATGCCTCACTATCCATATATCTCTCTTGCCAGTTCTTCCTCTTCCTCATTGAATTCTCCATTTGTCATAGGTTGTCTCTTCTTTATCTGTATCCCTCTTTCTCCTTCTGTCTCTCTTTTTCTCTATCGGCACATTTATGTGCACTTCAGTTCGATTTGAGTTATACTAAAGCAATGACTTGTCTTTTTATACTATCATATAAATATTTTAGTCCATTCAGACATCATTAATTTGATCAGACCTTGCATCTCTCTGAATAAGTACATTAAGGTGCACTTTAAAGTTGAAATGTAATGTATTGTGATGTACATCCAAATTAAACAGATTGAGAAAGAAAAAAATGTAAGGTGGAGACTTTGTTTAATCCATCGATTGTTGATACGATGGAGGCAGATCTGAATCTGAGCTTGCAGTTGATTATAAGAAAGGGACGGGATTTAGGGGGAGTCCAGCATAAGTCACCAGAGAGAAGTCTGTCGTTTCACTGGAAGAGTTACGACTTATTTTGATTAAGAATTATGAGGTTAAAAATTGCAACACATGCATGGATGAATTGTTCACTATAAGTACAATAACATACATTTAGAAAACAGGGTAAATTTTCATTTTGGCAAAGCCTGACTAACAGACCTACAAAATGTAATTGTAGCTCAACTTTGTCACACATTCAACAACAAGTGGCCTCAGCTCATATTAAATCCTTCAAATATCCACTTCCGCAATGTGTCATGTATACAAGGACAACACAAAAACCCACTGTAGCACCATTTAAACTGCACATGTAAATGTAGTGAGTGCTTCAGACACTTTTGAACACTAAAAAGCCTGCCTGCTCCAGGTCTGGCAGTCATTACTGAGGGACCACACCGGGAGACCCATAAACAACGACCAATGGCTTTGTAACCAGGTTCCGCGGTTAAGCCTAATGCAGACCCGAATGAAACCCCATGTCCCGGTTCTTTCCACCTGCTGCATTTTCCCCGTCACCAGCGTCTTACCTCCATTTAATTCTTCCTGTTCAGCAACCAGCACTGTCAAATGGCTAATTAGTTACAGATTGCTCTTTAACCCCGGGGTTATGCACCCCTAGCAGGCTGTAAAAGTCTTATGGGAGATGGAGTGTGGTTTACAATGTGGTGAAGTTAAGAGGTCACCAGAGTTGGAACACATGTGTGTGACTGGGCCGCGTTCATGTTTGCCACAATGGCTGGGCCAATTTGGGAACTCCATAAACCCAAAATCCATTGCCTGTGGTCTCAACCGAAATATTTCCCTCCCCCTACAAACAGTCGCCCATCCTGATACACGCAGTCTTAGAAGGAGAACGCCATTGATGGGGTTGCACTCCAGCAATCTGTCATCCAAGGCATCTGGTGTGCTTTTCTTTTTCTTTCTAATGTCTCCTTCTCTGTCTCTTGTTTTTTGCTGTTCCAGTTTATCCCGCACTCCTTTCAGCATGTCATTACGAACATGCTCGATTGGATGCACAACAGTCGATGCAGCGGCCCCTCTAACAGGGGCTTCCTTTAATTCGCCAATCCCAATGTGTGCACCTGGGAAACCTCCTTTACCAGTTAACCTCAGCTGTCCTCTCAGCAACAAGACAGGCTGACTGATCAAAAATAAATAATTAAAGTCGATAAGAAGATAAGGAGAAAGGAGAGGCATGACATATTGTTGTGCACACTTCCATGCACACAAGTCCCATGATGCTTTCTTGTCATGGCACATCACACCCTCACTTTCTCTCTCTCTCTCTCTCTCTCTCTCTCTCTGCTCTTCTTTCTCTCCATCACCTCCTTGCTCCTGCATGTGTCTCTGGTGTTGGATGTCAAGCTAATAGTTCCGTAATGCATCCCTCCAAATGTTACTCACACAACCTTGCAAAGCAGTTACTCTGAAATCTAAGAGACAAAATCTCTTTCCTTAAACTAAGCTGGTATTTACAGTCATTTTATTTTTCTTCCCATCAGAAAATCTCTCTCCCTCTCTCTCTCTTCCTCTCGCCGTGTGGGTATATTTATGTGTGCATGTCTTCTGATGCAGAAGAAGAGGTGTCATTATCGATACAATGAGAACCATTCAAAAACCTGACCAAGAAGAAACTCGCACAACCTTGTAAGAGCTGTCATTAAGAGCTTTACCTGAAAGAATAAAAATACCACATAAGCTGTCAACACACATTAGTACCAAACAAGAGTCATTCAGTTTTCCATTCTTTCTGCGCTCACCCAATTTCAGACGTTTCACTGACATTTTTTGATATCTCTCAAAGTTTTCTGAAAATTTTATCTCCATAAAAATAGCGCATAATTACAGTATTTACGCATGTGTTAATATTAACCATTTGCATCAGCGAGCAGAATGTTGTCTTTGTTGAGTATTCTCATAACTTCTGTCTCATATATCTGATGAACATGCCTCGTTGAATGACTCATATTTTCCATAACCATTTAAACGCTTTGTTTTGACCATGTGTGTGTATGAGATGGGGACATAAATTACCAGTTTGGGTCTCAACGCAATTCGTGGTTCTATGTTAATTAATCATGCGGTCACACAGGAGTACTACCTAGTAAATAATATCACGGGGAACAGTAACAAATCTGTGCGCCGTGCTTGGTCTCAGATACAATGCCAATTGATTGCGTTTCCAAATCCGTTTTGGTGCAAATGGAAAAGATTAGATGCTACGGAGGACTTAGGGCTAGTTTTTATGTGTGTGTACACATGTGTGCTGTTGTATGTTTTGTTGACAGGCCTCGGTTTTGGAGGTCCCTTATTTTAGTGCTCTTGGACAGGGAGACGATGCAATTGGCTTTGTTCAGTCTTGCTGGCAGTCGACACATGCTGACATCTGTTCCCTCCCAGCCAGTCAAACCAATCTCAATCAGGAGATATACACACACTCAATCACACGCGCACACGCTCATGCATGATGAAATATTCAGTTGGTTTTCCCAATGCATGCGCACACACAGCATCACATTAACACCTTCAATCATATAGAGAGACACTGAAGAATCACACAGTGATATACAAACACACACATGCAGATGTGGTCATTATACTGGATGTTCAATAGGCCAGTTGCTTCCATAAAGTGCTTCCTTGAAGGTTACTGATTTGCACACAGCTGCAACATTGGCAACATGTATCTGCGATGTGTGGAATCTGAAGCTGGTGTGGTATGAGGCGACCAGAACAGGATATAAGCGCTTGTCGGGTGTTTCTCCCGGGCAAATAACTTGCCGCAATCCTTCCAGAAAAAGAGCGAGTGTTCACCGAAAAGATCTGTTTCAAATGAAACACAGCCGGGCAGAGAGAAATGAATGTGACATGGCCAGATTTTGTATTTTAGTTACAATTACCCTAAACTCCAAATTAATTATTTGCAGACGCAGAGCAATGGTGAGCAGGT
Source organism: Zacco platypus (assembly GCA_038088235.1). Lineage (NCBI taxonomy): Eukaryota > Metazoa > Chordata > Actinopteri > Cypriniformes > Xenocyprididae > Zacco > Zacco platypus. Next base: position 29,683,085 of record CM076085.1, read on the forward strand.
GGTTACCATATTTGCGCGGGACAGTCTCAACTGCGGCGCATGCCTCGCCTGATAAAGGCCTCTCACTCTGAAGCTCATATGACACACTGTCCCCTTCCCAAGAGCCTCCGCCACAATCCCTACAGTCCCCCTCCCTCTTTCCTTCTGCTTTATTCTTTACCTCCATCCATCTCTCTCTCCTCTCTTGTCCCTCTAATGCGATATGACATCATTTATCCTCATCCATACATATTCAGCACTCGCTCATGAGTAATCATGTACATTGGAGTTACACCCACTCCAGCAAACCGCCTCCCATCAAAGTGACTCCGTATCATTTCAATAGTTCCACCTTGAGGGGATTCAAAGTGGGGGAACAGGCGCTGGAGAGTTGAAGTGATCTAATGTTATTAACTGATCAAACTGACTCAAAGAGGAAATGGAAAATCTGTAAGCCAAGAGAACATTTGTAGCTCGGGTAAAAGACATAGAGTTTTTATTGGACTTAACACATTGTGGTTTTCTTGCCATTGCGCCGTCAGATCTTTTACTTTAATCCCGAGACATAAGAGTTTTCCTTATATAAACATCTATCACAGGATAAGCATTCATTTCTTCACAAACAATACAACACTTTCTGTTAGGATAGCTATGGGCACGTATTGCTGCTTTATTTTATTTTCTTGTCTTTATTTTTATTTATTTTTGTAAGTTTTTGCTTTTTAAATATACATTTTTTTGTTTAACTTTTGTACCAGATTTTCCTAATTTTAAATTAAATTATGATAGTCCATCATAAAAATGATTATTAAATGTTAACTCTTTCCCTGCCATTGATGGAATTTTTCTTCATTTATGACACACCGCTTCATTTGCCATTTTAGTAATTATCGTTTAAAAACTATATACTTTTTTTGTGGCCTCATTTTACCCCAATTTGTTTGCATTTTTGAAACTTTGTCATGTCTTACAAAACTGTAATTTTAGGAATTGGGGGGTGGGGGGTGTATTATTTAATTTTCTGTATTTGGGATTCATCAAAATAAATTAAATAAATAAAAATGACAGAATTCCTTGAGATTCCCTTGTGAATTTTGTAAAAGTTCAAACATGTGCCAAAGTGCCCGTAGTTGCAGAAACACCCTTATATTGAGATCAGTTTCCCCCCCTTTTTCTAGGTGCATATTCTGTATGTTTGTGTCTCTATGTTTGTGTGGAATCTTGGAGCGTCTGCTTGTAAGAGGGGCTGAGGAGCATGACAGTAATATTGTATGGCAGACACAACTATTTCACTGGGGCTTAGAGGCCCTCCCGGATGATGTAGTCTGTCAGCGCTACACAGATCCAATCTGAACTCCGCCACCACTCTCCAATATTCACTTGGATTATGTCTCGGAATATGACTGAGCGCTCTGAAGACATGGAGAAGGAGAGGAGGAGAGAGGTAGATGGAAGGAGAAGGAGATGAGTAATCCTCATGTGACTTTATAATGCTGTAGATGAAGTGTAGAGAGAAGGCGTACCGTGGGACGGTTTGCGGTTGACACACATGCACGCACACACATGCTTTACATTCTCTGCTTGTCATTTGCACCTGCTTATTTGGATTTAACACTTGATTTAATGTCCTAAAGCTACAGCACCACAAAAATTCAGAATCTCATACCAATGAAAGAAACTAAGAATGATGGTGAGAGGAAGAAAAATCATAACAACAGATAATTATTCAGCCTGCTGAGGAGAAATCGGAGCGAGGGGCGCAGGCATTCTGAGGGAGGACGCTTACATTCTGTTCTACTGAGCAATTTGATGATAAAACAACAAATAGGCGCACAAACCATTGGATCAGATGGGCTAAAGAACTGATTAGAATATATCAGCACACCTCTTCTCAGCAAGCCAGCTGCTTGGAAAACACAGTCTTAGGGCATAACGTCAAGCAGAGTGAGAAGGACTTTTGTGCGTGTGTGAGAGAGAGTTTGACTCTTTTTAATCCATTGTTCTTGGCCGTAGATGTTCCACACTATTCATGTCTGTTAGTAGGGTTGATAGTATAAACTGTGGCTTGTCACTCTCTGCTTAACTGCTCATAATTAACAGATCGACAGTTCAATACACTGGACTTGATTGTTTCTCAATGTAATTGTTTTTAATTCAAGGACAAAAGCTACTAATAAAAGTAAATACTTATTCAGATATGATTTTTGAATATGATGCTATTTTAGCTTTTAATGAGTCTTTATCATAATGTGGGCTTTTTCTTTTGTGGGTGGGGAGAATAGTCTTGTCCTATGCAAATGAGTAAACAAATCAAATTGCTGTCAGGATTCTGTGTGCACCAATCAGGCAGGTACATTTGATGTGTAAAATTAGCTTAATGTATGCTACACACATTAGCAAATATTTGCAAATAGTGAAATATTCTCTATTGTTTTGTACTGTATGAAACAGCCAAAATAGAAACAAAGTCAACAAAAAAGTCTCTTTCGAACCAAGAAGCTTTTAGTTGGTCAACTCTGTGAACTTGCTTGACCACCTTGAACCCGTTGTGGAATCTGTATGCAGTGAAATCAAATCTTTTGAATCTGATAACTGAAAAGATTTGTTCAATGATTTATTTGGTGGTGGTTTCTGCAGGTTATGATGTTACGGCCACAGAGAACTAAAACGATTTGTTCGAAAACATTAATTTGAGGGGGAAAAAAACACCATTACCAAAAGTTATTGTGAGATGTTTAACTTGCAAAATATTACTTCTAATTATGGTTGTTTCCAGCATTTTTCTCTTTTCAAATGTATTTCCTTGACTTTAAACAACATTGCAGCATTTAATGGCTGGATGTGAGCTACATAAACTGTGCCTCTCACAGACACTTCATCCCAACGTGCTCCTCAGCTCTCTCACAGCCAACAGCTGGACTCTTATTCCAGTCGTCAGACCCCCTCTATGGCTAATGTGTTCGTTCATGGTATTAGTGTTACTGAGAGGGTGAGTGAGTGAGTGACAGAGAGATAAAAAGATAGAATTTACCATTTGTAAGTTAAACCCATTCCAGCTTTGCCCCAGTTTAAATTACACTGTTTTTCTTTTTTGATTTCCATTTTGCGCATAATGCCTCTCTCTCAGCATGTTTTAAGTTATATTATTAGCGGGTCTCTGGAGAGTTTCCCCCCTCGTTTTTGGGGTGGGATTCTAGGCTCTGGATGCATTAGCTCTCTGTAATTGGCGAATGATCATGGGATGGAGTGTGGATGGAGAGAACTCGCAGCACGCACACCCACACACACGCTCGGCTCGGTGCTGTACGGCCGCGATACTGGAAGTCAGCGAGGGTCCTATCAGTCAAGCCTAATGCTCGGCCCTAATACACTTTAATAGCTTCCTCCGCTGTCTCCGATCCCTCTTCAACACTGATCTGAAATCATCTTTCTTATTCTTTTTTCGGGGGGCTTTGCAGACTTTCACAGCATTTATTGCTGTCACCTGTCTCGTGTGTTCAGATTAATACGGACCGATAGGGGTAGGTTGGGAAAGGAAGCCATTTATTAGCGTTCGGATGTGTGTTCGGCAAAAGGGTAGAGACTTGGCTGAGCCGACGCGCCGTTTGAAGAGCGGGCCCGTTTGAGCCCAGGATCCGTCACATAAATGTGTAAAATACCCGACGCCCGCGCAGGCTGTCACACAAAGGGCTATCACCCTATTATTCAAGAGCAGCCATGGAGCCAGGCCAGAGTAGAGTGTTTCTGGGGGGAAGGGAAAAATCGGCTTGATTGTGATTTGCCATTTATAATTGGCCAACGATGTGAAATGGTCGGCAGCCAGACTTTTTTAAAAAGGCAATCTGCGGCGGTGGAGGGGCCGATGGTTCGCTAATGACAGCTAGCGCGATACGCCTTGGGAACAGAATGGTGCTCGTGTAAGGGTAGGGAACACAAATATGTTTATCTGTAGTCAGCGATGTTTGCATGACTCAAATGGCATTGTCTATTGATTTCCTTTTCCAAAACATCGGCAACACAATGGAACCGCAATACAGAAGCATAAGCGAAACATTTTTGCAATTTGAAAACAAACAAACCAAACCCATCTTTAATTCCAGAGTCGCTTGGCTTATTAAAGAAGTTACGCAGTTCATTTTAGCTTTTGTTTGTGCCTGTAATCTTAAAGGGAATACTTCTGCGCAACGCTTTTCGGGTCTCTGTTGCGCGTTCGTGTTTGTCCCTGGTCTGGGGAGCTGGATTTAAGCTCTGAAATGACAGAGTTCAAGGCTGATACTCCTGTTGGCAGTGAGGCATGGCAGACGATTTCTCGAGGGGGTCTGCCTCCACATTGTGAGCTCGACAAAAGATAGTATTTGATAAAGGTCCCCCTCCCCAAAAGCCCCCATAAATAATGAAAAGTTAATGAAGAGGTAACTTAATGATGTAATGAATATGGCAGCGCAAGGTCAAACAGAACTGTCGTGGGTTGGGTGGGCATTTGAAGCGTGTACTCGTCTGTGTGTGTTTGCGTGTGTGTGTGTAGTTTTAATGAATGTTTTGTCACAGGAAGTGCGATAATGTTTAATTAGTTTCATGTGTGTGCGGCATGCTGTATGATTCTTAGATGACCTGCTCTCAGATATAAATTGTGAGTGTGTGTGTTGTGGGTCACTCAACAGAAAAAAAAATATGAGAAAGCAAGCAGTTTGAGGGAGTGTTTCTCACAAGTGTACACCTGTGTGTGTGTTTATGCAAGGGAGAGTGCTTATCAACCCCTTCTGTTTTGGACAGTTTGCTTGAAAGTGTATTGTATGCATGCTGGTCTAGTTGTCGGGTCGGTTCTAGTCTGATGATTAAATATTGAGAACGTCTGAGTAATAGGTTGGGTCCAGGTGCAATTGATGGGACACACAAGCAAAGTGACTCAATGGCATTGGCTAACACTGTTTTTCTGTTAGAGTGACCTAGACATGTTATATGTACCTCAAACATGTATTTTCTCCAACTAACACTTTACTATTTGTTATTAGACAAACAACAATCAGTCTGTAAATTCAATACCACTGAGTTTTCTTGTTGAGGTGGTTCTGATTTCAGTGTGTTGTCCTGGTGTGTAAAGTGCCTAGTCGGCAGCAGGCAGGTAAGCACTTCGATCTGTTTCTCCTGGACTGAGGTGAGGGACTAGCATGCCGGTGGTCTCAGCTTCAGCTCTGACACTCGGCTCGATCCATTAGATAATAGAGGGAGTGTGGGGTGAAATGGTAGAGAGATGCCAGTTGGAGCCATGGTCTAGCGCTTAGCATATGTGATTACAAGGTGCATTTCCTGTTCCTCTCTTCTTTTAATTTCCTCTCTCCAACTTTATTACAGGCAATCGCATCAATATTGGATAAAATAAAACAAAACCTATTTAAAATAAATAATGTTCACCAATAGTCCTGTAGACAAATGGACTGGTTTCAACAAAAACAACTGTTTTCAACATTGATAATAAGAAATATTTCTTGACAAGCAAATCAGCATATTAGAATGATTTCTGAAGGATCATGTGACACTGAAGACTGAAGTAACGATACTGAAAATTCAGCTTTATCATCACAGGAATGCATTACATTTTAAAATATATTTAAATAGAAATCTTACTGAAAAAAAATCTTATTTATTTACCTCAAACTTTTAAGCAGTATATATATATATATATATATATATATATATATATATATATATATAATATATAAAAATAAGAGTGATACTTTGGTGTAATAGGTTAGTCATTTGAAATATTTTTAATATGATTATGGTTGTGATGAATGTGACATTGATATTTAATAATCTTAATAGTTATTTTTCATAATATGCAAACAAGTCCATTGATATCTGTGATAAAATCCTCAATAATGTTGACGTCATCGGTAAGTATTAGATCACAGCACAGACAGCAGATGCTTGGCCGGCACTTTCATATGCAGTCAGAGAAATCTCAAAACAAGACTGGACTCACACAGGGACCTTAGTGAGAGGTCGGTGAGTTTTTATCTGTGTCTCCTGAAACATTTACAGTTCCCCGACAGCTCTAGCGCTGGTCAGGCGTGATTTGTAGTTCATGTGCAGATGTGTGGCTGAGAGACGTTTTAATGTGACGGGTGAGACGGTTCTCAGTCTGTCTCTGCGGGTTTATGGAGGAGCTCCGTGTCTGCGTCTCAATCTCTGAGACCTCCCCCATGCTCCCAGACTCCCTATCTCTTTGCTTAACAAGCCTGAGGTCATGAAGAAATAGCACAGTGCCCCACTTAACCCAAGGTCAGGTCCCTGAGTTGATTCGCCGTATGCTGTCATAAGAGCCTGACAATAAAAGCAGGGATGGATTCGCTCTCTCATGTTAACCTGAATTGCTTTGCTCGCTTTTTTACTGTCTGTCTCCTGACAGCTATAGGCGGACAGGTAACAATCATCCTAAAGTTTAACAGTATATAGTGTAGGGGAAAGAATTACAGCTTGCGGAGTGAATGAGAGTAGCAGAGAGTCTGTGCCGTGTTGACTGTGAGGAATGTCTTTAAAGTGAAATCATTTCCTTTTCTTAATCAAAAGATGACAGACCTCTGAAGTCCCATCTGCACGCCACTGCACAGCCTGGAGCGGCTCTGAACGGGCAAGACGATGGAGCGATATCATGCTCTGAGGTGATTTTCACTGCTTTGCTCGTGGAAATTCCCACTTGCTGAGACTCAAAGCTCATCGGAAAGGGAAAAACATTAACAGTAAAACAATAAAATATCACTATGCAAGGTTAATAGCCAGCGTTAGTCTCGCGGCCGGTACATGCAGTGCTCTCACGTTTCAGTGGGGAAACAGAGCAGCCAGTTTGACGGACAGATTAAGGGAGGCCCTAGGACCTTTACCATATGTCGAAGTGTGGTTAGCTCACAGATTGTCGCGTCCATCTCAGCCTTCCCACCTCATCACCCTGGAGGCTTGAGCATGAGGTTTATTAAGTGTGAATGGTGTGGTCTGGGTGGCGCGTGCCTCAGAAGCTCTGTTGTCTCGTGCGCTCTGAGAAAGCACCTGAGTAACAATGAAAGTCTTAAAATGTTTGTGGTGGCACAGGGCACATCACTGAAGAGAAGGCATTGTTAAAACACATCTGCTCTGCCATCTGATCTAGCTCAGTGTCATGTCTTCAAGGCCATATTTCATTTCTGCCTTTAACAAAGTAGAACCTACCAGGTGTATGTGCACCCCAGGGGGTACTCGGTTTTGGGTACTTGGAGAGATTTTTTACTTTATTTTTTTATTTTTTGCTTTTACACACCTGCACATTAAGTACAAGTTACAACTGGTACAACTTGTTTATTTATTTATTGTATAAATTGAGCATGATATTTCATATTTGATTGAGTTTTGCTATATTTAAGTTTTTAGTACTTTTGTCAAACATCTCATCCGAATTTCGTTTAGAAATAAATATATTCTATTCTTATTCCAATATTATTATGCCATTATTACAGCTATTATTATTAATGGTAACACTTTACAGTAAGGTTTCATTAGTTAACTAACGGTGAACAAAACATTTGTTACAGTATTTATTAATCTTTGATAATGTAAAAATACTGCCATTTATTGTTCATGTTAGTACACAGTGCATTAAATAATGTAAACAAATACAACCTGTGATTTGACTGTATTAGTAAATGTTGAAATTAACATTAATTTACAGTAATGATTGCTGTGGAAGTATTGTTCATTCTTAATTCATGTCAACTAAAGTAGTTAACTAATGAAACCATGTTACCATGATAATAATAATTATAATAATAAAGTTATATTAGTTGTATGCAGTGATGATGGCATACTAATTAATAATACATTTTGGGAATGGAGGAGCTTTAGGGATACATAATAAAAATATGTTTTCACGTCATTAATGAATCAAACTACATTTCTGGCCACTAACATAGATGCACACATTTCACAATTTCTCCTTCATGTTTATTCACATTCAGCTGCAGTAAATATACAGGACAGTCAAACGTGTGCGGTTCTGCAACCAAAATTAAAGGAAAAAAAAAATCAAAATAACAAAGCAAAGTCCTCAAGCGGAGAAATTAAACAACTCAGCCTGCTTGGACATAAATAGTTTAATCTTTGCTTCATAAATCAGGTGGTGAGTGTTCATTTGGCCTGAGCGAGGCCTTCAGGTTCACACTTGGTCCTGTGTAAACATGTTTTCTAGTCAGTCCTCCCCAAGAATGATCCACAGAGCCGTAATCAAAAACAATAACCATTGGAAAGCGTAAACGTTTCAGAGCGTCGCTGAGAAGTATGAAATAATAATCTGTGTGTGGCCTGGCGAATGCTGAGAATGCAAACATTTCACAATAAAGTTGTTTAAATAGAGACCTTGGCATCGATGACTAAGAGATAGGACATGCTGCGTTAATTACACCCGCTCATAAAAATAAACCACCGGTTTAAAATATGACTCTCCATACTACGGGATTTAACCTATTAAACAGCAGTGAGGTGTGTTGCTCAGATGTGAAGGAAGGGTGTATTGTTTAGAGTAAAAACACAACAAGCTTAGTAAGAGATAAAGAGAGAGAGAGAGTGAAAAAAAAAAAAAAGGCGAAATAGCTGTACAATCAACAAAGGAACAGAGTGTTTACTCTGAACTTAAAGACTTTTGAATTATTCCCCACCATTGTGTGGCATTAGGACGAGAAAACAGCTCGGCTAAGTGCACGTTTATTATTTTTAAACCGTGTGAAAAGTAATATGCTTTAAGGAGCCAGCAGATGTATTGGTAGAGCTATAGAGGGCCCACACATAAAGTTTGAAGTGAGTTAAGTTTCATCAGGGGATGGCGAGAAATGGATTATTTTCCTTGAGCATGGACTTAAGATTTCAAGTTCACTGCCGGGTGGCCCATTCCTATTATCCATGTTAACATAAGAATAGAGGGAGGCAGGGCTAGAGAGAGACACACAAAATGAGAGTAAAAGAGTGAGGGTTACTAGTTTAAATTAACTTATGCATAGCCGAAGTTCTTGTTATCCAATTAGAATGTCATATGTTCACTTTCACGTCCCACTTTTTACTAATGAAGTTCAAGAATTTCAGGTAATGGCATATCAGCAGTCTTGGCACTCCTCAAGATTTGAGTCCAACACGCTTTTGTGGGCCACACGACAAGCACACGTTCCCAGCTTTGACGCCTGGCTAGAGAACAAGGAACCCGGTCACAGAAGCGGCGCGCTTCGGCTAATCACATTACACTGTTTTTGCTTCACATTACACTTAGTTTACCCCCGAAACAGAGTCAAGGGAACCATGACAACTCTTCAGTCTGAGAAGAGGCATGCCGTTATGAATAAATGTTTGTATACATTTTTTGTGGATCTTGGAGTGCGCACATGGCGAATGGACTGTGCTTAAAGACATCTGGATGCGATGAAATAGAATTTGTTTAAACAAAATGAAGCCCCTCTCTCTCCACCTGGAAAGCCACCCAGAGCGCACGCTGCTCATCACTACATACTTGTGCAGTGATTTTAATAGGACTGTATTGACAGATATTTCAGTACAGCAGTATGGAGGCTTTTGAAAATGCGTTATGACTTTCACAGCTCTTACTGAAAGAGTCAACATGAATACCGTGACTTTACACATGCTGGAATTAAAGGGGAAAACTACTTCTTTTTCTTCTCCTTCTTCTTCTTCTTCTTCTTCTCCTTCTTCTCGTTCTTCTGCTTCTTCTTCTTCTCCTTCTTCTCGTTCTTCTGCTTCTTCTTCTTCTTCTTCTCCTTCTTCTCGTTCTTCTGCTTCTTCTGCTTCTTCATCATCCTCCTCCTCCTCCTAATTACAGCAGTTTTGATTTTATAAAGTCCCAGTATTCATGTTTACACTTCATGTTTCAGTATCTTCAATATAATGATAATAATGATAGTGATAATGAAGACAAGTTTAAAATGAATACTAAAAATAAATTAATAATATCAATTAGTAATAAAATGTCCCTCTGTATTTCATTCATTATTATTATCATTTTTAATTAGTACTTATTTATTTTAAGAAGTCCATAAAGCTATGTAGCTTATGCACTTGTCTTCAATTTCTCTATTCATATATTTAAAATTCTGGAGATATGTGCATATGCAAAGTTATATAATGTTCTCGGTGGAAAGCTTAAAATGGAAGAAAGAAATTAAAGATGTCAGCTAAATTTTTAGCTAACAGTACTCTAATGAAGCATTTCTATTTTCCCACTTAATGGTATTTCTTTTGACTGTGTCAGCTGGACTTCACATGTAAATAATAAACCATCTAAATGTAAAATTCTCCTCTGTGATCTATGGCATAATAATCGGCATGTTTAATGAGCGACTGCTGATGAAGAATCGGACAAGGGAAAAGTGTTAGAAGGTATATACGGATAAGAGACACCTATGGATTGATCAGCCTCTTAATTCTGTTTTAACAAATAGTCCAGGAGTCTTGGATGGCGGAGCAGGAACATGACTAGGATAATAAGCATCATGGAAGCTAATCAGATTTCTAAGAGGAATTGATTGTTGGTTTTGCAGAAAGAGCAGAAGAAGGCTTGACAATAAGCTGAAATTTAAGTGTTAATTTTTATGCTAATCTTCCAGCAATCTCCACGTGATGCAATTTGCTCCCCAGCTCTGCAGATATGAAATTGTCCCGCTCACAGAGAAAATGTCAGCTTGCCAGACCCTGAAAGCTTGTAATTTATTAGGTATGTTTCTATTAGTATGTGTCACACTTGTTAGCCAGCCTCTCTCTCTCTCTCTCTCTCTCTCATGAACACTTGTACACATGCAAACTCCATACTCGTTCTAGTGCGCTCCATGTGTGTGCTGCTCAGCCCGCGGCCTTAAAGAGCGTCTCAGCTCAGTGGCTGTAGCACCAGGGCATTAATGTATTATCATATATCGGGTGGTCCTTGCCCTGTGGACAAAAGGCTGTTTAATACAATTTAATGACATTCCCGAGCAGGAGGGAGAAAGGGGGAAAGAAAGGGCAAAGCCCAGATTAAATTAGCATTTGTGGTTCTTATAGTTCACCCATGCAAAACTTAGCAACAGAAACGCTATGACTCTACCACTCCATCCCCCTTTTCTTTTTTTTCCCCCCGTTGTCTCTAGACGAAACAGAGCGACAGCATAGAGTGAGAGTTCAAGTAAGAGTTGAGGTGGATAAACTGAACGTAACACAGGTTGCAGCTCATAACCTGTCAGCGACGCTCATGTTCCCCAAAGGCCACAGCTTGATTGATTTCCTGTGTGGCCCAGTGATGTCATCCATAAGAGACGCAAGGAGCTGACAGCCGATGCGTTTGGGCATCTCTGTGGCCGTGCCGTTTACAGACACGGGTTTCTTTGTCTTCATCTGTCTATGCCTCACTTTACACATCTCTGTCTCTCTTCTTTCCATCCTCTCTCTCTCTCTCTCTCTCAAGCACAAACCCTCCCCTCATTTCCTCCCTGTTTGTGTTGTGTAAGGAAGCCAGTGCCGGGCATCCAGTGTTACACTCAGCGTACTCTGTGTAGAAGGTTTGGATGCAATTCACATATAGGTCAATTAAATGCGCCAACATCTGCTCTCTTCTAACCATTTGCATACAGTATTCATATGTTAATGATGTCTCTTGTTTTGTGTGTGTATGTTTGTGTGTGTGTTTTTCACTTCCTCCCCTCCTCCCTGTCTTTTTTGAAAAAAAAAAAAAAAAAAAACAGAAATTAGAGATAGAAATTTTTGGATTCAAACTGCTTCATGTGGCGACTCCAAACCGGATAGTGCCGTCCTATTTTTATTTCCTCTCCCTCTCTCTCGCTGAAAGCAGAAACTCCTTTACTGTGAGCGGCGGGCTTGTTCAGCTGCCATTGGCCCTGATTTGAACAAGAATCCTTCCACTGTAGCTGCAAAGGAAGTCCTTGCCTTTGGAAAGCAGCTTAACGCCTTATAAATCAGTGATGAGGCAGATGGACCAGCGATAATCTATTTAGAATGCCTCACAGCAAATATTGTCGTACAGATGATTAGAGATTGAGCTATTTTAACTCGGCCTTCTCCGCCCTCTCAGCAAATCTTCTGCTTCTGTGAATGATTTAAATTGGAGAGTTTCTTCTTTCCTCCCTGCTTTTCCTCCATAAATATATCTGTGTTTTCAAATCGCTCACTTACTTGTGCTCTCACGGGTTGAAACGATGTGGTGAAGTGTACGTGTTTTACGCCGCCATTTTCTTGGCAGGGTTTAATGGCGTGCCGTGGAACAAAGAGAGCAGGGAGATGGGCCTGAGCCAACAGGCTAATGACAAAACGCACACTTCTTAACCCAATATTAGTGGGGAGGGCGCGGCAGGAGCACGGCTGTACGTGAGGGCTGAAGCCGCACCGAAGGCCCCCCGTTACGCTTTGGTGGTCGATAGGTCCCGATTTAGCACGAGGCCACGGAAGACGGGCCGGACGATGGATGGATAGAGAGAGAGAGAGAAAGAGAGAGAGAGGGAGGGAGGGCGGAGTGCGAAAATGAAGTGGAGGTTGTCAGATGTGGCAGCTGCTTGGAATCCTGATAAATATAAGTCCTTATTGATCGGCTGAAAATGAAAGATCCCAGAGTGGCGTGCAGTATTTAGCTTCTTGTCTGCTGAGCGCGTCAGCGGTGGCCTTGCCTTGCTGGGATAGATTTTCAGCTGCGCTCTGAGCCACGGCTTTGATTTCATCTTTAACCTTTTTCGGCTGCTTTTCCTTGACCTCTGCGCCACTGCTGTGATTCAGTGAATTTGTTACATTTGGCCTGACATCCTCTCTCTCTCTCTCTCTCTTTCTCTCTCTCTTTCTTGCTGACAGAGTAAGACTCATCGCTGCTGTCATCGCTTGTTGCTGTACAGACTCAGTGGCGGGGTGAGTCACGGTCTCTTCAACCTGACGGGCCCCGGACCAGTATGCAGTTAGAGTGATCAGGTAAGCAAAGTTCACCTCATGCCCCACACCGCTTTCGGTAGTTGTAACATGACACTGCTCCTGGACCAGATACAGGACATACATTTCTGATCCCAGATCTGCGCGCTTGAGCGGCCCTTAGATAAGATGTGAAGCTTGCTCACTTACCCGCTGGTCTCAAATCATCAGTGTCAGGATGAGATTAACTGATCCCAGAGTCTGATCCCTTACAGACAGTCCATTTGAAGTGGCACGTTTTGTGCTGAACGGTTGTAATCTTCTCTTGCGATGTGTCTTTAAGCCGAACACCTAAATGACATATAAAAGCCCAATTTAGAGCAATTGCTTCTCCAATTTGCTCTTCTATCTGGTTCAAGCCTTTTCAGTGACACATTTCATGTGTGGCCATCATGAATTTTCATTTTTTAAAGATCTCAATACATATAAAATAGATACAGTAGGGCGGACCAGAGCTTAAGGTTAGTTTCTAGAAGATTTTGAGACAAAAGTCTGATTACATGTGTTTTCTGCAGTAGTGGTTTTGTATGTGAGTTTTAAGAATCCTTTTAAAATATAATATTTTTTCAAAATTTTATCTTCCAAAATTTCTAAATTACAATGTCATCATATTAAATCCACTACCATTCAGTGTGTGTGTGTGTGTGTGGATTTATGTATGTATGTGTATAATGTAACAGTATTAATACTTTTGTTCAATAAGGGCGGATTATGTGGATCAAAAGTGATAGTTAATGCATTTACCAAAATATTTCTATTTCAAATATAATATTTTCTTTTATTCATGAAATAATTCAGAGAAAAAGTATCTTAGTTTCCACAAAAAATATTATTCAGCACAGCTACTTTCAACATTGATGATAAAAAGAAATGTTTCCTGAGCATCAAACCAGCATATTAGAAGGATTTATGAAAGATCATTTAACTGAAGGCTAGAGTAATGATGCTGCTTTTATAAAATATAATTTAAATATATAGATAGTTTAAAAAATATTTTTAAGTATGAAGCAGTCATATTCAATTGTAATTGTATTTTACAATATTACATTTTTCTCTGTTTTTAATAAAAATAAGAGACTACTTTTAAAAGCAAAAAAATCTTACATAATCAGAAATATTTGTATGGTAGTGTATTCAGAACAGAGTCAGCTATATTATTAATTAATTGTTGTATATTTTTGCGTTACCTTGTACATTTTTTTCATGTTTCATGAATTGAATTTTACAATCATTTTACTGTTTAAATTTTGCTTAATTATTGGCAGATTCCATTGTGACAATTTACCTTATATATTGTGACATGCCTGGCTTTCGGGAAAAATAAATATAGAAATTGAAACTTAATAATAAACCCAGCCTGAGAAATATTCACTGGGGTAATAGGTATGTCATGCATTTTATTGCATGTTTGGATCATTAAGTGTGATCTTTAAATTAAAATCAAGAAATAAAAGAGGTAGTAATGATTTACATTTTTCACATTTTTTAGGGGAAATAAGGGGTAAAAGCAGTCCATGAATAAAAGTCTTCTCCTCCTCCTCCTCCTCCTCCTCCTCCTCCTGAACAATGCTCCAGCACACTTTTAGATAGATTATAAATCCCCTATGAGAGAGCCTGCAACAGCTGTTGGCAGACATACTAGATATGAGAATAGCAGCATAGGATGAAGGAGCATTAAAAATTAATATGCTATTTAGCCTAGGTGTATTTTAGGTATTTGACATTTTCATGTCCGGGACAGACTAAATTTATTCATAGTACAGAAAAAAATAAAATAAATAAAAATAGAAAAAAAAAGATTTTGAAGGGGTGGTAAGAGCTGTAAGAAGAGGCCGCTGTTTTTCCTTTTTTCTTTCTTTCTTTCTTTTTTTATGGTCACCCTTTCATTCAGTAATGATAGGTGTTAAGACATCGTCTATGGAGGAGACTGGAGCCCATTATGGGCACGGTAATAATTAGCACATAGCACAAAGGGAACCGTTTGCCTCTTAAGCCTCTGCTTAATGCTTTTTTGTTGCATTGTTTTGCTATTTTTATTTCTATTTATTTTGTTTTCTGGTGTTTTTTCCCTTCTCTTTGTGTTTTGTTGAATGGTTAAAGGAACTGTGTGTGTGTGTGTGTGTGTGTGTGTGTGTGTGTGTGTGACGAGACAGTGAGAGTGGAAATCCCAGCTTCAGTAGTGATTAATTACTAATACTCCCTCAGAACATCTCTCTATCCCTGACTATCTAATCACACTGAAATCTAAGACATGTCCTGAGAGGAGAAGAGACGATAGGACTACATGGACCATCTCTCTCTCTTCATTGTAACTTTATCAATCTCACAATCTCTCTCGTTTTCCTTAAAGTAACAGTTCACTCAAAAATTAATCATTTACACCCCCTCATGTTTTTTCAAAACGCATAAAACTTTCTTCTGTAGAACACAAAGGGAGTTATTTCTAGCAGAATGTCCAAGCTGCTCTGTTCCATACAGTGACAGTGGATGGTGACCACATCTGTCAAGGAAAATTCTCAGTGAATAATGAAATGCATTTCAGTCTGTTCTTCACATATCTTATAGTGAGCAATAGTTAGGTATTGGAAGTAAAAGTCCCATTTATTTTCTCCACAGCAGAGCTGATTTTGAACTTTTAAACCTTTGAAGACATAACTGTGAACTATGTCAGTGGAGCAGTCCTTTTTGGAGCATGACAGTTCCAGTCCCCATCCACTTTAATTGTATGGAAAAGAGCAGCTCATACATTCTGCTAAATATCCTCTTTTGCATTCCACAGAGAAAATTAACTCACATGTTTGAGTAAATGATGCAGATTTTTATTTTCAGGCAAACTGTCACTACCCCTCTTTTGTGCTCTTTTTGCGTACTTCGCTATCAGTCCATATGTGTCCCGCCTGGATTGTTGCAAGATGCTCCACTCCCCCTCACTTCTCCCTCTCTCAGGTGTTATATATATATATATACATACACTGTTACTCCCTGAGGTAATATTTAGCAGTAGCATGTTTAACACCACAACCCTCCAGTCACAGATCCTCACATCATGCTTAAAAAACAGAGACGGGTGACATGCTTCTGAATCTGCTATGCTTCTATCTCTGAAGAAAACATGGCTTTTATTTAACAGTTATAGCTATTACAGGATCACAAAAAAAAAATAAAAAAATCTCAAGGCAGGGATAATTTCCATAGATATCTCTCACTACAAAGAAAGCTGGAAATCAAAGCGTTGCTATCATTTAAAGAAAGACAGAGACTTTTCGAATGACACTCTTCATTTCTTTTTATTTTTCGGCTGGTGAAGTATTTGCATAGCTGAAGTTAGCAGTCTCTCTTGACAGGTTGGAGAGAACAAACAAAACCGTTCTCTCCAGAGACTCTCTCCGCCACGTAGGGTGATGCAAGCTTACATATATTAACAGCACGTTGTACAATTGCTAACTATTACAATGAGCGTCTACAAAAAGTCCTCAGTTTCGTCTGTTTCTGCGCAGAGAGTTTTGGCAGCTTGGTGACACCGTTGTCAGAGTTGCATGAAAGTAGCCATGTTTGATGTTCTCGATGTTTGTAGCAACTCGCCGGCAACTGTGCGACGGAGTCCTCGGCCCCTTCGGGTCAGCATGCGTGCAAGTGTGCGTGTTTCCCATGTGGCGGGAGGGTTGGAGTGTCAGAGTGGATGTGCCTTTGAGGCCATAGCACTGCAGATTAGCGTCTTTTCTTATCATTCAAATCGAGTCTCCGCTCCCTTTGAAAAACATATTGTACACATCTCCTCCCTCCCCCCTGTCGCCCCTGACGACAATCTGCGGCCATGATGGCTGCCTCCGAGGAGCTTCCCCGAGCTGGTTGCGGAAAGAGAGAGAGCACGAGAGATAGACAGAGCGAGAGAGAGATCGTCAAGGGACGGTGGAGGGAGGGGTTGTCCATCCCGAACCCTCTCCCACATCATCAGAGTGTGATTGCAGCTGGGTAATTGATATATGGCTGTGGCTGTCTCTTCTCCTCACCCTTGTTAAGGTCAACTTATCTACATTTCACCCCTTATTTCTCCACTCCCATTATATTCCCCCACAGATATTGACTGACTGGTGTGGCCTGTCCTCCTGAAAATATGAATTGAGGATGAAACAAGTGAGCGCTCGCTCTCACTAGAGACAGCGACGTAGAGGAAGGGGGGGCTGGCTTTATTCCGGTGCCTAACCCTTGCCTGTTATCAAAGTAACTTCCAGCTTATTAGTAACAAAAGGCCTTTTTCTCGTGCTCTCATCCCTCCCCCTCCTCCTTCCTCCTTTGTGCGGGCCGTGTTCGCTAGCGCTTCCTGAATTAAACTACTGGCTTCCTGTTCTTTTATATGCATGGCCACATCTGGGGGAGCTTGCTCGCAGCCCCGCTGCTTAATAACAATCACCTTCCCTTTCAGTCGCCCCTGATTGTTTCTAATTCACTCTGACAGATAGTGGCTGACAAGCCGCCCGCGCCTCCTCCCTCCGTGACCCCGGCTCACTCACCATACTTATACCGCCTGTCATTTTTAATATTTGATTTCGCTTTTAAAGTTATGTTTTAGTCCAGTGATGAAATCAGTGTTTAACCGAAACACAAAATGGATCTCTCTCCCACTTTCTCCAGGCTTCTTTTTTGGCACCGGCTTGTTCTTTTCCTGCTCTTTCTTCCTTCTCTCTTTCTCTCTCTCTGGTTTTTCTATTTATTGGAGACAATGGGATGAAGGTGGTTTAAATGCCATGCGGGGTGGCATGATGGTGTGTCGTGGTATGGCATTGTGGAGATGTTTTTTTCCCTGATAGAGTCCATCTGGACGTCTGGTCCGGAGGACTTTATAAAAGCTGGTGGATTGGATGGAGTCATGGACACGTTTTCCATTTATTAATGTGAAAGAAAGTGTGAAGCATAGCAAAGATTTTATTCAACAATTATTCACCAGTGGCTTCAGGCTCATAGATTTGTGGAGGTTTCACTCATGTCGTTCTCAGTTGATATCCATTAAAGACACGTAGACGTGCATTATTTATATTTATTTATTTTTTGATGGCATGGGGCCACTACTAGATTGTTGAGAGAATGGATGGATGCATTGACAGCTAGATGGATTGTGTTTTGTGAGAAATCCATTCAGTTATTCGATCAAATTACAACTCGGCTTTGAAAATAAACTATTTTTTTAGTCAGTTCAGTGATGGTCTCCTATATGTTGTGTTAACTGAAGTTCTGTATGAGCTCAGCCCTCATGTTCTGTTCAGATTGACTTTGTTTATACGTGTAAATATAAAGATACTTTTTTTTTTTCATTATTATATATTATTGATGATGATAACTTTATTATTTTGATTTGGTTAAAGGAATATTAAAATAATTTAAATACCTTAAATACAATTAAAATAATTAAACAAAATTAAGATTTTAATTAAGATAAAATAACACAATAATAATTATTATTATTATACACATCTTTATTGTTATTGCTTGTGTTATTATTGTTATCATTATTATTAATATTGTCCTTTTTAAATTATTTTAATGTTTCTCTCAAATCATATCCTGCTTTAAATAATTATTAATCTTATTAATCATTTAATAACAGCCATGGCTCGTCTGTAGGCTATAGGCATTCATCCAAATACATAGACCTCTGTATACACTGAATTAATTATACATTTTAAAAGTGTTCAGCATTCTGCAACCAATATTTTTCGGATTTTCTAGACTATTTTATGTCGTAAAGTTTACAGGATATAATAGAATGTAGCGCATGGATTCGGCAGGCATGTAGTCATGATACTAAGTGGGGTTGCCAGTCTCAGAGCCCTCTTGAGCTCTACAGCGCCCCCACAAATTTCCAGTTTAAACCTGTGGTGAAAACTGGAACTGCAGCACGGCCTCATAGAGAGCCATGGGGGCAGATTTCTGGCTGCTTATTTTAACGTTAGGTAAACACACCTTTCGTAAACCTCGCTCCTGACCAAACGATAGTCCGCTTCAGATATCCGTCTGCATCAGGTGAGGAACTATTTTGTGTGTTCTTCCTATGTGGAGTAGCTTATCAAATTAATGAGAGTATAAACCCTTTAATTAAACGTGCTCATGTGAATGGCGTTTATATAAAATAACGTAGTTCTGTTGTGTTTGTTTTATGCTTCTTTAAGAATAGACATGCATTTTTTTTTCCTCACTGTAATTCCTACATGACTTAAAATATCCTGAAACAACATTCGGAGGTAATAAATAGGCTTCTATATTAAGGCAATTCTAAGATGGCACTCTATGCGTTTGTCGTGTGTACTAAAGTCTGTCGATCATCATTAGAGCGCCACCCTCAGGCTGAATAATGCAAGGACATAAGAATTCTGCCAATAGTGTTTCTGTTGTGTTCAGCAATTTGAATATAAAGCTTACAAAATGTTTATCATAAATTAGCGCTAAGACCCAGAATCCACCCTACCTAAATTTATGGCCACTGTATAATAATAATAATAATAATAATAATTGAATTCTTGCACTTTTTTTTTAAACTGGAGGACAGTTGAAGTGTGTTATTCAGTTTCTGTTTATAAGAACAGGTAAGGTCAGACTGATGCTCTTACAAGGATGATTTTGACAATAAAAGGGCAAAGAGGGCTAAAATTATTATCAAAGCCAAAGAGAAAGTGTGAGGAGAAGAATAGAAACCTCTGAGAAACATCTTCCTGCATCTTGACAGCTATCTTTCTACCTAGCAATTTACCTTAAACTACAGTACTTAACAGTTTCAGAGCAATTTAAATCAAACACTTCCAGCCGCACATAGTCACATCATTATTTTTTACAAAGCACCACGTATAGTTCTTTAATCAGTCAATCACGGAGTCTGTGCCATCATAATGCACCCCTCGCTTCCTGTTGTTCAAACACTATCACAGTTGAAATCAATAGAATTGTATTTTTAACTCACTTCAATCAAAACACCCACACTGTTTGTGTACTCTGCTCTCTCCATCAATAGTCTTAAGACCAAAAACTAAACTATTGTGTTGATGTTCAACCTACCGAACAGACAGGCGTCGCTTCATTCCGGGAAGCGACAGTGCCTTGGGCGTGCCCAAGTCCAGTATTTCTTCTTCTTTTTTTTTCTTCTTTTTTTTTTTGAATGACAAAAACATAACTAATTGGAGAACCACTGCATGTTTTCACTAAAGGCACAATTTAATTACATTTGAACCGGGAATGAGTATTTTGGGAATGTGATATATTCGTTCAAACAAATGGAGCGAGAGAAATGCAATATTTGTTTTGCTTTGATTAGCAGATTGGCAGGGACGTTTTGTTTTTGTTTTGTTTTTGTTTGTTTTGATTTTTTTCCCACAAAGGCACCATAAATCTTTCCTCATTTCAAAACTTTTGGGTTCCTGTTTTACCTACACGAGCAAGACTTCAGGTTCAGCCACCTCAACCCCATCATAAAGTGAGAATACCACTGTTTAAACCATAATAATCCTTGTCTGGAGGGTCTCTGACTGTGGTCTACATACATTAGCCAGCTTGTAGCCTTCTCTGTCCTGTAGTGGCACTGCTGGTAAATACTTTATTAATAACTTTCTAAATAATGTAAAGTGTATTGTTGTCTCCGAGGTTGTATTAATAAACATGAAGGAATTTATTTGTCTTTAACAAAGCATGATCAGTGCACATAAGCGTGTGTATTCCTAATTCTTGCAGTCTTCTCTTTTAGCGCAGTGAAATTAGAAGAAAAAATACACCCTTCAGCATTAAATATTTATGGCATAATATTAATGGTTTTGTAAAGAAAATAACAAGTTATTAATCCTCTGATTAACAACTGATTAACCTTTTTATTAAACACGTGATCCGTGCTTCGTGGATTCAGGATGTGTCGCTCGAGTGTGCTGCGGAATAATTATTTTTGTGTCTTTTTTAATTGCAAAAATTGCACGGATGAATTGTTTTTCTGCCCTTTTTTTCTTTTCAAACATGCACAGATAGAGACGGATACGGTGTCGCCGACACAATATTTTGTCGACGTAAAGCGACCCTGCCGCATCCTACAAAAAAAAACATGGACTAAATATAGCAGGACATATCTGCGGACAATGAGGTTTAATTCTCGCATCCGTTTATTCCTGTGTTATTGGCATGTGTGGGAAAATAGGGAGAATGCACGCACTGCTAAAGGACAAGCGCCCCTCTTTCTCTCTATCTGTCTCTGCTCATCTCACTGCCATTGTGTGTATTTTTAGGTCTCGTCTGAGTCAGTTCAAGCACAATTATGCTTATGTTTCACACACGCCAAGTGTGACTTCATCTTACGGAGAGGAAATAGGGGGAAAAAAGAAGGCCGCCCGGTCAGTTTTGCAAATAAAGTAAAACTGTACCATTTGTAGCATTTCACATTGTCAAGATTTCCTGATGAACAGACAGACAGAGAAGGTCTTTGGCTTCCTGATGAATAGGCAGAAAGAGAAAGTGCATGTAAAGTTGTGAAGGATGGCCTGCAGGTCCCTCCTCCCCTGACCGTCAAATCTCCTTGGGAACGCAACACCCTCCTCAGGTGATTAATACAAACGTGGGGCCTGGGCTGTTTTACAAACATCAAAAAAAATGTAATTCATAATGCGTTTTATACCCTGACCCCTGCCATCTATTGTGTCGCTATTCTTTAGCTTGCAGAATCCATCAAAGGCCATAGTGTTGTGAAAACCGACAACAATAGCAGTCTTTGTGTGGAGATGTGTGTGGGGATAAGGGTGTTGGGACACTTGTTGTTTTTTATGCCTGGTCTTATGATGGATTAGTGCTTGTTCGGTAGGGTGTCTTTGTTAACTTTCTCTCACAATGTTTCTTTTTTTTTTTTTTTTTAATTGACCGATCTTACCTTCAGTGACTTTATCCTCACCCCCTCGTTCAGTTTATACTTTTGCTTTTTCCCTTTCTGTCCTGCTGTTGAGTGTTTCTTCCTCCCTCTTAACCTTTTTATGCAGAGTCCTTCATCTTTTCTTTCTTTTATCATAGTCCTTCCTCTCTCTCTCTCTCTCTCTCTCTCTCTCTCTCTCTCTCTCTCTTTCAATCTTCACACAAGCAAACTGGCCACCCTGGGAATCCTGGCAGTGAGTCACACGCCCCTCCAAAAACAATTATCTTTGAACTTGCTTTTAGTGCTGTTTGTCCTAATTACAGATCATTTTCCCTGTCACATTTCTACTTTTATTGCAGTTTTGCCCTGAATGTTGATCCTATTGAGGTTCAACCTTATTTTACTCGCTGGAACACCCCTAAGACCTGGATTCATCTAATATTCCCTTGTGCCTTTTGCTCTCTCTTTTCAAATTTGATTTTTTTCGCCTTCTTTTCTTCTATTTCTTTCTTTTTTGAATGTATCATTTTTTGTAGCATTATCTCATTGAATTAGACTGAGATCCCAAAATACAAAGTAAGGATGTATGGCCTCTTTTATTTCTAGTGTTAAGGTTTAGGTACTGCTTGTGTGTGTGTGTGTGTGTGTGTGTGTGTGTGTGTGTGTGTGTGTGTGTGTGTGTGTGTGTGTGTGTGTGATTGAGGTATGAGCAGCCGTAAGGCATGCTAACTTCAGTCCCACAGGGAAACCCTGCGTGTATTTTTAGTTCTCTGCTACAGAGGTGGACTTTGTTGTAATTAAAACCAAGTAAAGGTGGTTAATTCGTTCCTTTGCCTGGCTGTTTCAAATATCAATCTACTCTGTTTTAAATGTATCGTACATATGCGCACCCACATGCATGCTTAGCATAACACACTCACACAGACATGCACACGAGCTCGTAAGCCTCTTACAGATCCGATTCCGCATGCAGACACAACATGCGCTGGAGTTGCAAGGAGAGTCTTAGACATGGTGCAAGGCCTTTTTCAATTAGGAGCGTATCGCGCATTGCCCGATACCATCATAATGCAGCGGGTCACTGGTAGGATGTGGGATTAGAACCAAGTAGTGGTTCTGGCAGAGCAGGAAAACTCAAAACATCACAGCATGAAGACACATCTCCCTCCTATCTGCAAGTCACACACTAGAGAGATAACAGAGATGTCTTACTGAGCTTCACAGAGCGCCAGCATCTCTCTCTCTCTCTCTCTCTCTGTCTCTCTCTCAATCTGTACTTTTAGGGTCAAAGTACAGCACTAAGAATTGCAGCTAATTACATACATTTCCCTTAAAGAGATTGTTCACCCAAAAAGTAAAATTATGTCAACAATCTCTACACCCTCATGTTGTTCCAAACCAAAGATTTATATATTTGTTCATACAATGGAAGTCAATGTTTACCAGTATTCTTCAAAATATATTACTTTCTGTTCCACAGAAAAAAAAGAAAGTACTTGTTTGGAATGTAAATAATGACAAAGCTATCCTTTAGGGGTAAACTTTCCCTTTAAAAAGATAGTTATGTTATTTATTAAGGTTTAGAGTTTTGGCCTAGTATTGTGCACAAATGCACTAACATTAAGCTCATATGGGAGATTTGAATTTAAATCCGGCTCGCAGCATTTTCTGTTCTCTCTCTCTCTCTCTCTCTCTCTCTTTCTCTCTTTCTCTCTCTCTGCTATACTGTGAATAAAAATAGCAAAAACACAGTAAAATAAAAAATGCTCCCATCCACTGATCTATATAAATGACGTCATAAAAAGTGAAGCCACCGAGCTGCCATATTGGTACTCCCTAGTATTCCCTCCCATCCTATTGGTTTAATAGAACATTTTTAAGAAAATTTCTAATTTTAATGAGAAAACATTACCTAACAAGTCAGTGTTTTATATCTGAAGTCTCCTGGTCCATTCCTACAACGCAAACTTCCTAAACAATTAAATGGTTATTTGTTTAAAGTCGGGAATATCCCCTGATCATTAAAAGTTATGTTCATCTTCATTACAGACAATGACAAATGTCAAAATGATTCTTCTG
Source organism: Zacco platypus (assembly GCA_038088235.1). Taxonomy (NCBI): domain Eukaryota; kingdom Metazoa; phylum Chordata; class Actinopteri; order Cypriniformes; family Xenocyprididae; genus Zacco; species Zacco platypus. Next base: position 29,706,972 of record CM076085.1, read on the forward strand.
AAATCTGAATACAGATGTATGTATTGTAAGACATGCACATACAACTTAATTTGTTAATGCTCAGTTATTCACTGTGGTTATGTAATTGTGTTATGTTTTATTCGTACAGTTACTGTAAATGATTCAGTAGTGTTTACGTTAACAGCATGTACTTTGAAGCAGTAAAAATAAAGACTTAAACGATGGTCAAATGAATAATTACCTCAAAAAAAAAATATATATATACAAATGGCGCAGTAATTCATATGCAAACTGTCATGCTATTAAAAAGTCAAAGAATTTGAGCTGACTTGAGACATTTTAGGGGTTTCCAAGAGTCTGAAGTAGATGTTGGTCAACAAAAAGACATCAGGAAACAATATATGACTGACTGCATATGGATTTAAAGACACAAAGCTTTATTTCAAAGCATTTGTACTGTCGCTCCGAGCAACCTTTTTAATATAATAGTACAATTTAGTAATAGTGGATTGTATGTATTGTAATATTTAATGTATATTCAAATAAATTGCTGATAATATTCCTAGATAAATATTCATGTTTAATATTTCCTGCATAATTACGTGCAGTCAGTTACCTGTTTGGTCAGTTACCTGTTTCGTCAGTGTGCAGTAGACACGCCCATCTTAACGAATTCAATATATTGCTTATCCTGTCTGAAAAGACCATACACATTACAGATAACATTCGAAGTGTCAATTAATGTACATACATATATCCTAAAAACTATTCATGTACGACTGATACGCTGGAAATCGAATGATTTTAGGTTAATGTTTTGGCTGTAAGTCAGTGATGCCCTCTGTCGGGAATCGTAAGATGGCTGCTCGAACAGTTACGGTAGCTTCACCTCCCGCTGGCAGTTTAGAACCCAGTCCAGTCATTTTAGGTCAGTGCTTCCACCTTATTTTGTAGTCGTATATATCTATAGATATTGTCTCTGTTTATGAGATAAAATACTATGATATAAGAGAAAGCCTAGGTTAATTATAAAAACTTCCTATTGCTTTTCCATCAAGCAATTCCCCAGGGTCTTCTATGGCAGTGGTTCTCAACTGATTTTGCTTTAGGTTTTGGACGTCAAGTGGATGTCAAGTACTTTAGATATCAAGTGGTGACCCAACACATTACCAAAACTGTTTATCATACAGAATTGAATTTCAATTGGTTCACTCTCTCAGCAGCCAAATAATTATCTGCACATTTTATTTTTGTTAATCCCATAGTGTTGGTTTGCTCATGGTTTTCGAGGATGAGGGTATGTCAAGCAACCTTGACATGAGCCTTATTTGTTAACTTCTACCCAGTGACAGATACATTTCCACCAAAATACTGTAGAGTTTGATTGGATATGTGACCTTTGGAAACAACAAAAAAAATATGGGAAGCACTTTTTTCCTCCTTTTTAAAGGTCGGTAAGCCTATTTATTAAAATTATTTGCATAAGTAAATATGCATAATTATATGATTATATAATTGTGCATATTTACCCCCACCCCCACCCCGGCTGTCTGTGTCCCTATCAAAACATATCTGCCACCCCACCCGTTTTGGTCATGCTCCACCTGCTGAGAAGCACTGCTGTACACCATCTCTCCCCTGATAATCTCAGACCTGTATGTCAGATCACCTTTGTAATCCAGCCATCATGGAAACTCAAAAGGGAAGAGAAGGAGAATACCTACTTAGCCAGTCTCTTATCTTCATTTACTCCTCTCTCTCTCTCTCGCTCTCGCTCTCCTTTTTAAAATGTATTTATTTATTTATTTATTCTTACCTGTGCTGTTTTTCATAGAGTACTGCTGCTTCTCAAAAGATAGAAAGCAGACACTTTGGAGCACGGAGAACGTTGATAGTGCTGTGAAGTGCCCCCTCGAGGAGGTGCACGCACACACACGCATTGGAGAGTTGTTCATTTGTTCCTTGCTCAGATGAGAACAGTACTTCATGCCTGCAGTGTTTTGTGGCTCATACACACGATGCTCTCACATATATAAAGGCACACATATGAGCAGATTCTTCCTGTTTTCCTACACAAACATATAAATACTCAGACTCATGATTGATTTCGAGCTTGTTTAAAGAGAACACAGCTTTTTTAGCCCTATAACAAAAAGATCCTCATTGCTCAGCTTTCCAACTTGACACTAATGTAGACTGAAATACACACTGTCAAAAGGGCGTGTGATGCTTTTGGTGTGTATATTGTTTCTTTCTTTTTTCAAACACTAGAATATACAGTGACAGACCTTGATAGGTGTTTTGTTGGTATATCGCTCCCCTGGTTTAATGAGCTTGTTTTCTATTCCGACCCAATTGTCAGTTCGCCTCTACGTTTTCTCTGTCATTCTCTGCCTCTAATGCATTGACAAAGAGAGGCTTTTTTTCCTCCTCCAAATCAACCGTTTCCTGAATCAAAGCCTGAGAACTTCAGCTGTATGCCACAGCAGCCCTCTTCTGCCACACTTCCTCTGTCTTCCTGCCTGTAGCTTGGCGGCTTCCTTCTCAGCAGGGGGAAAGGTAAATCATGTGAGGAGAAGGACTGGGGAAGGGTAGCTGACTGTGACACGTACCTGTCAGCAGGTACTCAAAATAATTGGTAAATGACTGTAGCGGGATGGAGAGGGCTCTCTCTTCCTCTCCTCCGTTTGATAAATATTTGAAGTTGCCAGGCGGTCGTAGAGCGCAGCGCAGAGAGTGGGAATATCACAGTCGTTGGGCTCGGAAAGCAGACGTAACGTAGACGGGCGTTTTGTGCGGGGATAGAAAGAGAGATAAACTACAGTAATACATTTCCAAAGTTAAAAGCTAATCTGCTGGACTCGATTTTGTAACCTAGTGAAGCAGACCTGCATTTATACCTGCATTAACTCAATTACATAAAGTGTAGGCTTATATTAGATCGGCTATTCGCACACACTCGCACGGGCTTCAGTTGGCAGCCCTCTGCCACTCACACACATTAAATGTAAAAAATGCATAAGTCTTCTTAATTTTGAAACAATGCCATGGAAAGTTCAGTCCCATAATTACTCGGCGGACAAATGTGCTTTAACATTGGGAAATCTTCGCTCCCTGCCAATTTTAGGAGCGCTATTGGGCTCTGTTTGTCTGATAATGAACAGTATTCATTTTCATCATGTTCCTTCACCCCTCCTCAACTCCCTTTACACCATAGTCAATTAAAGCCCTCAGGGCCCTTCTGTGCATAAAGGGATGTATAACTCTTTTGACATTTGGCTGCGGACATATTAGGCACACCCAGAGCACATTTAGAGCGAATAGCCTTTATAGCACATTTAAAAGGCCCTGTTCCAGCTACAGCCAAAGAAGGCGACTGATGATTGGTCTGAGAGCCTGCCTTCATTTTTTACGAGATAAGGTGAGGGCTTTCCACTGGCATGTCGGACAGAAGAATAAATGGGGATTCGGATCAGGTAAATGTTTTTTTGTAGCTTCATTGGTTCAATATTTTGGCGTCCCTCCAATCCGAAGGCTTTTTGGTTATGGCAGGCAGTTTTCGAAGATGGTTTTTCAAAGACAGCTGGGTAATGGCAGCTTTGAGACAACCAACATGAACACCAATCCTGGTCAAAGGACTTTGGATAGCAAAGGATCCCTTCGGTGTAGAGGAAGCTTGCTAGTCTAAAACGAAGGAGTGGGTATATGAGGCCATGGAGGCACGTCCGTAGCCTTTTTCGCTCTGCCGATGGTGACTAGGGGACTTAGATAGGACATTTGGGTAATGAGGCATGAGGAGCACGTCCAATCCTCACACGCCTAGCGAGTGCTCCTCCAGGGCTGTCTGGAGCAGACTTGCAGGGTCATGCATGGCGCTCGTTGGCATGAAACAGCTAGAGGTGTGAAACTCATCCCCTGGGTCTTTAGCCTCTCTGCCCTATAATGCTGAGTCAACTGAGCGACAGGGCAGCCTTCTCTGATCCATGGCATTGGGGAATGAATCACTGTTCTAGCATTGGAAAGTTTCCTGAGAACAGACGTTAACGGTTACGGAGTAGCCATACGGTGCTGTTGAGTCAATTGGCTTGAGTTACAACATGTTAAGGTGTTTTAATACCCTCTTTGACTATTAATAATACAACCGTCGTTTTATAAGCTAGACATAGACCTGTGATTGTAAAGTAAACTCACTTGTTTCACTGTTTCCAAGCTCAGAAATCACCCCCATTCGCCCAAAGTCAGAATTCTGGTGTCATCAGAAATGGCCCAGTCCTTCAATATTCGCCTCTGCCATCTTCTGTAACAAATAAATGTCCTGATACAGCAGCTCTCCTCGGGACATTTCCATTGACATACGAGAATCAGGGAGAAATTTTTGCATCGCTTGCATTCCAAATGAGCCACAGTAAGTGTTTTATGTGGACATTATTATCCCGATATGGCTCTCAATGCATGTAAAAAGGAATGACCCCACCATCGTGATTTATTCATTCCTGTCTAGGATATATGCATAGGCTCAGAAAATCCTCGATTCTGCTCCGAATGAAGGGGGATATATAATTCATGAAAGCTAATGCATTGTTTCTGTTGCTTCATCTCGTGGCTCCTTTCCCCCCTCTCTGCCAGCCTATTCTCTGGCAAAAGGTTGGCAATAATATCAGTATTGAAATGAGAAGTTTGAAAGACGCACTGCTTTCTTTTTATGTGTGTGTAAACTGATTTGAATCACACATTGGGGGCTTACTGAGCGGAGCTTTAAATGTTAAATGGGGGTTGAAGTCTGCCTGAACTAATTTGTAGAGCTTTGCACCATGTTGACATTTAAATGTGATAAGAATAGAAAACTGTATGCCGACCTATTTTGAAGATGCTTTCGGAATACATTCACATCAGCCGCGGTCTATAATTAATAAAAAAAGACAGGATATCCCCCCCCCCTCCTCCAACCTTTTTTTGCACCAGATTTGATTATAATACAACCCTTACAAGGCACAGAACGACAGAAAAAATAAAGAGGGACTAAAATATGAGCATGGAGGGAATTAAGAGGGAAGTGGATAGCACACACCTGGGTTTGGAGGAGGGGTAGAGATTGCATCGGCTGGCTGCTGTGCTATCACATTACCACGATCCAGCCCCTGTGTTTGTGAGAGAGAGCGGGGAGGAGAGGGACCTCGCCAAATCAGCATGCAAATAACGCCACATTGTTAACTTAATCAGATGCAGGAGAGAAAATATGGAGAGGGGAGAGGAAGGGAGGGAGGGAGGGAGAGAGGGAAGGAAAGATTGAGGGGAGGGGGCTGCACAAACAAGAGTCAGGGTCTTCTGAAATGGCGGAGAGTGAAAGATTAAACCTCTCAACCGATGGGGATGATGTTTGCAGGGTGCTGGTGTCAGGTCCCGCAGGGGTTAAAGGTGCACATTTGTGTGTGTTTGTTTCTGTTTGGGAGTGTGTGTGTGTGTGTGTTAAGCAGAAGGCAGATATGATTGAGGTATCTTCTCTGAGATATATGAAGTGTTTCAGACAGGAAGAGCTCAGTGATTGGCTTGCATCATATCCAATCACGTGGCTGAGACCTGATGGCCTGTTTTATGCAGCCCAATGTAACAGGTGTCACATGGTTACTAGGGCTGTTTATCGATATGCTTTTTCACTTTAATTAAATTCTGATTGACAAGCACTTGATTTGAATTGATTTGATTCAATTTGATTCATTTGGGTATATTTCAGTTACAATGTCCATTTTGCTTACAAATTAAAACAATTCTGTCTCAGACATTGCTGTAAGTTATGCAGGGAAACTCGATACTTGTATGGAAATGCATGTTGTTGTTTTTCACAACATATATTATAATCAACAGCATAAAAAGTAAACTTTACATTTATTTTTTTATGTTAAAAATCATTATATAATTATAAACTTCTAAACACTTACCCCTGGTTTCACAGAAAAGGCTTGAGGTTAGTCCCAGACTGAAATGCATGTTTGAGCTGTTTTAACTGAAAGCAACTTGTACTGACACATCTGTATGTCAGTGTCATTGTTTTGTCTCAAGAGGCACATCAGTAATGTTTTTTTTTTTCTTCTAAGGCACGTTTTGAAAAAAAGCTACTTCAATGTCCTAATTCAACTAAAGCCTAATCCTGGCTTAATCTAAGCCCTGTCTGTGAAACCGGTTCTTAATATATAAACTCCGATGAAAGAAAGAGTTTACAAAATATGGCTGGATTTCTCCACATCATTTTATTATTATTGAAGGATGAATTTCACTCATTTTTGTTTCTCATACTATCAGTACATTTATGTAAATTTGAATGTAAACAAGCCATATAAACACACTATAAAAACCTCCCATCTCTTCACCCAGCTGCTGTGTAGCTTCTGACAGCCAAATTGAGTATAGAGGTCACGACCTCCCCGGCAATGTTCATACGGAGATCAGCGCACGAGCTGTGCTGGCGAGCAATGGTAACACATACAACATGTTAACATGGCAGCTCGAACCAAACCATAACAGATGAAGGGAGGAATATGTGTAATCCCTCCCCACGCATTGAAACGAAAGAGCCACGTGCCCACCTCACATCTCACGGGACCGGGAGATACCGGGAGGTCGTTTTTCACTAAAACATCCTTGGCTTTATGAACTTATCTTCCCTTTCTCTCCGTTTGCTTTCTTCCTCTCTCGTTGACTGCGGGTCGCTGTGGCAGCCCCCCCTGAAAGAGGATGAATGTGTTATCATGTTCAAGGTCATAGAGGGCAGGTAGGAGGATAAGAATGTGTCGAGCTGGCCAGGGGAAGAAGTATGAGGGACTGAGTGAGGAGACATGTGGAATCTGGTGTGCTGGCCAACCCAGACCTCTCTCAAATAGTAGCAGGCTATGATTTCCAGGTCAAATTGGCTTTGCTTTGACCCTGATGTCATTTGGACCATGAATTTGCTACCTTATTCTCAGGCTTTGATTAGTGCTACTATAGTGGATTATTTAAATGAAAACGCAAGGGTCTTGCCTCTTTTTATATGGTCTAGAACACCGGTTCTTAAACTACCTGATCATCAAAAAAAAATTGATACATGCATATATACAGATACTGTATGCTAATTTGAAAGAAAAATGTTAAAAAAAAATAGTCAGTTATTGAAGTGCCTTATTTTCAAAAATGTCACTTTAGTCAATTCATTGGTATTTAGTCCATGTGTGTTTTATTGCAAAAACCTCTAAGTCTGTCTTGTTTCACTTTGTCGTGGGTGGAATCGAGCTGTTCTTTAATGTAGGTTATATCCGAGTTACAGCAGCACACAAAACACTGTTGAGTTGAAATGCTACTCACAAAATCCTGTCATTGACACTGTAACGATTTTCTTTAGCCTTGGAATGGATAGAATTATGAGGCTGAAGACGTTTTCTTTTGCCAGTGACTGAAAAACCACAGGTTCATCAATTGCATCATACTCCTCCATCTTGTTTAGTTAAACAGGATAAAAACTTGCAGCTCAACAATTGAAAGCCCGCTCAAAAGCATTCCATCATTCGTCTTAAAACCATATGATTCTATTTGCATCTTCTGATTGGTTCTATACTTACAGGCTTTTGCTGGCAAAAGAAAGAGCCGTTAAGGTTTCTGCCAATGAACCGGTATTTCTGAATCGGCTGAGAGTGGGATTTAGCAGCTTTGAAGTGAAATTATTTGATCAACGTATACAATGTGTGGAGGTCATTCGTTTAATATCATTATCTCATTTTTGATGGAGGTGGCATTTAGCGGCTTTTGCTTTTTGAGTTTGAGTCCTGACTCCTGGTCCTATGGTCTCTTCTCTCAAAATTAAAGCCCAAAAGTATAACTTTTATAATAATAGTAATATTTTGTGACTCTTAAGATATGCGGTGACTTCCTGTACTGTGGAAGTGAGGGTCGCACGTTCTTGTTAATGTTATTTTAGGGCACTCTTTCTTAAATGTTTGAGAGCCATTGCTTTAGAAAACAACAGCTGTGCCAACGTAATGTGATTATTGTTTACGAACAGGTTCCCCGAATACTTCCTCATCTGCAATTGGTCAGAAACACAAATAGTCCCACCTGAAATGATCTTATTGGTTGAGTCAATGTTGCTATATCATGATGGTCGTGAAGGTTAAAAAAAAACTCAACAGCAATATTTTGATAGTGCCACAGTGTTTACACTTTTAGGGGGAATCAACCTACTAATAGTGTACTTATAGTTGGCTCTACATATTTTTGTTATTTATTTATTCATTTATTCATAACATTGAGAGAGAAAAAATGCACACTTGATCTTTAAGTTCTGCTTACTGTGTTACCCTAAATGGGTCCTTGAAACATCAAGTAGAAAATGTTAATTTGTATGTAAAAATATCAGTTAAGCTACAGACTGTGCAACACCTGTTTATTTTTGTTGCTTTTTTGCATAAAAAGAAACTGTGAATGTAGCTTGTTTGTTGCATGAATCATAAACCATTTTTTATATATAAACAAAAGCCTTTGAGGTTTGACCAGCTCTGCTTTGGTCGTTTAATCATAGTTGTGTGGCAGCGTAAACGTTGGCATGGAGGTAAACGTTTTCTGCCTGGCTTGTGGTGGAGCAGCGTTTCTCTCTCTCTGTCTCTGATCCTGCAGGGATCTGTGGCCTCACCATTTCCGATAAAGCCTGATAAATAAACATGTGCCCTGATCTCCCCGAGGTCCTCCACCCTCTCTCCAGAGTCCACCCATTTCACACACACTTCCTCCCCTCACAATTAGCCCACAATAAAACACACTTTTCTCTTAATAAAGAGAGGCTTTTAACATACACTCACCCTCCACAGTCTTCCTCTTCTGCTCAGCAGTGATGAGCGACCATGGAGGGAAGAAACACAGCTTTAGTAGGCCTATCTCGTCTTACCATTCGCAGACAAACAATGGAGCAGTAGACAAAAAATACCAAATAAAACAAAGTAAAAGAAGAAAATATATTGTAACATATACAAAGAGTCATGAGCATTTCCAGTCAACTCTGACTTCCTGATGGCTTTGATAAGATTAGTGGCTTTCTTAAACAGGATGTGAGAGGGCTGCTTTTTAAAAACACGCTTTATGGACAGAGAATGCTTGCATAACTGTGTGACTCCACATAGGCTTTCTCACAAAAGTGAAACTTTCTCTCAGTTTAGCTCGGAGAGTTTATCAAAGTGACAGAATAAAGAAGATTTAACATCAGCCATATTAAAAAGACATGCAGCGGTTCAATATTTAAAAAGCCCATTTACCACGACAGAAGTGCTTTTTCATTCAAGAGCATATGGCTACGGTACCTGTTTATAGTCTTATCGTCTTTCTTTCTGTGTGTGGGGGGAAAAAAGAAAAGACAAAAAAGGAGATATTTTCAAAAGACATTGAAGAATCATTCAATTAACAGCGGCATGATGTAAAATAATTACTTGACTTGCCTCCCTTAATGAGTATCTCTAATTAGCCATACATTTGTTTTGTGAAAACTCCAAACTACAGGCTGCGGTTGTGAAGAGCTGGTAAGTATGTTGAAGTAGCGGCAGATTTTTCTCTCCTGTACTGTCTGTCTTACGTTGTGCGGCTTGGAGGCACAATTTGGGGCCAATGTATGCACACATGCAGCATTAAACACTCAGGAACATTTTCGTAATCCTTCTCTCTTTTTCTCTTTTCTCCTTTTTTTGTCTCTTATTTTAATTAGCCATGCAACAATTAAAAGATTCACAAACTAAATTGAACCTTGTCTCCCTCTCCTCTCGACTCGATTTCAGCACCTGTCAAAACAACACCCCTTGTTGGAGTCATTATGCAAAACTCATACGCACAAAACCAGCATGTGCGAGAAGAAAACAGCAATTATTTCTGATATTCACTTATTTGGGGGTTACATTGACATTTAAGTTTTCCACAAAGGTAATCTTTGTTCGCCGCAGCTGAGATGTAGAGAGAGTGTCGAGAGAAAACAGACTGTCACCTTCAGACAGTCAATTAAGTGATTGTGATACAGCTTCATATCATATTTAGTCAGGTCAACCTTGGTGTCCTTAAAGGAAGGACTGAAAATTTTCTTTTTTTCGTCCGCACAGCTAAAGGCACTGGGCTTCAGTGTAGTTTCGGATCCCTTTGACTTATTTAAAGGACAAAAATAGTTCTTCAAAATATTTTCTTTTGTGTTTCAAAGAAAGTCGTACAGGTTTTGAGCGACATGACAGTGGGTGAATAATGATAGAATTTTCATTTTTGGGTGAACTATCCCTTTAAAAGTTAAGAGCTTGATACAACAGCGGAAGTTTTGGTGAATGGATGTAGCACTCTTTCCCAACAATAGAGGTCTGATCTGATTTTTTTTTTTTTTTTTTTTAATTAATGATTTCTGGTAGTATCTGTCAGTGTTGTCCCAGAGTTACTGTCCTGAGCTGGAGGAAAGATGATGTAAGGCTTGGATGATGGCCCTTTTGCCCATCGCTACACTGTGTTCATTGTTTTTCGGCCTTTCAGTGCTGAGGTGTAGTCATGCGTGATGGCTGGTTTGACCACGATTAGCTTAGCTTTGCCACTAAGACACATCCTTGTGTTTCTAATGGGACTGTCACAAAACCTCAGGTCAGACAGGGTTAATTTTTTTATTATTATTTATTTGTATTTATTTATTTTCCCCCACTTTTTAGTGTCTGCCACATCATGTACAATTGGTATTTCTCCATTGTTGTGTGTGGAAACCACATGGGAAACTTTTAGAGATGAATTGTCACGTGTTGACCTTTAGTGACGTATGCTTTTTTGCTACTTTAGCCTTCAGTGCTGGTCACTTGACTTGGTTTCTTTCTTTCTTTGCGAGCGAGGTGAACAGCGTAGCGCTTTTCTTTGTAACTGTCTCAATCTTTATGCATTGGCCCCCTCTAACCTACCTCTACAATTTAACGAATGCTCAGTTATCCATCTTTTTTCCCTTCTCACAGTCTGAGATCTACAGGCAGGAGGCTCAACACGCTGTGACTACCATTGTACCTCTCTCTCTCTCTCTCACACACACACACACACACAGAGCACATCTGCTGGTCTTGGGGATAATGCTGCAAATGTTTAACATAAAGGGAGGCTTTGAGCTTCAGGCCGACTCTGGATGATGATGATGATGATGATGAGGATGAGGATGCAGCAGGCCAGGACAATGAACTGTGGGAATTCTTTGGTCTCCCACTGATCTTCCCTCCCCTGGCATCCCAACAAGCCTGTCAGACACACAGGATAAAAGGAGCAGCATTTTTCTCTCTGCTCATCCTTTCATGGGCTCATACTGATCTGTAGAGATGAGCTGAAAGCTGAACTACCTGTTGAAATGTTCTCTTAAGACGCTCTCAATTACATATTGTGCGAGACAGACACCGGCAGAGACTAAGAGAGTTTTGCGGGTTGAGCTAACAGAAGCTAGAACTGTGTAGAGAGGAAGGCGACGCAACCCATGTGTATTTGTAACTGTAACAATTCGCCTGTGGTGGTGTCGCAACCTATGAACTAGGTATAATTAGGTCACTTACTGTCTAACCACAAATAAGAAAACAACCTGCATCATGCAGCAAGCTGTTTGCTGGATGAGAACGAGTTCGTCCTTTCAGGCTGCGTGCGTTTCTTCTGTTTGATTCAGTTTCGGTCTTGTGCTGGGAACCTTTGCTTAATGCCTCATTACAGCCACTAATAATCCAGTTCAGTCAAAGAGCATCGGGAGGAAGAAAAACAAGCCACGTTTTATTGGATTAATTAGAACTATTCTGAAGACCACCTGCAACAGACTAAACACGAACAGAGAAAGAGAGAGAGAAGGACAGATCGGACCTCGCTGATAAGCATGCAATGATTTTAACTATCGCTATCGGTTTATGATTTTGTTATTGTACGTTTCTGGCCATTTTCCCATAAGTGCATAACATGCAGTGCCGTTTCCATCCATTAAATATGCAACATATGGCAGCCATTTTCAAACACCAAACAGTTCACTTCTTTTTTGTTTTATACGGGGGCTGCTAATGATTCAGAGGAAATAAAACTGACTTTTGCACTTTCTGTAAATAATGATTGATTTATCAATAACGATGACCTCTTTCATAATTAATTAATCAGCTACTGCATAGTAATTAGTCAATGGATTTTGGTCGATAAAACTTCACAATAACAGAGCAGCTAATGGCCTTGCGATCTATATTTTTATTTTCATTTCAACTCGCAAATACTTTGACTTCGGTTTGTTTTACTTGCCAGTGGATTTTTCCCCTTGAAACTACTGTTTTTTGTAAATGCACACATACTTTTCCCAAACAAGGATGCAGAAGGACACCAAAATTATGTTATATTAAGACGCAAAGCCCGAAAGAGCCAGATCTGCTCTGTGTTATTTGATTTAGGACTTGAACATGCTGTGTAATCTAGAACATTTAAGGATTAGATGGGTTTTATGTCCTCTTTGAGGTTAGCTGTACACTTAAAAACTCTTTGTTCAGAGCCCCTTCAAGGCTGAACTTTACTTGCGTGTTAGTGAGTTTGTGTGTGTATGTATGTGTGTTTCATATGGAACCTTGATTCTGCCCTCCGTGTTGATTTGTGAGAAGCCACTGGAGGATCAGCTCAAGGACGTGAACGCGCACAGGTACCTCAAGTTTAATGTAATATTTTGTCGCTACAGTGGCCTTAATTTAGTCGCGCTCACCTTGACGTCCCAAATTCAAAGCCTGGTCCTTCCGAAAGCAATCTAAATGCCAGATAATGCAACACGTATTCATGCACTTTGCAAAGCTTACTGCAGGCTCTATCAGAAACCACAATCAGTTCAAATATCTTAGAAATACCTTTGTTTAACGTCACTGCATCATTTTTGCCACTTGCATCACACTTGTCACAAAGTGCACTGGTGTGTTTGCATTTCTACTAGTGGATCCTGCTATATGCTCATACAGTTGTTTGACATGATCAATCAATCAAACAGTGTGTTCCCTGGCGTTAAAAACAATGGCACTGCTTGACAAAGCAAAGATAAGAAGAGGAGGACAGCAGTCTGATGGTGGCATTTGCACCCTCTAATTAAGATGTGGTTTGCAGAGCTTGCAAAAGTGAACAGAATATGATGTAAAATGAGGTAAAGATAAGACATAAATCCGGTTGTTTTGCCAAGTTGCTTGAAAGGCTCAGTATTAACCACAGACTGTAAAGCTGCATGCCACTGGGTCCTGTGTGACGGTGCACTAAAGGAAGTCTCAGTGGCTTTTCAAGAGACACGGCGGCGGTGCACGCGTTAATTAGAGCACGCTGCTGCTGTTACGCTACGTGTGACAGGTAGTATCAGGCCACTGAGACTCGATCGTTTCGTCTAGCTTCTGGCTAACCCAACTGCCCCAGCCTGAAGAGAGAGAAAGGGAGAGGAGGGGGAAGAGGGGGGTCTGGGACAAGGAGCCACCACCGTGTTTGCTGTCAGGCCTACATGCTGTGGGCCACGACTCAATGGCACTGATCCAAATAGGTGAGGCATTAGCATTTCTAACAGAGGAAGGATTGGCTGTGAAACTTTGCAGGGCATCCTACAAATTCAGATAACCTAGACATGCATCATTGAAGAAATATTGAAAAGTAGAACATTGAAACCTTAAATGTGCTGTATATTTATGAAACGGGGTGTTTTAAATGTACTCCTAGGTATTAGTTGTAAATGAAAAATCACATATGAAGAACCGAGTTGTGCATACAACATTTTTTTAATCTTTCTTCTGAGTTAATATAACACTGTATGGCATGCATTTTGCCCTCCAAATGTGCTTGCTGCTCTGCAAATTTGGTTCGGAGGCATTTTCAGATATATATTAAGCATGTTGATGTTTAAAAGCAGATGTATTTAGATTTTAATGGCTTTGTTTCGTATGAGATAAGGCTTTTGGCTTGGAATTTCTGCTAATTATACTGTGGAAAATATGCACTTTACTGATAATTGTTCCGTAGTGATGCCTCCCTTAAAGTATTCCCAGTATCAAATTTATTTATTAATGTATTCATTTCTTTATTTATTTATAGATGCTCTCTAAAATATCGCAGTGTGTTATTGTTTGCGGGTGTATGTGTGTTAAACATCTACGTTCACATATGAATTTAATACTTTGTCTGCAGAACTGTTTGTGTGTGTGTGACACCTCTTTAACCATATGAAATGTCCTTTTTAATCAGAAAAAAAAAATGAAATGACTTGGGAGCAAGGAAGGCATATTAATGCACTTAATTTGCATATAGTCGTCAGGCGAGGCTATGTTCAAAAACAAACTGGATTCGTCAGTTCATTTCACATTGTTCCTTTGTCTATCTGCCTTTGTTATATGGTAAAGATAAAGAAAGAAATCAAATTGAAGAAAAGGGCAAGCAGTTATCTCTCCAAATGAGCAACTGCTCATCATGCCTCGCTTAAATCATAGATTTCTATTGCAGAAGGCATGCTAGCCACATTCAAAAAGGGCCTCGTCTGATATCTGCCAGGATTTGGTGCGACGTCGACAAAAGCAATTTGAACAACTCGCTACCCAAAGAAACTCCAAAGTCATGAGGCGTCGCACTGGACCCAAACATCACCCAGCATTTTTAGGCCTTTGTCTGAAGACCGTTGCTTTAATTAGATGACCTGGCAGAGCAAACCGTCCGTGATTTATATTTGTCTAGCATTTACTCTTGTATTACATTTTGCTGAATATCCAAAAATCCTCACAGAACTGCTTAGCCATGTATAATTTGCAGCGCACGTGCTTACACGCGTGAGTGTGTTTATAACACATCCAGTCTTTAAATACATAATACACCTACAGTGTATTGTTCACATCCAGATTCCTGCATATTTTTTTTTTCTTTTAAAATTCCTCGGAGTTATAGCCCTGGACAAAAGAGGAATGGCATTCAGCAGCAGCCCACAGTGTGTTTAGCAGCGACTGGAAGTGGCCTCAGTGTTTTTATTCATGTTGGAGAGATAAGACTGCAACCGACATGGCGTAGGAAGAGCAAATAGCTAAAGAACAGGCGGCCCTTATTAGAGTTCTTATGAGAGCATCAGCAAATATGTGCTCCAAGCCCACTGCCTACCACTGCAGACTGTGTGTGTGTGTGTAGTGGTTTGATAGTCTTTGTGTATTTGTCTCCACAAGTACACTTTTTTCTTTCTTTCTTTTTTTTTTTCTTTTAGGTAGCAGTTCATCTATCTGGTTGTCAGAATTGCTGCTTCTTGTCAACAAAGAAATCAGTTGTTTCCCTGTGCATTGGGTCATGTGGGGGTGGGGTGGGGGGAGTACAGGAGCTGTCATACTGCCATGAGGAAAAGTAAAATATAATGTGTCAGCAACCCATAGACTGCAGGTGCTGAGTCATTAGGCAGTCCCTCTCTAATAAGTAAACTGGGTCAATCTGCACCATTTAAAAGGTTTATTAATGACCAAAGGGTGTGGATTCCCCCAGCCCAGAACACTTTACCCTTCCTGAGGCAATGTCTGTGTGAGAGAGACAAACCAGCATGTGTTTCCAAATAATGTAGAGAAAAGAGGAAGTTCACACCCCCCTCATTCTGGATATAGTTTCTTGAAAACCTGCTCTTGCCATTGTCTCTGTTAAAATGACCACAGTGCATTTATTTCACATTCATAGTCATGTGTTAAAGCACATAGCCACTGTTACCAGGCAGCATACTAATCAGCTTAATGAGATATTATACAATATTTTGTTGACCAAAGCAAAACTCACTTTATTGTTTCTGAAGCTTGACCCTGTCAGTTGCAGGGGAATGCAGCAACATCATTATCCTTCCTTAAGACGGTGAGTAGCATGCTAAATAAGCACAAGTTATCCAGATGACAACAGGCACTGCTCATGTTTTCATTTTAGTCTGATGGTTCATTGGGCCACTCCGTGGCCATTTTAAATAACTGGGAAGCCTGTGATACTTTGGGAACCCTTTCAATAACGCCAACTGTTGTTTTCTTCTCATCGGAAGCCATACGAGAGTGAGAGAACAGAGAGAGGGGAAAAAAAGAAGGTGAACACAGAATGATTTGCATCAAACGTAATGTGCCTCTTAATGGAAAATTACGCCAAGACAAGTGTCGCAGCAGTGAGATAAGGGCTTGTGTTTACTGGAGTAACCCCTTGGTTTTAAGTGCTATTGTTAATATCATAATTGTAGTATTGCGGCAGCTTCATGACAATACCATTGCTCCGTTTCATTAAGGCGTGTAATTGGAGGGATTCTGATAGGATGGGACCAAGTAGCTTAATTATGCGGCGCCTTGCCGTGTTTACTGGGTAATTATTGCCTCCAAAATTGTGTTACTGTTTGAGAAAAAGTTCTGAGAGTTGCAGCTTCTCTCCCCAAGTGTGAGAGTACATGTAGTACTTCATAAATCAGAGGGAGATGAACTCACTCTTTTTTTTCTTCACACTTGTCACTGAAGTGCAGTCATCTTTGTTAACCATTTCCTCACACCATACTCAGACTGCTGACACACAAAGGGGTGCTCAAGAATGAACTGAATTAACTGCTATCTGGTGTGATTTCTTTTGCCAGACAATACAGTATATAATCTGAGATTTAGATCCACACAAAAGAGTATATCTACAGTTTTGTTTCCAAACCTACACCCACTTCAGCAAAAAATGAAGCACCTTTGTGTCTGGGCTAATGCCTGAGACAGGCTTGATGCTGTGATGCTACTTAACTTGGAAATATGACCATCAGCACACTACACAGTATCTCAAAAGGTATAAGAGAAAAGGTCTTTATTTTTCATGAAATCTGAGAGCAGAGTGGGTGTTCTTCATGAACAGTTCTCAAACAATGGAAAAGTTAAGAGTGTGCTGCAACCTGTTCCATCCAAAACACTGAACCTTTACATCTATTGTTGATATTTGTTATTATGTACATGGGGTTCCACATATCATTTTACTTTTTACATTTTGTGCATTGTTTTTCTGTTGGTTCTGCACAGTGATAATGCAACATTTTATTATATAAGGAGGGTTTTTGTCATTGTTTTGTTTTGTTTGTTTCTTTTATTGCATACCTCTGAATAGTGGACTCAATGTTTTGTGTCTTTTCTCCTTTAGGATGGAGGACTCTAGTTTGTGCCTTGGTGTATCCTCGGTGGTCCCGGATGCTGACACCCATCTCACCAACGCAGTACTTAATGGCCGCTACCCAATCAGTCAGAAACTGCATCAGCTGACTGCTCAGCTGGGTCATGCCTTTCCTGAACTTCAGAGTCGCCAACAGATCCCAGAGGAAAAGGCAGCCACCCCGCTGGATGAGAAAACCCACGCTGCCTTAGCTAGTCAGCCAATAAGCAGTCAGATGGCCTTACTGGCTAACCAGCTTAACCGTGACATGGATGTGGGAGCCCTGAGTGGTCTTAATGGCCGTGTTGATTTGCAACAATTTCTCAATGGTCAGAACTTAGGAATCATGTCCCAGATGAATGATATAGAGGATGATGCACGCAAGAACCGTAAATACCCCTGTCCACTATGTGGCAAGCGCTTCCGCTTCAACAGCATTCTGTCTCTTCATATGCGTACGCACACTGGGGAGAAGCCCTTCAAATGCCCTTATTGTGACCATCGAGCTGCTCAAAAGGGTAACCTGAAGATTCACCTCCGCACCCATAAACTGGGAAATCTCGGTAAGGGCCGTGGACGTGTACGTGAGGAAAACAGGCTTCTTCATGAACTAGAAGAGAGGGCCATTTTACGTGATAAGCAAATGAGGAACAGCTTGCTGCAGCCCTCTCAACCTCTTCCACCCCACTTGGGTATCCAGAGTCATAACCAGCAACAGCCTGGTTCTGCCTGTGGCCTGCTCACTCCAACCAGTATCGGTGGCTCACCTGATGGACTGACCCAGCCGTCTGCCTCACCTAAGCCCGCAGGTACCAACCTGCAAGATGAGCAAGCCCTCAACCCAGCCCAAGGATTCCGGTGCACTTTTTGCAAGGGTAAATTCAAAAAGCGTGAGGAGCTAGAGCGCCACATTCGCATTCTTCACAAGCCCTACAAGTGTACCCTGTGTGAATTTGCTGCTTCCCAGGAGGAGGACCTCATCAGCCATGTCGAAAAAACCCATATCACTGCTGAATCAGCCCAGGGACAGGGTACAGGAGCTGGCAGTGGAGAGAAGCCAAACAATGAATTTCGCTGTGAGGTTTGTGGCCAGGTCTTCAGTCAAGCTTGGTTTCTGAAAGGCCACATGCGGAAACACAAGGACTCTTTTGAACATTGCTGCCAGATCTGTGGACGTCGTTTCAAGGAGCCCTGGTTCCTTAAGAATCACATGAAGGTGCATCTAAACAAGCTTGCCATAAAGAGCAAGCCCCCTGTTGGCGGAGGGGCTGATGAAGATGGACCCTCTGTGAATAGCATGAGCAGCCTGGCTCAGGAAGCCCACGCCAACCTGTATTCACGATACATTTCTTGTCTGCAAAGTGGTTTCCTCACACCCGACAAACAAGGCCTGGCTGAACAGCAGCACCAGATGCTGGCCAAAGCTGGTATAGCTATGAAGGAGAAGGAAATGCTTGGAAAGCTCCTGAGCCCAATGGCCAGCATGGGCCACAGCTTAGGGGAAAATGAAAAGCGCTCACTTTTGGGTTGCCTGAACCTGGTGCCCCCTCTGAAGTCAAGCTGTATGGAGCGCTTGCAAGCTGCAGCAAAGGTGGCAGAGATGGACCCCCTGAACAGCTATC
Source organism: Zacco platypus (assembly GCA_038088235.1). NCBI lineage: Eukaryota > Metazoa > Chordata > Actinopteri > Cypriniformes > Xenocyprididae > Zacco > Zacco platypus. Next base: position 29,725,688 of record CM076085.1, read on the forward strand.
AAGCCTGGCAAATCATGGCTCGTGGAATGGCTATGGAACGCTCCTTCATGCCAAAAGAGCAGCATCATGGGGGGCACGGACAAGAAGATGAACTTGCCAGTGCAGCTGGGATTGTTCCCTTTGGGAAAGACAAGCTTGAGCACCCAAGCTTAGGCTCTAGTGATGTTTCCAAGCAGAAGCAACATCCTGATGTCCTTCATGGAGTGAAGACAAGTGGGGGCATGATGTCTTTGAAAGATGAGGGCGTAAGCTTTGATAGCCACCGTGAGTTCTTGCCTCACCATGGGGGCCTGGGCCTAGGCCAAGGGCTTGAGTACAGCCTGGCCAGCCTGAAAGAGAAAGCAACTGAGTGTCCTGACTGTGGCAGAGTCTTTAGAACCTACCACCAGATGGTGGTCCACTCCCGGGTGCACAGCAAGGACCGTCGAACCCTAGAGGAGAGCTCCCAGCATGGTCTAGACGAAAGGCGTGGCTCAGCTAGCGACCCTGAATCTCAGTCCATCAGCCGATCCACCACCCCGGGATCCTCCAATGTGACAGAGGAAAGCGGTGCTGGAGGTGGACACTCCCAAACTGGCAGTGTGCAAGATGACAGTCCCCACCCTTCTTCTCCATCTTCAGGTAGGAAAGTTTTAAGACAGTTTAAGAAAGCCCAAAGGATTAAGAATACTTTTAAATACCTTAGTACCTTAAATACCTCAAATTTGCTTTTCAGTCTGGAATTACTGTAACAAAACTTGTGTGATGATCACAGGACTCAGTTCTGTTAAATCAATACATTTAAATAGCAATAATCTAATGGAAGCTTTACAAAGTAGCACAATTACAACCCCAAGAGAGCAATTTCACAGTGGTTAGGAACAACTGAAAAAGAAAGGTTGGGACGTGAATTGGTGAGACTGCAGTATCAAGTGGTTCAGATCCATAAATGGCACTAGCGTACTAGTGTCTAGCAAGGAGAATCCATGAGACATCTGTCCTATAACCTAAAACCTTGATTCCTATATTCTCTAGTTTTTTTTTAGATTTTTTTGTGACAAGTAGGCCTTTAAAGCTTTGACTTTAGCAATAGTTAGCAATAGACAGCTAATGCAGTGCAGCCACCACTGAAACCAATGAAAAGGAAGTGAGTGCTTGTGCACTTTGATAACTGTCTTGACAGTTCTTTCAGTTAACAGAAAATGGGTGATTGTGATGTTGTTGTTAGGCTGTGGGTAGGTTATCAAATCCGCTAACAATGTAGCAACGCAAGTGTAAATCTGAGCAGCACATTAAATGCATAACTCTCAGACAATTAATATTACTATTCAAATATCCATCAAACGCTCTTAGAAGGAGTTAGTATCTTTATTTACTGTCTTCTTAAACAAATTCATTAATGAGGTTTCCATACTTTGGCTGTCATTTGACATCAATTAATTTATCCATTAAATATAAAGTTAACTATTTAAAAAAAAAAAAATCCATGTTCTGTTCTAAGAATAGAAAGCCTATGTGGATGTACGGACATGTTACGAGTGATTAAAACATACTGCTGTACGGGAGAGGGACAGCAAACCCGCCCCATCTGAAGAACTCGGAGCTTGTGAGATAAAATGTATGTTTAGTGGGATTAAGTGAAGCTGCAGCTAATGATTACAGAAGTTTTAAAGGTAACTTTCTCATTCCTTGGGGTGGTACACCACTGTTAAGCAGCCTGGCTGTTAATTAGGTCACGTCTATGTGATAATCAGTTAGCTTAAGCTAAACAAGACACTAATTAAAGATATACATATAAAGCAGGTCAAAAAAATGAACTTCATTTGCTGGGTAAAATGTGCTTTTAAGTCATCAAAAAAAGAAAAAAAAAAAGAAAAAAGTGGCTTAGCTTAAGGCTCTAAGCAACTTAATTTCAACCGCAAAGAAGAAATTGTTTATTTATTCCCAGTCCTTATCACCCTCATGTAGTGAGATGAGTTTGAACATGCAATGGGCTATGTTTATTTTAATCTAAGGAATAATAACAGACAACCCCCACCCCAATTAGGAATTAATGAAAATGAGAAGAAGATAAAACCTATTTTCTTTACAGAGACTATTAAACCTAAACACTCCTCAACAGAAAGAGGGTATGTTACGGAAGTAATTATCTAGTGAATTTTAATGCAGGAAGTTTTCTTTCTTTTGCATCGCTCTTACTACTACTTTGAGATTTAGCTCATGGCATTTTATAAACTCTTCTCAAGCTTTTGTTAGATTGGCAGGGTATTTGGAATTAAAGTGATTAGTGTTTAATAATAAAAATGTTAAACACTAACTGAATCATGGGACAGAGAATGAAAATACAATTTATTTATTGATTCTTTGCCACTCTCATAGCTTTTATTGTACATAAGTAGACCAGTTTTAATAAACTAAATCTGAGAAATTGGTTATGTGATGTTTTGCCAATGTCACCATTATTTAATATTTTCTCTCTCTCTTACCATCTTACCATTTGCATGCCTTCTCTCTCTCTCTCTCTCTACCTCAAATAATGACAGTTTCTTAGTTGAATTGAGATCTAATGTTTTGTAGTGTTGATCTTGCTGAAAGACTAACTCTCCCAAGTATTTTTTAGCAAACTGAAACAGGTTCCTTTGGAGAATTTACCAATATCGTGGCCCATCCTCTGTTCCTTATATTTTAAGAAAACACTCAATGCCCGCAGCAGTATCACAGCATGATGCTACCATATTTCACTGTAGGTATGGTGTTTTTGAGGTGTGGGCAGTGTTACATTCATAAGCCAAAAAATTCAAAACAATAATATGTGTGATATTATTGTTTTGAATTTTTGGCTTAAAAACCCTATGCTTTTTTGGCAAACTCCAAACGAATCTAGAATCTGACTTCTTTTGTGCCCTCCTCCTAGATACAGTATGTGCCACCCAGAGTGATTGGTGCACCTATAATCTGTTTACGGCTTCTGAACTTTGTAGCTTGAAGCTCTGTAGCTCTGTAGATAACATTCTTGTTTCTAGTCAATGTCGGGGTGTTTTGATGTCACTTTTTGGTTACTTTATTTCGATAGTCTACTTTAGATATTCTACTAACTATAAGTAACTGTGCAACTACATGCCAACTAACACTGATCAATTTGCAACTACATGTCAACTAAGTCTCAGAGTATTAGTAGACTGCCATGTTAGTGTTAAATAAGTTGGTATGTGCTTGAAAGTTACTTATATTCAGAATGGCTGTTGAAGGACCATCAAAATGATGTTATGCACTTTTCTCATAATTTAACTAATGCTCGCTAGCACAATAAAACACTTTTATTAAGTTCCATATTTAATTGATGCATTGTTAGTTTTGCTTCATCTAACTTTATCCATTTATCTATATATATATATATAAAGTTAGATGAAGCATATATATATATATATATATATATATATATATATATATACCTGCTCCCTCCCCATTTCCCTCTTCACCCTGCGTGTGAGTTAGTGTCAAGATAGAGTGTGATCACCAGCTGAAATCCCACATTGCTGCCCAGCTCAGTTGGAGCAGGCAGGGAGCTCTTACTGTGCTGCAGGCATAATGCCAGCCCCCCCTCTTGTCTTGAGATTGACCTTCAGGTCTCTTTGCTTGCAAGCACAGGGAGGTGCGTGTTTATGGGGGAATGATGCCACAGTAAGGGGCAGTTTGGCAGATTCTCTGACATACTTATTTAAAAGTATGCATACACAAGGGACTGTGCTTTCAGGCCATGGCACAAAACATGTGCTCACCAAACCCTTACAAGCTAAAGGTGTGATGTAAAGGGAAGGAAGTGTTGCACTCTCTGTTTGCCTACCGGTGCTTTAATGTTTAATGCAGTGTATCTTTATTAGGCCAGCATTTGTATAAGGTGGAGAAAAGTATTTCTTCTCTCATCAAGATTTCATTTGTATTTAATGTTTGACTTTTGAGTAGGAAGGATGAAAACAAAAAAATATGTCACGGCCTGGTTTTATATATATATATATATATATATATATATACATATGTGTATGTGCGTGTGTGTTTATTTTTTTGGGGGGAGGAAGGGTGTATGTTTATGTAGTATGCAACAGGATGTGGCATGTCATACCTCTGTTTTACTTTTAATATCTCACACGTTCCTCTAAGCCAAAGTGAACAGACTTCCTTTATCATGTGTCGATTTTATTAGCTTTTTTCTTTACCCTCTCTTTAACATACGGCAAATTCATCTGCTGTCTCCCTTCAGCAAGCTCACCCAACCTCTAAACCACCTACCCACTGCAATTTTGAGTTAAACTTGAATTACAGTAATCAACAATAACATCTCAACTGTGAAAGAAGGTCGACACAATCGCTTTTGTCTTTGACACTGCACTTGTTTAAACACAGAGAGAGACAGATAAAAAGGAAAAAAAGTTGCCTCAGAAATGTCCTCTAAAGGCCTTTCTCCTCTCCTCTCAATAATCAACCTTAAATATGCTTCTTGTGCAATAGAATTTCCAGCCTCTGTACATCTCTTCTACCTCTTTCCTTCTCTCTTTTTTAGTTTATTACATTTTCCCCATTCTCTTTTATTTCTTATTACCATTACAAGATTGGCTTGACTGAGGAGGGGATCTATTGTTATTTCAGATTCCGCAGTCTGAATTGGGCTTCATAAACAAGGGGGGCTCATTCCTGATAGTGTTTCTGAATTCATTATTGTAGGACTTTGAGTGACAGCTGAGAGAGAGAGAGAGAGAGAGAGAGAGAGAGAGAGAGAGAGAGAGAAAGGAAGTCTTTAACAGAAACAGAGTGAATGGCAAAACACAATATTATATACACATACCATACATACATGAGGATCAATGAAAAGTGTGTATATAAATATATATATATATATATATATATATATGCACACACACACAGTTACATAGCTTGACAATTAATATAGATTGACAACATACAATATGTACACTATGCACACTAAAGCCTTACTTTAAAACGATTTTCACTCAGAAGTTGCTTGTGAATTTCACAAATAATTACAAAGATACAACACGTAAAGACATTGAATTAAATTTTGAATTTTGAACAATGAAATAGTATTCTTGTAAAACAGTACAGTAATCTTTGCTCTTTTACAGTGTATATTTAGGATGAGAATGAACACTTCCTGTGTGATACCCATGAAATGCTTATTTTGCATCAGACTCCGCCCTTGTATTTGATTCAAGACTTCATTAGACATGTTTCTTGTTCTACTAACTTGAGAAAACCAAGTAAAAAAGCATTTTGTTTTTATGAACACCCTTTTTCTACTGCCGGATCTCTGTTGCTTAAGGCTTCAAACCTTGTCTTTTTCCTCCAGTTGAGAATCCCCCATGTCTAAATATTGTTAAGAGGAAGAGCATTTTAACATGGCAAGGATTATCAGTATATCCCCAGGTCTTTACAGCTTGCCGCCGTTTTGGGCGAAACACTTGCTCCATACAAATTGAAATTGGATTTGCCAATGGATGCCTTAGGTTATAAAGCATGGATATTCATCTAATTACACAATTACAAATTGGAGTAATTACATATGCAGACTTGCTGTACAATGTAATTGTGGTGTAATTAAAGTCGAAATAACCCAAACTGCTATGGAAAATGCACGACTATCCACATCCTTTCTGACCTATGGCGTCCGTTTCATGCAGATGTTTATTGCTTTACTTGTTAAATAAATACAAATTTAGAGAAGGATAAATGGTTACCCACGTTCAGTCAAACTTAGTTGTTTTTGTAACACTGTTTGAGTGGTCAAGAACTCATTAGGCCTCTATTTGCATCTGAATGTCCACACATCTGATTAAGTCTGTTGTGACTGAAAAATAAGTTGATCTGAGCCCTAAAATTACACGGAATAGCTTTTGTGAGACAAAAGAAATATTACTTATCATTAACGACATCTCTGTCACATTTTCTCTCCTCCTCCTCCTCCTCCTCCTCCTCCTCTCTCTTTCTCTTTCTTTAATTTTCTCTTTTGCTCTCCCAAATCTTTAAAATGAGGACAGACTACATTTCTCTCTCATGTGCTAATTAGGAACTCCAGACCTTTGAAGAATTATGTCAATGTTTATTCCTATCATTCACCTTCATTATAGTTCGTGCCCTGTGCCCTCTGCCCTCTCACCCAGCATGCAACACTCTCACTTTTTTCCTCCACACTTCTCGTATTTTATTTAAATGTTGCATGTAGTCTTCCTATGCAGATTCTGTAGCTTGGTGCTCCCTCTCTTAAATCTGTCATGTTTTTTTGAAGTGTAATATTTAAAAAAAAATGCCATGGTGTGTGAGAAAAATGTTATTATACTGCTTTATTTCAGTACAGTGGGTCAGGACTCTGGTGTCTTTAAATGATAAAAGTTCTATTCAATGTGTTAATTGTCAGTGTGCTCTGTTGATTGACGTGCCTTAGATAAATGTAGACTTAGTATTTTTGTGCACGCTTGAACAATAAAAGGGCAATTTATTTCTCCTTAGCAGCAGCTCATTTGATTTCTCTGTTTCGCGTGCTCACTTTTTCTCTCTTTTCCTTGTTATACTCTCGCACGCTTTCTCTCGCCTTTTCCCTCCCTTTCTCTCAATTTGTAAATATTACCCATAGTGGGAATTAGCATGGCTTTTTTTCTCACTATATTTAAAATTCCAATTGTATTCCAAAGTGTATATGAAAGAGCTTCCGTGAGTGTCGTCTCTCTGTGCTCACCGTACCCCTGTGAGGCTATCAACGGGCAGTCCTTATGAAACATTTATCAGTCTGTTTTATGTCTTAATGATCCTGTTAGGATTCCCTGCTTGGTTATGGAGACAACGGCGAGCTATATACCGCTCGGAGAAAGAGAAAAAGAAAAGGAGAGAGAATGAGAGAGCGAGAAAGAGAGAGAGAGAGAGCGTAAGCCTCATGCAGTATACCAGATTTTAATTCCGTGTCTTTGCCAAAACATTGCTTACCTTTGCATACAAGCCGCCTTGGCAGGGCCGTGCTTTTTCATCAGTCTCTTCATTTTCTGTTTTATGTTTTTATAATTAAAACATAATATTTATCTTTCCCCAACAGAAGGCTGTCGTACTGGGGGAGGCAGAGAGTTTGAATATTAATATTTTAAATGCATCAATATGACGTCTTTCAGCCGACTGGAAAGGTGTCATCACTTTAAGCGAGATAATGGGGTCTTGTATGCTATTAAATGTACTTGTTAGAAAAAAAAAATGAACCATCTTGACTGAGGCATATGAAAAATCATCATCGGCTGCTCAGGAAGACAAAAAAATGCTTTTCATTTTCCTTTAGTGCAAACTAATTCAAAACTATTTGATTTAAGTAGATGAAAAGTGTCATTATTGACTATCACATTCTTTACTGGAGAAAACAAAAAGTTTATTTGCTAAAAGGTTGGTGGTACAGCATTTTTTTTTTTTGTGAGCGAAGGGCGACAGCTGTCTTACTCTGTCAGAGCTGAATTCCTCTGGAATGAAACCACCTCTCTCTCTCTCTCTCTCTCTCTCTCTCTCAAACCAGTGCATACAAATGGCATATCTGGGTGGGAGGGCGCTTTGTTTGAACAAGTTAACTTTGGCATGATTGGGGTGCCTCCCGTGTGAAAGAGCAAGTGAATACATTGACCTTTGTCTCATTAAATATGGAGGACCAGCCATATGATACCATGACAGAAGAATCCTCCTTCTCCATTTGCCTCCTCTTCTCGCTGTCTCGCTCCCTCTCTTGTTTACCCGTCTTTCTCTCGCACAGTTGCGTAAACACAAGTTATGGAGGTGTAAAGCAAGAACGTTATGTAGATTAAAAGCAGTATTTAGAGAGAAAGACACATGTGTCAGTCCCCCCCCCCCTCCCGTGGTGGGGGGGCTTTACGGGCATTCATCATGCACTGATGAGTATCTCTCCCCTCTTCTTTCCCTCTCTCCCTCCTAACCCCATTGACAGGCCACATAAAAAGCCTTTGTGTCAACATCACGGCACTGACATGAGGCAGATAATGACATGAAAAGTTTGCCTCTTCTTCTCCGCACCCCCCCTCCCCCCATCTTCATTTTAGCGATAGTTATCTTCAAATCAAAGGCAAAAGAAGGGTAAAAAAAGAAAACTGGGCAAAAAAGTCCATGGATTAAGATCTTCATTTTCTCTCTTTTTTCTGTCTTTCTTTTTTTGTGCCTGTGCATTCCAATTGTTCTTAAAATATTTGGCAATGTCAATTAGTAAGTGAGCAGAGCTAGCTGATGAACACAATTTTCCACTAGACTGAGCACCCTATTGTTGTGGAGCGAGGAGCAGATTTCTGAGGTCATTATCATTCCCCGTTAGCCTGGCCCAGCTGCTCCTCTCGGCTTCAGCCAAACTCCACACCACGGCTCTGGTAGCAGGCAGCAACAGGGGGCCTAGAGAGAGAGAGAGAGAGAGAGATGGAGGGAGAGATGGAGGGAGGGCTGGCATGAGAGACAGAGAGAAGGTAGCATGCTAAAGAAAAAGTGTGGCCGTGATGAAATGTAGGGATGGTTAGGAGGGCCGAGACGAGCAAATGATGGTCAGATCACACTAATAAAGCCTAAAGAGAAAGATTGAAAAAGACAGCTACGCCGTGCGATGAAATTAGAGAGGAAGAAACGGGGATAAAGAACAAGTGAGCGAGGGGATGGAGAAACAGAAGGAACGAAACACGCCGCTTGGAGGGAATTAAAAAATCAGTCATACGCTTCTTGGAGCCGAACGCCGAACGCTGAGATTATGAAGGCAAAAGATTTGGATGGTAATGCAACTCGGGGAAATAAAGATCCAGAATGACATACTGCTCTGGTTGGGCAAACCTCTCCCCCAACAGACCCCTGTACTGGCAGGCAGGGGCAAGAGAGAGCAGCCCCAGCGAAGCCATCCTGTCTGCTGTAGAGTAACTACAATGAGGGAGGGATGAACACATGGTGGAAGTGAGGCAGGGGTGAAAATGAATGCAGTTCTAAATGAGTGAAAACACTGTATGTGTTATGAGGAAGGAAAACTCATGAATGTCTAAAATAATGATGGTGAACGAGGGAGTACATGTGAAAGAAGCGCGAGAACAACGGATGGACTGAAAAATGGGGGAAATATACATTAGCTGACATACTTTTGTGTAAATAATAATTCTAATCGCATGGCTATTCTCAATATTTCTTTCGCGCGCTTAAAAACTTTAGTTCTCGTCTGTGTTCAGATTCTATTAGGACGTGTGCAGATTGCATCATGCTGTTTACGTGCTCTTCCGCCAGGTTATTAAATTACGCCAATTCAGTTGAATGCATGTTTTTATGATGAAGTTAAAGCAAGTAAACTACTTGCACATAAATGCTAAGTTCTTAAATCTAAGCATTAAATTATATGCCGTAAAATGTTCCATTTTGGCCAAATCTAACCAGCATCCAAGACTTTATATTATGATTATAATTCATTACATGCTTAAAAGTTAAATAAAATAATTCAGTGTAGTTAAAACTTGATTATTTTACAATATTTGAGTTGCAATGAAATGGAAATAGTTGCATAATTTTTCTTCTGTTCTGTGATGTACATTCAAGTATAACAGATTATTCAAAAATAAAATAAATAAAAGGAATGTGGCAACTTGATTCTATTCATTGCTTGCTGAGTCTGCCGTTTTTACTGAAAGATTGCGTTGTGACATTTGGTGAAACATTATGAGGTCAAAAAAATATATATTTATACTCTTATGGATGAATCATACACAATGATATTTATTAAGATGGGGTGATTTTCTAAGACTTATAAAATGGACTTTAAGGTAAAACTCTTGAAATCAGTTGTGAGTGGAGTCACATTGGTGTGGTATGTGGAGTTTCTGCCTACTTTGTAAAAAGTTTCTTCAACCACCCCCCACCACCCTAAAGTTAACCTAATAAATATGTCTCATGTTGTAATAATAATTGACTCTGCTTGTCAATAATTATACTTAAACTTACTACATCAAGCTGACAAATTAGTAATTTTTATTCTGAATAATCATGATCTGGTTTATTTCTCCTCAGTAAATTTGAAAAAGGTGCCGTTATTTTTTTAAAGATACATTTTACCTGATCTAACCTTAAAATTACTTGCTGTTATAACATAATAATTAGGTTGATTCAGTCAAATGAAATACTATTTTTGACTTGAATAAAACCAGTTCATTTAGATGCTACCACATAAGGCGCATGTTTTAGATTTTTTTTTTTTTACTGTCTATATTTTCCAAATAAAGTTTGAATGAATGTGGAATTGTCTGTATGAATGAATGACTAAATTAATTATTTTCTGTTTAGCACTCTTAGCGCAGATTTAGGACTCTCCTTCACCATCACCAATATGCCACAACCACCTGGATGACTTGACAGCAGCCAATCTGTGCTGTCCTGTTGTATAGAAAATATTTCTTCCCTGCTTTTTTGCAGATTGCCACATTTTTAGATATGTAATGCTCTGATGTACTGTAGTTAGTTTCTCACAAACTAAAGCAGGCCACCACATTGTTTTGTGACCGCTGACAGTGACAGTAAGTGGCACTTTGAAGATGACTACCTCCTGTTTAGAGTGAGCAGTTCGTGATTAATAAGAGGTGAGTTATTTGATCTGGAGTGGAGGGCACTGTGGCATCTTCACTGGAGTATGTCTATGCTTTACCCCTCTCTCCATTCTCACAGGAGAGGGCTGACAAGCTCCCCCAAAGGAGGGACATTTGACTCATCAGCATGGTGGAGCTATCCATTTCCTTCCACGCAGAGACACTTGAATCATCACCCCCCCCCCCCCCCCCCCGTTAAAAAAAAAAAAAAACATGGCATCATTGCATTCACTCTTTAATCTAGCAATTCAGATTTCTACGTAGCGCTTCTCTATCGTGTGAAATTTGATGTACTACCAGCTGCCTTTTATTCTGCATTGATTAAAACAGCAAAAGAGGAGATGAAGTGTTTTATTCATTCTCTTCAAAACATCCTCATACCTGCATCATTGTTTCCAAAGGAAGCTTTTTTCAGATGATGAAAGCCCCTTTGACTCAAAGAAAAAAAGAGAAAAATATAAAAAAAAGCTCTCTCACTTTTGTACTTGCCAGCTGTACGTTTTAATGTGCTCCCAGAAGCATTTTCACTCCTCCCCGTTCTCTTGGCACACCATCTCCCTCTTGCCCCTTTCTCACACTCGCCGTCTATACGTCTTATCCTCCCCTCACCTACCTGTAGAAAGTTTGCGTTAGTTGCGCGGCACGGCATCAAAGCATTGCTCTCAGCTTGCAGCTGCCAAGCTCCTCGTCCCCTGTTAGCAGGCATCCAGCTGTCAGGCGCAGAGAGGGGGAAAAGAGGGAGGAAATCTCTCACCAGCCATATGGTACCCGGCTCTGCCGCAGCCTCGCCGCTCCACGGGCAAATGGCAAACTCATAGATCTCATCAACACTCCTAATATCCAGCTTGGAGATGGAGAATATTAGCCTTTTCACCCTCCACCATCCAGGGCCGACCCGGTCGAGGAGCGGGCTCTCGGTTAGCGCAAACTGCCACTTTTTCTTTGCTGGCCGGAAGGGGAGAGTACGTTTCTGGAAGGCTTTTAAGAATGGATTCATGCCATGCACTGTGACTTGATTTTTGATAGCTCGCATTGCGGGTCTCGTGTAAAGCGCAGCTGAACGAAAATCCCTGAACAGGTTGTGGTGTTTGAAAAATGGTACGAAAAGCAGACACATTAAAGATTCCGCGTGACCGACCCTCGAGAGTTCGGCTTCCGCGTTCGGTCTATTAGCAGGATGCTACGTCTACTCTCCTAATCCTAACAGGCCTGAGATATCAGACTCCGCTGTCTCGCCGTAAGTGGTGCCTTATGGCAGCGCAAGCTGCGGCGAAGCACTGGAATTATGGGTACATTACCGCATAAGGCTGAAAACACTGTCAAAAGCGGCACGGGTGAATCCCGCATCCTTATGCGTACACCGTTTCGGAGTTTAGCCTTGAGCAGAAGGTACATAGAGTAATTGGTGCTGGGAGAGAACGTGTTTGTGAATTTCACTATTAATGGATATTAATTGACGGGAAAGGAGGGGGGTGTCTCTTGCAGAAGAAAAGAGAAATGCAAGAAATGTGCGCTCGCAAATATTTCTTTATTCTGCTTATTTATTTTATTCCGCAACCCAACCTGAAGCGGTCGCCATTAGGAGTGAGAGCTGGGGAGATTAATATGGCGGTTGCAGCATTTTGGAGGGACGGTAACGTTAATGGTCCCACTGGGTTTTTAATGAGTGTTGTGCCCCAAACAAAATGAGCTAATTAGTGTTATCATCCATATATCAGGCCATACGCATACACACTGATCTACGCTCAAACACACACACTTATATACACACACACACACAGCATCATGCTGCTCCTCCATCACTGGAGAATCTGATCGGGGCTCTGTTGTGCCCAAACATTACAGGGCACTTCGGTTCATGAAATGACCCTGTCTTTAGAATCCTTCCCATTTTACACAATCACTTGCGATTGAGGTGTAGTTGACTTATTGATATAGAGTTTTGATATTATCTTTGTTTACCTGCTGTTGCCTTGACTTTTGCCACACAGAACGACTCAAATTCACATTTAATGTTTTGAAACTCTGATACATACAGCCACAAACTGTAAAATTATAGCTCACACGCTGGAAAATACGATCGGGTTTCCATTTATGTCTCGCAGTGCAAACTGCACAGATATATGATATTGTTCTTAAAGTGCCTTAAATGTCTATAGGGATCATTCCTAAAGCTGTTAAAAGATTACAGGAGTGATGAACATTACTGTGAAGGAATGAATGAAGGGAAATAACAAGAAAGCAAGAAATAAATAAAGTAGGAAGGAAAGAAGAATATAAATAGAATTAAAGAGAAAGGAACAAAAGAAGGTAGGGTGGATGGTAAAGCAATAAAAAAAAAAAACAGAACCAAGGAAAGAACAGAAAATTGAGAAAAGAATGAGAAAGAAAAAGTGAATGTGGGAAAGATTGAAAAAGCAAAATAAAAATGAATAGCAAAAAGGAAGGAAAAAAAACCCCAGAAAGAACAGGAAGGAGAAAAGAATAAAAAAGAACAAGAATTGAAAGGAAATGAAGGAAAAGAACGAGGAAAGACAAAAGGAAAATAAAAGGAGGATTGGAGGAAGGGAGGAAAAGAAAAGAAAAAAGTGAGGAAGGAAGGAAAAAGTGATGAAGCTAGAAAGAATAAAGAAATAAAAACAAGTAAAAGAATAAGGAAGGAAGGATGAAATGAAGGGGACAAGTGAGAGAAAAGTGAAAAAGAAGAAAGGAAAGAAAATAAAGTAAGGAAGAAAAATGAATGAGGAAGGAATTAAAATTGAAAAGAAAAAGGAAGGAAGAAAAGGGCAAATAAATGAAGGAAGGAACATGACAAAGAATAAATGAGAGAAAAACAGCAATGAAGAAAGAGTAAAATGCGAAAGAAAGTAAATGAGAAAAATAAAGAACAAGAAAGAGAGGAAAGAAGGAAGGAAAAGAATTTGAAAGAGAAAGAAAAATTGTTTTGTTAAAACAGACCTGATGTTTGCTCTGTTAGGCTGGTGTTTGTCATGTCATTTCCTCACATCTGAGCTCTCTTACTGACCTCCACTTTATTTCTCTGTCATTAAGCCTATTATAAAATCAATAAACAATTGTGCTTTTTTTCCCCTTTAAATCTTTTTTCTCCTCTGTATATCCTCTGTAATCGGAGAGGTGAAACAGATATCAGATTTTTTTTTTCTTTTTTCTTTTTCTCCCTCACAGCTGTGGCGGCAGCAGGTACCAGCGCTTTGACCTGTCTGTGAAAACACACTCAATTTAGTGCACAAGCATCTTGATCTGTTGTGTCCCGTGTCATTATCCAGTTATATCCAATCCTGCGGCGCTCCAGTGGCATGAGGTTAACTCTGAGACCCATCACAACCACATTCAGCCGCTCTTATGGCAGCTGCATTCCAACACATCTACTCTTTCGTTTTCATTTTAATCAAATATGCATGACCGATGTTTGTTTTATAAGGCCTGTTTAGTTTTTGGCGATTGATTGGGAATCAGTTTTCCACTAAAGCATATGTGCCTCCATCTCTCCCTTCTCCTACTCTGCAGATTAGCACCCTGAGGCAAAGTTATGGAATGATCGAGGGCTTTTTAATTGTCACATTCTCAAAATGTAATAACCCTCCCGATAAAAATCAACAAACACTGAGTTTGACAGCTGATTCATACATTGTGCATCAAAAATAAAAGCCATTTACAGATTTTAATTCCCACTGTCAGTTTAAACTAAAGTGTCAAGCACAGCGGTAGGGATGACAATGTAAACCGCTTTCATTTCTTCAGCTTAAAAGAACTTTGAAATGAAATGCCTGTAACAAGGCTACAGTCACATTGTTTTTCTCTCTTTCATTTTTTATTTTTTTTCTCTTCCTTCCTTTTTTTTTCTTAGGTCTCGTTCGAGTGCTGGTAATTATGGGTAATCATAAACAGCGGAGCTCCTGCTAATGAGCCTGTGTTGTATGTTGGGTTCATACAGAGCCCCCTCTTCACTGCAACCAGTGTGGGTAGAAGAAGCAGCTCTTTGTTCCGCGTATGGTGGTCCTTTTTCTTTTTTTCCGCCAATTTGAAACTGTGCCTTTACATTATGTTTCTTTTGTTTTGTTTTTTTGTTATTTTTTTGTCTTTTCATTCTTTGCCCTTTTTCCTTACTGTACCATATTAGCATCAGATAACAGATGTTTTGGGTCCTCACTGGTCTTGATGTTTCCCTTAAAAGAGGAAGTCATGAACTCTTCATTTTGTTGTTTTGCATATCCGTGTCTGAGCATTTGCATTAGAGTCCAAAGTTCAAATTTCTAATTGATCTAAGTTGCTAATGGTAATTTTGTAATCACAACATTCAAGGTGGTATCTGTTTAAAATTACAGTTCAAACAAAGTTTTGGATCAGTGTACTGAGATGTTTTGGCCAAACCTTTGTTTTTATATATATATATATATATATATATATATATAGTCATTATCCTTCTAGCAGTTTCTAGGCCAAACCGAAATGATTAAAAATACAATTCAGCACCTCTAACCCTATTTACGTAGCCCATGTCACCCCCTTCAGAACTCCTACTGTAAGTTTCAGAGAGTATGCTCTCGCTTTCTCACTCTTATTCTCTTTCCCTCTGTCTCTATCAGTCTCACTGCTGTTCCTGTATTTCCACTGGGAGAAACATTGACCTCATTTGTGAGGACAATAACCCCCTTGACTTTGGGGATTAAGACATGAAACCTTTGTGGATTAATTAGGTTTGGAGTTGAATTCATTTTGCTGCTCGAGAATACAACAAGAAAGAGAGAGAGAACTAGAGAGATTAAAAAAGGGAGAAGAAAATAAAACTAGGCAAAGTGAAAATTCAATTGTTCATACTACACAGGGAAATAGTTTGATTGCCCATCAGTACATGCATTTTTTTTTTTGTATTGGTTTGACCGAATGCAGCCTGCTCTCTTGCTCTCAGACTCCCAGTCTCAGTGACGGCACTTCACACGCAGAAAGCAAGAAGTGGCAGCATCGAGCATTGTTTTAGTTGTCTTGGAAACAAAGCTTGGTGTTTGTTTGTGTAAGATCTACCCCAATTACAATTTAGATGGTTAACACCTATTGTTTTTGTTAAGAACATATGTTATTTGAGTTTAACTTTCATGTGAAAAGAGCTGTTAGCACAGTTTGTTTACAAACTAGCAAACACTCTTAATTCACGGTAGAGAAACTAAAGAACAGTGCAAAACCTTACATCTGTGATTTTCCTGCAGTCTGCGGAAACACATGGGCATCATTAACCTCACAACTTCACGATCATTTAGATTTGGTTTCGTTTTTACCAAGGTCACTGGTGTTTTACTTTTCATCATATTTTATGATAGACGTTTTTTCTTCTTATCTTTTCTTTTGTTTTCTTTTCCTATCAGATTTTCAAACTGATAAACGGTAAGAATGAGGACTTCACAATTCAGTAATAATGCAATATGATTTCCTAGGGATAGTTCACTAAAAAAATAAATATCATGCCATCATTTGCTCACCCTTACTGTATATTTGGATTTTTTTTTTTTCATACAATAAAAATCAATGGGTTTCAATGTTCTTTTTGGATTTTATGGAGAAAAAAAAACAGTTCTTCTCTGTTCCACAGAAGAAAGAAAGTCATACAGGTTTGGAACGACGTGAGGGTGAGTAAATGGTGACAGTATTTTCATTTTTAGGTGAACTATCTCTTTAAACAAGTTTTCTTTATGTTGTTGTGTTGCTAAAGGTGCTCGTATCAGTCTGCATTTGGCTTCCATCACATGTCCCTTCATTCTCTCCAAAGCGCATAATATCCTTTTTACGATTCAGCAAACTTTTCCCTGGGGATTCTCACTCGAGACGTTATGGAAAAGATGTGATGTTGTGAACAGACTCTGGGCATTGTGACAGATTTGACATATTACAGATAACAAAATAAGAAAAACAATATCAGCTCATGATTTAGTACCGCAGGCTTAGAGATTCATTCGACACCACGCAGGCCTCGTGCGTGAAAAGTTGTGCCTGCGTTCCCCTCAGGACACAGGTTTAGCGCTGCTTTTGTGTGTGGGGGCCTCAGCCCGCTCCCTCAGCGTGGCTAAAGCGTGGCTGAGCTCCTGCGAGCCCCTCACTTGGGACGGATCGCCCAAATGCCACCTCTCCTGGCTCAGGGTGCAGGTGAGGTGTAATCTTGCCACTGAAGCACTTCCTCTGCCAGAAACAGGTATTTCCTGTAAGACATAGAGATGAGGATTCAGGAAAGAATGTCAAATCTGGTTTTCTCTCGTTTTGTCTTCATCTCTCCCTCTCTGATCCTCACATTTCATGGGTATCTAGCAGGTCTCGAGAAGACTAGTTTAGTCTATTGTGGTGCAAAACAAGAGGAAGAGGGGATGAAGAGGAGCAACTTGAACTTTAGAAAGAGAAAAAGTTTGGAGGACATTTCTGGATTATGTTCATGAGACTCAAGCTGCTCGCAGTCTGAACATGGCACTATGTCAATGCATGTCTATTTCCATAAAGTTTATTTTTACACCCTGCAAGGCTCAGCACAGTAAGACACCAGCACCATCGACAACTAAATGGATGTAGGCAGGAATCTTAAGTCGACGCATCCTGGTTCCAAATAATTCTGACAGCTAGCATTGTGAAAAACCCGTTCCTCTGCGCACGGCGATTGAGAGCGCACAGTCCCAACATCAAATCCCGATCCCCTTTTGCACGAGACATGATAATGAATCATCGTCGAAAGGTTGCCCAACGTTGCCTAAACGTAGCTAACGGTGTTGAAAAGTACGCCGTGCCGTTAGCACGAACAGACAGGCTTTTCTTATCTCATGCTTACTGTAGCGGTAAGTTGAACATCTGATGGCTCTCTGTGATGCAGCGTGGCGGACAGGTGAGATGCGTGAGCGAGCGACACTTTGGAGACGCGTGTTCACACCATGTCACCGTTCTCCATCTGCAAGCCTTCAGAAAAATTTCCCTTTAGTGTGTCTCTGCCAAGCTCACACACTCATAAGAGCTGCCGCACATTCTGCTTTCATTTATCAGCCACTGTTCACTAGTATTGTTTCTCACTTATACGCCGAGACAAATATCAGTGTTAAGTTTAGAATTCACTGTAGCAACATCAAACAGCCGTTATCTAACTTTGAATATTTGTCTGCTTCGTTTGAATAGCTCTTTTTTTTAATATTTCATTTAATTGCAGTTTCAAACGAAGCAATATGGAAATATGAAATTAAATTGTAATGAATCCCGTTATGCTGATAGTGGCACAAGAGATGTAATGTTACAGTCACATCTATATCAGCTTAATGGCCATATTCTCACTCAAACCTTCAATGCGTCTGCTTTTAGAAAAGGTTCACCCTCTCGCCATGCCACATCCTCTGACTAAACCTTAAGTGCATGTTGGCTAAACTGATACCATCATCATCAGACTTTGTCTGTGAAGACTTGTCCCTTTAAAAGAAGGACACACTTGGTGGGCTTTTTGGAGGAGCTTTGCAGAAACAGACGGTCTCCCACTGCAGAGTGGGTTGAGGTCCAGGGAGCACCATGAGTTTTTTTGCGTCGTATCCCCATCTCTTTGGAAACCAGAAAGCAGTAGAGTGCCATCTTTCCCCCCTACAGAGCTTCCAGAGAATCTCGCCACAATCTTCCCCTCAAACACTTTGTTTGTCTAACCCCTTCAGTGTCCCTGACAGAAATAGCCCACAGAGTCCTCGTTCCTTCCGCCATACACACATATGTAATGTCTCTCGCTCTGTGTACTTTTTTTTCCCACATATCTCATTCTGTTTATCTGGTCCTTGCACAACCTTTCATTAAATTATCCCCTAATGATGAGTTTAAAAAAAAAAAGGTATGTTAATGATTGCACAGCTCTTTTACAGCACTCAGACATGTTTCCCTAACAGGAGTAGTGGGCACTAAATTGTTGGATGGTTGTAACACTGAACATGACCATCATTCAATTTCACTTCTGGGTTATAATTTGGTTTGTGATCAGGTTAATGTAAGTTAAATGACTGAACTGGTATCATCTAAATAAGAAGATACATTCTTGTTTAATTTGATAGAGTATATAATGTTTCACATAAATGTAAAAACAAAACTAGACACATCTACTTTCCCCATTTACTGCTATATCCACAAGGACTAAACAAAATGTTTAAGGGGCCGTTCACACAGAATGCATTTTTCCATTCCAATGTGCAACTTTTCCACAGTTTTTCTATGTAAATGCGCTAGACGGACGCGTATGACTGTTGTGTTCGTGTCTTGCATTTTTTGCAGTGTCTTGTGCATGACAGTGTTTGAAAAATGTGGCGCTCAAGTTTAAATCAGTTCAGTTTTTTAAAAACACGTCTCGAGACCTTGCGTTTTTTCCCCATTCCACTGCCCGCGTCTTGCGTTTTTCAAAGAAAAAACACGTACTGTGTGAACAAGTGCTTATGTAGTACATTTGTGCATAACCGTATTTAAGTTGACATTCGACTCAACTGCACACTAAACTGTTATGTTTCTTTTTAATAGCTTGTGTTGCGTGTATTTTTTTGTAGTATTTTACAGCTTATTTACATTTTTTTTGTTTAATATAAGTATTTTTGGTAAAGTGTTAGTTCACCCAAAAATGAAAATTCTGTCATCATTTACTCACCCTCATGTCATTCCAAACCTGTATGACTTGCTGTCTTCTGTGGAACACTCATACATTTAAAATGTGTTTATTGGCATCTATGATTCCATGAAGAGCCTTTAATATTATGGGGGAAAAAAAGGTTCATCAGATGTTCACTCTTAACTGAAAGGTTTTTTGGGGAACACAGAATTTTTTTCTATAACATTGCACCCCTTTTGGAACCTTTATTTTTAAGAATTAACATCCAAGAAGATATTTTCAAGACTGAAGTCATTTTGCTTTCGTAGTATGGACCAAAATAAATGAATAAAAATCTTCTTTTGTGTTCCACAGAAGAAAGAGTCTTACTGGTTTGGAATGACATGACAAAAATGTTAATTTTTGGGTGAACTATTCCTTTAAAACAAAAAGTGTTTACAACCATCCACAAACATAGTCCTCTTATTATCATGAAGGCTGAATGTTGTATGGGCATCATTGTAGCAATATTTGACCTGTCTGAGCTTTTCGACCGTTTTTTTAGTGGCATCACCTCTCCTGGTCTCCACCCACACTGCAAGCTCGCCTTTTAGGGATACATCCGGTTCTGTCACGGAATTTGTGTGCAAACACAACCCTTCCTCACCCTCCACCCACCCCTTCCCCCTCACTTGTAAATTAAATCCACATAACAGAGATCGATGGCTGCCTCCTAATCATGTTAGACGTATTGTTTTAAAATACCAGCGCTCAGCTGGTGAATCCTGGTGCTCTTCTGTTTGTCCCTGTTTAAGAGATCAGACCTCTTTAGCTCCCATCTTCCTCTTGCTCTCTCTCTCTCTCTCTCGCTCTCTACCCCTCTTTTTCTGCTCACCCCTTTCTCTCAATCTGTTTGTTTTCAAAGCCCAGGGAATTGGCCCAAATCCTAGGTATCACATATCTGACCATATTTCAAGCCGAAATTAAGCATGTTAAAACCCTTTTCCCTTTAAAGGTCAGACATTAGTGCTGGTAAAAATTGATCTGTGGGTTTTATGAATTTAGCCCCTGTGTTGGAGCTGCTTTTGTAATGGGAAGATTCAGTGGGGGAAGCTTAACACGGCATTGTTTTGCTTTGACAACGCAGCCACGAGAGCCTCTGCAGCTGTTCCCCCTGCTTACAATGGCAGATTAATTAACACAATCATGTGCTGCTGGCTTCAGCTCAACACGCAGGTCTGCTCTGGGACAGATAGGTAAATCCTATACATGCCTTTCCAGACAGAGCATATTCTTGATGGGCTTCGCTACTAGATATATATTTGCAATGTGACTGGTCAGCCTATCGAGGCGAAAAACGGCAGAAACGAAGGACTACAAACGAGAAGGAGAGGCCTTGGCTGATTGAACCAAAGCATTGCTGGGAAGTGTTGTCTGTTTCAGAGCAGCACTTCCTCTGCCCCCCCTTCGTCCCCCCCTCGAGCTGCCAGGGCCATTAGCCGGGTTTCCTAATTAAGATTCCGCCGGCCGATCCGTCTCTCTTTCTTAGTTAGTTCCCTGACATTTTAAACTGTCTATTATTCCACCCGGCTTTCAGGTGCAATGCTGTGTAAATGGCAAGTCAAAAAATTATGTATCTCTCATACAGTTATCCATCAAGGACTATTAGAGGGAGCGGTCTGGGCGCTTAAATCATTACCGAATGCTGTGATCTTTCCCGATTGATCTTATCGCTCACATCCACTGTCATTCTGTTACCACACTTCATCCGTCCATTTCTCCCCCTCCCCTTCCTCCCTTTTCAGCACTCTCTCTATCTCTCTCTCTCTGCACCACGCCCGTGTTTGCTTTTCAACATGACCACAGAGTGTCGATATCTCAACCTTGCACCCACTTCTCTGTTGATATGATGATCACTTAACAGTCAAGAGCAAAGGATGATGGGAAATAAGGGCGTCATCAGAGGCAGCGACGGCAGCAGCCGAGCAATTATGTTTCCTTCAGACCAAATGCTCTGCCATTAATGAAATCCCTTATCACCCTGGAGAGGAGCAGGATGCTGGGACAGGTGCGGGAGATGCGCGTCGCTCATTTATCTTGTTTCCCGGAATGAAGGGGAGAAGCGAAATACACAGACGGGGAGGCAACAAGTGTGCAGCGAGTTCAAGCGCTGTAAATAATGTGTTTCTCAGTTACATATTTTAAACTTTGATTGGCAGCTTCGGCTAATTCTATTTTGAGGTGTGTAAATATAGGGCCTCATCAAAAAAGTCTTGGCATGCAAGCTTTCAGTGTGTCTAAGATTTATTTGCGAGGACCTGCTTGTGAATGGGTGGGAGTGAGAGAGAGAAAGAGAGAGCGAAAGAGAGAGAGATGAGGGGATGTCAATCGAGTGTCTGACATCCTGCAGTGCCTGTGAGCTGCGGATCGCATTTGAAGCATTTGCCCCGACAACAAGGTTTCTGCCCTTTATCGAGGCGGGGAGATCCATGTTAGTGCCTTCTGGTGCCTTTGGAAGGGGGGCCAGAGCAGGGGTAGTCTGGGAGAGAGGGGGGCAGTGGATGGGGTGGCTCTAATGACATTAATGCTGTGTGAGATTCTGGCTCCTGTTAAAGGAAGCAATCTGATTGGAAACAGTTCTGGGAGTCTGGGAGGTTGGCCCTGGCTCGTTTCATTTAATGACCCATTTCCTCAGCTCGTGCCACAAGCAGTTAACAAAAGTCAAGGTGCCCAGAGGTTTCCCTATTGGGGGAGCACGCCAGAACCCGGCTGAAGGTGGGGTGGAGGGTATTTTCAGGTCAAGAAGACCCCCCCCCCTTTTAATTCAAGGAAATATCTTTAAGGTTTTATGTCAACCTGATGTATAATGATTTATGGAAAGGTTAACCTTGTAGTTGACGCTTAAAACACTTTCACGCTAATAGCTGTAGCAGACCAGAGATGCCGCAGTGACTTTCGTGACCTTCTAGCGGAGTCTTTGCGGCCCCAGGAGCGAGTCCTAATGGAGCTAGTGAACTCTGAAAGCCAAACTTGAGCTCACTCACACATATCAAGCTAATGATCAATTATTAATATTCACAATCTCTAGCCCCAATGTCCCCATATGGGTGTAGACGACAAGCAATTATGTCATGCTTCTCGCTCTTCGGACCAAGCTATGTGAAGCTATTTATAAATATATAAAAGATAGATCTTATTACGCTGAGTTATTGCCCTCTTATTTCAGATGTACAGATTCAGATTAATTTGTAATTAGTCTTGAGATTTTGAGCCTCTGTAGATAAAGGATTCCAAAGTCTATGCTTCATTCCAGAAACACGGATCTTTAAAAAAAAAAAAAAAAAAAAAGCAAATGCTGGTAGCTGGACTAAAATAGCATAAGCCTAAATGATTGTGCGCTCAGACAAATACAGACACGTATGTCTGAATGCCCTGGCAACAGCGAGCTTGCCAGTAAATGAGTTTTGAAATAAACTGTTATTGTTTAGTTGTAAACATCGAATCCTTGTAATGGAATCTAGGGTCGTGCTTAAGTGACAGCGTGTTGGTGGTATTGTACAAACACAGTCTTTTAAAGATGCGAGTGGATAAGAAAAAAAGGAGAAAGGAAAAAAAAAACCCTCAAGAATAGGGCAGCAAGGTATCTGAAGCCCTTCTCTCAGTAACATTGTGATTTAATTTTCAATATCCTGTTATGGATATTCGTCATTTTCGTCAGGCTTAGGTTCACATTAATTTGCTCCAAATGTCAGATATCTCTCCTCAGATAAAGCAGACAGTGAAATAAAGACATAAGGCTCCATCTTTTCTGTGGCCCATGCAATCGCCAGAATAGCTTTAGTCATATAAGAGGGAGAAGTCTATTAATATTTGAGTCATCAGTGCAGCAATGTTCTGAAATGGCAAATTGTTAGCTCCTCAATGGTGATTCTTGCTCTCTGTCAATGACCTTCATGACAATTGAACATTTGGTCTGTGGAGGAGATAGGAGCAGGCTTTCTCACTGACATGTGTGAGGGGTGACGCACCGTCAACTGGAAGGATTGGAGTTGTAGAAAGAGTCAACAAAAGAGTCAGAGCAAAATGAAATGGCGTAAACAAAAATAAGCCAGACGTGATGTGTGGATTGTGTGGGTGCATGTCGTTCATTTCAACAAATGGAATGTCAATGTCTTTATTTAAATCTCAGTTTAATCTGTGAATATGTTTAAATCTGAAAGAATTTATTTTTACAAATATAAAAAAATATATAAAAAATTATTTTGTGAAATCGCACCATGTGATAGGTTGTGTGTGTATATATATATATATATATATATATATATATATATATACAAACATATACACACAAACACACATATATATATTTAAAGATTAGCAGTGATGAATTTGGGGGCATCACCCTGACATTTTTATCTTATGCCCCCAAAAATACCCAATTGAATTTTAACTCAGAAATTATAAACATTCCTATTAAAGAAGATGTGTATTTTTGAATAGCTATGACCAAAAAAAAAGAAAGAAAGAAAAAAAAATGACCCTGTTAATATCAGTTCTGCTCCATAGACTGTTCCAACATTTCTCATCCTGCCTGGATGTTTGTAGATATTTTTTTCTTCTAAAATTACTCTTTCAGACTTCATTCAGATATCTCACTCAGATTAATGTGAGTTAAATAAAAGATATCCAATGCTATTTTTGATGGATGATGTAACCTTGAGGGGGAGGGACAGTTTTAAAGCTTCTCTGCCCAGCTCTCAGCATCTTGAAATGTATTCTGATGGAGTTGCTCAGTCATGAGACTCTCCTGTGTTTAGGGCGGCATGATAAATCTTTTTATTTCATTTTCCAAGACACTGGACAAGTGCATATAAGAGTAAAAGCGTGGATGTCCTTGACCGCGCAATTTATAGTCCATGTGGCTGAGGCGAAAAAGCCACGTTTTACAGTTCCTGTCAAGATGCAGGTTTTTGGTTAAGGCAATACGTGAAGATTGGAAGAACTGTTAATGTTGTCCTGCCTGTAATTCATCATCTTCACATTATATGGTGTCAGTCTTTGTGGATGTCTAGTTTGGTAATGTTGTTATTGATCAGACCATCCATATGGTAATTTCCCTAATATCGTCAAGTACATCAGTATTGTTTTAATTCTCATTAATGAAAGCAATAGAGGAATGGCTTTTCAAAGCGTATGGCTTTAGAGGGATGCTAATGGATTTAGAAGGTGCTGTAAAGGGATGTGTAAGTCAGCTTTATGATTGCCTGGTGTACTTGTTGTTGATTTGGTCGGGTGGAAAAATGAATAGGAAATCAATGTCAGGCGAGGAGGGTTTTTTCTACCCTGAAAGAGTTTTAAAGGTACAGCGCCGTGCTTAAGTAATGCATGAAAAGCTATTTAGCTCCACGGCAGACTGTTTGTCTGTTTGTGTTTCTTTCTTTCTTCCTAATTAATATATGTACTTTCTTAATATATATATGTATATGTGAGTGTGTGTGTGTGTGTGTGTCGCTTTAAAATCATAACGTATAATTCTGGCATTGTGCTGTTATCATTCTCACAGTTTAACTAGAGAACACAGTAGCCAGACAGCATCCACCCAGGCTTCACTAATGGTGCCCGTTTTACCAAAAAAGTGGGCGTCCAATGAATATTTACCAAGATTAAGAGCAGCCAGCCTTACTGAAGTGGGGCTTGTAATAAGATGCCCACCCTCAGGGCCCTCGCAAGCTCACTAAGGCTTCTGATCATGGCAGAACGTCTCCTCTCATGCGTCAGGCCAGCAGTGGTCACGGCAGTCCCTCTCCTATCCCCTGCATGCTGTGATCACCTTGCAGAATAATAAAGTTAGTGAGACCTCACTGCCTCCTCAGCAGCCCGGGTTTCACTTTCTTTTCAGTGCGTATTTATTAATTTATTTATCTTAATTTTCTTTTCTTTCGTTCTTTTTTTCCCTCATTTTTTTAATTTGCTGCTCTTTGAAGCCTGAAAGCAACTCGAGAGGAGCAAACAAAGATGGGTGAGTGCCAGGCGGAAACTTATGGCACCATTCCTGTTCCCTCAGCTCGACAGAGGCATAGCCTTTAAAGAGGGAGAGGCGCACCTTCTGTCACTGATGGTGGGAGGGAAGGAGAGATAGACAGAGAAAGAGAGAGAGGGAGGGAGGGAGAGGGTTTCTTCAGTCAAGAGTGCTGTCAATGTGGCTCATTTGCACAATTCTGCCACTTTCACCTCTCTGACCTCCTGAGACTCTATCGTGTTGTTGTGTTGGTGCATGATGCTCGGTGTTTGTGAAGGGCACGTCTTCAGGAACCCGAGATGCGTTCATCAGATTTCAGTTGTGACGGAGCCGCGCGTGACTTGGCTGAGATCCTAGATTCATGTCAAATTTCTTGTGCTTTATGTCGCCCATTAAACTATTGAACTATTGATGTTATTGGTGGAGAGGATTTAGTCAAGCGTGTTAAGTCGAGGAAGATTTCTAACTTCTTACAGTCGGAGGGAGAATACTTAAAGCTTAATTTCACCTGACCCTTCCGCCGGCAGGCATAACAAATGTGCTCTAAAAAAGAGAGAAAGAGAGGGTGAGACAGAGAGAGAGAGAGAGAGAGAGAGAGAAATGCGGCATTCTGTTCACAAAGCAGAAAAAGGACAATCTTTCCTCCTCCTCTTGTAATCCTACTTTCACTCAGGCTGCCGCTAATAAATATAAATGTTTGTGATTAGCATCACGGCGGCACAGGTGCATGTTTGTTGCGAGGAGAGGCATGTTCATTAATTTTCAGCGATGAAAAGTGCACTGCGCCATAAACACAGAGTCCAAAAACGCATGGGCTGATAAATGAACGCACAGATTGTTAATGTACCATTGTATGGCTGAGCCTCCACAAGCTTAAAAAAAAACACAGGGCCCTCTTGCCAAATCAGTGCTAGCTGGAGGTAATGTGCTAGCGGCCCCCTTTTTCATGGTCCAGATTACAGAGAATGGAGCTTTAAAACTGTGCTTTGTGTGTCTGAGTGTGTGTGATTATACTTACACATAGGATATAAGGATTATATAGACAACACAGCCTCCCCCCGCACTCGACTTCCCATCTGATCTTTTGCCGCCATGTGGGCAGTAATTAGTTTTGTTTTTGACTGAAATTTACTGTGGAGTTTGGCTCTTGATTTTGCGTATGGATGATTAGATGGATAACCTGTTTCCTGGTTTGGCATTTCTTGAACAAGCACACCTAAATGGAAGGTGAAAATAGTAGTTTTTACTTTGAATTTTATGTGTGTATATATATATACATACATACATACTGAAAAAGAGTATTATCTTTTCAAGAAGTTTAACATCATTTATGAGGGACACGAAAACATTTCCAGAGCAAGAGCAAGGCTGTTCACGTTTAACTACAACTGTTAAAAAAAAACGACAGCGCTTGGAGCAAGAAAATGCTGCTTTCCTTCAGACCAAGAAAAAACAGAATCTGTTGAAAATGGGTTGTTTTTCAGTCACAGCAAAAATGTTTTATTAGGGGACCGCCGAACACCTGCCTTAAAATGTCGTTTCAACATCTCCCGAATGCCATTTTGCTTAATTGACTTGGAAATGGCCCAAATGTATTGCTGAATGCAGTCTAATTAATATTAATAATAAATGCCATTATTAACATCAAAGAACATCTGGTGCCCCTGTTTACCCACATGCCTTATATGTAGCACATTTTGCGGCTGTTTCATCTCACAAACAGAAAGGGGTAAACACTTTTTGAATTTAGTGTGTATTTATTTATTTATTTAAATTCTAGTTTGCCTCCATGAATTTATTACCTCATTGACACGCAGGTCAGCGTCTACCGCCTGCAAGCGAGAGAGCTTGCTCTCATATCCAGAGAATCTTACAAACGTTTGGACAGGTTTTTTTTTTTTTTTTTATCCTCCCATGGGCAGGACTTGGTTTGCGGTGGTACCATGGAGGGTTCGGGGTCCCTGGTGTACTCCTTAAAATATATAAATAAATAAATAACTGCTTGTGCGAGCATCTGTGCCAAGGGGCTGCATTAGGAGTTTTAGCCACCATAAATCAGCAGGCTAAATAACTTTAATCTAAAATTTCATTAAGTAGTCCTTGTCAGGTAGTAAAAGGAGGGGATAATGCAGTGGTGTTTAATGATAATTGGTGTTTGGTTAATAAATTCTGCGAGTTCCGATTACTTTCTAGCAGTCGGCGGAATGCTAGCCTCAGCAGTGTAACTAAACCTCAAATTGATTAACTCGCCTGAACCAGACTGTTCACAAAGATGGCACCGGTCCAAATCAAAAAAGAGAGAGTGCAGTGTGCGCATCAGCCGGATGGTGTTGTGTTGCTCCAGCGTAAGGAAATCAGCTCCCCCCGGGCGCATTTTTAAAAGCCTAATGCCTTTCAAATGATGTCATCACATTTTACCTTCTCTCTCTCTCTCTCTGCTTTTTACTATCTAAATCCAAATGTTTCTCTCACATTTTCCTCGGGTGCTACAGAGGAAGGAAGGTCAATGACTGACTGTGGCACGTGACACATTATTCTAATGGATAGGGGAGACATCTTGTGTTTTTATGATTGTTTCTTTTCTCTCTTGTTTTTTTTTTCTCTGAAAGTGATATGCAAGTAATCAGAACCACAGACTGATTTAGAGTGGAAGTGTGATTGTGAGAGCTCCATTAAAGGTGCGTGGGGGGAGGGGTGGGGGGTTGTCATAGTGGGCCTTTGTTGTTGTTTGTTTTTTATTAGTAGGATCAGGGTGTGGTCCATCTGGAGAGATTTGAGATGTTGTACACGCACACACACATAAATACAGAGCATTTCATGTCACTGAGACAGACATATTTTCCTTTACCTTCCTTTTATAGGCACGCATGCATACAACAACTTACCAGCTTCCATAATTGTGTGTGTATGTCAAAGAGACAGAGCAGACAGCAGGGTGAGCGACACACCTCCTCCCAGATGGCTTTTCCCAGTGGCCTCCTGTCCGCTTCCAGTCTATTGTTCTGGCATGTTCCAGAACGCTGGTCCGGTAAAGCCCCCTGAACACCTCGCTTTACATGTTTGTACCATTAACCGCCTCGTTTTGGTGCAACAAACTCAATGGACAATGGATATTGATATGTTGTGTCAAGTGCTTGGAGATGCTTTTTATTATTGGTTACGGCAGCAAAAAGCTCATAAGCGAATCCAGTGGTCGATGAAATATTTATGGAGATGGAGATGATTGATACCAGCGTAGTCTCAATAAGCAAGTTAATCATAAATTACAGATGTAACTTCATTATCTCCATGTCTAATTAGTCAGACTGTAAACATCTATAAAGGAATGCTGTAGCATTCCATAATGTTTTGCCTAGGCCTTAGACTAAAGAGTTATTGTTTTCAGGCTTAACTGGATAATATATGAAGGCCGTGGCTCGCTCGTGACAATCGTTTTAAAGCTGTGTCTCTTACAGATTTTTCTTTTGCATAAAAAAGGGCTGAGAAATGGAAAATCAATATGCAGAAAATAGTTATAGGTGGTGGGTTATCGAGAATCTCTCTGTTCCAGACACCCTGGGCCGAGAGATGATGCGTAATATATGGGGTGACCTTCAAATGTCATAAATGTGTTGTGCAATAAACTGTCAATATTTGTGGTTATTTGGTGCAGGATGACTTTTACAGTAATTGGAACAGCCGTATTAAAAGCTGGGGAGCAGTCAGCTGATTAAAGACAGCCCTGCTGGCCTGTGTGTGTGTGTGTGTGTGTGTGTGTGTGTGTGTGTGTGTGTGTAAAAAGAGAGAGAGAGATGAAAGAACAAGTCTTTGTATACTCATGTATCTGTCTGACGTTCCAGTTTGTAGGTAAGAATGAGAGCGACATGACTGATGGTTTACGTTAAAATCTGGATCTAAAGGAACGCTTAATATTGTGTGAGTAATAATTGGCACTCAAATACCACATTTATACTTGCATATACAATATTTGAGTGTGCGGTCGTGGGACAATAACATCCCAACTCTTCACTAAAAGCCTGTAAAATTTGCCAATAAGAGTAATATTTGTAAGTGTCTGGGTACCAGGCTAAAGTGGGTCAGAGTCGTTGTATGTGTTTGTTTCGTTGTGAGTATATGTTTGGGTCAGAAAATGGGGGCACACATCACAATGTAACACGTGTAGGCAAATCGGAGGCAGCAAATTGAAGGAATGTGATCAGTCACAAGAGAGAAGGAGATGCTGACTTCACTCTTTCTTTTTTAACTTCTCAAATCTCATTTGATTCTTAAAAGAGGGTAGAGAAACGAGGAGGAAAAAAGCACAGAAAGAAAGAAAGATTACTCGTACAAAAGCTTTTGATTGAGGCAAATGGTTGCTAAAGTGGGTTGCGCCATTCAGACGGCGTCTCTCCCTACACACACACTATATCATGTGTAGGTGCAGAAATAAGAAAGCATTTACAAACTGTATTTTTATTATTATTATTATTATTATTATCTTTTATACATTTTTTTATAATTTTTTATTATTTGTTGTTTTGCACTGTGGCATCCTCACAGACCTTCTTGAGCTGAAGGAAAGACACATGGCCAAATGTCGTTACACAGGGCTAATTGTATTTTTTAGTTTAAGAATGTGTGCATATGAAATGTTTTTTTTTTTTCATATAACAGTTTTTGATTTTTAACCGAAACAGATTTTTTTTTAAACAGGAAATTTTGTGAGTGCCACAGCTCACAATATTTTAAAGCATGTGCAATGGTTTTAACATAAAATCTTAGCTTTGTTTAATCTTAATTTGTGGAGTTGTATGTATTTTGTTTTATTTTTTTTATCAAATAAAATCAAATATAATATGTAGTAGCGACTGCAACTTCTCAAAGTGCCTGACCTGTGTTTTTTTTTTTGGTTTTTTGTTGTTTGTTTTTTTTTTTGTTCTCTTTTCTTTTTACTACACTTTTTAAAAATTATTTTGGGGGATAGTAGAAAAAATAATGTAAAATAAAAATATTAAGTAAAATAAATAAAATAATACAGTAAAGTTTGTCGCAAAATAAAAAATGTATTTTTTTAAAAATATTTTATTTATATAAAAATATATATAATTTTATTATTTTTTTACTTTTTTAAATCCCAGTTTATTTGATTGTTTTGAGTGTTTTTTCTTCATTTTTTTAAATAATTTTTTACTTTTATTTATTTACATACTATATAAAGTAAAATAAAATAATAATTAAAATAAAGTTTGAAGTAATATAAAATAAAAATAAAATAAATAAAATAATGCACATGGTGGGAAAATCTATATAGGCAACTGTAACTTCTCAAAGGATCTGACCATTTTTTAATATTTTTCTTTTCTATTCATTTTACTGTACTTTTTTTTAAATTATTTTGGGGGATTATAGTATAAATAATGTAAAATAATAAATAAAATAATACAGTAAAGTTTGAAGCAAAATAAAAATAAAAATGGTGCTTTTTTAAATCACATTTTATTTGATTGGTTTGAGTATTTTTTTTTTAATTTTAAATAATTTTATAAATATTTACATTTATTTATTTATATAGTAAATAAAGTAAAATAAAATAATGATTAAAATAAAGTTTGAAGTAAAATAAAATAAAATAAAAATAAATAAAATTATGCACATGGTGGGAAAATCTCTATAGGCAACTGTAACTTCTCAAAGGATCTGACCTGGTCTTGTATCACATTAACTTCTCTGGTGTGTCAGATGCTTCACACAATATGAGATCCCCCTGTAACTCACCATGGTGTAACACTGCTGACATCTCACATATAAGCATAGTGACTAATTATCTCCAAGTGTGGACTTGTTGACACTCTTAGACGTTATTGGTGTGACAATTGCTCAATCAGAGCGGCCCTTCGTTATCACTGTTTCCCATCAAGCTCCCTGCCGACGTCACCTGTCAAAACCAGGGCGCCTTGGTGAAACGAAGACCCTGTTGCTGACATGGCTGTTTTCTCTTTTTTTCCCCCCTTTGTATTGTTCATTTCAACACAATCTGCCATATGCTTTCCACTACAGATGATGAGAGGCTGGATAAAATGTTGGGACGTGAGTGTACTTGGGTGGGGGTCGGGGTGATATCTCTAAAGAAAGCTTCTGAACTGTCAGCGTTCTGTCAGGTTGCGGAGGTTGGGGAGGGGGAAAAGTGGTGCACGTGAACTCATTGATGTATTTGACTTTGTGTGGCGTTAGCAAATTTGGGTGGCAAACCCTGAAAGGTTTGAGAACAACAGAAGAAACAAGATGGGAAAAACCTCTCTGGCATGTTGCTGGTTTGACGTGAAACAGAACAGTCGTTGAATTATGTCTTCCTCTGTTTCTCTCTTTCTTAGATGTCGGGGACGAGATGGCAAAACCTGTGAGTGCTGTCCAGCCCCCCACTACCCAGCACCGGGAAAGGAGTGTGGGTTCAAGCATGAAGGACTGCCCCTACTGTGGCAAATCTTTCCGCACCTCCCACCATCTGAAGGTCCACCTAAGAATACACACAGGTGAGCAAGAAGCCCATGAAACAAATTTACTGCATTTTAAGCTTTTACATTAATTTCACATGTATATAGTGACATACATATAAGCCTAATCTTAGTTTTTTTCACACACATTTTACACAGCCCACTTTAGCGGAATTTAGAAACACTGAGCCCATAAATGAACTTCAGGTATGTGAGGGAGGACGCCCCAGCCCAGCAGAGTAATGATGTGAGCAGTGCTGGTCCAGTGGCTGTCAAGAGACCCTGCTGTTCCACCCAAGAGCAAGGCTGAGGCTCACTAGCAGGCACAGCTGGCCTAGTTAACATGCAGGATAACCAGGATAAGCACTCAGAGGTCACCTTAGATTCAGCACACTCTATTTATGTATACGAGTATGTAAACATTTAAGTGACAGTCGTCTAATATGTGAATAATAATGATAATAATAATAAATTTGAAGTACATCTCATTTGAAAACAACAGCAACTATAGTGACAATAGTTAACTTTTTAAAAGATTTAAAGGTTTTCACTTAATGCTTCCAAACACACATATATATGCTTCTTTCCTTAACTGTAAGCTAAATGAAATCACTCGCAGCTCAGGGAATCAGTGGTTGTTATTTTTTTGGTATGTGCATGCAAGGAAGAGCGGAGACCACCCAGTTGGTATTTGTCCCACTTAATAAGAAGCACATAGCTGCACTATTCTGGAGCATTAAGGTTGATTATAAGGCACGCTTAACAATGTAGTTGATGTGTAACTCTCTTAGCCTACAGTATTTTCATCTTCTGTTATAAAGAAGCTCAGGAAATAGTATTAATTTTCAATACAGTTCTCATATGAAGTCTGCAGATCGCTGTCATCTGCATTTGTTATTATCTAATATGGACTGCAAGGCAGTTGGAAAGAGTGATTTCCCTTGAAATGACTCGATGAAAGAAATCTTTAAACTGTTATGTAGCATATGGCTTGATAATGCTGCACATACAAGAGTGTCAAACTTGCATGTAATGACAGGCAGCCACAGTAAAGTGTTTAAATTTTCTTTAAACAGAGGGGTTAAGGCTTTGGACAGGCTGGTTATGTCCTCCTTGCAGGAAAGCGGCAGATAGAGTGGGGAAATATGTTTCTAGCTGAGGGAGGTTGAGTTATGCCTGCTCGGAGCAGGGGGTAAGGGTCCCCAGTAGGGCCGTATTTCAGCCGAGAGGAAACAGAGGCCCTCGTCCCAAGCCTCCGTTAACTCACTCACTCACTCCGCTCGCCGGGATGGCCCACGTGTGTGCGGTGTGGCCAGAATGCGTTTACACACGGACGCTTCACTTTCTGTCGATGCAGCAATTTACACGAGCCCTGATGTACTTGCAAGATGTGTGACTCTTTGCTGATCGGTTATAGGTTTGTCATAAAGATTCCTGGCTGACAGACGTCGGAGATACAGCGCAGGTCTCGGGTTGCTCTGCTCGAATAATTTACAGGAGCAACAGGCCCTTCCAATCAGGCTGAAACTATGCCATTGACATTAAACAAATATCCTGCCTTGATTTAAAGCAATCAGACATGCGGATGACACAAAGCGGGCCTCAATCCCGATGCCGTTATCCCATCACAATGGCGTTGCTTACTGAGGAGGCCAGGGCATTGTGCGACACAATGTTAGATTAATGACTCTCTAACGTCGGCTTGAAAGGAATGAAGTGAATTTAAATTTCTCCAAAAGTTAAAGAGCTAATGTTACAGTATTAATTTCCTCTCCAACAGTGAGCGGGAAAATATCCATTAGTGAAATTAAGCACAGTTTTCTAGGTAGCTAACATTGTGCAGCGTATAGTGTGGGGCCACAGCTAATGAACACTGCAGTGGGTGATATTTCATTATACAAATTAATGCTCACATTTTAATGGGAAAGTCACATAATGAATCTAGGCTTCAGTGACAGCAATTAGAGACACAGATTGTCCCCTTCTGGACAAGGCAGTATTTAGCAGTAAGCAGCTGTAGATAAAAAATAAAAAGGTCCTTGCTCCTGACAATGGCTACGCATAACTTGAGGCTATAGGAGAACCAACATGCCAGACGAATCACCTTTGTTTGAAAAGAGACAGAACAGACAGGCATCGGCCGTGCGAGTTCACCTTGGTGATTGGGAGCCATTATGCATCTTGAGCAAGACTTGGATAGAACGAGGAGAGTTGGCTTACACGGCTGGATGGAGGTTTATGGTTGTATCAAACAACATTTTGAAGGTTTACTTTGAAGATGGAGAGAGAGCGATTAAACTCAGGTCTGTGGTCACTTGCTACTGTTCCAAACCATAGGCATTGTAAATTACAAAGGTCACTCATCAGACTCCCTGTAGGAAATTTGATGGTTTCACTAGTGAGTTTTTGCCTGGTGCATGGTTTTGCAATTTCGTTTCATTCATATTCTTTTTTTAAATTTTGTTTTTGTTCTCTCTGGTAGTGCTTATTTGCTTACTACATGGTGAGTTAGTTCTCTAAAAGTCTTTAAGATTAATGGAAGGATTGAAGTAATGGGCCATACAGTAAAGGGTAATTTAAAATGTAAATAGAAGTTGTGGGTACTACGTGGAGGAAGCTCAAACACCTTGAGATTCTTGTTTCTACATTTGGCATAGATAAAGCATAGCTTAAGGAAGAAAAAAAAAACATCTATTTTTCCAGTGCAGTCAATCTCTCTCTCTCTCTCTCTCTCTCTCTCTCTCTCTCTCTCTCTCTCTCTCTCTCTCTCTCTCTCTCTCTCTCTCTCTCTCTCTCTCTCTCTCTCTCTCTCTCTCTCTCTCTCTCTCTCTCTCTCTCTATCCCCCTGTGGAATGCAGGCTGTCTTTTCACCATTCTGTAAAGCCATATGGAAATTCATCTTAAAGTATGTCATATCTATTAACTATTTTAATTGCCCTTCTGTAAAGGCTGTGGATGTTTATTCTGAACTGTTACTATGGAGTCATGACAAATCACACAAATCCATATGAAATCAGTTTGCGCTGGACTTCAAGTGTTGAGACTGAACACTCTCTGTTAGAAATGAACTTGAGAAATGATAATGGATATGTACAACTCACAGTGAGAGGTCTCTGTAATTTATATAAAGCCTGTCACACTATACCAGATGGCAATTTGATATGTATTTTTTCCTCCCTATTTTTATTAACATAGTCCATCAGCCATAAGAGTGAGCTTTGGAAACTTTTTGAGAGAGTTTTGCACTCTCTCATTTTAAAAGATGAAAAATAAAACTCTCCTTACCTCTCTGCCTTGGCGATCCATTTTGTTTCCCTGAGGTTGTGTTGTTTGTGTGGATATCAATTAAAAGTGGATTAACGGGTACATAATGACCTTTAGCAGTAAATTGTGTGTAATGTTGCAAGGCAGGATACAGTATATTCCCCAGATGTCACACGTGCCCCTGACGTATGATGGAGCAGATGTCTTACTGAGCCCAAATGGTGCACAAAGAACATGCCACATGCACAGGGACTTACACAGGCACTTGAACACACACTCGCATAAACATACAACCAGCGATAGTGTTCATGTTTCAAAAAATATGTGTATGTAATAGACCTATATAGATTTGTGTGAATTATAGTTTTAGCATTTCATAATGTAGAAGCATAATTGTCCTAATATGCTTTTTTTTTTTTTTTTTTGAGTAAAAATAAATTTAGATGTTATCAGAATTTTCATAAGCAGACGTCCAAGATGGGGTGGAGAAAAGCAGATCACTCTAATTGTACGCTAATTTTGGGTACAGAATATCATTCCTTCCAGTTAAAGGAACTGAAAATGATCATTTGCATCAAGGACGTTTCCTTATTGAATCACACCAAGCCTCTGTTATCCTGCTCAGAGGATAAGCACTTATTGGGTTAAAAGCTCATCTTGTATGATGCCTTTTGAATATGCGCTTCAAACACTCTTGTGTAAAAGAACAAAAGACGGCCCTCTACCCCTTTTTTTTCCCCCTCACCCTCTCCCCTGCCCTTCACTATATGTCCTTCTGTATATTTGTTTCTTATCAATATAGTATTGAGTTTATGTTTGCAATCCTTTATTTAGGAAGCTGTGCAGTGGGTCTGCAGATCTTCCATTCTTTTTCTGGAATGGCGCCCTCCAAATAATGATAAATTACTTGAGCACTATGCCATTTGCTAATTATATCCATGATTTACTACAGAGCCAGACTTAAATCATTCAATTCAGTCTTGCGTAACAATGCAACATTTTTTCTGGGTTAAAAAATGTTTTCCATGTGTATAATCTAAGCGTTTATAGCCACACACACACACACACACACATTGACAAACATGCTTTTATTTTCATTTTCCCATATCTTTCGAAACTCCCTCCCTCACTGTCTTTTTTCCACCTCGCACAACATCATTTCATTCCTGAAACATTACAGGGTCTCAAAAATCAAGCCTTGCATTTAGTTTATTGCTTATTGATCTTATAAATCTAGCTTTCATTCCAAGCCTATTCTAATTGTTGTCAGAAAGTATTTTATATCGATATTGATTGGATCATGCAAATGCAATTTAGGCTCTTTCTCTTGTTAAATGCTGCTCCCTTTTTGCTTTTAACAAGAATTCTTGTACATTTGCATGTGTTTCTAAACTGCCTGCATGCCTTCTTTTACAGTACATTTCATGCTGGTTAGCATTTTGTAATCCACAGTGTGAGGCTGCCTTATGAGGAATGCTCATGTGCACCACATATGGTGTGTTTATATCATTTAGACTATCTTCACTCTCAAATGAGGGCCTTTTATTAGGTGCATTTTGGACTAAGGGGTCACAGTTGTCTGCCGGGGGAAATGAAGAGCTTCTGTGGGGCTTGATTTATCCTTACAATGATAAACTGCAAATAGAGAATGTCCACAGAAAAGCTCAACCACCAAGGTAGAGACTTGACAGCAGACAAGGCCAGAAGAGAGACCGAAAGTGTGTGTGAGAGAGAGAGAGAGAGAGAGAGAGAGAGAAATAAAGACAGCAGCAACCAGCAGCACCACAAGCCTGCAGTTCCCCATGTGAACAGAGATAACATCCAGACAGTTTTGTTGTCAGTTGAAAATATGATCTCTGTAGTGGACTGAAGGCACCATATGGTGATATGTTTTTTATGGCGCTGACGTGAGTGATGGCTCACTCCTAGGAGCTGGATTGAGCTGGATCGACCCGTATTGAAACTCCTCCCTCCTCTCAAAAAGGCTGATGGACTGTTTACTAAGTGATAAATGTGGTCGAACGCTGCAGAATGTGAGGTTTAGAGAGGCTTGATGTAATCCCTGACATGATTCCTGTCAAATATTTACATGTTGTTTTTCATTTTGCTCTTCTTCTGACAGGTGGAACAAGCCCAGGGTTCCTGCTGAGCTTGTTGGCACCTATATTATTGTTGCTGTACTGACATCAGCTCTTGTCTGTCTTTGTTTCTTTCTATCACTCTCACTGTAGGTGAAAAGCCCTACAGGTGCCCTCATTGTGACTATGCAGGCACTCAATCAGCTTCTCTGAAGTACCACCTGGAGCGCCATCACCGTGAGCGACAGAATGGAAGTGGCCCCTCAGCTAACCACCCTCCATCTTCTGAACACAAAGATGACCACGGCAAGAACAGCAGTGGCAGTGGGGTCTTTGCTCGTCCTGATGTCCTTCGTGGGGTGTTCAAAGGCATGATGCCCTCTGGTCTTGACTTCAGAGGAGGTCAAATGCTCCCACACCAGTGGGCTCCACCAGGAATGCTCTCACCCAGAGACAGAGACCGTGAAAGGGAACGTGATCGCCACGGACCAGGGCCAGAGCCCACCACAGAGAACATAAAGAGTCCTGAGGGACCAGCCTCTGCAGGGGACAGTCCTGCTAGCTTCTCTGACCTGGGCCGGGCCTACCAGAGTATGGTGGGAAATGGAGTCAACTTCCAGGGCTCCCTGCAGGCTTTCATGGACAGCTTTGTCCTCAACTCAATGAAGAAGGAGAAAGAGATGAGAGAAAGTCAGCTGCATGGCCAGCACTTTAGCCAGGAGAGTGCTGAGGCCAAGAACAAAAGAGCCAGTGAGGCCAACCAGGAAGAGAATCCCACAAATGATGTCAAGCCAGCGGAAGGTGGACGCTCCCAGTATGAGCCTCTGGATTTGTCTGTTAGGCCTGAAGCAGGGTCCCTCCCTGGAGCCTCCATCACCATTCAGGACAATGTCGCCTGGCATGGCTGCCTCTTCTGCTCTTTTACAACTGCCTCTGTGGAGCTGATGGCCCTCCACCTCCAAGCCAATCACCTAGGTAAAGGCAAGTGTGGCCCGGGCAAAGATAATAAGGAGCACCTCCTGGGAGAGCCTTCTCATGCTGGCAAATCTACTGGCTTGGCTCCTCCGCCACCAGGCCTTCTTCATCACCATGAGGGAGCCCCGTCCAGGGACAGAGAGACTGAGTCTGGGGATCTGAAAGGACAAGCAGGCTGGTCCAACCATCTGGAGCAGCCCCCGCATGGAGCCTCCATTGGAGCATTCTCCAGTGACTTCTACAAGCCCTTTGGTCCTGTGTATGATGGCTCTGCTAGAGGGCCTGTTGGATTCCTGGACCAGCAGCAAATTCAGCCCAATGAAATGGGTGGTCAAGGCCCTCTGGATGACCTATCCGACAAGGCATCTTGCAGCGAGATAGAGGCATCTGAGGAACATGGTGGCCAGTCTGAGGACGATGAACTGAGTCGTGACAAATCGTTATCCAACCCCACTGCTACAGAGAGACATATGCATTCTGATAATGAAGAAGAGCCCGGAGAAGAAGAGGAGATGGAGATGGGTGATGCTGAGGAGGAGGATCGTGGATCCATGCAAATACTTCCTGAATCTCCACTGTCAGCGAAGGACATCCAAAGGTGCAAGCTAACTATGGGCCCCCAAATCTCTGGGCTTTCTCCTCCTCATCCTTCCACCCCTGAGAAGCAGTGGCAGCAGACAGGCCTTGGTCTTCTGTCCTCAAGCGGTGGTCCTCCTGGCCTGATTAAGCCTGATCAGGCCCACCTGGAGCACCAGATGAACATGCTATCTGTCCTGCGGGCCTACAGTTCAGAGAACCTCGCAGCCTTCAACGGAGGCCTTGGTGGTGGCTCCAATGGAACAGGCAGTGGCACCAGCAGCATGAAAAGAAATGACCCCTCTGGTGAGTATGACAACATAAACTTCTTTTTTAGTGTCATAAATCAATGAACAATGACTTTCAAAATGACTCACTGTTATAGATACACACTCTCTGGCAAGTAAACACATGATATACACTACATTATGAGCAGCACATCATCACTACAGAATCTACTATTTCTTATTTGTGAACCAATTACACATTTGTTCAATGTCTCCCTCATTGGTCAGAAACACACCAATACAGAAACTCTCCAAAGGAGTAAGATTTGCTTTTGAGTGATTTCAACCTTATTTCGGGCAAGTTTAGAGACCATCAGGATGACAAAGTAAGATATTAATCTTTATTATATTGTCATTTTACAAGAGCTCCAGTACCACCCTCTCTCCTTCCCTCGTCTTTCTGGGAATAAGGGTTTCTGCTTTGAAGCAGACCAGGAGCTGATGGTCCCTGTGTCATCTCTAGCACACAGAACTTAACTATCTTAGCTTTCATAAAGGCCTCTCCCAAAAGCCCATTACTTTATAAGAGCCCGAGATCTATGGCCTTGTGAAAAATGATCTGCCAGCTTTCATGATTCTGCTAAGGTTACTGGTGCTCCTTGAGACTACTGTGGTTCACACTGCCCTTTCTGTGAATTTGGTGATAATAAGAAAAAGAAAGTAACCGTGAATGAAAAAAGAGAGTAAATCTTCAAGAATTAAATTTGTAGTTTGGTTTGGGCAGCTATAGTAGAAAGTAAGTGCGTGCCACAGTTTTTAGACGCCTTTTTTAAAAGGTATTGTTTACAGTTGAAAGATTACTTTTGCTGAAGTAAAACAGTCAGGTAATAAAATGTATGTGTCCTCCATTTTCCTTTTGCTTTTAATATATCATTCATTAAGGAGATGCTAATTTTCAGATGAGATAGACATTCTTAGTTTGGTGCTTTACATTGGTGTTATTACTTGTACTCTGCAAACACAGAGGAGCAAGGCTGACTTTATTTTTTTGCTCCCAGTAAAACAATCTTACTGCAAATAGGTGTAGGATTACACAGGGGGGTTTAAACTAGTACTGCGTGTATTTTAAACAGACATGTTTTATTAAGCTGCTTCATTCTCACAAATCTTAATAGTTAATGTTCCTTTAATTTGGAATCATCTAGCTGTTCATTTAAGAGAGTTAATTTGTGTTGTGCTTGATAAGTAACCACAAATTTATGAACACTGATTTGGATGACACAAGGTGTCAATACAAGGTGCCAGTCAAAATTATTTTTTAGCAGCAATTTTATGAGGTTATTTTTCTATATTTTATGTTTTTAAGAGCTTTTTTTAATATTACTTTGTTGACATTTTGAACTCTGTTGCACTGTAATATTGACCACAAGTGAGTCAACCACTAGCACTCACGTCAGCTGAACTAGTCAACAATGTGAGTCATTTATGTGGAGGAAAACAAAACAGGCTAAATCTCTAGTCAAAGAGATTAACAAATATTTGTTCAGAATTTGTTAAAGAATTAAGCATCTTCCAACCGTGATAGTTTGAAGTAACAAATTAAAGGAGTTGTGTTTAGTTTAGTAGTTTGCATCATCTATCATACAAGAGAATCAGACAATAAAGAAAAAAGTGAAGTCTCAAGACTGGCATGTTTCATTTTCCCCCTTCAAAATGGTTTACATTAACAATTAATGGTGCTTTTGACCTTTCAATTATGGAAAATATGTCTGTCATGGAGG
The DNA here is from genome assembly GCA_038088235.1 of Zacco platypus. Taxonomy (NCBI): domain Eukaryota; kingdom Metazoa; phylum Chordata; class Actinopteri; order Cypriniformes; family Xenocyprididae; genus Zacco; species Zacco platypus. Next base: position 29,766,287 of record CM076085.1, read on the forward strand.
AACCTGTTGCATTTTTAATATTAGAGGAGGTCATTCACTTGGCTGAAAATGAATGCTATTTTTTGTCGTCGCAGTGAATGTATCGTATTGTAATATCCTTCTTTAATCAAAGACATTTGAAAAGTGCCCTTGTGACGTCCCCTTCTCCTGCTGCTGTGAAGAGGGACTGACCTTTAGAGATAAGGCTTTGTCTGGAGAACAAAAGTTTTTTGTTTAGCATTTTTAAAGCATGACTCCATCAGTTTGTCGCTGGTGGATGCTGACGGCCAGCCGAGCGCCTCTGTATACGCTGTGACAGTGTGTGGGCATGTTTGAGTAATACATACAGTAAAAGCATTGAATGACCATGAGGAGAACTCAACAGACAGTTTATTCATCCTTTTCTGAAGGGAATGTGTTACTATTACCACTGAACCTGTTCTACATTTTTTCGTCCCTTTAAGGAAAGCAGCTTATAAATCATACTTAAAATGCAGAAAGTTTTCTGAGATTGGTAGGTTTAGGGGCCGGGTCAGGGTAGGGATAGAATATACAGTTTGTACAGTATAAAAAGACTTATCCACCAGATGAATGCACTCTACTAAAATGCAATCTGTTTTGTGTTGTTTTCTATTAAAATATGTATGTACCCTTTAAAAAAAATACAAGTTGTATGTAGTTAATAAGAATCAATTGATAAGAGTTCAGAAGAATAAATTGATAAGGACTTTTTTAAATTATTGTTTGCAGTGCATTCACACCAACTCCTCTGTATATGTACAGTCATAATTTATACCTCACATATACCTGCATATAGCATACCATAACATGTAACATACCATACAGATGGAACTGTCTGATCTTGGGTCTTTTGTCCTTGGGTCTCTTGTTTAAAATTGACTGAAACACATTCTGCATGATTCCTTGGGGCTGGGCATAGATGAAGCAAAAATCCCTCTGAAAATTTAATTCAGGGCAAAATATGATTATCTGAAATGGCTTGGCATTAGGTTTGTATGCAAATAATGCATAAATCATTAATATTTAGAAATCTCAGCTGAATATGGTATGCCATGGCATCTGGGATGGAATGAGTGAGAGTCGTTTTAAAGTGACACCCTCATTATTATACCACTTTTATAAGACACACAAACACATTTACTGTCTCTTGCATGTCAAGTATCTTATATGTAGATTAACCCGTTCCCATATATAAACACAATGCACATTTTATTTCAATCACAAATACCTGAAAATACTTTTTTGTATCTGTTTATTTATCTATTTTTAAAATTGAATCCAAGAAGAAATCTCACATTAGCATTCAGAGTTCATTTGCAGTCAATCAAAAAAAATAAAAAATTTAAAAAGATATTCATGAAGTATACCTGTGATTTAGTGCCGAGTTCTATCAGACACCTCAGACTGTGTGTAGTCTACTGGATTAGCTTTGTATTGTTCACATTGCTTAATGGCCTTGTTCCATTGTGCAAGGCAGCCATTGTGTAAGTGTATCATATAATCAATACTAGGTCTGTTAGTGGCATATCTTCATCTATACATTGCACATGTCTCGAGCATTGTGTTCTTTGTCTGTTTTTCTTTTGCTCCTCTTTGTCTTCCCCTTAATTTAACAACATATCATCACAAGCTACGCATGTTATAATAACCACACATCAGTCCCGGTTATCTGCGGCACCTGTGCGAATTGTTGTTAAGGCCAGCAGACAGTGAGAACGTAACCTTCAACATTTTTTAGATGTTTGCTGGTGTGCTATAAGAATCTAAACGTGTCACCGGAAAAAGTGCTTTCATTTATTGTGAAGCACCACTTAGAGCAAAGAAAAAGAGGAAGAATGAGAGAAATGAGATTATTAGTGTCCTTTCCATCTGCCACCATCACTCTCTCCGAGCTCTTCGCACACACTCTGCCCTCACCCCGTTTTGTTTTTGTTGTTGTTTTCATTGTCGTGGTCGTCGTAGCTTGCAGTGTAAACAGTTATCTTGATTCACCCGCCCTGTCTCCATTAGCGTCATGAAAAATGGCCACATTTAGATTTCTCACAGGAGCAGTTGTGAGCACACGCTCGTGGTGCGGAGCAGTTACTCGGCCTGTCCAAAGTGTGTGAGCTTTCATCTCTAACCCTGCTTAATAGTATGAAGTGTGTGTCTGAGTCTGAGGCCCTAGACACTGCACAGGAGCACCGTTTTCAGATGTTTACTGCCAAGAGCTGTCCAGCCACCACCCACAATCCAGTTTTGCCACACAGACAAGAAATTCCTCAAGCGACAATTGCGTAGTAGACATACAAGGAGAGATGGACAGAAAAAAGGGAGAGGGGATGTACATATAGAGAGATCACTCGTGAAGGACTGATGAAAGAGGGGGCTGCTCACCCCAACCATCCTAGTTCATAAGGCCATGACACCCCCTGGTGGAAAAGCAGTGAACCCTGTCCCCATTCACTCCAAACCACTCAGTAAGAATGACAGATGATTGGAGATGGAAAAAGATAGAAGGAAACAGAGAGAAATACTGCCTGGGTGTTTAAAGCGAGTGAATAACTCTCTGTAGAAAGACAGAAAAGAGATGTATACTTAGGAGAATTGGTTTATGTCTTTCCTTTTATTCTTCTTCTCTTCAAATCCCTTTGGGTTTATCAATTTACGTGTCCTTCTTTAATATGTAACAGCAGACTTACAAACTCTCAACCGAATAAAAAAGCCTTTAGAAACGATGCAGTTGAAGATGATGTGTGAATGTGGGAATTCCCGGTATTTTTACTCCTTTCATTTTAGCGCCTGTCTGCTAGCTTGTGTTTGTGTGTGTGTGTTAGCATTTATCTTGACTAGCAGACAGGAGTAGGTAGTTAAATGTAAATGGTGTTTAGTCACCAGTGGCCAATTATCACTGTCAGGAGGGTGTAGGATCAGATTGTCTCCTGGGTGGGTCTTGACCTTAGTCTGGTATGGGTCAGAGAGAGTGCACTACTTCCTGTCTTCCTGTCAGCCTTAAGTTCATCTCTCCCCCTCACTAACTTCTTCTAACTTTAAATGTCTCTCTATCTCTCACTCTTTCTCATTTTCAGTCCATATTTTTTCTGTGAGTGTTGTAATAAAGCGCTCATGAGAGTGTGTGTGTTGTTCTCTTACCAGGTTCTATTATGATAATTAAAAACATATGGTGCCTGCAATGCGCACACTGAACCCACAGATGTATCGAAACAGACGCAACTTATGACTTTTTCTTCATATCGAGGAACATGATGACAAACATTACATGTTCATTTAAGTAACAATTAATATGGAAAAGACCTTTCTTGCTCATAGTAACATTCCTTTGATGTTCCTCAAATGTTCTAAAAATATTAAACAATAAATATCAATTGTGTAATATATTTTTCTCTTCTGTCCATGATCCACCAGTTGAGAACCACCAGTTGAGAACGCAATGCAGTGTGTGATTATAAAATCATATATATAATTATAATAAAATGTATAGATTTTTTACTTATATTATTTATATCTATGATAATGTTATTATATATTATCAATAATATGTGTGTGTGTATATATATATATATAATCACACACTATATGGCAGTGGTTCTCAACTGTTGGGTCATGGGCATTAGTATATATAGTATATAATGTTTTTATTATAAAATCATACTAAGTTATATATAGATTTATACTTATACAATTTATATATAATGCTATGATATGAAAATGTTTTATTTATATATATATATATATATATATATATATAAAATATATAACACACTATATGTATATGACTGTGGTTATCAGCTGGTGGGTCATGGGCATTGGTATATATATATATATATATATATATATATATATAGTTTTTTATAATAAAATCATACTAAATTATATATAGATTTATACTAATATTACTTATATATAATGCGAATGTAATATATAATGATAATGTTATTTTTTTTTAATAACACGCTATATGTATATGGCTGTGTACTATATGTATAGTAACTCAATTTACTCCACACACAAACTCACTACTGCATGCCACCTCAATGACATGCTCATTTACCACATACATAGCAATTACTACTAAGCAATTATTGCAGTCTCCTAATTTACGGACAACTAAAACGATTACAGGCACTGAGCGACAACGAGAGAGAATTTAACACAAAACATGCAAAACATCTCTTGATTTCTTTTTTCCGCTCGCTATTTGCCCCTGACTTTCATCTCCCTTTTGGTAAAAAAGAGATCTCCACATTCAAAAAGCGGCGCAGGGATGAAACTTGGTAATTGCCAGTAATGCTGTCCTCATCAGGTGGCTAATTAACAGTAATATGGCTCGTGTTAGTCTGCTAGCATCCACGCAGACCCTGCATTCGGGCGACCGCGGAGAGGCGGGAGAATGCGTCACACTCTGATGATGCGTACTGCCTGAGGGTCAGCCGGTCCGTGTTTTATATACACATAATCCCTCCCCTGGGAACTTAGAGGCCCTCCGTAATCTTTAGCTCTTTACCGTCAGAACCAGAGAGCCTGCGATGAACCAGGATGGTACATACGACTGATTTGTAAAAGACTCCGAGACGAATCCTTCATCTCTGACAGATGACGTTTAACCTGTCTCCAGGAGTTTAAATGCTGTCAGCCTCCGAGCGCACTGTTGTGGTACATTTAAGAGCTGTCAAACAGTCTTATTACAGAGTAAAGGTAGACTCTTGACATGACACATCCGCCTGTGTCTGTGAGCCTTGTCCCACGCTTCTCCATCTCAGAGCACACTGCCGGAGGGAAGCGTTCTCACAATGAAAGACTGCTCGCTCTCTTTCGCTCTCTCCTTGGAAGTCTCTGAGGTGACAGACAGTGTTGGTGCATCTCCACTCTTTCCATTGTGCAGAGTGTGATGAAGGCTCGTCGGGTAAAGGCGAGGTGCTATTTCACATGTTCAATATTACCATTTTAACTTCAACCTAGGTGAATTAGCGCCTTGTCACTCAGCAACGCAAATTCTGGTTTCAAAGAGCAATTAATTGTAAAAGCTGTTGTCAAGCCCACTGGATGGTACCTGTTGCTCTCCACCAGCAGCTGTGCAATCTCTAAAAATATTTTTCCCTACGCTAATTTACTCTGATATCAACTTTGGCGGCGCTGAAAGCTTTTGAAAGGCCTAGTAATTTCGCTCTCTTTCACTCCTGTCTCGTACCTTGCTGACGTACAGTACAGTAGACTTCGTCGTTTCCAGCGGAGAGAAAAAGAGCAAGTGGTCGCTGAATAAAGGATCGGGTTCCAGTATGACAACAAAGGCAGAGAAATATTCAATGCTAATGACAGCAAAACAATTATGCTATTCATAATATTAGACTGAAAGAAAGATCTTGTTAGAGGAAACCTTGGGAGAGGAAAATACGAAGTGTTCTCACTGGCACAGTAATCACGGCATGCTTCCATTATTTTTATTCCCCCGTAGCCCACTATAGTTTGCATTTAATGACAGAAACCCTTAAGCTAATGCTTAATAGATTTGCTCCTAGACCCAATGTTTTTTCCCCCCACCTCATATATTTGATCTTATTTCTTTGTTTTTGTTTTGTTTGGTTTCTCAGACTTTGTTCAATTCGAGGTATTCCTCATAGCTGTGCTGCTTGCGTTCCCCAGGTGCCCTTAGATGTGACGATCTGCTCTCAGAGGGATTGTACCGGCAGAACAACACTTCCTGCCTGTGCAGGGGCACACCTCACACACACAGTATAATGATCATGCTTACACACAGCGAATGACATACACTCCAAACATAATGAGAGAATATGCCCCGACTCCAACTGGCAGGCACAGGAGTTAAAAAAAGAAAAAAAGCACAAGTATGTCAACTTTTATTTGCTCCTTTATTCCACATCAATGGCAAACAACGCACTAAAGTTAATAAAACAAATACAGAAAACACAGTCTGGCTGAGGCAGAGGCAACAGGGGTGTGTTTTGAGAGGTCGTGTAGCAATTACAGACGAATCTGTCGGAATCCACGTACTTCCACGTTCAAGTTGCTGCGCGAAAGAAGAGCCGGTCCAATAAGCCACATTTGATTTAGACTTCAAATAAACAGGGTGGAAGCAAAGTTCCTGCAAATAGAAAGAGTGGAGGAGCGACATAAAAGAAAAGCATTGCATGAGAAATAAGCCCACATTATACCATTAGCTGTTAAAAAATGCACTTAATTCCTCTGTAGAGATGGAAATAAATCGCACGAGCTCGAGCATTGTTCCATGCAAATCCCATCGAATGGATTTAAGATGGCGTATTGTTTATTAGGGAAATATGGGGGGAGGTAGGAGAGCTGCTGTTCTAATTGCAGTAATTTAATCAGGATTAGAAAGGTTACCTGGATGAGGCAGCAGCGCAAGGACACCGCTGCATGTGGAAAGTAAAAATGCATATTTTGCGGTGTTGATGTTGTCTTTTACGTTAGCGAATTTACGCTGGAGTTTGCGCTGGCACTCTTCTGTGGATAAATAAACAGAATGTTCTATTGTTTCCCTTCCTCCCCCTTCATCTCTCTCTCTCTGTGTGTGTGTGTGTGTGTGTGTGTTACTCTCTCTCTCCCAAGCCTTGCTAAATAGGAAGCAAAGAGAATCCATTTTAATCAGATTAATAACTTGGTTGATCACATATAACCTAATTTTCATTCAGTGCTGCCCTTGTCCGCTGAGTCATATACAGAATGACCTTTGTGTCGCAACGGCGACCATAAAGCACAGTAAGTGCCATTGTGCTATCAAAAAAAGCTGAAGATGTTTTACATCACCACAAAAATTTCATGTCATTTTTTCTACAAATGCGATGCCCCTTCCACAAAAGGCCACCTTCCAATTGAGGGCCATTAGGTCGGGACTCGAGTTTCCTAGGGCCTGGGAGATGGGAACAACTTTCCTCCTACATTCACAGTAATATGAATCGTCCTTTTAAAACAGATATGGTTACATATTAGTTTTGAAAGGTACAGTAACTGCCTCAGCTTTAGCTGTCTGCAACAGTAGGCCTTTTGTGTCCTCAAGAACTCAATAAGTGGCCTGTGATTCCATTTTAGCTCTCGCTTGCACACTATAACACACTGCCTGCATGGAGAACATTTCGATTCGAGCGTGTTTGAGGCTGAATGATGGCTGATGACAGTTACGTGGCAAAGTCACAAAATCAAGCTCACCTTTTGCCTGCTTCTGTTTGTTCTCGAGTGGTGTTTCTGTTACTTTCAGAAGTTATTTTCTATTCCTTCATCAAGATAAATCTCAGCCTTGATTTACTGGTATGATTAGCAGTTTCAAAGGAAATCTGCTGAGATTTAATTATACAGAGAAAGAAAAAAAAAAAACAGGAGAGAGAGAGAGAGCGAGAAAGTCACGGACACACACACATGCATAGGCTTTCAGTCACACAGCTCCACACACACAAACAGGAAATATGAATGAAATATTTATGAAGTGGGCTAACGACTGCATGCACCCATATGTTTCAGCCTAACAGCAGTTTACAGGCAGTTCTAATGTGATGAGTTTCCACTGAAGCAAAGAACACTGATTTACAAATTATATAGAACACAAAGAGGAAAGACAATGATAATAATTATTCATATTAATACATTTTATTAAACATTTTGCTCCAGCAGTTTTGAAAACAATTCTTGCATTTATCCTTGATAACCGCCATTATTCTTTCTTTTGATTAGTGAACGAAATTTCCTGCATTTATGTAACAAGTTCTTTGTTTCTTTGCACTTCCTTTTGAAAAACTTGTTTTGTTGTTTAATTATCAGTTCTGGAGTTGCACACCACTAGAGGATGAATTCTCTGCATGATTCATTGGGCAGCAATTCTTGTAAAATCAGGCCTAGCGTGCCTGTTTCCAGAAAATGTAAGAACTTTATGGGTTATAGGTTTTATGAAAGCCAGCATGCAAAAAAAGGAAGGGGGAGGGGGGATTAATCTGAGGATTAACACCATACTTTAAGATAAATCTTTTTTAATATGAAACCTCATCCCCACTTATTCCGGCCAATCATTCTTTTTGCATACTTTAGATTACATATTGTGTCTTTCTTCTGCACTGAGTTTAAGAACAGTTTTTTTTTTTTTGACAATCTCCACTCCACAAATGCATTCTTCATGCTGTAAAACTCAGAACAATGGATGAGCACATAGCTGTGCACATTAATGCTTCTGTAAATGAAAAGACAGAGAGAGAGCGAGAACAGATAAGTGGAGCTTGGCTGCCCCCTCCCATCCATGTCATCCCTCTATCAATGTATCCTTCCCCCATGGAAAAAATAAGGGATAAAAAAAACAACAACAATAAAAAGCTAACCAAATCTCTCCTCCTCATCGTTAAATCCTCGCTGATCAGAATGCGCCAGACCCTAACCGACAAACATCATAGTCAGTCTCCAGTCCCTAATTGACTGCACAAGGATTGGTCACACTTTTTAAGTAGCGTTTCGTAATGGATTTCCATGTTGGTTGCGCTTTTAACTGGCACTGCAAATGGAAGGCAAAATGTCTCTTTATTATCAAAAACAACAGTCCTTTCTCTCTCCTTGTTCTCCTTTTTTTTCGGTAAAGATTATATCAGCCACTTCCCTGTTTGTTATTTTTTTTTTTTTTTTTTTGCAAGGTCAACCCAGGCTGACAGTTGACAAACGATCTCAAGATGGCCACATCATCTGTCCTGTAATTTTTGGGGGGAGAAAACGATAAGATGAATGCCATGTATCATGTTTTTTTCCCTCTCTTTCCCTCACTCGATTTTACGCTCAAATCTCTTATCGGCTTACGAAAAGAACTGGTAAGCAGGTGAAACAGCGATTTTGTTCATGCTTGAAAGTTGTCGCCGCTCTCGCACAGGCCCGAGACCAGTTCAAATCTCTCCGATCTGGACTTATCCTGTTTCTGCATCTTGGCACGGTGCAGGGATTCAGTATTATAGACAAGCTGGTCATCAGATGGGAGTTGGGTTTATTTCTGTGTCTCTTTCCTCTCCCCCCCACCCTCCATTCCCCCTCCCCTCTCGCTGGTGTCTCATCCAAGTTATGTCTCATTTTTTTATACTGGACAGCTCCGACAGAATGCCCGAGAACTCGATGTCCTTGAGAACAGAACAACTTTTCAGTCTAATACTTTGATTGATTTTTTTTTTTTTTTCCCTGTTGTTGTTGTTCTCTTGCTTTTCTCTGACCGTCTTCTTCATTTTTCTCTTCCCGAGATCATTATTCGTATTTATGCCAAAATCGTTAGGGAGGGGGGGTGAGAGGCTTCAACTTCAACAATGACGGCCACTTTGACAAAACACAGAGTATGTTTTTAATTACCTGGATTTTTTAATGTTGTTGTCATCTCACAGAAAATACTGCTCTTGTTCTGATGTTCCTATTATGTTCTCATTTGAATGCCTGCTCTCTGCAGGAAGTCCAACCCCCCTCCCCACTCCACATCACTTCCAGCAGCCCTCCAGTGTTCACTATTTCTAGTTTTTCATTATGCCTAATTGCATTAAGAGACATATCATAGTGGAGCGAGAGAGAGGTAGAGACGAGGTGTCATCGCTTTCTAAAACACAATTAGGTAACACCTCATCAGGGGCTCTGCCTGCCTGCGGTTGACAGGTGCGTGAACGTTAGCGGCAGCGGCGTTGGTGGCACACGGTCACTGTTCGTGCTTGACAACTGCTCGTCTCACAGATGACAGGTGCTTTTCTGAAAGCCCGAGTGGCGGCACAATCGATATTCGAAGAGGTTGAACCCGGTGTTTCCATGCGTTTTAGAAGGGGGTCCTTAACGCTAATGAAGCTGTTTCATGTGTATCTTCCCTCCCTGTTTACTTCAACTTCTTCAACTGACAAAATGAAACGGCTGCTCGTTAATTTGAGAAACAACATTCAGCAACTTTTATCAAAACCGGGAGAACAGGGAGATGCTGGGAAGCAGTGGCGCAGAAGTTTTTTTTTCTCTCTCTCTCTCTCTCTTACCTTGTTCTTTTCATTTCTTTTTGTTGAAAAAAAAAGTACCGCAGAAGCACAGATTGTCATTGCGAATGTGTTTTTATTTCATCTAAAACATGACGATGATGATGACCCGAATGATGATGATGATGATTAATGAGAGTGATGGCAATGATTACACACATACAGGAAGAGTGTTTAGCGTGTCAGCCATCTGCCTGATTAAAACTCATCTTTATCATGGTATCCTCTCGCACGGCCTGGACAGAAACGGATGAAGCAAATACAAAAAAAAAAATAAACAAATGCGAAACATGATCATGTTTAAATTGACACCTTATGAAGAATTATGTGCGGGGGTTCATTATATAGGTGTCCAGCCTGATGCGGCATATTTGCTCTGCATTTTGCTCTGAATGCACTATTGGATATTCCACCTTAGAGCTGACACACAGAGACAAAGCCTAGAGAAGAAAAGTAATGATCACATATAAATATCAATATGAAAGTAAGAGTCAGTGCTAAAGAAGACATATAGCTATTGATGTTTGAATAACGGTAGTGTCAGGCGATGAAGAAGAGAGAGGTGGTAAATAAGCAGAGAAAATATAATGCATTCGTTTTTCAGAAGGACAAAAAAAGAGACAGAAACGGTTAATCGAGAACACTCCAGAGGCATAAGAATCAAGCTGAGGCCGAGATAAAAACATAACCGCTTTCTATGCCTTGTGAACAAAACCATAAATAAATATATAATCAGTTAGTATTATGCAGGTTTGCTCTGAGAGGCATTATCTGTCTGGCGTTGCCTTCTCAAGTAAAAGAACATTTGACAGTGCAAGTCCCTGATGAAAAAAAGGAGAGAGAAAGTTATGACTTCAAAAGTGTTTACTCACCATGTTTTTTAATTTGTCTGGGCATATGCAGTTTATTTGCATTTCAAATACGCATATTTGAAGCAGGTGGTTTAAATGCCAAGATGCGAATTGATGACAATCACCTCTACCATAAGCGTCAAGGGAGCTGTACTCGCGGCTGACATTAAAACTAAACGAACAGCAGCTAAACAAACACATCGAAATAGAACTCTGTTACCAGCCACCCCGTGCACACGATGCCTCCCCCCGCTCGCATCCTCTTCACCCGCACTTATATTTTAATATTCATGTACATTTAAATATCAGCGGCGTATATAGTGGTGTGCTTGAGCGGAATCAGACCGAGGAGAGAGAGAGAGAGAGAATGTAAATACCTCACATTTGGGTGCACATAAATCTATTCATCCGTGAACGGCGTCAAATGCCCCCCTCTCCTCCCCCCTTCCTGGCCGTCGGTTCCATCGCTTCCATATTCATTTTTGTAATTTACAGCAAATCCAATAGCTGTCAATCACAAATTAAAAACTCCAAATTTACAACGGGGAGGAAACAGCTGCTTCTACATTTACAGCAAGACCACTCTAAAATATTAAAGACATGTCACCCAGCTCTGTGCAGCCCTACATCTGCGGCCATCTGTTTTCTATTAAAACATTACACCAAAAAACGCTGCTATTTCCATGCTTTTAGATCAGCACAGGAAAGCGAGACTGACAGTGTAAAACCTCCTGACGTGCTTAGCTTTTATCAACAGCCCTTTCAAAAGTGTCAGAATAAAAGGCTTTGAGTGGCACCCGATGTATTTGCACAAGTCACAGACGGAGCGGAGGTCACATTTTAAGGGCCTAGTTGACGGCGAACAATGCCGGGATATCTTAAACAAGCCGATCTGCTGCTTTTCTTGTCGTTTTCTCACTTGCTCGGTCCTTCCTCCTGTGAAGCAAAGAGCGGGTGTTGAAAAGAAATACGTTAAACCAAGCGATTCGATGACATTTGAGGCATCGCCGTTGCGGCGAGAGAGCGAGAAGGAGAGCTTTTGAAAAGCAACGCTGAAATATTCTGTTACGGCGGAGCGGAGAAGAATTACGGTCAGTGTCAAAGGTAAACAATTACAACATTCTGAGTCACTTTTTGGAGTCGGGGCAAAAGAAGATCATTGCTCCCTCTCTAATAGGTAATTTCCTTTGTCTTCAGAGCTGTATTTCACATGTTGCCTTCCACGGGGTGGTCCCCTAAAAAAAAAAAAAGAATGAAAGAAAGAAAGAAAAGAAAGGAAGGAACGTGTGCTTGGCGCATGCATCAGAATTTCAGATGAGACGTTTTGTTCGCCATCTAGAACTGCCAACACAGAACAGTTTGTTGGTGGTATGTGGAAAGAAAGACTGTTTGGCAGACAAAAAAGGGAAACTTTTCCATAAACTTCAGGAATGCATGTAGAATATTATTGTCTGAAGGAAACAACATGAAAGCACCTTTAATTTCAGATTGAATTCACAATGATATCTGCCGTTCAAGTTGTTAGAATATCCGTGTTCTCCCTACGACAGAGATTCTGTGATTAACAAGCTTGCTGTTTTTTCTCTCACCCACCATTTAAAGGAAAAAACCCAGAGCTCCCGCTGCTCCAAGCAACATCTCTCCCCTCGCCGTCGTCTCTTCCTTCCTCTCCTCTTGTCGTCTATGGCAGGAGTCACAGGTGTGTGACAATAATTACACATACACTCAGAAAAATAATGTCATTTCTCTCCATTTAATAAGTTAGCAGTAAAATGCAGAGGGGGAGCGCACAGGGAGAGCAGGCTTAAATCTTATCTGATACCCGGGCCCCTAACTCAATCATATGGCTCTTAAGAACAGGACACGGGCAGCTGGGGCTCACTAATATGCATGCAATATGTGTGTAAAACGATACGCTTTAATTTTGAGCCCACTTTAAGAAGCAACAAAATCTGTTTATACGTGAGACATTTAAAAAGATGGAGGAAAAAAATAAAGCTATTTAACTCCCTCGTTCCCGCCAAGCTGTGACATCTGTTTAGTCTTTTCTTCATCCCTCTGCTCCGAACGCTCAATCCCAGGAAGACAGAGTTTTTAAAAACCCACTTTTCCTGCCTGCTGTTTATGCTAAAACTCAGCCCTTTGAATCTGCGGAAACACAAGTTAAGAAAATGATGATTGCACACGTTTATCTCTTTTCCTCTTTTTAGATGAACTTTGCTACTTTTGGATTTCACTCGCAGGCCATCAGAAAGATGTAATTGTAACTGTATTGTAATTGTGAATTAAAGCCCGTTCATACTAAGAACGATGACAGCATCTAAGGTTTTAGTAATAATTCTAATTGTTTGAGAATATTGAAGTCCACACCACCACTTTATCAATATTGACAGAGTAACGATATTGTAGAATCAGTTTCAGAATGATTATTTCCACCTGATGAATGATAAAAACATTGACGGCCAATCAGAATCTACCCGACTTTAAAGAGCTCAAACATTTAAATATTTAATATATTTATCGTTATAGTTATCTTACTTTTATGCTTCATTTTTATAGATGATGTGTCCAATATGACTTTTTTGAACGATTTTACATGCTTTATTTTTCAGTAAATAAATAGCAGTTTCCTATCCTTATTTGAAGCAGTGATGTTTAATGTACAAGAGTCAAGGGGCTGGTAATTGAGATTGTCTATTAGATTAACTATTATCCTAACCTAAAAGAGAAGTACAAAATCTAGTTTTAAAAAGCATCTAATTTCAGTTTTACATTGGCCCAGTTTTTTTTACCCTGTGAGGTTTTGACCTTTACCTCTACTTAATTCAAATCAAATAACAATGTCATATTTTGACATGTTATGTTGGACTTATATCAAATCCAACTGCAGTGCGTGCTTATAATAAACAAAATGTTATTTTAAGTTGATGTGTCTGCTAATATATATATAGTTATCATTATAGTTACACTTATCATTCTTGTGTGAATGGGCCTTTTTGCTTGATCTTTCCAGAAGATGCATCCGATGTGTTATACTCTCCCATATACAATTTGAAAGATTTAACACGCTTCATATTTAACAAGACTTTTCAGCGAATAAACAGCGGTTTCCTGCCTTTATTCGAAGCAGCGCTGTCTAATGTACAAGAGTCAAGGGGCTGGTAATTGGTTGGATGAGGCTGTTGGTGTGTATGCGTATACATGTGTCGCCACTGGGCTCTCCCAGAAAGCAGGAAGTGTGAGGGAGAATTGGGGCCTTTGGGGGGAGGAATACAGGGAGGAGGAGGAGGAGAAGAAGAGAGAGAGGAAGGGGGTTAAACATCAAAAAGCCTCTGACACATGCTGCCGCTGGCCCTGACCACTCCACAGATGCTTTTGTTCATTGCCTCTCTCTCTCTGTCTCTCTCAGTTCCCCCTCACTCTCATTCATTCCCTGTGTCTTTGGTGATACGCGCCGAGTGCGGATATCAAAGTCGCACTGTCTGTTAAGACTTCAAACTGGGGGCCCCGTCCGTCAACCCCAATCATATCTGTGCCCCACTCGCAGACTGGAGTGGAATATTTGATCTGTCCTCTTCAGGAGGATCAACAATCAGACGTGAGGGGGTGGGTGGGTGGGTTGTTAGGACTCGGACGTTTGGGGAGGGGGGTGAAAACGGCCCACTTCACTGCACTTCAGTCGGACTACAAAGAGTTGAGCCACGGACGCTAAAGGGATAAAGAGAGCTTTGCTCTTCAGGATCTTACGCTGTTGCGTTTTACCAACGTTTGACATCTGCTGTGAGACCGGCACTCAGGAGATAGAGGCCGTTACTGTACGGAGACATTTACTGAGTTCTTTTTGTAGTTGTTGTGGTTTGCTTGTACTTTAAGAAGTCCGCAGAGCAGCTTATAATGGCATCTGATGGCATTATCTCAGGCCTGTCCATCTGTCCATCCAGTTATGACTATTAATAATCCCAGACATGTGTCACATAGTATACTTAGTTCTTAAATCCCTTGTCTGTGAGATCAGACTGCATAATTACCTATCCCATTAGAGTTGGAGACTCTAGCCCCTCTGACCCTGGCAGGAACAGCTGGACCAACTATAAAAGATATAGTTCACTCAAATATGAAATATGCCATCATTCATGATGTTCTTCCCAACCTGTTTCACGTTCTTTCTTCCGGGGAGCACAAACAAAGATTTTGTGAAGTATGTTACAGCTCCTTCTGTTCATTCAACGAAAGACAATGGGGTCCAGTATAAAACATCTTTTAAAACATCTTCTTCCGAAGAAAGAATGCCATACAAGATAAATAGTGACAGAATTTTCATTTTTAGCTGAGCTATCTTGTTGAAAATAGCCTGTGTGTGTGTTTCAATGAGAGATATAATAAATCAATACTTTTTAAAATATGACTCATTTAATTACAGCAAAGAGAAACTTGACAGGTCCCAGATTATATGACGAAATCCTTTGGCATGTGCCATTATCCTTACGAGCAGTGCCAGCCTGTGATTGGCTCTCTGTTCATCAGCAGAGATGTTCAAGCTTCCTGCACGTGTGGAGGGGTTCAGTTCCTGCCCTTCTGTGCAGCGCGGCAGAGGGCATAGTGAGTGTACTAGGAATCAGCCCATCCACACTAACTCTTTTTCCATTCCTAATCACCCCATTTAAAGCTAGAGGTGAGAGGCCCGTCTGACTCACACATACGCACCTGCTATAATAAGCCCGATATCCCTTAAGAGTGCCTGTCTTTACCCACCTGTGTTTGTGTGTGTGTATGTGGGTTTTTGACTGACGATCCTGTATTAGTCTGTGTGGAATGGCCACTTGGTATCAGTAATTGGTGTTTTTATCTGTAGGTTTGATAATTCTCACACCAGCTTCACATTCTACAGATGAATGACATCTGAAATCATGTGTCATTCTCAGTGTGTGGCACTGAAAAAAAAAAAAATGCTAGCCTTTGGTGTTCCATGACTTTGTGTGTGTGTGTGTGTGTGTTAAAATCTCATTTTTGTTCTTGTGAGAACAATAAAATGTTTGAAAAACTGTTGTCTAATAGTTTCCTAACATAGCATGAAAAGAACATTATCTAGTTTTAAAAACTTCAAAAGTCAGTTTTATTTTGTCCCAGTTTATTTTTGCCTTCTGAGGTATTGACCTTGTCCCGTATACAGCAATTAAATCATACAAATATGTATCATATTTTGGCATATTATTTTGCATTTATAATTTTTTAAACATTAATTTTAATTACTAAAAAATGTTTTATTTTGCCTTTTACCTAGGTTATTGTTAGAAAAAAAATTAAAGTAAATTTGAAAAAAAAATAAAAGATTTTTGGAGGTTATAAGTTGTCAATAACTACAAACCAACATTTGATTTTAATTTGGTTAAGTATGCAGTTTTGATGTTTAATGAAATTTACTTTTATGTTTATTTAATATTTTTTCTTGGAAATTGTAAACACAAATAAGGATCGATCAAGTATGATTTTAATCATACTTTAATATTATTTTAATTAGGTAATATAGGCTATACACTGACATTCAAAAGTTTGGGATCAGTAAGATTTTTAATGTTTTTGAAGATTCATCAAGGCTGCATTTATTTCATCCAAAATACAGTAAAAATTTTTAAATATCATTACAGTTTAAAATAGCTATTTTCTATATGACTGTTTGTTAAAATGTAATTTTGTTCATGTGTTGGCATAGCTGAATTTTCAGCATCATTACTCCAGTCTTCAATGTCACATGATCCTTCGGAATCATTCTAATATGCTGATTCGTTGTTCTTGAAACATTTCATATTATTATCAGTGTTGAAAGCTGTTGCGTTCAGTTTTTATTTTCAGGATTCTTTGAGGAATAGAAAGTTCAAAAGAACAGCATTTATCTGAAATGGAAATCTTTTGTAATAACAGAAAACAATTATTTGAAATTTTAATAATATTTCACAATATTACAGTTTTTTGATTAAATAAATGCAAACTGGGTAAGCATAAGAGACTTCTTTCAAAAACATAAAATTTTAATGCATTGAAAAAAAAGGTTTCTAACTTTCCAACTTTAGCTAGTGGACAACAGTATCATTATGCAGTATGATTCCTATGATAAGTCCAATCTGTGCTGAAATCACGCTCTCTGATGAACATCTATTATTATGCATTCCACTATATAGACTTTGATCATGCACAGTGGACACCTAATTAACAGTGGGATGTAGACACATGCAAACACCATCACAAAAGAAAGAGAGCGAGAGAGAGGTGGACACATAAGAGGGAATGAGAGGAAATGTGCAGGTCATATCATGCTCTTTTCGTTGAGCCATTTACTTTTGGGCTGCAATAGCATAGAGTGCAAAAAAGGAAAGAAGCAGGACCAGTTATCTTCCGATTTCTCCCCAAGCCCTGTGACGCGGCTAAGTGAGCCTCAACTGACCAGAAATGATTTGCCTCTGTCTGTTAAACACGTAATGGAGTCATTTAACTAGTCAAATTAGAAGCTGCAGAGATGCCGCATGCTTCATTACTGGGTTCCAATGGGCACCATTTTACATTTATGTCAGGAATGATTTCAGGGCAAATTAATGTTTTTATTGTCTTACACAAATACACCCCCCAAGTCATAAAAGAGCAGCTCCCCCTACAGGTCACTCAACATTACTGTGTGGAATATGCAGAGGACAGTGTGGACTACAAGATATCTCGTCGGGTACATTTGGTATTGTTTTAATTTGCTGTTTTATTGAACATTGAACGTAGATGTAAGTTTTAACACTTTAAGATATATATATATATAACTGACATTAAAGCATTAATTGATCAGCGTAAAGAGTAAAGTAATGGAAACCCAGTGTGCAGAGATGTAGTTTGATGTGGGGGACAGAGCTCTGGACCTCGTTAGAGGATTTGGACATTTGTGATTACAGACGAGACCCAGGCCTACTCGGCCCTGCCCCACAAGTGTTGTTTGATGCGTGTGGAGTCCTGTTCAATATTTGTCTTCCTGTGTATGGAGGCAGGGTGGTGGGTGTTACCACAGAGTCATTTGTCCAGTACTGACACAATGTTTAAAATGGCTTTTGCGAGCTTTTTTTCTCCCCCCTTTTGATTATTTTTGACGTGTTATTTTGGTATGGTTTTGCTATGGACTTTATATAATGAATACAAACATACCCAAGACTGTTTATCTTCATCAAGAACAAAGCAGTTTTGTATATCAGAACTAGTTTCATTTTTCATAGCGTGTGCAGGTTGAGTAATAGTTTTCCTTCATCCATGTTGCATTGCTGAAAAAGCCGTAATGGAATTGTAATAAAACGGCCCTTTTTCTTCGGTCCGACTCCCTGGATCGCCATCTCACTTCTCCTTTCTGTCCGTCCATCTTCAGCCATCAGAACAATTAGATATTGACACACATAGCGCAATGTGATTGCCACACATAGCAATGGCTCTTTGTGGAAAAGTAGAGGCTGGCAGAGAGAGAAGAAAGACAGAGAGTGCCCCTCCTCACAACCCCTGTTGTGCTTGACACTCTGTCGATATAGTTTCACCCAAACACCGTCTTTGATCCGCTCTCTAGACTGGCTGACTTTGAGGTAAAGAGCTGCTGTTTGCTCTGTGATACACAGCTATACGCTAGTGTCATTTCTGGAGACCCACAAACAGCCACGTCGTTCTCAGTGCTGCCGGAGTGTGATAACCCCACCATGAACCTTTCTTTCCATCACTCCACTTTATAAGCTTTAACATTCACTCCTTACACTCTTGCGTTTGCTCTTAAGATCTCTGCTACAAAGCTAACATGAGAGGATGATGTCCAGCATCTGATCATAGACCTTATGTCAGCTAACACTGCATTTATTGACTGAAAATAAATGACTAGCAGAGCACAGAGTGAGCTCTGGTCTGAGAGCTTAAGAAATATTAATATTATATTGCATATTATAAATTATAATTGTTATAATTGTTGTTCTAACTGTATCACAGTTATACAAAGGGTAAAATGAATCAATCCATTGTGACATATATGATGGATATTGTTTATTCATTTAGTTTCTTTAATTATTTAGTTCTTAATTTTGTTTGCATTTAAATTAGTGTGAGAATTAATTTAGTGTAAACGTAATCTATATACACTGCATTCATGTAGCTTTATCAGTTATTGTTTAGGCACTTTCTCATTATAAATTTGCCTTGAAATTATTAGTATTTGTTATTTATTTTGCTATTTCTCTTAACTTTAATTTCACTTAAATGTTACCGGAGATGTTTTATTTATTTATTTTTTTCAATTTTATATAAGGGTTATTTTTCATTTTACTAAAATTTAGAATATGTATAAAAACAGTTAAAACTATTCTGTGTGATTTTGTAATTTTCTATTAACATTAAATGAGCATTAAAATGTAATGGGGGGGGAATTATGATTTTTTTTTTTTTCATGCTTTTCATGCTGTCTGGCTACTTTACTATACACCTTTAGCATTTTTCTGTTCTTCCTCTCGATTTACCACTATTAAAACAAGACAAATAGTCAGAGAACCCTCCATCTCTCTGTCTGTCTTTGTGTCATTATTTCCTCCCTTTCTATCTTTCTTTTTTTATGCTGTCTGCTATTTATTTATTGATCATCAGACTGGCTGGTTATCTTTGCATGTTGGGCAGTTATAGATGAATGCACAAAGCATTTCAATCTGAACAAGAGATCATTGTGCATTGTGGGTCCTCCCACGTTCTTTGGTCTTGCATTGTGGAAGGAGAGGGGGGTCGAAATCAGAACAAATGCTGCCATTTCCTGTCATCCCGTGCTCTGGCCATTGAGAGGCTGCGAAAACAAACGTGGGAGTGTTACTGATAACATAAAAATATTATCCGGCTCCTGTTGTCGACTGCTATAGTACCTTTGAGAATAGCTATTAGAGCAGAGACAGTGGGTCCTGACTGTGACTATAGATCAGGTGATGATGTACAGTAAAGAGTGAGTTTATACCATGGGTCGACACATAACTGGGGCAAGGCTTTGATTTCGGACTCGATAAAGACACAAACAAACACTTGTCTCTGAGTTCTCAAGACTTCTCAGGTTCCTTGCTCTGTTTATCAGTGTGTTATCTGAAGCCCAGGAGTGTTAAATATCATAAGCTGGCAGTGACCTGTTATAACATTTATGTCTTTACCGTTTATAAAAATGTGCATGTTGTGGATTGTCACACTATCCCATTATATTTAATATATTCCTAGTTGATGCAAAACTAATGGAAAACTCTGTATTATTATTAGTAGTAATAATAGTAATAGTAACTACTATGTACTTCCATCAAAAATTAATTAAAATATACTTATTCTGTCCATGTTGTTTTGCAAAACAATTGTGGTACTGTATTACTGAGGTGGGATACAGGTAAGGTTAGGGACAGGCTTGGTGGTATGGGTAGGATTAGGCATGGGTTAAGGTGTAAGGGAAAATCTATGTTGTATTTATAGATGTATTTACAAAAATTACATATGTAGTTAAATTTTGCAGGTATTTTTTAAATATAAGTACAATGTAAAAACATGAATAAGTGCATTGTAAATAATTAATATTAATGTTAGTAATAGTTAAAGACACCTACTGTAATATACAGTGAAAACACACACACACACATATCTGAAGCCCAGGAGTATTAAATATCATAAGATGGCAGTAAACATTTATGACTTTAGCATTTATAAACATGAACATATTGTGGATTAATTTGTCACAATATCCCATGCTATTTAATATATTCCTAGTTGATGCAAAACTAATGAAGAACTTTATTATTGTTGTTATTTGTATTTGGGGAAGCGTCATTCATTATCCGAGCTTGTGGTGTGATGTTAAGGTGAAGTCTCTGACAGATTGTGTGGTGGAGAGCCATGTCAGCAGGAAGGGTTACAGCCTGGACACACCAACACATCCAGAAGGTTCTCCACAGGACTCTGACGGACCGCAAATGCTGGAATAGCTTTCCAGGGTTCCAGTGGACCTCAGAGATCAAACGAAGCAGCAGGAGTGTGAGAGAACGAGAGAGAGAGAGAGAGAGAGAGAGAGAGAGAGAGAGAGGGGTTGTTTGGGAGGGGGGAAGAGGACGGGATCGTGAAAGACTGCGAGACTGGGAGAGAGATACAGGGGTAATGACATTTCTCTGACAGGGGTGCGGAGTGATACTCTGAGTTTTCTCTCTCATCCATTCGCTGCTGGTGGGTGGATCCGGGGCCAAACCCAACGGTTCCCACAATCCAGCTTTCTGAAAAGATTCATAATTACTCTTAAGAAGGTAATAGTGTCAAATGAATGCCTGGAGGAACAAAGGATCTTATTATGCTTGCTTTTCAGCGAGTATGTGTGTGTGTTTGTGGGTGCGTGTGAACGTTCATGTGTATATCGGTCATCTATTGCTATTTCGTCTGGAGGAATAGCACACAGTAGACGATGGGAAAGGGAAAGGAAACGCAGTGTAGTTTTACCCAGTCATCAAAGATCTCTTGTGTTTATTTGGGGTCTGTGTGTTGCTCTTGCAGTTGTTTTTAACTTTTTTTCCCCCTTTGTAGTCCAGTAGAGTTCACAATGACTGCTAGAGTCTCTCTCTCGCTCTCTCAAACACACACACATACATGTCTGAGAGTCGAGAGAAGTCTTCTTATTGGAAAATCTTTCAATAAATCAATGTGACTTTAAACACATTTCCCCCGTGACACCCCTGACCTGATAAGAACTCCACTAATCTCTTTTGAGGCTGTCAGAGTGCTTTGAACAAAATCTAGTTCGCATCTATCAGCAAGGTTATTTGTCAATGACTTATAATCCTAGGTAAATTTCACTGGTTTTATATTAGAGGCGGCTAAGGGTTCTCATGTCTGAAGTTTCTAAGGCTTGGGAAAAAGGAGGAGACCAAAGTGGAACAAAAAGAATGTTATGGATCTGCCTGCCAAAAACAATGAGAGCAGAGAAAAGTGAGGAAAAGCGGATAATTGTTGTGATTGTACTGAAATTTTAAACAGAAAGGACCTTTATTCGCTTGCCGCTTGGGCTTATTTTACTTGATACGCTTTTATTTTTATTATTACTTACATATTTGCCATTACTGTTTTCACGTGCCTGCCGTTATGTGCACACAAAAATGATGTGGCTCTTGAGAGAACATGCAGTGTATCGTTCCAGCGAAGGCAGGGAGCAATCTGCAGCGAGTCGAGGCCTACTGGGTAATTTATGAAGTCTCAATTAGACAAGCACACAAAGTAATGATTCTCAAAAGCGCTTTGTCCAGCACATGGCGTATTAGATGCTGTCCATGCTTATTAGACCTGCCTCCCGAACTTCATAAACGGCATTCTCAGATGAATTATTAATAACACATTTGAGAGACTCACTGTTCCTTGACTGCCCATGGAAGCAGCTATTTAGGTTAAAATGGAGTAAAAAGCATTTGTAATTGATAAAATTGCCATATCTAAACAGAAGAGGCCTTTAAGAGTGCGAAGTGGATTTTGAGAAGCGAAAGCACTGTTTTTTTTCCCCCACTATTGTCTGTAAATAGGCATATTCTTGTTTCCATGGATAAATGCTTTCATATCTGCCAGCTCATGTTTGGTCTTTACAGAGAACGTTAGATCTTCTGTTGTTTACAGGTTGTGTCAAAAACTAAAAAGCCTTGCCTTAAGTGCTTACACTGCACGTAAATAGTTTGACATTTCATATTCAACAGTGCTTTACTTGTGCTAGTAAATAAATAAAAGGTAAACAAAGGCTCCATTTCTGGTGCGCACATAACCCTGGATCTCAATACTCTCATATTGTGTTTAATGATTTCAGGTGTATTTTTGCATTGGATTCCCATGGTTATCTATCTATTAGATGGAATAATAACAGGCTTTTTTTATCATTCTGATGTCACTCATGTCTGCTTCTTCTAATGGCATCATTAGGTTGGCATGATTAGGCACTTGTGTATGAGGGAAATGCATTGCTGTTTATTGAAGACATGAGTGGTCTGTTGAAACCAACACACTGACACTCACTATTACCCTTTGTGAGTTGTGTGTATATTTGTTAAACATAAATCTGGCTCTTCATTCAAGTACATACTCTAGTATGTATTACCAAAGCAGGGTTCAGAGTCCAAGGCATGACCACAGGTGCTTGTTTAATCATTTGTACACCATAGTATCTTGCACTCATTTATAGTTAGTATTGCTACATTTGTCATACTACATATGTGTAACTGTCACTATTCATACAATTCTATGTGTTTTATGTAGTAGTTTTATGTAGCACTTTGTCATTACTAAAAGTATGTGGACACACCCTTCAAATTACCATGTTTGGCTGTTTCAGCTACACTCATTACTAGCAGGTGCATAAAATCCAGGATACAGCCATGCAATCTCCTCTGACAAACAGACTCCCTTTGGGGAAAAGTCTGGTGTGAAAAAACTTGATTTGCTTGCACTGAGCCTAAATCCCATTGAACACCTTTGGGTTGAATTGGAACGGTGACTGTAAGCAACTGCACCTGTCATCAGTGGGTCTGAATGGGAGCTAACATCCAGTGGAAAGTCTTCACACAAGAGTGAAAAAACAAAAGAATGACAAACTCCTTATAAATGCCTAAGGTTTTGAAATTAAATGCTCCACAACCACATACACTACCATTTAGAAGAGATACATAGAGATAGATAGATAGATAGATAGATAGATAGATAGATAGATAGATAGATAGATAGATAGATAGATAGATAGATAGATAGATAGATTGATTGATTGATTGATTGATTGTTAGATTGGTAGATTGGTAGATTGGTAGATTGGTAGATTGATAGTGATGGGTTGATTGAGTGATTTCAGCAAGAATGTTTTAAATGGATCAAAAGTGACAGTAAAGACATTTGCAAAAAACTGAAGGATCAGGAGACACTAAAGACTGGAGTAATGATGCTGGAAATTTAGCTTTGCAGTCACAGGAAGAAATGAATGTGTGTGTGTGTGTATATATATATATATATATATTTAAATATAAATTAGTCAATTGTATTAATTGATATTATATTTTACAGTATTAGACCTACTATCTTTTTAATCAAATAAATGCAGCCTTGGTGAGCAAGAGAGACTACTTTCAAAAACATTTGAAAAAATCATACCGACCCCAAACTTTTGAATGCTATAGTATATGTATGTATGTATATATTATTCGGGTCCCCTCATTCTCTAAAATATAGAGTGTGTGTTTGTCTGGAAAATAAACATCTTGAACACGATATGAAACATGATGGTTTAATTAAAAACACATTGACTTGAAAACAAACACTTAAAAACTATAAGAAGAAGAAAAGGAGTGTAGTTAATTAAAACAATCTCTTTGCTTCACACATTCTTATGCATCTCTCTCACACACACACACATATACACAAAGGTGGGTTTTTCCAACACCAACCACCTCTCTTTAACAGGGGAAATGGCTTTCACCAATCCCACAATCTCTCAATCAAACTCCCATATATTACAATCACCTGAGAGTAGGAGCTCTCATCTGTGAGACACCGAAGCTGCAAATCTTGCGGTCCTAAATCTCTCTCTGTTTAGCCCGCGCTCTCGCGTCGCTGTTCTCAAACCGAGCGCTCACCTCTTGGCCTCGCTGAAGAAACATCTGCGTGGTGTGGGGGGCAGAGGGGCTGTTTTGGCCGCCGTTCACGCACATATGCAGAAAAATAGAAATGTAAATAAGAGCAGATTCATAAATACTGCTGTCTTAATTGAGACCCAGTAAGAGTAAGTAGCAGATGTTAGAGCAGGAACTGTTGAATCATCAGAGACCAGTGGGGAAGCAGGCAAAATCATATTAAAAAAAAAAAAAAAAAAAAAAAACACTCAGCCAGGTGCTCGTGATTTTCCTGCACTGCAATCCATGAAATGTGCACGCACACATGGATGTGTGTGTCACGTATGGATTAGGAACCATTTCCATCCTCGTTTTTCATCCAAAAACAAACAAAAAAGGCCTGCAAATGTGGAGAAAAATAGAAGTGACTCCGGAGGTGCCTGGAGTCACAACTGCGACGCGTGTGTGAGAATAAAGAGCTGTTAAGACAGAACTATCAGCGCTTAAGCTGCGACACACTCTCGCTCTCTCATCTCTGTCCAAACTCCGAAATGAACACAGGGAGATGCAAACCTAGTTTCTATCACATGTCACAAGCAGCAAAAGCCTGTCAGCCTACATTCCCACTTAAAACATCCAAATCTCTCTCTCTTTTCTTCTCTTACGAGAGACTGTTGCTTGATCTGAGGAGAGTATGTACTAGCTGCTCGCTTGTGTGGGACCGCTCTCATGATTTCCTTCCCCCCTGGAAAACGCGGCGTGTGGATGTCAGGTTCCCTCTGATAGCTGCTGTGTTGGGACTGCTGGGAAACCAGAGAGAAGGTGGCACTGACAGGTCCCGCCGAGCAGGATAAAAGGACTTGTTCTGTTTCTACATTCTCTCTCTCGCTCGTTCTCTCCCTTTCTCTTTTCATTCTTTCTATTTCACAACATATAAAGTGACTGACAGCGTGGCACTAAAGGGACCTCGTCTGGAGCTGTCTGACTGACTCAAATGCAACGTTCGGCGGTGCGTTCCCTCAGCTGAGCGGTGCGACGTCGAACGAAATTAGTAAGCGAGAGCGGTGCGGTGCGCGATGTTTGCGCGAATAATAGCGCCGCTAGCTCCAGGGACCCCCGACTCTTCTAGATTAGGACTCACAATTAATACAACACATACAAGAGACAGAGAGAGAGAGAGAGAGAGGCCTGCTGAACACGATCCTATAGGAACATCTCAGACACTGAATGTTTATGAATGAGGCTGCGTCTGTTGGTCTCCTTTGTGATGAGCTTAAGTTTTGTCACATTTTCTTAGAGCACATAAAATGCTCTGTTTGTTTCCTGCTACTCATTGTTTTTGTGTACGCCATGTAGGAAGTAGTCGCAACAAAGGCAAAACTTCACATTCATGTGTATGTCTGGGTCGTGCAAAATTCAGAATTGAAGATTTGGCTGCCTTTGAATTCATGAGTGTGGTTTATAATTGAATTAGCCACACCCCACAGGAATTGAATTGAATTGAAATGAGAGAAAGACAAATTTACTCAATTTTACAGCATTAGTAATGCATTTTTAGAAGTATTCTTCTACACTGTTCTAAAATGAAGTTTGATTATTTTTTACATATTTATATAATACAAATTATATTATTTTATATTTGTTAATGTAATCTTTAATAAATTATTCATTTTCATAATATTCTCTCTGTCTGTTAAACCTTCGAAGCTTTCAAAAAAATCTTTTTTTAAACGTATTCAAGACTTGTCTTGACTAACTTTACTTTTCTGGTTAAATAATTACAATTATATAAATTTCTTTTCATTTTAATTTAAACTCCTTTTAAATTCAACACTTTCTACCTAAAGTCAAAATCAATGTAAAATCAGAAATTAAATTTTTTTTTTTTTTTTTTTTTCTCTCTCTCTGATGGCTTACAGATCTGTGTCTGTGTGTGTGTGTGTGTGTGTGTGTGTGCATTTTTGTGATTTATGAGGACACAAATTTGTATAATGACATCAGTATTACACTGGTATTATGACTTAAACATGAAATATGAGGACATTTCATTAGTTTTAAAATAGCTTTAAAGCCAATGTTTTTATTAAAAATGTAAAAATGCGGAATGTTTTCTGTGATGGTAGGTTTAGGGGTTGGTGTATTGTAGGGGGGAAGAACGTACAGTTTGTACAGTATAAAAACCATTACGCCTATGGAATGTCCTCACTTTGATAGCGAAACAAACCTGTGTGTGTGTGTGTGTGTGTGTGTGTGTGTGTGTGTGTGTGTGTGTTTGGCCTTGCCCTATTTCGTCAAGCCCTACAAAATAAAAAGCATGATTCATTCTCTACTTGTCCTGACGAACAAAATATGACCTCATATCTTCCTGTTGTCAAACAAAAGATTCTTTACAAAAAAAAAAAAAAAAGCATGAAGGGGGGTAAACACGAAGCGAAGGATTTAAAACAACGCAACCCAAATCTCATCAGAGGGAAATGTCAAGCACACGCATTTAAGAGAAACAGACAATGACAACTTTTACCAGCAGCCCTGCCTCGACCTTGTTAGTGGGGCACTCTGGTAATCTGCGCTTAATGATTTTTCTCTTTTCTCCCTCGCCCTCCCTTCACCTCTCCCTCATTCTTCCTCCTTTCTCTTTTTTACATTAGACCACAGCTTGAGCCTGAACCGCAGAGTGTCACAGTCATTTAAGACGCAGCCCTAACGTTTTTTTCCTCCTCACATTCCGACGCCATTATGTTACATTGTTGCAGAATAAAGAGCTGTATTATGTTCCAGCAGTAAAGGGCATAAGTGGACTGAGTTTTTATCTGCTGAACGAATCAATCAGGATTATGTCAGTTGAAAAGAATCACAGACAGCAGTCGCCAGCGTACGAGGCCCGTGTGTGTGCGCGTTTAGGAGGGATGCGTAAATATACGTACGAGAAAAGCGTACATCGGTTGTTGAGTGAAGTGGCATTTCTGCTACAAAAGCTCTGTTTTATTTTACACTGTTCTCTCACAGTCAGAGGATTGAGAGGGCACTAATTATCATTTCAGCAGAAATGATTACGAGATCAAATGGAGATCGAATGCCATTTCCTTCCATTAATGCGGGGGGTTTAGTGCGGCTGTCATGCCGTGGCCATCGCCGGGCCTGTGGGAAAAAGACTCAGGGAAGAATGGGGAGAGGCTTAGACCAAGGCGGGGCTTGGCCAACGGGAATATTCATAACAACAGTGCACAGAAACTGATAGCTGACCTCCGGGGAGATTGAAAGATGGTCCGAATGAAACTTTAAAATGAGTGTGGATGCAGGTTAAAACGCCTGTATCGGTTCATAAAACATGTTTTTTCATTTATTATTTAGCGGTGTTTGTCCGCTCTCAATGCATCACGTGCCGGGGCGGAGGTCGTGGCCTGAGGGTCGCCCCTCGCAACCTGCTAGCAAAGGCATGAAAAGACCACGTGTTTGTCGGTGTAGTCGGACAAATTGTTCCACTGCACCGCTTTTGTGTTCCCTGTTAGTAGATTTGAACGAGCGAAGATGTCTCTATTGCAGTAGTGGTGGAATTTTAGATATTGTTTAAATATCCTCTCTTCGCTTTGCTTGAAATGGATGATGGAAAATTTCAAAGTGCTGCATAGCCATTTGTATTGTATTTATGTATTGCAAAAAAAGGTAATAGATCAAGCACATTCCATTATCCCCTTATAAGATCATTAGCAAATATAATTAGATATGAAAAGAAAGTAATTTGGGTTAGAGAGGGAGAAAAGCGCTATCAGGCACAGAAGACAGATTGCAACATCAGTGTTTGGCTTTAAATTGCTCAGTGGAGGTAGTATCAGTGTGAGAATCTCTGCCCCAGAAATAGACTGAGTCAGAGAGCAAGACACATCCACATCCCAGCCCTTACTGTCTCGTTTCCTTTTCTTGACAGAGTCGGAGTCTGGTTTGTGTGGCAGATTCTCTTATTCTGGTTAATATGTGCAAGACAAACAGTTTTGGTGTCATTCTCCGTCATCTGAGGCAGGTTTATTTGCTGCCTAGTCATCCGGCGGAGTAACAAACACGCTGTTTGTTTTACCTTCACAGTCGTCCTTCCCTCACGCTGCATTTTAACTTGAAGAAAGCAGTGTATCGCATTCACGAGGTCGCCTGCTTCTTTGTGCTCCTCCGTATACTTATCTAAAGGCAGTCTGAACCCACACAAGCACCAAACGTACAATTCTGCCATTTCCTCCAGAAACATTGGGTTTCTTTTACGCTTCGAGGGGAGAGGAGGGGGTGGTGTGCGAGGATTCTTCTAGTCTTTGTGAATCGCTACAAATGGTATTCATAAACATCCTGTATTCATTAAAACCTTCTAAAAATATGATTTGGTGCACTTCCTTGCGTTCGGCCCGCTTATATGTGTGTTTGCGTGTGTGTGTATTCGCACGCTGACTCGTATTTACATATTTATAAATACTGGGCTGTACAATGAGGTCTACCTTTGCCAAAAACAACTCTTTTCCAGCAGCACCGGATGCCTGGGAGAGAACAAAGCCACCCTCCGTGGCAGAATGTGCGGTGTGTGTTGTGTTTGTGTTCAGCAGGAGATGATGGCGAACCACATCACTTACATCTAGACTTCATTCATATCGAAAAACAGAGACTTTTAGACTACCAAAAACAGCTGAACTGAAGTTTTCCTTTAGACAGAGGATATTACAAATGTGCTTAGTAGCTACAAAAATCAGTCAGAGGACATTGTGCAAAATAAATGTTCCCTATTACTTTCCACGATGCATGTTCTGCCTTATCTGATTGCTTAAACATGTATTCAAAAGTTCTGAAATTCATATCCTCACATTTTCCTCCAATTAAATGACCCCTGTTCTCAGGAAACCTAAAACGAGCAGGCCTTTGAAACACAAATATTCACTAAGTAGATTTCATGGTAAAAATAGAATACCTGAGGGAGGTCAGGGAATAAAGCCGCCCTGTGTTTTAGATGGGAGCGCTCTTCGCCTTAACTCTGTGGTCCGGGAATAATAAGAAGCAGTTAGGAAATGTCAGGACTTTGACTCAGACAGCCCCTCTTTTCCCCAAGTGTGCTGGCCCTTGTTAACTGAGCTTGCTTCCAGCCTTGTGCTGTGCTATTGTTCTGTCTGCCTTTTCATTTAGCCATTCTGTTAAGCATGACACATGTATTAACATAAGATGGATCCTGGAGCTATGTGTCCTCTTACCATATGTCTTGTATTACTTTCCAGGGCCCTCTCTTGTCTTGCAGTGAGAGTGTATTATCACACTTGAGCAGTAGAGGGCGCCACATTTACTTGCTTCTCACTGGCGGAAGTATTTTCATTTCCATGAGCATTTAAATTTCTCTTGTTACCATAAAGTAATTATCATTAAATTAATATTGATCATGTAAAAATAATTTAGCTTTTTTTATTATTTGGATCGAAATGATGGCAAGGAAAACTAATGTTTGGACAAACAAAGACGCATGATTCAAGGTAGGAGAAAATAGACTGATAACAACATAATATGACAGGCCAGAGTATGATAAATATTTCTAGGGTGGCGAAATAATTAAGCAATCACTCCACACGCAGACAGGAAGACTTCAAAATTGATCAGAACAGGAGGAGAAAAAAGTCGCGAGATCGTAAAGTTGGTGTGCTAGTCTCCAGATCGCAGTGGCAGTTGTTTGGGGAAAAGAAATGGCGTCCTTAAATAATAACATTCCAGGTGGCTTAGTTAATGAAGAGTGAAAATCAAATATGGGGTGGAATCTGTAACTCATTACCAGAACTTTCTTTAAGAGGAAGTCACGAAGAGCACTGGCCCCTGGGAGACCAGGCGTTTTTAAAACCCGAGAACATAATTTATTATCATTATGGTTATGATTATCTTAATTTCCTCATGGACGCACAAAAACATGCCAGCAGACAGCTGTAGAGCTGTGACCACAGTATACTCTTTCAAAACACTGCCAATCACTTCCGATTTGATAAATAACAAACACTTTATCTGTAGATTAACATGAAATATCAGCAGGTTAAAGGAAATTGACATTGAGTAACAAGATCTTATTTTCAACATGAAGTTGGAAGGAAAGCTAATTTGGGGGCTTATACTGCCATCTCCTGGACAAAGTCTGCACTGCAGTTTTCCGTCTGGACGGTTGAGAGATTTCTGCGGTTTTGCGTTGTTTAGCCTTGAAATTTATTTTAAAGTTTTTGGGGTTTTTTACTTTTATTTATTTATTAATTTATTTTACACACAAAGACATGAATAGCACATTGTTATAAATGTTTTAATTTAGCCTAAGTTTCAATAATGTTCACATGAGATTAAGACTCCAGACACAAATGGCCTAGTAAAAGCTGTTTTATTTATATTTCACATGAAGCAGGTTGACTTTTCTGTGCAGACATGTTTAGATCACTAGTCGAATAGTACTCTTGGTACCCCGCATTATTGGACTCTTTTTGTTTGTGGAAAACATGAATTATGGCTGACTGGAAATATGGTATTTCTGTAATGGCTTAAACTGTGTGATTGGTATTATAAATCCAACATGAGCAGCAATCTTTCATATATAAGTAGAGCAGTGGCATTTGTGTTTCCAAAAAAAAAGTTGTGTGATCATTGATTTTTTTTTTTTTTTTAGTTAGCGTGAGAATAATTTGTATCTGGGAACACAAAAATGGTTACTTCTATTTCATAATCTCACCTTAATTTCGCCTGACATCTGAGTGGAATGTGTGTCTGTTAAAGAAGAGCACGTCTGAGATGTGCGCATAATGCAAAGCGAGTGGGCGTCAGCGTTATTGCTCTTTGGCAAATCTAAATGACGGTGTTTTATTCCATTATTAGCGGGGAACTGACTCCTCGTTTCATTTCCATAACATTTCTTGCGAGAGCACACTCAAATAAATGCATGTTTTAATTTCATTTTGTCATTTTCATAGAGGCACTTTAAAAGAACACGACTCGGAAATGCACTCTGTAGATTTTATTGCCAAATAATTTTCTTAGAAGTTGTAGAGGGAATTAAACAACATTTATATTATTTAGTTCAAACGGCGATAGCACATAAATAGAAAAAAAAAGCAGTAAGCATTTTCACCAGATTCAAACTTCAGCAGTAATTGCACAAGTGCAATGTTCAGAGAGTTATTGTCTTTATATTAGAAGACTTTATATATTTATATCTTTATATTAGAGCTGGAAGAAGTCTGGAAGTGTTCAAATTACCCTCCTCCCAGATCTAATGTTTTGTCTTATGATTCACAAGATGCGTTTTCTTTAGTGCCATTAGAGGTTAACAGAATCTGAATGGAGAGGTTAATAGCCAACATTTAAACACTCACACACACACACACACACAGACATTACAGTGGTCGTTCATTTCTTTCTAAATGTACCCTAAAACATTTTTTTTCTCTTATAATAACTGCTTTGAAATCATAATTAAGTTATCAAAAGCAAACTGTGTTTTTTCTTTTATTCATTATTGTTCAAAACCTTTTGTTAATCAAGGGCATCAAAGGATGTACATTTTGCTAACACTTAAGTGGACCTTAAGTCAATTCTTTATAGAACATGTTTTAATCATTATCACAGGCTAATAATAGTTTTTTGAATTTCATGTCCTTGAAGTGTTAACAAAATCTGAGGTGCCAATTTAAAACAAATGACAAAAAAAACATAATCATATGGTTTGAATTGACTCTCTTCCTTTTTTCTGTTAATAATGGTCTGTCAAGAAATGTATGCATTTGTGTGAAAGAGAGAGAGAGAGGAAGGACACAGGCCGTGGTGTTAATCTGCGTTTGTTCTCTTAACCGTAGTTCATCTGTGGGCGGAGGAAGAGGCGTCCCGAAGGTTTGGCCCTGCTCTTACCCCTGAACATAGCCTAAATGACACAGAGATGCAGGACTAATCAGAATCTAACATCACCTCCCCCTACTGGACTGAGCGGCCAAGAGCAGGCGACGGAAAAAGAGGAAGAGGATTGTGACAATGAAGGACATTATCTTATCAAAAGCATTATTTAACATAAAAGACTTCAAGAGAGAAAAAAAGACTAATAAATTGGACAGCTCAGATGGTTTCCTACACGAGCGTTCTCGCTGGATGGAGGGAAGAAGATCTGTTGATGTTTAGTGAGCTGGAAACAGTGAGGAAAAAAAAAAACAATTTTTTGCTTCCTGTGTTTTATGTGTCTTGAATCCTCCCTTGTGTAGCTGATAAATACTTTCTGTGTTTTTAATTGCTTTTTTGACTTTGACCTAGTGAGGAAACGTTGAAGTGCTTGTCCCTCAGAGCAACACATTCCTTGAACCAAGATGGTGGCCAGTTGCCAGTCTCAGAATGAGAGAGTGAGAAACCGTACAGACTCCCCCCGCACCCCTCTCTCCCTCTCTCTCTCTCTCTCTCTCTCTCTCTCTGTTGGTGTTTCTCACTGCCCACTGAAACTTCGCCAGTGTTATTTGTCTGAGGCTCCCTTAACTGTTCCTCTGGACGTTTGGACCAACTCACTACATGTTTGGAGACCAAGCACACCCTTGTCAAAAACACTCTCAGCAGTCAGTGCCTGGATGTCAAAGCAAAAGAACGACAATCCAGTACATTCAGGAAACGAGAACTCTGCATTTAAAAAGGGAAGCTACGCCTTTTTCTCTAAGAACCGGCTCCGTGAGTTCACGATCTGCTCTCCTGATGTGTTTGTGTGACGTTCAGAGCTGAACTCCTGAGAAAGAGGAGAGCTGTAGCACTTGAGACAAAAACCAGCCGAGGTGACGGAAGAACTAGTTTACATCGAGCGTGTCTGATGAAACGGCAAGAGCCGAGGAGAGCGCGAACGTGCAGCCCGCAGAAATCAAACAGAAACGCGGCCCCTAACCCTTCAAGCTTTGATCTCAATCTTGCTCACTTCAAGTACTCTGGTTATGAGATTGTGTTTGTAATATACTGCCACCAATCAGTGTTGCAAAGTGTTACTGACTACTGAAATGGTTTGATGTATTCAATTATTAAAGAAAAAGAAAAGAAAAAAGAAACAAGTATTGTCTAGCCATAGATACAGTCATGCGTTGTTGCATTTACAAAGCTAGCTGTTTTAGAGTGTAGGTATTAGATTGGAGTTTTCTTCTCTAGTACTGTAATTTTTGCCTTTCACCTTTGTAAAATACCAATAACATTAAAAGAAAAGGAAAAAAAGAAAGATTGACAATCTTCTTCTGTTGCTGCAAGCGTATAAATCCATACAGTATATATACCCATGCCTCATGCAAGCAAATACAAACTGAGGTTTTACCCCCTGAAGTATTTTGCACTGTGATAGTAAATGAAAATCCAGTCTATACAGTACGCAGATCGCTAATGGAAAATGAAGGTGCGTGTGTGCGTGCGTGTTTGTGCGTCCCTTGACGTTGTGGACTGATATTCTCTATTCTTTTGTGAACTCTGCTGATTTGGTCTGTGTAGTTCAAACTATTTCATCGTATGATGGTCATCTATGTTTGCTTTGAGAATCAATTTCAATGAACTTCCCCGTAAGTCATTGTGTGTAGACTCCAATGCGTTCGAGTCCAGTCTCTTCAGATATATTCTTTAGTTGTCCTCTTTGCAAAAAACAAAACAAAATAATAATAAAAAAATAAAAAAACACACACACACACATCTCTGGAAATTTAATTTGTTTTTATAGTTTCCAAGCAAGGTTATGTCATATTGTAAATGCTACATTAAAAAAATAATAATAATAAAATAAAAAATGTCTCAAAGTGAAGCTGTTAGTGAACTAGTTTCAGTAAACTAGTACAGGCTACGTAAGGTAAAGGACTTATGACAGGGAGGGTCAGTGATAGGATATTGACCATTCCCTATATACACTGGTTATAGATGAGCACACCTCTGGCTCCCTCCTCTGTGTAGTATAACTGAGCATCTCTCTCTCTCTTTCAGTCATTCTGGACTAATATATGAGCATTCCACACCTCTGAGCTGTCTTGTGGACTGTATGATTTTCATTTGGTTGCTGTATCTTCATGGCAGATGCTTTGTTTTGTAACTACTGAACTGTACTTATAATGAGAAATAAAATGTATTCAAACTATGAAACACCAGCGTGAACAACTGAGCATTTTTGTGCTATTTATTTGCCATTTTAACTTTGACCTTACAAAATGTTGCATTTTGTATTTAGCACTATACACTACAAAAGGATATAGTTAAAGGATTAGTTCACTTTAAAACATCCTAGGTGTATATGGCTTTCTTCTTTCAGACGAACACAATTGGAGTTATATTAATAATCACCCTGATGCCCACAAGCTTTATAATGGCAGTGTATGAACACCACCTGTTTGAAGCTCGGAAAAGTGCTTCCATCCATCATAAACATACTCCACACTGCTGCCTTCTGAAGTGAAGTGATGTGTCTGTATAAGAAAAATATCTGTATTTAACATGTTATAAAGTAAAATACCTAGCTTCCTTTCTTTATAAGCTTTATAATTGCCAGAAACTAGTTATTTTACTTTATAACATGTTAAATATGGATATTTTTCTTACACAAACGCATCGTTTCTGTACACCGCCATTATAAAGCTTGGGAGCGTCAGGGTGATTATTAATGTAACTGATTGTGTTCATCAGAAAGAAGAAAGTCATGTACACCTAGGGTGGCTTGAGGGTGAGTAAATCAAGGGGTAGTTTTCATTTTAAAGTGAACTAATCTTTTAATCAGTCTTTTGCAAAATATGTACAACGTCTCCAAGATACTTGAAGAAACCAACCTGCAATGCTACAGTACTGTGAAACGTTTTAGGCACTTGTGTAAAAATGCTGTAAAGTGAGGATGCTTTCAAAAATAATGTCACAAATAGATTTATCTATCAGTTAACTTCTATCAACTAAATCAAATCAATATCTGGTGTGACCACCCTCTGCAGTTAAAACAGCTTTTGTCCTAAGTGCGCTTTGCAGGTGGGTTTCTTCAAGCGTCTTAAAGACATTGCCGCAGTTCTTCTGGACTTAGTCTGTCTCGTTTTTTTTTTTTGTTTTTTTTTCTTCCTTTCTCTTCATGTAATCACATAAAGACTCGATGATGATGAGATCAGATCTCCGTGTGGAGCATAACAGCATAACTCCTTGTGCATAAAAAATCTCACTGGATTATTACAGTTAATTGCAAAATGAATGTTTGGAGATGTAACTGATATTTCCTACTGACACATTACAGCAAAATATATAAATAACTGTATACACTATTCAAGCTTTTTTATTTATTTATTGAAAGAAATTTATACTTTTATTCAGTAAGGACACATTAAACATTAAATTTTATATATATATATATATATATATATATATATATATATATATATGTCATTTTATTTAATGTTACAAAAGATTTCTGTTTCAAATAAATCTTTTGAATATTGTATTCATAAAGAAACCTGTGGAATCACTGATTCCACAAAATATAAAGTAGCACAAAAAATAAGCATAAGAAATATTTTGTTAGTGTAGTATATTAAACATGTGACACTGAAGACTGGAGTAATGATGCTGTTTTTTTTTTCAATATTACTGTTTTGTATTTTTGATCAAATAAATTCACTCTTCGTGAGCATAAGAAACTTCTTTCAAAAACATTTAAGAAATCTTACGACACCAAACTACTGCATAGTAGTGTGTATATGTATTTCCATTTTGATGTTTATGCTTTATATATATATATAAAACACATGAGTAAACATTTTTTAATGAATATTGACATTGTACTGGAAAGATAAAATATAAAAAATCCTCTATTAGATAAAAAGATTATAAACACCCGACACTCTCTCAAGTAGAATTGCAGAGACACACAGGGCTGCATTTCAACAGGCTTTTACGATAGACAGCAGAAATGATACATTTCTCTGTCCTCCTGTTTCTCTCCACCCCTGACTCCCATGTTAAGTGTAGTACATGGTGTTAGCTGCAGGGCTACAGGCCTGTGTGTGTGTGTGTGTGTGTGTGTGTGTGTGTGTGTGTGAGACTCGGGAACAGTGTGGATTATGACAGCTCGCATTACCGACTGTGTTCCTGCTAACTGTGGCTCTCTACCCTTGGGCTATAGCCGTGTTAATTCCCCAAACCTGTGAAAGCTGGAAACTAGTGTGCCAATTGATGCTCATCCTCTTTTTTTAATTTTCTCTGTGCCTTTTTCAGTCAAGACAATATTCTGTAGTCCTTGTAAACATACAATTCAGCATATGTAGCTATAAATTAGCCAAAAAAAAATTTCTTGACTTCCTAACAGTCTGATCCAAATACAATAAGCAGATATGTCTGCTGTTTCATTGATGTCATTAATTGTATCAGAGCAACACATATAAGCACAGGACAAAGCTCTCAAGGACGTACCCTCTCTCCAGCCCTCTTTCAGAGATGGATTTGCCCTGTCAAACACTCTCATCGTAGGCCAGTGACAAGAGATAACTGACACCCTTTGGCACAGAGGCCTGTTGTGTCAATACCTCAGAGAGATAAGACCCTGCTCTCTAAACACATGAAAACCATCCTCACACGCACATATACACACCGCAAACTGAGAGAACATTTTCCCATTATAGTTCCGTATTTCATTTTTTTTTTTTTTAACCTTTTCCTGTGGGATAGTAGGGTCTCAGTGGACCCTAGTGGAGGGAAACCTGAAACCCTTTAGTCTGATGGGATCCATATTTGTATTAACCTGCCGTCAAGACCCTGGTGAGGGGAGGTGTCTGAGGTCAACGCCTGACTAATTTTTAAACGGATCAGATACACTAGACCAGATGGAGAAAGGCCTGGACCTAATAAAACTCACATCCTGAAGAAATAACCGTTTCATTTTCCTGCACCCCCTCCTTGTGTCTGGCTTGGCTGGAGCTGGAGCTGAGACTGAAGCAAGTCAAGCTATTTAGATAGATAGACAGATAGACAGATAGACAGATAGATAGATAGATTGGTTTAATCAACGATTGGTTTAATCAACAGAAACTCAACATATTATGTTATCTGAACTACATTAATTAAGTTGATTTGACAAAAGAAAATATTTTTTACAGTATATATAGGGTAGGGTTTGGTTTAGAGTTAGTTGCATGTAATAATGCATACTTTACTGTTACTACTATATAGTAAGTACATGTAACTCTAAGGTGCTGCCATACTTTACAACATCAGTTGTACACTTTACCATTTCTTAATGCATTAGACATCATGAATGAACAATAATATTTAACATTAGTTCATGCATTATGGATGCATTATGAATAAATTAACATTAACCTAATTTAACAAATGCTGAGAAAAGTCAGTTCATTGTTAGTTAATGATATCCGATGCGTTCAGTGTTGACAAATTGAGCATTATTCTAAAGTGATCCTTTTAGGTTGTATTGTTTTTCCCTCTGGTTTGATGGTTAGGCTGCGGTTTAAGCTGGTTTCACAGCATTCAATCTAAAAAGTGCCCAAAACCCCTTTAAAATAAGCAAACAGAATCAGCCTGACCAGGTGGGAGAGTAGCTGATTGTAGCAAATCCGCTTAAAAAATCTGGCTGATTTAAGCATTGTTGTTTGTATCAATTATGTATTCATTTGGAGTATGAATATGGTAATCTTTCAGTCATCATACCAAGGTATGAAGATTTATTTGTGTAACATGTATTGATAAGTAACAAGGGTATACACATTTGTGTTGCTGTACCTTTACGTATTGTAAAAGGTATTTCAGCGCATTAGTGTCACTCTATCTCTGGTGTGATATTTATGTGAGTGTGTGTATGTAGCTGATGTATTTAAGAGGGCTGCTCGGCTGGGTTGCTGTGTGCCAGCACTTCTAGCCGGGCAGATGGTGACCTGCGCTTGAACCTCTCTTCTCTCTCATTTGTTCAGCTGGCTTTCATTTGGCCTGCATGCAGGCTGCATACTACAGCAAACGCAATTCTTTATTCGTGCCACCAGATGGCGCTATAAACCAACTAATAGCATCAATACTTCAGATGGAGGCTGAACACTTGTGATCTTTGAACACCAACACATGACTGATAAAAGAAATGGATATTACTTCAGTAAATCTTGATAGAAACGATCCGAGAGCTTGTGGCATGCATTTTAATACTCAGACCTTATATTTTTGTTCTGCCATTGAGTCAGTCACATGGATTATAACCGGTTTATACAGCAGCCTATCTCGTCATTAAGGCCAACTAAACGCTATCTGAGAGAGAAAGGCATTGTCTGCGGAGAGAATTGCACTCTATTTCCATTTTCAATCTGCAGTCAATCCGTAATCAATCTTATCAGACGTTCTTTGGCAGCCTTTTCACATTTTTACACATTTTTGCGCACTCTTCCCCTCTCATTTACACGCATGCAGACAACAGTCATCTGTCACCATTCGAGAGCTCTCTGTGCGTCTGGATACACACCGTGTCATAATGCTCATCATCGGCGAGCACATACAGTCTCACACACACACACACACACACACACACACACACGAGCAACTTAACAAGAGCGTGCGCGTGTGTGTGTTTGCTCAGCTCTCAGGCAGGGTCTTATGAATCGATGATCATGTGGTATAAGAGAGATAGATGGCTCGGAGCTCCGTCTTGTCTCCTCTAATTGTAAAATATTAGTTACATTAGAGTGTGTTGGGTGATTAATGGAACTTATTTGGAGGTGGCCCTTCCTGGCCCCCCCCCCCAAACCACCCCACCCCCCACTGCCAAAGCTTTCTCCACTGACTTCTCCGAACTGAGGGATTTCTCTTACAGCAGACAAATTGGTCCTGGGGACAAAATAGAAAGTAAAGGATGAGAAGAGAGAGGAAGATGGAGGTGGATGGGAAATTCAAGAGAAACATATGACTTGTAACAAGAGAGCGAGATATTTTATTCAATTTTACATCTACTTCCAGGTAGCTTACATGCAAACAGTCACATATTACATCTGTATTGAGTCGCCCTCATCGATATTTCCATGTCTGCTTGGGAAAAGATCAGTATTGGTGTTTATAAAAGCTGATGGGAAATGTTATTGATACCTGAGCAGATGAGAACTTAGTCCTGCTGGAGGTCCAGCACGGACGCTCCGTCCTGCTCCTCTTAGCCGGCCATTAGAAAGCCATGGATCATGTTATGGCTAGCAGAACAACACCTGCTGACCCAGTGCTGGAGCTTCAGCCACACACCTTTTTTCCTCTGCCTTTGTTCATTTCAGTGTTGTCTGTCTGTTTAGTCCTGAGGCCTGTGGGAAAGCGAATGTTTTGATTGTCTTTTAACGTGGAGGCCTTGAGGAGCAACTGCTTCCCGCAAATATATTCACTTTCATTTTTATAACACTTTTATTATATATTCTGTATAATCACACATGCACACACACACATACACACACACACACAGTATATACAGTAATGGCCAAACATTATGTCCAGAGGGAGTATTTGTTAATGATAATTTGTTTTCATTGACCCTACAAGTTTGATTAAACCATCAAAATAAAAAGTATTAAAAATGAGGAAATAAAAAACACTAAATTTGGATATGGTATTTATCTGACCAAATTATTTAGAAAAAAAAAATTACTATGAAAAAATATATACAAAAAAAAGCTCACTGGAAAAAGTATACATTCACTATTACTATAATTATGTCCTCACAATTTCAAAATTTTTTATTGCACAACTCAAGCAGAACTATGCAATTTGCTCACAAAATCAACAAATATCTTCAAAATCTTATCAAATCTACAAAATAATACGTATTTACGTAAGGGTGAAGATGTGAATTGTCCTATATTTTATGCACACATGCACAAACAATATTACAGTTTTTTTTTTTTTTTTAATTAAGTACTCCAGAGGGAATTTAAGAGCTTGAGCTGAGTTTCATCGTCAAGTCCTTCATCTCAGGCAATGAGCCAAATATATTTTTTCAAGCAAGGATTATAAAAATGTGAACTTAAGGGGGGAAACAAACTTTCTGTGTGTGCTTCCTTCCCTCTATTCATTTTTATTCAATATACTGCTCACGAAACAATTCTATATATTATTACAACAAAAACATAATTTTTTAAAGAAAAGCTGTCGTCATGATAATACCACA
The DNA here is from genome assembly GCA_038088235.1 of Zacco platypus. Classification (NCBI taxonomy): domain Eukaryota; kingdom Metazoa; phylum Chordata; class Actinopteri; order Cypriniformes; family Xenocyprididae; genus Zacco; species Zacco platypus. Next base: position 29,806,881 of record CM076085.1, read on the forward strand.
AATACTATATAATGATCACACAGATTTGTTGAAATGTTGACATTTTATCTCAGATATCTTTACACATTATACATTGCAGCCATCATCACCTTTGTCAATTAAATTTATCCATTAACTTAATTGAGTCAGATGCAGTTAAATTAGACGTACACAAAGGCTGATGGTACATGTTTAATTGTAGTGATGGTATGTGATGAATGTAACGGCAAATTAAAAAGCTCTATAGTGTGCAATTATTTTTACTATGACACACAACATGCTCAGACACTGGGCATATTTTAAGAATATAAATAAGAATTAACTACACTCAAACTAGCTGATTTTGAAAAACATATTTGAGATATTGTAAGACTTAAAATATCTAGTTTAAAATATAGCCCTCGTTTACATCGTAATATGAACATTTATGGAAAATGTAAGTTCTGGAAATGTGGGTTCTCTGTGTTCTTCATGCGCTGGTCTCTATTTCTACTGGCTCAGAGGCAGCTATTATTTTCATATAGATATGATCTTTCCATATTTTTTGTAAAATCATGATCAAATCAGTCTCATAAACAACACAAAAGCATCTGCAACTTTTTAAGGATAGATCCACTCTAACTGTCTAAAATGATTTATTGTGAATAAAATTACATCCCTAAAATTTCTCAGGAAGACATTTTTACCTAACGCACTCTAAATAGTTCAGTGTTCCGTATATTGAGCGTTGCATGCTTTCCCGTGCATATCAAAGTGCTGATGCATCACTCAGCGATGCTACAGTACTTTTATGTGGACAGTTCTGTCTTTTTTGTTCAGTATGACCAAATTCAGAGTGAAACTCGTCAGGTACGAGATGGTCTCTTTTCTCTCTCCTCCGCACAAACACACACACAGCATGCACGCACACACTCGTAGACATTTATTATGTGTCTGCTGTGACAGCTCAGCACTAGAATGTGCAGCAATATGCTCTATTGGGAGAGAGAGAAGGAGAGAAGTGAGCAGTACTGCAGATGAGTACTCATGAACTCTTCCTCCCCTGGCCACACAGATACCCACACACAGACACACAGTCCTGCTGAGACTGGCTGACACATCGCTCTCATCACATGATGTATATACTGCCTTTTACCCCTGAGCCTTTCTAACTCTTGACCAATCACGGGGCTCCATACAGGCGCTTGCTAGCACCTCTCATCCACTGTCAGTGAAGGAAGTGGTATATTATCCCAAAAATCCTTCCCTGAAATTTTCTGCATACAGTTACTCAGACATGTCCGTATGGAAACGCTCTGGAACACTTCAAAGAATTCCATTTGTTCAGAAAAGAGAGAAATGAAGCCAAGTTAGAAAGATTGAAATGAGATATAGTGGCAGGCAGACTGGGAAATGTATAGCCAAGAAACAGAGAGTATATTAAGAGGTACGCCTGCTTCAGCAGTTTGTAATCTAGTTCAGTGTTTAACATGGGAGCTGCTTCCCCAGTGGAGCTTTTAGAGTTTGCTTTTGATACATACACACACAATGCCAAGTTCTTCCGTGTTGTTGTTTTTTTTTTTTTTTTTCCCAGTGAGTCAGACTACAGCATCAAACTATTTCCATTAAAGCTGCATTTAGTGCTATAAAATCTCTCATAGCTTTTCTTTTCAATTTGAGAACTATCCGTTGTAGTTAACTAGAGGCTCATTCAAAAACGGCTCCTTTTTTTCCTTTATGCATTTAAACTTTATAATGACAAAATGTAACTAAGGTAGATATTATTACTGAGCACAGTGCGTGTGTAAAGATGTTCAGCTTAGTCGCTGTCCATTGTAGTGGTGTCCTTGCTTCTTTGCGTTTACCGAATCAGAGCTAGTGGATCTGAAGGTGTGATGTCGGTTTTAGTGTGGAATCTTTCTCTGCAGGGTTTTGGGAGCAGGTGGGGAGAGATAGTGCGTAGCGCACTAACGTTGCGGAGGGATTTGGGTGTTTGGAAGCTCTCTTTGCTGAGTAATCTCCCAGCCTTTACAACACGCAGGTTATTACTAGCCGACAGATGGTACATCACTTTTTACTGCTCACACCTTCTGTGGCTTGCGTTCTCCCCAGACACACACTCCCTCTGTTTTCTTTATCTTTTCCTTCTTTTCTATATAGGTGACACTCAAACACACACAGACGGAAAGTTTCCACTCAGATATAAGCACAAAGATATGCAACACATGCGCCACAGTGCAGAGAAGCCTGGCCCCAAAGCATACACATGCACAGCTTAGTGTAATTCCTACAGATCCAGATTCATTATATTTGAAATATCACAAAGGCTTAGAGTATCTTTTTATCTCATAGTTTTTGCTTACAGAAACATATTATGGGCATGTTATTCAAAAACATTTAAAGTTCAGAAATCAATATGGCACTCTGTGTATATGACTCAGACCCTGGTGATCTTTGAGCAAGTTGATTCTACACAGTTATGCACTTATACAGCAATAAGTTCTAGTCCTCGATTTTCTGAGCACCGTGCAACAGCACTGGAACTTTTCGCTGTTTACATCAAGCCGATTGTGTCTTTCTTTAGACAGACTCTTCAGTTACTCTTTCTGCAGGTTACATTTTTATGCCAAAGGGTGGCGACAAGTGACTGTCTTTATGAGTGAGTCATTGATTAATTCATTTATTTGATTTGTTCAAAACACAGATTCACTCAAGAATGGTAAAAGTGAATGTCTTTATGAGTCACTGAAAGATTCATTTAACTGATTCGTTTAAAAAAAAAAAAAACTTGCTTCATTTCAGAAAAAAGGCAAGAGAGAGAGAGAGAGAGAGACTGATGGCATCTATATATATATATAACTATTTCCTTACTATGTGCAGTAGTAGATGAAAAATAATATGTATAATAAGTAGACAGTACTCATAAAACAGTAGCCGAAAGAAACCTGGATGATTCTGAAATGTGCATCAAGCACTTTACTATCCAATGAGGCCATAAGAGAGGATTTGTGAATGACAATATGACAAATGTCGGATGTCTGAATTACATTCACACACATTCAAAAAGTATAATACATACTTTTAACTGTTGCAATGTAAGTACTTAAATTAAGTAGTGAGTCATTGAATAATTCATTCAACCAATTTGTTTAAAAAAAATTAAAAAAAAACACTGATTCATTCAAGAACACTATTCTGGCCTTTTTTAGAAATATTTTCACTGGTGCTGCAAAAATAAAAATATGTTTCGTCTAAAATGTAAGTCACTCAATATTAACTTATTGTTTGTTGAACTGTTGTATAAAAGCAATATACCTTGCATTCTTGTTGTTGTTCTGAATACCAAAACACACTGTTGCTTGTGTGATATTGACATAGAGCGGAAGTGTTTAACTCAGGTGACCTCATTCACATCTGCAGTGTGAGCTGAAAGGATGTGAGTGTTTAAACCCTTAATCACCCGTAGAGCGGAAGTCTCTCTCTCCTTCAGTATTCCTACCTCGCTCGTTCTCAGGCTGGAGTAACTCACAGTGAGCATCTGAAAGTCATTAGAGTCTCTGCAGTCTGTCAGGTGCCAGCCCATACACACACACACCCCAACATGCAGTATACATGCAGTATTCCTCCCAAACAAAGCCACACACATGCAGAAACAAACATTCATGACATGCTTATGAGCTATTATTTTTCAAAGACGTGCCACACATACACGGGGACACATGCTCGAGTGTGTAAACACACACAGTAAAAGTGCTGAAGCCCTGCAGGTTCTTTCTGCTGCGTGGGGCAAGGGATTCGTCATGTGCTGATGAGCTGTTATAATAATATATGAGCAAATCACAAGCATTCTGCAAATTAATCATTTTTCCTCCTCTACACCCTTCTTCTTGCTCTCTCTCTGTCACACACACATACACACTCTTTGTTACTGAGCGTTGGAGAGGGTGACTTCTCACAGACAGACAGAGGTGAGAGGCAGCACTCTTTCACAGATGGTAGCTCTGGCATCAGATGGAATTTATATAAGACTGATTTTGATTACATGCCAAAGCACCTCCATGTCTCTCTCTCTCTCTTTCTCTCTCTCTGTGTGTGTGTGTGTCTGGGAGCATGTGTCTTTTGCTTACATACCACAAGTGTTCTGTTCAAACGCATCTTGTTGTTGTGTCTGATATTTGTGTTTGTTTAAATGACGAGATAAGAAAAGGAGAGTGTTAGAGGGCAAGAGCAGGTGGCGCCACAAGAGGGAGCATTAGACGTGTCTTCAGAGAGGATGGAGATGAAATATAGATACAGGCAGTGATGTTAAGATAGTGTTATGTAGAAGAGAGAAAAGGAGTCAACTGAATGAATAAATAGGATTCTTCATTTGTTTTTGTTCAGTGTTCATTTTTGGAATGATGGACGGTGAGAAGGACAATGATGGAGTGATATTGTGGAAATTGCAGGAAGTGGGTGTTGTCATCAGTTCTCCCTCCTCCTCTTCTTCGCCCTCTGATCTCCACATATGAGGCCTTCAGGGGTTAATTAGGCAGGCGTGATAATGGCACACTGCTGAAAATAATAGAACTCTTTCGCTCTCTTTTTCTCACTCTATTTTGAGACAATGTTAGAAAATGATGGAAAGGGGGATAAAAATCATCTGTCATTTCCATATGTTGTTTCGCAAAGGTTTATATGTATAGAGGTGCAAATGTCTTCTTGTGTGTGTTTTGGCCTCGAAGATTCAAAAGATTTATTGGCCATTGGTAACAACTACATTGGAATTTTTACTCACACAGGACTCACAGTTTCGGGAAACAGAATGAGAAAAATGGAAAGGATTGACACATACTGGAGAAAAATAGAGAGAGAATGGAGGAATAAAATTCTTTATACTAGTTCATGTCACTTGGCACCTCAGTTGCAGTAGATGTGAATCACTGGAGAGCTTTGAAAAGAAGAATGAAAGAAAGAAAGAGAGAAAAAGAAAGAAAGCAATGCCATCACTGCTGACATTCATGATTATGCTATACACACATTAGGACATATCTTGGACTTTTATTGTTTTTAATTAAAAGTAATCATAATAACTACAGATTAAAAGAGTGAGCCTTGCATTTTTAGAAAAAAAAAAAAATACTTTAATTATTTATTGTCCCTGGATGTCTCCAAATGGGAGGTTGTGTCAGATTTAATGAATGTCTGGGGACAATTGTCCAACAGTATATACACACATGCTTGTACTCATATATTTCTCATTAACTTCTGTTTTTCTTTAATTAATCCTATAATAATCAGCACACCCAAACCATAACCCCATCCCTTATTGTCAGCTTGGCGTTTTTAGATTTTATGATATTAGTGTCGATATTTAACCAATTATTAACTCTCTCTCTCTCTCTTTCCCTCAGAAGTGTTAATATTTGTGTGTTGTGTTTTAGAGATCGATGGTGCTAAGATAAGAAAAAGAGATGAATTTGAGGAAAATGTTAGCATCCTTAAAAATCAAACATAGTATACTAGCATGACACACTGCAATCTTTGTACTTAATATATCCTGTTCTGTCCCTTCTTCTATTGTCATTTAGGGACTAGGAGCAACAAACCAAAATTGCCCAATTATAGTTTTCAAGTAATTGGGGCAACTATTATGGGAAACATTTTTAGAGGGGACTCAATGTGTATGCTCTTTTTGATAAGAGAAAAATGTGCCCTGCCACAGAACACCCCTCGAAATATGATTCATTCTTGCCAATTATTTTGACCACCAAATAGGCACCCTGAAGGGGCAGTATTATCTCACTTTGAAAACGGAAGCTGTAGGAAGCTTTCTGGATGAATACGGAGAGCTGTGACGGAGGTTACATGTCAATAGGCTTTTTTTTATTACTGTTTCTCTCTGAGCCCTGTTAATCATTTACCTGCGGTCCTGTCACAGCCACAGTGGGCATGATGCTCTCCTTCCAATATTTCTCTGAATTTCTGTATTCCTCTGTCTGTTTATCCCATTTAGAGAAAATGTACATTTCCTTTCTTAAATGGGATTGAAAATCTCCCCATTCCGTAGCCAGTTGGACCAATCTGTGACAATTCCCAGTTCCCTCTGCATTTTCCTAAACAGCCACCGCTTCAGGAAAAGAGACAAGATAGGGGAGAAGAAAAGAGAGGAGAAGAAAAAGGAAAGAAAGACACTAGTGGCATGAGAATATGCTGCCTCTCAGACTTAGTGCAATGTAAGGGAGTGTGAAATTAAAGTGCGTATGAATGAAACGGCCGGGATTGTGAGTCGCCGGCTTGCTTATCAGACAACTGGAACATCGAAAGCTCTAAAACTTGTAGCAATCCCCTTTTGTACCGAGGCCTCAACAGACATTGTAGTATTCGAAAGCCGCTGAGACTCCAAAGCCAAACACAAAGTGCTTATAAATCCTTCTTTTTTTGAGCCACGCACGCATAAGCAAGCAGTCGACAGTGCGCACACTTACTTTGAGGATGCGTATATTTTTCACGATCCATTGCGGCTACACCTTTAATGCAGCCGCTTTACATTCTCCACACCAACGTGGCTGCTATTTTAAACCGCCATGTTAATTTGATTTAGTGCTTTTCAAATTGAATTGAGAAAAATGGAGAGCAAATGTACTGTTATTAATGTTCTAAAGTATGCGTAGCTGAAAGTGCCTGGCTTTGCTCTAAGTGGATAGGCCCGATAAGAGAGCCAGATATGATAGGCACGTAATCTGCATTCCTCAAACAGACTTGTGTGGGCTATTAAGGGTCATTGTGTACAATGCTCCGATGATCAGATCCAATCTCTAAAACTGTTGTGCTCGCTCTAAGCTGAAAAGAGCACTTTTAAAGTTCTCTAGGATAACCCACAAAGAAAATGTCTTCACCTGAAGAGCAGAGATTGTCCACAGTCGGATCCAGGAAATGCTTTTGATACATGCTGATCAATCAGAAGATTAAAATTCCAACTTGTGGCGATTGTAACGTACCTTACAAATACTACAAACAAGCGTTATATGGGCCTGCTGACTGAAATCAGGCACAAAATGTTGAATTTCGTTAATATTGACATTGTACAGAATGATAATTTTGCTGATTTCTTTCCCAGGTCATGGAGGTCAAAGGCCTTTCCAGTGCCGCTACTGCCCCTACAGCGCCTCTCAGAAAGGCAACCTGAAGACTCACGTGCTGTGTGTTCACCGCATGCCCTTTGACAACAGCCAGTACCCGGACCGACGCTTCAAACGTTCTCGTATAGACTCTGATGTCTCTGGGAACTCGGAGGATGGGAATCTTCCCTCCTCCGGCCAGGTGAGCACAGGAGAAGGTTTTTCTAGTGATACTCCTCGTTCTCTCGAGTGAAGCGACGTAAAGCTCGATCCAGGGATTTCTAAGGACCTTCAGGGGTTTGAAGTGATAATGACACCACATCATACAAGCATTCCCACTGCATCATTCTAAAAGAAACATGAAGAAATTCAAAATACTTCTCCCTAAAAAAATCTAGTATTCCATAAGTTGGAGATCATAAACTCCTGAATTGAAACACTTCGGACTAAGTAATGTTCTGTGAAGCACAGGATAGAGATGATGAAGCAGAGAAACCTGAATCCTATTTCTGATGAGTCTGAAACTAAATACTTGCCTCTTATTGGAGTTGCCTGAATTGAACATTGAAGAGACATTACTGAAGAAGAAAAAATGACAACGTTAAAAAAAGACTGTCATTAAATTCCTCAGAGTGTCTTTTGTCCCAAAAATAATGCTTTTATCAGAAAAACGATCCGCGGCAACGATTTCGCGACAGTTGGAAGGGAAAGAAAGATGGAGGGGAGCTGTTGAGCACACCCTTCAAGAACATGACACCGCCAGTGGCCATTTGCCCAGCGCCACTGACGCACAGGGATGGAGTGAGCGGACCGAGGGATGTGGATGGTGAAATGGGGGGGTTGAGGCGTTTGGTGCCAGCCTGACTGGAGCTGTCATCACAGAGGAAATCAATTCAACCCCCCTCCCACGCTGCTTCCATTCACCCCCACCCCCCACCTCCCCATTTTGCCTGTCCTCACTCTTACAGAACACGTCAAGAGAAACCTTAGTCGCCTGTACAGCCAGGCCGCAGAAGGGTCAGCCTCAGACCTGTCTGACGACTAGTAGCACTTCCTATCAGCCTCCCTCATTCCCTCCCTTCCTCCTGGTATTTCTACCATGGTAAAGAAAAAAAGAAAAAAAGACCGCCAATAACATTGTACTATAATCAGTGGATAGTTTTCTTCTTCTTCTTCTTTTTTATTGTTGTGCAGTTTTAGGATGTAATTTGTATGTCACTTGAAGTGACACAACAGAATGGCGGAGACACATTAAATGTGCTTTATTTCAATTCAACACTTCTTAATTAAAAATAATAATAATAATTTGGTTGTTCTTGAAGAAGGTGCTTCTTTCCTTCTAATTGGTGGACTTTGGGTGAATACTGACCGTATGTAACTAAGAAGGTGAATATGTTATTTGTTAAGTGTGACTTGGAAATAATATGAAGGAATCATAGCTCTTTTGTGGGGTCTTTTGAGCCGCAGCGGGACTACCTTCTTTATAGAGCTCTTGAGATAGCAGCACTATGAAGGCACTGTAGATATTAAGTATACTGTATAGATAATCACTTCTCTGCTACCTGTCTGTACACTTCAGGGTGGCATTTATGGGTTTGTTTTCTATTTTAATTTCCCTAAAAATCTTTTTTTATTACTTTTTTAATTTTTAATTTTTTTTTAATGCCATGGATCATCGTGGCCCCATTTTTTGTGTATTTGTTGTCCTGAATGTTCCTCTACTAAAAGAGATTAACAACACAGACAGTTTGGATCCTATGAAGTCAAGCCTCTTAAAGAGCAAAATAAAGTGTATCAACTTTCATTGTACTTCCTTTTATTGAAGGCTAGTAGGGGTTAGAAGGTAAATAAGTATTGTGGGGGGGTTAGAGATGCAAGGGTGGGTGGGTGGGGGGGGGTTATTAATGTTTTGTGATAAACAGAAATGATCCAGACTTTAAGAAAGTCAATATCTTCCCGCTCAGCACAGGGAAGCTCAGCACTTAAACCCCAGGGCCTTTCGGCTGCTCTATTCACGCCGAGAGGAGTTTAGAGGACTCACAAATACCCGCCACACTCCTCACTAAGCAGTAAATAAAAACATAAACCCTTATCAGAGCCCTAGGACCACAACATCTCAAGAAAAAAAGAGGGAAAGATAGAGAGAAGCTGAAAATGATAGAAGTGGTCTAGAAATGGTGCACAGAGATTTTACAAGTTCAGACAAACTGTAGAGATTCCAAGCAATGGTTCTTTAATTCGCCATAACGCAAGAAGATACTGAAGTCTTTTATTTTTGGTCTGTTTTTTGTTGTTGTTCTTTTCTTCATCTTTTTATTAAAATAGTTCTCACTGCCTTAAATCGAGTTGATAAATTTAATACAGCTATTTGTATGAGCTCTACTAGAGGGGCAACATTTGAAAGTAAAGGCATACTTTGTGACTGCATTGAGCTTTAGAGGTTTCAACGCACTACTGTGTTTTCTGGTGACTGTCAGTCGCTTGCTTTTCTTGTGTGTAAGTGTGCGCACTCCAACTTATATATATTAGAGTAAAAAAAAAAAAAAAAGAGAAAAAAAGAAAGGTAAAAAATAAAAAGACATTCCACTCCTTTTTTAGGCACTTTTTTTTTTGCTTGCTTTTGCTTTTCCAGTAAATCTGACCTATTGCATCATTTTTGGAGCTCTGAGACAGGCAATAATTCCTTTAGTACACTGGAAGACGTTTTTTTTTTTGTATAGTGATTGTCCAGCCCATAAGTTCAGGTGCTAATGTGTCCCCCCCACACACACACCCCCTTATTATTATTATTATTAACTCCATTCCTCATTAAGAATCTGTAGCCATGTCATTTTCACTGGTACAGTCATTTGCATATTTTAGAGCTCTACAACATTGTGCTTCTTGGGGATAGAAAAAAAAAAGAAAAGAAAATTACATCAGTTTTCTTTCTCTCTATGATATTCGATTGTATGTGACCATGAACAGTATACTGTCCAACATTCCTAAATGAAGAATATTTCTATATCAGAGAACTTGCAGATGAGGCAGAGGATTATATTGCTACTTTATATGCTTTTAACAAGTAGATGACTTGTTATTGTATTTAAGGATTATTCCTGGTCATTATTTATTGTCATTCATCTGTTTGACAAAAGAAGAGAAAAGAAGTATTCTGATGAACTATCAAGAAGTTGTTTTTATTTCAGCAAAGGCTGTTTTCTTTCTGCTGTTTAGAAGTTCTAATGTCTTTGAAGCAGTACCGTTTTATCCAGTGTTTTACGCAATAAAATCTCTACCTCTTAAAACAATGACTTTGTCTCCACCATTTGCGTCTTTTCCTAGTTCATTCATTTCAATATTGCCCCCCCCCCCCCTTTTTTTGGAAGTAGTGTTTATTGTCTTGAAAGCTTTGGTCATTATAAATGCTTTCAGGGTGCAAGCATTCTTGTTTATGTAATATAAATGTTTTATACTTAACTGAATAAATTTAAAACATCTGGCTTGAGATGTGCATATGTTAAATGTACACAAGTCCTTTGACTTTAAGACCTTTTGTTGAGTGTTTGTTGATAATTCTTCTGAATAAACTTGCACAGACCGCTGCATAAATAAAATGCATACAACTCATTCACAGAAAACCACAGATCTTTGTCAAAAAACATTTAAAACCATTTACATTCCTTCATGGCTGCAACTGTTGGCCATAACATTTACGGATAGTGCAACTGAAAAAATAGTCTGTTGATGTGTGGCACCAAAGAGAGTCGTGAACAGCAATAAATGAAATCAAATGGCTTTCATAAACCGTAATGAGCACCACCTGTAACACTGAGACCCACAGAGTCATCAACACAGAACACATGCAAACATATGATCGTTAAAATGTTACACTGACATACATGCCTCTATGCCGCCTCCTCTGTGTGTGTGTGTGTATATATATATATGATATCTATAAATAATATATATTATATACATACAACATTTCGCCTAGAAAACACAAGATAATCCAGAGCTGAAAATGATAGAAAAATAAGAAAACTCAACACACAGCCCTTGAACCTAAAACGTCCCCAATGCATGCTTGTTTTACTGTTAATGGAGAAATACAGTGTGTGGCATGTTTAATAGGCTTTATTTTTATTATACAACACTGAATAATTAACTCTGAGGCAGAGTGTCACATAGATTTATCTTTTAATTAAAATTGCGTGGTTCACGCATATTTGAGTGGTAGTCCAAATAAACGCAATATCCAAATTTATGTTTTGTTTATCCTCCTGTTAATTATCGAGAGATTGTTCGCTCTATAACCCTTCATATTTTCCCTCTCCTCGCACAAAGTTGGGAGGTCTGCATCACAACTAATAAAACCTTCCAGTCATATTTTATTAATTTATAGGTCATTCTAAAAAACAAGGAGGTAGATATTCACAAAAAAGGTGAATATTATCATTCTGGCTCTTTCAAATAAACCAAAATTTCACAGTAAATCAAAATTAAAGGTATTTAAATCTCAGAGGGATTACTGGGTCCTTGATGTCAATCACAAAGTAAAACAGAAAACAGTGTAATTTATTGAGTGTTTTCATTTTCATCTTTTCTGTCTCTCGTTCTCTTGGAAAATGAAAAACATATCCTTCATTATACACAGTGTGCATTATGATTATTAATATCTGTATCTATTATTTGAGGAGCGTAATGTGTTTTTATTTCCATGGTTTTTGTCTGTCTTTTTGTAGACAGTAGTATTTAAAATATTAGTCCACTTTATCTATGTGCATATATATATATATATATATATATATATATATATATATATATATATATATATATATATATATATACGCCCAAATGGTTACTGGGATTTCTTTTTCATCGTTTCTGTTTAATTTATTTATTTAAATATTATATATAGTACACTACATACAGTGTTCGCCGTTCTCATCTTAACATGACCTCATGTATCTGTATTCAACCCAGCTCCATGAGTTTAAACAGGTGATCTGTGATGTTAGTGTTGGTGCAGGAGCAGGTCTCTCATTGCTCTAATCCTCCACTGCTGTTCAGAGATCAGCCCCTGCAGGCCCCTCCTGAGGCTGCAAGCTCTTAATTATGCCTGTTTTGTCAGGAGTTGGCAAAGGCCATCATTTGAGCCTGCGGTCGCCCAATTATATTCTTTTTTTACGAATTGCAGGCAAAGACGGCCATTTTCCATATCCACGCTCCCCTGTCATTATTGAAACTCCCTCAGCAGGAGAGGGTCGTGTTACCAGCCTGTTTAATTACCGCTCATGTTCATTAAGGCGCCTTCGTCTTATAGGTAGACTTTCATCAGCTTGCCACAATTAGAGCCAGTATGACCAAAAAAAATGGATTCATTCATATGGCAGACATCACGTAATATTCATGCACTGGGTGTGGTTGTAAAGATAATGTCAGAGCCAGTCCAAGATCTAAACCTGAGGTGTTAGTGTGATAGCCATCACATAAATCAGGTGTGGTTTTATCACCGTCATGATTACTGATGTGAATATTTGCACATAAGTTTCAGCTCCAGTGAAGATCTCTGCTTTTTCAGCAGTGAAAATATTCTTAAACAGTCTAGCAGCATTTGTTTTGATGAGCAAAGTCTGTGCATGCTCAGAATGCACCGGTGAGAGAGACCAGAATACACCCTCACTAACCCCTACTGAAATAATGGACACTACCATCGATAATACGAGTCTAAAACACAGTAGTTCTCCATATGGTTCTGAGGTGAAAATGTTTAATTGTATTTTGCATGCACACTGGGTATTTCAGAGGATTTTATTAAGATGCCCTGCATAAACATGCATTTTAAGTTGAAGCTGAAACCAAATCCAGACGTTTATCGTAACGCTCCATGTATATTGTTAAATAATTATCTGTGTTTCTTGTTTTTCAAATGCCCAAAATGTCACCCCTGTGGCGCATGTGCTCTGGACCCTGTAAAACGACAGTATAATTAAAGAGAACGCCGCTCGTTCCCTTTCTCCAGCCTTTTTGTACTTAGCCGAGCAGCTGGCGTGTGAAGAGTTAACTCTGCGAGATAAAATATAAGATCTGTTTGGCCTGCAGATATCCATTAAAGGACAGAATGCTCTTTTCTATCACAGCGCAGACGCCAGATGTTCTCCTCCATTTCTAATCATTGCAGATGTAATGGGGTAGAATGCTGCAGTTTGTGGCTTCACTGGCATGCAGTCTGTATACTGCACAGGGGAACAGCAGTCTGAGATTTATAATTACACCCCATTAATACGCAAGCATTCCACATTAGTGGTAAAAAACAAAGCTTAATAAACAGATCCGTCGAATAGTGTGCGGCTTCGGGAGTGTCTGCGACACAGGCGTTTCACAAATGAAATGCACCGGCGTTTGTTAGTGGAGTGTTACGAGAGTGTCTTTAAAGGGGCATTTGAGTTGTGACTTTATAGATGTGTTTACTCTGTTCCTTTTTCCACATCGACCAGCTTGTGTGAAATTGCGCAGGTGTCCATCATTAAGGCTCCGTTCGGGGTGTGTGGACGGTGCTGAAGGGCTCCAATCACTTAAAGAGTCAACAGACAATTCCACCTGTCATCTGTCTGATGGGTTATTGACCAGAAAGAGGAAGAGAAGAGGAGAGACAGAGAGAGCAAGAATAGGTGAAAAGATAAATCATGCCCTCTCTTGTCAGTTTTGTTTTTCATTTACTGTTTATTGCATGTTAAATACTTATTTGTCACACAAATAAAAATCATTTTTAGGTTTGACGTAAAGCTGGGATTTGCGTACATAAAAACTGAGCTGCGATTTCATTCAAACTCAAGCTCATTCCTCTACTCCTCATGTGCTAAGTGGTCAAGAACAATCAAAATCATAATTATGGCAACAGAATGGCTCAGGGACTTGAAAAATGTGTCCAGGGCGAGCTACATTCATCTATTCATTTTTATTGAGGTCTCAGTATGAGCAGCCACCAAAATTGATTTATATCCCTTGCTTTTAAAAGTGCAGGACCCAGACTTCTCCAAACGAGGCCTGATGCTGTTAAGAATTTCAAATGTGCTTTTAATACATCCTCCTTTTATTGACGTTTTGGTGCAAATCTGTCCGTTTTATTTCTGCCATTTTGCTCGCCTCCACAGATGTTTGTTCGAGGGTGTCGGCGTGTTGGTGTGTGTGTGTGTGTGTGTTTGGAGGCTTCGAGCATTTATTTTCTCTATCGGGTGTCGAGAAGGCAGTAAGTGGGAGCGGTAATGGTAATCATTTTCTTTTTTCTATTTTTGGTGATTTGGGTCTGATGTCAGCGCGTTGTGGAGGGTTAAACTGATCTGAGCCTTGGGTAATATATGTTGGATATCATGTTCTGTCCCCTCCTCGGCTTCCTGTCTCATTTTGATTAATGACCTGAACATGTGATTTCTTTTAAAACTAAGTGAAAGTGAATAATGACGTTTGTCTTTGTGAATCTACAATTTCTGGCATTTAAAAAAAATAAATTAAAAAATCACAACTAATGAGAAACATATTTTAGGGTAAATCATTTTCAATCTATTTTTAAGTGTGCTTATTTATTTCTTTAAATTTAATTTACTTAGAATATTCTCTCATCCTAATACAAACAAAGAATCTGTGGGCGGACAAGAGATGGAGAATGTGTCACCTCTAAGCAGCTGTCTGAAAGGCGAGTGTGACTGTGTGTGTGTGTGAAGGGTTGTCATTCTTCAGAGCTGTGGATTTTGGGAACTCTGTATAGGGCCAAAGTAGCATCACCTGACAGCACAGCCTGCTAATTGACATTTTCATTAACACTGAATTTATATACCTATTTCTGTCTGTGATAATGACCATTTCATGGAGAAGTATGAAGTCTGTTGACGGGCATGAGATTGGGCAGAAACTCGCATAATTACAGCCCTTTGTTGGCCCAAGACATGTATGGCTCTTACCGGTGGAATTTGGTATTAGTAAGTTGTAGACATCTAGGCTTCTTAAAGTAAATTAATTTGCAGTGGGATTCTAGGTGTCTTGCTAATCAGGAAAAAACTCTCAGTAGACAGGAAGAGACTCCCATTTGCATACAGTGCAAGAAAAATCTGCTATCATATGATTAGCCAAGGTAATTAAAACAGATGTAACTTAAACAAGTGCTTAAGTACCGCTAATTAATATGTAATTATGCACTCATTTAGACACAAGTTAACACATTTAACAGAAGCAGACATCTCCAGCTCCACTCATTGTCATTATCAAAAAAAAAAAAGAAAAGAAAAAAAAAGCTGTTCAATTGAGAGATAAAAACAAAAGATTGCTTGATTGTTTTTGCTCATGTAATTTGTTAATGTGTGCACATCTCAATCCCTTATATCATTATGGGTGTTCTTTTCAGGTCTCTGACAAGGTCAAAGGAGTGGCATTCTATAGTTTAGAATTAACTAAATGTATAGTAAATTTCCATTTTGCAGCTTTATTTCATATAAATGTATTATTTATTGCTGTAGGTAAAGCATCTTTCAGAACAAATTAGACCAGGATAAGGAACTGATTTCACCTTTGACCTTAAGAGGTAACATTAAATTTAGAACTAACTGTCATATGAAGAAACATTTTTTCTTCTTAAAGATGAAGTTTTTAAATTATTGTCAAGAATCAAACAAGGTCAAATGTCATTTACGTCACTATATAGATATATATAGATACAGTGGGTACGGAAAGTATTCAGACCCCCTTAAATTTTTCACTCTTTGTTATATTGCAGCCATTTGCTAAAATCATTTAAGTTCATTTTTTTCCTCATTAATGTACACACAGCACCCCATATTGACAGAAAAACACAGTATTCTTGACATTTTTGCAGATTTATTAAAAAAGAAAAACTGAAATATCACATGGTCCTAAGTATTCAGACCCTTTGCTCAGTATTTAGTAGAAGCACCCTTTTGATCTAAAACAGCCATGAGTCTTTTTGGGAAAGATGCAAGTTTTTCACACCTGCATTTGGGGATTCTCTGCCATTCCTCCTTGCAGATCCTCTCCAGTTCTGTCAAGTTGGATGGTAAACGTTGGTGGACAGCCATTTTTAGGTCTCCAGAGATGCTCAATAAGTTAGGGCTCTGGCTGGGCCATTCAAGAACAGTCACAGAGTTGTTGTGAAGTCACTCCTTCATTATTTTAACTGTGTGCTTAGAGTCAATGTCTTATTGGAAGGTAAACCTTCGGCCCAGTCTGAGGTCCTAAGCACTCTGGAGAAGGTTTTCGTCCAGGATATCCCTGTACTTGGCCGTATTCATCTTTCCTTCGATTGCAACCAGTCGGTCTGAATACTTTCCGTACCCACATATATAGCTTTATATAGCTTTGATGTTCTATGTATGGGTGGAGCTGTTTATACAAATTAAGAGAATATGGGAAACCTGTTTGAATATAATAGTTATGTTTGCAGTTCTAGATTGCTACCACTAGGGGTCAAAATGACACACTTCACTATTAACCTTTTTCTCTCTGCTCTTAGTTATCTAAACCGAATAAACTGATAATGTCTCCTTCATTTCTCATCATGTTAGAGTGTTATGAGACAGCGAGAGTTCTTCTGTCCTATGAAGGAGAGATAGACTCTCTCTTTCTTAGATATGAATGGCAGTGTTAGACTGGAACCCTGTGGTGAGGTGGGGATACACAGCGGGCGTCTGTCGCTCGTAAAAGAAGAGATCACCTTGGGCAGCCGCGCCGGGCCGCTCCTCCATCGTTAACAGCAACGTGCAGCTGATCAGCAGCATTCCTGACAACTCCATTCAGCCGCCACCTGCTGGCTGTCAATCACAGGGAGGGGAGGAGGAGAGGTAGGCGTCCTAGGGCTATTGACAAAGCTGTCGGCACAGAAATGAGACGTGCCTATCAAAGCACCGACTCTACCTTTCTCTCTCACTTTCTCCTCTCTCATTCTGCCTTCTGTGACATCACCTCCACAGACCCAACAGTGAAGATACAAATGCATTTGGACAACTTATATAGCGCTCTATGGCACCAGCGCTCTTGCCACTTGTGAGTGTGATATTAGGATTTCCGTTCTGTCTGCTTCCACCGTTGAGTTGAGGTATTTATATTAACCCCCTCTGATAACATAATAACATTGACTTTTTGACCCTGACTTGTCAATCACAGTGAAAGTGCTGCTCGCGGATGCTTTTAACACTGATGACCTTGTTGGCATGGTAACACATTCGTAGCAATGGAGTTTAAGACACTGAAACAAATGCTGTTTCATTCCACTCCCTAGTTTCCTATGTTGTGCATTGGTATATATCGTAAACACGGATTCGGGCACGTGCGAGGCCTTGATCCACTAAACAATGAGACACTGATGACTCAATTTCTAGTCTGTGCAATGAGACACAGCTGGTATAAGCTACATTGCTGTATAATACATGCTTGTCTTTCGATAAAACATATACTGTACATTATCACTGTCAGGCATATTTCAGGAATATTAAAAAGAAGTGAGTTTATGGGATTGTTCATTCTAGCCCTATTGTTGATGAAAGATAATTAGAAACAGAATTTCTGTTAAAGACAGAAAAATAAGGCTTTGTCGTCATATACTTACACACATTCAGTAATGAATATAGTGGCAGTCGATGCTTACTGGTTTTCATGGTGACTTTCTAGGGAGCAAATGTGAAGTGCAATCAAATAGTAACTCATTCAACATTAGATTCTTACTAACAGAATCAATATTTCAAAGCATTATACAAGGTCTCTTGAAAAGCACAGAGACAAAAGGAAAGAAACAATAAATAAGAAAGAAAAACACAACAGGCTGTCACTTCTACCTCCTTTATTTGACATCAGCACGTAGATGTGAGCACCTTAATCACCCGCTGCTTTAATATGCTTTAAATAATGCACAGGCTCAAAACAGAACACCTGTTGCTCAGATGTGCTGATGCAAATATCAAGGGGATTAATTAAAAGTCAATTATATTAATTTGGCTTTTGAAGGGTGATCGTGCAAGATAAAGACTGATTCTGTGAGCACAGATACTCCAGCTCCTGATTTTTAATGCGGTTTTATCATAGTCCATTAAAAGAGCTGGTGCACGAGTGCCATGTTGTTTAGATGCCATTCTATGTAAATTTAATGAGCATTTGAGTTTCATCTTTTTAATGCGCATATATCTGTCTTATGCATAATTGAAAAAATGCTAATAACTAAAATGTTTGTTTCCCTGGCCCTGTTTTTTTGTGAAGTTGTGCTGTGAATCTTGTTTGCCTTATACACAATGGTGTGGTCTAAATTATAACACATAAGTGAGTTGGGAATTGTATGCACTTAAATTATATAGGCCTACTATAAAAAAATAAATAAATAAATCTTATTTTAGTGTCATTCAAATACATATGTGTCAAATAAATAAATAATATGAAACAAACTTGTTGTGGAAAGTTTGTGACTGTGACACTGTTAACTTTGCTCTTTTTTAAAACAGCCTCAGTGGAGTGCTTTTGAATAGCGTTTTGCATTCAATCCCACACTGACATATGGAAAGCCCTCCATCATGTCAACCCATACTCTGTGGTCCTGGAACCCCCTCCTCTCCTTCTTTCTCTCTTTCTCTACCCACCCACACACCTGTCCCTGCCTTCCGATGCAAAGGATTGTTTTTGCTCTGAGAACTGGATCGGAATATCTATAATGGCACACATAGATACTGAAATAAATTAATGCAGTTACTAAAACTCTTTCAAACAGAATATCAGTACTCTCTAATATTCTGCGATGAATTTGTTAAGTTACCTCTGACCGTGAGGTAAATGCAGAGAAGTGATGAAAAGATTTGAGCAGAGTTTATTGAATATCTATGTCAATGCAGTATGACCTGACTAGAAATGCTTTCAACCAGTGCTTTTATAACAGACAAAGGAGATGTAAAAGTACTCGGGCCGTATTCACAAAACATTTGATCACATTTACCACTAAGAGTTCTCCTAAATAGCTTTAGCGTAGCGTTTTCTGTTAAAACCTATTCACAAAGCAGCTGAGACAAACTTTTACTAAGGAATAGAGAGAAGTCTTAAGCTAGGAGTTAGAGCGGGGTTGACTTTGTTGCTATGGACGCTTACTAACTAAGCACACAGTGATTGGCTGATGTGGGAGGAATCTCATTCAGAGTTTTAATCATAGAAATGTTGTAGAATGAGGTATCTTTATTAATCTATCCATATTAACATAAAGGTTTTAAAATAGAATTGTTGCCATATTCAAATAAAGATTTTTTTTTTCTAAAAATGTTGCCATATTCAAATAAAGATTTTTTTTTTCTAAAAATGTTGCCATATTCAAATAAAGGTTTTAAAATGTCAGCTAAGTGTCAGTAATTAAAGTGAGTATATGTTCAGGTAATTGTCAGCCTCTTACATGTCTGCATCATGAGACATTGCAGAATTCAAGGGACAGATGATTTTTATTAACAAATTTTGGGAGGAGCGTGTTTAAATGGTAAGATTAGATAAATCAGCTTGAGTGGAAGTATATATACACAGCCGAGAGCCGACTCAACTATAGTTACCTCGATAGTTTTTTTACATCCCTCTGCCACACCCGTTCCTCACTCTCAGCTAGGGAAACGGGAAGAACTCTGGGTTTAGTCCTTGATCCCTTTGGACAGCACACCAAATACGCTTATATATTTTTTTACTCTATTTGATCATTTGTAAATGTGAACTTGGGCAAACAACTGCCACAGGTAATCGAACATTATTTATTTATTTATTAAAGATTTATTTTTTTATCGTAGATTCAGATCTATAAATCAAAATATGTATTGCATTTATGAAGTAAAGGTTCCAGCATCCAAGGCTCTATCGCTATTGTCTCAAAGTGTACAGTGTCTTTAGGTGGATTAGGATTGTTTTGATTTGGTCTTAGTGACTTTGAGTCCTCTTGACTACTCCTAACATTACACAGATTTAGGAGCTAGTTTTAGCGCTAAAATGCTTTGTGAAATACTTTCAGAGAAAAAATTTAGGAGTCCTAAAATTAGGACCGGCATGCCCATTATTTTTAAGAGTTTCTCCTAAATCTGCAAGTTAGGAGCTACTTTTAGTCTTAAGATGATTTGTGAATATGGCTCCAGGTATCCCAACATTTAACATAGAAATAAACAACACTGAAAATAACAGTAATGACAACGATAAACTAACCATAACATTTAACAAGGAAATTACTTAAGTGACAGTGGACTGCCTGTGTCTTTTCTCTCAGAATAAAGTTTCTCTTTATTATAGGGTTTAATGAGCTAGTATCACATAAACACTGCTACATTTTGTTTTTAAAGAAAAACTAAGAGTTAATACTTCTATTCAGCAAGGATGCATTAAATTGATCAAAAGTTATTGTGAAAATTTTGTTACAAGAAAAGTACATTTCAAATACATTCTGTTCTTTCAAGATTCCTCAAAAATATCACAGTTTCCAAAAAAAATATTAAGCAGCACAACTGATTTCAACATTGATAATAATGTTTTACTGTATTCTTGATCAAATAAATGTGATCTGGTGAACATAAGAGACTCCTATAAAGACATTAAAAAAAATCTTACCGACCCCAACATTTGAATGGTTGTGTATATATATATATATATATATATATATATATATATATATATTACTTTACTAATCACTTTAGTATTTTATTCTATGTCTATTATTTATTCAGTCATTTTAATGCACTCTTACTCTTTTGATCGGCCTTTGTTGTATTTCTTTATTCCATATTGATGTAAGCATTTTGTGTCTAGGTTTTCTGCGTAAAACACAGTAAGTGTAAACACTGCTTTAAACGGTGCTATAGTAATAAACCTACAATGCTTTCCTGCCATGGGCTAGAACATCACTCACGTCATATAACACACACGCACACACACACACACACACACACGCACACAGAGAAAGGCTGATTTTAAGAGAATCAGACTCTTTTTATCCTTCACTCTTCATCATACATTCAAACTCCACCCTGACCTGTTGCAAACGCTCTCTTCAAAACATTAATGCAGGGCTAGAGTGCTGCTCTCCCCGGCAGTTTGCTTGGCGCTGCTGGTGGGTGGGATAATGGCCCGGGAGGACCGTGATTATGAGAGGGGAGGGGCCAAGAGAACACTTCCTCTTGCCGCGACATCATTTTTATTATCCACTGCCCATCAGAGGTCCTTGAGAAACATGTACTTTCAGCCCAGGCAATCATTCATCTGGGGTCCTGCTCCAAGAGACATGGAGGGAAAGAGAAAGAGAGAGAGAGAGAGAGGAACAGGGGAATATCGACTGATACCCTTCAGCATTACAGAGAGGAGAGAAGAGCGAGACAGTGAGGGACAGAGACTAAAAGACACATGTAGATAAAGAAGTGCAGACCAGCTGTGAAGATGATTACAGAATGCCTGCCTTTCTCTGTTAAACTGATATCAGCAGCCAATCATAATTAGACCCCTCTGTAACAGCAGCCAATCAAACATCAGCTCATTGTTTCGCTTTGATTAAACCATCAAACCAAACATCTTTGTGCCAGAGGTTTACGTGCACTGTGAATAAATGTTAAGTATCATATGGGGGGGGGGGGGGCATAGAATGCCCTAGATGTTGTCTTGTGTCTGATACAAAGAATCCTACTTCCTTTTGAAAAGCTACCACCCAGTGACAGCTTTTGCATATTTTTATGCTTAAATTTATTAGAAACAAGGACATCAAGGACAAAATCTGATCCTGAAGAAGGACTCTGATAAGGTTGATACATGATCCTTGGATGGCTTGTGAGTACAAGACCATTTGACACAAAATCTTTAACTCTTGGTTTCAGCACTTTGCTGATTAACAGCTCAGACCATCCTCTACCCCTCCTCTGATCATCAGCTCAACACGTGATTGGACAGAAACTGAGTTATGGCATTATCATATTAGCACTGGTGATTAGCCAATGTGAGAGACAGTGAAAAGATGAAAGATAAAGAGTGAGAGAAAGTGAAAGGGTAAAAGTGAGGGAGACAGAATAATGGAACTGGAACCATCATCTTGAAACTAATGGCATGGTCACACTACACTATGGCTGTAATCTGAAATCGCCTCCTATACCATCATTCACTATTCCCTACAATATTTCACTGATATAATAAGTAAGCAAATTCAGACACTGAGTGCAGCGGAAGTGCTATGGACGCCATCCTCTGGTGAGATGTGTGAATTTATTCAGTGTGACGCTTACAGCATGGGTTTTCTCTAGCAGCTAGATGTTGAATGTTTATTGGTTTTACACTCGTTATTGATGTTTATTCATTATGGGATTGAATGAGTGCACTTGCTAATGTCCGCTATCGTTTTGGACACTGCTACAAATGGCTGTCCCTTCAAATAGTACACTATGAGGGTATAGAGGGCGATGTGGACACAGGAGGGCAGGAATGTCAATAAAGTTTAGTCATATATATATATATATATAGCAGGTAAAAGAAGAATATGTTAACATGTTTTTTCTTATACAAAAGTTCCAATGCAGCTATTCACATAAAATTTTGACCAGACGTTGGTATTAGCGCAAAAAATCTGTACAAATAAGGAATTCATAATACTACAATCCATAAAAAAAGTTGTGTAATAAAGTGAAAAAAGCATTGAGCACATTAAGAAAAAGCAGCACACTGAGGCAAGGCAAGTTAAGAAAACAACAAATTTCACTAAGTAGTTCTACCTCCTACCTGTGCAAACTAGAATCAGTTGGGTTACACTGTACAAAATTGCTGTAAAAACAGCCAGATTTTGACAGTAACAGTAACCGTCTTCCATTAAAACAGTAATATACTGTTTAAAACAATACATTCTGGGTAATTTGTGTCATTTTTGAGTAAGTAGCCTGCTGCAATATTCTGTGAATTAACAGCGCTCAAAGTGGACACTGAGAGGCTGTGTTCCAAAACACACCCTATACCCTCATTCACTATTCCCTACATTAATTCACTAATATAGTCCACTTGAGAGAGTGAATGAAAACACTTGAGTGAATTCAGACACTGATGAACACCTGCTGTTAACAAGCAGAATCACTGAAGGACAGAGAATATACAAGAACAGAAAAAAAAAACGATTATATCAACTGAAGATAAAAGATGATATTACATCTCTGAAGATCTGATTAAACAACTCCACAAACAGCATTACCAGCTTCACTTATTACTAACCAGATTGACTTTATTTCCGTAATTTGTCTACAGAAGTTCTTATTAAAAAGTTATAGAGGTTTTGATGTCGATGATTGTTTTATTTGATGTTACCATAATGGAGATCAGCGTTGCTTTAGTTGGGGTTTTGATGCTTAACATTAAAGCACGATTTATATTTTTGCTCCAAGGGTGTACTTACTACACATTTGTTATTGTAAAAATAAAGTATAAGTAGTTGATATTAACAGTTTGTTAAAGGTCACAATCATTAAATGTTGTGGCTCACTAGTCTCACTTCTATACTCACTTCTTCAGAGTATAGTTTATATTTACTTATGTGTTATGACTTATATTGTTAGAATGATATTTTCATGAAAATTTTGAAAACAATCTGTACTCAAAACATTTTAAAGAGTTTTTTTTCACTCAAACTCTCACAGACATTGTGTTTCATAATTGATTATTCAGCACTGTTTAATGTGCAGCTGTAGTAAAGTGAAATTAAGGTGTGTTAATATAACAGATTTTTGAGACGAGATTAAATATTGGTTGACCTCAGTAATCAAACACTTTATAATGATTATATGATACTCTAAGTATAACCAACAACTTGACTACATCTTTCTTTAGGTTGTTTTACCACAACAAATGAAACTTAAAGATCACACAGCTATAGCAACCAAAAAAGAGTTAAGATTACAAGTCTAGGGTCAAGAGTCCAACAAAAGCAAACACTGATCTCCATCATGGTAACATCAAATGAAACAACATATAAACCTCTGTTGATTCTCAATGAGAACTTCTGTAGATGTATGACGGAAATAAAGCCAATCTGGTCAGTTATATGTGAAGCTGCAATGCTGTTTGTGGGATTGTTTAATCAGATCTTGAGTGATTTAATGTCTTTTATCTTCAGTTGATTTCATTTAAGGCTGTGGCTGAAATCAGTTGTAGTTCTTGTTTCTGCTTGTCTCATCTCTTTTCTCTGGGCAACAAACTGTAGAATAACAGTATTTTTACTGGCAACCCTGCTGCCAGCAGATTACCGTAAAATCAAGGAAGTACAGTAATAAACTGTAAATTAGTTTATGGCAACAAACTGTAGAAAAAATGCTAATTTACTAGCAACCCTGCTGCCAGTAGATTACCATAAAATCAAGGTAAAACGGTGATTTACTGTAAAACATCAGTCAGATTTACTATATGAAACAAGTTCATTTGACTGAAATATTAGTGAAAGCTAATAGAAAAAAGTTACGCAGAGTCAATAACTGATAAGGAGAGTAAATATTAAACTGAAGTGTTTTTATGTGTTTTTGCATATGATATAGGATTGATCTGTTAAATTAATTAGCTTTGAGGGTCACCATTGTGCTGGAGAGTAGCACCTGTGCTTCAGTCAGTGATGAGCAGAAACCCATTGATATTATGCTGCATGTTGCTTTATTTAAAAGCAGTAATTGTGTAGTTATTTGTGCAGAGTCAGTCACTTTGCTAAGTACTTCAGCACGTACATATGTGTTATTACTAATGAAGAACTGCGAAGATGTGAATTAAAGTCATGTGTTTGATTATTTCACAGTTTTATATTAAAAATATTCACTTTCAGTGTTTTTAAACTTGAGCTGTTTGAAGCAATCATGTTTCCAAATGGTAGAGTTACTTTCCATTTTTTATTACGGTAACATACTGTAAAAAAGGAAAGTTGTAAATTAACGGTAGGAGAGCTTTAAATTAACAGTAAATTACTGGCAACCCTGTTTACCGTTATCTTGCAGGACAATTTTTTACAATTTCTTTTCTTTCTTTCTTACGGTGGCCGAGAGAGCTCAACGCGCTGCGAATAAGAAAACACATGCAAATAAAAAAAAACGTGATCATCAGTTTGACAACACATGTGCTGCATATCCTCACAACACATGCAAACTCAAAAAATGCGCTGCATATTAAAAAACGCGCTGCATATGCGAAAACGCGCTACATTTACAAAAAGCGCTGCAAAGAGCACAAACCACAACGGAAATGTTTCAAGGGGGACCCCAAAAAGTGACGGACCCTACTTGTCAACAATACAGACTAAAAAATATTAAAATATATTATGTAGGCATTAATTCAATGTAATGTGTTTCACTAACAGAAATGTGTTTTAATATGTGGCATTGTTGTTAACTCATTAAACTTTAAGAGATGATAATTTAGTGGATGATTTAAAAATATTCGTTAATCATCTGTAGCGTACTAATGTGACGTCATCGTAACGGCCGCCTGAGGGCGCTCGACGACCACGTCATCTGTGAGCGTGAGTTTCTAGCAAACTGAAAAACACCTTATTAAAAATAATAAATACATTAAATAATGTACAGTTGTTTATTTTTGTTTGCAGTTTTTATAGTATTTCATGATTGTGAACACATTGTGCACTCAAATGCTGTACACTATATAGGGATTAGTGAATAAGTGAAGGGTGAGTTGAACTGGTTTTGGACGCACGTCCTAGTAGGGTCCGTCACTTTTTGGGGTCCCCCTTGAAACATTTCCGTTGTGGTTTGTGCTCTTTGCAGCGCTTTTCGTAAATGTAGCGCGTTTTCGCATATGCAGCGCGTTTTTGAGTTCGCATGTGTTGTGAGGATATGCAGCACATGTGTTGTCAAACTGATGATCACGTTTTTTTAAATTTGCATGTGTTTTCTTATTCGCAGCGCGTTGAGCTCTCTCGGCCACCGTACTTTCTTTTTTAAAATATAAATTGAAGCTGATTAACTAATTGATTGATTGACATTTTACCATTAATCATAAAGGTAATTTAAAGGGTTAGTTCACCCAAAATTGAAAATTCTGTCATTTATTACTCAGCCACATGTTGTTCCATATCTGTAAGACCTTCGTTCATCTTCAGACCACAAATTAAGATTTTTTTGATGAAGTCTGAGAGGTTTCTGTCCCTCCATTGAGAGCCGATGCAATTACTGCTCCTTGGTCCAATTAAGGTAGGAAAAAGACATCATTAAAGTACTCCATGTGTACTCCATGTGGCTTAAACTCATTTTATGAAGCAATGTGAGTGCTTTGTTTGTGCAAAAAAAAAAAAAAAAAAAAAAACAGAATTTACTTAAAACAAGGGAACAAATTATTACACTGTGGCCATGATTTAGTAAATCGAGGGAAAATACGTTACCTTGTGCACACAATTTACTTAAAACGATGGAACGAATTAGTACAACGTGCTGACGTATTGTACGATTCACTGTAAACAAGTGGTATGTTTTTTTAGTGAACCTTATGTTTAGTAAGTCCTATGTAATTCTGTCTTAGCTCAACCTGAAGACATTACAGCCTTTTAACGTTAAAAATGGTAATAAATACCAGAGCGTGAATTCTTATCTTATTTCTCATATTTGTATCAGGGTCTGAAGTAATTTTGCAGTTTTAAGGCCTACTATTAGAAGCACATCTTAAACCTGAATCCCTTTCGCCATTATCTGTTATAGAAGGTTCATTAAAGTGATGACAGAAAGCATACTGTAAATATTAGCTCTAATTAATACGAAAAGAGCACAGCGTGAAAGAAAAGCTGTGTTTCTTGAGCCTGGTTTGAGGCAGTGCAGGACCATCTAATGATGTAAACTCTCAGTATGTGGAGTTTAAATGTGTCCTGTTTCACTTGCAGCCCGGCTGGAGGTCAGTGTGATCGTTAATCTGATCCTGATCCTAGACCTGCCTGTCTCTTTCACACCAGACAGCTTATTGTCATGATGATGGCCATGACAACCCTTAACCTCCCTCCCACCCCCTTTCTCTCTCCTGCACGCATTCTCTCTCTCCCGATTGTCTCATCACTCTGAAGGGAGACTCGTCTCTCACACAGCTACCTGATGGCCGACAGGCCTCAGCTTCCTGTGGGTCTGATAATCAACGTGCTGTCAAGACTGTCAATATCCAGCAGACGAAGAGGGGACCGGGGACGACACACATATACATACAGATGCACGCACACACAAATATGCACGCATGCATGCGGATACCTGCTCAAGGACCCTCAATCACAAGCTAAAGAGCCCATATAGTGACATATTCTCGTATACCCACTATACAGCGCACATACACGTATGTGCACACACACCTGACGTAAATCAGCTGTGGCTGTCAGGCCGTGCTTTTAGTAAAGGATAGATTAAACTCTGTGCCTGGATCTCTCTTTATGATCGCTGCAGGCTTTATTAATTAGGCCTAATCGTGATGAATGCTGGGCCTGTCATCTCCTCACACTGACAGGAGACAGGGTTCATGTGGCCTGCTTGAAGCTCGGTGACAGCGAGAGACGGCACGGTTTTAAACAGGAAGCTGACCCACGTCACCACAGCCCTCACCCACTCACACTGGGAAATCATCATAATACATCACTCATTAGCTTATGTCGCAGGCGATGAGAAGATAGATTTTAGCCCATGTGCAAGAGGAAAAATAAGCTACGCTCATCACATACATACAGCACATTTTATTGCAGTATTTTTAATTAATTTATAAAACAGATAGTTTGATTATAATTGGCTGAGCTGTGTTATAAGCCGTTGTAAAGTACTCTACTCACACACATCTGAAACCTTGTCACATAAGTGTGCTTGCAACCATTTCGTTTAATATTGGTGAAGAACTACATTGCTTGGTGGAAGAATGATCTGTTATCAATAAATTATTACATTTTTGTTGCTCTGTGTTTATTTTATGACAC
Organism: Zacco platypus; assembly: GCA_038088235.1. NCBI lineage: Eukaryota > Metazoa > Chordata > Actinopteri > Cypriniformes > Xenocyprididae > Zacco > Zacco platypus. The sequence goes on from CM076085.1 coordinate 29,834,865, forward strand.
CTTGCCATGTATGAGTAGTAACCGTTTAATAATATCAATAAGCCCTGTGAAGCTGTGGTTTAGCTGTTCTAAAATCACTGTATACAAAAGCTTCACTAGGCTCATTGCTTTATTTAACTGTATTCTTTGTCATCTATAATATAATGCTGTACGCCGTAACTGTTTATCTTTTTTTTATAATGTCAAGACCTCAACAATAATTTTTTTCACTGGCCCCAACAAAAAACATACAAATTTGACCTTTTTATGAATTTAACTTATGTTACCATGTAAAGTTATTATAAATGTACAGGGTACTACAGGGGTACCCAATCCTGCTCCTGGAGATCTATGTACCTGTAGAGTTCAGATCTAACCCTGGTCCAACACACCTGTCTGTAATTTTCTAGTGCTCCTGAAAATCTTCCTAGCTTCCAAAGTCGTGTATAAGTATATCGTGTACATGAATTTGGGCACTGGTAAGGATTGTAAGGACCCAAGTTGACTACACATTGGGACACTGTTTACTAGTTTATGGGAAACATAAGGGAACAGAGTGAGCATCGATGCTCCCTTGTTTTCACTGTGCATTATGGGACTTTTTAGGAAGTGAATGTTTCAGTGCATTGGAGGGACATTGCGATTGATGCTGTGCTCACACTATCAGCGACATACCGTGACAAAGCGACACAATCCCATTCATTTCTGCCTGCGACACCAGTGTCAGTGATCGTTGGCGACAGGATGTTGCCGTGTCCAGTGACACAACAAAGTTGAGATATGTTTAACTTTTTGCAAATGAAGAGCGACTTCCGGGAGCGATAACCAATAGGAGTGAAGTCAGTGAAGGCACGTGATCCCTGACTACATCCTGTAGTGGAGTGTCGAGGCAAGATTAAGGAGAACTTCATTTTAGTGGTCAGCAACATTACTATAATACATGATATATGTACATACGGTGCTACTCGCTGTGCTGACTCCGAGCCTGAATGGACCCAGATAGACTGGCACTTGTGCTTTTGCCACAAATAGCCACGATGGCAATGAGCACTCACTGTTTCTTGTTTATCTTTAATATTAAACATTTTATGCACTGAGTCTATTTATATATAGTATTTTCCTTCCGAAATGTTTGTTGAACCCTGCTTGAGACAGCCCTTAAAATGGCCGACTCTCTCTGATCAGTGCCCTAGAGACTGAACTAGTAAGTGACGTAGTCTTAGTTTAGTTGTGTTTGATCAGGGTTGGAGCTGAACTTTGCAGGAAGGTGGATCTCCAGGAACAGGAGTGGGCACCTGTGGGGTGCTCCAGTGTTTGCAATGCCTTGCAAAGGTCAACAAAAAATGCTTCCTTATTGTTGAGCATTGATGTCTCTCTGACATTTGAATATATAAAATATATAAATAAAATATTATATTTTGTACATGTTTTCTGGAGCTGTGGCCTTGCAGTTAGTGTACATGCTAACATGTAGAGCTGTATGTGATCATGGGCAGTGCGAGTTTGAGCTTGCCATTTCTTGGTCCTGTTCCTTTAATTTTTACACATTATTTTCTTTCCAAATTCTACTTTCAATAAATAATGTGCATAATTCGTAGAATGATCTAATTAGACCTTGATTCATTAAAACTGCATAATCTTTAATTTAAGATCATGTGATGCAGTGTTTCTAGACTCTTTCTGATGATTCTCTCTTTGACACTTTTAAATGGCTGAAAGACATGCATTGCATCCTCTTCCTCGCCTCTACTGTTCCACGACATATATATGACTAATTTGAGTCATGTCCACCTGCAAAAACCATTACCTAATTCTTCCTGTTTCTTTTTTTTTTCTTCTATAGGGTATGCTCTAACTGTGTCTCATTGTTTTGCACTGTGTGTGTGTGTGTGTGTGTGTGTGGGCGGGTATTCCCTACGTTATGGGGACCACAGGTATAGTAATACTAGTAAATTTTGATCTTGTGGGGACATTTTTTTGGTCCCCATGAGGAAACAAGCTTATAAATCATACAGAATTATCTTTTTTGAAAATCTAAAATAACAGAACATTTTCTGTGATGGGTAGGTTTAGGGGTAGAGGTAGTGTAGGGGGACAGAATATACAGTTTGTACAGTATAAAAACCATTACGCCTATGGAATGTCCCCATAAAAAATGAAAACACAATGTGTGTGTGTGTCTGTGTGTGCGCGCATATGTATGTGTATGAAGCACAGCTAGTTCAATCACTGACCCATGAATCAGTTAAGGAAACAGTCTGACATCGACTGTAATGAGAATAAATGAAATGATTGGACCTCATCAAGCAACACACACACACACACACACACACTCACCTACTCACACACACACATACCTCTTCATCATGGCCCTTTGTTTCCATAATAGCAACAATGAAAAATTAGACCTAATTAGTTGCACAGTACCCTTTGTTGAGGACTTTGTGAAACACTATCCTGTAAAAATTACATATTTATGTAAATTCCCGTACAAATAACAGCAGAACTAATAGGCTATCAGGCAGGTTTTACAACACCAGCAGGATGTCTGACACGTGACAGGTGACCTGCACACTCCGTGATATAATGAGGGTTTTCATCACTCTTTTTCTCTCTCTGTTTCTCTTGCTTTAGAGTGATAGTGTTTCAAGCGGTCGTGTTAGCAGAGATGAACCTCACGTCAGTTGAGGACGTCCTCCCTTTAACAACTGCTTCCTGTGAGCTAAGTGCTGTGCAGGGTCTCACCTTCTGATCACATCAGCAAACTGAAGCACAGGCAACATGTCAGGCAGAGGACTGACACATCTCATGTCACTGGGAGATGAACCGGCTATCTTACTGTTGTTTGACTCAGTGTCACAAAACTGCCTGGCCAAAATCCTGGTACGTTCTACTTTGATCAATCGTAGTTTGAATATGGCTGTTGATGATCTCATATACATGATAGTAATTAATTGAATATAATCGTAGTAAATCACATATCAGTATTTGCTGAGAAAAACCCCAAATCAACATTCAACAACAAAACATTACATCATTGTAGCTGATCAGTAAATGAATAGACAAAAAGTGTCATTAGAAGTCACTGTATTTTTACACTTTACATCAGCCTATCACTGGCCTACAGTCCACAGAAATTCATTTTGCAATTGAGTTGTAAATATGTCTGAAGCATAACATGGCTGAATTACATTATTCGTCTTTAACACTAGTTTTGGCTGATTTGTTTGTGCTTGTCAGCTCCAGTCTGCAAATTGTAGGCCAGTGTCACAGAATATTATGTAGTATATGTTTGGTACAGACATTTATTTATTAAACAATGAATTTTACCAAATTAACACTTTTAATTGTGGAAGCCACTTCAGAGCCATATTATAAGTTGAACAAAACTGTTTTAAACACTGAGGTCAGTAAGATTCTCTTTTCCTTTCCTCTTCCTATTTTTATTCAGCAAATATGTTCATTTGGTCAAAAGCGGCAGTACATTTCTAAAGGAACGTGACACTGAAGACTGGAATAATGACTATAGTTGCCAATGGAATAGTTGCCATCACATAATTTACTTTTTAAAAAATATTGAAACAGTTATTTTAATATTAATTATAATATTTAATAAATATTGCTTAATATTACTGTTTTTAACTATATTTTTGATCAGTAGCCTATCAGTAAGTATTTTTGAGACTTCTTTCAAAAACATCAAAAAGTCTTATCGACTCAAAACTTGAATGGTCAAGTCATATTAAGGGCCCTATCATACACCTGGTGCTAGAGTTTTTGTTTTTTTTTTTTTTTGCTAGTTTCAGCCTGGCGCAGTTATTTTCATTTTAGTTATTTTTTATTTTATTATTTAAAGGGCACTTTAGTAACCTATAGGCAGCTGTACAATGCGTGTACACTCTGCTTGTTACACACAGCAGCACAAACATTTTTAAATATTAAATATAAAAAGGATTCATCTATGGAAAAGCATTCAGTCTTGCAAATTCCACCATGTAAATAGCAAATCCTCCATGGTGCAAGCGGAATTGACTTTTGAAGGGAATGGGAGATGAGACTCTGAACGTTACATACAAAAAAGCCTGGGTACTGCCCTTTTGGACCATGCCCCTGGCACATCAACCGATTTTTTCTGTCATTAAAAAAATGTGCACTTGCGCCATGCACCTCAGACCATGCACTTAGATCGTTAAAATAGGGCCCTTAATCTTTAAAGATCTAATTGTATAGCATAATATCAATAAATCTGACTTTATATGACTTCGTTTCTTAATTTAAACTCACAATTACTTATATATATATATATATATATATATATTTTTTTTTTTTTTTTTTTTACAGAAAATGCTATATTATAATATATAATATGTTAAAGGTAGGGTAGGTAATTTTCAGAAAGACTTGCAATAGCGAGGTTGTTTTGAAAGCATAAGATCCCTTCAGAGTGTCTCCAAAACCACGCCTCCTCCAAAACACATGAACGCATACAGCAGAGAGTGTCAGAGATGGAGTCATGTCTCAAAGCACATAACATTACAACAATAATAAACAACTTAAGGAGCACTGATATATACCACCTGACAGCTGCAGTTTCATTTTTCTGTTGATTGTGTTCCCATCGAAATGCATAATTTAAGTCACGAACCGCTCAGAGTATAACGTTACGGATTACCATCTCTTACAAGTACGGTATTCATATTGTGAACACAGCACAAGCTCATTGTTTTAGTCCAGGAGGAACTGTAAAAGGTGGCTGCTCTTTTGTTTGTGGTGCTCGGTGACAGACGTCTGTAACTCTGCATAACATGAAACGCGCTGATGATGTGTGATCTCTCCGTGAGCAGGGTGCGCGAGGGTATGTAAAAACATACGTGTTAGGGTGCTGCTGTCCAGGAAGAACACGTGTACATGTTACCTTGTGCACACAATTTAGTAAACACGTGCGACAAGGACGTTCAGGAACATAAAACTTTTACTGAGAATCATTACACATAACACCATGGGAAATAACGTTCATGCTCGACCAGGACAAAACTGAAACTGAGGGTTTAAATAACTGGAACACAGGGGAGCAAACAAGACTAATTAATCATAAACAGCTGACAGGAATTAACTAATGACAAACTCAAAACAGAAACCAATGAAATCAAAGAAACACAAAACCAATGAAGACAAGGGAAAAGACCAAACAGAGTCCACACAGACATACACGTAACAGCATGTAGGACATTGTATCTATCGGATATATATCGGAATGAGGGTAATGATTGGACAAATATTTTATGGTCCTACGCCTTTCACAGATGATGTTTATACATACAAATAGATTTATACCACTTAACTTAGTGATTGCTATCAGGATGTGAAGAGACTTTCAGAGACCAACATAACAAAAAATGTTTTTAAAGCAAATTACCTACCCTGCCCCTGTCTTTAAATCACCATGTCCCAAAATGAATACTTAATTGGAGAGATAATGGACTGACCTGATGGGAAGGAATCAACAGGGCTTGGTTAAATGCACAAACATGAGCCCGCAGTAGGTAGCAGATCAGCCAAATTAAATAGACGACACGCTCGGGGTACAGAACTATGCCGAAACAATGCATACAATAGAAGATTATTTGTGGCTCTGTCCTCTCTCACTTTGTTGTTTGCTATGGGCATTCTTCAAAGTGTTTCCCCACTTAACAAACCCTGCTGACGGTTTGTTTTTACTTTCTCTCTCCCTATCTCACTTTTCTCTCTTTCTCTCTCAGTGTTAATTAAAGCAGGAGCACGCATGTGACTCCACTTCAGACTGGAAGTGCAGCGGGCTAATTAACCTCGCCTGTCCCTCCGCGCAACTTAGCCCCACAACCACCATTATGGCTTTAATATGCCAAATTAGAAACTGATTTTGAACTGCATCTGCCCCGAAGAGAAATATTGATCCTTATTCTCTCTTTCTCTCTCTCTTCTTCTCTCTCCTTTTCCCTCCACTTGCCCACTGGCCATTTGGTCTTGTGGTTCAGTTCTATTGCCTAAATTAGTTATCCGATTGGTCCCTTTGATTAATGGTGGGTCCGCTTGCTTCATTACACATGACAACGCTGAATAATCAGAGCACGCCACTGCACGTACACGCACTTGCAAACTACTTCTGTTTTGTCAACCTCGCCCTGAAGTACATTTATAGAATTATTTAGCATATAGTTGGCCATAATTTATTTGTATGACACATTTCTCGATCAGGAGCCATTGTAGAGTGTCATATATGGATAGGAAAACAAGGTAAACTAGATGTGCAAATCAATGAGCGGAACCCCAGGGAATATCAGCTGCATAATCAGGATGCAGGACTTGACCCTGCCTGCATTCCAACCTGTCAATGTACGCCAGCGGAAAAGTGATATCGCGTTTTTAGCCAGAGAATTACTTCAGCGTACTCACTCATATGTGCTCATATGCTGCCCTTTTCACTGTTGTGGGTTTCTCTCTCTCTTTCTTTCTCCATTTTTCCTATCCTCAAAGCGTTTGACTACATCACTCAGAATTGGTCTCTTCTTGTTTATTCTTTTATGATATGTCTCTCTGTATAGCTCTCTGGCCTTGCGGGAAATGCTGCAGGACTTTGTTGTTGGAATGAATGATTAATTCACTTATTTATGTTGATTGTGCGTGTGCGTGTTGATAAAATGATCAATGTGATCCAGAACAACAACTGCAGAAAGAAAAAAAGTAGTCATCCAGGTTGAATGACCGTTACAGTTAATTAAGTAGAACTTAATTTAATCTGCTGTTATTGATTATTGGGATGGCCATTACTGCAATGGGGCCAAAGAACACATACATAGTGCTTTTGCTCAAAATGAAAAAATTAAAATTAAAATAAAATTGAATAATACTAATAAAAAAATCTCTAAAACTGACATCAATGTGCTATCTGAACATAACCTGCTCTGGAGCAGCTACTGCTCCAGGGTTAGTTTTTTATATATATAAATTTGGGCGTTTTCTATAGTATAATGTATTTTATAATGAAAAACACAAACATGGTGCTTTTGCTCAAAAAAAAGCTCAAAAAAGAGGCACAAAATCACTCTCCAGAACATTCTTATCCACTGTTCCTTGCTGGTGGAATGATCTCCCACCTTCATCAGGAATGCAGAATCTCTGGCAATATTCAAAAAACAGCTGAAAGCTCATCTCTTTTTTTTCTCTAAAAAAAAAGTTATATCTTACCTTCAAGAAATGTAAGATTGACAAAACATAAAAAAAAGCTTTTACAGGCATGTTATCTTTGTAAGCACAGACTTTTATTTAGTTTAATTATTAATTTAGTTTATTTAGTCTTTTTTATTACATAATTAGAATCAAATAAACCAAATATAAACCAAATATAGTTCTTATTTACATTGATTAATGATTATTAAACAAAAAGATTGAAAAATGATTGCAAAATAATTGTTAAATATCCATTAAACAAAAGAAGAAGAAACTAGTAGTATGTTGTAGTAGTAGTAGTAGTAGTAGTACACTTTTTCTTTGCTTCTGTTTCCATGGCGACTCGTCGGTTTGTCGCTCTGTTGAGAATGCCTTGTGTGTTAACCGTGAACATACTCTGGGTTGGCTGAACTTACTCCTGTACGCGTTTTTAGGAAGAGCATACCTCTGGTAAGCAAGGTTTGGCATAATCAACCAAAAGTTCAGTGTATGTTTGACAGCATGATAACCTTGCTTTCTGAAATACCCTCCTACTCGGTTTTGTTCAAAGCATACAAAAACACTCATTAACACTGTTGAAATATATACGGTATATCAGCATTTCATGTGCTTTAACATTTGATGATTTGCATGTATAAACAAACTTTGAAAATGAGAAAGAAAAAAATAGATTTATATATCAAATATAAGGAACAGTAAAGAACAGAGAGTTAACTAGCCCTGTCTCTGCAATGCAACTGAGCCTCAGGAAGCATTAAGTTATTATTTTCAATAATGTTTACAAGTATATCCAGGCCTTTGGGGGGAATGAAAAATGGCAGCCTTGGCCGTATGGAACAGAGCTGCTGTTCACCTGTGACGCTCTGCTCATCCAGTCTCTGAAAGCTATCATTAGTTTTGCTTTTTTAAGCCTCTGGTGTCCGTTCTCTGTACGAGTATGTGTATGTGTACGTGCGTGAGAGAGTTTTGCGTGGTGAAGTCTGTGTAGACTGAGTACCTGCAATAGTTTCAAGTTTATCCTTTTAATGTAACTGTGGAGATTGTGTTTTGGTTGTATTTTATTGCATTACATTTTATTGCATAACTTTTGAATAACATTTACTACGCATATGACCATTTAAAGCACTTTTTCTTTATTATGGCATTTTCATAACTTTCCTTCACAATAACATGTGCTAGAAACAAGCATGCATTGTGCTTCACTTCTTTACTGGCATTTTATACTCCTAAATTCATTGAGACAGTATCCCACTCTCATCCCACTACTTTTGGTCTAGACGTTGTAGTGCTACAATTGAAAATTATAAAGATTACATAAAAAGTGCAGACATAGATATTTTGAGATAAGGGGATGTGGGAAATCTGAGTCTAGGGAATAATAAATCCAACAAGAATTTCAGGAAAAAACAATAAGGAAGGTTTGGCGTAACTCTCAAGGCCCTGAAGGGCAGGATGCTGGAGACACGGTGTCTGCACCCTAAAGACGGGTTAATAAAGTAGAAAATGCTTAACCGATGTGAGCTCTCCCAGAGAGTCCAGGTGCGGCTGCTGAGGCATGTTCTCCTTGTTATTTTCAATGTCTCTAAACAGTAAATGTTATTTATAAACCTGCTAGCTTAATAAATCTTCTTCAGGAAATATACACACACCAAAAAAGTCAAGGAATATGACAGTGAGAAAGTGAGGTAAGGAAATAGGACTAAAGATGGACAGAGTTTGGCTCCCGCTCTCCTTTCAGTGCAAGCTAGAGTTATGAGGGACTGAAATCAGACGAGGACCACCGTGACTGTGTTCAGATACTTCCTGAATGCTGACGTACCTGGCAGAAAAATCCGGAAAGTGTCTTTGTGCCAGGAGTCTCTAAGCAACTCTCACTCTTGCTTAGCTTTCATGTTGACAGGTGGCTGTGTTTAGAGTACAGTCTCTTGATTCACAGAAAATTTACATTCCCTTTGTTACATATAAATTGACCATCCACTTGAAATAGAAATCATTGGAGTGTCTCAAGTTGTTCTAGGGCGTGTGTGTGTTTTTGTGTATGTGAGTGCCTCAAAGCCTTGGGCAACCATCAGAACAGGAAAGAATGGCGGCCAACAGAGTAAGTCTGAGAGCAATAGCAGCATATCCTGATTATCTCTTCAATCACTTGTAACTTATTTCCTGGGAACACTGGAAATGTCACCATTTAGGTCTAAATCATCTGCTTCCTTAATCAACGCCAGTACTCCAGTGCCCTTCTGCTCTGCTTTCTTTCTCCGTTTATGTCTTAACTGTTCTTAACTCTCTTTCTTCTTTATCCGTCTCACTCTTTCTACCTCAAGTTTGATTGGAGAGACTTGGTGATACATGCCAGATGTTGCTACAAGCAGATTTCCCAAATTTATAGTCAGGCTCTAACAGGCATAATTAAAGTGAACTGCTTAACTGGAAGGGAGGGGGCAGTCCACAATTCTTTTTTGAGAATATTATAAGTCTGTTTGTTAAAATTAGCCTCCTTATACGACAATCCCTGTCAAGTAAAATGAAGTTTTGGCATGCAGAATAAGCATGGGCATGCAGAATTTCAGTGACAGATAGTGAAACAAGTAATTGTGAAAACTACATGAAGACGTGTAGTACACTTCACTTGGCTCTAAGCCATAAAAAAACAATAGGTGCATCTCATTCAGCTCCCTATAGCTCACTAGGCTGTAAATCTTTATATCATGTACACAAATTCTGGCACTGGTAAGTAAATTCTGGCACCCTGACTCACTACACATTGAAACACTGATGACTCTATTTCCGGTGACATGACAGTGTCCTTGTTGTACAACGTCCCTACTGGCATTTATGACCAAGAGCAGCACAGATTCCTTTCTGACATTATTTGTTTTTGTTATTTAAAGGTACATTATGATAGATTCTTTGTTACATATCCATGCAGCATGCCATCTGTAAATTAACTCTATTAATTATTATTAATTAAAAGTATATATTTTTACTTATTATAATTAATCTATAATTATTATTAATAATACACTAAATTGACTAAAATCACTGTATTGTGCATGCCAGGCCAGTAGTGGGCGATGTAAAAAACACTACGCTCATATAGACAAAACATGTAATACGCTTGAGAATGATGTCACCATTTTCACAAATTCACGTTTTTGTAGTTCACGTAGAGATGAAAATGGTATAGTTTTCAAAAACTTGCATTTTTAAAGCCGTTTTCAAAAGTTTGTGTTTTAAGGCCTCCAAAATACTGTTTGTAAATAAATAATTTATTTTTTAATTAAAGGATTGACTTTAAAATGAAAATTACGATGTCAGTTATGTATTACGATGTAAGATGAATATGGGAGGCAGTCTGGTGAAAGCTAGTTACTTTACTGTTATCGCAAAAATATGGCTATTTTTCTTACACGCATCGCTTCAGAGTATGTTTATGATGGATGGAAGCACTTTTTTGAGCTTCAAACTGGTGGTTTCTGTACACTGCCATTATAAAGCTTAGGAGCATCAGGTTATTAATATTACTCTGATTGTGTTCGTCTGAAAGAAGAAAGTCATATTGACCTAGGATGGCTTGAGGGGGATAAAACATCCTTGCTGAATAAAATAATTTCTTTCAAAAAAGAAAAAAGAAAAAAAGTAGAAAAAAATCTAAGACTACTGACCCAAACTTTTAGTAAAACAATAGTATACGTATATTGACCACTGAGCTATAAATGTGCCCGATTTTCAAAAATCTGGTGACATTGTAAGTTTTGAGTTGTTACATTGTACAGTACATTAACTCCCAAATATAAAATGCCTTCCTATCTCCCTCCCTGACCTGTCCTCTCTGTCCACTGGCCTCTTCAATCTCTCTTTCCATTTGGTTGTAGCATGTTATTGTGTGAGGGTGTAGTCTGGACGGCTGCTTCGCTGCAGATGCTAGCAGCGGGTGAGCCGCTAACACGCTAACACCTGTCTGTTGGCCCTCCTGCCAGAACACTCTGACAGCTCTGTCTGCTTTGACTAATGATGTGATTGATGGACAAAATAAGAGAGCGCACATGAGCACACATGCACACAGTCCAATACACACTCTCATGTGCAGGCGGTGTGAGTGCGGCCCGCGCCTGATGCGGGATATGGTGTCAGTGAGCCCTCATCATGTGGCAGCTGAAGGTGTATTCTTCTGCACGGCTCATTAGTCAGTAATGGTAGAGTACACCCCCCCACCACACACACACACACACACACTCTACAAAAATATGAAGGGTGTGAGTGGAGGGGAAAGATGGGGCTGATTCTGGATGGGAGGCCACTTTATGAACCCGTTAGTGGCATATCGCTGCATAACCATCTCCAGCAGCCTCCTGATCACCAGCGGACCAGGGGGTTAAAAGATGAAAGTCAGAAGAATGTTCTTGTATCTTACCTAGTGTTATTTATTTAATTGATTGATTTTGTTACTGCTTTAGTACCCGTTAAACCATAACAGAAATGCCATTTAGAGTTCCACTTTTTATAAATAGAGAATGTGAAGCTACGTCACACTGCACTGCGTGCTGGGGTGGCATAGCCATTTTAGGAGCATCGCCCACAACTAATACGATACCTTTTGTTTTGTTTTTGCAGTGAATTAAAAAAATCACATTCTTCATCATATCATTTGAATCACATTGTATCATAATTTTCACTGAAGTTTTGTAAAATTCCATTCACAATGTATCTGGTTAATTCCGCACACTGTAAATTCATAAAAGTTATCGGTTTTATTCATGTGCTGTAATCCACATCTTTAGAATCCATATGTTTGTGAGGAATAGATTCAAATTCAGGACTGTCTGTGATCTTCATCTCCATTCTCAGCAGAAACCGCAAATGCCAAAAATCGTTACAAATTCAAAATTGCCGCCTCAAGAGGCTTTACGACACGTTTTACGGCAGTGATATCAAATGCTCACAGATTTGTGACATGCGGTGCTTTGGGTGTTATGTATTTGAATGAGAAATGTGTGCCAATATTGTATTCGCAAAATCTCTTCATATCTTTAAAGCTGTTGTGAATTTGTTCTAGATTAGAATGCCATGAAAGCCCATTTTAAAGGCTGCCTTTTTAGCAATTGACTGGGAAGTTTCATATGCAGCCAGAATGTCCTTAATACCTCTAAGACTCATTGAGAGTAAATATCACAATCGGATAGGAACACTTGTGCAGTGCTTTCAATGTCAGAGACCATTTTGTTCGTATGAGTATGTACCAAATCTAAGCCCCACCACCTATGTGTCCAACACAGCTTGCTCTTTTTACCTTTAAGCTCACAACGTCAAGCAAAAGTAAAAAAAAAAAAAGAAAAGAAAAGCTGTTATGCAGTGTCCTTACTTTTCTGTAAAATCAATATCAAATGATTAGAGCTTGAATTGAAAGATATGTGAAGACCAACATTGTTATCATTAAGAGATGCTCAGAAAAGGAGATGTGTAAAAGAAAAAAAAATGAAAGAAGAAAGGAAGAGCAATATTTTGATTAAGGAGTTGTCTCTCAAGAGTCTTTGGCGCACAGCGGAAATGAGATGTTTTTCATTTGAGCTTAAGATTTATGTTCTTGAAAAATGCAGAAGTGGAAGTTGAATTATGGCACATTGGCATGCTTTGCTTTCTTAATAGCTGTAATTGGTCTTTTTTGCAAAGGCCTCAATGCTGTTTCCTTCCAATGTGATGAAGAATATGTCTGCCACGTGTTAATACATGATTTAACAGAAACATTCCCCTCAAAACAACCCCATATTCTTAAAAGAACCTAATTTATTTTGACAGAACAAAAACGTGGTAACTTACTGTTGGGAAAGTGGGGCATAATTCTTATCTCTTAGTAATTGGGATTCACTTTAGCTACATGTCATAGCACAGCGCTCTAAGTCATTTTCATTAACCTGAAAACTATATGTCTGAATCTAATGTTATGCTAATGTGATTGTCATATGACCAACTGTAGAATAGCCACATAATGTGTGTAGGGCCCTATGATTTTCACTATGCGACATGATCACATAATTCAGTCATAAAAATGGATTTTACTGTGTAATGCAGAATGACACGGAATTTGGCAACATTTAGATGAATTAAAAGGGCTATTTCTTGTCTTTGAAGTAAATAGTACAAAATGTCTTTTTAAAACAGTTCTGTTTGCATGTTCTGCATGTCACTGTGTGAATAAGCAGTGTAATTTTGTGTACTACACAATTACTTTTTATTAAATTATTACATCTACTCAAAGCATGTGTGATGCTCATGGTTTTTTCAGTGTCTTCTGTCTCACTATATAAGTATACTAAACACTATATAGTCCACATCAACTTCATCTCCAGAGCAGTCGACTTTACAGGCTTTTCATCATTTCATGATAGAACTATCATATACACACAGAAACTTAAAGGTCTTTACTACAAACCACCAAAATAAAATTTCGGTTTAACTTGATTTTTTTTTTTTTTTTAAGAAATATCACACAAAAACACAATTTTGTTCATGTTTTAATTTAAACAATAAACCTCTGCATTAATTATATTGAATATTTTTATGCTTCATTTGATTATCACCATTTTTTAAAAATAGATTTCCAGAGTTTCCAGAGTATACAAATCATAGTTTGTCTTTGTGTGACTTTGAGTGCCTGTTTGTGTGAAGCAATCAGGATTTATATACAGTACATCTGCCAAAAGGGGAGCTGGATGCACAGATTGTTTGCATTTGTCTGCGGTTCATGTGTGTGGTTTACAGTGTGTGTTTATGTCTGCATCTAAATGCTCTAGAGTTCAGCGGTGAGATTCTCTACAGCACGGGGGAACGATACTTCTCCCCCAGTGGAGGTTTAAGGGATAAACCAGCTTTGACGTGGCCGACCAGCCTACTGATCCAGCTCTGACAGCCTGCCTCCTCCTGGCCTGGTTCTTGCTCCTCTCCCCTAGAGTCTGGTTTAAAAGAGAGTCAACGACCAGCAGTCTGGTCAGGCACGCACGCGACTGTCAACCCTTCCACCCTCCGGCCTGCACGGCTGTCAACACTCTCCATCTCCTATTCCTCTCAGGAGAGAACGTCCCCGCCTCTGCCACAAAACAAACAGACTGAGATATCAGAAAACACAATCACAAAAAAATCCTCAAAGAGACCTGTCACAATCTATCTATAAAGATGTCACGAGAAGCTATTTTGAATGTAAGCCGCTTGCGTACTGCAGACAAAAACCAGAACAAAGGGAAAAGGGTGGAGTGGAGGAAAACACAGAGAAAGAAAGAGTTGGACAGATGGATGAGTGTTTTGGTTTCAACAACATTTGAGCCCCATTTCTGTCCCTCTCCATAGGGGACTGGTCTCACCGCGCTCCTCCACAGAGAACTGGACGACTGGGACTCTCTTCCCCGCATCAGCGGACCAATCTGCCTCCTGTACACGTCTCCATTTAGCATGCATCTGGATCACACTCTGGATCCAGCTCTCATTATGTCTTCCTTCATATAATTACTAGTCTGTCTATTGAAAGCTTCGCCTGATAAAATGCCTGAGGTCACCGAAGATTCATGTGCTTCTCTGAAAAGAAATTTTGATTGTTGTCACTGATATCATAATATGAATATGAATACACTTTAATTAGTACTTTGTATAGTTATATACTAATAACTTGCATGATTTTGTTACATTTTAGGTATTTTACATAGATGTACTGCACAGGAAGACATTTCTGGGCTGTGGCACCTTTTCATAGGTTATTGATTTCATTTTTACTCTGTTTATTCAGGTCAGTGCCATAAGGGAAAGTTGATGTAGTGCATTGCATTCAGTAGTTCTTTAGCTAGAGTTATCATTGCTTTTTTGTGTGTATTTTAAGTACCCATACAATGGTGTTAGACACTGTCGCCACCATCTATCGGCGGGGTTCAGCATGATTGTTTTATGCACATTACACTGATACTAGTGAGTTTTAGAGAGCAGTCTACACAGTGAGTAATTCCTGTCCAACAAAAAGAACTCTGGCATCACTTTTCACCATGTGTATGCCATATTGATGTTCACAATCGCACAACTGAGGTTGCAGCCAATGAGCAAGAGGATTCTTTCCAACGTTTATTAAAAGCCTTTAGAGGGTCACATCACCGCAGAAACATTGAGGGGGGTGGCACACACCACATAATTAAAACTTTTTTAATATGTAAAAATTAAAATGAGTTGTAAACCACTGAATGTGCATTTGCACCTCCAAACGACCATGATTCTGGTCAGGTTCTTACCTCGGTTCGTAGGATTCCATTACAGACTCTACAATCTTCGGATTTCATATGTGTATTTTTTTTCATACGACTTATGTATATATATATATATATATATATATATATATATATATATATATTCTTAGGTTGCACCTAAGATATTCTGAAAAATCATTTTGTGCCCCATGGCAAAGAAAATGAAAAATAAATGAATTAGCTATAGTTAAATGATGACTTCCATTCATATTAACATTTTAAAGATTATTCTTGGTTAAAGTGATGGAGTAAATTTATTACTAAAGTGATGTTTTAGAGTGACATTTCCATGCAAGAGTGTTTGTTTATTAATTTAAGAAAGAAATGTATTAATTGTACTTATCCTTTAATAACTCTTTAAGCTATTTATGTGTATGAGCTTTACATTGTAGCCATTAGGATTAATTTAATGTCATTCAGTGTCTTTTAAATTCTTTTCAACAGTTTTTATTAATTAATAGGGGGGGAAAATGAAAGAAAGAAAAAAAAGACAGACACCTATTTTTCCAGGTGTGACTGAAACAAGTATTGAGATGTATCACTCTTTCACTGCACCTTCCAAGAGTGCTTTGCATCAGCACTTAAACCAAGATGTCTTTGTGATCAGCAGTAATTCTGATAGCGACAGAACCTTGCTGGCTGTATTTCAATATGCAAAGTCCTTGTCAAACAAGCCAGGATTGAGAGGCTACCAATTACACCGACAGCATGAGAGAGATGTTTATCAGCTCTCAGACCTAGTTCATCTCCATGGCCATGGAAGTGTTTTATTGATTGGCTATTGGGTAGCT
Organism: Zacco platypus; assembly: GCA_038088235.1. Taxonomy (NCBI): domain Eukaryota; kingdom Metazoa; phylum Chordata; class Actinopteri; order Cypriniformes; family Xenocyprididae; genus Zacco; species Zacco platypus. The sequence continues at coordinate 29,851,117 of CM076085.1, forward strand.
AATAACATGGGTTATCTACATGCAGCAAGAGACAAGTACTGGTCTCTTTGAAGCAGCTGGATGAGGATTTGATATGGTCCTCCATCCACCTTGGCAAAAAGAGAAAGGTTGCAGCATTCAGGGGGATGGGAAAAGATTAAGTGTGTGTAACCAACATTTACTGCATCTGGCTCAGAATTTTTCAATTTCAATAAAAATTAGGTTTTAGTTGGCAAAACACGACTGTTTTCTAAATGCAGAAATCAAAGAAAAGTAGGATGTTTTGCACAAAATTTGGTTCTGTTGGTTCTTATTCCAAGATATGTTTCTTTCGTTATCTGTAAATCAAGCAATTGGGATGTAGGAGCACAGCTCAGCATCAGTTCTGGTGCATGTATGTTAGCATGTTTATGTGGAGTGTCACTCACAGGTCATGCATGCTCACTTGGGCTGAACATGGTCATGAACATGTCAAACCCACATGTGCCAGTTTGTGAGACTTATCGGTAGACTGTGTGTGCGTGTGTGTGTGTGTCCATGCATTAATCACAGTGACAGAACAACCCACGTCCTCTACTGGGCTATGGTCTCCTGAGAAATCTCTGTGACCTCTAGTACACACACACACGCACACACACACACACACACACACACACACACACACACACACACAAATACACTTCTTGTTATACTTGGATTCTTGACACCCCCTCACATTAACTATCTCAATCTGTTTATCCATTTGGGTGTTTCCTAATGCAAGGGGGGGGGGGGGATGAATGATTGGCCATCAGAATTAAGCGTCACATCCTTAGTTGGTTGCTCTTTACAGGGAAAATGGAAGTGGGTTCAAAAAAGGGGGATTACTGAACCGAAGTCCAAGGTTTCTGCAATACTCTTGGGAAGAACCACGTCTCAGCACAAGATTACATTTCAGTCCAGGCTCACGTCAAACCATGCCAGGCGGGACAGGAAATTGTGTCCCTGTCACTGGGACGCTGGAGAAAAATGTAAATACCCTTCCCCGGAAAGGACACCTCATATGCACCCTGGGGTCCCATCCATAGCCCCCCACCTCAGGGTGTCCATCTTGTGTCAAAGCTGCCTTTTTAATACCACACTTATATTGTCTTCTTTTCTCTCTCTCTCTCTCTCTCTCTCTTACACCAGCAGGCATCCTGTTCGGTTAGCTAAAGGAATCTACTGTTGCCCGATGTGGTTTGGAAAGGCACAGCGAAATAAAAAAAAAGAAGAAAATGCACTGAGAGAGAGATGGAGCTGTGACTGAAAGGCTGAGAGTATGAAGGCATGTGTTTAAATCCCCCGGAGAGTAAATACACAGAGCAATTACCATGTAAAAACAATGAAAACGGGAGCTGCCTGTAAAAGCAGGCCTTGTGGAGGAAATGTCAATTTCTTAAAGCACGGCTCTCTGTCAGTTACATTTAAATGCACAGGTGAAGCAAAAATAAACAGCTGTCCTGAAAAGAGAAAACTCCCCCATCATGGAATTTCCTCCAATTGACTCTTCGCAAAGACCCGCCCCTGTTGCTTTGTCCGACAACCCATGCGCTCTCACACCACACATCATGTTCTCATGCAGTGAAAAATACATCCCGGAGCAAAGAGGACACTGACAACGCGTTGAAAGTTTCATATTTAAAATATTGTATATTTTTTTTAAAGAAGTTTAAACAATAAATACCGTATAGTGGCTCTTTAATGTGTTGTGACAGATTGCTGTAGCTCCTTCAAGCTTGTGAATCAACCATCTCTTAATACTAGTCAGTTTATTGTATTAAATAAACATGAATGAACATCAGAAGGATTTTGTTTCAACCGCGGAAAGACGTGAGTACACACAATTTTTGAAGTTCAAGTTCACCGAGATTAATCTACTAACTCCCCCTGACTGCTTTGTCACAAAATGGTAGATTCAGGGTTATGATTGGTCAGATTGCCTGTCAATCAAACTGCCGGCGAAGGGTCAATTGCCCTGAAGCTTGCTCTAGGAGCTTTAAATGCCTCCTTACACTTTTGAGAAATGATAAACACCTGCACAAAGTATCATCCTGCATCATCTTCCCCTTCATTTGGTCAATGTGAAGTTACTGACATATCCATAGGCCTATATATGTACTGTATGTACTCATTTCCAGCCAAAGAACAGTGATTTAGGTCATATGCAACACCACAAGTGAATCTGCAGTGTGAAACATACAGCAACAGGTACTGTATAGAGCAATTCTTGAACAAATTTCTCTTACGAGCCTGTTCTTTTAATTCAATCTAACACATACAGCCTCACCAGTTTCGTCTCATCCAAGAATGAATGACTCTTATGAATCATTTTTAGTGAATCATACACATACGGTGCAACCAGTGTTATCCAATTCCTGATTGAACGATTCTTGTGAACAGATTCTTTTGTAGCGATTCAAACACCCACAACCTGACCAATGATCAAACAAACAGTGTACGAATTTTATAAATAAATAAATAAATGAAATGTTATCACCTTTTTTTATTTTAGTATTGTTATTTGTTATATTGTTAAGGCCAATTATTAGACTGCGTTTGTCAAGTAATTAATCTAGTTAAGAATTGTTTTGAATGTATGTTTTGTCATGTCTCATGATTTGCCAAATGAATTCCATTTCTTTTTTCTAAAAGCTTTCTTCAAAAAAACTAATTAAATCATTAATGGATCCACTAATGAACCAGAAACATTAATAAAAATTGTTACCTTCCTTGTTATTTCCATCCCTTTTGACCAGTTGTTCCCATCTAAAACAAGCTCATAAGGTGTTGTGTATCTTTTGGTGGTATACTAGTATGTGTGATAGGTGGATATCAGGATTGGCAAAACCACATGTAGTTTATTTGGACTTAAACTAGCCGCCCCGGTCAACACGCCCCCAGGTGTGTCCAGACCCCACTTTTGACTGAGGTGCTTCCATGGCTGGACGAGGGGGCCATTTATCAATGCAAACGTAATAACATCCATTTAAATCTAACTAAAAATCAATATTTCATTACCAAATTGTTAGTGGGAATGAAGAGGGATGGCGGAAGTCGGGGCAGGCGCGTCGGGAGGGAGGTGTCAGAAGGTTCGATGGGAAGACGAGATGATTCATGGGACCATCAGAGGAGCAGAGGAAGGGGAGGGGTGATGGAGGACGAGCAGAGGGAGAAAACTTGGAGAGGCCCTACTCCCCTATGACCTTGGTGGAGAGGGAAAAATATATAGAAGAAAATGAAAGCAACTGTCAACTCCCCACTGGCCAGGATCAGCCCATAAATCATAGCCAGAAATATGAGTGGGGTGGAGATGGGTGGGAGTGGGAGGGGTCGAGGGCACCTACACAGTTCTCCTTATACACAACACCGGAAGGGGATTTGAGAATCTGGTAGAGTACTCATGCGATATGGTTAGGATGCCAAAAAACATTTATGTGTTTGTTTGGGTAGCTGAAAAGGATACGAATGAGCTTGAATCGGTCAGAGCATGTGCAAGAGGGATCTTTAACCCGCTGCCCTGTTGATTGAGAGCGACAGGACTGAAGGCCTTGCTGTACACATGCTGTGAAATCTGATGCTGAGATCTGTGTACTGCTTAATCAATGGATCATTGAGGGGATTGATTCTAGCCAACAGATGTACTTAGAGTTGTATATGGACTGCATTGCTACATCTTGCATCAGATTCCTGTTCGACCATAGTGTTCGAGATTTATCATTTGAAGTCTCAACTAGCTGTCCATTCTAGTCTATTTGCATTGTATGCTGCCACATTAGCTTTTCAGATGAAGCTAAGGTTGTAGTGGTGTACTTTGGAGGAAAACTATCATTTATATCCATTTTCTGAGGTTGAAAGATTTGTAATGCTATTTTAGATGTTCCTCATGGAAACTAGCTACCCAACAGTCTTGATGTCTTATAATTGATTTGGAAATCTTTACAACAGTTAACTGTAAAAGTCCGTATGCTAACCAGTGCATCAGTGTCTACTGCTTGCAACATATTTACCTCATAAAATATCTTTAGGATTTTCTGTTTAAAAATTTGACTGACAAAATTAGAACTGACAGTGATAAATGAATTGCATATGCATCTCAAAATAAAACATAATTGTCAATTTTACCATAATAGCAATGCTTATTTGTTACGCAGGACAGCAGAATGGTGATTTTTATCAAGCGTTCCACATTAAATGATTTTGGCATGCTTAATCGTTCTGGCAAAGAAATGAAATATGATGAGCAGAGGACGGTATCTTAGGAAGAGAACAATTTACTTTGCAACAGCATTTTTGCGATCAGTTTCATAGTTTTAAAGAACTGTCCATGATATATTTATCCAAAGAAACAGAAGATAGATAGAAATATTTCATGCATTTAGTCAGTGAATGACACTGTATTTTATTAAAATGGAAACATTCTTTTATAAAAACAGAACCAATTTTAGTAATAGACAAGATTGACTGATTGCGTTAGGTAAGATTTTTTTTTTGTAAGTTTTTATTGTAAGTGCTAGGAGCTTGCTATTTCATCTACCACAACTCTCCGTCCCCCTCCCTTGCAGAGATGAGTGGGGTATGAGCTGTTTTTTTTGACAGGGCTCCAGATTGTAAGCGCATCAGGTGACAATTAAGATGTAACAAAATAAATTGTTTGCTGTCACTTTCACTTACCCCCGCCGTCTCGCCATCCTCCCAATGCCCCACAACAAAGCAGTGGTGTCAAATCTGCCTCCCTGATGTACCCCCAAGGTACCGGAAATGCTTTGTACACACACGCGAACATGTACGCATACACATGCACATTTGCATGCGCACCAACACTTACCGTGAAACCCCAAGAAACCTGAGATATGTATTTATAGGTGGACACCATCTGTAAAACTTGGCTGACTTGTTTTCTTTCTTTTCAAAAGAGACCGTGACTTTCTTCACCCTACTTATCATTCCACATTTCAAACAATCCAAAAATGGCATACGCACACTAAATAATTCATCAACTGCTAACATTAAACAACTGTTAACACGCTCAAATAATTAGTTATGCTTGCTTGACATGTTTGCATCTTTAATAATTGATGCATTTGTCTTAATTACCAACAACAGTATTTTGGCCTTGTTATTCCTTTTCCGCCGAAAAAAGGAAAGAGGCAATTATTCCATAAATATTAATTGGATCCCCTTATTAAAATCAAGACAAAAGGGCAGGGAGAGATACAACAGAGTATTTTCTTTGAGTTTAAAAAGCGTTATAAATCTTTCTTTCTCTGCTTGGACAGGTATCCTCACAGAGAGACATTTTTATCGGTGGCTCTGAATAAAATATCATCACGTTTTAATACGTGCTTGGTATGTGATCACATTTGGAGAAACATTAATGCTGTCGATGGGCCGGGATGATTAATGCAATTATTATGATAATGATATTAAGCAGAATTATAAATGCATTCACATTAATCAAAGATCTTCCTCTGTGTGTCGCTGACTGTGTTCACGTCAGGAGTTGAGAAGGAATTCAGAGACAAAGAAAAGCAAAAGAAATCCTCCAAACAGAGCCGAAGTGGAGATCTCTGTAATCATGTCCATTAGGGCTAGATGCAGATGTAAAGACACCTCTTTGACAGTTGTGTGTTGTTGAAAATACTGTATAAGTAGGAACAAACTTCTTGCAGCTCGTCAGCCATTTTGAGTTTTCAAGTTGAGTTTTCTCCGTCTTAACAACAGTGCTTGGAGGGGTGCCAATGATGCCTTGTGTCAGGTTTAAATTTTCATGTGTGGCACCTCGACTGTATGTAGTGAATGGGGAGAGCACGTAAATGCTCACTTTCACCCAGACATTCAAAATACAGCTGTCAATGTGTCTGACTTTGGGAGGACTTTGACGCTATAAAAGACTGTGAGAGAAGTTCTTTTCCTTTTTTTTTCTTTTTTTGTTTGCCGGTAGATTAAAAAGGCAAATGAATGACACTGCTCAACACCCCAAATCAGCCCCCGCTATTAATATTTCACACTGATGGCAGCTGTTTATCACAACACAGCGGCATTAAAGAGGTGAAGATGCAAGCAAGAGGGAGGGGAAGGAAGGGGGAGGGGAAGGAAGAAGGAAGAGCCAGGATGTGGCATGGCCTCAAGTCTTCATTTAAAATGCTCTGCAAACAACCAAATTTTCCACTACTGAAGCACTTATCAAAGTTTTACTCTCACTTGGATTTTAGTGGCAAACCTAACCCCTATTACATCTCAACATGAATATGTTTGTCTTATTTAAAAGCCATACTTGCCATATCATCAAACATTTAATCCAAAGGACCTACCTCCTCTTTCCAATGAATGCAGTTTTCATTATACTGTAAATTATGCATGTATGTGAGCACCAACAAGAATATCAGAATCATAATACAGATCAGAGGCAAATGAAAAACGATTTGGAGATGAAACGAGTGAATCTTAAGGTCAGGAATTAACCTCATCTTTCTTATCGGTGTATTGTGCTGGATAATAGCCATGAAACATGCAGGCTATCAGTGACACTCTCAATTGGAAATGTCCATATTAGGCAATATGCAAATGCAGTTGATGGGGTATAAATTCCAGGAGAAGACAGTAAGCCCGCATGGGGCAATGATTAAAACGGGGCTGTTAAAGATGGAGGGGGGGTGAAAAGGGAAAGGAAGGAAGGTAGTTAAACTGATATTATAATGAGAGACTATAGAAGGCGATGACCATCGACTGAACCGAACCCAGTCAATGGGAAAATGAGTATATCCTTCCTTAGGACACAGTTACTCCGTGGCGCAGTACCCCAGACGAGCCAACCTCATCGATAGCTGTCAGTCTAAAACAACTCCCGCCGTTATATATATGCTTACCACAGCACATTGGACAACTGGAGTGCATTGACTTTTCAGTCTCCAGAATCTTCCTCATCACCTGCACGTTTGGCATTGTCATAATACGGCCCGATTTGTAGCCAAAGGTCACATTCTTCTCTTTGCCTGAGAGATGGGCCAAAACATATAAACAAACAGTGATAAATACACAAATAAACAAAATGTGTGAAACATTTGAGGGTAGCGAACTGTTTGTGGCGTGTCAGGTTTGCAAATGTCACAAAAGCAGATTTATGGGCTGCTTTCGCAGGACATTATTTGATCTTGACAGTCTTAATCATTCACGCTTTCCCCTCCATCTCCCTTCTCTTTTTCTGCTGCCCGTCATGGATTATTGAAATAGAAAAATAACAAGTGAGAAAAGGGCCCAGGAGCTGAATCAAAATGTCAGGTTTGTACTTACAGCCGTATGCAGTGAGACAGGGTCAAGGGTTTCAATTATTTGTATACGGTGCGGCCGGGCTCTACACGAAAGGTTATGTCACCCCTTAGCTATTTACCCCCCTATTTGAATGGGGTTGATATTCAACTGCAGGCCCAGCGCCACTGATATGGAACAGATCTAACATTTGAGTGGAATGGAGATTGTGGTCGAGATTGACAGGGAGGCTTGGGGGGAAAGGGGGAAGTATTGCCAGATTCCATGTCATTGTACTCGTATGTGAACAAGATGATTGCCTAGTAATGTGTGGCTGATCCGTGCAAGATTGCTCTATGTTTCAGATCCTTAGGGATGCTGGCGTGACAGTGTAGCCTGAGAGGCCTGTCATTTAAGGAACAATGGAATAATGTGCCGTTAGATATTACGATCAAGCTCGCTGATTGCTTTTGTAGCTTAACATATTTTACAAACTTTACAGTCAAGAAAAGGCAAGAAAAACCTTGTGTGCCAGTTTGTAGGTGAATGGTCGTATTTGGGATTTACGTCGAGATAATCTTCTGAAAAATCCAGCATAAATCAGCAAGGATTCAGGAGTGGTTTATGCTGGTATAGTGATGGTCTAGCTGGTGGACCAGCATATTTATGCTGTTTTCTAGCAAAACAGAGCTTAGCAACTTGAAAATGAAAGTTCAAAACTGAAAGTTGCTGTTTTAAAAGACTTTTTGGAAACTCACATGTGTCAAAATCCAGCTGTCAGTCACTCGGCTCCAAAAATTGCACATAATAAAAGGTAGACCAGAGCATGAAATATTGTTGAAACAGTGACAGGATGCACTTTCAACAATTGCTGAAAGAGAATTAATTCAACCACTGGCTAAGTGCTCAAGTACATGGAACACTAATCACCATAATGGTAACTTGAAACAGACTTCAACAACCTTTGTACATGTACAATATGAAAGAAATAAACCCAAACTGGTTTGTATTAAGTGAATATGGTAATGCTGTGTTTGGAGTTGTTTAATCATCCTCTGATAAGTTATTGATTTTATTTGCAATTGATTTCATCTAGGGCTGTGTGGCTGTAAGTCGTTGTAGTTCTGTTTCTACTCATCTTTTCTCTTTTTCTGTTCTTGTTGTTCCTCTTATTTTAAGTGATTCTGCTTATTAACCACATGTATCATCACTAATGCTCAATAATCACTTGTAGAGTGAATCTACTTTATTTCACTAACTGTAACATTGCTTCAGTGTTACTTTTACACTCTATGGATTGGGACCATACGAAAACTGTGCAGTATTTGTTTCACATTGGGGATTTTACTGTGTAAACATGTAATCAGCAACATGCATCTTTCTTTATTAAATAATTTATTAAAATTAATTTTGAGGATTGTCTTGGTCTTTAACTACAAACATACACTAAGAAAGTGATATATAACACATACACAAGTTTTGTTGTGGTCTTGCTAGGATCATACCAGCACCCAAAAGACAACATTTGCATGCAAAACATACCTTTGCTGGTTCACCAGCAAACCAGTTTCCAATTCTGCTTTCAAGCAAACCAGCAAACCAACATCCTGTGCTGGTTCCAGTGTGCAAAACATATCTTGTGCTGGTGACCAGCAATGCTGGATTTTTAAGCAGGATAATTGACCCTAAATTGGAAATTCTGCCATTATTTACACACCTTCATGTTTCTCCAAACCTGTATGACTTTATTTATGATATGGAACACAGAGGAGGATATTTTGAAGAATGTTCCAGCTATTTTGACCATATTACTGTATTACTGTACTGTCAGTGGGTCAATCAAAACATTGTTCAGCTCATGCACACACAAACTACATCCAATATGTCAACACAACATCAAATAACAACAAACTTTGTTTCAGATGACTCGGATATACCAGTTAAGACACTAAAAAAAGAAATTTTGAAAAGTTTTTGTAGCTTAAAAGTTTAGAGCCCCACTGCCTTTCCTTATATGGACAAAACAGCTGAAACCTTTTTTTATTATTATTATTCTTTATTTTCAACAGAAAAAAGAAAGTCATACAGGTTTGGAGCAACATGAGGGTGAGTAAATGATAACCGAATTTCATTTTTTGGGGATCTATTCCTTTAAGCCAAACCATGAAGAATTTTATCCCCTGGCAAGCTTCGTAGGGTGGTTCCCTGCATCATCATATTCATCAACCTCTCTCAATATCAGTGACAAGACCTGCCTCATTATGGAGTAAGGGGGACCTAATAAAAACATAACTAAGGAGCCATTTTGGGAGCCGATACTCTCAAACCAGGCCTTTTTATTCAGATTTTGTCAAACTTTATCACTTTTCAAAGACATTTTTCTTGCCTACAGCCCCTTGAACAGAAAGGGCTGGGCATTGATGTGATGAGGGCTATATCATCCCAAAAGACAATCATGGTGATCAATTAGATTTAATGCTGACCCAGGTCTGAAATGATTGCAGGTGGAGCGAGTGACATTAATGGCTTGCCACGGATCCTATCTTACCTCATGAAACTTGCTCCGTGTAAGCGCCCAGCCCTACTGTGCCCCCCACCCGCTGGTCCCTGTAAAAATCTCAGGGTTATTGAGAGTGATATGAAATTTCTAAATGTCATTAATTGACACCTTTTCCCCCCTGAGCTGTCAGCTGGGAGACAGAAAGGTCACAGCTCGGGGGTGAAATATTTATATATATATATTTCCCAGTCCTGTGAATTATGGCTGTCATTAACGAGAGGGAATGGATGACGGGGCCCACTGAAAGCCTCCATCGATCGAAGCTACGAACAGGGACAGCAGTCGCCCGAAATGGGACGGGTCACCAAAGAATACGGACTAAGGTGAAGGGTCTCTTGTGAAGGCTGAAGAGCACTGGGCTTTCTCTGAGGTAAGCTTTCATTAAGTTGAATAGCTCCATTAAACACAAAGTTACAGAAGGATTATGTTAATCAATCATCATTCAACATGCAATTCGCCCTAAGACAAAATGTACACAAATTGTACCTTTAGGGGTACAACAGCTTGTCACTGGGGCAGTAACCTTAAATAGTAGTACTTTAAGAGTATATTTTACTACTCTAAGGTACTAATAAGCACATTTTAGTGTTAGATTAACCTTAAATGTCCATTTAAGGTTACTGCCCCAGTGTCAGACTGTTTTTTTCCTCTAAAGGTAAAATTTGAATATGATGGTAAAATATATGTTGGAGCATTTCACAGAAGACAAACAACAATGCTCTTCAAATATTTGGAAATGCCCTAGACAAAAAGAGAGACCCTGTCAATATAAATTACTGTTTTTACCGGTTTTGACTCCACAATGTACAATAAAATTAAGTAGCAATCCTTGTTGTGCATTCCCACATAACTTCAACAACAGTTATATAAAACAAACATGATACAAAGACTTTTTAGTAGATGAGGGGAAGTATTTCAGATATTGCAAATCACTGAACTACAGTAGTCCTACTGTAGTAGTGCAGTTAAGAATGTATTAGTTCAAAGTGCAGCTAAATATGAACATCTATGTAGTGTTCAATGAAAGTAGCTACAAGATAGCCAATTATTCTGAAATTATTGATTAATATTTAATTAAAAAATGTTTTTAATGTTTGTTAAAGTTTGTTCATTACAGATTGCCCCATTACAATCTATTCTAAATTATAAGCTCACTTCTAATTTTGTTTTGATACTGATTGATTTGAGAATATTTCAATTTGGAAAAAATGAAACATTTAGCTAATGCTGAGAACCCCTTGGTAAAATTATAATACCCGTATACAGTATACAGTTTTTCACTCTTTGTTATATTGCAGCCATTTGATAAAATCATTTAAGTTCATTTTTTCCTCATTAATGTACACACAGCACCCAATATTGACAGAAAAACACATAATTTGTGACATTTTTGCAGATTTATTAAAATAGAAAAACTGAAATATCACTAAATATTCAGACCCTTTGCTGTGACACCCGTATATTTAACTCAGGTGCTGTCCATTTCTTCTGATCATCCTTGAGATGGTTCTACACCTTCATTTGAGTCCAGCTGTGTTTGATTATACTGATTGGACTTGATTAGGAAAGCCACACAGCTGTCTATATAAGACCTTACAGCTCACAGTGCATGTCAGAGCAAATGAGAATCATGAGATCAAAGGAACTGCCTGAAGAGCTCAGAGACAGAATTGTGGCAAGGCACAGAACTGTCCAAAGTTACAAAAACAATTCTGCTGCACTTAAGGTTCCTAAGAGCACAGTGGCCTCCATACTCCTTAAGTTGAAGGCGTTTGGGACAACCACAACCCTTCCTAGAGTTGGCTGTCCAGCCAAACTGAGCTATCGGGGGAGAAGAGCCTTGGTGAGAGAGGTAAAGAAGAACCCAAAGATCACTGTGGCTGAGCTCCAGAGATGCAGTCGGGAGATGGGAGAAAGTTGTAGAAAGTCAACCATCACTACAGCCCTCCACCAGTCGGGGCTTTATGGCAGAGTGGCCCGACGGAAGCCTCTCCTCAGTGTAAGACACATGAAAGCCTGCATGGAGTTTGCTAAAAAAAAAACACCTGAAGGACTCCAAGATGGTGAGAAATAAGATTCTCTGGTCTGATGAGACCAAGATAGAACTTTTTGGCCTTAATTCTAAGTAGTATGTGTGGAGAAAACCAGGCACTGCTCATCACCAATACAGTCCCATACAGTACTTTTCTGTCAATATGGGGTGCTGTGTGTACATTAATGAGGAAAAAAATCAACTTAAATGATTTTAGCAAATGGCTGCAATATAACAAAGAGTGACAAATTTAAGGGGGACTGAATACTTTACTTTTGCGTCATGTATGTTGTCCCTTATCGATGCAAAGCCATCACAAAAAAAATAAGGATTTATGCAGATATTATCAAAAACCCTACTATCTCTTGCCTTGGGCTGCATGAGCCTAGGGTGCTTTCAAACTTTTTGGAGGGCACTGGATTACAAAGTCTGCTACTCAAAAGAAAGTCAGGATATAAATGAAATAACTGAGGCCTCTTAGCAGCCAAAGAATATTAAATTAGACATGAAACCAGCTGAACATGGTGATCCTGCTGCGATCATAACACCACAGGCATGCACCCAACTAAACACTGCGCAGGATGGAATGAGTCATAAAATGAACGTCCAGCATCTATGTGACGTTGTGGCTATGCTGGGTGAACCCTAGCCTCTTATGGTCCCTTTGTTGTGTGACAGCTTTCGGGGCGAGAGGCGTTTAATTTCAGAGTGAATACCACACTACATAACCACATGGCATTTAACTTGAGAAATGGCTTTCTGCTTCAGCTGTCTGTGTTTTCATCATCAGGGCGGGCTGGTGGGGTGGAGGACGGGAGGGAGAGGAAATGGCTTTTTTTTTTCAGCTTCCTGATGCCATTAGACATCGGTGCACAGCGGGCGCATGCGTCCTCTTGGTATGCGTGTAGTGTAGAGTGTTGAAAAGCATGTTACAACTGCAGAAACACACTGGGGGAGGGGGAGGTAGTAGTTGAGATAGCTGAGATCTTTATCTGTGGAAAAGAAAAATGTATAAATAGGCAGCGGGGAGATGGGGAGGGGGGTCTGCTAAAGGTCCGCTTTAAGACAAACCCAGCCCTGATTCAAATTCAGTTCAAATCGAGCCCGAGAGAGGACAGTCCCACTGAGGATGCACTCCATTATCAGCCTGAGCCACGATCTGAGAGGCCATGTTATACATCAATGCTGAACCGCAAATACATGAGCCTGCCGTAATTTATCTGTCATAAACTGTTTAGAAACTGTATGACAACTGATGTTCTAAGACAGGAATGCCAGTTCACATGATAAAGAAACATTTCACGAGTAATGATCCGTAGGTCTGCATGCGGCTCGAAAAACATGATTTTTGTTAGTAATGTATATTATTTTGTAAAAGTGACAATTATGATTTAAGGGCATTTCTTGGTCTGAAACAACAGTAAAGTAAAGCAGCGACGCAGAGCTCTACTGATGTCCCGTAGGCAGATATCTAATGAGTTCATGATGTGGAGCAATAACTAATTACAGGCTTAGATTAGACATACAGAGGGGAGGTTGCCGACAGAGTCAGTCATTTTATTATTATTTTTTTTCTTTCAAAGGCCTTGCCAAATGGAGAGAAACCAATCTAAACAACATTTTATGTAAAACCCTAAATCTCATTAGAGACATGCAGAAGGAGGGGGGAAATGTTTGACAGGGGAAAATGTTGAATCACTTCCTGTACCAGTAACACAGTAACTTTCATGTGGTGCACAGCCTAATTAAGGGGAACATTTTGGAGAGGCTCAAACTGGCAGTACACTACCGAGACAAAACGTAAGTCATGAGAGTGAACCTGAAGCAGTCCCAACAGTCCACCTAATGCTGGGTCACAGGCAGAAAGCAGCTGACATCATTCTACCTTCTACATGACAGAAATATGGGCAAAGAATATGTACCCCATCAAGGAGATTTAGGGCACTTGTTCGGTGGTGGCAGCCTTTGAGCCTCCTCCAATCAAGCCTCATGTCGAGTAAGATTTCAAATATCTGTTCTGTCACAGTCAAACAACTCACTCTGTCATTTGATGTTAAATAAAATGATGCAGGGGCAAGCTAATAATGTAGTGCGATACAGCTGCATGCACTGCCCCATAGCACTCCACCATTTCATTTTTGTTTAGATAAAAAGGGCATAAAAATTGCACAATATCTTGTCTAAATACTAGCATGCCATGACCTCATCAAGGGAAATTAAGGCCAGACTGAAAGCAGATCTTCCAGCCGTCATGTAATGTTGGGGCATTCCACCGTATAGAGACTTGTCTCTAACTAACCTTGTGCATATGGGAGTACATTTATATTTATGCATCTGACAGATGCTTTATTCAAAGGGACTTTCATTGTATTCAAGATCACATGTTCCCTGAAAATCAAACCCATGACCTTGCGGTTGTTAACGCGATCCTTTATTTGAGAACACTGGAGTAATGTTGTGACCTGCCACTTATAGGTACACAACAGAAAATGTGTATTTTTTTAATGACTGAAATTCCACTGCATAAAAAACCTACATTAAGCCTACAGTGAATTTACTTCAGAGCTTAATTTGGCAATAAAATTCAGTCTTCCATCAGCCATTTTTATGTATTTACGTCATGTTTGCAACAAAAGAAAAATAATTCTACTAAGCTGTTTACTAACTTATCAACTTATCTTATTTTTAAAACTTTCTTTGTACTATCAGTGATCTTGGTGTATCTAGCCAGATCTCCTCTGACATCGTGATTGTAGGCAACCACTGGTCTAGCTCAGATTCTCAACTGACCTAAAAATGTTTCCTTTGCAAGTAACATGCAATTTCAAGTTTCAACCACATGGTGCTGCAAAGCCCAGAATTCTCTATAGTAACTCAGTACGTTCTGGCAGTTACAAGCACTCATTCACTATTACCTGTTTACAATTGCAAAATGATAAGAAGTAAAAGGGAATCAATGTCACTGCGGAGAAATTTATTGCCACCTGTGCAGCTCAATTATTGTGTCATGAAAATGCAGTTATGCTGATGATATGTGGCATAGCTTGGAAAAGAATCAAAGTATAAATCAATTTTCTTCTGCTTTATTTAGTGAGGAGCAACATTAGCAAATACCCCAAACCCAGTCTATCTTGTAGAAACCACTGCAGGATGTATGTTTGGGTCAGGAGTTTTAAAGCAACCCCACACTGGGCTCATATATACAATGTTGATTGGACTTGGGTGAAGAAAAAAGAAAAGAAAGAAAAGAAAAGCAAAAACTCACTGAGAATTAGCGGAGTAATTCCTGCAGTGGGACCTGCCTATAAGTGCACTAATCAATTCAGGTGCCCTTGTTACGCGGGAAGATTTGAGCCGCTTGACCGCTGATGAGGAAAGGGGGTAAGCGAGACTAGAGGTTGGGGTGACGTGGATGGTGGAGAGGTAGTGGAGGAAGACAGGTTTTCACCGACTGACAGTTTTAACTCTTTTCAAAGGTACAGAGTGATTAATGAGGGCTTTTTATGGTGAGCGGGAGCAGAGGTTTGGGTGAGTCACGGGCCTGAGAGTATTGACATCTCCATTATTTACTGAGTGATTGGGGCAGCCGAAGGGCCCCTGATTAGAAAACAATGAATGCTGTTATTGGTGATCTGGTCCTAAGCAGGACACTTCAAATGCATGTCTGAGGTTTTCTAATTACTGTGGCCAACTGCACGCTGGACCGTGATAAACCAAAAGCAATAGAGTAGTCCCTGGGGGGAGTGGGCAGGGGCTGTAAGAGTGTGTGTGTAAATGCACTAAGCATTTGAATGTGCATTAGAATACAATAAATGGTGTTGAAATAAACAAAAATCCCCAGAGAGAATATTAAGTGAATAGGTTTGTTTTATATGCCGTCTTTCTGTTTAACAACTCTAAATTGTATTTTGACAGGCACTTACCATTAACCTGTCACCTGTATCAATAAATAACCACTAGCAGCCTATTTTCACTTTTTATTATTTATTTGTTTGTTTGTTTAACTCAGGAAGTGATGGTGTGAGTGACCGGCCATATGATGAAAATGTGGTGATTCTTTGTTCCCAAACATTATGAAGTGGGGTTCAGTCCAAAGGGAGATGGATACATTGCAGGTGAGGCATGCCATCGAAAGCAGTAGTAATAGTTTTTGTTGTTTGAAAGCATATTTGATGAAATTCAAGCTTAATAGTTAGAGTATTCCTGTGTGATTTACCATGGCAGGACCAAAACGGGGTTTTGTAGGTTTAGGTAAAAACCAAAAATATTGGTTAAGGTAAAAAATAAAATAAAAACAAAGAAAAAAAAGTATTAACCTTTTATAAACCTTTTTTTAATGTAAAAAAATGTGCTGCATTCATAAAAATGGCTCCATTTCCATTTAAATAAATACATATGCATTTCAATATATAAATCATTTAGCCGATGTGACAAAATTATGATCACTGGACGGCGTCTGCACAGAGGCGGAATAGTTCAGCAAACAGAAGCATCTTCACACATTCCTGACATTTAGGCTTTGAGAAAAAGCCCACATCTTTAATAAGAACCAACCTTCTGATGCGATGAAATATTAAAGTCTAATTTTAAACATTATGATGGCTGCCTTTCTGTCTGATTACAATGAAACGTTTAAATTGTCACAAGAGGTAATTTTTTCCATATTAGAGCTAAGCGGGTAACAATATTTACAAACTTTTGAAATGAAACTTTAAATAGAAGTCAGGTTTAATTTATTGTTTCCCAGAAAGTCATTTACTTTTTTCTCATGTTATTTTCATTCCTATGTGTTATAATTTGTGAAGGCATATTGAATAATTCTGCCTCAGACTTAATTATTTTGCAACAATGGTTTCATTCACAACATCTGCATATTAACTATAAGCAAAGTCTTTTTTATTTGTATGAGGTAATTGAATTATTCATTTTGAATTATTCATTCATGATTTTGGCATATATATTTTATTTATTGATTTAATGGACATGCCTATGAAATCTATGGTAGGAGTAGCATTAGCAGCATATTATAAAGCAATATGCCACAAGAATGTGTGCATTACAGTTATTTTACGGTGGGTAAGGGGTGTTCGAACACCATATAAAGCTCAGGAAACACTAGATTTTAGATGAGAACACAAAATGGAACCTCATTTTAGGTATAGCAGAGCTTTAATGGATGCGGTTCAGGCAATATATATACTGTTATATACCCTGCTAACGTATACTGATACTACATACTGTTATAATTTACTGAAATAGATTGCATTTTTGTCTATTTTAGCAATTATGCCTCTGAACATTAGTGAATCTGCAAAGCCAAAACTATTGTTGCCTTCTTTCCTAGTTGAATAGGAGCGTAATGTTTCATCCAGCTGTGTTGAAGTGATGCTTGATAACACCAGAATATCACTGCATATCACAAGTGACATCACAGATGGCAAGACGCATGGCATCTCATCATCAGTTGGTGACACAGTTGCCCAGAGTGATGGCGAAAGTCACATTTCTTCCACACCTTCATTTATTAATTTATTTATTTATTCACAAAACTAACACATTAACCCTGGTTAATTAACGGGGCACTGAATATTCCAGCTCTGACAGCATATTTACAAAAGATTTTATTTAGAAAAGACAGTGAAAGTTGAACCTGTAACATAACTGCATTAAAGATGCGATAAACTGACTAAACAAGTGACAGCAAAGACTTTTTCAAATAAATGCTGCTCTATTTGAACTTTCTATTCATCAAAGAATTGTGAAAAATCTTGAAAAAGAAATTACCAGCAGCACAATTGTTTTCAACATTGATTAAAAAAAGGCTGCTGAAAAACAGTTTTCCCATCACAGGAATAAATTACATTTTAACATATGTTAAAATAGAAAATGGTTATTTTACATTGTAATAATATTTCACAATATTACTGTTTTTACAGCAAATATTGCAGCTTTGGTGAGCATAAGAGACTTCTTTCAAAAACAAATGTTAGAAAAAAAAAATGTTACCAACCGCACACTTTTGAACTTTTATACATGAAGTAATTACTAAAAGGATATGAGTAGTTATTATCCTTTCCTATTCTGTCTAATCGTACGATTGTGAGTCTGCTGTGAAGTGTCTGTGCACAGGTTGGGCATTTTTTTTTAAACAGGCATCAGTATGTTTGACGGGTAGAAAGGCAGGAGATGGAAGCTTTTCCACACTGGATTTATGTCAAGCCCAAGCCCTCCGAAATAGCTGTTCTCCACCCTCCCAGGATTTACGTGTCACTTAATGGGCAGAGACAGGCCCGTCCTTGACAAGTACACCTGTCAGCCAGCCGTGAATGACAGGGCCAAGTCACATCGTATCCTCAAATTCCCCTTGTCAAAACAGAAAAAAATAACATCGAAATCAAACCTGCAAGCAGGTACTAATCAACTCCCGCATGCCTTACACAGACAACAGCGAGAGAGTTTATGAAGGAGAAGTGCGAGTGTGTGGGTGTGTGCCGCCCACTGTGTTGTAAAGGACTGATGTACTGTATCTCGCCGATCTATGCACGGGGAGGGGCTGATAATACCATGATGGTTCTTTGTACAAACATTGAAGATGCTTAACATATAGAAATTTTAGAATGTGCACAGTAAACTCTCACCTAGGCGTGTAAAATGGCATATGGGTCAATGACATATAAGAGTGTCTATGATAAAGAAAACGGGAATAAAATGATTCTTGTTGGTTTCAAATGGTATTGAAAAACTTTTATAATGATTTACAAGAAAAAATGTCACACAGGGTGTCATTATTCTCCAAAAAGGAAGAAAAAAATATGTTTTAAATGTAGGCTACTTTTGAAATACTTAAGCAAAAATCATTTTTAATTCATAACTATCTTTAAAGGAATAGTTCACACAAAAATGAAAATTTGCTGTTAATTTACTCACCGTCATGTCATCCAAGATGACATGAAGGCAGTTTTTTTCTTCAGTGGAAAAGTAAAGATTTTTAGATGAAACCGTTGTCATGTAGACATTCTCAACAGAGAGACGAATCAATGATTTACTATGGAAACAGACACTAAAGCCCAATCCCAATTCTATTTTTTACCCCTTCCCCTATCCCTACAACTTTCCCTTGTCCCTTGAAACAGAGTGTCAAGGGGTAGGGCTGAAAATAGTCCCTAAAGAAATGGGACACCACTACTACACCATTGCATGTCATCATACATCGTCGCTATCTCCAACGTCACAGAAAATGCGTACAATCACAAACTTACAATACTGGTGGTTAATGTTTCAATAAGCACGAAAAATTGAAGGCACTGTTTGTTAACATCATTACGGAGCAGGTTATGTTCAGAGAGTAAGTTGCTATTGTTACTTAGCCTACATACCCTGAAAGTTACCTCCATTTTTGGAACCGAAAGTTGAGGTTATCAGCTTACTTGCGCTTAAAGATACCCAGGTATGTCTCATAACCGGCTTCCAGGAATACCCCCCTGATGTTCATTCTGCAAACTTCCTATATATAGTTTTTTTTTCTTTGTCTCTCAAAGTGATGGTAGCCATCGACTTATATTATTATGCATTATATGAATCAGCAAGGACCACGGTTTCAGCTAAAAATCTTCACATTTCTACCGAGGGGTAAAAGACACCAACGTCTTGGATGGCCTGAGGGTGAGTAAATTAATAGCAAAATTTCATTTTGGGTGAACTATCCTTTTAAGCTTTTGGAGAGCTGTGCAACATTTTACAATGTGAACTAATTTTGCAATGGCAATAAAAAGGTTAAAATAACCTGATATTTTAAGAAACTTATGGACATAAATTCAGAAGACTCTGCACACGTCCTCTCTACGATATCAATTCCTGTTTTATGCTCCTGCATGATTTATGAATTGCATTTTCAATGTATTTTTGAATAAAACGAGCAGATTGTCACGTAATTGACCATCATGATCGAATAATTTGTGTTGGACCAGCAGTCCTCTTTAAACAGAGTCAAGAGGCAGTAGCAGTGAGAAGAGTAAATAGCCCAATCCTTCCTTTAAAGAACGCCTCAGTGTCAGACGCTTTAAGAGAGCTCTGCAAAGTTATCACATCATGACAGCAACAGCCAGGAGTATCTCCTCTCTTTCGACTCTTTAAACAAAATATCGCTGCGCAGTAAAATTGATGACGCCGTTGAGTTGTGTTCACTTTTTTCTAATATCTTCAAAGGAACGCTGCTTCACAGCACGGAAAGGGAAAGAGATTTTGACTCTGTTGCCTCTTTATGTGTGTGTGTGTGTGTGTGTGTGAGTGAATGTATACATACACTGGAGGAAAACATACAGCTGGTTGCGTTCTAAAAGATGATTAAGTAAAGATAATAACTCTGAAGCTGGAGAGCCTGTGCGAGCCAGTCTCGGACTGATTGTAAAGGACTTGTAGACTAAAGGCTGTCAGAGAGTAGTATCTCTTATTTTCAAGATTAATGAAATTCAGGCAGAGATCAGAGGAAAGAGGAGTTACTCTGAACCCCTGATTTGGGATCAGACCCCCACCCCCTCCTCCTCAGAAAGAGTGTCTTTAGCCGTTATCTGCCGTAAAGCCATTACAGTGACATTCTCATCGATGCTCGTCTCCTATCAGCACCCTCCAATGTCCTAGATGTCAACAAGACGCATCTTTGTGACCTGCCCATTAGAATGATTCCTTCAATATCAAGAGAATGTGCTACTCACAGGGCATTCGAAATACAGTTAGATAGACAAAGCGTGAGGAAGACTGTGTCTGGGAAGTGTGTGTGCATGTGTGTGTGCAACTAAAGAAGTGTACGGGTGACACATCCTTGGCATCGCGCAGCTCAAAACCTCCTCACAGAGCGGCACACCAATTCTGCAGAGGGACAGGATTGACTGTGACACCCGGCAGCCCAGCCCTGCGCTATAAAAAGCCTGCATATGCTCTTCTCTTGGGGGGAGAAAAAAAAGCAAAAGAGAGTGAATGAGTAAGAGAGATCCAGACGCAACTGAGTGAGAGGCCGTGTATGTGCGGACCCCTCCATTCCATATGGGGAGGCGGACCCTAGCACCGCTGATGGACAGGCGGGCCGAGATGGCCCATCTGCGCCTTTTGCAGGTGTTTTCAATGATTATATTATTAGCTCTATCCGCTCATCTTTGAGTTTTATGGGCTTTTTAGTGTCCCGGCCTCAGTGTGAGGGGAGAAGAGAGGTAAAATATATCCAGCAACACCACCATCTGTCTCCAGCAAGACGCACATGCCGTCTTCAAGGAAACAGGGGCTTTATTCCACTTTTATGAGGGCATAGCTTTTGATTTCATTTTTCATTGCTGTGATTTTGAGTGTGTGTGTCTGTGTGTGGGTGGGAACGTGCATGTAGCCATATGTTGAGCGGGGATAAGCTGGGGAAATGTTTTGACTAGGAAGTGAAACCATTAGCACGGTAATGCTAAAAATAATGGAAAATTAATTAATAACATCCTCTGTTGCTCTTTCTGAAACAGACATTAGAGACACAAAGCAATGATCAACAAGCTCCCCTCAACAGCTTTTTGAGGCTTGTGTGACTTGGGAATCATGGCATGCTTTATTTGCTAACTGTTGTCCGGTTGCATGAACAAAGCATAATCTAAGAAATTCATAGCAAACAAACAAATGGTAACATTTTATACTGATGGTCCACTTTAGACATTCTACAAACTATAAGAAACTTTGCAACTGCATGTCAGCTAACTCTCATTAGAATATTAGTAGTCTGTCTGCTTAATATCTAATAGCACTTTATTTTGACACTCCTCCAACAGACAGACTACTGACTAAGTAAATTTGCAGCTACATGTCAATTTATTCTACTAACACCTAACTCAAACTTAAACACTCTATTAATACTCTAATAAGAGCTAGTTGGCATGAAATAAAGACCATCGAAATAAAGTATAACCAAATAAATAAATTAATAAAAAAGTTTAAAATAAATAAATATATAAAATAATAATAATAAACTTTTTTCATAAGTTAAATTAAATTTAAATTAAAATGTAAATTAAATTATAAAATTAAAACCCTGACCCTTGTGTGACCCCCCCATTTTTAGCAATAAATATTATATAAAAAACACTAAATGTATTCACTTAAACACTTATTTGTAGCTATTGATAAAAATTTTATTTGCCATAAAAATATCTATTGATAAATCAAATAACAGTGTTAAATGTTTAAGCTTGATGAGTGTATTACATTTTTATTCATTATTTGTAGAAATTGACAGAAATTGACTTCAGTCATGCTGTAGAAATGGTTATAAAACATATTCATATAATTTTACATAAATTAAATTTATATTTGCCAGTAAGTTACATGTGTTGAGATTGATGAATACAAATATGCAAATATTTGTGTTCAATATTTGTAAAAAAAAAAAAAAAAAATTACTGTAATTATTTACTCGTCTTCCTGCTGTGCTGCAGAAATGGTTATGCTATATTAATATGAATATGCAGCATAACCTTAAAGATGCATTCAGTAAATCTCATTATCATTAACAAAAATTGCATATAAGGGGGAAAAAATGTTAATAAGTCATCATGATTGGCCTAATCAAATCTGTTGGAATGGACTTGAAGTACGCCTCATGGAGTCCAACATATCGGGATCACATGACAAGGCAAATTCATCTAATATTACTAAGTGTATCACTAACCACCCAGATTACTCGTAACAATTAGTAGGCTGTTGTCAGCGTCAGTCCTGTATATCGTAACCATCAGATCACTTTCATAGTAAGCAAAACACACCTCACGCTCTGAAGAGATGACAGCAGCAACAAAAAACCTCTTTATACTGGAAAGCTAGTGACACAGTGAAGAACATTTATAATCTGCTGCTAATCTCAGCGGATTACAGTAGAAAAGAGCGTCTCCCTCCACAAATTAGACGGAAAGCATGTTTTTGTTCTTTTGTTGCAGCACTCTTCCTGTCTTCATCCCCCTCTCTCTACCTCTTTCTCTATCATATTCAGCAGCCGTTGATTTTGTATTCCTCTTTGTCACGCTTGCTGCTTCATGCTGCAGTGGAGGATGTTTGGTAATGGCCATTTAGACTAATCAATCGGACCCTTTGAAGTCAGAAGATGAAAGAAGTGTTTGACAGCTAATGTGTGTCTGTCCCATGACGTGAACTGCATGCCAATGTCAGTGCTTTGAAGGCAAAAGGACGGGCACATCACGATGAATTTATCCTCCTCAGAAAAGATACACCTCAGCTTAGCATTGCCGCAATAACAAGTGTCAGCCCTCTCTCTTCTTCCTCCCTTCTCTCTCTCTCTCTCTCTCTGTATTTCTACCCCTCATTCCCTCTCTCTGTTATATATCTGTCACATACCTATACCTCCTATGCAGCTTGTGCCATCTTCTATTCCATGCTTTCCCGCCGAAATGTGTTCAAGTAAACATTTCACGCTTGCTTATGCTAAGGAGAAGTGGCAGCTTCAGGTAAGTGACAGGCTGAGATCTAACAGAGGTTTAGACTGATATTGATGAAGAGAGGTTCTCTTTCTTCCCCCTCCACGGTTCTTCTCAAAGCATCCCGGGCTCATCCACAATGATGATAAGCTCATTTCTTTCATTTAATTTCAGTAAACAGAAAAAAAGAAAACAGTTGAATGTAAAGGACTGTATTGTGATGACATATATGCAACGATTATAAAATGATACGAGAGTCTCATTCCAAAAGGCATTTTGAGTGAAAGAATTTACAGATGTTTTCTTTTAGTAGTGATTTCAAAAGGATTTAAGCCATCACACATAAGTAAAATCAACTGTCACTTTCCATGAATAGTGTAAAAAAAAAACTCTACAAATTTTCAGTGAAAGGAGATAATTTGTAAACTCACTAGCTGCGTCCCAAGTCAGAGGCTGCATCCTTTGAAGGACTCAGACTTCTAGGGCCACGCTTCGAAGGTTACAAAGGTTGAAACAAGCTAGCCTACGGAAGATTGTCCTTGTCGCTTAGCAACTGTGATCAACTGCCATTGAGTGGCAATAATATTGTTCTTAACTTTTTTGAAAGTTATATCAAACTGTCTGAAAACAAAGCAGGGTTCACAAACTGTCTAAATATGTTCACCATGGTCCATTTCTTCATATAATAAAGAGCATAAACTATATATAATCTCATTTTAGTAAGTCAACATTTTAACTGATTTAAAGTTTGTTTGTTTGTTTGTTACATTTTTATCATTAGAAAAATATATTTGAGTGACTTGAATAGGCTACATTGTGGCCGACAAATGCGACCTCCGGAAGACACAGCCTTCGAAATGAGACACAGCACCATAAACAAAGAGCAGTCATCTTTTACAGTTCCTCCTGAATCAAAACAACGAGCTTATGCTGCGTTCACGCCATGTTGTAACCATAATTACGAGATGGCAACTTTCTACCCAGAACTGTTCACGTCCTCAGACTCAGGATTTGTGCGTTTCTATGTCAACGCTATCAATGCCGATCTAAATCTGCAGCAGTCAGGTCACAGGTGGTAGGCTGCAAGTAAGAGCTCTGTAAGTTGTTTACGTTCATTATTATTTTAATGTTATGTGCTTTGAGACTTGAGGTCATTTAACGCCATCTCTCATCTCATGACGCTTTGCAGAATCTGCTGTGTGAGTTCATGTGTTTCGGAGGAGGCGTGGCTTTGAGAAACACTCTGAAAGGTGGGTGGGATCTCATGCTTTTAAAGCTAGCTTGCTATTTCTAGCTGCTCCGAGTTTGCTTACTATACTATACTATACTTACGTTACTGGTTTGCTTCTTGAGACATAACAATGCCTCTGACATGTCATTGCAAGTTGCTTTCAGTTAAGACTGCTCAAACATGCATTTTAGTCTGGGACTAGCTTAAGCGTTGTCTGTGAGACCAGGCATGTATGATTTTAACAGCTGTATAAATTCGAGAGGATCAAGGGGTGAGACAGGCCAGAATCATATTTTAAAGTGGAATACAGAGATTTGGTGTGTAGGAATTGATACTTGTCAAGTAAATTTTATGTTAGATAATTTTGTTCTTATTAAATGAATCTAAATATAGAAATTGTGCTTGTAATGGTTTTTTAAATAGTCATCAGCGTACACTGTACAGCTGTTGAGCATTACCACAAGAGACAGTTAGAGGACGCAATGCACAGCATACACCCTGCTCTCTCTCAGAAACACATTATTAGCTGTAACTATGCACAGACGCTCCACACACACCACGGTGGTCCCTGAACCCTGCACAGGAATTCTGGGAAAGCTGAGGCCTCCTCCTGCAGAGAAACATGAGTGCTGAAGTATGTAAAAGGAAGTGATCTGTGGCTCTCCTACATGGTCGCCCAGCAGGGTGCCTGTAAGGTTTTTATGACTTTCTGCAGAGAGAGGCCTGGGTGCTGCTGTAGCACAACGCTGCACCTCCTCCTCAACGCCAAACAGTCTATCTTTCATTCACTCATTTATGGTCCTACAGTAACGGCAATATCTCCACACCACAGTATAACACGCATGCACAACCTAAACCATATGTAGATCAGAGTAAGAGAGAGTGTGCATATGTGAGAGATAGTGAGAGAGAGAAAAGAAAATAGCAAGTGAGAAGGCATGCAATTACAAGGTAGACAGAAGGATGAGGGTTTTCATTTCATTTGAATTTTTTTATAGAAATGTCAGATAAACATTACATCACGGCATCTTTGCTTGTCTTGGAGTCATTTCTGTGGATGTCTTTAACTATCCATCTAGCAGGTTTTGTCCCGTAACTTCGGTAAAATAATCAGAGAGATAAAAAAAAGGGTTTGCCTATTGTTTATTGTGAATTATAGGGTCTTGTTGACAGACTTAAATAAATGAAAAATGTAGGTCAAACAATTTATTTGCTGGAAATGTGTATATCTAGTCTAGATAACCCATGGATATAAAAATGTTTTTTGACATGGCTAAGAAATATCAAATGAGGTCATTTCATTTTTCAGATAGCTGAACCCTGTGAGATCTCGAATACAAAATATTTCCGTTAATGTCAGTGTACATGCAATTTTAAAAGTGACATCACAAAATGTATTAAAAATCAAAGTGAAAAGTTTTAATCTCCTATTAAAGAAATCTCTGACAGGTAATACTACTACAATACTCACCTATAAATGTCTCCTCAAAAAACGAATCCATGAAAATTGCTAATAGTCTTATAAAACAAGCTGTGCTATATTGAGGAAGTCATAACAGCATGCCCTGTATTTTTTCTCTTGCTTCCCGAAATCTAAGTCCCTCACACAAAAGAGCTGTGAATAGGGTGAGGATGTGATCGTCCGCTCTTTTTCTTAAGCACTGACTCGTTCTCGCAACATTTCCTCCTTTTCTTTTACCCTCTTTTATAAGCCCCTCTGAAAATATCCCTGCGCTAGTAACATCACAAAGGCTTACTTATCTCGGTATTACCTATTAAAGGTTTAGATCCCAGCGTCTTTGATAAACACTCTCAATAAGGGTTTATCTCCACAGCCTTATCAAGCTCTTGACGGTTCCTCTACCCTCACTAGAGTAATTTGTTAATTAAAGTGTCATTTCAGAGAGGAAATATGGGGCTTGTCATTCAAAGAAAGATACAAAGAACTTTATGAGACTGTGTAAGCATATGTACGCGTGTATTGGATATTTTCACTATATTATTATTATTATTTTCTGCTTGGATTAGGGTAAGCCCTCTTAGTCTGTTGTGGCTAGTGAGCTTTAAGAAGTGCAGGGACATTTTGGAGTCCAGAGGAGAAGAGGAGGAGGAGGAGGAGATGAGATGAGACGCACAATAAATAAAATGGTTGCTTTCTAAACGAGGCCCGCGGAGGATTGGCTTTTAACGCCCGCAGCCTCCGTCAGCACTTTGGGCGATTTGTGTGTGATTTCATTAGGGGTGAAAATAACACTACAATGAAGATGAAAATAGACTATAGAAAGTGTAGCACGAAAGAAAGACTTAGGAGAGACGGTTGAGATAAACAAAAGTAGCAAATCTACCAAACTAGAGCAGAACATTGAGTTTTACGTTGAGTTGCACGCATAAAAATAAACCTAAGGCATTGAGAAAATGACATAAACCGTGTAAAATATAAAACTGATAAGCAAGGTAGATTTGAACTACAATAAGGGATTGTTATGCACGCAGAAGATCAGGTCAATACCTGTATGTTTTAAAATATGCCCTAGACTGTCATTCATTTTGTTTATTGCGATTAGTGGAGGTATTCATCTGATCGCCTGCCAGGTTATGTCACATTTGAATCGGCTCTTAATACCTGCGGCCACTTTGCCGTTCTGTACCTTTTTTTCTTTCTTCCTCTTTGTTCTTTCTTCTACCCCGTCTCTTTTTTAGTTTAAAAGAGCAAATGCAGGGTTCCTTGTGCCTTGAGCATCTTTTGGCCTGGTGACAAGGTGTGAGACGAAGAGATTTATGCACGCGGGCGCTCAGATGCAGGGGGAAAAAGATACGCGAGATCAAATGGAGAGGCATGATAACACATGAAATACGACTCCCCGGCCTCGTAAATTAACAGTCGGGAGAAGGTTGTCATTATCCAGGCTGCATTTAAGACCATGGTATGGAACCCAGATGGTAGGGGAGAGATAGTTGGGCTGAAGTTTGAGTAATTGATGACTTAAAAATAAACCGGAGGGCTCATCTTGGGAGGGAAGGAAGAAGAATTACCCAACACAACAAACATGTAGCATTGGGGTCAAGAGCATAGCATGAGCTCCCTGACTCTTTCTCAGACGAGGAAGCATTAAAGATTAAAACAGGGACAGAGAAATAACACTTTGGAAAGTGGGAAAAGTTATAAAACTTTCCTCGGGCTGATGCAATCGCCTCCAAAAATCTTCTTGGCTTAAGTGTGCAAGGATTTATGAGAGTTTAAAAAATGTAGCTATTAATGATGTCTAAAATATTTATTAATTTATTCATTATATTTGTTAAAATGAACATAAATGATTATAGTTATACTTTAAACATTTTGATATATATTAATTTAGGTATTAAAACTAAATGACATTTTAGTATTTATACACAACAGGAAGTTCACAACATGTTTAATGTGGAACAGCAGAAAGCTGTAAAATACAACTGGTTTTAGTTGCCAATGGAGAGCCAGTTAAGAAAGAAACAGAAGAGAAAGAATTACAAAAGTGATTATAGATCTCCTTAAATTTTTTAAAAGTATGCTTTTTGACTTCCAATTGATTTTAAAGCTGTTGCATTGGCTTACAATTCACATTTTCAAAAGTTTGTGTGGTGTAAGTGTTTACGGTCGCCGTTTGTTTGTTGAGTTTAACGTATAATAATGACATGTCTCTGCAGAAAGACTTGGCATCTGCATAAAAACAGTGATAGCAGACATGTAAGGAGAAAAAAAAAGAAGAAAAAGGCATGTGCAGTATGCAATCCCTGATGTATAGACTGTCTATCATTTCCTTTTGATTGACTCTCTGTTGGATTGGTGTTTTAGAGCCCTGACATGTTATTAATAAAACAGTCTCTAATAGAAATATCATTCCCTTATTTTTCAATCAGCCAAAACATCATGCTAAATCTGCAATGCGTGACTTTAATTAAAGATTGATGGGATGACCATTCATCTGAGGCACCGTTGATCCAGTAATTAAAATGACAAAAAAAGATTTATTTATAGAAATTATGTTTAACTTTTCCCTTCGCTGTCAGCAGGCCTAGGTTTCTGCTTTAATGAGAGAAGTCAGCAAATGCAATTTTCCTTTCTTTTTCTTCACAGTGAGAACTAGAGCATCAGCATAAGTGGTTGTTCACATTCTATTTGAGATGAATACTTTTGAGTCTTTTCGAAAAGAAAATACATTCTCTTTCTAGCGTAATGATCACACATGCCACAGTTTCCATTACTCAATCAATTTTTTTAAAAAAATTTTTTTTCCAAATAAGTGAAACTTTGGCTTTCATTGACCTTAGTTCAGCAGTAATCATAAAGAAGAAGAGAATACAAACAAAATAGCTTTGCATTTTTATTTTGGTTAGTAATTATGTAGTCTCTTGGAGTTTGACAAGGCCTCTAATGAGTTCTCTGAGGACTTCTTTTATTTGTTTGTTTGTTATTTTTAAGCTTGATTAAGTCCCATGCATTTAGCTAGCACAATTAAACCGAGGGGGGATACAATATGAGCTTAACTTGGTGTGTTTCATTCACTTTTGTTTGAAACACAGGTTTAGCCCAGTAAGCTAAATCATTAGTTCTGTGAGAATGGCTTTCCTCACTTTGTTCCTTTTTATAGTTTGAATTATAAAAGTACATGTAGGATATTAGGTCAGAAATTGACATGGACAAATTATTATGGCATGGTCTCATATTATGGTCAAATTTGTGATAATATAACACAGATGAGTCTAGGAATTGTTGTAAAAGTTTTTACTTACACAGGATTTTTAGTTTATTTTAAATTGGTAGATAATTATTGAAGAAACACATAAAATTAACAATTAAAAATCAGCAGACAGCAATTTGTGTTACTGTCATGATTGTGTCAAATGTCGGCTTACTTTGTTCCGTCTTTTTTGGGTCAAGTGGAAATAAATGAAGAAAGTACTTTTACAACCATTCCCGTCTGTGCAAACATGAAAATAAAATGATTCAGTTTTATTTTATTTATTTATTTTTTTAAACGAATGATTCTAGAATAAATACTTAGAATATTCTACCTAGAATAAATTGTTCTAGGATTTTCATTTTTTCTTTTAATATTAACATTAATAATGTTAAACGTTACCATTAATTTTTTTTTAAAAGTATCTTATGTTCACCAAGGCTGCATTGATATAATTAAAATTAAAGTTAAAGTTACAGTTAAAGCAGTAATATTATGAAATATTACAATTTAAACTAACAGTTTTCTATTTAAACTTATTTTAAAATGTAATGTATTCCTGTGATGACAAAGCTAAATTTTCAGCATCATTACTCCAGTCTTTAGTGTCACATTATCCTTCAGAAATAATTCTAATATACTGATTTGTGTTATGGCTGGTTGCAGCAGAGATGAAAACAGCATCGAAGTGCAGCAGTCTATATTCAAAGTCAAACCCAAATCTTCACATAACATGCAAGAACAGGAATAAAACAACCGACTTAACACAATGAACTAACAACGAACTGAATGAAACACACGGCTTAAATAGACAGGACAAACAAAGGGACAACCTAACTAAACACACCTGAACTGAGGAGTCTAATCAAATCAGTTACCATAGAAACAAACAGACAGGGGGCAGAACTAATTAGCAAACTAGAAGCATGGAAAACAGATCAAAAAACAAACTCTAAACATGAACCAACAAACTCAAAACATGACAATTTGCTGCTCAATATTCTATTTCATTTATTTATTTTTTATATTCATTTATTTTATATATATATATATATATATATATATATATATATAGTACATTTTTAGTCTTTACAGAAACTTTTGATTTTTTACACATCCTTGCTGAATAAGAATATTATTTTCATTATCAAAAAAGTGAACAATACTGCATATCAAAGGATGCTCATATGATGGTGATTTCATCCATGTACTTAATTTCTAAGTGGTCGTGTAGCTAATTTCTGACAGTGTTACAACCATCCCCAGTCTCAAATCTCTTTAAAGTTTTACATTTTAATTGTAGTAAGTTTTCAGAAGGCATTATTTCAGAGAGCCTAAAGACAGAGAAATGTTTAGCAAATTATTTCTGACAAGAGCTGTGACTTTGATGGTATTCAATCTGCCATGGCCTGATTGACACTGAAAAGCACGGTGTGGCTCTTTTGTACCCTGAATGGTAGTCATAAAAATGCTTGGATATGCTACATAGCAATCTGATGTATTAATACAGATTTAAGTGGACAGCCATATTCTGACTAAAGACATTTTAAAACTATGAATAAACTATCATTAACTCTCACTTGTGCCACAGACAATGAATCAGTTCAGCTGAGTTCCAGCCACAGTGAATTAATGATACAGATCCACCATCTGTAAATTCCCCACAGACTCAGTAAAACAGGCAGCCATCATCGAATCTCTTTCCTACTGTTCGGTGGCAAACTTCCCATTCTC
Source organism: Zacco platypus (assembly GCA_038088235.1). NCBI lineage: Eukaryota > Metazoa > Chordata > Actinopteri > Cypriniformes > Xenocyprididae > Zacco > Zacco platypus. The sequence continues at coordinate 29,882,087 of CM076085.1, forward strand.
CTACTCTCAGTTTTAATAGATTTCTGCAACACGGTAGATATGCATTCGGTTGGTTCTGAATCAAAGCAGGAAAGTAAAAGAGCACAAAAAGATGTATTAAATGATAATAATGACTGATGATATTTCGTCTTTTTTTACCTAAAAAATGACTTTAATAGCACAATGGTCAGATGGTTTGCAAGGCTGACAGAATTATTAAAAGAGAAAGACTTGAAGGATTTTCTTTCATTTATCGGCCAGTACATCACATCCTCTCTAGCCTTTAATATATAAATGTAACGGATCCCGCCGATGTCTGTTTTATTATTTTCTGCTATTAAAGCCCTGGCCCCGCAGATCCTGAGTTAATTTCAAGACAGAGTTGGCAACAAAGAGTGGGGGGGGAAAGCCTCAGCAGGATTTATAATCTTTTCCCTACATTTTTTTTTCTCTTGAAATCAGGATAATAGAGGCAAGCAGGATCCTGTGCTGACCAGAGTGGAAATGGAATCAGTGGCTTCCCATCTCTCCCCCCAACTTGATAAAAACATAATATGTCTTATGATGAATGTTGTTATAAAGCACACCTGCGATAAGATTCAAGTATTCATATTTTCCATCATGTTAATGTTGGAAGATAAACCGAGCTAGTCCCGCCAGTGTCCACCTCAGTGGTTCTCTCAGGCCCGTGCACAGTTGGCCCATTTTTCTATGTTGTCATGCTTAACGGATGGTGCTGTTCCTGGGTGTAGATGTCAGGTATGTGCCTACACTGGACCAAATTCTTTTTGAGATGATAATAAAACCATGAGAGGGTGGAAGCTATAGCTGGGTGAGGATGAATACCAATGGTGAGTTTACTAATGAATAAAACTCCCTCAAAAACTGACTGTCAGGCATCGGTGTACATTTAATCTCAAGGTTATTAATATTATTAACTTTTGTCACACCATCAGGAATCCAGTACGGTTTTAGTAGTATTTGCATATTGCAAAACATATGCAAACAGTAACATTACCACTTGAAATTATAAATTTCTCTAGCACATTAAATGTCTGTAAACATAAAACAAGTTACACACATATTTGAGGCAGCAACAATTGTCGCTGAATTCCTTGAACTTATTTGACACATTTTGACTTTTAATATATGACCTTTCATTTGATAACTTTATCCTTACATGTGTCACAGTTGTTTGAGAGACAAACAGAGATTGCATAGGTCAGTGGATAAACTATTGATTTTTTAATTTTTTTTATTCTGTTACTTGATGGTTGAGTGGTAACATTGGAGATGCTTCCACTATATTAGATAAAAAAGTAGTGTGGACAAAATAAGTTGACTGAATGGTTCAACGACTCACTCAAAAATTCAGTCACTTATTTCATTCCTGAATGAATCAGTTTCGAACGAATCATGTGAGTGAATGACTTGATGACTCGCCCATAACTACAGTCACTTGTTTAAATTCCTGAGTGAATTGGTAATCTGATAGAATGAGTTGAGTGATTGATTCAGCGACTCACTCATAAATAGTCATTTGTTTAATTTTTGAGTGAATCAAAGTTAAGTTAACACTTCAATGACTTGCTCATAAATATGGTCACTTGTTTTGTTCCTGAATAAATCAGCATTTTTGGACACATCACCTGAGTGAACGCTTCGATTACTCACTCAAATTCAGTTACTTGTCGCCACCTACAGGTATAATGATGTAACTTGTAGAAAGAGTGAAAAATCCCCACAAATAATAGACAGACTGTATAGAACAAACAGACTAGCGGACTGATAAAACACAGTGAAACTGTAAACTCTATAAGCACTCATGGAACAAATCAGCAAACTGGCTGGAACAAACTATTGTATACTTTTAAATATTTATTTAAATATACTTCTAGACTTAATGTGACTTGTGAATCACACAGAAGCATTAGGGAGAGTGAGAAAGATAAAGCGAGCTTCCTGTTTTCTTCACTCTTTTTCGACTGTTCTTCCTTTTTGATTTTACGGCTCCCTAGAAGTGACACAAGCAGCTGTATGCCATAAACAAAATTCCCTTTTACCCCCTCACCAACTCTCCACGGCCTCAGCAACCCCACCCCTATCCATTCAAACTATAGCAAACAAGTCAACCCAAATGCTGGCAGCTGCAGATGTGAGACTCTGTCACCTGTGCCTCGTAATGCCCCCACATACCCCCCCGGCACGCTCTCATCAGCCCCCCTTGTGTGCCCCTCAGACTAGGCTGGCGTCTGGCGTGGTAAGAGGGATGACTCTCTCGGCACATCCCTTCCTCCGCTCAGCCCGTCTCCACATCAGCCCCTTCCCATAATTTCTGGCCTACTGGCATCATGGGCCCAATTAGGATGACACATCCTATCAGGGAGCTTGTTTTGCATAGTCGAATACAAATGACTGTCGAAGTGAAATGTTTTCATAAACTTGCTACAATGAAGACAAAGCCGGCTGTTAGTTTCTGCCGAGGCTGTCATGAGGAGAATGAACACGTCAAACGATATTTCAGTTCAAGCGATTTGGGCTTCTTTATTTTTACCCTTAACGTGTTGTTTTAAGCATTCACCGGGTTTTGGAGTCGACTAGGGGTCTTAAAATTATAAACTTGCTTGTACCAAATATATGATTTTAAAATGAATGCCTAATGCCTGCATCATTCATAATTATAACTGAATGAATAATTTAATTACTTCTTCCTCACCATCCACAAAAAAAATCAATATTCCCCACCCAAACGTTTAGCAATTTCTAGCTTTTATTTGTCCTCTAAAACTGTCTTTAGCTAAATGATACTGACCCTTTGAATCTTTTAACAACGTAATCAATAAAGCATGTTTATGCAAACCTTGCAGAACCATCAGTTTGGGACTTTTGAAAAAATATGACCCTGGCTGCAGCTTGCTAAGTGCAGAGCGCTAGCACTAAATCTAGGGAGTTAAAGTTTTACTGGGGCGTTATGGGTAAAAATGCCTTGTCAGCCATCTGCCACATTCTCTCCCGACGTCCATATTTCCAGAGCCGCTGAACTCCTGAGAGGGACCTGTACCATCACCGTAGCCCGTACTCCACCATAACAGCTCAGCTATTGCGCCGCACATCCCGAACATCAACATACTCCATTAAAAGCGGCCGTGACAGGCCGAGAGACTGATTCTTCTTTTTGCTTTCCATTTTTTAAGCTTTAATGAATGGTGATAGCGCTCCTGTCAGCATGACATCCTGACATAATGTATTATAAAATAGGACAAAATAAAAAAATACATTCAATATCATAATAAGTCATGACTGATCTCACATATCTTGATAAATGCTAATCATTGCTGATTAATCAGGCCATAATCCCCAGATTCTAAAACGTTATCCAGTTCATTGTGGAAAATTTGCTGTCTCTCTTATGTCTCTTTAAATTCTGAGATGGAAATCAGGGACAAAAGCACATTTATAACGTGCCCTCTTTCGCCGGGCTCTCAGGACATATGTTAGGGATGTTTTTAAGTTCTGTTTTGGAAAATTATGACTCACATTATGTCTCATTCTGTCTCTCGCTCTCTTCTCTGTCTAACTAGTTCTTTGTTTTTCCCCCTGTCTCATCTATGGCTGGACTCCTTCCAAGTCTGCTAAAGCACGTCTTATCTACTTAAGCTTCTCGAGTGCTGATCAAAAACACTCACGATTTGTTGCACTGATGTGAGCTTCTTTTCTACAGACTTGTAAGTCAATAATGCCTGACTCCACAGATACAGCATAGAACTGCTCTTAATTTGACTTTTTAATTTATGATATGTAAAGGTGTTGTTATTTGCTGTTGTTGTTGTTGTTGTTGTTTACCACTTTTAAAGAAATAAATGTCACTCACCAAAAAAGTTTGTCGCCCCCTACAGGACAAATGAAGTGAAGTGGTTTTCTATAAAACTGCTAAAATCTAGATCCTTTTGTGTGCAAGTGGTCATGGCAGCTGACAAAGTTAAGAAAGAGAAAAAATAAATTTATAATTGCATCACCAATTATGCAATAAATTGAGCAAAAAGTGATATAAATCTCTTGTAACAATTAAACATTTTTCTATTTCAAACAAATTCTGTTCTTTTGAACTTTATATTGTACATGTTGAATACCAATATATGTTGGATAATGGCTGATTAAAATCTATTTTAAAAAAGCTATTTTCATAATATTAAAGTAATATTAAAACCTTACCTTCCCACACTTTTTAACAGTAGTGTGTTTGAGAGAGAGAGAGAGAGAGAGAGAGAGAGAGAGAGATCATTTTTAATAGTTTTAGATCTTATTTCAATTTTATTATTATTTACATTTTATTAAAACTGAAATTCTAAAACTACAGAGTTTTAAAAAAGTTTAAAAAGGGAACATTTTCATTACAGACTTGTAGGCCACATTTACATTACATGGTTCAAGTCACCATATTCCAAATTTTTTCCTCCCATGTGGCACAGGTTGGATTTGACCCATGAACGTGTAAGCAGGAAAAAAGCCCATGGATTCTGATATTCTCAGAAAGGTTTAAGGTCTAATTCATAAGTGGAAATAAATCTGATATGAATCGTATATGAGCATTTGTGTCTGCCATGTAAGCGGACAGATCATATATTCCTGTCAAGTCGTCATTGAGTGCATTTACAATGACAATAAGTTGACAATGCATGTGGTCATGTAAATGCGTTTCCTTTATTGGAGTAAGGTCATAAATGGGCTAGAGCATAAACCGATTGCCACAGCTTTTTTTGCCCTTCACGCCGATTTCTCCCAGCATGTAAATGCATCAGCCTGTTTTCTGTCGGATTATTGAAGTGTGCATGTGTGATATGTGAGAGGAACACGTCCTTACTCTGGATTTAAACACATCCAGACAGAGCGAGTGTTTTGCAGTAACAGAGGAGGAAATATATTGTAGCTCAAGACCCCCCCCCCCAAAAAAAATAAAAAATTATAAAAGTGCTCTCATCTCGTGCAGGAGAAGATGAAGCAGTACAGTCAAAATGCTGCATCTGTTACTGCATGAGAGGATATGAGCCATAAGTTTCCTGCTGACATATTGCAATACTCTACTTCGGTATTTAATGCTTTATTTAACATCACAACCTATAACAAATGAAATATTCAAGTCATATACACAAATTTTTAGGTTTTTACGTCACTACCAGGAAATAACATTGCATTGTGAGGGCATTGGTTTGCATGTAAACCTGGATAACAGGTTTCAATAAGCTGATTTTTGAGCATACTGGTGTGTAGAATGACGTCAACTCAGGTGGACACCAATCACGGTCACATGAATCTTTTCAATAGCACAATGGAGGATGAAGGCTCAACCCAGTGGAATCATGCAGAAGCTTTATCATTATCATCATCATCAAGCTTGTACTATCATTTTATCTGCATCCATTGCAAATCACGCCATTTTACTTCCTTTTCGGCCTAAGCTTTTCCAGGTCAGTAAATCTACCTTGGGTTGTTTTGCAAATATTGGATTTGGGTCATTGGGTCATGACAAAAAAAAAAAAAAAACGGCATTAAGACCTGCAGTGTAAACGCGGCCTTAGACCTCACTCTACAACATAGTATTTATTTGTTTATCCAGGTGACATTTAGGAAACATTCATGAAGAAGCCTCTACTCATTCTGGTGTGTAAATGTTTCTCAGTGTATATCATAGTGTTATGTCTGCCACTATTGGCTGACAGGATCACTGTATCTGAGGATGGCTGAATTTGTTCATAAATTAGTTCTGCGAGAGAAGAAGGACTGTAAGAAAAGTGTCATGTACAAAGTGTCCAAGCATACAGCACTAGCACCACCTTTGCCAGCAAAACATGCATGACTCGGGCCGGCAAGAATTAGTGAGCTAAGCACTCATAAATCACAGAGCCTGTAGCTCTCTCTTCCTGTGGCTGTAAACACAAAAGAAAAAACAGGGACTTCTCTATGGGGTGGGGGTCTATAGGTCTAGGGGAGCAGGGTTGAAGTAATATGCGATCAACATCTGGGGGAAATCCAGGAAGGTGATCCAGTGGGAGAACATTGTGTCAACAGTGGTGTGAGAATAACAGCAAACGGAGCTGGTATGATATGAAAGCTGAGTATCTTTAGTATCTTCAGGCATTTTAGCTTTAAAAATGATACACTTAACTTAAATTACAGCACAAACATGGTGACATCATAAATGCAACATACCATCTCCATTTATTAATATGAAATTTTTGTTGGCGCCCATGTTTTAAGGATAAACACCATCTGGAATTATTCAATGCTAAATAAAGGCAAAGCTAAATGGACATAATGATTTGGTAACACTTTATTTTGATGGTGCCCTTTAGACATTCCGTTGACTAAAGCTCAACGTATAGTTCACTTTTTACGTGTACACGTGCACCACTGGATTTTTGTAACAGGTCGCACATGCGCATTTAACTTTTTTTGCAGTAATTAGTTTATCCACAAGGTGGCAACTGTGCCCCGGGGAGCGTCGATTCATAAGGAACAGAACAGACCGGAATGCATGCAAGCTACAGCTGCCAACTGATGATGGTGTAAAAAAAAATAATAATAATAATAATAAAAAAAAAAAAAAGCTATTATAAGATTGATCTCATTCTGTTATTATTGTCAATAAATGTTAAACACAAACAGTAGTCTGATCATTTGAAGTTTAGGCCTAAATAATAATTCTTGAATGGCTATATAATTTGAAGTAATTTAAAAGTAGTACAAAGATGCCTGTCATGGATACAGGTCCACAAAGAAGATAAGGATGAGATTAGCTAAACAGCACAGTAACTTTATTAAACCAATCAAAAGAGAGCACTCCAAACCATAGAAGGCAACATAACAGTGTACAGGTACAGACAACACCAGACAAAGAACAGAGGAAACTGAAGGGCTTAAATACACATGCTAATAAACTAAAAAGCCAACAGGTGTGATCTAATTACTAACAAAATGAATCACCATAGCAACAAATGTTGAGCGGGAACACAGGACAAAGGAGGCAGGAAAACAAAGAGAAGCAAACTAAAGCTGCATACAAAATTGCATACTTCCCTACCATATAGTAGGTGAAAAACAGTATGTGACAAAAGAAGTATGTCCGAATTCACAGTACTCATAAAAGAGTAGGCAAAAAGTAACCAAATGACCAACTACTACCGTGCATTTAGTGGACACTTTGTTATCGCATGAGGCCACGGGAGAGGATTTGTGAATGGCAGTAAAGCAACGCAACTGACACTGTACGTCACATGACAGTGACAACATGGCAGATGTAGTATGTCCAAATTCCATTCATAAAATGCACATTTGTTCTATTTAGAAATTTTTTTTGCATCGTTAAGTAATTACTTTTTCAGACCCATTATTACGCATAATTACAAATTTCAGACGCAGCCTAAACAAAACCAAAACCGACACATAATGAAAACCTGACAATGCCAATAAACAAATATTATTTAAAATATACTTTCTTTTTGTATATTCTACATTAAATTGGTAATTCAAAGTGTATATGATTACAAGTTTTAATGTCTGGTGCAAAAATTTGGCTATGAAACTGATACTACTACCACCACCATAACTACTACTGTTATATGTTGATTTGTAAATTTATGTTACAACCTTATTTTGTACATTATGGAACTGTGGCAAAAACTTGATGGAACTTTGAGAGCTTTGAGGGAGTGTTTATTGACAGTGGCAGCTCATCTGTCTAAGGGACCTCAAACACAGTTATTTATATTGATTTCAGTGTGAAACAGAATAAACCACAATGATAAATGTACATCAAAAAAACATGTAATGATGTCTGTGGTTCGAACATTGCTTGATTCATTAAGTTTTAGTGGCAATACTGCAGAAGATATTAGATTGTTGTGGTGAGGACTAGACACTTACAGCACACTTAGATTAATGGACTATTTCTGTTTGAAATCTGCTCCCCGATTAGTGATAGATGTTGTTCTTTACAAAGACGTCTACATGAGGACATGTCTGCATTTGAGAAGACATTACTTTGACATGACATAACTGCACATGGACCACATGATAAGCTTTTCTTAAGGAGGTAATGTAAAACTGAACAAAAACACAACCACATGTGGATCGTGACAGATACCTGGATACTATTCAACAGCTGAATGTTTCTCCGCGTTGTGGTTTTGAACTTGCGGCGAATATACCTTATTTTCCACAGTGTAATAGATGAAATGGCAAGCTAATGGGCTTTACAAGAGTTATTGAATCTACACAGAACGACTTACATAAAATTCACATTCTGGTCGGTGTAGATGTTGAACCCCCCGCTTGCGGGAGCAAGAAATTCTGATGTAAAGCTTGTGCAGCTGAGATCATATTTGCTGCTAGCTTACAGTCTAAAACCACATTTCCTTGGATTTAGCCAATATCATGGTTTGTAATGAAATTCCTCAGGGAAAACAAATTGCTGCTGTCACATAATCAATAGACATATGGGAATAAATGTCAAATGCATGTTCCCTCACTGGTCATGAAACATAGTCACTACCCAGCATGCTTGTGTCCTGTAGTGCCCCTCCCAGCATGCACTTGGTTCAAAAGGTCTCTCGCTTTCAGTTATTACACCAGCCATAATACTACACGTGATTTCACTTGTAAGTGTTTGTTTAGCACTTGTCTTTGCCGTGTTTCTGTGGCGGGGGTGAAGAGGGTGTGATAATACAGAGGTATTCTTATATGGTGTCAGTTCTCTTCTCTGTGACTGCGGCTGACAGAACGCTCTCCAGTGAACTGGCTGGAAGGAGTCTCTTAGGTGGGGGTAAAACACGTTGTCACTGTTCCTTGTCGTGTGTCCGATAATTAAACATCTGATTTATTGGCAGGCGTCAACAATCACAGAGGGCCTCTCTCCTCCTCTCTCAGCTTTATGATGTTCATCCTTCCTCAGGCTGAATTTACTTGACGAGGGGGAAAAAAAGGGAAAAAGGGTGAAGGGGGGGGAAAGAGGCCTTTGGTTTCTTAGCCTCTGTCACCTCATCTAATCCAGCCCCCCCTAGGCTTGTCTGTCACTCAGCTGCCGTGGCAACCGGAGCAGACAGGGAACAGAGGCCCTGACCAGCCTCTCTTTGGCACAGTTTATTCTAATATTTATTGCCACCCAGAAAATGAGCATAATACAGGCGAACAGAGGCAGCTATGCTGAGCGTTGTGGGTAATGTCAGTTTTAACAAAGACCCAAGGGAACGTGGCTACGGTGAGAAAAAGCGTCTTGTTTGATAATTTAACGCGATGGTGCCATAAAGCATTTTTGATTCCTAAATTTTGACTTTGCTGGCTTGTAGAACAGAAATTGTCGTGCATGTGTGATCTCAATGGGCTTGAACATCTGTAATGTGACAATTTCAGTCATCAAAGCTACAAAACATCCTGAGTTTTTTTTTTTTCCCCGCAACATGTGAAACTGGCAGGTTGTGTTCAAATGCAGTATTTTGCTTTACATTTATCCCCAAACGTATTATTTTTAAGAAGGATAAAAACAAGCTTATTGAATAAATAAGAATAAATAGAATAAAATGCAGCTCATTTAGTTGTATGCATAATTTGCATTAAATATATATAATATTAATATATTTCATCCACTAAAATGACCTTGGAGACAGCTGGTTAGAAAAAATTACAAAAAAGTTTAAAATAAATATTTAAAACAAGCTTATTAGGTATGTATTTAATGATAAAATATGATTAAAATGTGCATATTATATTATATTATTCACAAAAATGTTTTTTTTTTTTTAAAAAAAGAAGAAAACATACTGAAGTTCTGAAAAAAAGCTAATTATTTGTTTGCATATGCCACTTGGATTTCTAATCCAATGGCGTTTATACATTTTAAGTGTCCAAATACTTTTTGTTTATGCATATTATTAATTTATTTTGACATATTTGGCATTTTGAGGTTCAGGAGCACTGTGGAACTCAGAAGTATAGACTCAGAAGAGATAGAAGCCGAGACATATTCACACACACAGACAGCCGGAAAACTCAAAGAGGGCCGTGGTTAGTTGTGGATGTACATTGTATCAAGTGTATCCCACAGTCAGTCAGACAGACAGGTAGATGGCTGGTTGCAGGTGCTTTCTCTCTCTGGGAGGCCTGAGACAGGCCTGTGCTGTGCTGGCTGTCAGCTCATCAGGGTGTTCAGGTCCGGCTGGCTGACGGGCTTCGGCTCTGAGGCCTGGGCTGATGACACCTTCCTGTTCCACTGTGACAGGCCCAGTCCGACAGGCGTCAGAAAACACTCAGCCCTTCTCAGCGTTCGCAATGTCTCATACACACACACACACACACACACACACACACCTGGACACGAGAGCACATACACATTCACAACCTCATACCTGCTTTGACATGAAAGAACACACATATTCACAAACACACACCCACACACACTCATAGCCTACCCATCTCCTCCGTGCTGTTGAAACTTGATGAACTGAGATGGAGAATGTGATGACAAACATACAAACATATCCAGAGAAATAAACAAAGTTGCCATAAACCTCATCAGAACATGATAGATCCAGGGAGAGTAATGGTTTGAGTTATTATAGCATAGGTGAGTGCTAGGAGCTGCCTTTGCGAGTTGTCAGTAAAGAATGCCCAGAACGCAGGCTCCTCTGCCAGACCTCTGAAGGTCGGACAAGCTTATGTTTGGCTGAGGAACTTTGGCTGAGTACACACCAGCTGTCTCTTTAGCCATCACTCAGACAGCGCTACACCGCTAGCTAGTGTGTGTGTGAGGCTGTGCGTCTTTATTGTCGTTCAAACGCTGCCAGTGTGTGTCCTGAGCTCGCGGCGCCACACACACGCTCGCCCCTTTCGGGGGCTACCAGATGCTGACTGCTTGAGGCCTAGAGACAGAGAGAGAGTCACAGAGCTCCAGCATCACACCCTCTTCTCTCTTCCTCTCCCATGCAGTCACCAGAAGATGAGCCTGATTTGTTTTGGGAGCCATCCAATAGATGGAAAAAGAGAGAGATTCAAGAGAGGCTAAGAAATAAAAAAAAAAAAAGGTGAAATACAGAGCATGAGAATGAGAGCGTGGCACCCCACGGCGTGGGGCAGAATGGGCCTCACCAGATATGAAGAGATTAGCCAGCCGCTGCTTTAACCCGGGCCCGGTTTTATGGCTGCTAAAGCCTCTGGCAAAAGTTTAAGCTACTCTCAACAAACTCCAGCAGCCCCATGCCTCCTCCTGCTCGCAAACACGCAAGAAAGACGAGCCTGAGAGGGAAGAAAACGGGTTAGTTACACTCATCGTCAATGCATTAAAGTCTTCATAACAGGGTTGTGAGCATAACAGAATTCTACAGAATATCAAACCGCACACCCAGAAAGATGACAACTAACACAATTCCCATGAAATATCAGTTGTGCTCAAAATAAGATATGGTTTATTTTGTCAAGTGCCTTCAGATATCTTGAGGTGCATTTACACAGACCGTTTAATGCTGCACTGAGGCAGCATAAATGCATAGAGATTACAACTGCAGACGTAATGTTGTGAAATTAACATTGTAAATATGAAATGATTATACAATATATTATTTATGGGTTAGAGCTTATATTCATTGCTTTTGTGCAGCATTGCGTGTTTACACAAAATTGGGAGAAAAAGAGAAACGTCTTTCTTTTATATACGAGTTAACGATGCATTTGAAAATAGGTGTAAGTTGTTAACATTGTGCTTCATTTACATTAGTATTTATGTTTTTAATTTGCAACAGAATTGCCCACTTTCTTTCTGAGCTTTGTGATTTGTAAGTTGATTTTCAGAATGATTCATTCATTCACTCATAACATAGCTGTGCACGTCAACCACATTCTCATTTGTGTGAGTGTTTATGTGGAGATCAAACACACTCGTCAGACTAGAATGTTTTACACTTAGCCCTTTTGTTTTATTTTCGTGTGTTTATTTGTTTGGTCATTAATGTCAGTCTTTTTGTGCTGTTTATGCTGTGGTGATTATGACATTATCTGCTCATGAGATCTGCATTTAAGATAAAAGAAATTTGCTCCTGTTAGGTTAAAGAGGTTCAGTTGAGCTCAAGAGAAGTTTTTAATCAATTGAAATTGAGATCATATGTTGGGATGGAGGGAGAGGGATGCATTATTTAAATTTAAACAGCCTCAACCGAGCACAAAAAACAAGACGAACCTCTCAATGGAAAATGTTTTCCCTCATTTCAGTTGACATACAAACATTTATTCATTTATTTATTTATTTATTTAAATTCTTTTGCTCTGATATACAGTACATGCCACTATTGCCACTTTCAGGAGACTCACTATATTAATTTTAGAAGGTGTGTGTGTGTGATTGGCTAACACAGTGCCTCCAAAGAGTGCTAGCCCTCATTCTGCTCCAGCTTGTTCTCTTTTAATCGCTTTTTCTTTCTTTTTTAATTTTACACAAGAGATGCTCAAACAGTCTCCTCAGCATTTTGCCTTCCTCCTCACCCTATCATTTCTACCTGCTTAATTCCCCTCTAACGGGCCGCACCAAAGTCGTTAGCTGATTAAGGCTCTTAATTGGGCTCAGAAGAAAAGGGTGAGGACAGGACTGAAGTTTAGAAAAACAACAGTTTTTCTTCAAATCATTTTTTGCGGGGCCACATTTTTAGATAGACCATAATGTAATACCAAAAACATAAAGAAATATATTTTAACAAAAGTTTTAATAATGGTAACATTTTATAAAAACAGAAACTGTTCATAATAACTTTTTTTAATAACACAAACATTTTATTATAAAATGCTTAAATCGTGTTATAAAGACATATTGGTAGCACTTTACAATAAGGTTCATTAGTTAACAACATTATTTAACATGAACTAATAATGAACTGCACTTATACAGCATTTATTAATCTTTGTTGATGTCAATTTCAACATTTTTAATGCATTAATACATTACATTATTATAATGTATTACTAATACATTATTACAATCTTGTCAATATTAGTTAATGCACTGTGAACTAACATGAATAAACATTGAACAACGGCATTTTCATTAACTAATGTTAATGAAGATTAGTAAATACAGTAATAAATGTATTGCTCATGGTTAGTTCATGTTAGTTAATACATTTACTAATGAACCTTATTATAAAGTGTTACTGACATATTCAAATAGCTATGAATGTAATGAAAGTTTTCACAAATTTTCTTTAAACATGCATTTATACAATATGTACATGAAATAATAATCTCATAGGAACAACATAATGATTGCTAACGACTTGATAATGAAAGTTATTAGAGGAGTTCAGCAAAAAATCATGCAAAGTGCAACAAATTTTCATGATTGATTGCCCTATAATTATCAGGAGACAATCAAATGTCATTAATAATTATCACAAGGGTCTTTGTCATTATGAAAATGTTAAAATTTCCCTGACATCATTGTCACAAATGTATGTGATTAAGCTTCATCTTCTGATCAACACCTGGAAATTCCAGCAACAAAAGTACATGCTCCTCATAAACATGGGTATATATAGAAGATAAACTCTATGAAGAATTCAAATCACCTGCAAACCTCATGGAGTTTCAGAGATTCTAATGACATATGTGTAAAATAATATTAGAAATTTCAAAATTACAAAATTTCAACAACAAAAAAATGACCACAGCTCATTGTGGTCTCAGAATTAAATTGTGTTTAAACTGTTATAATGGATTTTATTCATTAATCATTATTATGGGTTAACATAGCACACCATATCATACAATATTTCAAGTGTAGACATCATCCTGCAGCTGTTCTAATACACAAACATGAGATTTCATATGGTAGTATATGTGTCCCATCCCTGTTCAGTGTAGTAGCCATGCAGGTGTATATTATTTATTTTATATATTTATATTTTTATAATAGTAAGCTATAGTGAACAATGATTTTGCACCCTACAGAAAAGTCCAGCTAAAACCTGCTTCTGATGATATAATTATATTACCAGCTGAAGCAAGCAGGTCATTTGTGGTAATTAGCTGGTCCAAGCTGTTCTAGATGATTAATTAGTTGCACTGCCAGATGATGTGGCTAAGGACAAGCTGGTAGACCATCTTGGTCAAGTTAGACGTGGTAAAGCAACTCGAACCAGTAACAAACCAGATAAAATGCTCACAGAATTGGTTTGCTTAAAAACTCGAGCTGTATAGCTGGGCCTAACTATGTTAGGTAAGGCCTCCTTCAATTTCTTTTCCCTATATAAACGTTATCAAAATTATTCCAGTTGCATAGATCTGCGGACACGACTTATTATTCTGTATTATGTGGACTAGACCAGTAAATTTGGCTATGTCACTTATAAAAAAAGACTAAGCGGCTGTGCACATACACATTCAAATAGACCAAACACGTAAATGAACGGCAAGAATGCATTTTTCAGTTGGAAAGGTGTCATTAAAGCGGCCCCTAAGTTAATAATTAACAATTTCTACAACGGAAGTGATTCAATCAAAAACCTACTTTAGCTCGAAAATAATATTTTCTTAGAGCGTCTGTAAAGCCAAAACAATCTCTGTCCATTAATTTTCCTATTATCACTGTGAAGCTGCTTTTGAAACAATCTGTATTGTGAAAATCGCTAAATAAATGAAGAGGACTTGACTGTATTCAGAAGTCTGAGAGAATCTAGAAAAAAAAAAAACTCTAGCACATTGATTTTGTCATTTTGAACATTAGTTTATATACTTATTCAAACACTGATATGTGACTGATTAAAATCTACTATAAAAACTATCATTTCTATATTTTCTATAGCAGAGAATGAACCATTGTTCTTTGAGATATTTGCACCCCTGGTGTTAAGGGTCATGTAAATGCTGAAAGTGAACTCAAATCAGTTTGTCTCTGATCTCTGCCTGACCTTGTGGTTTTAGCAGAGCGCTGCTGCCCGCTCCCTGGGTCGCCTGTCATTAGAAGATGACTGCTTCTCTTTAGTGTGCTGCACTGTGGGCTGAATGACAATAGAAAACTAATTCACTCCTTCTCCCACTGACTGGGTGCATGTCTGGGTCATGCGGGACTGGGTGCAGTCACAGTTCAGGAAGGGGTCAAAGCTTTTTTAATGTGTCATTTAAATGTGAATTAGGTCATGAGGTTACACAAGAACAACCTTTTGTGTGTGATGTAATGATTGAAACATGATATGGTTACTTAGATACTGTAGTTATTATATATGTGCACAGTTTATAGTATACATAATTAACCGTGCTGTGTTTCTTAATTAATTCCTTCCATCGTTGTCGCATATAAAACTAATTAGAAATAAATAATAAACCGAAGCCACACTGCTGAGAAGAGTGTCTCCTTTGACAATGAAGAGCAGCTTCTTTATGGCTGAGAATATGTGTGAGTATGTGTGTGAAAGAAGGGAGGTGATGAGGGCGTTTGGGGGGTAAATCGTTCATTACGGACGAAAAGACATTTGTGGATTTGGGCATGTGTGCTATTACTGAATGATGAGGGGAAAAAAAGCCCTGTGTGATCAATGGAGAGAAGAAGAGTGAACTCTGCCAGCTGCCGGGATATCACGCACACACACACACATGAAAATAACACACATATCAACACACATCAACACGTGCCACACGAAAATTCTTTCTATCTTTCTCTCTTTCTACACACACACACACACACACACACACACACACACACACAGTGAACAGAGACAGAGCTTGACATTTAAAAGGAAAAAACTGACATTGACTCCATCACTGTCACAGTGGCTGCCATAAAGCAGCGGCAAATATTAAAACATTTTTCATCTGTGCTGCATTATTGGCACCAGAAATTGTTTTCCCCTCCGTCTGATATTCTCCTGAACTGCTGCAGCTCTCCCCAGAGACCACATGCTGTTACCAAGGCCTCCAAACATATTGGCAGTTGATGTGGCGGTATTCGTGTACGCTTGCCATTCAGTGCATCCTTATCCTGCTCGCCCCACCCCCAGCTTTTACTGCCGTCTCTCCTCACACATGTCCTCCTGTCTCTGAGAAAGACACCGTGTGACCCTGACATAGGAGGTGCTATGTAAATATGTTTGTATCTGTGTGTGTGGCACAGTGAGTGAATCAGAGTGACTCATGTATGAAAGAGAACCCGTAGGTTGTTGTGTCGTTTTTTATATCGCAGTTACAATATGCTCAAATCGCCCACAATATGTACAGTTGTACGTCAGAGATATTTATTGCAAAAATGTTTTTTTTATTATTCTTATTATTCCCTTTGGACTGCGTGCTCCAGAAATGTTGAGCCAAGGTTCTCACACAGGAGACTTGGTCGAATCCGGCCTGTGTTGTCCTGAACCCATTCATCCCCTTTTCACAGAAATAATACAAATGTATGCTAGCTATGTTTGTTTTGAAAATATATAATAATAATAATAATACAATGTTGTTATTATTATTACACAATAGGAATATATAGCTCACCAATTGTTGTTGTTGTTATTTTTGTTGTATTTTTGTATTACTTTTATATTTATATATTCACTAAATAACTCTCCACCAACTATCCAATTTGAATGAGATGGTGAAATCACAAGATATTATACAAATTTGCACACACAAAAACCTTGGCTACATTCACACTGTGAGCCTTAATCCTGAATTCCAATTTTTGCCCAGATCTGATTTTGTTGTTTTAAATGTGGCCAAGATAAGACTTCCAGTGTGAACAGATCATGGTTCTGAACTGACCTGCATGCGCAAAAGAAAGGGTTGCCAGGTTTGTTTTACCACAAAATCCAGTCAATTGCTTCTCAAAACTAGTCTAAAACTAGCCTAATCACGCTCCGTTGCGTATCCCAAAAAAAATCACTTTGCGGGGTTAAATATTGCGTTAGTGCAGTCGCTTCAAACCATGGAGTTGCAAAACAACCCGCGGCAACAGGGAAAAAGTAACCCAATTACGAACTTCGCAACATACACAATTATGCAATTTATTTATAGTGTGATCTATCGCGGAAGCCAGCAAAATTATTCACGGACAATGTGAAAAACAAAGACAATGATGTGACAGAAGAGACCAGAGTTTTTAAACTTTTATGATACGAGCCCTCATTTTGCTTGTATTATAGAGCTGTCTCTGTAATACACATCACTGACTAAAATCTTTGAATAGACACCCATGAGCGCAGAAACATGACGAATGTTGATCTCAAGTGACATAAAAATCGCAAGAATTCCGATATGACTGACCTGACCACATTATAAAACATCTGACCTGATTTAGTACCACATATGGAAGTGGCACAAATCGGAATTGAAGAGATCAGATTCTATGTGGTTTGTACTGTTCACACTGTCATGGGGAAAACCAGATTTGGGCCACATTTACCTGCAGTGTGAAGCTATACAGTACAACCCATATAGCTAAACTTAAACACTGGATTTATTTATAATGTGCTTTTCTCATACCCAAAGTGCTTCAAAACAAGAAACACAAATATAATACAGTCAATAATATTAAAATACATAACACAGCAACATTAACAATAATTTTACAAATTGTAACTTGACATGAGAGTGTGTTGAGTGTCATTTAATTAATATAATTATATTATTATTTAATATATTTTATCTATGCTTTTTCATTCTTTTAAAAGTTCAGTTTAAATAGCTCTTTTGTTGCAGTATCATATTTACAGCCAAAAGCAATCATGGCCATACAGGAAAGTTTTGCCAGAACACATCCTTTTCTCAGGTGGCCATCTTTAGCTTAAGGGAAGAGAATCTGGCTCCTCCATCTGCTGGCTCCGATAAGTGGTGTGAGTTTGATTAAAATCATTTTCCACGCTGCATCTACTGATGCTTCTGGAAGCCTCTTCATCTTGTCACATCCCTCACGTGCCCGGATGGCCTATTTACACACACGAACACAAATTCAATTCAATCCAATCCAATCGCACGGCACGTGCGCAATCAAAAGAGGAGTACGTGGCAGTCAGTGAAGAGACGACACAGCAAATCTACCGGGATTTATTCAGCTCTCACTTCTGATTTAGACGTCAGAACATCATATATACTGTAATAATCACAGAGCTTTGATTATCAGCTCATAAGTCTACAGTTAGAAATTACAAACCTGCTAAAAATAAGTCTAGATGGAGTGGATAGATGAAGGAGAACCAGAGACCTGTGGTGATTTTGCTCTTTTTATCAGATAATCAGGACTGTTCTCCTTACGTCACCTGCTCCAAATGCACATCAGGACTGCTGTTTCTCCAGGCCTCCAGGCTCTTTTAAGGCCACTGTAAGATATTTGCCTCTAATGCGCACAAATGAGGGGCCCAAATGGTCTTATTACGAGGCCTCCCTCAACAGAGACAATACATCAGGTGAAAACACACTACAAAATGGAGAGCGTGATTGTTCTGGGAGCACAGTGCTCATTACTCAACACAATCTCTCTTGCTTTTTCTCTCACATGTTCTCTCTCTCTTTCTATGTCCCTCCACCTCTTACTCCTTTTTCTTTCACAAACATGCACACATTTACACACTCTTTTTCCCCTCCTCCCTCTTTCTTTTCTTTTCGGCAAAGTCTCTGGTTTCAGCAGGCACACATGCATGGAGCCGGATCCACCCCCCCATCTATCAGTCCCCTTCTTTTGTTCTGCATCTCCATAAGAGTAACTAATGCATGTCTGGTGCCTTACTGGATTAGATTAATGTCATTATTGACTGCATTCAGTCTCCGTCAAACGTGCAATGAAGAGGAGATGAGAGCAGGCCTTTTGATCAACAGGCCAACATTTCATCATGCGTCTCAGGTTGCTGGCTGGACCTTATGCTGATGCTGATGTCTGAAGCCAGTGAAAGTATGAGAGGGGTGTGTTTGTGCTGTGCGTGTTTATGGGAGAAAGAACTGGAGGATTCGTGTTATGAGGGTGTTACCTAACGCCTCGCCTCTTCCACCTCCTGAACTCGCTGTGACCTAGGGGCAGTGTGGGGTCAGTTGCCTATTGGCCAGGATAGATGATGTAGAGGGTAATGGCATTACAGACATCCTTGGAGCCTGCGGCTTTTTAGAGCAATAATCACTCATTGTTACTCTATCTGTGCTTTAAGTTGTAAGCCCATTCTCTGCCTGAACTCTGGCATCTCCACTATACACCACAGCAGCTGCTGTTGCTCCAATCCAAATACACAGTAGAATCTCACAGTGGTGTGAATTATACAGTTGTCAGTGCTTATTATTATTATTAGTAGTATCAAAAATAAGAAGAAGAATGGTAGTAGTAGTAGTAGTAGTAGTAATAGCAGCATAAGAAGAAGAATCTTCTTCCATTTGGATACAGACAGTATTTGGGAGGAAAGGGTTTGTTGATGATATTATTATTATTATTATTATTATTAGTTGTAGTAGCAGTAGCAGTAGTAAAAAAAATTCTAACCCGGTCTCGTTACATATTTGTATGAGATGGCAAAATGTCATGAATAGTTATTTAGTGATAAAAAAAAAAATATATATATATATATATATATATATATTCACTAAATAACTATATATATTTACATTTATTCATTTGACAGACGCTTTAATCCAAAGCAACTTACAAGTGAGGAATAAAACAAGCGATTCATCATTATATAAATATAAATAAAACAAAAATGTTGAATACTTGGCATTCCAATCGAGTTTCATTACTTGTGATAATTACTATGAGATGGCAACATAATTTATTATACAATTGTACAATTTGGGTCACACAAAAACATACAACCCACAACTGACCCATAAAATCAACTATGTTTCTAGAATAATATGTAAAAAAAAAAATTAAATTATTAAAAAATTATTACATTGTCATGAGTGTGTGTTGGGTGTTCACACAAGCCCATACTCAGAGTTAGAGGAGTAACACAGGGTCTATCTTGCCCTCATAGCAAAGAAGAACAAAAAAAAAAAAAAAAACTCAAGAGGTTTCTCTCTCTCTCTCTCTCTCTCTCTCTCTCTCTCTCTCTCGTTTGCTAGCTGTCTTTGCTCTTGCTGTAATACTCTACTTATGAAACATATCAAGAGAAGCATAAGACCACACATGCAGGGAGACTGCTCACTCATTCCTCTCCGCCATCTGCCAGGTCACATGACCCATCTGCACACCACAGGCCTGTCAATCAATCAAAGACAGGGACAATGGAGAATAATAATCATGACAAACTAGGCAGAGGAGAGAGCACACGTCCACACACACACACTGACTCACGCTCTCCGTGCATCGAAAAATGAAGGGACAAAACTTAATCAGGAGGGGTCGTGTTAGGGAGTGGGGAACAGATTAAATTACTATGGTATTAGATACGGGAAATGATTTCTGTCAAAACCATCTTTACTGCAATTATAATATGTTAATTATGTATTTCATTAAGTAAGTGGATTAGAGGCAGCGCTGATGAAATCAATCTGAAGAAGGACTGGACCAGGAAGACCAGACACACACACACACACACACACAGAGAGAGAGAGAAAGAGAGAGAGAGAGGACAGAATTCTAATGAACTCCATCAGGGGAAGAGCAAAGGTGCTGCCAAATATGCCATTCTGTCCACTTGAACCACAGCATTTGCTTCCATTTAAATTACACTGACTAAAATAATTTTACAGTTGAATTGACAGTGTTTTCATCTGTCTCTGGCCAAAGTGTTAGGATGGATTTGGCATCTGCTTTCAAAATATCCACTTTGTCTGTTCATGAATTTTGGGGGAAACTACAATAGCTACAGTTAGTCTGAAGTGTGAACACAGCATATAGTTTAATGGTAAAACTGTTGAATATTTAAAATGTATATGTAATATATAATATTAAAATCTGAGGTATCTGAAGTATCAGAGATGATAAAGTGATAAAGTGAAATCTCAAATCTTTTAAAATAAAAATTATTTTAAAGACAAGATAAAGCTATTTCAAGATAATGAGACATATGCATATATATATATATATATATATATATATATATATATATATATATATATATATATCAATAATTGAAAGAAGCTTGAAAGTTCTATCTAAAGTTTAGATAAGTTATCTAGGTGTAAGTTATAGAGCAGGATAGAAAGAATAATGGCAGAGAATGGATGACTAAATTGTAAATTCAAAAGGCTACAAAGGTCACTTTGCGGGCCATGAACGCCATCAGAGAAGTCTTGCTAAAGGACATAATACTCGTAGAGAATGAATGGCCAGGATAAAGCTAACAACCATTCGTGACTGGACATTTAACAATTTGTTACGTTCCAGTCAGAAACATTGCGTGTGTGCGCTCAATATGGTGCTCTTTTCAAAGGTAGAGCAAGACTCCAATTTAGATGCAAATATCTGATAAGAGCGAAGTACATCCTTCCAGTGATGGAATGCACTTTTTCTTTCCAATTTCATATCTGATGTTTATTCTTTGACAGACACCAGACAAAAGTGAATGTTGTGGAATCCACGTTCCTGGGGGAATGTAGAAAATAACAAGAATAAGAAAAAGAAACTGGAAATAGACAGCCTTCACCAATCCAATTAAGTCGCTTCAGACATTGTTTTTTTTTTTTTTTTTTTAATGAAAGGCAGTCGCTGAAGTAACTTTAGTGTCTTTCCTAGAAATGTCTAAAAATGTGGCATCATGCATAGAAATGCCAAAATTATTATTGGTGGAGACAGCGTTTGTTTACAACATTACCTTTCTGTAAATTCATATATTTTTTTAGCCACATCTCAAGGTTTCAGTGTCTGACGTTTTCCATTATTTGTAAGATTGTGCCACACGTTTGTAATGATTCAGAAAAATTCAAAACCTGTTTATTATGTATATGTATGCATGTTGGTGGTCAGGAGGAGTTTATCGGTGGTCAAACAAATGGAAGCACATACTGAATCATAAAATGTCCTCATTCACAGCAGAGAGTCACCTTCAATTAACGTATTCATTTACTGAATGTGTACAGCATTTTACCTGTCGGAATGCATAGAACACACATGTACATGCAGCCGTGAATAAATCAAAATGTGTCAAGAATCGTGCATCACTGCATGTGTATTAATCCAGGGGTCTACTTTATTGGACTCAAGTGCATCATTTCCATATTAAAGCTGCAAACTTTTAATTCTGCTGATATTGAATTCTTATTCTTGTCAATGAGGGATTTCTTGCAAGCTGGTTGGACTAAAGTATAAAAAAAAAATCTCATGCATATGCTAATACATGCAAGATAAGAGATAATAAGCATGACTCACATACATATAACTGTCTTTTTTCTGGTTCTATTTTTTCCATTCTTGTTATCAAACACCAAAAAGGAATTTATTTACTTGGTCTAAAGTAGGTCTGCATTTGTTCCCAGCTATATTACTTTTCACCCAACTCAAAGTGTTTGATGTGCCTTTGAAATGCTTTCCTAGAAAACAAAGCCATGTGTAATTAGGACTAGACTACAATTAGATTGTGTGTTTTCACTGCTATTGAATAATTATCATGAGGATTGTCTGCTTATATATGCACTTCTGATAGCAGAACAGCAACGGGACGGATTGAAAAGGCAAATAAACAGGAAATAATGCAGAAAGGTAAAAGCGAATGAAAATTAAAAACATTTGTAAAGGGTATCACTGCGTATGAGTAAATATGTGAGTATCTATTATCGAGTCTAAGAGGCTCTGGCAATATGATAAACCCCCTTTCCCCTTCCTTCTCTCTCAGGGGACATTTTACACCTCTCATTATGCTACTGATTGGCCTGATTTCATCTACAAAGCATTCTGCGAAGGGCACCATCCCTTCACACCACTAACCCAGCAAACAGAGAAAGAGAGATAACAGAAATAGGTTTGCTCACAAAAACAGCAGCAACAGTCAACAATCAGGATATGCATTTACATGCACTTTAAAAGTTATATTTTAGCCTGACTAAAGCAGTACCATTTTTTTTTATGTAATGTAAACATTTTAGTCCGAATTAAATTCAGCCAACACACCAATCGACTATGTGAAGTGACTATAGCTCTGATTTGTCCAGCATGCATACATGCTAATCAGACGACAATTAGCCTTAGTGCTGTTCATTTGCTTTGAAAGACAGGTGAAACAGCATGTATTTAATCCTTTGCATTGTGTCATGTGTAATTGTAACCTGACTACCTACGAATCTAATGTAGCTTGATTGTACCTACATGTGTAAACCTACTTAAAAAGATAGTCCACACTTTTACTCACCCTTGTGATGATGTTTAAACCTGTATGGCTTTCTTTCTTCTCCTGAAGACAAAGAAAGATATTTTGAAGAACTTTGGGGTCCAAAAAAAATTTGACCACAATGATTTCCATTGTATAGGCAAAAAACAAAAAAAAATCTTCCACATCTTTTATATTCCACATAAGAAAGAAAGTCACACAGATATGGAATGACATGAGGGTGAGTGACAGAATTTTCATTTTTTGGTTGAACTTCTCCTTTAATGTCAATCATCAATAAATGTTCAAAGATATTTGAGCCAACCCCGATTTGCTCCATTTATTAACGTTCAGTGCCTGACTGTAAGGGTACGGATGCACATCCTTCCAAACATAGCTAAAAAAGGACATTCCTATTCCGTTCTCTTTATCACTGAACTTGGAGCAAACAGTCTAATTTACTGGGCAAACTTTCCTCTCTTCGATAGTCTGATTTGATATACTCCAATAGAGCCTTTCTTCCAGACACCATCAATTGTCTATGGATTTTTTCCTCCCTCTACCCACCACAGAAAGGAAACAAAAAGGAGGCCTGCACAGCCTCCAGCCTGATACGCTTTATTGATATCGATGCAGTAAGAATATTGCCCATTTTCACCAGGGGATCAATCTAGCCCGTCGAGGGGTGTTTTACGAGGCGCGTCTTCTCTGTGTGGGGTGGCTCCGTGGTGTGAGCTTGTGTCTATGGGTGGGTGACAGCCTCACAGAAACAGGGTGCTGTCGCAAATCAAGCATCTTTCGCACGCACGCCGGTGGAATGATCACAGAAGTCACCCTTGTGACCGAACACAGAGGCTGCTGTTTCTGGAGGTGAGAATCTAAATTGACCAGAAAGCAACAAGCAATCGACAGCAACAAAATCTGATGTGGCGGTCAATATCAGTGCACTATAGTCTCTGGCTTGTTTTTATGAGTTTTCACAGGGCAGTGGCGCAGAGAGGGAGTCCATAGCCACAGCAGGTGTCAGGCCCTGTTGGATCCAGTTGCGCTTTTATAGACTGCAGAGTTGCTCTGGTTTCAATGGCAAGTGCGATCTGTGAAGGCATGCTAGCGCCCCTTGGTACTAGTTAGCATGGTGGCTGGCAGCTGGAGCGTGCTGATGGAGGGTGATGAGTGGAGTGGAGCGTCACCAGGATGGAGGGGAGGAATGGGAAGGGAAGAGGTGGGGGTGGGGAGTACACACCTGGCATCCACCACAGATGGGCATAATCATCTCTTCCCCAGAAGCCCTCCCTTCACCGCCACCATCTCAAACGCTTGAGTGCACGCACACGTACGCAGACGCGCACACACAATCTCACGCTCGCGATCGTTTGCTAGCAAAGCAGTTTTAATCGGTGCAGTGCACACACACACACAAACACAAACTCCCACCCACGACATATGTGGAAACAGTCAAATGATAGTACACAAATATCACTGAGTGGCTTAGTCTTATTGTTGCCGAGGGTTTGTAGAGCATTACTTCTTTTGCACAAGGTCCATTGTGCATCGTGTGGCACGACATATTACTTGACAGCTTAACATTTATTAGAACACAAGGTACAAATGAGACACACTTATACCCGAGCTCACAGAGGAACTTGAGATACACAAACTCACACACACACATTTTACCCCGTCTATTCTCCTTGACTGTGAATATATTACACAATCACGTTGAGCAATTAGACACATCCATGGGGACCCTACACACAGAAAACAAACAAGCAAACAAATCCTAATAGCTGGAAGAGCACTGGAGCCCTAGAGACACCTCCAGAGGTTTAGGTTCATGTCATTATCAGGGCTCTGTTTTGACATGGCAGAGACACACATCAGAATGGATTTGTTATTTTCAGGGGAGCGAGCTCGGCAAACAATAGGTAGAACACAATCCGAACGTGTATGATGCTTTCTAAAAGAAGCAGACATCGCAAGCCGTTATTCAAATGACAAGGCGGCTTCCAGCAGGAGAACATTTGGGATGGTGAAGGGGGTTAAAAAAAGACGTTCCGATTATCTCGTGGCCTGTTGGTCACTAATCGGTTAACGCGCCGAGGGTCCCGTGATTTATTTATCAAAAATATTTCACCAGGAAGCGCGCCCGAGACAGACCATCTCATTTAGCGCCGACACTCCCCAGGGGAGCCCTCCATTTCCAGGCAACAAAAGGGTCCGCTCTGCATCCCCTCCACTCCTTTGATGTTTATTTTAGTAGCCCACCCCTGCTGTTCCAGGTCCTTTTGTGTCCAGCCAGGTACAACAAGCTCAAGCTCAGCCCCAGCCAGTCAGGCTGCCTTTGGGGTGCGGTGGGGGTGTCATGAGATGTCCAGCCCCCTGACCTGGTCGTGAGATGTCCGACCACCCTAAACCCTTTACCCCTCATTCTCAGAGTCTCCTGAGCAGCCCAGGGGCAGCTGGAGGTGGGAGGAGGGAGATGACGATGAGGGCAAATCTCTCACTCAAGCGATGGGAGGGGGAATGATGGGATAGTGGAGAGTATGTGTGTGTGTTTGTGTAAAAAAAAAAGGGAGGGGGCAACATTTCCTTTCACTGCCTGCCAATCCATCAAGACTCAGGCTACTGCTGTGAGGCCCATCAGCCAGCACAGAAACGTACAAGACCCGGCAACAGAGCCCCTCACTCCACGGCCATCATTCATCCGCTCGCTCTGAACTCCCTATGACCTTTCCCTCACGCTCCTCTCCAGAACTTGCAGTCCTCTGTACCTAGTTAGAGCCTAAAGACTCAACAAATCGGTGTGGCTCGATTTGTTCTGCGCGCTCTCACCTCATCTCTTGGAAAAGTGGTTTATTTTCATGTCTGTGTTTGATAGTGAGATTACAGTAATAGGTGGAAGAAGGAGAGTGGATGTGTTTACATGACAGTGTGTTTGTGTCAGAACTTTGCTTTTCTCAGCAGTTAGGAGAATGAGAAGGAGAGAGAAAGCAGGAAGGCACACTCTGCAGAGAGAACACTAGTTGACATCATTAGGCTGGACACATTTTTGTCACGCTTCCAGATTTAACCCGTCTGCGTTTCGCTGAATACCGAATCAGTCTCGCTTCTTCCTTTTTTTTTTTGTTCTTTCTTTCTTTCTTTCTTTTTTAATATCTCACATGGTCTGCATCAGAGACAGTCCACGATGAAGAGCAGATATTGTGCCATTGATACCACCTAAACATGACAAAATTAACGCATTAAAACAGCTGTCGAGAGGTCACATTAAAACATGGAGAAACCTTCAAATATTTTCTGTTAAAGATATGACTGTCCTTTCCTTGCTGCATCGATTTTTAATAAATGTGATTGCATCAGGTGAAATCTAATATGCCCTTGCTTATCGTTTTATCTTCACATAGACTCCTGTAATCCAAACTTACTTTTCCACCACACTTTGTTGTTTATCAATGACTTAATTGCGTTTGCTGGTGTTGGTTGAGACTGTGAGGCCTTTATGAAATTGTGCAGTTCAAAAACAATCTGACATTGTTGTTTCTGCTCTACGGTGGCGAATAGCGTTATTGCGACGAAGGCCTCGGGACAATGTCTGTCTTTATGACGAGGCGCTCGGCAATATCATGTCCAGATGCCGCACCCCTGAAACGGCACCATAACCTATAAAACAAACCTGACCGCAGGCTGTTCCTAATCGCATGAAGCCTCGGATCGGGACACAATATTGTTTGAATTCTATTTGTATTGGTGCAACTGACCCTTATATGACTCACTGCCGACATTAAAGGGGGAGAGAGACGGAGTAAGAGAGAGGAATTGTGCGATGTTTGTGGGAGAAAAGGCGAGGGGTTATTTTTCAACTCGAGATGGATGTGCCAGCATCCAGTGTGATTAGAGAAATGGATAACTCACTAACATCTGTGCAAACTACAATAAAGAGGGATTTAGTGTTACCCTGAGGAAGGAAAGGAGAGGCTGTCTGTCCATTAAACGGTTTATTACAGAGCCAGAAGCCCTGTTCTAACTCACTTATTTCTGCGCGGGGGTTTAGACTCTGTGACTGCTTGTCATCCACGGCAGACGACGCTCCGGGCTCCGTTTCTCTCTCCTTCTCTCAAACTGACTTCTGTCTTTCTTCCTCTTTCTCACTCCCCTTCTTTCCTCTCATTCTCTCCCATTGCCTCCAATGTCCCCTCCCTCCATATCTCCCTCTCTCTTCTTCCCTCCCTCCGTCTCTTTCACTGTCTGCCTCTCTTTCTCTCCTCTCTCTGTGAGTGCACTAGGTGGATGACAATCAAATGACTCATTGAGCAGCTGGAGAGGCCGACCCCCGGCGAGGGCTTAACTACGGAAAGTGAGCATGATCATGTCACACTTCACAATGCTCGTTGGCTGTAGCCGTGGCAGCGGGAGGGACAGGGAGGGGCTACTTTAAAGAGACAGCGACACGGTTGAAGCCGGACAACGGAGAGAACCCATGCAAGCATATCGTGTTGCTATTTTTGTTGAATTTGTACTTGATTCATTATTGTGATCGTGACAGTCTCTCTCTCTCTCTCTCTCTCTCTCTTTTTGTAATTTATTACAGGTATGAAGAATGTGATTGTAGCAGGTGTGTGCATTAATGTGATATATTGTGTCTGGCTGTTAAGTTTTCCTCTGAAATCTAGCTTAGGACAAGTACAGCTGATGTATTTTACACTTGAAACGGGCGAGGATATCAGATCAGTAATGTATCGTCAAAGCATGACAAACACGAGCGCTTGTCTCATTAAATGTCCCCATGCGCCATTTCAAATCTCGGCTCAGTGTGCGTACGTGCGCGTGTGTGCGCGCAGGAGGAGACAGCATTGGCTGGGAGGAATTGATGCCCTGTGTTTGGCTAATTAAGACAGCACTAGACATTTCCGTGCAGTGAGATGGCGGAGAGGTGCTAATTCATAATTGACGTAATGGATGGAGTCTGTCTGTTGGCTTTTTAAACGCTTGCGATTTCGCCGTGATTAGCTGACACGTACCTTTGTGTGAATAATGAAAATATGCACCATGCTCCACACTTTAATGGATACCAAGCCAATCTCTAACCAGCCTTTTCAGACAGCCATCTTTTCCTCTCTCTCTCTTCCTTTCTGGGCCTCCCTGGAATGGCTGTCACATGAAAAATGGACCTTATTTGAGATGGACACTTTGTTAAATATAATCTTCTAATATATTCTATTAGTCCAAGTTCCCACCCATGAGCGAGAGTAGCTATATACAAATCCCTGTTTTCAGCTCACACTGAAACGTGCTTTCAGCTTCACTGACGCTATCGCAGGTGTAGGACCTGCAATTTTGTTTTTGCACTGTTATCCACCCAACCTGTGCATTTCATACAATTCAGCATGTTACTTCAAAGCACACTTTGTATATACATCTTAGTAAGGTGTACTGTAAGAGCTTGAACAATGGTTGAAGCAACAATATGATAAGATTTGTATGATTATATTACTATGGGACTGAGACTATAAGGCCTGCACAACAATGCAAGCAGTTGTTTGTGTATACAAACATATGTGCGTGTGTGTGTGGAAATGTGTACATGTATAAATGCATCCTGCCACAGTACTTTTGTAAAGGTAAGATCTCTATTATCATAGTATAATGTATATATTATTATACAATGTATATGCTATACTGCACGGTATGCGTATTGTTAAACACATAATTTTGTCTTTTTATGTGCAGTTTTTTTAATCTGTCACAGACATTTAAGCTGTGCAGCCAACCTCCTCTACAGGCAGTGTATCCATATCCACGTCACTCACACTGTGGCCCAAACAGACAACTAAAATAACACTCTGGTAGCGTAAACAAAGCGAGATTACACCCATGGGAGTGTGCAGTCTATTGTACACCCTTCACCCCTCTCCTCCTCCTCACTGCTTCACTACAGCCTCCTGACATTCAGCAGCACTTGTCAGCTGGATTGTTTATATTCTAAGAATTAAGTTTGAGTAGGATTGTGTGTGCCTTTGTGTTTTCTGTGGAGATGTCTTTCTGTAGGTTTAGCCACAAGATTGAAATGTACCAACTGATCTGTAGCAAATGCTTAAAAAGAATAGTACAATAGAAGGAAAAGACTGGAAATGAAATTGCATTAAAAATCATGGAATAAACTAAAAACCATTTTGGAGCATGTACATGTGAGAGGAATAAATCCTGTGTTTTTTTGCCATAATGAGATTACAGCCATTTTGCACCATAGTCATTAGCACTGCAGCAGAATAATCCAGCCAATCAGAGTTCAGGGAAGGAATCAGCTCTTTCTCTGATGCCCATCAGCTGTCGAGCGAGGCCAGCTGGGTGACATCATGGGGTCTGTTTCCGTGGTGATGATTGACACTGTGTCTGTCAAAGCTGGAGAGCTGCACACATGTGACTCGTCATTAGCGATGAGAGCGAGAGAGAGAGGTCTCCGCTGCCACTGTCCCCCATTCTGTCTAATCACCTACCCATTGTAGCTGAAACATGTAAACATTAGCAAAAGAAAAGTGACTGATTTCATCTCATTTCATTTTGAGGTACACATTGCAGATTAAGCCCCCCCCCCCAACCCCCAACATCATTATCTTTTACCTTGTGCTACATTACATGCAAATATGACATACTTACATGATTTCATTCCTTTCACCATTACGACACTGCTACGATTGTACATCTGACAGATTGTACATGTACAATTGTACATTGTTTGCTCATAGTAATTTTCTGACACCAATTTATGTGTTTGTAAATGGATGTGATGTTGAGTAGCTGCAGAATGTCCTCAGATAATGTCATGTGATAGATAGATGACAATATTACATCCCTTTTTTTATCATTTTATCGGCAAGTTGATGGACACTGTGCTTAAATATTTGGCTTGTACAGTTCCCTTGTTTTCTACAAAAAAGAAAGAGAAATCTTGACCTTCTGACCAGTGGTTGACATTAGCATATGAACTTTGCATCTAATTGTAAACTCCTGTGTTCTTCTTGGCTGCTGTACAATTACTAAAGCTGTTCCACAGTATCCAACAAGTTTGATCAGTCAGAGCAACATTTCCGCCTCTCAGTGGATGTTAACGTCAAGCGTGCGTCCATGACTAATCACACTGAAGGCCTCATGTCTCCACAGGGTCAAAAGTGACATGCGGACCCCCAAACCAGCCCGCATAGCCCTCAATGTCAGCATGTATACAATGAACTGACATTTCTGATCCGCTCGTTTAGCGAGAGTGTCGTATCCACAATTGGCTACTGACCAGGGGAAGCATCATATCACACGTGAAGTTGCTCCAGATGTTTCTGCTCTGGCTGGCCATGAGCTGCACATCTGCTTAAGGCAAAGCACATATCCAGGTGCAATTTTCAAAGAAAAGATTAATTAGCCAACACTTTAAATTAATGTCCATTGATGGACCTTTAATTATGGTGTAATTAATTATCATTACAACACAGCTAATTATATCATTAAGTAAAGTCAACCAAAAATAATTTCATTACACTAAGGTGGTTCCAAGACACTCTACTTATTTTCAACCCAAGTGCATGGGTATGTAAACAACCTTATTGCTATTATTCATATGTTCATGTTCTAGCAACAATGGAGGTGGCAGCTAACCGCACATCTGCCCGTGGGTGTCGGCTTCAATTATTTCACCACGATCTATGAAGTTATTTTGAACATCATTATTTAATAACATCTCCAATAGAAAAAAAAACAAACAAACATCTGCATTTTGCAGTGATACAATACTGTGGCTGATTAAAGGATCCCTGTTTTGTTTAAGATAGAAATCCTCATAAGGCAGCAAGTGACTGACGGTTCTTCAGCAAAGTTCACAGTGTGTGCACCGTGAAATGCACTGAGCCCACCCAAAACTGTCAAAACGACAAACAGTACATCTCCCCTGCAAGCAGAGCCCTGATATCGCAGCCCGTGTCATTGCAAATGGACGACATCTTCTGTACGTGCCTGATAAGGGCACTCACCTCACGGTGACCTGATTCGATGTACACACGCTCACAAATATATGCTCGAACGTGAGCATATACAAACACGGGCACGCATCTCGTGCAGATACGCAGAGACACACACAACAAATCTCTTGTTCTGTCTCTCTCTGCCATCTTGTTGCCTAGACGTGCATGTCTCTGGCAGATGTACAATGTCACAGGCAGGAGGAAGGAAAAAAGTTGCGTTCCCAGGCAAAAGCGGGCCTGCCAGTCACATTTCACCATGTCCATCCTTGTGACAAATCCTGTCATTCAAACCTCACATCACAGACCTGCCCATATGGTTACATGTCTCCTGTCACTCTGTCAATCTCAGCCAACAGAGCTAAAACACAGGTTGGACAAGAGCATGGACGGAAACCCCACGAGTCAGGAAAACTCTCCACCGAGCTAAAGGCTTCCAGTCCTGCAAATGAGTTGACTGACAGCTCATGATTGTCCTTCCTCGGCAGTGACACGTCGGAGTACTTCTAAACTACCAGAGCCTCGTCTTCATCGGGCTTCGCCTTTTCTCATCTTCACTCATTCGTCTACCCCCCACTCGCTTACTCTCGTGCTTTTTTCCCCTGCATGCGTGTGTCAAAACGTCAATTTCGGCACGACAGGATGTGACAAGGCCCGTTGCCCAGGGGGACGGCTCGGAATAGAGGGCTGCGCAAATTGATTTTGATTTCATTCCAAATCATTCAAAGTGTTTAGTTCTAATGGGAGCTGATCAGAGCGCAGTTCGGAGCACGGCACCGGGTCTGGAGATTAGTTCTGTCATTTGGGCGATCAGGGCCTGTCGGGTCCATTCCCTCGCTCAAAGACGGTGAGGGCCACGTCATGTTGTGGCTCTCGTCAGTCGAGCTCCATCTAAAGCCTACGGTTTACATAAGAGACACAGTGCAACGCAACGCGAACGATACCCACCTCACATGAGAGGTGCAGAGATCCACCCACTGGCGTCCAGAGCTGTCACGAGCATATGCTAATGCGACAAGATTGAGGAAAAGAGCCACTGCTACAAGCACTGTATGCAAACAGGCTTCTGGGACTGGGGGGAAAGACAGAAGTCTCACTGTGGATGGAAAACGAGTGGAAGCTCAGAAAGCTTTCTCGAAGGTTTCATGGATCTTGACTGCAATTTGCACTTCATGCTCTGCAATCGTGTGATTTTTCAAAAGTCACATATTTAGAACAAGTCCTTCAGCCATCTTAGTGTGGAGTAGACTGCTTCTCAACATTCACACATACATACATGCATATCTATCTATCTATCTATCTATCTATCTATCTATCTATCTATATATATATGTATATATATATATATATATATATATATATATATATATATATATATATATATATGTATATCACATATGCATCACTTTTCCCAGCATCTAGCATAAGGAATAAATCTCTAGACCAGGTTAGAACCAGGGTTGTGTCAAATTTTGAATTGAAGAAACCGCTCTTTTTTTCAATTTATGAGAGTTACACGCACACAAAAATGAATCGGAATGACAGAAAGGATTTATCAGTCTATAAACATTTGAACACCAGGAGTTTTTAGTTTTATTTTTTAAAAGCTTTTTAGAAGCTTTTAAAAAAAGAAGCCTGTTGAGCCAACATTTAATTATTTTAATTTCTTGGAATTTTAATCCATTTTAATTTTACGTCCTTTTATTCAAATTTGAATGGCAGTTCTACAGAGTGTTTGCTTCCTCAATTCAAAATTTAATTTAAAGAATTTAAAAGGCACTCTCAAGTCAGTGAATCTGAATTTTCACATAACCCTGCTTAGACCAGCATAAATTGCTGGTTAAGATTGTCAAGAAGCCTTGTTTGAAGTATCTAAAACAGGTCTAGTGTCTAAAACAGAACATAGTTACAGATTGGATGGGATTTTCACTTTGGGTGTTTCTACAGTCCAAGTTAGCATAATGTTTAATACTGTGTGTTTGTTTGCTTGTTTTAGCAGGAACTACACAGATTTTTCATCTTTACAATTACTTTTATTAGTCATCAACGCAATTCCAGTCTAGGTGACTGCCACAAAAAATGGGGCCAGGAGATAGTTAGGGAAACCAAAACATCACTGTTCCTTTGTGGTGGGTATAAAACAAGATGCAGACAGCTGCACAATAGTTACTCAATGTACAAGGGTTTCTAATTTGCAAGCAGTTGATGGGCAAGAACTTTCTGAGCCGATCAGTTGTGACAGCATCAAAGAGTGAACTAAAGCAGACAACTTTACAGCCTCTCCATCAGATGTGAAATCCCAAGAGAGAGGGCGGAAAGGAAGACTAGAGCGAGAAAAAAGCTGAGAGCTTGAGGGTTATCGTGGGACAGACTCCTTAATTTGCACATGCAGACAGCCCCCTATAGACACTGATAATAATCTTTTATCTATCTATCTATCTATCTATCTATCTATCTATCTATCTATCTATCTATCTATCTATCTATCTATCTATCTATCTATCTATCTATCATCTATCTATCAATATGAAATGTCTAAAATCTTATAAAAATAAATACACACTAAAGGTTGAATAATCCATCCTAGTCACTGAGAGCTTCCATCTCAAGATGTGCTTGTGGGCTCAACTTCAATCAACAGTATCTCATCAGCCCAGGCTGGACTTATTAAAAACTTTCATCAGTGTGACAGAGGGGCATCACTCCCTGATAGGGTGTGAGCGTCCGTGTGGAATGACAGTGGGGCGAGATGCCAATCTTCTTAGGGGGCTTGACTGTGCCAGAGCCCTGGAGCCTGTGCCCTTATGCCAAGGACAGGTATGGTGGAACACTAGATTTAGCCAAATTTTATATAATTTATTTTATACAGTTTGTGCAACCTATCACATGGTCTTTTCAGAAATGTCTTAATTTTAATAATGTCATAATGAAAAAATAACGCTTGTTTAAAAATGTCTTTTAGAGTAATATTTAAGATGTAAATTAAGTAGTAAAATTCTTATGGTCACTTATGCAAAAAAGCAGTTAAAAACAGTAATATTGTTGAAATATAATACAAATTAGTCACTTTTGATACATTTAATGTGTCCATGCTGAATAAAATTATTGATTTCTTTAATAAGCAAATCTTTCTGATCCCAAACTTTTGAAAAGTAGTGAATATTTGCCAATTTTAGACACTTGACATTTAGTTAGTTATTCTTAGACATCACATGCACATTAACATGAGAGCTCCATTCAGATGGAAGGTGCGAGCTCACCTGCTAGCATATCTTGTTAAGGCTGTTTTTTATTCTGTGTGAGATCAGAGGCCGGATCCCCATGAGGTCAGCACTTTCTCTCTTTCCCCTGTGTCTCACCACTGCTTTAAGGTGCCTACTCATGCCACGAAGAGACAGGATCTAATAGATTGATACACAGGTTTTGACATGCTATTTGAGCGTGCAGCCGCCCTGTAATTGGCCACGTCATCATGCATTAAATTAACGATATATAGAGAAGTGCCCAGAGACGAGTGTCTTTGGCCGATCCATCAGCCGTCAGGACAAACTGCATCTGACGGCTCTCTCCGTGGGGCTAAGAGCAATGAGACAGGGAGGGAGAGAGAGGAGCAGGAAGGAAGAATTTCAGCAGCAGGCCTTTTTATAGTATTGCTCATGTTGATGAGGATGTGAGACTATGTGTGAAGGTTTTTATTTTTAAACTCTTTCCAGGTTGACTTCTCTCAATCGTACATCCAAATGATCAACATGTACAGCTCAAGGTTCTTTGATCATATTTCAACTACAGAAAAAATGCCCTCTGGCAACAGTATATAATAATGTTTTATATAAATAATAAGAACCTTATATAAAACTAACAAAATTATGTAATGCTCAAGACATTAGTAAATGTCATTGGTAAAAGTGTGTTTGGGAGTGGGATTTTATGCCTTTAAGGGGATAGTTCACCCATGCTCATGCTATTATGAATACATATCTTTAAAAAAAAAAAGTTCATCAGAATGTCCAAGCCGCTCTTTTGCATTTTGCTGTGAATGAGCTGAGTTTTGAGTGAACTTATCCTTTAAGGATGTCACAGTCTTCTCATTGAGAGGTAATTTCCACTGAATTTGTATTAATTCTATTGATTATGTTACTGATATTGGATCAAAACTTCAATTTTTGTTTTCAGTCACTGCATTAACTCAACCCACAAGTATCTCACTCCCTGCTGAAAGCTTTATATAAACATGCAGCCTTCCCTCTAACTACCTGGAAAGCTACAATTTCCATGCATCGTGCTTTAATACAGCAACCATACAGTGATTAGCTGATCTCTGAGTCCTGCTGTTAAACTAAAAAAGAACAAAGGGTGAGATGGAAAATATGACATCCGTTTTTATGTAGATCTGGATTCAGCCCAGTCTGGAGAACAATTATTCAGTTGGATATATTCACGTAGTGCACAAATTATTAAAAAATATCACCTCATGCTGCTTAAGGGTGCGAGCAAGACGGAGGTGTATAATATGGAAACACTGACAGAAGCCATTTTGATCTTTAAATTCCCTTAAAAAAGAAGAGTGACCTTTACTTAGAAGTTATATAAAGGTGCAATTTAAGCAGACTCTCTGGAGTTCAGATTTATTAACATGAAATCTGAAGTGGAGCATACTTTATTGCCCCATGCTCTGCCACAGGACTTACGGGGGCCTTTGCCATTTTCAGACTCTTGATATTACCATATTATTATTTCATTATTTCTTTATACCAATCCCTAAACTCAAACGTGGCCACAAGTGGTGACGGCGTCAGTTTAAAAGGGAAAAGTACATGGAATGTATATTGAAATGCAATCATCGCATTGACTCATATCTACAGGTTCTCACCCATGGGTTTTCTTTGGCTGAGGGTATCGCTTACAAATGCTCGCTCACCTCAGCCTCTCACACCCTCCCACTTTCCCTCTCACACACACTCCCCACCCTTTATATTCACACAACACCGTTATAGATCCAGTCAAAGGGCCCAGGTTTATTTTCCTTTGCACGGGGGATGTAAGCATTGAAAACACAAGCTGTGTTTGAAGGAGGAAGTTGGCGAGACAACAGAGGATGCTTTATGCCGCCGACACAATGAGGAGAGGATCACAATGGCATCCTGCCGAGCCAGTGGCACACAACGTGGGATTACAGCAAGTGGGACTTAAAGCACTGCAGATGGGGCGGGAGGGATCCACTGCAATCTGATGCATCACAAGCGGTGCTCGAGAGATGCTTGCTTCACTCCTAGTGGTGACCCAAATGTTTAAGCTGAATAAAGCTTTGAGGGAAGTGTGCCGTGTTGTATAAATACCGAACGTGGCTCTTGTTTTTTCCTCCCACCTCATGATTGAACCAAAGTGTGCACTGGAGATCAGTGAGACACATCCAAACAAACACCATATCTCATAGTCAGCAGTGAAGTGGTTGCCACGTTCAATTACGGAGCATCAAAACAGTAAGTCGTGCAGTTTCCTCTTGATACCTGCTCAGACTCAAGTTGTTAACATGCTCTTCCTGGCACTTCCCGCTCATGACTTATCTCCATCCCCCTTGTTGACTTTCACGTCCACATTTTAGCCCTTTGCGTGCGTCACTGTCCTACATTAAGTACCTCCAGGTGTCCTTACAGAGGGCTATCTGCTGCCATCTCAGCAGGGGTGCAGAGGGGCTCTGTCACAGGCTCTGCTGTCAGGCTTGGCCCCTGTGACAGGGAGCAGCGCGGCTGCTAATAAGGGTATTCATCACGACGGCCAGGAGCCGTGACAAGAGAGCCTGCACCACTCGATTGTCCCTCAAATATGAACTTATCATTTAATTACTCTCCTGTGCCTCTTGATTGCCTTGTCAAGATGCAGGTTAGTTAAGAGAAGAGATCTCCGGGCCCTCGCCGTGACAACTGCTCGTCTCATCAAAACATCAGCTGCCTGGGAGATCCGTGAAAATGAGATTCAATTTCATCCACACTGATGCCGACAGCTTTTTTCTTCCCCCTTGCTCAGGGTCGGAGTCATGAAGTGGGAGATCCATAAGTGAGAGAACATTTGATTGCTACACGGTTAGCAGAATAAACAGGGGGGAGAGAATGTGGGGACAGGTGGGAGTCCTTGCTATGAATGTTTTTTGGATCTTGGTGAGATGAAAGAAATAGCTCACCCAAATATGAACATCGATTTTATCCAATCTTTTACCCTTGGTGAGTTAAAGAAAACCCAACAAAAAACAACAACAAAAAACAAAGGTATTTGGAAGAGCTTTATGTGATGAATAGACACAAAGTTATTATCTAATGATCTTGCCTATATAGTCTATTGAGTCTGTGATCTTCATAACTGTCTGTTTAGATTGTTTGTGAACTTGATCAACCAATTGATAGGATTTAACTCAAAAGAATGATTCATTCACAAATTGGACATCCCTCAGTAACTCTCATGGAACGCTAAGGCGTTTGAAAGACATGAAGGTTTAAACCCTTTCCTTAAATAAAGCTATAGTATGGCTTCTGAGCACCTGGAATGTAGCACAAGTCACGTGGATCATGTTTATGATAATGTTATGGTGCTTGACATCCCCAGCTGTCATTCACTTACATTGAATTGAAAAGAGTGGACAAGTTATTCTTCAAAAATTCACCTTTTTGTGTTTGGAGTCATACAGGTTAAGAAGCAATTCATTCAGATAAGGAATGTTTTATTCTTCTCACTGTAAATCAGTTATCAGACTTGCATGTAACCATCAAGTGTGAATTCAAACATTCTAGTTGTCCATTTTTGTTTTGGATAGCATACCTTAGAGTGTGTATAATGAATGTTTATACTTTGGTGCTCAAATAAACTGAAAATAACAACGTGTTATGCACAAAAGCAGAAAAATGGCATTGTGAAGTCATGAAAGTCAGGTTTCTGACAGACTCTTTTCTAACTGTGCCATTTTTGGCTGGCAAGTTGTGCAATTCCACAACTCCAATTCTGTTCAACACTCATGTAATAAAATCTCTCTCAGTATTAAGAAGGATCTTGGCATTTCTTTTTTTTTTTATTTCTGTGCAACAGTTTACAGCCCTCCAGGGGAAACAGAACCCAACCTATAAAAGTTCCAGCCTGGCATGAACTGAAGCCTTTCAAATGAAGACGTATGTCATGGAGTCAGAATGAGAGAGAGCTAGAGATCGAGAGATGAAGAAAAGCCAAAGTGAGAGAGGGACTACTTTTTAGTGTGTGCCGTAGATACCCTTTTAAACAAAAAGACTAATAAATTCCACCTTTCTGATGTGATACAAATGAAATTGTGAGCATGAAATTTTAGCCATTTCTTTCCCAGATGAGTGGAATGAATATGGGGTAGTTAAAGTTTAATATCCTATTATGTGTGTCTGTTTTACTCTCGCTGTCCATCGGAAAGGTTACTTTTAGCAGAGTATGGAATCTTACAGAGATCTACTAGCAGTGGTGGGGACAAAAATCTTTTCTAGACCAACATGTTCTCATGAAACCTTCCTTACGTGCAAATATTTTGAGTAAAACGTTGTTTATCTATGTGTATTAATCGACATTGCTAATGTAAATAAGATTCACAGTTCTCAGAAAGTTCTCAGAAATACTTCATCTTCTTGTTCGCATACCTTACATTAGTTTGGATGATCTCTCAATTGCTGATATTTCCTCCAA
Source organism: Zacco platypus (assembly GCA_038088235.1). Taxonomy (NCBI): domain Eukaryota; kingdom Metazoa; phylum Chordata; class Actinopteri; order Cypriniformes; family Xenocyprididae; genus Zacco; species Zacco platypus. The sequence goes on from CM076085.1 coordinate 29,920,992, forward strand.
ATTATTCTAAAGTTGTTGCTAAGTGACTTGAATTTTCATTTTTTTTTAAGGCACAATCAGCCAGCTTACCTTGCATTATGGAGATCCTCTTGATATAGGAACAAAACATAAGCATTTATGCTTTTGACAGATGATTTCATCCAAAATGACCGTGTACAATATAGACTAGTGATACCACAGCACTTGGCTCAGTGTTGTACAACACCATACAAAAAGATCAGATTGCGTGAGTAGATTCAGTGTAAACTATCTCACACCACAATGAGCTCACTATGTCGAATGTGTGTTCACCCTTTTCAGGAGATCAAGGATATAAATGTTCAGCATGCTTTGTTGATATTGCTAGAATAACATGATAATGGCTCAAATGTGCCCACCCTTCAGACGCCATATGAGATTTTTAAAGGCCTCACGGCTCTGTGTAGGGCGTTTTGACGCACTTTCCTTTAAAAGTGCTTTCTTTAACGATGCTGAAACCCATCTTCTTGCAGCTCAAATTTTATCACTTACTATAAATCCCAAGAATGGCAGAAAGGTGCTGCTTAAAGTGAGGTACGTGGAACTTTCATGTGAATTGTGGCAGTCAGAATGCTGACTTTGACAAGCATATCAGCATGTCTCCCCGGATCCTGCATCAGAGGCGCAGTTGAAAAACATCCCGAGATCTACCTGGCCCGTCTCCTCCGTCGGGACGGAGATAGCTACGACGATGGGCTGAAATCACACCGCACTTCCCCCATCTGTGCCGAATCCTGCAGTGACAAGCATGAAAACCTGCGTAATCAAAGCGTAATTGATTATACTAATTGCCAGGGCATAATTGGATCCGACTCAATTAAAAAGCCTGAGTAATTGAAATGAATTACAAATGACGCATTTATTACCATCGGAATAAAAAAAGCAAGCAAGCGAGAGAGACGGAGAGAGAGAGAGAGAGAGAGAGAGAGAGAGAGAAAGAGAAAGTGAGAGAGAAAGCGAAAAGCTTGCAGGGTTGGGCTTTGTCTGCAGAGCTTGGGGTCTTGATGCACCTGCAATGCTAAATCATCAGCGCCTCACTAGATAGCGCCGGGCCGGGAATGCTTTGTGCTGTTTTTGCAATTCCTCAATGCGGATTTATATCTTTTGCTTCAGGAAAGGTTGTAATATTTCACGGCGCACGGCACAGAGTGCGACTCAGTACTGTGCGGGCGTTCAGAATGAGTGCTGGAGGGGGACGAGGGGGAGGGTTGAAATACAGTATCAGCATATATTGTAATTTTATTTTGATAAGGCCACGCTTAAAAGCCGAGGAGGCTCCCATGCGCACAGAGGGCGAGCGGGTTTATTTATTTTACATATACACAAAGCCTGCGGACGCTTCCTCAGCCGTCATTAGCGATCCCTCTACGACAGGGGATATCGGCAAATGAGAACAGGTGCGCCCCTCCCCCCTCGCGATCAACAGTAGACTTGATAACATAAACCACTTTACAGCCACTTCCTGAGATGCAGCATGTGTGTAGTTGGCGTCTCCCCGTGCCTAAGTGTGTATGTGCACATGAGTGCGCATTTTTTATTCTCCAGCCCTGTCAGAATTTCCTTTCAAACTCGTCTGATCGGGTCGAGTCTCATCACGCTGTCACCCGAGCTCGCTTTTCATTAGTCTGCCTCCCTTTCTCTCTCTCTCTCGTAGCCTCCCTCCCGTTCTCTATCTGTCTCTATTCGCCTAGCCAAGCAGAAGAACTCAAACACATGCGCAAATTAAATCGACATCCAAACTCACTCTCATATACAAAGCAATTTAAATGATATTCATTAGAGCGATGACAAGTCCTGATGAGGCTTCCAGGAGGAGAGCACTCCTTCAGCGCTTTCGCCGACTCCGTTTCATGCTCACCGATGCGTGATGCCCGTCGCCATACCATCACTTAAAATACAGAGAGAAGAGAAAAAGAGAAACGAAAGAAAACACACATCCCACAACACAGAGGGCTCGTCTCGAAACAGCTCCCCCCTCTATCCCATCCCTTCCCTTGCACACATGCACAAATTCTCTAGACCCCTTTCTGTGTCTGTCTGGCTGTTTGCCTTTTGCGCCCTGTCCAAACATCTGACCTTTCTGCTGACAGATTAAACTTCGCTCTTTTTTCCTCAGAAAACACGGAAAAAGGCTGATTTTTGATGTTACTTCCTGCCTATTTTTGCGTCTCTTTTTTTTTTTCGGTCATTACTCTATTTATGTCCATGGCAATTAACTGCTGTCAGCTGCTCTTAATGTATTAAAAAGCCTGGCTTTTTCTCTCTTTTTTTATTTTACCCTTCATCCGGACGAAAGCCAATTAATTTGGGCTTTTCTCTCGGCCCTAATTAACCCCTTCAGGACTGAGATGATGGCTAATGCCACTGATTGAGGCCAAGCCTGAAATTACCCAGAATTACCCAACTGCTGTGAGCGAGAAGGAAGATTACCACATACCCATTGTTCACAGGGCGGCCATTCATTAGCTCACTTACCCATAATTCATTAGTAGGAAAGGAACAAAATGGAGTCGATAACATAGAGAGCGTGTTACCTACATTTCGCTCGTGGCCTCCTTTCCTTTCCTCTCTCTTTGTCTGACTCAAAGCTTTGGCAGACATGAGAGCCTGATGTTGTAATCAATATATGTGAGCTGACGTGAGTCTGGACATGCGTGTTAATTAAGCAGCTTGTGGGTGGAAATAATTTGAGTGTGATAATGAGTTTTGAGAGGGGACTCGAACAAGATAACTGTCTTTGGAGTCCAGCCATTGACATGTCTAACAGGCCCCGCCTTCGTTTCTCAGCCCGTGCTGACAGGTAGTTAGCAATCAACCAATCACAAACAAGGTTCATCTTAAAGTGTTCTCAGCTTTTGTGTGGGGATTTAGGTGTGCACTTGTTAACTAACGGCATGTGCATGTGATCAAGTCAACTGTCATCCTTTGTTGGAGTATCATCTTTAAAGTCCACATAAATCAGGCTGAAATACAGAGATTATCTATTAATAAATTAGTTAAAATTTGTAATAAAAAAATAAATAAAATGTAATTTTTTTTTCCATACCAATTTTTTTTTTATATAAAATAACATACATATAAAAAATTGTAATATACGTAGCTTATTAACTTAAAGTACTCACATATTCACGTGTAGTGTTTTTTTATTGTTGTTGTTCACAACGTAGTGAGCGGGAAGAAAAGAAAAGAAAAGAAAAACACCCTCGGGCTGATCACCGCCCCTGCCATTTCATAAAATAAGACACTCACTGTAGTTTGGTCATGCTGACCTCTTAATTCTGTTATTCTATTAGAGGTGGGGGTAAAATTTAATTTGTGTGTATGTGTGTGTTTATGGAGCAGCGAGGGGTGTTCAGGTTAAATGGTGCTAAGCACTTTCCCTTATCACCCCGCTTTAGAAGATTCACCTCTGACCTTTCTGAGAGGTCTTCTTTATTCTGAGCCCCAGGGCAACAAACCCTCCGACATCAGCATGCCAAACAGAGACAATCACCTCACATCACTTCCCTGACTGCCCCCAAGCGACACTCACAGAGCTTTCCTTTCCTTTCCTTTTCCTTTTCCCTTCCTTTCCTTTCAATTCTTTGTTAAATTTTACTTGTAGACATCGAATTAAACTTCTGTAGCCTTTCCTTTCCAAACTGAACAAACCAAACCAAAGAATTAACCAACAATACGAAACGTCAGATATCAAATGATGTCATGATGTAAAAAGGAAAATAAGAAATATGAAAGCCATGTTGCCAGGCTAAGAGGAAACTAAGGACAGTTGTCACTCTTAGCACTAGCTATGTACACTCTGAACAGTGTTGAAAGGCGAAGCAAGGGAAGCAAAAAACAGAACATCAGACAAAACATTTTTAAACAAATTCAATAGCTCCTCCTTGCCATGTGAAACTTCAAACTTTTTCTATATTCTTTATTTTTGTGAATTACTTTCTGCTAAATTGTACCTGGAAATGCTGAGAAGCAGATGTTGTGGATACATTCAACTTCTGTAGCTTGCTATTCACCCCCTCGAATGGGTCAAAGGTCAGAGGTGAGTGACAGGACAAGACGGCCATGTCAGGGTCGTGTTTATTTAACTCTTCAACCAATGATGATGTCACCACATTAGTGACCATGATAAACAAATACAAATACAAACTGACCATTGATTTTTTTTTTTCTTGCCTGATCTAAACATTCTACTTTAATTTCATTCTGATTGTCTTAAGTGTATAATGTTACATGAAGTATGTGACCCTTTCAGATTCACACAACATTTAGCCTACCGATATCTTTGTGGCATCTAAATACCATGAACACACTGTACTGAGCATGGCAACATTTAAAATGCATACTTTCAGTTTGTCTCTAGGGCATAGGTGCAGTGCAAACAGAAGTAATGCTGTTCTGAAGGCTAATTAAAATGAATTAGTATATAAATGAAAACATGGTGCAGGCATCAGCAACTCCCAACCATCTCAGACAAATTTTATTGTGGTACATTTGCTAAAAGATTCACCCTCAGTGTCTTTTATATGCATTTTATAGTGGCTTTTTTCATTCATCTGTGTTGGTGGGCTTTAACGTCTGCTGTTTGTGATGAATACTGAGCCATATGTGTGCATCTGTATTGTAGCAACTAACTGCTTTTGCACTGTAGATAATTCTTCCCCCCGGTGTGTTTGTCTCATAGACACGCAGGCCCACGTGGGAATGTGAGCTGGTTAGGAGGGAGTGAGTGTGCGCTCACTGAGACCTTATTACCTCTTCCTGCGTGGAGTGTGTTGTGTCTCGAGTGATTGGTGATCACATTTGTAATGGCACACTGCTGCACAACGCCATTATGCCCTTTGTCATCTTACTGAGCCACTGACAGCCAACCGGCTCTTGGAGACAAGAGGTATAAATGGCACATACACACACTACCATGTATGTGAGGTGATTCTGAGACTACAGGTGTGCATTTAGTGCTTCTAAGTAGGTTGCGCATTAAACTCTCTCTAGCTCCTAGTTTCCTAATATGTGTGGCATATTGATTTCTTGTGTAAAGAACCGTTCAAGCCATTTAAGATTTCTATCCTGCATGTAGCCGGGAGCACACCAAGGCCCCGTAAATTAGGGAAATCGCACATTCATCACACGCATTATTTTAAGATGCTTTGAAAATCTATGGTGGTGCATTACAAAACGCTACGATGCCTCGCGTTCTTTCTCTCCATTACTCCTTGGGGTAATGTTGGGGTCATTGGGACACACCCATACTTTAAAGGAGGGTTTTTGCGGTAATATCCGTTTTTTCTACATCCGTGTGTGTGTATATTGTTGGCACACGAGCGTTTGATTGAGAGAATTTATAAGGTGCTCTAAATTAGCATTTGTAATGGGAGTGCTTCCAAGGTGAGATTGCAGATGGTGAGTGAATTACAGTGCATGTAAATTACACAGGTTAAGAGAGACAGCTCGCCTCAAAGGCGTCCACAGACAAAGTGAAGCCTTGGGTCAGCGCAGCAGTGAATCAATCAGGCCCGATTGTCGACGAGTGGATGCACGTTGCCTCCATCATTGTAATTTGCTATGGCGGGACGCGCCGGTGCCCACTTATTGTAAAGACCTACTGAAAACCGTCTGCGTGTGTTTTTTTGCGATAGTGCGAACACAGATACATTTCCGCCGCCGCCATGCGTAATCCCCAATTTTGTTTATCTGAAAAGTCCAGCAATACATAAAGTCCCTCAGTAGCTCAATAGCATTACAACACGGCATTCATTTGTGCTGGAGAGGGCTGGTTCGAGAGTTTCACTGAGCTTTAGACACTCTGGTCTTTTGTAGTGGTGCAATGGAGATAAAGCCTCCAATGTGTGGTTCGCTCCTGCACACGTAAACCTCTCATTCTGAGCAGATTATGTATACAGACCAATTACGCTCCTCACATCCTGGGAAATATACTCATTGTTGAGGTATTTAGGCACAAAGCAATTATCTGGGCCTTTTCTACACAAACATACCTTTGGCTGTGCATGTGTGTCTGTTTACAATTTGTTTACTCCCCGTCGTGAACTGGGTCAAATTCAAAGCGCAACGCAATTTTGAGACCGATACGGCACACACAGTGTCCTGTACACGGATATCATTTAAAGCTTGAGTAACTTTAAAAAGATGCCATTAGCATCAAGGTGGAGTGGGATATAGTTTATTTGTGTGTGTGTGTGTGGGAGTGTGTAGGCATTTCTTGATAGTTAAATGTCTCCATGTATAGTTGTTTTCAACCTTAATAACCCCAAGTTTGGTGGCTCACCCGGCTGGCAGAGACGAGAGAAAATGGCTTTCAATTTCACGCACATTTTCTTTGCGACTAATGAGCACCTTAAATATGGCGCCAGACTTCAGGGAAGCTTGTGAAGGCTGACATTTTCACACACAGCAGCACCTTGTCACCACACATGATGTCCCCTCTACCTGGCTCCTGACGTCTTTGAGTGTGTACGCATGCTGAATGCTCTCTGACAGATCTGACGAGGAACATATTCGGTAACTAAACAGAGTAAACCATTTTTGAGAAAGTGTCCCGCCATTATGAGATATTTCTTATACGTGCCCCTACTTCCACTGATCTGTTCAGAAGGGTTCTCTCTCACACACATACACAAACACCAAGCCAGGAATCAGCACGTACAGTATGTCATTTACATTTCCTTTCAGCGCAGTCTGTTAAAGCGATATTTTGTAGTCGAACTCTAAATGCGATGCTGTTGTCATCCTGGATGAGGCCCAAACAAATTTGTCCCTGCAAAATGGGAACCTGAGCTAATTACAACAGTGAAAATGGTGAAAAAGAGACCGTTAATGCCAAAGCAATTATCTGCTACATTCCTTTGTAGATAGGGAATGGCGCATCGCTCTTCACACCGCCTGATGCTTCCCTAGTTAAACCATATTAGGAGACGTTGTGAGCCGATGTGTCACCAGGCAGGGAATTAGATGAGAGGAGTGATGGGATAGATCTGCCAAAAATATATGACACCACTAAAGTCTGCCGCATCAGAGATAAACACTTAATGTTTGTGAGAGCAGCAGCAAAGGTCTATGCTATGGTACACACACACACACACACACACACACACAAAACACACCTGGCTGATTTTAATATGCTCATGCCAGTCAGAGGTCCGGTGGTCTACCCCTACTGCCACACAGACGTCTTTTCACACACTTGTCGACTGCTATTTAACTGACAGCAGTTCTCTTTAATCTGCTCATTTCTTATCCCCCGGCGCCCGACAGACTTGTGAGCCACGACACATCAAGTTATTGCAAAAAACCAAAACAATTTCAATTTAATGCTGCAGTAGAAAAAAGGTTATATGAAGTCATATAATGAGTGCTTCATTGTCAACAACAACAAAAAAAAGAAACAGCACAGAATGCATAACAGTGCCTGTGCTGTTAACATGCCAATATTTTACACATAAGATTTCCATTCACTGGCAGCTGTCAGTTACTTCAGTAAATTAACTGCCAAAACGTAGCAGAACTGTCAATTGGAGGTAAGGTAACCATGGTTACCTTTCATATCCCCCAAAATGATGAAGCTGCAGTGTGATTTTATGGAGGAATAATTAGACAGAACAACAAAATAAAAGATATCAATCAAAAAGGCATTCTACAATATGAAACAACAACCAATAGTGTTTATAAATAAAAGATTACATTGTGGAATTCCTCCTTACATTATAAAGTAGCATCTTTTTATACAACCATTTAAGTGAAATGATGGAACAAGTACTGTCTTGTACAAGAAGTTTAACCCTTTGAGCACGAGGTGGAAATAAAACGTGATTTTTCTTCTCATTTTCATGTCTTCTGATTAAATAACATATTTATAAAACTATTGTGCAAAACAATTTCATTAATGTCTTCATATATTGTGCACCAGTAGATAGTCATACTCATCTTAAATTAAAAAATATAAAATGATGCATAATTTAGACAGAAATTAGTTTATGTAATTATGTACACATTTTTACACTGACCTGAATTCATAAAGGCCCCTGATTTGAGCAAACTAAAAAACTGCTATTTTGGATTCACATATTCTGCACTGCAAGCTGTATAAGAGGTGATATACCAGACGATGTGATTTGTGGGTAGACAAAATACCCTTGAATTTGCCCACTCAAATACATATCAACTTGGTGATTTCCAATGTCTAATTTCTCTCTTTTTATATATAGATATATATATAGTTTACTTTTTGGGGGAATTGTAAATATAGAAGTATTTAGGCGTACTCAGAGGGTTAAATTTTTTTTGCTGCCGACACCAGCATACTTAGGTCACGTTAAAAAAAAGAAAGAAAGAAAGAAAGAAAGAAATAGGGGGGAAAAGTAGAAGAGAGAAGTAAAGAGAGAAAGAAAAGTCCAGATTTAGTTATCAAATATTGAACTAAACCATTTCATTAATGCATGCAGCTTACTGCATCTCAAGGATGCCAAAAAAAAAATCAATTTACACAACTTTCAAATACATACAACTTCATTTTAAGTCTTTTTTTATTTACCTTCATATTTTACCAGTGACCTCTTCACTCAGCACTGCACAGTTAGAAAATTATCAATTGTCACCATTTTCTCTGTTTTCCATTGTGAACTAAAAATGCAGAAAATTAATGTCTCTAGGGCCGAATGAGTGTTCCCCAGAGGAAAACTCCAAATGATGTGCCAAAACTAAACAGCAGTTTTCTGGCATCTATGTGCAGTTAGTTCTTCGTTAATTACTTTCAGTTCTTTTAATATTTTTTCCCTTAAGAAATGTTAGTCAGAAGGCTTGAAAAAAGGACAGGAGATAAAGAGATGAGAGACAGAGTTTTTGTCCTTGGCCATCGCTAAGGTTTCTCAAGTTCACTAACATACATAAGATGGTCCTCGGGGGATTTACCATGGGTCTTACTCAGATGGAGCTTGACAGCATGCTTGCTGGCAAAAGTCCGGTTACACAGTTTACACTGATATGAGGTGCCATTTGTCTCCTCATCTGGGGAAGGGGAGGGGGAAAGTGAATGAGGACTGGGGTTGGGGATCGAATGGGTCAAAGAATGCGCTTGGGCTGAAAGCAGTTTCTCAGAGAGTCCCTTGGTGTGGCGTGAGATCTGGCTAATAAGATGCTCTCCAGACAACTTAGCCAGGTCCCTGAGCCGGAAACCCAAATGTGACTCAAGATGGCTGACATAGGTAGAGGGGGAACGGATCTGTGATGCACAGTCACTGCAGAAGAAGACAGGGTGGCCAGAGTCTAGATTTTTCAAGAACTTTGTGCCACCTGTCCGCCTCAGCTGGTATTTGACGTTAGCCAGCCAGTGACTGATGGTGGTCATTGAGAGGCCAGTAAAGCGAGAAATATGCATGCGCTCCTGTGGACTGAGATCTGACATAATGTACTTGCCGTCACCCGTTTGCCGCAAACTGGAGGCAAACTGCGCCTGAAGGATAAGTAGATGCTGAGGATTCCAGTTGGACTGCCGTCCCTTTCGTTTCTGAGCAGGAGAGATCTCCTCTGATTCCTCTGGAGTCGATCCATCTATATCCGAGCGTTCTGAAAGACTTGTTGGTGTTGAGGATTTGGACGCGTGGCTCTCTGTTAGGTTGCGCAGCATATCAGAGATGTCGGAAAGGGCATTTTCGCGCAGAGGTGAGTTGGACATGAAGGAAACCACAGCAGATGAGGCTTTGGCCATGGTGATGGTTGATGATGGTGAAATTGAGGTGGGAGTTGAGGTGGAGGAGGACAGGGCAGCAGATCCCAGGGAGTTACTCTTATCACTCTTTCCTTTGGTCAGATCAATAGGCTGGTCATTGTTGATGTGGTAAAAATAGCGGTCTAGATGTTCATTGGTTTTTTTGGTCTGAGATGGAGTGGAGGCAGCTACAGCTGCCTTCTCTGCCAGGCTGTTGCTCATCTTGAAGAGCATGCTCATGGGGTCAAGAGAAGGCAGGGCAGGTTTGGCAGCTTTGCCTAGGTGAACATTCATGACAGACTGAAGCGCACTTAAAGGGTTGACAAATGGCTGCTCTGGAGGATGGTCGGTTATAATAGCAGTGCTGCTGCATAAGGTAGACACAGGGGTTTTGACAACATGGTCAGTGCCATTCTCCACAGACTCTTTTGTGAGAGCGTCACCATTTGAATCTTTGTGAGTATTTCCACCCCCATTAGTCTCAGGGGTTTTGGCTCCTCTCCTTTCCTTGGGGGACTCCACTCTGGCAGATTCCCCTGCATCGCTACTGCAAGGAGAAGGTGTGGTTCGTCTAAGTGGGGAGGACCTGGCTCCTGGATCCCTCATTTTTTCCTCTACTTTGGCCACTTTTTCTGTGACTTTTTTAACTAGCTCCTCCATGGCATGGAAGTTGTTTTTAGGCAAAGGGGATGTTTGGCAACTAGGTGGAGAAATGAGAGGTTGGCTTTTGGTAGGAGACAGGATCTCTTCTCCAGAAAACATATACTTCAGAGGAGAACTTTTCCCTGAGTTGCGCAGGGACAGTTTCATAATGTTTGGAAGCTGGTAGGCAGCGTGAATACTGGGGTAGCCTCCCCAGCTGGGTGTGCCATTCTGTGCTTTGTTGATGGCAGATGTTACTGTATTCTCAAGAGACTTTAATATGTCAAACCCCCCCTTAGGGCTTTCTTCAAGATCTTCCTCTGTCAAATATGGGTATTTGGATGAAACTTCAAACTTCTCATCAGTTTCGCTTTCTATTGCATTCTTGTCTTTGCTATTATTTGTCTCCTTGGTACACTCCACTTCCTTCTCCTCCTTTTTAATCTCCATGGGCGTGATGGCAGGGGAGATACTGGGGGGGGGAGGTGCAGGTGGGGGTGGAGAAAATGCGGTGGCAGCCAGTGGCACTGACTGTACCTTGTCTTCATTAGTAGGTATGGTGTTAGGAGCTGTTGTGGACATTGACTCCATGATAGGTTTGCCTTTCTTGATGGCAGAGTTAGTGACCTTGATGAAGTGTCCTGTGACCATCATATGGGCCGTCAGCTCCTGCAGTGTGTCATGCGAGCTTCCACACTCCATGCATTTCAGGATCTGGGATTTCCGTGACTCAAACTGCCACGCATAACTTGCGCCATTTTGGTGTCCGTAACGATTGTTGGGTGTGATGTAGGGATTGGGGGTCTTTTGTAGAAGGTCATTGGGGTCAGATAAAGGAGGCTTGGGGGTGCCACCATTGGAATCTGGTGAGCTGGGGAGTTCTAGCTCAATAGGGGCTCTTTTACGAGCCGAGGAGATAATCTTGGCTGCCACAGGAGTTACAGGTTCCTTAAGAGGCACTTTCTGGTAGTGTTTCGTCTTAATCATGTGAACACTAAGGTCCTGCAGTGACTCAAAGGAATGTCCACAGTACATGCACTTAAGAACTTTCTGGGCATCCTCTTTTCCTTCCATCTCCAGGAGGGAACGCTTGCGAGGCTTTGACCAGCGCTTGGCACCTTCACTGTCTGTCTCATGGTTGTCATCCCGGTAGTGGCCAGTCTCATTCATGTGCACGGTGAGCTCGACCAGAGTGTCATAGGCAGCACTGCAGTCTTTGCACCGGAACTTGCTTGCACCAGTGAAGATGGAGCCATAAAGTTTGGTGCTCTGCCGATAAAGCTGCACAGTACTGAAGAGGTTTGGCTCAGAGGCTGGGTGCAGCAGTCTACTCTGGTTCTGTGAAACATTCTGCAAGGTCTTGGCCATGGCTGTCTGGTGCCAGTCATAACCACCACTACCACAGCTACTGCTGCTGCTACTACTGCTGCTGCTACTACTGTGGCTACGTGGGGGCTTTTCTGCTGGTTGCTGGGACATATTCAAGTTCAGCGATGACCAGTAAGAGTTGGTCAGGAAACTAGTGTAGATAGCTTTCATCTGCTCCAGGCTGTCTGGCCCTAACTGTGTCGCCTCCTCACTGCTTGGTGTGGCCGTTGTCGTCATCATCATTGATGAAGTTGAAGAAAGAGAGGTGAGGGGCTCCTTGACTGAGTTTTCTTCTTCGTTCTTCACTGAGGCACTCTCAAAGTCTGACATGCGGTCACTTGATTCACTCAGGTGTGACTCGCTATCCATCTCATGGCTGGAGAAATCGGCTGGTGGAGAGTCATGAAAGCCTGGCCTGTCTTTAAGGAGTAAGTCCTTGTCCTGGCACACATACTTCATGGCTGGTTCCTCCTCCACAGCTGAATCCTCTCCCTCAACATCCTCATCTAGTAAGGCAGCCTCCTTCAGCTCCTCTGGGACATATGCTGCATGTAAAAAAGAGATAAAAGAAACAAAAAGAAAAGACAAGTTATCACATTATCCAATGATGAAGAATTGACACATTGCTTTCCTACAATGCTTTGTATGGTGGATAGACAGCTGATGAAATGTCAGGCATCAGTGTGTTTTCTTCAGTAGTGAAAAACAATCAGTCAGACTTTTTTATATTATAAAGTGTTGCAGTAATTCCTTCTCTGCTTTCCAATTGCATTACATTGCCACATGGAATGAAGTTATGTTTCTCTTTTCCTTTCTGAAAAGAAAGTGTGGCAAAAAAGAGACGTTAAAATAATGGAAAAAATTACTGTTCAAACCGAAGTTGCCACCTTATTCTTCTCAAGGGGCAACAGCTTGAAATTAAAACTAAATTTGAAATTAATGAAGCACATTCTGGAGGTGGCATTCGTTTCTAAAGTAATAAATTACTTGTATCAACCTCAGAGACAAGCAGTTCCTGTCAATTAATATGTCTTACGCTTCTTCAGCAGCACCTAATGCATTCTCAAACAGACACACTCGCCATTTAAATTAAGAAAGCATTCTCCCTCATTACATAGCAAAGGGTTGCCTGCTTGTAAATAAAAAAAATAGATTAAAATAGATAGTTATGTATGATGTTTCGTGCAAAATCCCTGCACCAAACACATGTATATCAACTAAGAAAGATTAGAAAGTTATTATTTACAGTTTAGCCTGGGGAACACAAAGACTCAAGAAAACCATGGCCATGTTTTGTGCAAGCCAGCCTGAAAAATAAGAAACTAGAATACACTCTTTTTAATTTCCAGTGCAAGTGATGCAGAATGAAAGACAGAAAAAGGGAAAGAGACACAGAGAGAAATGTAATGCACTGAAATAATTCCATGCATTCCTAACTGTGTTAGTTAATCACTCTTTTGACCAGGTATGTAAACAATGGAGAGAGAGGACACTCCATTGGACACACTGGTTTTCTGTGAACACATTCAATCATGTCTAAATACCACAAACGTCAAACTAGTCAAGCTACAACTTCAACACACAGCATATAGATTTAATTCTAAATACATGTGTCAATTTGTATACAAGGAACATTCCAAGGTTTCCTCAACAAAGACTGCATAGAATTCGAATTTCATGAATTGTCACCTTAAAAAACAATCTTTTTAGGTTAGTAAAGAGATTTCATTTTAGTTTAACAAAACATAACAGCTGCGATGCAGCTATGATTGTGTAACAACAACAAAAAAGTAAAAAATATTGCCATCAACATGAGGACAGTCACTTTGTAGCCCTTGGCAGAATGATGCCAAGGAACTGGCAAAACCCCTTTTTTAATTTTGAGTTGTAATGTGCGTACGTCATGGCTTCAGGCAATCTGTGCTGTTGCAATAACCTCAACAGAACTGGATTGCTTTTTCTAATGTAGTCATATTATTATTTATAATTTATTATTATTTTTGTTAGTATTATAATTTTTAATGACCAGAATAAATCCAAATCTGATAAAATGAATGTAATAGGATTTATATCCTTACAGATTTAACAGTAGTTATCAAATAGTTAATTTTCTGAATTTTTTGCATGTGTGTGTGAATGTTTCTATCTGAAATAAAGGGGACAATATTAAGAAACTAAACAAGTAGTTTCAACATAACTTCATTCCAAGTAGTCAGAAGCACAAAGGAAAAGAGCATTCAATTGTGATTTTTACAGCATTATTATTAGGATCCATCTTCTCACACACATCACAGCCAGTCTGTGAAATCAAATCGCCCCCTACACAAATCACAACCAACTGTGATCGTGCAGCACACACAAAATCACATGCACACGCTTACACACAGCCATCTGTTCTGAATCAGCCAAAACGACAGCTGTTTAAGAGAACAATGCCTTCGTTCAGGAAGCAGGAGAAGCCGAGCTTTACATCAAGGCCAAATAGCAAGGTAAAAATCCCGGCTCCTTCAGATACGTACACTTTAAACCTCCACATGCACTGTTAATTAAGTACAAATTAAAAACAACACACATGCACACACACACTCACGCAAGCATGCACACCAAAGATGGAAGTTTTAGCATGATTTTTTTTTAGCTCCCACTAAACCACTGTATGCGAAATGTAAGGTCAACCTTGAACATAATTACACAAAATGATTAGCTGGTAATTAAAGTTAAAAAAGAAGGGGGAGTGTGCCAATGGGTAAAGAGAGAGAGAGAGAGAGAGAGAGAGAGAGAGAGAGAGAGAGAGAGAGAGAGAAACAGAGAGAGCGAGAGAGCGTTTGCTCATCACTTCAAGTACAAGCAAACCTGTCTCACGGTAACCTTGACCTGAACTTGACTATATGTAGAGCACAGAGTGAGTATTGCCAGTGAGTAGGCGTATGCCCTACAGCAAATCTGAGGGAGAAGAGTGTATGTTTCTGTATATGTTTGTGTTTTGTTCAAAATTCATTTTTCTGACACCAAACACAGAATTAGCTTGACAAAACAGCAATCGGCCGTAAGCCCCAAGGTAACATGAGCAGGGTGGAGAAAGACGAGAAGAAAGCAGAGGCAGGGGCTAACGAGAGAAAGACCCGACAATCTGTGACACACACACACCGAGTGTTGGTGCATGTCCTGGCAGTATTCCAGGTTCCCAAGCCCCCAGTGTACCTAGAGTCTGTGTGTTCTGGCTGGGAACAATATTGAGATTTCATCCCTGGACGTTCAGAAGCCAGTGCTCTGGTCCAGGCCTACCCACACCACACAGGTGCTGTTTTAATTAGAAAACAGGATGCTTGGATCCAAGAGTGGTAAGGTGGGGGTAATATGAGAATGACCTCCCAATGATTTGGCATCAGTTTGGAAAAAGAGCTTGATCTAATTTACACTCAGATGTCCAGGGAGATGACCAGCAAAGAATGCTGTTTTCTAAGGCAGTGGGGAGCGTAACCTTGCAAACTTAGAGGGCCATCAGGGTCTGGAATATTAGAGCACATACTGTCTTCAAAAATATCAGAGTAAGTGGAAAACCTTAATACATATAACAGTGATAAAACTAATCCTAAAGCCCTTTCATCAAAGGAACAAGATTGAATGTTAACTATGTTATGCAAATACTGTATGACTCTTTCACAACCGTGTGTGATTATGTTGTTTGAATGATTTCAAGAACTAAGGTGCACTTTTTAATTAAAATAAAAAGCCTTCTGTCAACCAGAAGTAAAAGTCAAATTTATTGAAAGTGACAAAAGCTCTTTACTCTGTCCACTAGGATCAACTAATGTGGGTTTTCCATCTACATGCCGAGTCTAATGTGAATATAAGACACCGCAAATGTACAATTTTTAAAATCTTTTTGAAAGAAGTCAGTAAATCAGTATTGACTGTAAAATATTACACCCCCCCCCCTTTTTAATATATTTTAAAACATAATTTTGAGCAGCCATTATTCCAGTCATCACATGATCCATCAAAAACCATTCTAATACGCTAATCTAGTGCTCAAGAAACAAAACCTATTATTATCAATGTTGAAAACAGTTGTGCTGTGCAATATTTGTGGAAATGTATTACAGGATTCTTGGATAAAGTTCTTGGATAAAAAAAGTTGTGCTACATTTTATGGTGTCCTATACATGGATAATGTAGAACTATATATATATATATATATATATATATATATATATATATATATATATATATATATATATATATATATATATATATATAAAATCAATGTTAAAAATAGTTGTGCAGGATTCTTGGATGAAGTTCAAAGCAAAAAAAAAAAAAAACTGTGGTGGTTTTGGTGTGTCCTTTACATGGATAATGTAGAACTAATATATGTATGTATGTATTTATGTATGTGTGTGTGTGTGTGTGTGTATGTGTGTATACATATCTATGTATATATATACACGTGTTCTTCTTAGTTTCTTTGCATCAGCCTCATTTATAAAGACAGAAGTTGAAGTCGGCAGCCCGGTCCAATACTTCTGGGTGTGCGAATGAGCCGGAGAGAGTGAAAGAGTAAGTAGTTGGTAATTAAAGCTGCTATATATAGCCCCTAAAGCCCACATTTATAATGGGAGGTATCTCTCTCTAATATGCCACTATCTGCAATGTGATATCATTAGGAGGAAAATGGTTTGTAGCCTTAAGCAGACAGGCTGTCTGTGTGCGGCTGGAGAATATGAGATAGCACCAATCCACTTCTCTTCTCCTCTTTCCTCTCATCCTCCACCCTCACTCCTTTCCTCACCTCCCCTCCATCTCTCCTCGGCTATCATGACCCGCGTTAATGAAGTTAATTGAATCTGAGATCAATAATGCTTAATTATTGCAATTTGACATGCACAGACAAATTGGTGGGGAGGCCAGACGTGTATGCATGCATGTGTACGTTAGAGGAGATGTAAGTGTGTGTGTCCAGCACCGGGGTGGGCGAGAGGGCACGGCTGGACAGCGCAGGCAGAGAGAGAAGGATGGACGAAGCAGACAGGCGTGCCATCGATTCCAGAGAGACGCCCCATCGACCAGGCCTACTGACTGATGGAGGCCCTGCTCCAAGGCTAGCTGGAGAGAAAGAGAGCTCACTGAGACGACTTTCGCCAGCCTGGCCTGCCCTGCCCACAAACGGCACATTGAGATGGATTGGATGGACAGGAGCGTAACAGAGAGAGAAAACGAGAAAGAAAATGGCAGACACAGATTAGAGGGTTCTACCAATGGAATCATTTTGGTGTTTTGTTTATAGAATGCATGGCCGTTACTAAGTGATGGTTACCATGGCTATAACTATAACAAGTTTTGTTTCCCTGCCGTGTCTCGGCAAGCAGATGAAGGCCAGAGATATTTTAATTTATGAAAACATTAAAGGAATATTCCAGATTATTTACAACTTAAATGTTTATGGACAGCATCTGTGGCATCTGTGACTTTAATTGCAATGTTGATAGCCGTATATTTTAAATGTTTATTTGTGATGCCGCAAAACACTTGCCTGCTAGGCTTCTACTGCCACTGCATTGCTGTAAGCACATTTCGCGTTTATCGAAATTATTGTCTGCAGTAACTGATAGCATGCCACAGATGCAGCACACGGACATTTAACTATGAATAATATTCCTAAAATACTCCTTTAAAAGTAAATGTGAATTCTCAATCGCAGCCGATTTTACTTCTATGTTTCCTAGTGAAAAAAAAAATGATTGGATTGAGAAAACATACATTAAATACAGTAATGCAGACAGACTGAATGAATGATAGTTTGTTAAATACGAATGACATAACCAAAAAGATAAAGTTGCTAAAAAGTTAATAATAACATGAAATGACATGCACCATGAATCATATCCAGAAATTTAAATCAAGCTCATTTTATTATTTCATGCTCACTCTAAGAAAGAATCATAGCTAGTGATATCAAAAACCTTGGAAAAATTGTTAACAATGAATCATAGGTACTTTTAAAAATACTCTCATCTTTTGTTATAATAATGTGAAAATATGAGGTTGTGGAAGAGTGTGAAAGAGAGCGAGAGGAAGAGCAAGCTGGTGTGGATTAAAGAAAAGAAACAGGGCTGGAGGTGCATCGGCGCTGGCAGAACTGAGAGAGAAAGCTGGTAAACACAGACGCTAGCACGGCTAATCGCCCGCTCATGCCACTCAGCGGGAGAGCCCCTGACAGTGTGTGTGTGTATGTGTGTGTGTGTATGTTTACACACCCCCGCTCTCCCCCCCTGCATGTGCACAGCAACCGGTAACCACGTTGGAGAACAGAACTTCCCCCTGCTGCCATAGCACCTCCACTGGAGTTAACACTCCTACACGGCATCAAAATTCGACAGCCTCGAACACACACGTGAGCACTCAGTCATACAAATGATCCTGTGTGCAACACAATAATGTACAAACAAAAAGTTGATTTATATTCAAAAACAGGCTTGGTGCTGATGCAGACATTTAGAAACCCCAAAGGAAACATAAGGAAACGTAGAGGGGGTCTTTAACCTCTATAAGCGTGTTTTAACACTGATTATTATAATAGCTGCTCAACTGAAATATCCTTTATTCATTGATGCATACGGTTCTGTTGACAAAACCATTCTGGAGCCGCATCCTCCAGAGACACCTCCAATAAAAACCTTACATGTGCTTTTTGGATCTATTCCTTCAGAAATTTGAACTTAAGAGGTTAAAACAGCACAGCATGGACGTTCTCAGGAGTAAAAACATGCTCCACCTTCTTCCAAAATGCTATTAGTTACTAATGAACACTAACGTCTAACACTAATGTCTCCTATGATTCTGGCCAATGCTTCTTCTGAAGGTTTGCCACAGTTCCTTTAAGAAGAACCACATCATCAGACAATCATTTCCAGGTCCTCTACTTAGATATCTAAAAGACATATAATAGTATGCAGGTTATAAAAAAACAAATACATATTAGAAACATGCAAAGAATTTTTGGTCCCACTTTATACTAGGTGGCCTTAACTACTGTGTACTTATATTTAAATTAATAATTTGCAACAATGCACTTATTGTGTACACAGATGTACTTATATTTAAAAAAATAACTGCATGTAATTCATTTCTGTGATTACATTTATAATTACAGTTGACCCATCCCTTATACCTCAATCCCCCCTTAAACCTACCCATCCCACCAAATCTGTCCCTAACCTTACCCTTATCTCAACTCAATAGCAGCAAAAGTGCTTTCAATGCAATATGAACAAAATAAATACGTTGTACTTATTTTCTTTGATGTAAGTACATAGTAGTTAAGGCCACCTGATGTAAAGTGGGACCGAATTTTGTAAGTAGTGACAGGATGAAACTCAACTATCATCCACCTTGCATTTTAGATACTGCCATTACATATCAAAAACTCACATCAGTGACTACTATTTGTAAGCAAAATTTTCTGCAACAAAATGCAGTGAATAATTTTCGGAGACAGTCTCTTTATGAAAGTAATATTTAGAAATTAATACTAATCAAGCTTCAGATTCTCCATATAGGTCCATATATAGATCTATAGATCTAAAAGTGTGTGGATTGAAGGTACTGTAATTTCTTCCTTTTACTATAGGGATATCTTTAAGTCTTAAATCATATTATATTCAGTGTCCTAAAGCATCACTTTCTGTTCCATTACTGAGGTTTGTGATTGGTACTGCTCACACTGATTATGCTACATTCATTTTAACATTACCACTGAGCTGAGAGTACACAGTAAAAAATAAAGTAATAAAAACAATTTCTACCTGATATAACCTTTAAAATATTTTGTTAATTTTTATTTAGTCAAATTTAAGTTAAATTTTTTAAAAATAATAATAAAATGTTAATTTTAGACATTACTGCATGAAGCACATTTTTTAGGTTACCTGATGAAACTAGCTAAAAGAATGAACAAATTAGTCTAAATGTTTAATAAAAGTAAAGGCAATGGAATAGACTGTTGTTGGGGTGATTGGGGTCAGTATTATTTTTTAATATTTTTTAAAAGCAGTGTCATGATCAACAAGACTAAATTTTTTTTTTTTAACCACAAACAGTAAAAACTAATATTATGAAATATCGCTATTTAAAATAACTACTGTCTATTTTATTATATTTTAAAATGTAATATATTCCTGTGATGGCAAAGCTGAATTTTCCTCATCATTACTCAGAATCATTCAAACATGCTGGTTTGCTGCTCAAGAAACATTTCCTATTATTATTAATTTTGAAAACAGTTGTGCTGCTTAATATTTTTGTGGAAACCATGATGTGCTAACGTTGACTCCATCAGGTCTATGATCAATATTTCAGGATGTCAAACTGGAAATTACTAGTTGGCTGTTCAGTTTGACATCGGTGAGTGAACGTTCGAGGACTGACAGAAATCTGAGACTGCAGCAGGTGTTTACAGTCCGAAAAGGAACTTACTGCTCATCTGTGCAGATAACATTAGATAACAATGAGGGGAAAAAGTGCACATTTGTCCATATTTTGCTTATTTTCAGATGTGTTTACACACATAAACATTCTTTACTGGTTTTATTTATTTATTTATTTTTGTATTGGTTGAACGTATTATAAAAATTGGCCCAGATATGAACTCCAGTTAGTTAATAATCAGTCTAGTGTAGAGTGTGTGGCTCTGTTGTCTGAAGCGGCTTTCAAACAGACACCACAAACAATTATAAAGCAGGAGGAAGATGATCTCCAGCAAATGATCCACCCGCGTGCCTTTGTTATTCAGATGCGCTCCACTTGGAGAAGTCACATTCCTAAAGCACGGGGCAACCAGAGGTCAGACACATCTACACAAACACTTGGAACTCCCAAGAGGCCGAAAGAGAGTGGGAGAGAGGGAGGGGCGATTGTCTTTGAATGAGTTTACATGTGTGTCTTACTGAGAATCTCTCGGTTTTTCTCGGTGACTTGTGTTGTTCCTCTTCCTCTTTCAGTAATCCCTCCCATAACGTGTCTTTCCCTCCCTCTCTCTCTCCCTCTGTCCCACTCAGAATCACAGGAGTGTGTCAGTCTCCCATTAGAGAGGGTTGCTGGGTAATGGGAGAGAACAGATCTGCCTTGCTGTGATCCCCAGGGCCTCACTCGGCTCGACTACCACACACACACACACACAAAACACATATTAACACCACAATATAAACATGGTTATGTGTGTGCAGAAAAAATACATATGTATAGAAAATAAAATGTGACAAAAAAGACGAATATAGAATTTTCAAAGTCGACTAAATGTGTGTCAATGTGACTAGTTGGTTAATCGGTATAAAACAGAAGATAGTTCACCCAAAAATGAAAATTCTTTCATAATTTAGGCCCACTTTCTTCTGTGGAACACAACAGATAAATGTCTTGAGGGTTTTTGTTTTGTTTTGTTTTTTTTGATACGGTGAAGTCGCTGGTAACAGAATGGTTCGATCACATACATTCTTCAAAATATCTTCTTTTCTGTTCTGCAGAAATCATACAGATTCGGAATAACATGAGGGTGAGTAAACGATTGCATAATTTTCATTTTTGGATGAACTACCCCTTTAAGAAGCATGTTGTCAGAGGACATTTACATAATACATGTTATTGCGTTTTTAATAGTTAGACTACTTTTAATTTGACATGCAATGATGGGATGCTAAGTGCAAGACATGGAAAAGACGTCCATCTCAATGTGTAACTGCAGCGATGCTAATGCGTCATGCTCCTAGCATGCTAATTAAAGCACGAGTGCTAAAATCATCAAAATAGAAATATCTACAAGAAAAAAAATCTCAACCTCACCAACGGACAAGTCATCAAACAAGCAACAATCGTGACCCATCCCTCCCGCAAACACACAAAGACAGAAAATAGACAAGATCTCTGATTTGAAACGAAAAAAGTCTCTATGTCTCTCCCACATACACAAGCCCTGAACTTGGCAGATACGTTAGGCAGCAAAATAATAGGCATTTTCCAACCCATAATGCAGAGTGTTAGCCGGTGGCAGTCCACTGATTTAGGTACTACGTCGAGACGTCAATCTGAAGGCCTTGGAAGAGAGAGAGAGGGAGAAGGAGGGTGATGTAGATACACAGAGAGTGGGCCTGCAAAGCAAAGACGAGCGAGATAGAGAGAGCGAGATGCTCCTAATGGGAGACATGCAGTCATCTAGTCGCTGACTCTTTCCATTCAGCGTGTCACTGGGTATCCATTACCTGCCACTCTCCTCTGATCTCTTTGGACAGCTCTGATCAAAAGATGTCATTTGACCTACTCGCCCGCTCGTGTTGGCCCGCCGGGGTACGTGGCCCACGAGCGCGGGGTGGGAGGGGGCTGCCTCGCCCGTAAATAAAACGACATCATCGCTTCAGCGTCCCGTCATGTTCTCGGGCCGATTATGATAATAGTGGATCTGTCAGCACGTAAACGGACAGGGCAGCCACGGCGCTAATGCGCAGGATATAGCCTCTCTGCGTCCGCCGCCTTAGTTCCTGCTTCGCTCTTTATTGGGTCGACTTTTCCCTCTCTCTCTCATTGGATGGCACCTGAGAAGCAAGCCCCGCTTGTTGAGGATGTCAGGGTTAATCTGTTAGCATCAAGCTGGGCCGCGGAGGCAAACAGAAAGAGATTTGCCTTTTTTCTGATTTAGAGGCAGACAGGGCAGAGGGTGTAGATGAGCTGGGAGGGGACTGATTGTCTATGATATTGCTCGTGCCGCGTTCGAGAGGTCCACGCTCTGGCTGCGGGCAAACATGGAAACAGACACATAATCTAAACAAAACCAGACGTAGAAACAACACGCCGGCGCACAAACACATCACAGAAGATGAAGAAAATTACACAACGCCGCAAAAGGAGACACTTTCAGGCGCTTGAGCTCGGTGGAGGCAGGACGGTAAAAGGCAGGCGAACGTGCAGGGTTTTAGAGGCGAGAAAAACGGCACACAATAAAGCGAGAAAACAACACTGCTCGGAGGCAATTTAGACTGCAAAACACAAACCATTAAGTTTGTGCATTATCTTTTAATTTAATCTGGAATGATTTATAATCCATCACGCAAGGCTTCAACCATATCCAATTATTCTCTGTGCCTTGATTGACAACAAAGGTGATTTATTAAGCTAATAAAAAGTGATGTGCGCCCAGCCCCCCTCCTTCCCCCTCTCAACACCCCCCGCCCCCCTTGTGAAAATAGCCAGTGAGAGAGACACTCTGCTTACAGCAGTGTAGCTGTTCACTACCGCCCTTGGCCACGGGGCTGGGGTCACGTTTGTCATTCTGGAGGTGTAGTTAGAAAGCAGATCTTAGATCAGAACATTGAAATAAGCATGATTTCTCTAATGACTTCGTTTTGTCTATATATAAAGACATACACCAGAGCAGTACCGCTATCAATACATGACAGGAAATTAACAGTAGCCTCATTCTTGTGAAGTTAACATATTTGTTTATCTCAAATGAAAATGACATAAATGCATTTTCTGAGGGAGAGAGAGATGCTCCCTGGGTTTTGGCAGAGAAAAATGACATTATGTCTTGGATTTGTTCATTTTGGGTATGTATGTCATCTTGTCGCAGCTGCTAAGGGCTAATGCGCTGCTTTGGATATTATTTCTGATTATTAATGAAAAGCAAAGGACAAGGATGATGATTTTCTTCGAGACGCTCATAAATAATATTAAAACTGTGCCAACAACAGGGCCAGCCCCCTAATGAGCCTTTAACCCTGTGTCACATATGCCTTGTGTTAATTTTAGACCTATAGCTATGAGGCCACATTCACGCAGCTGTATGGAAGTAGAGCAAAGAACCCGTACAACACATTTTACTTCTTTTTGCTGAAAATAAAAGATGTGGCTTCAGGGTACGGGATAGTTTGTGTGTGCAGATTCCTTCAACTGTACAGTATATTGTCACGTGAACTGTTGATGTGTGTGTGTGTGCGTGCACGTGTTCTGAATGGCTCATAAACCACAGGAGGACACATTAATGTCCACAATGTTCAGCCTGCCCTGGTAAACACACAACCCCCTCAACTAATGATGCAATAAGAAAACAAGCCATCACAGCCCCTCCACAGAGAAACACACACATACACACACCCGCTGTAGCCGACAACAGATTTAAGATCTTAATATCACATACTTAATAAGGGTGGGGAAATATGTTGGTGGTCTACCAGAGAAGCATTTACTTTCTTGTCCAAAAAATTCTCAGAAATCTCTGGGAATAGCTATAAGACAACAACAGAAACACAGAGATAAGATATCGAAAGGTAAAGAGTCACTGAATGGACGACTTAGAATGTTGCAAATGGCACATTTTCCTCAGTGTGTGAAAGTGAGGCTTGAAAAATGCTTCTTTTTGTCCAGATAAGCAGACACGACTCTGGCAGTACATTCTCTCGCCTCATAAAACTGGGGCCCAGGGCAGAGGACCCTGTTCGCTCTCTTTACAGGTTTCCACAGTTAACAAGAGAACGGCTCTCGTTATAACTGTCCCGGCACAGTCGTGGACCTTTGCTTTGTGACGTTTAAAAAAGTTGCCCGGCTACACTAGGTCACTGTGATGCTACAGAGCTATTATTTCTGCCCGCTATCTTTATCCCCTGCCCTTCTCTCTCTTATATTTGTGTCGATATTATATTTATCTAATAATATGTATATATATATATATATATATACACACATTTACACAGAACAAGAGAAAAATCTACATTATGTACGTATGAAGAAAGTTAAGGGGGGGATGAAACTCGCTTATGTGCTACGTGCTGAAATGAAACACAATAGGATGTAAACAGGATGTGCAATTAAGACACCACCAATCCAGACAATCGTGCTGCTGCATAACACACACACACACACACACACTCACATAAACACACACACACACACTCACATAAACATGCAGAATAACAAAATACAGAACAAGTCATTTTGAATAGTGATATCTAAATCATCAAACTAAATAAGATGGTTCTATCTGTCTCATCCTGCTCTGGAGGAAGTATAATTATGTATGTTTTCCTTAAAGCAGAAAATCATTGCATGCTTTTAAAGGGTAATAAAAAAATTGTTATAATAAAGCCATTGCTCTACGATTGCATTTAAATCAGCTGATTATTGCTCTTCATTAATAAATAATTATTATGGAATTTCTCTCTGGATATCTCTTTTAAATCAAAGAAAAAATAAAATACTGTACAGTGTATTCCATAACATCACAAGTGGATTTCACTGAATAAAATATAAGAATAATTTGTAATATTTATTTATATGCATTTTATATACAACACAGTACAAAATAACACCGCCTTCACCAACAACAACAGCAATAATAATAATAATAATAATAATAATAATTATTATTATTTCAAAAAAATGTAAAAATGCAATAAACTCTGGGATCTGTTTTAGTGATGAGAAACCAAAGTGCTGCATATCAATCAATTTTCAGAACTCTTCAATGAGGTTTGTTTCCCTCGGTGTCACATTGCATCCTGCATATTTTCTGCTTAATTTGATATTTCAAAACCTGAGCTCTTATTTGGAATAAAACTTTGATTATTCTGTTTGTCTTTCTATGATTTATTGCATGACTGAAATTAAAATGCAACTCTAGATGTTTTAAAATGGCATTCGTTCTAAAAGGGCATTCATTTACGTTGATATTGCATTACAGACAAGTTATTCCTAAAATCACAGTGAATGATGGATAGCTAGTGCTCTATAGCCATCAACACCTCTTAGTGGGGGCCGCGCTCTGATTGGTCGAGTGCCGCAGGGCCCTCTCCTCCCCTCCCCATTGAGTCCTAGGGGCCGCAGGGCCACTGATCTGGACTGGGAACTGATAGAGTATCCATTTCAAAGGCCTGGCCTGTTCCACGACTCCAAAAGGGGGGGAATGAAATATAGCAGGAAGAGGGACGCCACATTTAATTATCTCATTATCACACAACGACAAACGAACACAAATGAAACAGGCCAAAGAGTGATCCCAGAAACTCAGAGCATTAAAACCGCCCCTCTGTCTATGTGTGTGTGTGTTTGTGTGTGTGTGTGTGTATGTGAGTGTGCGTGTGTGAGAAAGTGCGTCAAATCTCAAAGAACTAAAGACTCATATTTAGATGTACAAGCTCCTTTAAACTGCCATTTAAACTCACACACACATACACACACCCTCAGGGCTTATGCTTGGGAAGATCATTAACCTCTCCATACCCAATTAAAGTGAGAGTTGGTGCGAGTGAGTGTGTGTAAGAGTAAACGTTTGCTTCCATATGTGTATGTGAAATATTGCATCTTTTCCTCAGTGTGATTAATTTACAAAACATTCACATCAAGAACACACAGAGGATAGTACACACACACACACACACACACACACACCAAAGCTAATCAGTGTGTCTGTTGTGAATGCAGTAAGGATGAGGAAGAGTAACCACCTAGCATTGTGTTTGCAGGATGGAACTCCACAGGGGAGCTAAGAGAACTGCGCCACGGCCATGAACCTCACAATAACACCACAATACAATCAATACGACACACACACACTGCACACAACTCACAGCTACAAACAAAAACCAGGGTTCTTGCAATAACCTGCAGCACAAACGCTGCTGCACACTATGAATGGCTACGAAGAACCATAGTGTCGCCTTATAAAAAACAATCATAAATTCAGTGAATACTGCACATGTATGGTTGTGGTCTCCAGAAATAATCTGAGGCAAGAACAGTACACACACACACACACACACACACACACACACACACACAACACCTCCCTCGCCTACCGAGAGGACGAGGGACTCTAAATGTCACAGATGTTCTGAAACACCTGCTTTGGAAGCCGAACTTAAAAAACAAAAACAACAATGAGTATTGAGACTGCTAAACTCAAAGCTAGTTTTACAGATTAAGAGGGCTTTAGTTATTTTTATTAATTTTAGTTTATCCATTTTATAATGTATACGACTGCAAAGGGAGGACAGGAAGCGCAGGATCAGGATATGACGCATGCTGGAAACAAACTTGAGTTGCCTGCGTATGAACGTCCGAGCTTGATATATCATAAAATGTAACTAACTGCTTGTCTTTTGATGTATGGATTTAAAAAATATTCATTTATTATTTTAAATTTTGCTTTTCCATAATAACGGTAATGATCACATATTGTATCATTATCACTATAACTTTCAAAAAACGTCACTGCCCTTCACTCCAGTGGAATAAAAAACCTGCAAGACAAAGACAGACAGCATGAACACTCCCTTCTTCCTGAACAAATCTTTGTGTGAGTATGTGTGTGTATCAGGGAAGATAAAAAAAAAAAAGACTACAAAGTTTGCCAATTTTTGCTTGATACCATCTTCTCCCTAGTCTCATGATTTTTTTCCACTACCACTTCTACACTCTCCCTTCTTGCAGCACCTCCAAACAATAAATAAAGCATGTGTGTATGTGTGTGTGAGCGCAGGCTCTGTTGATAATCCTCCAGAGCTGAAGCTTATCTGCATTGTAGAGAGGTGCGAGGCAGACAGTCCCTATCGCAGGTATTAATGTAGCGCAGTTCCCTGTGTCACGATGGAGAGATAAGCAAACACACAGCAGTCCCAAACACTCCAAACACACACACACACACACACACACACTCAAAACATAGCCAGAGGTATAACAGATTGTTTCCCCCTTAGCCTACAATAGAAACACAACAGAGGAATAGTGAAAAATTGAGAGCAGCTTTAATACTGAATCCAAATGTGTGCTCATTAAAACATAATAATAAACGTCTAATAGTGTAATAATATTACAGCACACACACTAATATATATATATATATATATATATATAACTTGTATGAATGTGTTAGGATGTTGAAAGAGTGATTTGGGTGTGTGTGTGGACAGTGTGGGACAGCTGTAAGACCTCTTACTCAACTGTTACACTCATGTATAGCATGTATGCAATTCAATTGCACAGCCAAAAATTATTTTGAGTCATTCAAAACTTTTGTTCTGCATCCACAAACACTCTCTCACACACACACACACACACACACACTGAAATACCTCTTGCTCAGATGTGCATATGTGTACTTAATACGTTACGGTAAAGATACGCAGTCAAGATGGCCAGCGTCATAACATTTGTGGTTTTACACGCACAGCTGGGAGCACAGAGACATACTCTGGCACACAAACTTTCCCCCCACTGAATTCCAGGGTTGGGTGACTGGATCGAGCCACAGGAATTCATAAACAGTGAGGGCCTTATCAGCCGGGAGAGGGACATCCTCTCAAGCGCACAGCAGGAGTGATGTGGACCGTGTCATCAAAAAGCGCCACAGACTGCCGCAGGAGAAGGGAGGAGTAAATTGCACTCGTTAATTTCTTCATTTTTTTCTTTGAAAAAAAAAAAGTTTTATAAGAAATATGTTAAATAACAGTACAGAATAAAATATGAATATAGAAATATGTCACCGACAAAAGATCAAACGCATTTAGAAACTACAAACAAATAAAATAAAATAAAATCTGGTTTATTACTAGAAATAATGATGAACTAATTTTCTTAATTTCTAAAAACAAAAATGTAACATAATGACATAAGAAGAACAAACGTTGTATTCAGAATAATTTAAAACCACTTTTGGACAAAGAGTTATAATTTTAAGATGTTATTTTTTTCCATCTGCAGCTAACAGATGATAGCAGGGGACTTCAAGGCCACATCTAAAAGTATGCAAGTTAATAAGACTAGAAATACCACAGTAGCCCCCTGAAGTGATTATTTATTTATTTTTTTTTTTTTGGAGGGGGGTGATTGTATTAACAATCCAGTTGTACATGGCTAACCACACTGGGGCCATTTTAATCATTTGGTTTCAGAGGCATTTGTTTTTAACATTAACAGGCTGTCAAATTAGGTCTCTGTATTGGAGCGGACAAAATCTGCATCAGCAATCAGTTGTGAGAGTAAATGTAATGTTTGACTTCAGAGCGTAACTAGCAGCTATAGGGACTGACCCAGGACCAGGTCAATATATAACCTCACAGCGACTCAATAAATCACTTAAACCCATGTTTGACACAAGTGCAACTGCGAAGAGAGATTACGCTGATAAGCCATTTAGCTACACATTTACTGAGAGCCAGTGACTGAACTTGCGATTGATTATGTACCAAGAGCAGAGCAGGGATGCAAGGAAAACATTTTAAACAGTACCCAGACATAAACTAGCATTCAAATTTCATTCTGCGTTTATTTTCCCAAAAAATTGGGAGGAGTTATGAATAAAAAACCTTTATCATGGAATGAGTAATTTGATATCACAATCGTATATACCAAAATATAGTTACTTTTGCAGGAAATCCAGAGGGGAAAACTGTTTATTTTAATAGCCATGGGTAAATGCCTAATTTTGGATAGTGAAGTGTCCTCTGAACATCTTGTCACATGTTTTCTCTAACATTCACAGTTCACAGTTCGTCTTTGTTTACATTTTTGGGCATGTCAATGTCTGCATTTTCTCATTATGTTTTGTGTCACTCATGTAAATAACGTGCGATGTCCACCAAATGTCACATATACACACAACGCAGTATAAGCGGTACATCCAAATATCTAGAGGTTGACACATTTTCGTAATATAAAAAGGAAAGGCTCATCATCATATTAGTCTGCAGGGTAATAGTTTCATGTCAAACATATCAAACACTAATCAGATATAGCCTGAACAACACCTTTTTTAGCAACCATCCTGTGAAAAAACACAACTCTAACGCTCTCACAGACACTGAGTTAAGAGCCTTGACATTTCCATCTCTATAATTTTATCAGAAAGGTATGTTGAGGAGGTGTGAGAGTAGTCGTGTCTATCTGAGGCATATTTGTGGTACGGTGCAGTAAAGCTATTTTTTTCTCCATTATACAAAGGGCAAACCATGTCAGTGTGACGTCTATGAATGCGTTTTACAGTGTTTTGACTGGACTTTCAGTCTGCACCTGTGTGAGAAGATTAGAGCGACTCTTTTATCTGATAATGACTAACCAAACACTATTTACAACATACAGCACGGGCGCTCCCTCATGTTTAAACTAGCATGGGGGAAAAGGACCATACACCACTATTCCCATTCATACGCAGGACGATTGCTGTGTGAATTCTGAAATTAACAATAAACTTTGATATTAACGCAACATTTGGGAGAACGCTTTGGTTTGGGAGGTGAGCACACTGTTCCGAGTCTTATCTATGTACGTAGACTGAAATGATGGAGAAAGCGAAAGAGAGAGAGACAGACAGAGACAAAAAGACAGGCCCATGGGAGAGCTGCTGCTAGAGGCAACATGACCTCACATTACCTCAGAGACATGTAGGTGCAGGAGACACTGCTGTCTAACCAAGTGAACAGAGACATGGGCACAAACACTCCACACACCATGTTACTGCAAATTATTACATGACTCTCCAGAATACTAGATTCTGATCTGTCAATGCAAGCATTCTGCGGTCAGATATTTTTGGATAATGAAAGCTAAACTGTATAATTGACCGTCTGAGTCTACATTATCCCACTTACAGCACACAAACAGCAGCTATTTACGCTCAATGCTGTGCCTGTTATATCAAACCCAAATTAATGTTGTGAAAATGTATTATTTATTTATTTATTTTAATGGGACTTACGACCATAGTTGACTAACGATGCTTTCGGGAAACGCACCCCTGTTCGTTTTTGTTTGAGCACTCTCTGAGCGTCAAAGGTTTCTATTCACAGCTTGTTTTCAAAAGCGTTGAGCGTTGTAGGCAATCACAATCATAACTCTAGAGTGTGTGAGCGCAATGGCCTATCAGAAGTGATAGAAGTTTTCAGAATCTGCTGAGGCGCACACTTGCGAATCCTTTCATTATAACCAACAAAGTGTAGTCATAATGTAAATAAAAGATTCATTGTACAATTAAGACAGCTTTATTTTATTATAACAGGAGTTTTTGCCAGTGCGCGGAATTCAGTGAGCTTGTAATTTAGAGATTGACAGACTTAGTGATTATAAAGGGAAGGCTCTACTCTTGCTTTCTGTTTATTACCCATTTACAATTTGAATACAAGTAAAGTTTTTAATGCAGCTAAGTATACTGCAATGTTTCTGGATAGTCAACCTCATTTAAATGCGTGATTGAATCATTGCTGATTGACAGCGATGACTAACTGACGAGATAAAACAGGACAAAAAAAAAAAACTTAATACTTATTTCAACAGTTTTTGCTCTGATACCAAAATTGGTACAGAGAACTACAAAGTTTTTACTGGTATTGGTACCGACTACAGAAATTTTGGTCCCGTGACAATGCTAATGTGAACGCTTAATGTTTTTGATCTGCCTGCATTGACACCATTGTATGAGAACTGAACTGAACTGAGCTGGACGATTACATCACTGTTTCCTCCAGAGCTGCTGTATAGATAAATGAACTAAATTAATAACTATTGATTTTTACAACAGAAATTAATCAATACGGAATGATGACACTATTTTCTTCTAAAGCTGCTGTACAGCTGCTGTATTTTCCTGTTATCACAGGAAAGCTGCTTTGAAACAATTTGCATTGTAAAAAAGCGCTACATAAATAAAGGTGAATTGACTTGGCTATAGGTATTAGTTTTTAATATTTTTGCAACAGTATAGAACTGATGACCTTTAAAGAAAACAAATACATGCATACATACACACACACACACACACATACACACACACACACACAAAATGCAGTCCAAAACGCATTTACCAAAATTAAATTAAATTGACTGTTACTTTATGGTATAACTCTAAAGTAAAAAAATATTTTTACAACTTGAATACATGTTAGCATCCACATCATATTAGTGACTAATTTATATATAAAAAAAACAAAAAACAAAAAAAACAACATTATGTAGAATGTAAAGGGAGGGTCAACAGTGTAATTGTTTATGTTATAACAGAAATGAATTACAGCTGTAATTAGACGGATATTTTTAAAATAGAAATGCAATATAAAAACATGTATGTACACAATAAGTGCATTGTAAAAAATGATTAATTTAAATGTACTATAGTAGTTAAAGGCAATATAAAGTGGGACTCATTTTAATGCATTTTTGAATTTAAAAAAGCATCATGTCGTTGACCCAAACTTATGTGCAGTCACTCATTATTCTGAACAGTAAGGCTGGCTGTCTCTCGCTGTATCAGAATAACATTAGCGATTATAAGTGTGTGAGCACACGCATTTCAACAGAGACATCTTAAGCTAGAGTTAAAGAAGGCACACCGTGTAGGCCTGAGGCTTTGTGGGAAAGTCGCAGCGCATACACACACACACACAGACACACACTCTGAGGCACACAGGAGAGCGAGCGACATGGATTTGAAGAGGAACACTTTTAAGTACGCGTTTGTAGCATTTGCTCGTATCAGAGCGAGGTACTCAACCCTTTCATGTGGTTCCTCTCTCTCTCTCTCTCTCTTTCCCCTCACTCACTCTCATCTCCTCCGCCAGCCCTTTTATTATTTCTCTCCCCTCTTTCTCCTCCGATCTCTTTTTAATTAATTACAACCTGGTCTAGTGACGGAGAGAGTAAGCTTTATCTTCCTCTGCTCCACTCTCTTACCGTGTCGAGAGAGTGAGACTGAGTTAAAGAGAGAGAGAGAGAGAGAGGACATGCCACACGCCAGTGCTTTTCTACTGCTCCACTCTCTTCCTTACCCTCGTTTTTCCCTCTTCACTCTCTTCTCAGGCAACCCTGAGCAAGTGCTAGCAAGGGTCATATCTTTTTAATTATCTTTCTTGCCTTTGATTAATTATTCCGTCTGACAATAGCGTGTTTCTAATGCTTTTCACCTGCCCGTCTTGATTGACAGTGCCTCTGTCTGAGTCAAAGCAAACAGCTGCTGCCATGATTGCCTAGCAACCAGGAGGTGATGGATGAGACCCAGAGATGGATGGCCACAATAAATCATGTCTCCTGCTATAAAACTGGAAAAAAAGAGAGAGAGGGAGAGCGAGGGAGGGAGAGAGGGGTACTAGGAAAGGGAAGAAATAGAGCATACAAAAACAAAACAACCTATTCTCTCTACCCTGTTCTTGCTTTCCCTCACGCCCCTATGTTTTTCACATGCGCTCTCTCCATCTCTCGCTGGAATGGTTTTGAAACTCTCTTAACAGTTTGACCCGAGCTTTCAACCTCCCTAAGAAGGGTGCAGCTCAAAAGTGTGGTTTGCAGGGGCAGATGAAGCCCGAAGGACTTTATAGAAGCAGACTGCTGAAACCCAAACGCTCGTCATAGGGTGGGGCCTGTCATGAGTTGGGACACGTTCTAGGTGCTGGAAAATTCAAGAACAATGAATCCAAGTACACCCACCACGTCCAACGCGACTGCAAACAAAATAATTTATCAAACCCATTTCAATGCGGCCGAGAGCATGATGCATCTCACGTCGACAGTCGCAGAGCCCCCCCACCACAACAATGGACAAATATATCAAGCATTGTTGAGCGCTCAACTGCCACTGCCAGAGACGACAGGAATCTGACCAGCCCGTGAACTGCAGGCACACAGCAAGAGTGCACCGTTAACTGAATTATCAGATGCTTATAGATACTGTGAAAATATGATTTGGACAGATCTCATCTTACAGTCACAAAAGGGACGGAGGAAAACATGACAGAAATGTTTTCGTTAACGTGGGCCGGGTGCAGAGGATCACGTGAGATTAGAGCGTTCAGATATGTGTTTCTTTTTCTGCTTTCGTTAAAGGTCGGATTCATTTCCTGCTAATGAAGCCCAGCTGTTCCCGCTCTTTTAGCGTCCATGACGACAATGGTCACCTCGTTCCTGAGGGGCTGTCGACAAAACTTTACGACCTCGATGAAAAACATGTCAGACCGGGGAGGGGAGAACAAAAACGAACAAAACAAAAAAAAAAAACAACAAAAAAAGTCAGGGTTACCTAGGTTACAGGGCCACGGTGATGACAAACAAAAACACTTTGAGTTTTGTTTCAGGCGCAAAAAAACGGGTAGTGAGTGGGTGAATGAGTGAGCAAAGGAGTGCGGCTCCTCTGGTATCTGGTAACGAACAGTGCAAGAGCTCGGCCCATCCATCAGAGGAAGCCCACGTCCTGCTCCGAGCTCTCTCTTGTTCTCTCTCTCTCTCTCTGAGCCCTGCTCAGGTTACAGCTTTACACGGCCAGTCTAAATAATATTCAAAATGATGAATGACATGGCCAGCCTCGTATCCATCATCAATTTCTTTTTTTAAGGAGCATCCATCTTCAGTAATGCTCCTTTGAATCATGGGAAAGCGAAAGAGCTCCGATTCACTCATGCAGGCCCCTGGAGAGGCAGAAGGAGGGACAGGAGGAGGGAAAGAGGGAGGGTAGGAGAAAACGGATTTAGGTTCTGAGTGATACCTGACAGCCAGACGTGCAAACGGACACAGCCTTCAGAAGTCGGACACATGTAGGCTTACTTATAAAACCTAAGACTTCCTGTGACCTCAATAAATACAAACTTTTGTAAGTATGTCATAAAAAAAAAAAACCTTCACAAACATAAATACTGAGGGATTCTGAGGAAAGATTCTAGTGGCATTGTTAGTGGCCGACTGTCTCCCCCTCATCCACCATCCCCTCCCTGGCTGTGCAGACCCCTCGGTGAAGTGGAGGCAGTGGCAATTCTCAGAGGGGGGGACAGCCCCTAACACTGGGCTCCTTGGCAAGGGCCCGTTTGATAAATGACACATGTCATTCTGTCAGGAGAGAAGGGTGGGTCCATGATATATGACCGTGCTGAGGAGCTGGGGAAATCGACTGTTTGGCATGGAGTGCCTCTCTCTCTCTCGCTCTCTTTCACTCTTTCGGTCCCGCTATCCGGGTTCAGGACGGCATCAAAAAGGTCGAAGTGTTGTATCTGTGTGAGAGCCAGAGAACAGGCCGGC
Organism: Zacco platypus; assembly: GCA_038088235.1. Classification (NCBI taxonomy): domain Eukaryota; kingdom Metazoa; phylum Chordata; class Actinopteri; order Cypriniformes; family Xenocyprididae; genus Zacco; species Zacco platypus. The sequence goes on from CM076085.1 coordinate 29,955,766, forward strand.
TGTTCTTTTTTTCCCCTGTCTATTGCTCCATCTCACTCTCTTTCTCTTATACTGTCCATTATTTTTTTTTGTAGTAAAAGGAAGAGGAAACAGGCCAACGAAGGAAAGAAGGGGGGGGAAGAAAACTATGTAGGAGAAAGAAACAGACAAGTCCTAAAAAAAAAAACCTGGCTCTGAGTAGTATGAGAGGGCAAGGGTATCAATCAAAGTCAACTTCGGCAACAACGCGACTACTATTTCAAATAAAAACTACATACGGCAGACAAACGACCTCGGCGCAGGACCGAAACCCGAAACGGCTCGCCGACCAACCAACCGAAACTCTCTACTCATCCCTTCTTGTGTCTCCTCAAAGGCAGGCTTCAACTCACCCCTCCTTTACTGTAAAAATCGTCTTCTCTTTTTCCTTCCTCTATCTCATGCTCTTTTCTTTTTTAACACACTGGCAGTGGGGGCCTGACATCTGCAGAGTGCATTTAAAGAAAAAAATGTGTCAAGGAAGCGTGATCCCCTCCACCCTCTCTCTCTCTCTCTCTCTCTCTCTTTCATTAGCTCACTGGCAGGGTGGCACTTCTCAAGCTCATTACAGCCAGAGGATTTATGGTGCCGAACCCAATGGCGGAGAAAAGGCATCTGTCAATAATTGCAGGGAGCAGCGCACACACATCTCGAGAAGCTTTGAAATCTCATTAGGTATGCAGTTATCAGGCATAAAGATCAAAAACATTACTCAACTCAGACAGAATCCTACCAAGAAACATTAATTAGCAACAGGCCCGCAGTATAAAATAAAACAGACTTCCTCTCTTGCTCTCTCTCTCTCACAGCCTCCCTCCCTCGCTCTGCCCCTCACACCTGCCTGCCTCTGCCAAGAACCGGCACGACGAACCCAAGCAGGCGATGCGTACGAACACATTAAATAGCGGCATCACACAGGAAGGAAATGCCAGCATGATAGTACACTCGAGAAAAACGCGCATCACCACACGCAAACATTAATATATGTGCGCCGAGGTTGTGCATATGCAGACGTGGACAAACACGCACCGGGCACTCCGGCAGAGTTAACAACATCCCCAACCCCTGTGCGCCGCATTCCCCTCTTCTTCCTCTGCCCTCATTAAATAAAACACAACGTGGAGGGAGGAGGCATAATTCCCAGCATCTGAGACTGATCAGGACATGAGAGAGAAGGAGTTTGAGAGCATTTGAGGGCCTCCCCTCTCTCTTTCCTCCAGTCTGGGTAGTGAGGAGAGAAGGAGGAAGAGGCCTGTCAGGCCGGAGAAGGATGTCAGAGCTCAGGCTGGCCCTGATTACTAGGGCCCCTCTCTCGCTCTCGTTCTCTGCTGCTCTGCCTTTCATCACCGGCACCGCCATCAAAAAACAGCCCGCATGTCACGCACACACCGTGATAAAAAGCGGAGCAAGACTGATGGCTGTCAGTTTTCAAGCTCGGAGTGAAAGAGGAGGAGGGTGCCGAGACAAGCCGAGCGGTGGGACAAGACCCCTGCCATTTCTGTGGAGGAATCGCACACACACACACACACACACACACACACAGGCTCAAGCGACACTCTGAACCAAACCAACAATCAGCCCCCTGCCAAAATCTTTACTGTAGTCCCTGCCCCCAACCAACTCTCTCTCTGTGTCATTTTCTCAGCCTCCCTCAGCAAGTCCCTATCCCTCTTCGACATGACAGGGATTACTTCCACACGGCCATATTTCATTGGACTACACTGGGACTCTCACAGTTGCGTGTAGCTGCCAGAGTGGACTGGCCTCACAGATACACACGCACAAAGAACTACAGTATCACTCAGAGTGAGAGAGAGAGAGAGTGGGAAGGCGGGACAACTCAAGCATATGGAAAGAGCGCAGGCCGGATGATTCATTAGTACTGTGATACTCAGTGCCACCTCTGTGCAAGGCTAAGCTAATATCCCTCACAGTACTGGGCAGGGTAAAAATAACTGTCTACCACAGCCAGACACGTAGATCCCAGAAACCCTCTTAATTTCCTGTCTCCTCCCAGATTCCGCCCCACCGGAAGAGGTGTGGGCCACAGTAGCAGCAAATCATGCAGCACAGCCGAGAATCTTGACCAATCGCCAGCGCAGATTTAGAGGTGTATTCTGGGTATCACAGTATAATCGGCAGACTTCAGTGTTCATTGTTGATCGATAAAATAAACAAGGATCAGGAATATGAGCATAAGGATCTGATCAACACTTGCTGTGGTCATTCTCTCTGTGGGAACTTTCACAGTGCATGCACTTCCAATTCTCTCAACAACAGAGGAAATCATCAACAAACTACAGCACACAACCAGCTGAGCTAAAACTATTTCAACTGTTCATCAAATCAAAACACACAGAAACCTCGATGGGGAACATAAACAATTTAGGCATGTTTATTTTTCTTGTACTTTTTGACATGTAAATGGCAGATAAGCTACTCAAAATGTTTTGTCTAAATGTTACGCTTAATTTATTTTCAATTTGTATGACTTTCTCAGCTGTAGGTAAAAGAAAAATCAGACTTGTCAAAACTGGAATTATTCTTTAAAAGACAAATAGATTAATTTAAGCATATTTAAGCAGAATAAAATGCATCATAAACACATGAGACAGCAAGCAAATTTACACAGCGTGTCAAATTTAACAAACACCAAATGCCTAATAGATGCTATTGCTAATGTATTTTTTTTTAATGTCCATTGAATTCCACGCAGAAAGACATTTCAAACGAAAAGTAGTTAAAGCTTCACATGACTATATTTAATACAAGACAAATATAATACGTTATCGACAATGTGTTGCATCCTTAAACGTCATAAAGAAAATGCATGTATGTGTTTTACTGTAGGGCTGAAATAGCACAATTATAATTGAAATAAAAGATAACTAAAATAATTGACAACAAATGTAATTATCAGTTTTCATTGTGCACGGAGAACCTCCATCAATGATGTCCCTTTAAATTAGTGAAACACTTTTTTAAAAAAAACAATTACATTACTTTTTATGTGATAATATTATACTGCAAAACAATGTGTACTAACAGAAAGCGAGCAACTACTGTCGGTGTAAAAATTTTAACGTGTCTGCGTTCAGGTCAATCACACTCAAGCGAAAAAAAGAAAGGGAGGGAAATCATCTGGATTTTAAACAATATAACTACTGTTTTAGCTTTAATGGGATTTACTGAAAAATAATTTCCCTTATTTTACGGTATTACTGGAAAAACAGCATTACTATGTTTAAATTATGACCAATACGGTCTTAGTAACTGTGTGTTTCTGCAACAATTCTTTTCAAAAACTCTGTTTTTATATATACCAGTTAATAATTTATTGAACTGTATTTTTGGATATTTAAACCGTCCTGCCACTTTCAAACAGAGAAATCACTTTATATTGTAACCTTTATATTATAAACAATTTTAGCACACAATGTGCAGCATAACTACTTTACAAGAGCAGTGCGCAAGATGAATCAAAAAAATAATCAACAGATAAATCGATTCCTAAAATAGTTGTTAGCGGGAGTGTGTAAAAGTGAGACATGCACAAACACTAGAATCGCCCTACACTCTCATTAACCCTGCTGCAGTCACCATTCATCATCATATCTTCACCAAACAATCTCTGGAAAAGAAGGGATGAAAAGAAGGGATGAGTGAGAGAGAAACGGAGAAGGAGAGAGACAGTAAGGGGGTAGAAAGGGGGAAAAATGAGGGAAGGATGCAGCCTTGTGAGCCAATTTAAGAAATAAGTGCTGATGCATCAGCTATTGACTGTGTGAACGCTCCTGATAACGCTCAAGGCGAAACTGTGAGGGAAATGACAGCATCAACCGCCTGCAATAAACTGCAGCCCGCGAGACCAAGGGAGCCCTAATTGACAGCTGTCAAGCTAATGGGAGCCATGACGGAAGATTCAGGAAAAAAATTCTGTTTATCAACCATCAACTCTGGTGTGGATCCACAGGGAGGAGAACTTCCCCTCCCTCCCTTCTCTCTCTATCTTTCTCACTCTGTTTGGCTGTTAGGTTATTCAGTTTTTTCCCTTAACCCCCATCCCTCTTTCCTTCGTACTTTCTCTCTTTCTCTTCGTTCCTGTGTTTTTTCCCCGCCTCTTCTGCTCTTAACCCTTCTCATTGTTGCTCACTTCTTGCGGTGAAAAAGGCGGAGGACAGCCATAACTAATCATAGTGTCAGTTGGCTGCCTGGGAGCGCAGGGTTTGGGCCAGAGCAATGTGAGGAGGACGAAGACTCAGGCCCCATAATCCACACACACACACACACACACACACACACTGCTGAAGGAACACCTTCACAGGGCCAAATGCAGTTCTCTTTCCAGCTACTGGGTAAATAAAAGCAAAGAAATATCTGCAACCACAACAATAGGAAATTTCAGTGTAGCAATACAACCAACAGGCACGCCGCTCCCTCTCCTGCTAAAATGACCATCAAGAAATAACAAAACGTGTTCCTGTGCTTAATTCATAATGTTGTTAGATGAGGAAATTTGATACAGAAATACTCAAAAGCTGCAGGTGATGTTTAATTAGATCTCTTGCTAGATTTGAAGATTGTATTCTTACGCTCATTACATGCAAAACATCTAGATTAAAATTCTATTCGTCTAGACGTGCATTAGTATGCAAACTTTTGATTAATCATTTTCTGAATTAAATAATCGTATACATTAAACAATAATAATAATACTAATAATAATAAAAAATCCACTCATTTGAAGCGAGAAATATAATTCCGGACAGTGGTGTGCATGACATAATTTTCTTTTTCTTAATAATGCATATGATTATCATGACTAGGTTTTAATAAGGATAATTAACATAATGAAGTCACCATGATGTTTCATTATAATTTAAGTAATTAAATTGCAGCAGGGGAAGAAGAAAAAAAACTTAAACCAAAGTGGACGACTCTTAATTTGCAAAGAAGTCAAAAGACATCACACACACACACACAGAACTAAACTTCAACACCGCAAACTACTACTATATTCTTTATCTAAACTATTCGTAACTAACCTGTTAGTGTCTACGTGTTCTATACAAGCATGTGTTGGTGATCATTATGTGCCCGCGACCGTATTTACGAGCCCACCGGTGTTCCCCACATGATCTCACGCATGCAATGCTCCACACCCTTGCCGGAACAGGCATTGAGTTTGATTAATCATTGCTCCCTGTCTGCAATCAATCAAACACACACAAAATCACAGAAATCAGCTCCTTTCCCCAACTGCAATCCATCTCAGCGCAGCCTCCGTTACATTCGTCACAACCCAAATATTTTTATAAATCATATTTAGCCGCTCTAAACACAATGCTGAGAGTTAACATTTATTCTAACGCAGATGAGATAAACTAACTTTAAACACGCAATGAACGCTCTCATAATGACCAATATCAACACTATCTGTCTTCATACATCAAATCCGCTTGGTTCAAACACATATACAGAGATTACATTTCACCAAACTATGAGCCGAGAGAGACGTGTCAACATGGAGACTGTAGTTTGGACATTTCGGTATTGAGGGCACGTGGATGTTTCCAACAATGGAGTGCTTTAGTCGCTAACTTTGATATTAAAAACCGAGACGGACAAAGAGATAGCTGGGGGAAAAAAGTTTGATGTTCTCTTCGACTCCCCAAAACAATTGATATGTTTGGTCTGGCAAAAGCTTTGAAGCTTGTGAACAAAAACATGGTGTGTACGCTGCATTGAACGGGTGTTTTTTTTTTTTTTTTTTTTGGCGGGGGGTGAATCACCCTCACTAGACAGAGAGTGCTGTGTCTGTCTGTTAAAAGAGAAAGATAGATAGAGTAGACTGAACAAATGGAGAGCAGGCAATTTCACCCACTACAAAAAAAGAAAAATCACGTCAAAGGTGTACAGAGCCTGTGACGCACTTCCACCCGGTTACCTTCACAACACGGTTTTTCTGCGCCTTTTGATTCCGTTTTGTCACCTCTCCACTATTATTGCTCTTAGTCTCTTGACCATTAAAAGTGCTCTATTTCAGCCAACATGATTACCCAGGTACCCCGGCCCATTTGTCACCTGCAGCAGCAAATTAAGTTAGTGCACCAACTAAAGGCATGGAGGACTGTGTAATATCAACTTGATTACATCAAACTAGCTGCAAACCTAATTGGGCTGGATGACAGTGTGCGGAGCTTGTCATCTCCAATCATTAGGCCTGTCAGGAATCCATCAGCTTTACAGCTAATTAGGTGAACACTAATGAAGCTGGCAAAACAACTTTTCTTTTTCTACGGCTGAGCGGGCCTTCCAGACTTGGTGGGAGGAGGGAGGAAGGGAGAGACAGAACGAGGGAGCGAGAGAAAGAGACAGAAAATGTGAGGGAGGGCGAAATTTTCTCATGCAAAGCTCAAGGTTGCAGGGGACTGGATTTCCCAAAGTTCCTAATCAAGGCCCATCATCTGCCATCTTTCCTTTGCTCTTTCCATCACGACGGCGCAATCAATTTGTCATCACTCTTTGTATGCCACAGTGCAGTCGTCAACCTTATAACTTGCAGCTGTGAGGGCTGCTGGGAGGGAGGGAGGGATGGAGTGAGAAGAAGAGGGAGAGACGGAGGGGAGGGGCATTGGTTTGAAGAAAGGAGAGAGGGAGTTAAAAAAGAAAAAAAAATATCACAGGAAGTTGCCTCGTCTAAAGAGAGAAAAAAAGGCTCTCAGCCTGCTTTCGTATTTGTCTTCATCCGCTCATCAAAGGCATAAATGCCTGATTTTTTTCTCTCTCTCACTCCTCTGAAATGAGAAGCTTCTCAGTCACCCTTGTTCCCCTCCTCCCTCCTTGCCTCTACCTCTGCGCGTCCATTAGGCAAAAGCATTTTGATAAAGTAAAGCACAAGCCTATCGTATTGGGAGTGGAGAGGAGGGGAGGAGGACAAAATGAGAGCACTCACTCTGCCAACTTCTGATTGACCATTAGAGCTATTGATGAATGTGGCTGTCAAAGGAGAGACAATTAAATCAAATATGAAACAAAGTTGCTTTGACGGGTCAGACTGATGGAGCAAACCATTCTTCCGTCTCCAGATTAGGTTATTAGTTTTGTGTATGTGTGTGTGTTTTTGTAGGACTGTAGGTGTGCCCTCTATTGGACCGTTCATGAGTATTTCATGCTCTGGTGATATACGCACGCGTGCAAGAGAGTCGCCGTTAATCGTGTCCATCAAATAGTTCGGATCTTTGCAGGATAACTCATATACCTTATGCGTATGTCCTCAACTGTTGAATCCGATTGTCAATAGTCTACTTGTTTTTGTTTAGACAAGATCTTCACCTGAAAGTTTCAGCAGTAAATATTTTGCCGTGTATCATACAGTAACAGCGTGTAATTCATTCATGAATAAACAAAGACTTCTTGTGTCTCCCAGTTAAGTTTAGACAAGGATTCAAAAATCACAAGACGTACGTATTTTAGTTTTTAACACAACAAAAATATCAAGTCACTGCTTTAAAATGCGGCTACAGTGTAGGCCGAAAAAGACATTAGCGACAGTTAAGCTGACAGATTTCTATTTTTGTTTCTTTGACTACATCATTTTTCCTTGTTGCAAATTTGTCAACTAACAATCAAAATATCATGATATCCGTTGATGTGTTATTTTTAGACAGTTCATTAAAAATAAAGCAAAACAGATTTAGATGTCGCCTATCATTATTTAAACGCTCTGTTTTTTTCCCTCCTGTTCCTCATATTAGAGGTCTTAAAGCAGTGGAAGTAAATGTGGCCTGTGCCCTGGCCTACGAGAAAAAAAAAGTAGAAAAGCAGCAATTAAAGATGTTTTAATGGATGGTTGTCAGAGCAGACATGACGTCACGGGGTTGTGGCGTTGCCATGGCGAGTGATTTATTGATGTTTATCAGGAAAGAATAGATCAAAGAGCAGCGAATGACAGGCAATCAATCAGCCGTCAAATCAAAGATGGCAATTGTCCATTAAAGGCTCTTCTTAGACCCCTCGTGCGTCGGCTACAAAATACTCTTCTGAGTCTTTCCCAGAACCGGAGAGGAGTGATAAAAATAAAAATAAAAATAACAATAAAGTTGGCCTTTTGTGTTCACATGTTTTCATATAAAAGCCCCCAAAACAACGAAGGCGAGCATCAAAGAGAGTCATGACAGTCAGCTGACACCTAAGCCCTTTTTTCCCTGCGCTTCTTTATAGATCTCTAATTCATGGAGTCAATATCTACGCCCTACGAGCAAAGAGAGCGGTGTAACACAGAGAACAATCAAAAAGACTTCGAGTCGGCTCAGCTTCAGCTGCATGGGGCTAGGCGAGGAAAATAGTCAGCATTCACGGGAATAAAGTTAAACAGTGTTATTGTTCAGTCAGTAGACTACTCTGATGAAAGGAAATGACACTGTGTGGCCTCGAATAATCTGCTAGACTAACATGATAAACTTAATAAAAACGAGACAAAAAAAGAAAACTTTTTTTTCGAAAACACAATCCCGCTATAAGTAAAGGACCAGTGGATACTTCCAGATCATTCACACACATATGCAGCGTTACTATGAAAATAGCACAAAAATAATAAATAAATTAATAAATAAATAATACTAAAGAAAAAAAAAACAGAGAGGTGAAGGGGAACAAATGGAGAAGAAGATCCATACCTGCCGAGCGCCGGGGCGCTTGCTGTTTCCTCCGCGGCATGTTTCTCTTTCAGGGGTTTTTTTCAGGAGCCCCTGAGATCCCGAGAGCTGCTCCGCTTCTGCTCTGATACACGGCACCTGGGGCGCTTTCACACGCCTGACATGTATCGGCAGTTTTCAAACCAAAAAATCAGACGGTAAGATCTGAAGAGGATGAAGACGAAGCGGGATTTTCCCCCTCTTTCCTCTCTCTCTTTCCCCCCGCGCGTCTTTTGGATATGACGGAGAGTCGAGCCGTTACAGTGGGGAGAAAAACCGCTCGTGCCTCAGTGCGATTCTCACTCACTCCGCGCTGGAAGCTGCAACAGGCAAGCTTAAAGGAAAACGAAATGATCGCGTCACTCAAAGTCTGCAAACAGAGGCAAACATCAAGCACTGTCATATTAACTCCTTCCATCTCGAATGGGTTAGCTAGCTCATGTCATGTGGGTAGGCATATGTCTCTCTCTCTCTATCTCTCTTTCTCTCTCTCTCTCTCCCTACCGCAGCCAACCCCAATGCACTCTAATAGTAAAAGTAGCAGCTCACAAACACAACACTATAGATATGCAATGATTGACACTTACATAGGTGTGTATCAAATCGACATTCTGAGTTAATGTTTTGTTTAAGCGTAAAAACGCGTTGAAGGCAGGCAGCAGTCGCCTCTATCAATGATTTAGGAACGTAAAAGAGCAAAGATTTACTTACTCGATCGCTTGAATAAACGCGTTATCCATGAGGAATCAGGTCCGAGTAATCGCATACAATTGGAAAAGCTAAAAAAAAAAAAAAATACAAAATAAAAAAATTAAGCGCGGCTGTCGCCGATAGCTTTCTGTGAAAATCCCAAAGACTCCAAGTGTCCTCCGCCTTTCAAACGTCCATCGCTTTCATAATAAACAAGCCGGGGAATAGACAAAAAGCTTGAAGGAGGAGATGGACGGACTTGTCGCCCGCGCTCTGCCTCGTTTGCTTATTTTGTCCGCGCGCGTTGGGAATCCGCTGAGAGAATCGATGCGATAGGTGTTTGATTGGGTATTCCTGCTTGTAATAACGCACATCAGAAGGAGGGGAAGGACTCGGGCTGCGCCTCAGCTGCTGCTGCTGCGAGAGCATGGATCACTGAGCTATTGCCAAACACTTTCTTGGCCGCTAATAGCACTTTTAGCCGTCTTTGTGAGGCTCGTAGCAGGTCTTTAAAAACAGCAACGGGCGAAGCAGACGCGTCTTCCTCTCGCTCGCGAGATTTCTCTCCTGTAATGTCACTTTCGAAAATCCCTTATCAAACGCTTTCTTCACAGAATGGACTTTTTAAGACGGTAAGATCAACATTTTCCAAATATGTCCATCATCATGGCACCTACTTAAAGACAGCTGATTTTCTTTTTCGTTTTTGTGAGCGTCAAGTGTGAACTCTTTGTAGTGGAGAAAGGCAAAGTTGTCCTTATTGGATGAGAGGGGGAGATGGGAACTGTGTCCTGTCTGTTTACTAGCTGAGGGTGAGTTGACAGACACTGCCTCCTCCACTAAAGTCCGCGTCCTCGCCTCGCGCTCGCGCTGTCTCCTCTCTCATCTGACCGCGAAGGGAATCGCATCGAGCCTTCGAGAGGGGGCAGCTGGAGTCGTGGCGTTCAATAAAACAAGAATGTCCAGAATCTCTTGAATGTCCGCGCGCCGAGCTCACGGGAGAAGATTGAAAGGGAAGAGCAGTCTTTCACGGATCCGGGATGTTTTTGCCCAATCTCACTCACTCGTGTGTGCATGCCGTTAGATCCGCCCAAGCATCTGTCCGTCTAACCATTGGCGCATCCATCAGTGTCACACACACACACACACACACACACACACACGCCGCACGGAGTCGCTTTAACTATTGGCAGCGTCTCTTCTTCATCAAACGACGTATAAAGCAAGATCACAGTGTTCAGTGAGGGGATGCATTCCGATTTTATTTTAAACGAAATAATTATTTATCTAATTGCGAAACTTGGGCTAACGGTGCATCGGAACGCTGTGCGCCAAGTAGCCCGCGCGTGAGGATATAGCCTTTTTTCAAACTTAAGTGGAAAAAAATGACTCGCACTTCAGCTTCTACTGCCACAACTGTTAACAATACCCCACCGACGAGTAATGCTGCGCAGAACTGTTTAAAACCCTTACATTCTTAAAGTAACTCACAAGCAAGTTGATGCAAAGAATGTTTTGCTCTTTATTTTTTTATTTTCCATTGCAGGCTTTTCAGTCTCGTTGGCAGTTTGTCTGAGGTGAATGTATTTTTATTAAATTGATGTGAATTACCTTGGTTTGCAATGAAATACCGCGCGAAGGATATATTTTGTACCGTACTTTTTATTATTTATTTATTTATTACTTTTAGGACTATATTTCACCGAGTGCACGAGTGGGCTATGTGACTGACAACTTTATACCATGAACCACACGTTTTTGAGAACCACAAATTTAATTTAACTTTAGTAAAAGTTTTAATGTCTGTAAAACTACAATAAGCACAAATGAACGGAGCTAATGTGGAGCTGTTTTAGTCTCAAAGACTATTAAACAGGTAAAACTCTCTCATGTCTTCTTTTCATGAGTGTAGATAAATGACCTATATCTAAATTGAAACACATATAAATACAATTAACGAACGAGAAAATTGCATCTTTATCTAAGAACTACAAGTCACTTACTGCCACTCTGTGTGTGTGTGTGTGTGTGTGTGTGGAACAGAGAACAGCTGCATGGACATGAACGTGAGCGCGCCGTTTATTGTATCCGCCCCCTTTTATGTTCTTATTCTAAAATTTTAAATTACATCGACTTAGGAAGTTTTACAATGCTGTTTTTGTCAAAAATCACAGCACTGGCATTGTGTTCAGTTGTCCAAAGAAGAGAAAAGGTACGTCATTATCTTGTGTTTCACTTGATCTTCTGTCCTCAGAGTGTATGTCCTTCATGTGTCTAACAGAGATTTAGTCTTTTGTGTATTGAACTGTTAAAATATTATATAATCACTGTTTTCATGTCAAAACGAGATACATCTGTTTAATGTGAAACATGGGCCTATTTTTACACCTTAAAAAGTCTTTAAGAATGATCTTTCAGCTTATCCATTATTATTATTATTATTATTATTAATAGTCTAATTCACAGTCTTCCAGATTTCAGAATATGCAGACTGTATTGTTGTTGAGGGAGAAGATAGAGACATTATCAAACTGTAAATGAACTTGAACATCATTCTTAAAACATAGAGATAAACTTTATATACTTTAATAAATCCCTTATTATTAAATTAAGGAATGTTGGGAACGTTGGTTTCATTTTGTTTTATAATTACTAGGCATATCTGCCACTATGAGAAAGAGAGAGAAAGAATATTTGTATCATAAATAATGAGTTATTTAATACCACTTGGAGGCTCGTTTTAATTGCCACATGCGCTGAAGACAACAGGAACGCGCATGTGTTTTATTTGCCGCAATAGCATGGCTCATGGTGGCTTTGTTAAACATTCCTGCTTTAGAAACTGTTGTTAGTTCAGTTTAAAGAAATAACTTTTCATTATATAAAATTTCTAGTCGAATATGAAGATATTAATACAAGTGTAATCTGAGCAAGATTGTGAAAATACGGTCTGGTTCTCCAAAAAGTCATTAGAACTTTGACATTCAGAAAAAGAAAAATCACCACGTGATAGTACGAAAAAAAAAACAAGTAAAAAGTCTTAATATGTTTTTTTTTTCTTCTTTTTTTCTTTTTAAACCTCCACATATTAGTGAGGCTCTCACGAAGCGGAGAGATTTGAGAGTTCCTTTCCACCTTACAAACTGAGAGCAAAGTCTGAAACAGCCCCAATGGACAGCAGTCATTACCCCAACATCACTTTAATCATAGACCTATATTTATTCTATACGTTATATAGTCTAAACTAATACTTTATTGGAAAGTTCCAGCCTATTTTAATTACACAGACGTCTAAATACCGGAGATTAATGAATTTAATTTGCCCAAACTAATCCAAATTTTCATGATCTTATTCAGTCTGGCTTCCAAAAGTGTCCGATCCGAGCACGAAATTAAAGAAAAGAACGTAAACGTGGGGAAAAGTGCAGTTTTTTGCGCACTATTTTACAGGCACGTGAACTTCTGTTCGTTTGTCTTTTTCCTCATTCGCCTACACAGCTTTCTTTTGTTAGAGAATGTGTCTTAAACAGGAAAATATTTAATTGAATGTTAACAATCTTAATTGGTGAACACATAAGTCGAATAGTGAAGTATATTTGATTCTTTTTACGCAAAATTTTGCGAAGTGAAACGTCAAGAAGCGTGTAACAACTTAAATCAATTCACCCCCTTCTTAAAGCTGGAAAAATAATTCATTTTAAAAATCACATTAGTTCAGCTGACATGGGCTCATTGTGCTAAATGCAAACCAAAAGTTCAACATAATTCCAGACGCTTCATAATCCCTCTTTAGTTTAACACCTGTTTTCCATTTCGTGATTTCTGTCTCTGTGCACGAGCTGACAGGACACAGATCCACAGGAGGGATCGCAGTTCATCCAGTATCTCAGTACGATCGTATAAAGGAGTGCCAAGAAACAAACGTGACAAACTATATGAAAACTATGATTTTTACTCCTGCTCGAATGAATGACTATTAACATTATTTCGTCTGTTTCACTATTTTTTTAACATGAGTTACCCCTTAAGTGATGCCATCAGCCCATGTTTGAGGGATTTCATACTGAGGTAGCATAAGCAGGATTTAGGTGTTTCTACAGTGAGGAGTAGCAGGTTCACATTTAGGTTTAACCTCCCTTAACAATGCTAAAGGAAATTATTGTGTGTGTGTGTCTTCAATTTATGGAACATTTCTTAATAGTTTTCATTTTATATAATATATATATATATACACAATCTTAAATTAATAGTCTTTTTTCAAGTCAAGAATATCCTTTGTCCTTTGTAATACACATTACGGTGTGGTCAGCATTACTGATGCCATTGTTGATTATTTATACTGTTATCATACCAGCAAGAGCAGGTTTATATGGAGCAGAGGCACAGTTGGATGCGATCAATACGTGAGCATTAGTCATCAGTCAGAGGAGGAGAGCTGAAGTTAAAGTTGAAGTTGAGGTTTATTGGCCAAGTAAGACTGCTCCTACCAGGGATTTGAGTTGCTCCCAACATTAAACGCAACACAATATACAATGCAATACAATATAAAACACTTATAGCACAGCATAAGATACACAGGTTAGGCCCAGGGCAGCAGCAGGCGCTCATTGTTTCAAGAAACATCTTAATGAATAAAGGTTAATATACAGGGACACCACCCATGAGACTAGGAGACCCAGCTGTGCTCGACCGGGGTCAGATCGGGCTAGACCCACAGAGAAAAAGCTCAGCTTGGTACTCAACTCATTTTTGTGGTTTGAAGAGGGCAAATGTCTTTACCGTCATAGCTTTACCTTCTGAAAACAATAGCTAGGACCAGATCCTGGCCAGCTATAAAAAGCATGTGTCGTAATTAGAACTAGAGATTTCCCGCTTCTGGAACTCACGCTCTCCTGCACCACGAATCTTCACGGCACACTTGTTCCTAGTAGTGTGTGTAAAGAGGCATCAGAGAGATCTCCTCAAGAGAAGCAAAACATTTATTCAGTAACAAGCAGAAAATGCCTATTCTAGATATGGAAGATCTCACATCAGACACACAAAATATATTTTGTATATCACTCATCTGTGGCAATTTTACATTATGCTCCCTCTCTTTTGCTCCACACTCATTAATTGTAATCTAATTACAATTGTAATCAAGGTAACTGGTAACTTGCAGTGCAGTACAGATCAAAGATATTTAAAGTGTGTGTATTTTACATATACACACATTGTGATTTATATATATATATATATATATATTATAATTATTAATGTATGTATACATTATATATATATATATATATATATATATATATATATATATTTATTATTTCATATACTGCACATACATGGAGTATTTTTGCATAGTATCTTTGATTCTTAATTGTATTTCATTCTGTTTATTTATCTTGGATACCGCAATGTAGCCGGAATAAAACCATAATAAACCACAATTAGTACATTAGCATCATGGCTATGATTTTGAATACTATATATATATATTTTATAATTATGTAAAAATGTCTAAAGTCTGATCTCTCCTGGGGCATCATATGAGTCTTATCACATATTGTGTATATGTACTGTAGGTAATTATCCCACGTATTTAGAAATGGTTCACATTGTGTCTAGTTTGGCTCACAATTGTTGTTCAGCCCTGAAAGTTAAAGTGCTCTCAGAGGAAGAAAAGGACTGCTGGCCTCTTCAGAGAGGAGCGATATTTCCTCTGCCTCTCACTGCTGATGTGTGTCTCACACTCTGGTATGTCCTTCTTCCTCAGAAGAGGAACCTTAAGTGTTGGGGGCTGCTCTTTTGTCTCTCTCTCTCTCTCTCTCTCTCTCTGACTCCTTCTCTCTCTCTGGGTGTGCTAGCTTGCAGGGTTGAGAGGGCAAGTGCTGACCAGCCCTCTTTCTCTGCCTGTTACTAGGTCATGGAGCGCCCCCCTCCCCGCTCTCATACCTCTTTCTCCAGCACCTTCCCATCCTCTGCCACCAGGGAGAGGGTAATTTAAGCCCTGCTTGATATATCCAATTCATCACTGTCCCACAGACCTGCTTCAAAATTAAAGTCTGATCTACAAAGTTAAAGCAGGTTGAGATAAAAATTGGCATAGGTCAGAGAAGGAGGGAGCAGTCAAAACACATGGCGCTTTTTCATTTCTTTTGATTTATGCTTTCAAGGAGAGCAGCAGAAAAATTAAAACATTACCTATAGTCTACCAGTTGTAGCTTATGTTGTGGTCATCAAAGCCAGAACTGTAAAATCAGGTTTATGTTTGATTGGAAGAGAAGGAACATTTTGGGAGAAATGTGTTACTTCAAAGGTTTCATATGGGTGAATGACAAATACAAATAAGAAATCAAGTTTAAAGAAATAGTTGACCCAAAATACTTCATATTTCATTATAAAATAGTTAATCATTCCAAACCTCTAAAACTTTCTTCTGTGTAGCATAAACTAAATGTCTCTATTTTTGTTCATATACTGTGAAAATCAGTGATAACCAAAACTATTTGGTTACCAACATTCTTCAAACATTATTCTTTTGTGTTAAGCAGAAGACATGAGAGTGAGTAAAATATGACAGAATATATAATTTTCGAGTTAACAATCCCTTTAAAACGTGTCAAATTGGCTCTTTTTATGTTGGTTATATATTTTCTTTAAGTAATACCATTTAAGAAGTTAAAATTTAAACTCTAAAAATGTCATGTAGTGTAACCAAATAAAACAACGTTTCTTTCAAGAAGCTAATTAATTTGAGTGTAAAAAGTATTTTTATTTTTAAATATCATTACATTTTTCAGGAGTCACATCAACCGATGAATCACAAGCACAAATTCTGAGATTTTTTTTAATGAAGACATTTAATATTTTAAAATGTATTTTTACACTCAAAAATATCCAAATAAATTTTATTGCAGAAATTAAGGCATGCTCAACACAGAGGTGTATTCAAGTAATTTTGTATGTAGGATTCTTCGATACAAAAGTAGGCCAATATAGTCTTTTTGTTCTTTTTCTTTTAATTCACAGCAATTAGGCTACGAACCAAAGAAATCAGTTCAAATTAAATGGTTTTCCTCAATAGTTTCCTGGATTGATGTCAGCTCCATTATTGACTACGCAGTTTTTTGATCTTGAAAGCATTTTCCGCAGATTATCATTGCCGACAGTGATTTCTGCAGATTATCAACAGACAGTGATTGAAGCTCCTGAGTTGAGATAAAGATTTGTGGTGTGTGTTTGTGCTGGAGATATATGATGGGTGACCGTGATTATACAATAAATGAGCAGATGTGGGTGAAGAGCTTGATTATTAGTGAATGTTTGACTTTGATGTAGTGGTGAAAGAATGACCAAGTAAAGGAAAACAACTTCCACTTTAATGGCCCCGTGGAACTCTGTCTGATTGGACGAAATGACGTAAAGCAGGCATGAGTCAGTCGTGATTGAAGGAACATGTGAGCGTGTGTGTGAGGAACACTCTTGGGGTGGAGGTACTAGTATCAGCTCACAATAAAGACTGATTGTTAGTGTGTGAGAGTGCACATGATGTGTGTGGGAGAGGAAGCAAGTGTGTGTCCGTCTGCGTGCGTATTTGAGCAGGACCGTGGATATAAGAACATGCGCGCGTGTGTGTGTAAAACGGCACATTTTCATTCATTTTGTGTGTGGGAATAAGCCTGCATGTGATTGCCTTGCATCTCCGTGTGTGGGACCTGATCCACAGCACTGTATGGTAAACAGGAACGTTTTCCCTGGAAGGAGGAATTTCCCCCAGCAGCCCCCTATAGCAGTAATGGTGGTGGTAATGAGCTGCAGCTGTCAGAGCTCTTTCCGCCTCTCGTCCCTGATTCATGTTCCTGCCGCACAACATCTACAACTGGAACAAATGTTTACCCCAATGAAAACCAGACAAACACGGCCAGCCTGGCTCACAGTTCCTAACGGAATAACTAATAGCCCCGGCTCTGTTTTAGCGCTAATAATGATGCAACTGAGTTCTGAAATGCAGACCTTCAAGGTCAACAGCACTGACCATCAAACAAGGCCATCATTATTTTAAGACACAGGCATTGCTGAGATTTAATTGACCAACATAAAAAAAAAGAGTTGTATTTTTGATATTATTTACCACTTGCTTTGGTTTAACAGAAGATGTTTCAAGTGCAGGGAGTTTAAAGAAATGCAGGATACAATGCAACCATATATTGTTCGTAAAATCCAGCCGTTCCAATCAAGGCATATGTGTGTTTTTATAGAGCAGATGGAGCTTGACTCATTCTGGCTTCCTGACTGGGTTTCCTCCCAGTATTCTGCTCCCATGAGGTTGATATTACTAGAGAGCACAATCTATATCCATTGGAATGAGTGTCATGATTCAGGGATCGGGGTGAGTCACTGATTGTGACTGAGCTGGAATGGGATAATCCGAAATGTGTTTTCATAACTTTTTATAACTTGCTGTCATTATACTGCTGTTTAAATATAGCTGCTGTCTTTTTACATTCCACTTGGCCGTTTTTTCCCTTCTGCAAATGGCATTCTTACATCCTTTTTTATTGTGGCTGTTTTACCTTCTTCTATTCATAACAAAGAATGGAGTGCATTAAGTGATGTAGAGAGATAAAGCACCTCAGAGCGTGTTTGTGTGTTTACCCCATGCGGCCATTAATGCTACGGCTGTGTGCCAGCGATGACATTAATCCATTAATCACTTTTTTTTGTATTTGTGCAGGCCTGCTTTATTAATTAGACGTGATGTAACGCTGATACAACCTCTCTCTGTCGGACTTCCTTGCTCATTACACACACAAACTCCCATCAGCCACCTGTCAAAAGACCCCACCCTGTAAATCATGGTGACTGTGACACAAGAACGAGGGGAAGATTAGAAGTTATGAAACAAAATAATCAGGGTTTACCAACTAGTGAGGGGTGCTGAAAAAAAAAAAATCAAAGATCAGCCTCATCTGGCCTAAAAGATCAAACTTTCTTCCTCTTTCCCTCTCTCTTTCTGCAGTCTTGTCAAGCGTGTGAGAGCCACTTCACTATGCTGGTGTTTATCTTATGCTGACATTCTCTGCTCCATCTATTTTTCAGCCCTCCTAAGCAGAAGCCTCACCTCGAAACACTCTAAGAGAGTTTAATGACGGAGAGAGAAAGTTAGAGTAAGGGAACAAATGAACTCAATGGCATTTGGTGTAGGTAGGTAGGTGGGTGGGTGTATGGATGGATGGATAGATAGATAGATAGATAGATAGATAGACATATAGAAAGAATATTCTCTGACAGATCAGAGAGAGAGAGAGAGAGAGAGAGAGAGAGAAAAAAAGATCCCGCTCAGTAGAACCAATAATCACATTACAGCTGAATCAATGTGACATGTTGCTTTTGAATATAAATCTGATCAGAAGACAAATTCAAATACCCATATCAGTGTACACACACACACACACACACACACACACTATCAGATGTCATCATGTTGACCCCTGGCTGACTTGGTTTACAATAAGAGACTCAAAGTGCACCCAGAGGCTCGCCTTTACAGCTCAATGATTAGCATTCCCGTGGCTAAACCCAGACGCTAGAAGAAGTGACACTTGAGAGCTGGCTACTGTATGTTTGCTGCCAGTGCAAATCAGCACTTCCACATATTCTCCTTACGTCCCTCTGAGAGTAATCCAGGGCATGTTTAAAATACACAGGCACAGAATGTATCAGGAAGGGGTTTGATTAAACATGCAAATGTGATAAAAGCATGATGTGATTTCAACACTGTATTTAATTAAAACCAAAACTGAAACATAGTAGCTAGTTATTATAAACAGGAAGTGATGCGTCTCACACCTGATCATAGTTAACCACTCATCTAGCCATCATAGATTTAAACAGTTTGTAAAAGTACATAACAAATCCAAGTGCCATGGGCACACAGGAATTCAAAGGTGACATGTGAACTTGTCAAAATGTGTGTAGGAGTGCACAGTCAGCGGGGCTAAATAAATAATAATAAAGGTAAATGAAAGAAAGACTTCCTCAGATATTCTATAGGAGATGGTTTATGTCTGCGTTTGTGTGTATGTGCGCACAGGAAGATGACTAATTAAATGAGTACATTAATTACATGTTAGACACAAGAAACGGTGCATGATCTCTATGTGCGCGCATACGCTTCCAACAATTCAAAACCATGAATACAATGGCACTAATACAAAATAGGCTCACACTGCGTGTGTAATGACTAAATGAAATGAAGCCTGCTGGTTTTCCTGGGCTCATTGTGGCCTGTGCTCAGCTGTATTTTAGTACTGTTTCCCAGCCAAATGTCATGCAAAGTGTCTGCAAAATGGTTTGATCTGAGCAAATTAATGTTGGACATAAAAGTCTAGCTTTCTCTTGGGCAGGGGCCAGGCTTTTCAGAGAGAAAGAGGAAAAGCACTTAGTTGTAAAAGCGAGTTGTGCCTTACATTTTGATTAGGTCGTTTTTCATGACTGAAAAAAAAAAGCTTGTGATTTCAGGGGTTAACATGAGGTATTTATTCCCTGTAGTGCTGATAAGCTTCACTAAATTCTAAAAAAAATAATTAAAATAAAATTCTGATGCGGTAAACATCTACTTTGAATAATATAAATTTTCAACTTAAAAATGTGATTAACGTGAAAAACTACATGCTTATACTATCTCTCTGTCTCTCTCTCTCTCTCTATGTATATATATATATATGTGTATGTATATGTGTGTGTGTGTTTGTGTGTATAATCTTACTAACATGTATCTATGAAAACAGGCAGAAAAAATAAACCAGCCCATGAATGGTTACTCCTATCCATAATTACAATGCTTCAGTCTGTGAGTAAAAAAGGCCTCCATCATAATATCAGTCTTAGATGCTCAGAATTGGATCATGATCTATGAGCGGTTGGCTCCATGGTAACCAGTATTAAGTGGACACTATAATCATATCATTAATTCAGCTTTGTGACCTCTTTGTCTCTATTTTTAAAAGCAGGTGAGAAGGTAACAGAGCTCCACACGCCTCTGCAAAACAGCTCTCCACTCTTATACAGCAGAGCAATTTTACACTACCGCACATCACTGAAGAACCAGTGGGAGGTCTCTTAATGCCAAAAAAAAAGAGAGAAAAGGGAATTTTTTTTTTGTTTCTTATCATATGATTAGTAGCTACGCAGCTTGCTGTGACTTGACATTATATATTGTAGTAGTAACATTTAGTGTCTCTACTGCTTCGTTTCTTTAATTTTGTTTAATCAATAAAAAACTATATATATATATATATATATATATATATATTCACAGTCATGTGAAAAGAAAGGACACCCTATTGAATTCTATGGTTTCAGGACATAATAAAAAAATCATCTGATCCTTGGTTTTAAAATTAGGTAAATACAACCTCAGATGAAGAATAACACATGACTTACTATACCATGCCATTATTTAACAAAATATAGGCCAAAATGGAAAAGCCATGGGTGACAAACTAAGGACACCCTTACTGCTTCAATAGGAATTAAGAGGGTCAGTTGCAGTCAGGTGCTGCCAATCAAATGCCTTTGATGAATTGATCATCAGAAAGCATGATCACCTCTATAAAAGGAGAAGTTTTGGCAGTTTGCTGGTCTGGAGCCTTCAGTTGTATGGTAATGGCAAGGAGGAAAGACATCAGCAATGATCTTCAAGAAGCAACGTTGCTGCCATTAATCTGGGAAGGGTTACAAGGCCATTTCCAAACAATGTGAAGTCCATCGAATCGTAAGGAGGATCATTCACAAGATAGCTGTGAATCTTCCCAGGAGTGGACATCCCAGCAAATTTCCCCCAAGGTCAGACAGTGCACTGCTTAGAGAAACTTCAAAAAACCCAAGATCTACATCTCAGACTCTTAAGGCATCAGTTAACATGTTCATGGCAATACAATTAGAAAAAGATGGAACAAGTATGGAATGTTTGGAAGGGTTGCGAGGAAAAAAGCTTCTTATCTCTAAAAAGAATATGGCAGCATGGCTTAGATTTGCAAAGTTGCATCTGAACAAACCACAAAACTTCTGGAACAATGTCCTTTGGACCGATGAGACAGAAGTGGAGATGTTCGGCCATAACGTACAGTGCCAAGTTAGGCAAAACACAGCACAGCACAAACACCTCATACCTTCTCCATCCCGCAGGTGGAGGGGTGATGATTTGGGGTTGTTTTGCAGCCACAGAACCTGGGCACCTTGCAGTCATAGAGTTGACCATGAAATCCTCTGTATAACTATGTATTCTAGAGTCAAATGTAAGGTCATCTGTCCAACAGCTAAAGCTTGGCCGATATTGGGTCATGCAACAGGACAATGAGCCAAAGAACACCAGCAGATCTACAACAGAATGGCTGAAAAAGAAAATAATCAAGGTGTTGTAATGGCCCAGTCAGAGTCCAGACCTCAACGACTGAAGTGCTGTGGCAGGATCTTAAGAGAGCTGTACATAAACCAATGCCCGCAAACCTCAATGAAATGAAGCAACGTTGTAAAGAAGAGTGGGCCAAAATTCCTCCAGAAATGAGAGACTGATAGAGTCATACAGAAAATGATTACTTCAACTTATTGCTGCTATAGTGGCTGTACAAGCAACTGAATCATAGGGTGCCCTTAGTTTGTCACCCATGGCTTTTCCAATTTTGCTTTTTATTTGTTAAATAAATAATGACACGGTGTAATATGTCATTTGTTGCTGTTCATCTGAGGTTGTATTTACCTAATTTTAACAACTGCTGAAGACAAAATGATTTTTTATTATGTTCTTATACATAAAATCACAACATTCTAAAGGGTGCTGTTTCTCTTTTCACTTGAGAAAAAGACATTTTCAAAAGCCATTACTCCAGTCTTCAATGTCACATGATCCTTTAGAAATCATTCTAATATGTTTATTTGCTGCTCAAGAAACATTTATTAATGTCAAAAAGCTGTTTCCTATCACTTAGTCACTTTGACATGGTGTCCATGACTGACACTAGGGGTCACACTTGGGAGCCCCAAAAACTTTTGATATATTTTGAGAAAAAAGCCAATGAGAATTGGCGGATGGAATTTGCATGCCACTCCCCCGGGCATATGGTTATAAAAAGGAGATGGCGTGCATCACTCATTCATATTTGTTCTTCAAGCCGAGCGGGTGTCATCTCTAAATGAGCTAATTTCATTCACCTCTGGAAGAAGCGAGCTGCTGGTGTTATGGCGCATTTCAGCGGCCTATTTCCAAGCAGTTCACCAATCGCTGTCTCAAATCTTTTGGTCTCACCCACGCTGAGACGGCGTTTGTGTTTGTGAATGGCTCATGGCGATCGAAACTTTCTTTTCTAGTAAATCACCTCAGTTGCTCGTGCCGGTCCTTCTGTGATGCATAAGGCTGTGCCGCCTGGCACTGAGGGCAGCGGAAGCGTTTCCACTGAGTCTATCCCAACAGGCATCCCGTTTCTTGTCTTGCACGTTGTGCTCGGTGGACTTTCTGGATGACTTTGGCCATACGCCACACCTGAACTATCAATAGCAGCATTGGAAGGCAGGCTTATGCCTTCCAAAGCTGAGTCGTCGGCTGGACTCCCACCTTCGGGTGCAGTATCTCAGTCTGAGTCTGATGCAGAGTTGGCAGGCATGCTTGCCTGGGCCGCAACGAACATCAGGCTGGAGTGGTATCTTCCACCCTGGGTGATTGGTATCTGGGCTCGAAGCCCCAGCGCCTTTCTTCTTGGAAGTGCATGAAAAGCTGATGAAGTCATGGAGGGCACCTTTCACTGCCTGGTCCTGCTTCACAAGCTCTTCCTCACTAGCTTCACTCACTTTCCTCACTACCCTTCACTGAGCTGAGATGAGGGAGGTCAACAAAATCTGCTTTCTCAACACCCCGATCTCGCAAGTTGGCCTCTTCGGTGACACTGTCAAGGACTTTGCCCAGCAGTTCTCGGCAGTCCAGAAGCAGACGGCGGCAATTGACTGTTCACAAAGACCCGCCCCCTTTAGTTACTGTTGCTATGTCCAACAAGCCATGCGCTTTCACGCCAAACATCATGTTCTCACGAAGTGAAAAATACATCGCAGAGCAATGGATGCTGACAATGCGTCGACAGACAAGACACACTTTTGAGTTACTTTTGATTTGAAACAAAGTTTCAAATTTCAAATATTGTAATTTTTTTTAAAGACGTTTAGTTTAAACAAATACCATATAGTGTATCTTTAATGTGTCATGACAGATCGCTGTAGCTCCTCAGTTCAAGCAGCTCGTGAAACCAACCATCTCTTCATACTAGTTCATTTATAGCATCAAATAAACATGAATTGACATCAGAAGGAATGTTGAGACATGAGTAAAAGACATAAATACACACAATTTTTCAAGTTCACCAACGTTAATCTATTAACGCTAACTCCCCTGACTGCTTCGTCTGACAAAATGGCTCCGCTGTAGCCCGAGCCCATAGCCCGGCCGCAACACAGAATCTTTGGTTTCATTTTCTTTTTGTTCTACCACTCGCCCAAGTGGCACTGGTACCCACATTTTCAAAGAAAGAGCAGCTTCCTCATTATCTGGGCCGACATAATTTGCAGCCTGGAAATGATGGACAGGGACCTCCTTATGTTCAGATGTGACTCATATAAACCCCCCCACAGGTCAATGTGGTCAGCGTCCTCAACCGTCACAGGCCAGTTCCAGTCGGGCTTATGGAGCAAGGTAGGTGTTCAAGTACACCCACCGCCACAAGATCAGGACGTGTGGCTTCCCCGGGTGGTCCAGCTGATTTGAAGTCGATTCAGCGAAGTGCAGGTAGATCTGTTTGCTTCCCAGGAATCCTCCCATTGTCCTGACCGAGGCCCCCCTCAGCACGGACGTGCTGGCACACAGCTGGCCCTGGGGCCTTCACAAGTATGCGTTTCCCCCAGTGAGCCTGATTGCACAGACATTGTGCAAGGTCAGGGAGGACAAAGAACAAGTCTTGATATATATATATATATAACCATTATTACTAATTGAGCACCAAGCCTAATTGATAATAATTGAGCACCAAATCAGTAACAACACTAAAGTAATGGCTGCTGGAAATTCAGCTTTGCCATCATATGATTAAATTAAATTATAAACATGTTTATAAACAAACTGTAGTTGTAATAATATTTCATAATATTACATTTTACATTTTTACATTTATATTTTGTAGACGCTTTTATCCAAATCATTTCATTAAATAAAAGACCTTGATTAAATATGACCCCAAACTTTTAAACGGTAGTGTATACATACCTGTATCTATAACAAAATGAAAATGATTTCTGGCTTGATAACACTATGAATCACAACACTTTATTGAAGTTACTTTTAATTGTTCTGTTTCTTTTTTTTTTTCTTTTTAGAGAAGTGAATATCCTGAAGAATCAGATGGATAATGGATATATGATGTCTTCTATTCAGGTCAGTGCCAAATCACATCATGTTCACAGTCATACTGCTCACATTCATGCATTCACTCTCTCATACAGATGAATCTCTCATCCTCCTGTGCCAAAGACAAGAATCAGTCTAGTCACACCCAGTAACTTTTGCATAAATAACAAGCTCATCAAAGACATTAAGTGGAATTACACATGAGAAGGACCATATGCACAAAAATAAAGACAGACCAAAGCGGAAGGTGGACTCACACAAGCTGCAGATATAGGTGTCTGTCACTGTTAATATCATTCTGTCTGCTAGTGAACGTCTCAGTCACCTCTCATTTCCTTCTCCTCCTTATCATCGTTCTCTCTCTTTTTTACTCTTTCACACACAAGTAGACACATCATCATCATCTTCATCATCTTGCACGCATCAGCATCACCGGACAAGCACACTCACGCATATCCAGAAACGGAGAGATGCTCTTTCTGAGTGAAAGAGGGAGAGATGACAAGTAAAAGCAGAGAACACAGGAAGCACATTAGTTATCGGTCTCTCCCTTTCACATCCCATTACAGTTACACTCTTCCATCTGCCCCCTCACTCTTCTTCACCTCTAACAGTCTGCCCTGCTGCACTTTACCTGACTAAACGACACTTCACACCACACACATACAGATGACCAGCTGAAATATTTACAGAGCTGTATAGGATTGAAAAAATGAAGCTAGCATTGATGGAATGAAAGGGAAAGAAAGAAAGAAAGAGACACACACACACACACACACATATGTATGTATATGTATACATAGTACAAGTGTATTTTATTTTTATTTATATAATTTATATATTAATATTATGACATCACAGGCAAATTACATTTTAAAATTAGTGCTGTCAAACGATTAATCACATCCAAAATAAAAGTTTGTGTTTACATAACATATGTGTGTGTTTTGTATATTTACAAACACATGCATGTATATATTTAACAAAAAAATATTATATTTACATATAATATAAATTATATATTTAATATATACAGTTGCAAGAAAAAAGTATGTGAAACATTTGCAGAATCTTTGAAAATTTGAATAATTTTAACAAAATACGAGCAATCATACCAAATGCACATTATTTGTTATTTAGTACTGTAAGATATTTTACATTTTACATTGATTTTGAGATAAAACTTGTTAACAGGATGAAGATGTCCAATTTTTTCTTATTTTGTTTAAATATCTTTTTTTATTTTTTCGCAAACAACAGAAGATACTTGCATGTTTCCTGGAACAGGAATATATATACCTCGATCTTCAAATAAAAAAGTTTTCACCCCCCAGCTCTTAAGGCACCTTGTTTCCTTCTGGAGCATCAGTGAATGTTTGAACCTTTTTTAATACTTGTGTTTGAGTCCCTCAACTGTCGTCAGTGTGAAAAGATGGATCTCAAAATCATACAGTCACTGCTGGAAAGGGTTCAAATATGCAGAGGGACTCAAGAATAACCATCACACAAAAAAATAACAGACAGTATTAAGAATCAGTGGTTCATGAAATTTTGAATGGGGTCATTTTAATAAATAAATAAATTCCGCTATTTTTTGGCTTGTGGACTATATGTAAACATCTTTTATGTAAAATATCTTACTAAATAAGGACAGTAAAATATCTTACTAAATAGGACAGTACTAAATTTAAAAAAAAAAAAAACATTTTCTATGATCTCTCTTATTTTGTTAAAATGATTCACATTTTCAAAGATTCTGCAAGTGGTTCACATACTTTTTCTTGCAACTGTATATTATTTAAAATATATTAAAAAAAACACTTATTTTAAAATGTAATATTATTTCACAATATTTCTGTTTTTACTGGATTTTTTGATCACATGAATGTAGCCTTGTTGAGCATAAGAGACGTCTTTCCATTTTCAATCATTGAAGAGAAAGAGAAGAAAATAGTATTTCTGTCTTTCTACTTTGACATTTCATGTTTAATTCTGTTACTTGCCTTTCTAATCATTTAAGAAATTTGAAGAAAGTTTCACTCAGAAATTGTTTCTATATTCCTTCACAGACACTGATTATCTGCTTATTTCACTTCCTCTCTGTCCATAATCTTAAATACCCTTTTTGCTCCCCTTTAGGCAAATGCAAAGCTATGAAATACAATTATCATGAGGTCGTCACATGTTTATCTAATTTACAAAGCTCTTTCTTCCATTATTGCTAAAAGTAAACATTGCAGCAACGGCAGAAAGAGCTTTGTTGAAAAGCCACAGTTGTGTTTGTCCCTCTAGACTCTCCATACACACAGACCTTGAAGGGGACTCGCACAGAAGCTCTTCGGGGGGTTGTTAGCTGTGAGCTTAGCCACCACAAGGGCTCCAGCTCACACACTAATTATTTTCATAGTCAGCCGGGTGTGTAGAGCTGGCCTGCGAGTTGTGCAAATGCTTATTTAAGCTGTATAACTGACATCCATATGGTTTTTATCACCACGAAGAAACGTTTGAACTGGTTATGTTTTCAAGCGGCCAAGGCTCTGACCTGTCTGTCAGAAACACTCAAATGTGTTGCGTCTCTGGGAAATTCTATAACATAATGTTCTGGATCAGCATGTTTTTCCTTCACTGAGTCACTCTTGTACTGTAAAAGTGTTAATAAAAGCTAAACCACATTTGCCATTTTTAGTGCTGTCTTTTTCTTTTTTTCTTTTTTGGGAATCACTGAACGTTTTGATGTTTTAATGAAGTAAGATTTGGTCATTGCTGTATATTTAATCAAATATATAATAGTGAAAGCTTAAAAGTCATGAGTATTAAATTATATCACAGAAATTTGGAGCTCTTTTACAAGAAACCCTTTTCAATGATTGTCTACCACAATAAACACAGCCAGTGGAAAGTCACACACTGAGGTATTGGGTGAAATGTGTCATTCTGAGCTAACCGATGAATCGGAGCACTTCTTTCTTTGCGAGCATCCGATGCGTCCCGTCTTTGATACACTTGCTGCAGAACGCTGAAACTCCATCCCAATTACAATTCTGTTCATGCAAAACATTAAAGCCACAACACAATGCAGCATAACCACAGGCATTGTCAGAGACAATTGTTTAGGAAATGTAATTCTGTGTAAAAACGTCCAAATGTCTCTCTGTACAGTAGTTATACGTGCAGTATTACTTTAAATAAACATCGCAATTCCAGCATGAGTTTGTGAATAAATAGAACAAAAGGCAAAGAAGCGGATTTCCTCTGCTGATTGCAGCCAGATGTTAGCAAGGGTCTGCTGCCGCTTAACTGGCTATTAAGAGGGAAATTCGGAGTAATTCAATAAATAAAGCCGCCATAGGAACTATAGTCTAATGTGTTATAATGCAGGCTGAGAGCTTTCACACTCTTCTTTTTAGCACGAACACTTAAAAATAAATACATAAAAGTATACACACATAGCGTAACTTTTGGAGTGGATTAAAAAAAAAATCACATTTGAATTACGGGAAAGGATGAAGATTTATAACAAATAAAAAATGTGTTCATGTGTTTTAAAATGCATACATGCATAAATCAAATTACAATAATTGTAAATAAAAATAAAATGTTAATGTGTCACTTTATGAGCAATTAATTATGGGTTTTCCTTTTGCTTTAATGACAACAGCACTCAACCTGATGATCATGTTCTCCTGCATGATGAACTAGAATTAGTAAAATAGGTATTTTATGTCGTAATGTGCTTTTTTTTCCTCAAATACTAAAATATTCTATTTATGTTCAGGTTAAAATTCGATTTTAGATTTAAATTAGAATTCCATTAGATCATTTTCCTTTTCACTGTATCTTGCTTCATTCACGCACACAAATCTACACAAACAGTGGATACAAAGAAGATGTTGTAGACTCCCCAGTGGATTTATTATGGATCTGTTTGCTTTGGTGAGTACATGTCAAGTGCTTTCAGCATCCTAGTCTTCTCTCTCTCTCTCTCTCTCATTCAGACCCAAGTGTAATTAAGTAAACAATGCTAGTGTTAGGATTGCAAGAATTGAATCAATAAAAATAACTGATAGGACCCCATACAGTATCAGTGCGAGACAGAGAGAGAGGATCTAAATAATCAAACATATCCCACGGACAGTAAAACATTTGTAATTTCCTCCTCTCCCACTCCTCCTCATTCTCTCTAACCCATACCCGTGTGTGTGACACAGATGATCATATCGTCATACAGATAACTCCAGTTCCAGTACGAAAAGAGAGAGAGAGAGGCAGAAAGGTCAGAGACACTGAGTGAAACGGATAAAGGCTAATGATTATCTCAACCTTTATCTAATCAATAATCATTTATCCAGCAATATTACCGCCAGCTACTGGCCATTCTCTATTATCCCAGCACAGACGCCAGTGGCTGTATTGTCTCAGTCTGTCAGCTTTATGGGCTGGGTGAATGGTAGGTGAACATCAGGGCTGTGATACTCTCTGTGTGGCGGGCGGCTTTAGTGGTATATCTGTGCGGTATATGCGTAGTTTCTGTACCAAACTATTTCCATTACAGCTAATGTATGGCGTATATATGTAATAAATCTGGGATTCGAGACATAATTTAAACCTAGAAACCTCAAGCATTGCTGTTATGGGGAAATGGGTTCATTTTTGTAATTCATCTTTTCACTAAAATGATCCTGATAATATAATATATTATAATATAATGAAAAAAATGTCTGTCTATCTATCTATCTGTCTATCTATCTATCTATCTATCTATCTATCTATCTATCTATCTGTCTGTCTATCTGTCTATCTATCTATCTATCTATCTATCTATCTATCTATCTATCTACCTATCTATCTCTGTCTATCTATCTATCTATCTATCTGTCTATCTATCTATCTATCTATCTATCTATCTATCTATCTATCTATCTATCTATCTATCTATCTATCTATCTCTGTCTATCTATCTATCTATCTATCTATCTATCTCTGTCTATCTATCTATCTATCTATCTATCTATCTATCTATCTATCTATCTATCTATCTATCTATCTATCTATCTCTGTCTATCTATCTATCTATCTATCTATCTATCTATCTATCTATCTATCTATCTATCTATCTATCTATCTATCTATCTATCTGTCTGTCTGTCTGTCTGTCTGTCTGTCTGTCTGTCTGTCTGTCTAGTTCCTCAATTAGTGTCATTTTATTTTTCTAGGATTTTTACATTTGTTATACATGATCAGTAAGATAATTTAAAATGTTGACACACCATTAACAAATAACACATTTGAATCAAATTAAATAAATACAAATATGAATACATAAAACATTTCAATATAGTAGTTTCCAAATTGTTCTCATTTTTATTGAAATGAGCCACAACCCCCCCCCCCCCCCAAAAAAAAACCTGACACCCCCTCCCCTTTCCCAATCTTTCTGTCTGCTACTGATGCCATCATAACCTCCCTCTTTATTGCTTTTAATGACTCTCTCTTTCCTTTCATTAATTCTTTATCGATTTCTCTGGACGGCCGTTGAATTAATTTCCAATTACTAAGGATTAGAAGAATAGACAAATGCCCATGTTTACATCTGGTTCGAGAGCACATTCCGGCGTGTAAGCACATATGTTTGGGAAAAGAGAGGAACATGTTGACAAACATGTTTTTTTCAGATCAAATGCGTTTTTCCCCCTCACAGTGTTTTAATGTGGTTGATGAGTTTCTTTTTCATAGGCTGGAGAATTCAAATAAAATAAAAATCTCACATGCAATCACGGAAAACACGAGCGAGCACACACACACACGGACTACACAGGAGAGTGTTGTGAATCTGACAGAAGGAAATTGCAGGAAAGGTCAGTGTGAGCTAATGGCTAGGGTACCTTACATGAAATAAGTCCAGAGCTTTTTGACAGCTCCCTCAGTGTCACAGTACAGCCTTTAACTACCGCTACTGACGTGATTGGAAAACCAGCTTATGCTTTCAGAGAGCGAGAGAGAGAGAGAGAGAGAGAGAGAGAGAGAGAGAGAGAGAGAGAGTGTGTCTGTTTGTTTTGAGTGCACGAGAGATACAGAGTGTTGTCAAGCACTAACCTGGATAGCCATCTCATTTACACACACTTCAACATCCAAAACATTTTGCTGCAAGTCCACATAACAAGTACCATCCAGACAATTCACAGCACTCAAGACTAGACTATCAATATGAAATTGCCAATGACTATTAATTAGGGCAATTATTCACTTTGAAATCTGTGACAGATATCGACTGTCATTTTCAAAAGAGCTTTGAAAAAGTTATCTTAAAGAATATGGACAAATCTAAGGGACTAAACAGGCTAAACCATTTAAAAATGAAAGCAATTGACCAGACATGGATCCAGAGCCAAGTGCAGTATCGATATGTCTTGCACAGCAAAGATAGCTCAGATATAACCTTTAGCGTAACGGCATAACTTTGAAAAGAGAGCAAGCCTTTGTTGTTGTTGTTTGCGTGTAATGTACCCTCCTTCTTCCTGTAGATCTCAGGTTAATCACTATATTTCAGTGTGTGTGCGTGTGTGTCTTTCTGTATGCACTCTTAGATATTGTATATGTGTATGTGTGTGTTTGTGTTGACCTAGGTCTCACTCAGCTCATCCCCATGTGTGTGTCTGTGTGTGAAATACTGCACACTAATAGGCAGAGCCGACCTCGTACATTCTGTGCCTCGCGGAGGGCCACTGCGCGCTGTCACTTTAACAACCGGGAATTATCACCAACATCCAGATTTGGGGTTAAGAGTGTCTCAAACAGTATATAGATACATTTTCCATCAATAAATTCACCCTGAATCCAGCCTCCTCAGCCCAAAGCATCCTGCCGTCTGATTGACGTTTTTACCACAAAATTATACCATGTCTGTCGGCGGAGGAGAAGAAACATGTCGCCATTCCAAAATTAGCTAGCCATCAACATAAAACAGGATAAGTCCACTGTGGTGTCATCTCACAAGAGTATTGATTCGGGCAGACGTTCGGGATAGAGAGCGGATTTCCCATAAAGCCAGTAGCCAGCGTGTCTTCTTGGGGAGACAGCGAAGGAGAACACATAAATGATACAATATACAGGTCTGGAGATTTAAAATCCTTGACACAGCTTGTTCATACTAATTTAACATTTCATTTCATTTTTGGAAATGCACACTGGTTTTATATTTCATAGCTTCACATGCTAAAATATAACACTGTAGAAGCTATATAAATCAACATACGCCCAGGGCAGATTTCTCAGGACAGGTTTTTTTTTTTTTTTTTAAGTAAGTTTCTGTATAGGCACGTATACTTGTACCAAGTATATACAATACCACTGTTATTGCTCAAGACAAAACACAAATTACTGAACATGTTTTGTTAGCAGGGCATGTTGTCGCTATGGAACTTTTTCCAATGACCATTTATGTAACTGGTAAGAAATATCAAATCCTTATTGTTGGGGACAACAAATATATAAAATGATAAAGATTAAAACAACTTGGCCTGGAATTCATAAAAAACCACACGGTTTAACTTTTTAGTTTACATTTGCCTTCGTTGCATTGTCGAATCTTGTCTAGACGTATTCCAATGCGTATAGCCTTTATAAAAACGTACCTGTGTGACAACTAGCCCCAGTCTCCTCTACATGCAATGCATATAAAATGGGATCCACTGAGGGTTTTTAGCTGATCACAACAATATGTTTCATTATAAGTGACAGCCGGACCATCCAACTGGAATCGTGCCAAAATATTTCCGCAAGCCAATCAGATTACACGTAAGTGCTCTGACAGTGGTGAATAAAAACATTGTTTAAGCAGCCAATCAGATGCCATGTAACAGCTCCGGCATGCCTGCGAAGCAAAACCCTGCTTAACCAGTCACAGTCACAGTGCTGTAATGAAATCCAGACCGAGACAGCATTTGGATTGATTTCCAACATCTTGATTTAATATCCTGAATTAATTATTTTAACTTGAATAATATATAAAGGAAAATAAATGTAGAACACTCAAGGGAACAAGAGAGGGCTTCTTTCTTGCAGAGTTATCTCATGGTCAATCTCACCCTGAGACTACTTTCAGCTGTGTGCGTGCCTGCCTGCAAGCATGTGTGTGAGAGTATATGTGTGCGTTTGTGGCTGTGCATATGTCTGCACTGAACGATTTCCTGTAAATTACTTTGTTGGTTTGGGCTCTTGTGTGTGTGTGTGTGTGAATGCATGTTTGATTTAAGATTTTTTATGTATCCTTACAAAAAGGCTTGAGCCGATACACTCAGGTCACCCTACGTGAAGAGCAGATGGTCTTACTGCAGGTGGGAGAGAGAACTCGAGCATGACTCCAAATTTTTGCAAGGGTATACACATCCAGACTGAGACATACTGGTGCGATGCATTTCAAATTTGAATTTCAACATGCTGAACTGGTGTGTGTACACAAAATCCCCACCAAACACACAAAAAAAGCCAGAATATGTTTATCTTGCTACTGAATATTGATAGAGCAACACAATTTGTGTAAAATGAAATTTTTTAAAGATGTTTGTTCTGATTAAAAATGATATGAAGGCTGGTAGAGTCTGAGGCAAAAGGCCCTCAGGGGAGTTAAAGTAATATAGTGTAAAATAGGAGCAATAATGATAGGGCTATATTTGTCAAGATATACAAATTCTTTTGATATAGAAGTAATAAATACATTTAAATAATATAAATCTGAGTGAAATTTAAATACATACTTAATCGAAATATTCACTGCAGAAAATGGTGTATCAATTATATATTTGTAATATCAAATGTATGTATGTGTGTATTTATTGCTCGCTTGCTTGCTTAAAATAGAAGTAATATTTTATTCAGAGATTCTCATTAGGTATAAACCTAAATGTGGCATTTAAACATTATTAAATGTTAGATTAAATTACTTTAAATTATTAAGTAAATTACCTTAAAAAAATAATTAAATTAGATTAAATTACCTTAATTATTACCTTACCTTAAATCTTTATTCATAGCATGCACTGACCTCTCTGATCAGGACAATTCTCAGTATCTAAGAGGGTGCCACTGTATTTGTTAAGTGTTTGGGTTGTTTTTAAGTGTTTTGCGAGAAAATAAATTCGAGGGCCTTTTACACAGGTACAGTAGACTTTGTCCCATTGTACCTGACTAGATACTAACCCTGAACCTATCCCTAAACCTAACCCATGTAGTTACTTTATATTACCCAGTACACTGTAAGAACACGTAAGTGCACGTCCTGTAAAATAAAGTGCAACCCAAAGCACTTTTGCTGCTATTGAGGTGGGATACGGGTAAGGTACAGGTTTGGTGATTTGGGATAAATTTAAATGTTATTACATAGTAGTTAAAGACACTTAATGTAAAGCGGGACCAACGCAATAATCTAATGAAAAACTGAGAGGTCGAAATGTCACATTGGTTTAATAAAATATTAAGTGTGCAGACATTTACTCTCCATGTTCCCCGTGTTTGTTGCATTGTGTAGGATGTGCAGTCTTCTCTATGGAAGAAAAGAGTACCTGAGAAATATCTAATATTAAACACCTCTGTGATGTCTAGGCAGCCGCTATTGGCACACCACCATCCCATTCGATTACGGTTATTGATAAGTTAGTCGGCTTTTTCCTCTCTGAATATCTGAAACAATCATCGGCTCATAAGCCTTTTTTCTCGTCTCATTCTGAAGTGAAATGAGAAGGCACATAAAAAACTCATATTGAGGCTGGTGCCGCGGTGTCAGAGTGTCTCAGCTCAATTGCTAGCTAGCTGAGGTGCTCTCCTCGTCATCGTCTCCATAACCTGCGCACTTCTGACACACGGATTATAATAAAAGAAGACTACTGTCAGAGCAGGGTTGATTTAAAGACGGCCCGAGTCAATCAATCACAAAGTTCAGATTAAAAGTACAAGTATCGTTCTCCCTCTCTCTGTCTCTCTTACTCTCATTCTCTTTTGCCTTCACGCAGCTTTTTTTCAGTTTAATCTGAGCAAAAATAAAGGAAGGCCTTTAAATTTCATAGCTTCCACGAAACTCTGGCAAGTATTCATTGTGTTCTACTTTTCCCTTTCAACCTCTCCACAGGAGGCTGCATTCATTACAACTTTATATATGATGTTCTCCTTTCAAAATGCCATCGATAGCTCAGATGAGCTGTGCACTGTGATCCTGCAACACAAAAACACCGGCGTCAGATTCTTCTTATTGACACACGCTCGCAGGAGTAGCCCGCCTGAGCGAGCCAAAGGGCGTCGTTCCTCGCTTTTAAAACACTGCTTTACATTTCCCACCGAAGAAAACGAGCTAATTATAATGAGGGTGTTTTTAGATGATAAAACGATATCGAATCGGATTGCACTCCCTTCTTTTTTCCTCCGCAACCTATTTTATGGCGAAGTTCAACAGTGTCACCGGGACAGAGATAGCACTTAATCACCCAGACAAACACGCCATTACCCCGCGAATGCAGAGTTGAATTAAATATGGTAAACTATCTCATTACACAAACACGTGCATAAAAGCTCCGTCTCGGAGCGATCAAAGGTCAAAGAAGTGAATATCTAAAAATCCTTCTTTAAATTCATTTGGCGTTAAAAGCAAGCGCTCTCCAGAGACTGCAGTCGCCCGCTGCTAGCTGGACTCAGGTAATGACTATCATCTTAAAGGCCTGTCTGCCTTGACGACGTGTGTTGGAATATATCGGAGCGGTCGTTCTGAACGCTTCCAGGAGGAGATCACAAAGTCATTAACTATTTTCTGTCTTTCTCAGCAGTTAGTGTTGATGCAGCCTGCTTGCAATAATGTATTGTGTTGCAAACAAGAAGGATGGCCACTTCCCTGCCTCCTGGTGCAGAGGGGGCCCGCAGTGACACGGAGGCTCAGGTATATGGATGGCCTGAGGAGGTCTCCATCATTCATAAAACATGCTGCTGCCGCACGCCATCGAATTGATCTTGCAAAAGAAGCAGGGTGGCATGCCGACCACTTCATTAGTCTTCCACAGCCACAAATCACAGTCGTCGTAGCCTCGCAGGGACCCGCTGTTACCGCCGACATCACCGTAACGCACTTGCGGCGGCAGAGATCTTGAGCGCTCCGACAGCGTTCGCAAAATGCTCCGACAATGTTGCTGCTACGTTGCTACATTGTTTATGGCGGATTGGTCACGGTCTGGCTAAAATATGTGTGAAAAGAATGGCAACAGCAGCCAGCCTCTCAAAATAAGAAATGCACACAATTTTTGAGCTCTGTAATTGATTGCTCGTGGTCATTTCGGGCGTCATGGGATGAAATCAAGTGGCTTCTCCATAAAACAATGTCAAATATTGATGATATTTCTCTTCCCTGGCCTCTGAATGAATTGCCCTACTCGCTGAGGCTTTTTGATGAATGCTTTTTATTGCCTTTTCTGTTGTTGCTAGAGCAGCTGGAAAGAACTCGGCCTGGTCCTCTCCGAGTCAGCTAACCAGATTGCCATGAGAGGACTGCCACATCACAGTCCACAAATCAGAGCTGTGCATTTTATTATGCTTCTCTTCTTTTCTTTTTGATGGTTTAGTGACATTACTCACTCTGAAGCATTCAGTGATTATTTCTCTTGTGAAAAAATCCCATGATAAAGTTATTATTAAGCTGCCTTTTCACTCCTTACAACAGATGTTAGATCAGAAGTCATTCAATCTATTGGAAAAACATAGAGCTTACACACTGGGTAAAAGATTTTTATCATTCTTTATCCTAAACACCTGCTGCTTCTAAAATTAAACAGGTAAAAATAACAACAACAACTAAAACTCAGAAACAATTATTTATGTTGTTCAACACTGCATGCCTGGACAACACATAATATGGTTGCTCCAAAAGTATTGGTGGTCATTTGTCCTATATGGGTTGTACTTCATTCATTATTCATTCAACTCAACATATTCAATAAGTTGAGGGAAAATACTCTTGCTGTGGTCTTTTATCAGCACAGTGGCTTCACAAACAAATTGAAAGTTCATTATGACTACCACTAGGGGGCAAATCCAGAGGTGGCAGACAGTGAAAAGGCGGCTTTCCCAGCTAACAATTTTTATTTGTTTTGGGACGTTAGTTTAAGGTTCTAAAAAAATACCCTTAAAAACATTCCTAGAATGTTAGGAATAACCAAATGAGAACCATACACTTACATTAAGAGAACATTTTGTGTTCGCTAAAGGCTTAATTCATTCCACTGAAATTGATCTTCTCAAATTAGCGTATTATATCATCGCAGTTTCTCGAAATGTAAAGAGAGGGAACAAAAGGATGTAATGGGAAGATACAGATCGCAGATGGAGAACGTCAAAGTGGCCTCATAGCTTGGCTTGTAAATGTGAAAAGAAAATGGAATGTCTGTCTCTCTCTCTTCTCTTTCGTCTGTCTGTTTCTGTGTCTCTCAGAAAACAAACTGTTCTTACATTGTGTTGTCTCTTTAAAGTTGCATGGCTACCCCGCAACCCCCCTCATTCCAGCACGGTCTATTCCCTCAACTGTCATGCTGCCAGGCCTAAAAGCCTGTCTTGTGAAATGTTCAACATCAGAAATGGTTTGTGTGCATGTCAGTTTGGCCTACCAAAAATCCTAACAGTTAAGCCAAAGGCACCATAGGCACGTTCTCTTGTGAAGCTTTGTTTTTGTTTTAAAGGCCTTTGGTTACAGCTAAGCCACTATCCCTGTCCGAGGCTTATTTATGATCACACTGCTATATTAAAATCTTATCAGGTTAGAGGTGTACTTTTACCACGGACATTGTGATCTAGCATATGCGGATGCCGCAGAAGTACATCATCGACATCACTTCCTGTTAGAACACTCAATCAAATAAGCATTTTTACATTTCCATAAACATACATCCCTCTCTCTCTCTCTCTCTCTCTCTCTCAGTCTGCCTCTCACAAAACTCCCCATTTGACTTGTGAAACATGATGAACACATTTGAAGATCAGCATGAATAATTCAGTCCACTCGGGCTGAAGCGGGTAAGAACGTGAGTGGGGGGTGGGGGCTGGAGAGCAAGACAGCAAACAAGTCCCTCCTGGTTAGGCTTTTTTTGAAGGACGGCCCAAAGTGCGGAGCAGCAGCGTTACAAGTGCTGAAGGTCCGAGGGGAATTAGGGGCATCTCCATTACCAGTGTGGAGCGATTTGTTTGGAATTATGCCATGCTGCACATATCTGGACCTTTGGGGATGCTGATACATCTGATCCCACAGCAAAGCAAGCTCTACAAGTTTGCTTTTTTTCCTCTCTTCGTGCCACAGACCTGCTCTCCCTCTGGGATGTTTAAAGCAAATCCATCTTTTAATTTTTGCAGGCATATTTTTAGTGTTAATCTTGTCAACAACGTAAAAGACAAAAATAATTGTGAAAGAAGTATTTTTTTTTTTAAATATTAGACATCAGAAGATGTTTATGCAAACAGCTTACATCTGCAAAAATGCACAAGTGAACGTAATGACGTTACATGCTTGTGTAAGATTCATTGTGAATACGCCATTTCCCATAACAAAGCACTAAAACATTGGCAATGATTCAGTAAAGTACAGAATTGTATTGTAATAGTATACTCATTATAACAACAAATCACAAAAAAATGTTTTTTCTTATGTTTTTGTTAATTGTTGATGTTTCAATATATAAAAGTTTTGAATATATTTGATTTCTTTTTAATATTAGTTTATAATTCATAGATTTTTTAAATAATTTTTTTTTCTTGGCTCGTGTTTAAAGAAATTCAATTACACTCTGATTCAATTTTACATAGATGAAAATGAATGGTGTCAATACCATTCATCTTCAATTCACTGTAAAAAAAATGCTAATGGGAGAAAAACTGTTAATAGGTAACAATAAGTTCACATACTACATACAGGGAAAAACTGTAAAAGATCTAACTGGACATGCAACGTAATTTAGTACAGTTTTTAGAATTTCATATTTCAGTGAAAAACTGTAAATTTGACATTCCTGGAATTCCCTGTGTGACATTTGAAGGTATTTTGTTCACATGATTTCTTTGCACATATATAATTGTGTATCAGTTATGCACATTTGGGTTTTATGTTACATCTTTGTTGTTTAATGAATGTTTATTGCATTATTTAAGTGTCATGTGTGAAGGCATGATGGTGTTTTGTGTTTGCATGAATGACTATAATTCAGCTTGTGGAAAAGCTACTTGTGATGAACTTCTTCATGATTCTTCATGTGACTGCCTATTTTACCACCTGCATTACTATGGTAATTGTCCGTAGTTAAAGGTACAAAATACATTTTGATAACATTGTGTAGCATGTAGTAGAACATTTTCTTTATAAAATTTACATGTTGTTCTGTAAATGTGTTTAGATTTTTACCTTATTTTCTTTTCTTTTCTTTTTTTTACAGAATTAAGTTACACTTTATTGTAAGGTGTCAGTATTACAGCGTAATTATACTTTTAAGCACTGAGTAATAAAAATTAACTACATGTACTTACTATAGGGTTAGGATGAGGGTTTGGTTTAAGTATTAATTGTACGTTACATGTAACATATGTAACAATGACACTGTAAAATAAAGTGTTACCCTGAATTATTCTGGCAACCACAGCTGGCAGGATTTTATTTTTTTTCCTTTTACAGTGTTCATACTCGAGCAGGACAAGACGCTACTAAGATGTGTTGCTAGGACACAAAGAAAGAGCACCCGCAATCTATTTACACATAAATCTCTCTCTTTCTAACTGATAAGTGCTGTTACAGCAGAAATGTTTGTGTGACAAGCATTTGGGGGCTTTAGTCCATTAACAGCCTCTTTTGAGTCTCCTTGGCAGGTTATTGGGCCAGTGAGTCACGACCTTGCAGAACTCCCCTTCCATTTGTATCATGTGAGATGGGAAGGGGAAGTGAGGACACAAAGAAAGAGGCGCACAGACAGAGAAGCTGCCGTGTTTTCACCGGTGTTTAAACAAATGTGATATGACAAACTGAAAAAAAGGTGCATGGAAGTGCACGCGTATTTGTGTGTATGCATGCATGTCTGACGAAGACAGGATGCGCCGATCATCTTTGGTTTCATCAGATTAACAGGCATGTGTCTATAATTAATGTCCAGTGACTGGACTCACTTCACACGAGGCACCTAAGAAAGATGTCAATCGAAACGGCACATGGGCAAAACACACGGCCAGCACAGGGAAAGCTTAAGTAAATTCAGTATTGATTCATTCTGTTGTAAAAATCATTAGTTATTAGTTCATTTAAATATACTAAAAACTTGTTTACGCTAATTTTCTTCCAAATACGATAATTTTGAGCTTCTGGTACCATACTTGGACTTTTCCAATCTGGCAACACTGCACTGAGTGATAATTCAAATAATAATTAATGCGTTCATCAGGAGCTGATTAGATATGTGTGTACAAACCTGGAAGACCTTCTGACTAAATATATACTAAAATATATATATACATATATTATATATATATATATATTAAGATAAAGCAGCAGAAGGGAAAATCAATGAATTATAAATAATTTACTCCCATAGTGAGAAAAAAGTAATCATGTAATCAATAAAAAGTAACTGCAGTCTGATTACGAGTATTTTAAAAAGTAATCCAATCTAATTACAAGTACTTATTTTTTGGTGGAGTCTGATTATGTAATCAGTTACTACCTAGCGCTGGTCTTACCCATCTGAAACGAAATATAAAAAAGATGTAGTTCACAAACAAAAGTCACATCTGAATTCAGCTTTAAGCAGTTAAGAGATGAAGATGGCTTTGCCAAACAATATGGGCGTACATTCAGAACGATTGTTACCTTATGTCATGAGATGCATTGTTCTACATGACAATTGATTTTTTTTTCATTGTTGTTTCTGAATGTTTGCTGTCATATTAATCCTCCATACAGTAAAGAGCGATAATCACTCAAATATAGGCTGAAGTTCGTGGCAGGATGAGGCTCGCTCTTTTATCTTCTTCATGAAATGTTCAGTATGAGGGTGTTCTGGACACAGCTGTCTCTCAGTCTGGCCATGTCTGGTGCTGGCTATTTCAGCATGACGTGGCCAAGCATCTTGTCCCAATAAAAAGCAGGGGATGTTGACGGAAAATGCCGTACCATTTTCATTACGCTCACCATGCTAATCTGATTTCACGTTCTCTTGTTTTAGGTAATCACATGCCACCATACAGCATGTTCCAGCAGAAGGGCTATGGCAGATGTATTACAAATTACATTCAACTTTTTATGTTTTATATTTTAAGACAATCATAATTTCATCCAAAACCAGATTATATATCTGTATTTGTCCACTCTCTACAATGTAAATAATATAAATAATATATATATAATATATATAAGGAAGAAAGAAATAGGATACAGCATGAAATAGGCTTGCAGATGGTATTAGGAATATATATATATATTTTTTACCAATTCTAGAAAAGATCTTATTGGGCAAAAATCTGTACTTCATGACTCATCAACATTTTAGGTCTGTTTTCAAGGGTGAAAAAGACTGTGTATATATGCTAAAAGAGAATTTTAGAAGTTTAGAACATTTAGAAGTACACTAGCATATGACTAACAAACAGCAAAGCTCTGAGTTTAATTTAATGGAAGATGGTTCACCTTTAAGGATGGTAATCCCATGCAATACCAGGAGGATTGATGCAGAATAAGTATATACAAACTCTTCTCCTTTTTCATTTTCATTCATCCTCTATAAAACATAAAGGGTGAGTTGAATGTCACATCAGAGATCCTTCTGCTATACTTCCATCACTGCAGAGAATGCAAAAAAAACAACTAACAGTATTTTTTAGATCAGTCTCACGTTTATTTTCCACCTTTGTCCTTATCAGTCTGCTCGCTCAACCTCTCTCATTCCTTCTCGCTCCCTCTCCCTCTCTCTCTGCTTGGCTGGGCTAATTGAGTGTCTAAACAAACTAATTAATCACTGGCATTGGTGGAAGACGGACAGGTCTGGAGAGGTGATGTTCATCAAACTCCCCCCAATTTGTTTTTTTAATCCCTGTAGTCGTTTCTTTGCTGAATATGCACATTTCCCCCCTTCCCTGAGATCTCTTTGCCATGGCCAAGGTTAACTGTACACACACTCATTCACTATTTATGATTTTGCATAGAGGATAAGTTTTTTTTCTGCTCTTATATTCACAGTATCCAGGCGCATTAATCAAAAATAATGAATAAAATGATCCGTCTGACAA
This sequence comes from Zacco platypus, assembly GCA_038088235.1. Taxonomy (NCBI): domain Eukaryota; kingdom Metazoa; phylum Chordata; class Actinopteri; order Cypriniformes; family Xenocyprididae; genus Zacco; species Zacco platypus. The sequence goes on from CM076085.1 coordinate 29,997,883, forward strand.
TGCTCATACCCTCCCAGGTTTCATGAGAATATCCAACCAACTTTATTAATCAACATCCAGATTAATTGTAACAAAGTGTCATCCATAAATTTCCCTTTCATTTTAATAGTACTTTGCCCAACACTAACAATATCCCTTGTGACTTCAGATTTATTGAGGGTTGTGGCTATCACAGAGAAGATGAGAGGGTGACACAGTACTGGGGGAACGGCACGGATGCCGTGTTCCTCTCCACACGCGGACATCCAAATGGAACAGACCAAAACATCTCCTCTCTGGACCAATTGATGCCGTTTAAAGATCCCCTTGGATCGAACGCTTCCCCTTCCTTAGCAAACACTTTGGCGGTTCTGTAATGGCCATTTGTTGCCCTTCGACGACTCTCCTCTACCCCCACCGCTTTTTGGCCCCGCTCAGCTCTCTGTAGGAGAAGGTGAGGCGTTGGAGTAAACCATTAAGGGTGACAGTTTCACTTTTCTCCCCCTAATTACTTGTTCCTGCCTATGTGGCATTTCTTAGAAAAATTTGTTGAATAATGACCGGCATTAAAATGGAGACTCTTAAGAATTTATACGCGCCGCTTAATTTATCATGTACTTTCTTTATCTCCTCAGTGGATTTATGTCCAAAGTGTCGCAGGCCCCCTCTGCCTGCTGACAGCGCCGTCATTTTCTTAAGGGCACAGCATGTATATCAGTGACAAATTTCCCTGACGCCACACACTCCGTCCCAGAAAATTGCATGCAAGCAGACCAGATTCACATCCTGTTTGTTTGTGCTTCAAACATGCTAGTTACACCATTACTGACATCACTGTCTCAAAAAGCAAACATTTTTATGAGAACGCCAGATTAGAAAATTAGATTGTATTACGTTTTAAAATACCGTTACTTTTTTATTGATTACATGATTACATATTATTTTCACAATGGCAGTGAATTATTCATAATTCATTAATTCTCCATACTGATCTTTTATATTTTCCTTTTTAATTTTTTTTTTTTTTTTTTTTTTTAAAGTCTACTGCTTATATACATTCAGAAGTTCTTCCAGGTTTGTGGAATGGCAAACACAGATAAGTATAGTAATGAGCCGATCATTGAAAACTGAGCAAACACAGCATTTGATCACTGGATTTACAGAAATCATTCCACTTTTAAGAAGGATTTTCTCAACATTGCAACATTACATATCTAACCAGCTTCTGACAAACACATTAATTGTAATTCGAATTATCACTCAGTGAGTCTTTTAACCATGTATATTTACATACAATGCAGGGATTCCCAAACTTTTTTTTTTTTTGTCAGCTGAACCTCTTTGACCTTATATAGTTACTGGAAGTCCCCCTGAGATTTTAAATTAAGTCAACAATAATAATAGTAACAATAATAATAAAATAAAATTAAGTTCACGGTCCTCTGATGTCAGTTAAGGGTCACATGACATGCAGGTAAACAAATTAAATATTTCACCATTTTTTTTTTTATAATTAATTTTTATTTAACGACTTAAGTTTTTCATTAAACTCACAAACCCCCTGCAATTCCTTCGCAAATCCCAGTCTGGGAAACCTTGACGTAATGTAATATTTAATGCACTTCATGTTGTAGAATGGAAAATATTTTCTTTCTCTTTGTATTTTTAAATCAACATGGTAGAAGACTATCCTATCAGAGTGATAAATGTGTTAGGCCAAAGGAGAAAAAGTAGTCAGATTATATTACCTTAAATGTGTAATGTAATGAATTACATTACTAACTATGTAATTGAGAATCAGTATCTGACTACAATTTGTAAGCAATCTACCCAAAACTGCTTAGATGAATTGCTCTTTGTGGTTACTCAGAGACTAAGGCGGTAAATATTTTGGAGGGGAAATGTGGTGTAGTTATTTTTGACTTCAGTCAATTAGAACAGAGTTTCTGTTGTAGATTGACAAAATATTTCACAATTCACTGAAAACATTGTGTGGGTGAAAACGTTTGTGGTGGGTGTGTTTGATTGAGCAAGCAAGCGCTATTAAATGTGTCGCTCTGTCCCATATGCGCTGCAGGTACGACCACCCATATGTATGACTAACTCCACAGATTTGCTGTCTCCCTCTAACTCATTAAAATATGCACCCTTTTTAGTCCTGCATTAGAATGATTTATGAAACAGATCAGGGTTGTGGTTCTAAGAGCCACCTATTGCCTTCATTTTATTGCTGTTGTTTTTTTTTCCTCACGGTAATATACCGCGATCTCCCAGGAGCACACGCTCTGATGGTAGCTTTTTTCAAGGGCATTCAAGTGGGTACTAGCTCACAGCGGTTTAATATCTGCTCGAACACATTGCGAGGACATCCAACTGTCTCCACTAACACCATTAAATGCATGCCACATTTTTGAATGCTATGCTAGATAGCGATCTAACCCGGGCTGCTCGCACAAAACAGCGCCGCTAACTAATCAAGAGCTAATATCAAAAAATGGAGCATCCCTACTGCTGGACTGCATGTGATTCTGATCACTTTACAAATGAGGTTGAATTTGAAGTGGTGAGGAGTTAAAGGTTAACATTTTTTTGGGGGGGGGGTACCCAAGTCTATCTCAAATAGTAGGTTTTCCAGTGTGAGCAAATAGATTCTGGTTATCTTGCTGGCCTATTTCCATGGCGATACAACAACAATGAATACATTATCATGGGCTCCAAGTTAAACACTTAGATATGTGACCTAATGAAATTACAGGCTCCCCCTGTCTGTATGGCTTTGCTTTAGCCCCCAATGAGCATTTCTATGCTAATCAGATGCAAATACATGGAAACGATGGCAGATATTTAACCCTGGAGTACTGGAACGCCACAGTATTAAAGAGATTCACCCCTCCCCAACCTCTCCACATTTTTCCTCCCCATCTAGTTAATGGGGGGCCTTGGAGAGAAGGCAAATGTTTTACCTTTTTGAAAGTTAAATGCCCACTTTCGCCTTGATATTAAACTGCAGATACAGGCCTGAACTATAACCTTTCCAAATCCCCATTTCTCCTGTAAGCCATTGCCTCAACCACTTTCGGCAGTGGTCTAATGAAATGTAATTTTTGTTAGCTATTCTCATGGCATTATGGAGTATAGTTCATATTGGTCTGCAAGGATCTGGCAGTGGTGTTAAATGCGGAATGGTTAGCACAAGCTCTATGTCACATTATTGTAATATGAAGTAATTCTTTTAGCTAATGTGGTTACATCTATTCCCTGCTATTGCCCACTGTTGTGTGCAGTGAACTACTCCCTCTGCCATTACAACTCACGTGAACACACACATTTTATTAGTGTTTCACGCCCCTGCGATTTCCATTACTAAAGCAGGACACACCAAACACATTCTACCCAACAGACACAAATGAATCTTTTCCTCACGCTCTTACTCGTATCAAGGACAATGATGAGACTCTGACGACCCACTGACCCATTAAGTGGAATGATGGCAGTGCCAGTGTGTTACTGCAGGCACATCAGACTAACATACATACACTTGCACATTATAAAAATAACTCGAGTTAACTGTGAAGGTTTAGAGTGTTAATCTGTATGCTATGAATGCTTGCTTTGATGTTAACAAAAGGTTAGAATGTACGTAGAGCCATCAACCGACCCTTGCTCTTGAATGCAGTCCTTTATAGTTTAGCAAACTTTTATGCTGTCTATAAAAATGATTAACTATTAGGTTGACTAGGCTCCACCTACCCATACCTATAGCAAAATGAGAACACTAATCATATTTGAATATTTCTAGCGTAAACTTGGCAAGGATATTACTTGGGTAAATTGCTTGGCATGAAAGAACAAATCCAAAAATCACACATTTATTATTTATATTCATGAAGGCATAATTGACAGATATAACCACATTCTTCAAACAAAGATTTATAAAAGGATTTAAACACTAAATGGAATAATATAATTTACTTTAGAAAATGTAAATTGAAAGATTTGGCATACTCTGAAGGAATGCAAAACGTACCATTTTTTTTTTTTTTAAGAATGTGACTTCTAATTGTGGAGTCCAAATGGACTGGACTATTCCAGAGTAGCACTCAGACTATTATCATTCAGCTGTAAGGGACGCCATAAACACCTGGCAATCAGACAAACACATCGTTTGATAATTATCAGTGTCATCTTTAGAAAAAGAAAAAGAGGGCAATAGGCAGAAAAAAAAGCCATCGAATGACAATTGTTCATTATCTTTGTGAGTGATTTTACCTGCTTTCTGCCTGTTCTGCTCTTAGGTCACTAGCACACTGAATATCATTCATTCATTTTTTTTTTTGTTTCCTAGGGCGAAATTTGGGAAATATCATCCATGCTCTTCTCCCTGGACACCTCAAGCAGATATTATTCTGTCCTCTCTCTCTGAATATTTCTATCTCAGCGACAGGACAGAGACAGATAAAGTAGAACAAAGAGAAAATCATTTTTAAAGAAATGAAAATAAACAATAAGCAAGAAAATATATTTATTGGTGAATGAAAATATGACACTTGTCAATCAAAGAAATCTTCAATAACACATCAGTTGAAAATCACACATTACATATCCAGCTAATTTACAATGTAGTTATATAATGTTCACCAGGTCAGCAAGGCCACTTCACTGAAGGACTAGACTAGACTACTGCCCTCTTTTCCTGAAGATGACACTTCACTTGAGATCCTTGGTGACTTGAACAACTACTTGGACAAGCGACAAGCGGCAGCCTTTCTTTCTCTCCGCTTCTCAAGACCTTAAAGTACAAACCCGACTTTTACCTCAATAAACTCTTAATTATTGCTTATTAATAGTAGGTAGTTGTTAAGTTTGGTATTAGGAACAGGGTATGATTAAGCTATGTAGAATATGGTCATGTGTAATAAGGCATTAATATGTGCTTTATAAGTACTAATAAACAGCCACTACCCTAGAAATATGCATGCTAATAAGCAACTAGTTAATAGTGAGACCTGGACACTAAACTGTAGTGTTACCAAATAAATACTGCCCTGCTCTAATGTTCCAGCACTCTATTACTTGTGATGTGCCGATGTTACTAGTATTGTGTATTCATTTCATCTGTCTCTATTATTCTCATTTGTAAGTCACTTTGCATAAAAGCATCCGCTAAATGAATAAATGTAAATGTAGATGATTTATTCATTTGGAAACAGAATCTCTTTGTATAACATATTTTAGACCTGAACATTTGTCCTCATCGATTGTTCTCTGCATTTGGCATCGGTTCTATGTACATTCTCCTAAATTTTGTAATGCTTTGGCCACGGTCTGCAAGTACAAACCAATTATCTCAACATTTTGGAAATCAGTTTCCAAGTCAGCAGGCTCAAAGTTACTGAGCAAACCAACATTTCCTTCATAACACACACAAACACAGAGAGATGCCTCTCATCTGCCGGCGTATGAGTGTGTGTGTTTGTTGCATGTTACAACAGAGGCAAGAAAACAAGCAGACATTAGCCTGTCCACTTGACAGCAGCGTGTTCAGTTGACCAGAAAGTCCTGTAATTAAATGGCTGCTTACCCTGTCGAGTGAACTGAAGTTAACCTCTGCTTCAGCACTGACAAACACGCAACAAGGCCCGCGCATCTGCTCGCCATCCAGGCAGCCCGAGGAGGCTTCAGAGGCAATGGAGAGACTAATCCAGGACTTTGAGGTCTCTTTGAGGATGTGTGTACGGGGGGTTGAGCTAATTGTGCTGAAGGCTCCGAACCTAATGAGATACTACTGGACACCGCATTCGTTTCACTTTCTTATTTATGCCACATTATTTTGAAGGATCACGCACCGCTTAGATATCGTGCTGTGTTCTGCACTCCTTTCTGGGCAGGTTTTGGGAGAGGATAATTTATTAAAATTACTTTTTACTCATTTTGTTTAATGTATGCACTTTAACAATTAATAACCCAAGCGCGGGAGATTTTCACTAAAGGCCATTAATTTGTATAAAGCTGCCGCCACTGACAGAGGAGATTTTTTAAACTGATCAAGAGGAAGTCAAATTATTCTCTAGCCTCAGGTTAAATATTACTTTCTTCAGGAATTCTTTGCCGTGCCATCCCGCTTTTTATGACCTTGTCATTGATTGCAGCTTTCAGAGCCATCTCGCGAAAGCCTCTGCCGCTGCGGGGAAGGAGGGGGGTTGTATTGTTTGTTTTCTGATCACCATCTCTTTGTCCCATCTGCAGGCTGAGTGTTGAGCATGTGAAAATTCAAGGCCGAGCTGAAACAGACCTACTTTGTATCTGCAACATCAAATCACCTCCCTGACCAGGGTGGCGTACTTATGTGTTTTGTTTGTACGTGAACAGGCTGTTTTATATGTAAGCAGCCCAGAATGATAGTTTGTGTCTGTCTTTTTGTGCTTTAACACATTTACCTCCAATATCACGCTCCCTCTATTGTTGTAACTTCGTCTTCGTCTTCTCCTTATTAGCCTCCCGTATTATCTCAAAGGGTGGAACCGTGTTTATCTTTAGACATTTTTTTCTCTCACAGCTGTAAACCCATGAGAGGGACATCTGCTAGCATCTCTGAACTGCTCTGCGAGAGCTTTATTTACTCTGCTCAACAGTCCTATCAGTCATCTCGGGGCTCATTTTTTCATTGGCTCTGTTTTTGGTCAAGCAAGCCAAGTGACAGTGGTTTCATTGTTTTAACAAAGAAAGCTGCTTGTAATTCAAAGTTTCTTACAGTACGTTCATTGCAAAGGATGGCTGAAAAGTTACTGATTTTCACTGAAGATTCAAGATTCAAGATTCAAGATTCTTTATTTGTCACATACACAGTTGTATAGAGTATATATAGCCAGTAGTGAAATGTAAATAAAGTCAACTCCAAGATAGTGCAATTATTATAAGTACTATACTGAAGCAGTATATAGTGATTACTCTGCACAATGTCCAACTAATAGCCTGCATTCTATGTGTTTATCAGAACATATGTTCACTGATACTGCTGATCCTGCTTAGGAATCGAACAAAGCCCCCAAACGTTGCAATTAAATCAAGCGGTCACATCAAATTAATATGGCTGATCTGACTGCATTCGTCAAAATGGATTTTCATTTTTGTCCTTTCTTTTCCTTTCCTATTCTGCTCTCTCATCTCCCTCTCTCTCTCTCTCTCTGCAGTGGTACTTTTAAGTTCAGAAACTGAGAGCATGTCTTCATTAGCTGCATTAACATTCACAGGCTGTAGTAAATTCTGACAGTGAAAAGGTCCCCGTAACCTTTAGTTGTGCAGAAATTTACTTCCCAAGAAAATTACAGCTGGCACTGTCTTAATTAATGCTCGCTTTCTTTGCTGAAAACCCATGGCTTGTCAGGAGAAGAGTGGGGAAGGAGAAAAAAGGAAGGAGAAAAAGAGGCAAAGGAAGAACAAAATAAGAAGGTGAGGCGATTATATGGACTGCAGAACGTGCAACGCAGCTGGAAGCTATAATCGAGGAATCTATGCAAAATTCACAAATATTTTTCACAAATCTCACAATATTGGCCAGGTTTTAGGGGTGGAGTTGGATATCTGAAGAGAAATAAGTAGATTCAGAATGTTGATTTCCCTCTTTCTTCTCTTGCTTTTTGTCTTCCAGCATGATATATAAAAAACCAATACATATTTTATCCCCCGTTATCTCTCGACTGCATGCTGCGTACTGGAGCCTGTTTGGGAAGTGACTATCATCTTCTAATACCCAGGCCATCAGAGGAGCAGAGAGGAGGTCACAGACAGATTAGAATGCTACAAAACAATTTGTCCTCACCCCAGGGAAAGAGGAGGAATCCAGCAGATACATAAAAAAGGAAGACGATTGGACCAAAGCAGACATTTATGTGCAAGGTGACTTCATGTAACACAATGGGTCATAATTAAAAGATCAGAAAAGAGCCTGAGTATCAGGGATAACACAGAATAAAATCAATGGCGTATACTTTAAAATGGGTCTCGTACTCTCTGCGGGTCTATGCATTTCTGGTACTGATGTGGGAGAATCACATGCCTTGAGCTCCTATTGGATTAGAGACTGCGGGGCTAATGTGTGAGTACTTCCTCTAATGTGATGTTTGCCCATATTCTGTCCCTGTCACTCATGACAAGCCCTCTGGGTTTGATCATTAAACAGCACTGGAGGGTAAGGCTAGACTGTCTGCCTGCTCTTTCTCTCTCTTCTCTGACACTAATTAGTGGTTGTGACTCAGAATGTGGTTGATAGACAAATGTCAGAAAGCTCATGTGTGGGGTATTAATTGCTGAAATAAAAGCAGGGGAGGGGTGCTGTGGATCTTGTAAACCTCTCTCTGCAGATGTGTCTGTTACTCAAATCTGCAATTCAGATGATGCCGAAAAAAGTCATGTGTTAATTTCTTGTTTATTTTAAGCTTTTGCTGATGCAGACCAGTTGCTTGTCTCTCAATGATTAGGCTATAAATAGGTTTCGAACAGATCATTTAATTATTGAAGGGAAATTTCACATACAAAAAAATGAAAATTCTGTCATCATTTACTCGCCCTCATGTCATTCCAAATCTGGAAATTCTGAAGATTGATTTCTATCCTCTTTGGCATGCAATTACCATTATGACTAAAGCTTTTAAGCCTCAAAAAGGGTGAAGATACAGCATACAATTATAATGAACTTGGTTCACAAAGCTATATTATGTATTCTGAAGTTATACAAAAGCTTTATATTTAGACCAGACTCAAATTTTGTTGTTATTGACAAAAAAAATAAATAAAAATAAATAAAAATTCACATCCGTCTTATCATATTCAGCTTATATTAGAATGTTTTGAATAAATAATTCTTTTGAGTGGGATCTTTTACATGAATTGTTTGATCTGTTTGACAAAACTAGAGTAAAAAATTACAAAACTTGACTCAATTTGTCTGAAAAACTGAATTGATTCTCAAGTTTAACTTACTGACTCAGTTTTCCAGTACAGCTTATTGGAGAGGAATATTATCAGTGACTATTAAAAACATAAAAAGTAAAAATAAAATAATAAAAAAAAAATTCATGTGGATTACTTTTATGATGCTGCCGCATCCTTTTTTGAAGACCGAAGGTCCTATTAATTGTAATTGCTTGGAAAAGAAAGACCAGTGAGGAAAGTCAGTTTTGAAACATCATAAATTTGTGGGTTAAAGATTACTTGAACTCATTCTACTTTGTCAATGTTTCTATTTATGTATACATGCCAATGTTTTTATGACTAAACACGGCATAAATCTAATTTACAAAGCTCACTGATGCTAAGATGAGGACATGGAGAGAATAATTTCTGTGACTGTAACTGACACATTAACATCACTCTAGTGATACAATAAGGTAGGCCAATTACATCAACTAATTAAAACAATTAAAGCATGGAGGGCCTGGTATCTAAATTTCTGTCAAGCCTGGAGTCAGCTTATTAAAATAGTACTTTAATGAGGTACAGACGCTCTACCAGTGTCTCCTCTTTCGCTGGCCTGTTTCTTCCCTTGAGAGAGAGAGAGAGAGAGAGAGAGAGAGAGAGAGAGAGAGAGAGAGAATGTGCATGGATAAATATAATCCATTACATCACATTTTGATGTGAATTTACTTTTTTTTCTACTTTCACAAGGCATTATATGTTCTGATTACCTTTTCACCACTACAATAACAAATAGTCATAGAGCATAATATGACCAAAGTCTGTGGATTGTTCAAACAATTGTTCAACAAAATCTGGCTGGGCTGTATAATTATGCATCCATCATATCTAAAATCCCTAACATTAAAATGTAATCAAAATCTAGTCAACCATCATGCAACATTCATAGTTAACATGAGATTATACTTTCTCATACCAGAATAGAACTAGTACGATAACACTTAGTTGTTGTAAAACAGGTTCAGCTTGGAAACAAATAAGTAACATTTCAAGATTCCGAGACATCAGGAAGAATTCTGACTTGTTGTAAATTTCCATTGGCCACAAACACATCATCACTGGCTCTTCATGCTCACTCTCCTGTGAAGCATGAGCTCATGGGCCTGCTCCAATGAGATGATAAACTGCCTCTGATTCCATGATTCCAATTTGTAATTTTCAGAGTGCAGAGGTAAGACTAAGACGATTGATCAAATTGAGAAGCAAGTTGAGCGACCCTTCCCTCTCTCTCCCTCTTGTTCTCTCTCTCTCTTGCCCAAAGACCCTCTTTAAATATTCAGATAGATTTATGAATGGTCACTGTCTCCCACAGCTATTTATATCTCTTATATTGACAGAAACACATTCAGGAAGAGGAATTAAATTTTGGTTTCTGCGAGTGCGACAGGGGAAGTTTGATAGAGCGTAGTCTCACTCGGAGGTGGGGGGCTGAAGCGCTCAGATTAATGTATTTTCTGGAACAAAAGTAGACATGGATTTATTCCTATTTTCCCTCTCTTTTTATGAAAAATTCAAATGAAGGTCAATTTTCAGGATTACCTGCCTCTCCGTAAAATGTTTCAGGACATTTATCATGAAGCAAATCAAAAATTAAAGACACAGGAGACCATTTTAACAGAACAGAAGACATAGGTTAAAAAAATAGATGGCTTTGTTTGATAACGTATAGACTCGTAAAGTTACAGCAACGGAAGTGCAAAGTCATTTGATTTTACGCTCCAGGCGACTGCTGCACTGTCTTTACCTTTAATAATGCAAGTTCTGTGTCTGCCTCCTCATGTTCTCCACTCTGATGTCACCTGAGGTTGAGACCAGACCACAGACACACCAGACTGTTGGGACACCGGTCCCGCTATTCGATCCGATTATTTAGGAAGGACAAAGTGCTTGTGTTGATGAAGAGCCTGCTCGAAAATCTGAGAGTGTAGAAATCAATGTGGATCCAGCGGGCCCGGGAGCATTGATCACGACTCCCTCTGCATTGACAATCCATGCCTTGTTTGGCTATGCGCGTGAATAGGGCGAAATGAGCCTCCAGTGAACGCTTTCTGTACCATCTTCCTCGTGATCCCTGTCTCTCGCCCCCCCTTTCTCTTCCTCCGTATTGACACGGCTCCTGCCATGATTTATAATCACACAGTCAAAAGTTTTGAGTGAGGAAGCAAAGTTTGCAGCGCAGACCCTCAACAGTAAGCAACACCAGTGCAAACAACTTTTTTTTTTATTATTAATTCCTGGTTTTTACTTTAAGCGATGTTTTTGAGTGAAGGCAAACTTCTTGCCTTATACAGTTTGCAGTGGAATCAATCCCTGAGAGCGAATAGACACTCAAATGAGGGTCTCTCATTATGGACGGACATTGTTTGTCCAGAAATCCTTTCCTCCGCACCTTGTTAGAGATGTCCAGCCTGCATAATTGGAGCCGGTGCTGACAGACGCTTCACTGAAAGCTTTTGTAAATGACAAATGTTCCACCTCTCCGGGAAAGATGGCCGTTTAAAAGAATGACGTCTCGTTATTGGTCCTGCAGATGATTTGGAAGGCTCTGGCAATCAAGCTGCTCCTAACAGTATCGAAGCATTTCCCCTGAATAAAGTAAGAAATCACCTCTCTTCAGGATGTCTGACTCCATTTAAAATGAAGGAGATGCTTCGTTTGGAATAGGTTTGCAATAAATAAACAGTCGGTTTATGATTAATTGGAGTTAAATTACTTGAAAACCATGTTGCCGTAAATTGACCAAGATGTACTGTGTGAATCAACAAGATGAGGACATCAGAGGAATGAGATAACTAGAGCATTCTGAGTAACTAAAGACAGATTTTTTTTTTCTTTTTAAACTTTCAAAACAGGTTAAAGTTACACATCTGTTTTGAGATGCTCAGGTTCAACACGGACATTCCAAACACAGATGACTTCTTTTTGGGCTGTTTTTGTTTATAAAATCCAAGATTCCTCTGATTAGCTTGTCACTTTGTTTGGATTCAGGATAATCAAGTAAAAACCTTCATTATAAGAGTCAGATTTTCACTTGTGTACTGGAAAGAGTCTTGCGATGAATTCTATTTTATAAGAAACCAATGGAAGTGTCACCCTATTGCAACAGAACTGTGTAGCTTTTACGCCTATTCTAACATATTGCATCTTCCTTATGCAATACATGCAGAGTAAGAGAAGATGAATGTCTTTGCTATTTGTTCACAAATTAAATGTCTTGGATCCTGCAGATAGTTAAAGTGTTACTTCTGTTAAGATAATAACATGTCTTAAGATTCCATTTATAATAATGAATAAAAGAATATGTAACACAATCTTACACAACTCATTTAATGACAATGAGCCAAAATGACAGAAGTCTTACTGCCTTGCTGTGAATAACCTTAAATGAACGGTTGTGCAGTTTGTAACTCCGTCATATAAGGGTGTAAAATCGCTGCCATCATTAGCTGGCAGACTGTTTGATGGCAGTGAAGACCTGGCAACCTCACGGTCTTAGAGACACAAGTCCCATTTCAGCTCAGCACAAGATGGAACCAGGATAATTAGCAACCGTATCCTGACCATACAATTGAGAAAATAAAACTGGAAAGGTTTCAGTGCTTGTTGATTATTAGTGCATGTCAAAGTCGTCATGAAATTAAAATCCTCTTTTTCTTTCTAAATGCATGTTATATTACTGTGAATGATGCACTTAAAAAAAAAAATTGGACCATGTCATTTTTAATCGAATTGTCATAACTAGATCACATAACTGGAACATTGATGAATGGTGCACAATAAGACCATGAATAGGCAGTAAGTGAAAGTTAAAGTGATGTGATGTGTAGCCAAGTATGGTGTCCCATACTCGTAATTTGTGCTCTGCATTTTACCCATCTCAGTTCACACACACAGCAGTGAGTACTGAACACAGTAGTGAGTAGAGGGCCATTTTTGCTGCGACGCCCGGGGAGTGATTGGGGATTAGGTGCCTTGCTCAAGGGTACCTCAGTTGGGATTAATGGAAGCGAGCGCTGTTCATTCACTGACTTCCTACCGGTACTGAGACTCGAACCTGTGACCGTTGGGTTACAAGTCCAACTCTCAAACCAATTCATGTTGCCTAATCAATGATTTTCAGTTTTTGTTACTCAAGGAAATAGTATGTATAAAACTTGCTTAGTAAAGATACAAAGTTACAGGTACTTTTTATTTAACACTTTTTTTGTGTATTTCCAAACAGCAAGACTTCAGAGAGTGCCACATGTAGTTACCAGATACTTTAAAAGATGCAGACTCATCTTGTGAGGAGATTTGCCCCACAGAGCAGGAGACACAAATGTGTCCCTCTTCTTCCTGCTCACAGACTGATTTAACACCAAGCAGGTCAAAACGCACCGCTTCCTTCCTGTCTGAAAGGAAGCCAGGAAGGCTTGCAGGAACCAGTGTATGTGTGTGTGTGTAGTGTTTATTGCATTGTGTTTTTTAGGAACGGGCTGCCTTGAAGTACATTAAAGTTCTTTCAATAGGTGAATGGATGTAATTCACATCTGTTTAAATTTTTATTTATTTCAATCAGACCTATGGAACATGTGTTGCAGATCACAAACACTTCAGTCAGCATCAGACATGTCATCTAATATTGATTCTTCCAAACATTTCTGCTGTTATTGTGTGTACTGTCATAATTCTGCTATGACAAGGACACTAACAACACTTTATACACAAACTGAGCAGCAACAAAATGAGAAGCACACAATGTCTGTCACGACCTGGATCCCAAGGTGGGACTTGGGAAGGGTTTAATTTCTAAAAACTGAGTTAGACCACAGAAGAATAAACCACCACCTGAAAAATTGTCTGATTATGCCACAAAATTAATTATAATAATGTTATTGTAACTGCCTGGTCTGAATAAAGGTGGCTTAAAAAAAGGTAAATAGTCTGTTATATACACTACCGTTTGGCTTTATTTGTTTTTTTTAAATGTTTAATTAGGATAAATCAAAAATACAGTAAAACAGTAATAATGTAAAATATTATTACTACAATTTAAAATAACTTTTCTGTTTTAATAAATTTAAAAAATGTAATTTATTCCTGTTATGTCAAAGCTGAATTTTCAGCACCATTACTCTTCAGTGTCACATGATCATTCTAATATGCTGATTTGATGCATATATATTTCTTAAGTTTATCAGATTTTTTTTTTTTTTTTTTTTTTAGGATTCTTCCATGAATAGATAGAACAACATTCATGTGAAATAGGATATTGAAATAACAATTAAAATACTGACAATATAAATGTCTTCACTGTCACTTTTGGTCAATATAATGCCTTCTTGCTGAATAAAAGTATTAATTTAAAAGTCTTATTGACTCCAAATAAACTTCAAATACAACAATATCAAGTTCTGGAGAGCATGTTGTTTAAAGTGAAAGTAAAGTACACAGTTTGAGCTACGGAGTAAGCATTTGATTTATTTCAGATTCACCATCTAATTTACTGCAGTACAGCAGAGATACAACACCTACCTTTTGAAACCAGTGGGTGAGGAGGTAATTCTGCCTAGCGGTCCCTGTTGTTGCTATTATCTGCTTTATTGAACATAGCACTCCGTTTCCACTGCCATTTACATAAACGGAGGAGTCTATATATTAAAGTAGCATCAAATGACTCATGACTTGGGAGAGGGGGGACCGGTGGCCCCATCCCTCTCTCCTCTTTATGCTCCTCTCTGCCTATCCACCTCTGCATTGCAAAGGCCCTTACATTAAATTGTGATAGATGAAGAGCGGAGGGCATTCATACAAATCAATGACTTTAGTGTATGTGTCATTAGCTTGAGAGATGCAGGCAACGGTCAGTGCCATAAATCAAGCGATGATCGGCCTGTCTGAGACGTGGAGCGGCTCCTCGCACAGCCGCATGCATTAGCGGGCGAAGAGAGATGAGAAGAGTCGGGAAAGAACAGGAAAGTGGCTCCTCCGCTTATTAGCGGCATGCTTGGTTAGTGTGCGATCTTACACACTGAATGATGCCGTTGTTTTTTAATGTATATTTAAAAGTGAGCCGAATCTGGCATATCCCTGATGACCAGGCCAGCCGGTGGATTAATGACTCTGTGCTCTTGCTACTTTGACACCAATACTGATGGCAGAGATCTAGCGACCCAGAACTCCAGAGAGACAGCAGTCAATAGCAGACCCTCTCACCCACTGAACCACAGCCGGAGGAAAATCATTCTCACCATTTACCATAGAGAATAGCATTTAATATAGACTAAAATGTGCAAGATTGCAGATTCAGTGTAATTAGACTCAGAACAGTACAGAAGTACAGAAGTCCATACAGAAGCAACACTGAAGCATACTGAATGCTGAAGCTGTGAGCAGGAAATGTTGTGAGCATGTATCATCGCAAGGCCTTGCACTTCCTGCTTGATCGGAAAGACTCACTTTGTGTAACACCATCATAACCTATCACTCACTTAAGTATATAATTGTGTCTATTTTGGTAAAATAACTATGACTATTAACATACATAATCATATCAAAAAACTGTCTGTTGTCTTACCTGTCACTTTCACACATCAAACTCCAATCAGAGTTAATTCTCTATTTGTGGTGATTGTCATTTTGTTGTTGCAGCCTATGTATGAGTTAAAATTGCAGGCATAATTACTTTTATTGTGCATAGTGTTTACTGTCAGTTAAGACTGTTTGATGGAGACATTTTGAACACTGCAATTTACTACATGTCTATTTGATTTGATTAAAACAAGTATAATGTAAGAAATGTTTTGTCACTTATGTTTCACATGGTAAATTCTAAATTAACATGAATAATTCAACTCAATAACTAAAAAATATTCTTTACTATCGTTGAATCAACTGAAGTCTTTTTTTGTTGTTGTTGGGTTTTTTTTGAGCCCAGATCAAAAAGAAATAGCTCCTTAGTGTAACTACTGCACATTCTCATTTCTCACCGTGTACTTTTCCCTTCTGAACTAAACACTGCATGTAAAATTGAGGAGAAAGAGACTAAGTAAGAAAACAAGACAGCAAGAGAACAACAGGTTTTTCAAATTTCATATTTCATGGAACGGTGAACGACAGCAATCTTCTATTGCTTATGAAACACATTCATCTTTTTTTTTTTTGCTGAACTAGAGGGTTCAGTTTGGAAATGGTGAAATCACACACTTGTGACTCATTGAACATGCTCATTTTGGAAAGAAAAAGGAAATGTCTCGTAGACTTCAAACAAAATCATTAACATATAAAATATATCAGATTTTTTTTTATATATACTAGACAGTATGGACAAAGCAATCAAACTAACAGCAGAGACTGAATTTCCATAGTTCTCTCTAGAGGCCATATCTGCATTTGATCTAAAGAAATTAAATCTAATTATATATTTATAAACACAGTTATATTCATTTTTTTGTCTTTGATGTTTGTGCTCATTTCTGGCATAGAGAAACTTAATCAATTATAATTTTCTCTAACGATACTTCCGTTAAATCTTATATTTTGATGTGCTCAGTATTGTGCTAGTTTGGCGTGCATCTAACTACAAAAGAAAGAGAGAGTATCTGTATATGCTTCACATAAAGTTTAATTGTGTTTGTGCAGGAAAAAAATGCAGATATATTTGTTTATGAAAATCCTCTTGACACAAGTACAAAGGCCAATGAACATACACTCTCGCCCTTCCAACACACACACACACACACACACACACACACACTCTCCAGGTTGAGACATCCCATATCCGGACACCACCTGACCCTCTGCTTACATAATGTCCCAACAACAGTTCCATTTCCAACACTTCCTCTAACAGCATCTCTATAGCCATTGACACCATTGGACATCGGTATGATTAGCCGATTAGGCGAAACACAATGGGGGCAAGATCTCACAAAGCTGCAGAATTGGGGATTAGGATGAAAAGGTGGATGACGAAAGCCCTGAGGCGCGATGAACCCTTCCCAATTACTCCACTCCGGGACCCGAGCTCATAGGGGTCATGCATTAAAGCGAATAAATGTATCTGAAATGACCCCTGAGCCGGAGTTAAACAAATCAACATCCACCCTAGGGTTTAACATACAACCGACTCCCTCTTGGGAGAGGGAGAGAGTCTTACAACATATCAACCCACCTTCAAAATGAGCATCTGAGATTGACAGAAAGAGAAAGACAACCGGAAACACTCTCTTTCCAGAGCTTCAGTGACTACCTGCCTGCTTCCCCATCCTTCCCTTGTTTTCTTTTATTCCTTTATTCTTGAAGGAGCCTAATTAGCCATTGCTGAGGGCCTCTTTCTCCCTGCCCTTAAATCAGTAATTGGTTTCAGTGCTGAGACTGTCAAGAAATTAACACATCACACCCTGACAGCAGCTGTTTTTTTCCTCTTATTTGTCATCTGAATCGCCACTGATTTGCCAGAGAGCATAACAAATGAGTGGTTGGTAATCAGAGGCTACTCTCTGGGGTGGAAGTGTGTGAGAGCATTTGTGTCTGAAGGAGACAAGAGCGAGAATGCGAGAGGAGGAGAGTTAGTGAGGATGTTGATGCCTGCAGAAGTTCTCCATGATTGATATTTAACAATTTTTCACTTGTGAATATGGCCTGCTATGCTGGCATGTACACTGCATGTGCAAATGTTTTCTGTCAGATGCTAAGTACTCAAAATGCTCAAAGGTAAAGTGTTGAGGTCCATTCCGAGGTGACCATCTCAAAGATTCGGGACTCCACTCATGCATGGTCAAGCTAAACCCCCCTCATGGACGCATATATTCATCCTTCTCTTCAGTCGTTTGTCCAGGGTCAGCAGACAGCCACCGACAGATTAGAACAATCATGATTTAAGGATTAGAGCACAATCACCAAGTCATTGATAAGACGGCCATTTAACACCACAGATAAGATCAGCACATGACTGGGTTAGGTGAAGGACACGACTACATTTCCTCTTTAAAAAGTTGACTGCATAACTCATTTAAACGGCAAAACTCATTTATCTAAAGAAATAAGGATAAGGATAATATAATAAGAATTATAAATAATATTATTCAATTATTAAAATAATAATACTAAAAAATCATAGGTAAACACCCCCCCCCCCCCAAAAAAAAAAAATCAGCACTAACTGTTTTCATAATTATACAGAATGTTTCTTTAGCAGCAAACAGCATATTAGAATGATTTCTGAAGGATCATGTGACACTCAAGACTTGAGAAATGGCTTCTGAAAATTCAGCTTTGCCATAAGAGAAATAGGTTACATTTTAAAATGTGGAGCCGACTGTTCGATGGGCCAAGGTGGAGTGACAGACTCGGAATTGGCAGTTATAGGCAGAGGAGGTGGGAGAGGGAGGTTGGCCGGAATCTTTGGAGACACAGGAGACTTGGAGCTGGATGGGACCAGTGGAGACAGAAGACACAGGGACATATTTTATGGCTCCACTCCATGCCCTCAAACTCCACAAATGACGGATGGTGTAGCAGGCTCACTCACCTGGTCATCTGTAGGGTTCGGGCTCGGGCTCTGGAGTAATGATTGGCTCAGTCATTGTTTCATGTGGTACAGACGTCACAGCAGACTTGGGCCCCGTGTCTGTAATGGATTCTGGCATACGCTACGTGGGAGGAGGCTGGCTGGGCTCTGGGTCCGAAGTGGGGCTGGTGATTTTCTCTTCAGTGGGGCAGCTGGTACCCACTCCACAAACATGGCGAAATCTCCCCGAGACCAACACAGGGCAGACGTGACTCGGATTACTTGCTGAAGCTGGTACAATAAAACGATCAAGATAGTGTGTGAAAAATGCCAGAGCTCTAGTTTTCATCCCTTCTGTTCTCATCAGAGCAGTTGGACGGAAATGCTGCAAACGAAAATCTTATCTGGTTCCGATATTCAGTCATGGGTGTGGCTGTAGTGAGCGCATGATGCAGGAGATTCAGAGAAATAAACAGCCTTTAATAATAAATCCAAGGAAAAACTCAGGAGAACACAACCACGTTTGACCATAGGCAATATCGGACAAAGAACTAAGGAAACTAAGGGCTAAAATACACGGGGAGAGTTAATTAACCAGAACAGTAACAGCTTTAATCAGCGGTTAATCAGAAACTAATGACCAAGGAAGGAACACAGACAAAAAGGGAGCAGGAAAAAACAAAAACAAAGCACAATGGAACTAAACAGACATAGACATAAGCCTGAAAAATAGCAGGTGCATAATGAAGTTAATCTTTACATTTAAAATTCTTAAATTCTTACATATTAAAATTCTGTCATTAATTACTCATCCTCATGACGTTCCACACCAGTAGGACCTTCATTCATCTTCTGATATTTTTGATGAAATCCGAGAGGTATCTGACTCCTCAAAAGATAGTAATATAATCAACACGTTCAAGGTCCAGAAAGGTACTAAAGACTTCATTAAAATAGTCCACGTGACTGCAGTGGTTCAACCTTAATTTTTTGAAGCGAAGAATACTTTTTGTGTGCAAAACGCATCCAGGTTCTACATCAGAACGCAGACTCATTATTGGGTCTGAATGAATTAAATGGAGAGGACAAATTCTGAGTACTGGTTACCATACTTGGCCTTCATATGTCACTTTCATTTTCCCTAGTATTTAGAGTGTAACATGTTCTCTAATCAGAGAATATTAGAAATGCAGATGGTGAGAGTCTGTGAGAGGCAGAGATGTATCCTGCCTGTCCATAAATCCCTCAAACTCTACAGGCAGATAATGGCCCAATTAACCTTTTCAAACTACCACTGTCAGCACAATTTGCAGTGCCTTTTTGCGAAATGAACTTCCCTTGGCGGCAAACTGTGTGAGATTCAGATCACAGTGAGGGCCTGCCGCCCTTTGGTCATCTTTTACCGACCCTCCAACATGTTCTAGTCCCTCAGTGAGGTTTTCAGCTCTCCAGTCCTCCATTTTGCCTACTTACTGCTCTTCTCTGACCGTTTTTGTAATCAGTACAGTGAAGGACACTGGACTAGCATTAGCTTTTGAGTTGAAGGCCATACAGGTCAGATTGTAGTCCAGATGAAGAGAGCGGAGAAGGGTGGAGGTGGCGGCGACGCTTAAATTGGCCCTCTTGCACCTGCACGCTTGTGACGCCAATGTCACTCGGGCAGTAGCAGGGAGAGGTCAAGAGGCTCATTGTTACGTCCTCACCTCCTCAAACCAAGCACTCACCTCAAAGTTCACCATCATTAGACAGAACAGCATATAGCCATTCTCTCTTTAAAAGTGTGAAGCTAAAGAAGTTCTCATTAGTCCTCGTAAGACATAATTACACAAGTGCACACTGATTACACATCACAGAAAATCGCTTCAGTACTTCTTTAGCTCACAGGCATATCATCCCAGGTGTTAAATGTATGAAGTGTAAAAATAAAGAACATATTAAGACCATTAGTCCCACGCACATGGTGACATACCAGTTTGGCTCCGTTTAACTTAAACAGTTTATCTATTAGAAAATATCATGTTTGTTCATTTGCTTCATGACATAAAACCACGTTCACTTTTCGAAAAGGTTAGGTTAAATTAAAAAGCATCGCTTATACGAACACCCATAATCTAATAAAGAGACCCGTTTGGAAGAAAGTCACAGCGGTCTTGTCATTGTCACTTCACATTAATCAAGCAGTCCGGTGCTTAAATTGTTAGGTGGGTGCAAGGACAGAGAAATAAAAATCTAAAGAAAGAGTAGCGTGGAAAAAGAAGAGCCCGGGTGCAACTGCTGTCATTCAGGAAATATATCCGAGTCTATAAAGTGTTCCCTCGGGTCCTTGTTGTGTCTTTCACTGTCTGTAGGTGTGTACTCACTCCATCTCAGCGCTGTCACAAAACAAGAACAGTCTATTTGGGTCTTGCATGTTAGCCAGTGTTTGTTTGTGTGTGTGTGTGTGACTGACACCCTGAGGCTACAAATACAGTTATACAAAACAAGGGTGGAAAGAGGCCGCTGTATGATATTTCTTGATTTTGACAAGCGCCCTGCCAAGGTGAAATTGTTTCTGATGTGCTTTTGAGGCACTTCCCTCTTCCAAAAGCCTTGTACATGAAGTTAGTGTTGTTTTCTACCTCATCTCCTTTCCAACGTGGCGGCAGGCTGGGGAGAGAGGCGGCTTTTGCGCCTTCGTGTTTCGCGAAATTGGACTGCCTCTCCCCATTATTGTAAACATCATCCCCACCGACATGGCTGGCAGTTGCCGTGGCGTCGGACCTGGCTGCCTTGGATACATCTGCTAAAACACATCCATTAAGGCCAAACTACTTTTGATTTACATGTTGAGACTTTTTAAAAGTGTCACATCCAGTGGCATTTGCCCAGACAACTCGCCTGTGTTGCACAAGACCCACCAGCTCTCTCTCTCTCTCTTCTCTCTTCCTCGCAGCCTTTATTTGTTCTTTTTTTTTCCCCTGTTCATTTTTTTCCCCAAAGGAAGAATTCTCTTTCGTTCAGCATTGGTCACATCACACCAGGCAACCCCTCATGGCTCGGTAAACAACGCTCTTCAACTAGCGTTCGCTCCTCTCCCTTTCTCTCTTCTGCCTCATTACTGCATAAGCACAACTTAATGACCTTATCGTCAATGCAGTTCCCTATCACCTGTCATACCAGCAATTAATTTGATTCCAGCTATAAATTATGGCAGATCTTTTCTTTCTTTTTTCCTTTTTGTGTCAGAATGTAATTTATAATGATTAGGGGAAAAAAAATGTATGTGACATGGGTATCATGAGAAAGGACAACAAAATGCTCATTAAGGATGTAGAAATTGTCCATGAGGCTTTTGTTGTCTAAGGTCTCACTGTAATTAAACTTGTATCAGCTAGTTCATAAAGAACAGACAATTAAAGCCACAAGAATGGCTAAACAATAGGCCATAGGTTTTCGAGCGGTGCGCTGCAGAACGTTAGCGATAAAAGAGATAATTAGCTACTTTTGTCACATTAGTTATGGAAGTTACAGAATAACTTATATTTGTTCAAATTTCTCACAACAATGTGCTGAATGAGTGTCATAAACACTGCCCCTCAAGTTCTCATTAAAGTCAAATGGCGGCAATAGACCCATCGCATACTTCGAATTTTCTTGATAAGTGTTCCTCTCAGATCAAAGTTATGAAACAAGCCATCTCTGTATCAGCATGCGTCATGTGTTGTGTTAAAAGCATCGCTACTGACAGTTTCTCTTTGATTCCTCTGACTGACAAGCTCACCACATCCAACGCACCGCTACGTGTCCCATGTATCAATTAGAGACCTCAATCTGATTATGTCTAACTTACTAGACCTTGTATGTATTACATGGCTGCCTTTAGACACGCTGGAGGGCAATGCTTCATCTTCACTTGGCAAAGATTTTATGAATCCAAGCGATTTCATAAAAGTCCCATTATATCTGAATTTACTGCTGTTATGGCTTACGATACAAATATCTCAGCAAGGTGTGAATGTCGCCAGTGGCTATGCTTGTAAAGAATGAGGCGGTAATATGTAGCGTGTGTGTGAGAGAATATGTTCTGAATGATAATATGACTTCCTTGCACAGTAGGACTATATAAAAGATACTCATGAATGTATTATGGGTAATGGATTAGTTGAGTGTTTTTATGGACGTTTTGATTCTCACATATGTTAGCGAGCAAATTACTTAGTTTTCACAAAAATGCTCGGGGCAGATCGTCACAACACGGCCGAGTTCATGATTCATTTATTAAAAGGATTTGTCAATGTTACATCAGCCTGAAAAGGAAAAGAAAAGAGAACGAGACTTTTTGTCTGGAAAAAGACCAACATATAAAACGCATAGGTCATGTATTTGAGGCAAAAGAGCCAGTATTGGTACTGAAAGGGTTGAGAAGGTTATTCTAGATTTAGTAGCACAGATTTCTCGTTTAATTCTGCTCGTTATTTTATCATTTTCATTTTGTCATTGTTCCGATGAGCGCTGCAAGACCTCGTGGCTTTTCCTTTATTGGGTCATAAAGGCTTGCATGTTATGACCGGTTAAAAGGCGTCACCTTAGATTTGAGACCCCACACATCAGGAGGATCTCAGATATGTTTATAATGTTAAAGATGAGCACCTTGACCCCATTATTAAGAGAAGTCTTTATGCACAGAGATAAATACCACCTAAATGTGTGACAAATGCACCGAGGGCGCCTTTATGTGACTTCTTCAATCAATAGAATCTTAAATATTTTCCACAATAAAATGAGAATTATGCATCTTGAGCTGATTGAATTATACAGGTAATTGCACATCTCATCATGTTCCCCACCGCCTGTTCGCTTGATCTATTAACGTAGTTTCCTGATCGTTCTTCCAGCACACACTACATCTGAGGATGGGCTTGAGGAGAGGGTCAAGGACACCGAAACTTTTCATCCTTATGGATTGGACTAATCATGCTATAACTGATAATAAATAAAAATATAGAAGTCAAATACATGTATATTAAGTGTATATATGTCTAAAGTGTGAAAATTGATGTGTAAACTTAATGCAGTTACAGTAAACTCAAAATACTTAAATGAATACTTATACTTAATAAATACTTATTCGCAAATAAAATAATAATAGTAACACTTTACAATAAGGTTCATTAGTTAAACATTATTAACTAACATGAACTAACCATGAGCAATATATTTGTTACTGTATTTACTAATCTTCATTAACGTTAGTTAATGAAAATTCAGTTGTTCATTGTTTGTTCAAGTTAGTTCACAGAGCATTAACTAATGTTAACAAGATTTTAATAATGTATTAGTAAATGTTGAAATTTACATTAACAAAGATTAATAAATGCTGTATAAGTGCAGTTCATTATTAGTCCATGTTAACTAATGTGAACTAATGTTTCATTACCTTATTGTAAAGTGTTACCATAATAATAATAACAGTAAAATAAAATGTAGCTTTTCAAGTTAGTTATAACATTATAAAGTACTGCAACATAATGGATACTGTAGTCAATCATTAAGACTGACCTCTGAACTTTTATCTCGATATACAGTAGTAATACATATGTGGAATATTCCTTGCAACCCAAATAATAATAATAATAATAATAACAATAATAATAAAAATGAACACAATTATACTGTCTCGACATTTTTTTTTGTGACAGGTGCCATTTTCACTGAGAGACAAAGATGAGCTGTTTTTTCACTAAAGCATGGAAAATATGGTTAAATAAAAATATATATATTTTTGATTTAAAAAATGTATGCAAAAAACAGATTCAGTGTGGTGATGAATATTTATGACCTGTATATTTTCTCAATTCACTCGACTTTGACAGATACAGTCAATTTTGGACATGCCTCCACTTATGTACAGCCCATCATGATATTTAAGTGTGGTGCTTTTTTGTTTTGGCTTTCCTCTATAATGAGACATCTTTTATATCAAAAGAGGAATATGTCACAATAGAAGCCAGGTTTCAAGGACAATTGAACTCTATTGGAGAGAAATTAGGTTTGGTCTTCAGCTTATGATAAACTATGGCGCCACTGCACCTAATGACCCTTGTGATGTTCTTCTGAATGGGTCAATGACTAATAAGCAAATATCACACTTAGTATGCCGTTGCTATCGTCTGTCACAATTAAGCTTTTTCTCCCTTCTCCTCCCTTTGACTTGTTTTCCCAGAGAATTCTGGCAATAACTCAGATGAATGTAGAATTAAGCTGTCTATGTGTGGTGTTTCTGTAACTGCAAATCTTTATGAACATCCAGATATTTTTGCATGTACTTAAAGCCACTTGAATGAAATATTATTCATCAACTAATGCAGTGACTGATTTGAAAACCAACCCGAGCACTATTTAGGAATGCAATTTGCAATTTGCTTATATTAGACACTATCTAATATTAATAAGAACAGAAATAATCACATATAGATTTTTGTGTGTGCTTATATGAACAATTATAGTGTTTCAAATGATCTATTATTCTCTTTCTTTGGCTAAATAAGTGTATATGATACCATTCATCAAGTGCGGATGAGGGGCTGACATGTCTTCCCTCTTCCATTCATCATGATTATAGGGTGATCTGTCTCATTTTGTGTCTAAAGCCGTGTGGCCAGCGTTTTTCACCTGTTTCCTTTACTCACACACTGATTGACATTATTGCATAAATGAACGCTTGCTCTTGGTTTCTGTTTTATGAAAAAATACTTTTTTTGTATGTGTCATGTGGGGAAAATGAGTACTGTTTGCCTATTCAAAATATATCCTCTGCTACTGAATGTTGAATTAGTGATATATGCGCACCAGGCAATTTCAATATGCATACATGTGGACACATCCAGATAAACACACACTCAGAGGGAGGTGAAGTGGAATGAAGTGTGTAAAGTGCATAGCAGTGCATGGCCTTGATATGTACTTGATATGGCCAAATGTATATATCACCTTGATATGTAAAGCGCACAAAGCATAATTTCAGAACAAAACATCTAAATAACTTCCACAAAATAAGATGCACACAAAACAGTTCAGGTTAATTGGTTAGTTCACCCAAAAAATGAAAAATTCTGTCATTAATTACTCACTCTCATGTCGTTCCACACCAGTAAACCCTTCGTTCCACCTCGGAACACAAATTAAGATATTTTTGATGAAATCCAAGAGGTACATGACTCGTCCATAGACTGCAATACAATCACCACTTTCAAGGTCCAGAAAGGTGCTAAAGACGTCGTCAACATGACTGCAGTGGTTCAAACGAGAATATTTTACGAGAATACTGTGCCAAAACATAACAAAAATAACAACTTTATTCAACAATATCTTCTCTTCTGTGTCATTCTAATACGTTGTTTATGTCCAGCACTTCCAGGTTCTCCGTCAGAACGCTGAGTAGTTCGTGAGTCATCCGAGTCATTCAGAAGACTTCACTGTGCTTACTGCGTCACCTGGGCAAGGATAATTACAGTGAAGAGAAGAGATTGTTGAATGAAGTCATTATTTTTGACACAAAAAGTATTCTCATCACTTTATAAAATTAAGGTTGAACCACTGCAGTCACATCCACTGTTTTAACACCTGACTGTTTTTAACACGACTTTCTTTAGTAAGCCACTTTTGAAAGTGGTGGTTATATTGCTGTATATGGAGGAGTCATATAACTCTCGAATTTCATCAAAAAGATCTCAATTTGTGTTCCGAAGATGGACGAAAGTTTTATGGCTGTGGAACGACATGAGAGTGAGTAATTAATGACAGAATTTTCATTAATTTAAGATTCATAACTGTCTTTTGCCTCATAATCTCTATTTGGTAACACTTTCCAATAAAGTTCATTAATTAACATTAGTTAACAACATTATTTAATATGAACTAATCATGAACTGCACTTATACAGCATTTATTAATCTTTGTTAATGTTGATTTCAACATTTTCTAAAACAAATCTTGTTAACATTAGTTAATGCTCTGTGAACTAACATGAACAAACAATGAACAACTGTATGTTCATTAACTAACGTGAACGAAGATTAGTAAATACAGTAACAAATGTGGGTAACACTATTTTACAGTGTCATTGTTACATATGTTACATGTATTTACTATGGTAAAAACTAGAAATTATGCATAATTACATGCAATTAACCCTAAACCAAACCCTCATCCTAAACCTAACCCTATAGTAAGTACATGTAGTTAATTATTATTACTCAGTACTTAAATGTATAATTACACTGTAATACTGACACCTTAAAATAAAGTGTAACCCAAATGTGTTACTCATGGTTAGTTAATACATTAACTAATGTTTAACTAATAAACCTTATTGTAAAGTGTTACCCTCTATATCAACACGCTTATAATATGCTTATTCTAATAAAATTAATCTTTGTCTCTCTTTATAATCCAATTAGAAGTCCAACTGATGAACATGCTCTTCCATTTAACTATATGTGCTTTGAGTTAGACCGATTTAGTATTGCTGCAGAGGAAGAGTGCACACGCATATAAAATCAAACACACACACACACACACGCACAAATCATATTTTTTCATTTCTGCCAAGCAAATGCATTTAGTTGGTGACACAAAACAATGCTTTACCCAATTAAACATTTGATAACCAAGCCTTAATATCATCTGCAGTTGATATAAGAGACATAGAAATGAACTTCATAATCATTCTCATTCTCAGAAATATTTCAGTCCACAGCAGGCAACAGAAAGAGGCCCTAATGCAGTCCGTATCCACCGCAGTGGCAGAAACGCATTTCCAAATGGCATACACTCAACACTCCACTCAACACAGACAATCCATCGCCTGACAATCTGAGACACACGCAGAGATGGAGCTCATCTCTCACTTCCTCCTCGCCCGCCTCTATCTGCAATGCAAAATTAACCTCACTTTAATCTGAGCGTGCAGGGGCAGGGTGGAGAGGTGGGGAACTGGGCCCTGATGAAGAGCCGCCAACGACGCCAGAGTTCAAATCTGGTGTGTCACTCAATTATATTTCCTTGTTTTGCCTGTCCTTGAGAGGAAACCCCTTTGCTCAGCCACATTATTCTAGTTCCATAACAAATGACACTGCAACACCCTGAGCGCAGCAGCGTTACACGTACGGGCAGGCATGTGTGTGCGTAAACGGCGAGTAATATTCTCCGTCTGTTTGGCAAAAATGACTTTCTTTTTGATGTAAAGGTGGCGCGTGTGTGGCTGCGTGTGGAGGGGAGGATGTGAAATTGTCTAATGCTGATTGTGATTGTCAAGCACAGGCCGGTCCAATTATATCACTGAATCTTTGTTAAGCAGGCCTTGAAAATGCCTGACAGTATAATTAATCTTGCCATATGAACAAAGAGACCCTGCTCAATAGTATTGAGGACGCTTATTAAAAATACTAAACACCCTCTGCACCCTTTTGAAAATGTGATGTGGGGTGGGGGGCTTTTGAAATAGCAAGACGCAAGTCATTATCTTTTTGTTTAGCTTTTTTTTTTAATCCAGAGGTGAAATTGATATTAAGGGGGAGGGAGCTGCGATTTTGCAGAATGATGAAAAATGATGTCTGTGAATACGAGATATCATTTCGAAAATGATGCTGCTCTCTCGTGGAGCTGACGATATACTGCTTTAATTACAGCTGCGTGATGATAAGATACCACATCACAGAGTTTGAGGTGTTATTCACAATCCTTTAATTTATAAAATATAACAACATTACACTCACACTAATTGCACTGTGTGTAAAAATGAGTGATCTGCTCCTGAGGAATGGCCAGTGTTACTAAAACAGAAATATGATGCCTGCTGGTACAGTGTTAATATATCGCTGTACTTATTCCCTTATGTTCTTCTGCACTCATTTATATGACACCACAGAACTACAGTAAGGTCACAGCTTTCAGACGGATTAGTTAAATAACCTCTTTAAAGACATTCAAGCATTATACATATCATCAATAAAGAGGCAAAAAATGTATAATCAAGGATGAAGCATGATTTCATCAGCGGAGCAAAGGTTAGATGTTAGTGTGCGCTTGACTTCTCCCTTTAAGGTAAGCGAGTGCACTCGTGAATGTAACAAAAAACTTCTTTAGCTCAAAAGGAAAAAAAATAAATCATAACTTACACATACTGTAACTGGACCACACACACATTGGTACTGATTTTATTGTGAGGGTATTCTATAGGAATAATGGTTTTATACTGAGCTAATCAGTATCTATTCACAGTTTCTATCCCTTAATCCTTCCCCTACCCCTAAAAATAACCCTTACAGAAAATGTTTTGCATTTTTAATAAAACATTAAAAAACTGCTGTTTAATTATGAGGACTGCATGTCATCATAATGCATGGGGTGTGACCTGAAACACACTACACTATGAGGTAATTACGCTACATTGGGTCCTCATAGGTCAAACCAGGCACACACACACACACCCACACACACACACACGCCCTACGACGTAGGGAATACCAGGACAACAAGCATACACGCTAAAGGCATTTAATTGGTCCAGCTAATGTGCATACAGTTTTGATGAAACTAAAAACTAGTAAGCTACAAACTAATTGTAATTTAAAGAAAATATTTTTTTTAAAGTTAGCTTCACTTAAATTTACTACCAAAAAGTATCTTCCAATATGTTTTTATAAATTGAAAATATACACCACCCATTAGTTTGGGGTCTGTGATATTTTTAACGTTTTTGAAAGAGGTCTCTTATGCTCACCATGGCTGCATTTATTTAATTAAAATACAGTAAAACAGTTTCCTAATTTAATACATGTTTAAAATGTAATTTATTCCAGTGATGACAGCTGAATTTCCAGCAGTCATTACTGAAGTCTTCAGTGTCACATGATCCCTCTATTATGCTGATTTGGTGCTCAAGAAACATTTCTTATTATTATCAATGTTGAACACTATCCAATTATATAATTTAATCAAATTCATATTTTTGCTGGTACAAAAACATGAGGGTTTTTAAATAAATGAACATTTAATCAGGGTTGCAGTACCAAACTTTAAGAGGTAAATGACTACAGTAAACTATATTCTATATGCAAAAACAAACAAACATAGTAGAACATAGCAGGCTAAAGAGATTGAATCTGTTGATAATGAACTGTCCCGAATGAACCAGCTGACTACAGAATAAAGAGGACAACACTGAAACAAACAGGCAAATGGCTCTTTAAGTGTAAAGCAGAACCTGACTCGCGTTGAGGATTGTGATGCCTCTATCAAACACAGCACTGACACTTTTAACTGCAAAGAGGGACTTCAGTGGCCATATTTAGCATAATGTTTTTTCCCATTCATATGTATATGAGTGGAACATCTCCTCCCCTTATAACATCTCTGCTCCAGTGTAGCGCGGCACACTTTGTACAGAGCGCAGACGCCCCATGCCTCAGTTCCTCAGGATTACTTAAATCAGTGGAGAGTTCCTTCCCTCCACCTTCCTCCTCTTTTCATGGTTCACAAGCCAAAGCTGCCCCGGCCAACAGCCCTATCAGAACCTCCTCAGTACCGCCACTGGGCCGATGCAAGCAGAGCAAGGGGTGAGATCGAGGGGGCACGCAAGGTGCCACAGAGGTGGAGATGCCTAATTTAGCAGAAATACCATCTCACGAGCTACAAGCCAGATCAGCCTTGCAACCACAAAATCATTTTAATATATTCCCAGCGCTACTTGTGAATATTAATTTTAAAAATTAATTATTAATTTTGCCCCTGGCATAGCAAGATATACTCGTTTTAATTAGTGTACCGTACTCCCCTACAATTAAAATATAATTGATGTCCATATATATTGACAGCAGCTGTGATCGCCTTTCTTGCTGGTGTCAACACAGGCAGGGCAGAGATTCTGCCATACTCTCTGGTCCATTTAGTCAGCGGCGTTTTTCAGATCCGTCCCATCATTTTTGACATAAACTGACAAAATATGGCCTTGATGCCTGTAATTACAAAGGTAGACACTCTAAACTGAACATGTGTGTGTGTGTGGCTTCAGAAGACAGTCCACGTTCAGTCCATGTTCAATGCGATTGTGTCAAAAAGAGCAACCTTTACATTATTCAAACTGTCTGAAGAAAGTCAGTGCAAAAGGTTTTAAACAAAATGAAAGTGAGTAAATGATGATAAAATTTCATTTGAGGTTTTGTTTATTCTTATGTTGCTCTTACTCGCACCAATGGTGGAGTAAGAGCAACATGTAGACGTCTGTGCTGTATGTGCGTAGCCTGTGTGTGTGTGTGTGTGTTTCCCTCTCTCTCCATCCAACGTGCTTCCCCTCATTCCCTTCCTCTTCCTCTCTCTTTCTGCATGGGGAGGTGGCAGATGGATGTGTGAGAAGCAAGAAATCTGCTTCTGTCCGTGTCAGTTCTGCTCTACAGAGCACTGATAACTGAATAATAATCCCTCTCTCTCTCTTTCACTTTCGTTCCTCTGCACCTCCCTCTTTCTCTTTCTATTCTCATTCCCTTCTCTTCATCTGAACATCCCCTCCTTGCTTTTTTTTTTTTACTGTTTATCACATCTCACTAGTTCATATTAAACTTTCTCTATCAGCTTTCACCATCCACTGTGTTAAAAAGATCCTGTCATCACTTCCTCTCACAGAGCCTCACAGTGACCAGCAGCAGAAGCACACGTCACAGGAACATCTGCAAAAGAGCTGTACAAATATACATCAAGCTGCTCTTTTGCCACGGAAGTGACCAATCAATTCTCTAAGATTAGCAATTATATATGAAATAAAATGTATTAATTTGACCATTTTTCTCTTGTTAAGCTGTAACATAGAGATATGGATTAACAGTGTACTATTTTCCATTGTTGAACTTGGATTCAAGATCAAATCTCAAGCTACTGAACAAAATTCCAGAGAAAAAAAAAATGCAAATGCACTTGCCTAATATGGGCATTACACTTCTGATTGACATGATGGCTGATGGGAAACAGTACCATAATCTCTGTTACGACATTCAATCCTTCTTCTGCCAAAGAGTCAAGCACACAAGATGAGAATTTATGACATTTGCACATCAAAAATGGTGAAAGAAATGAAAAAGAGAAATCTTCAGAAGCCATTCTAATGGAGCAGGCAAAAGATTTTAGCATTTAATATTGCATGCGCACTGGGTTTTTGTGCAATTGACCAACATGACATTCCTAAGTGTATAAATGGGTAGCTTTATGATGATAAGATCACTGGCTAATAAGATATTTATGTGACACGCTCACTGACGGATCCATCTCCACTCTGCCTTCTTCACGCTTCAGTGAGCCGGTGAGGATCAAACGCAAATTCACCAAATGGGCTCGTTAAATGGAGAGGAAATTTAATAAATTAGTATTTTTGCTCTCCAAGTCATGAGGAGGAAATCAAACATTTTGGATTGATAGAGCCCGAATTGGGATCCTCAAGATACTTTCATTTGTCTTTATTATTATTATTATTTTTTTTTTTAATTTGTCCTAAACATGTTTTAAGATCCGAAATCTGCCATCTCAGTGGTATTCATTAAAGAAAGTTATAGTGTGGGCAGTGTGTGTGGGGTTTGAGTTATACATTTGATATGTTTTAATTTTTAGTGTATATGCAGGATGTTTATCGGGCAGACACATGTTGGATGTGTTGTCTGGATTGTTTTATAGGTTTCTCTCGGTCGAGTCTCTCTGTTAATCAGCCCTGTCATGACTAATGCCACGGCTCCCTTCGATATGTTGTGTGTTTACAGCGCTCATACGCTCGCTGTCATGGTGAGCATAACCCATGGTAATTAGCCTAATGGTGCTAATGAGGGAGCTGACATGAAAAAGCCAGTGTTAGGACAGCATCTGATCGACAGCATTACAGATTTACACACACTGTCATGCTTAAATGTACAAACACGGACACACATAACTCATCATAACGATGAGTTTGAATTACAGAATCTTACGTTTAAAAAAAGTTTAAAAAAAAATACACCAAACAGAACTCCAAACTTATTAACAGTACTCCAAACAGCCGTTTAATATGTATTTAATTTAGGCCAATAAATAAAATAAGACAATTTAATTAAAAAAAAATACACCAATTACATATGCAGCACAATATGTTATGTTTTATGTGCTATTTTCTATTTATTAAAATGTTCAAATATTATTATACAGTAGACCAATAAATAAGATGAGAACATTTCTTAAATAAGTTAATTATATATATAATTAACTTATTATAATATATATATATATATATATATATATATATATATATTTATATATATATATATATATATATATATACACACACACACAAACACACAGTAGATTAAAATGAAAGTCTAAATCGTATGTTTCTGTTTGTGCTTCTGTGTGGACTGTAGCACATCCCAGTGCAGTGTCTGAGCACCATCTGTGTGCAGTGAGCTCACTGTTCACAGTAACATACACACTCAAAGAGCGTGAAGGCGCTGTGCACAATAAAAAACCATAATGCAAAGAGTATGTGTTTGAGTGGATGAGGACTCAAGAGTGTTACACATTCGACACAAGCCATACCCTCAAGTCCATCTGTCACCATGCATGGATAGCACAGCAAACCTGCTTTGAAACCCCTCCCTTCCTTCCTTCCTCTCTCCCTGTCTACTGTGTTCTCTCTCTCTCTCTATTTCTCTTTCCTCTCACTCTCTCTCCACCTCTTGTTCCCTTTTCTAAATCTCAAAGGAGCCAGTGTGTACTCTATATTTATTATCCTGGGTGGCACAGTTGATAGATGGGATACCTGCACAATTACAAGGGCACAACATTACCTTTTCCAAGCTGATAGGGTGAAAAACACACTCTCTATCCTCTCGCTCACTGTCTCTCTCCTCTGAAAGGGTGATATTATATTATGAAGACATCTCCTATTTTGGACAGGAAGTACAGACCTATTAACAAAGAGTTTCTATAAGTTAATCCTCACAACAGAAAATATTTCCCCATGAGGGCATTTTGTAGAAATTCAAACCACAATTTCGAGTCTGTTTGAAACAAAGCTTGATGGCAACAAAGAACAGAATAGTGGGCGGACCACCCGAACTAAACTATAGAAAGTGCAAAGAAAGAAAAAAAGGGAGAGTCAGAAGTGACAGTCTTTCATAACGTTCATAATGTTCCCGAAAGCACCACGGGTGTAAACGTGCATCGCAGAGCATTGAAACGGGCCCAGAGCATCATATTAAAGGTTTTTCTCTGTGGCACAATGTTAAGGCATCCAAAGTCGGAGCATTTATCTTTATTCTGCTGAGATTTGTGAAAGGCGAGATTGAGAGGAGGCCGATGATGCAGGGTGTTCCGAGGCGGACATCTTGAAGCGTGATGTTGAGGTATGTTCCTGCTCGGGCAGGGGAAGCATCGACATATAAAATGATTGTAAATTTGCATTAGGCTCAATCCATCATAGGTGAGAGGGAGAGAGAGTGGGGACAGCGAGCGAGGAGCTGTGTTGTACGCCGTGGAGCAGGCAGCCTCTGACAGATTCCTCTTTAAGTGACTGTGAATGCAACAATTCCACAAATAATTTGTCAAGCGCTGCTGCTGAACTAGCTCTGAACCCTCTTCCCCTCTCTCTCTCACCCTCTTTCTCTCTCTCAAGGCCATGGCTATAGAGTTGCAATCCTTTTATGGGACAACTCCTAATAAAGGAAAAAAATAATAATTACAGATTGGGAAAAAAAAACTGTGAACGAGAAAAAAAAAAAAAGTAAAAGCCAATAAAACAACAAATTTTTTTTTTTATTATTTCACTATTTTTTTTTTTTTACTATTAATTACTATTATTAACAGGCAATTTCATTATAAAATAAAGATTTAAAACAACATAAACAACTAAAACAAAGCCACTCACTCAAGTTCTAAGTGGTCAAATGATGCGTTTAAAATCTAAAAAAAATATAATTTCTATTTTTTTAGATAATAAAATAACTTCTTATACAATATAATACATAGCAATTTTACAGTGTATGAGCATTAAAAATAGTTGAACAGTGAGTGAGTTGTGGTCTTTTAGATGAAGATGCAGACATGGTGAGCTGTAACAAAAGCACATGGTTTGTAAACTACATAATGACAATCAGGCCCAAATTAGGAGAGCAAATGAGCTGTTCGGGCTGATGGTCAGCAGAAACTTGGCAGCACTTGATTGCATTTCTGTATTTATGAGCTAATTTCACTGGGCACTTGTGTTTACTGTATACTAATACAGCATGTGTCTTTCAGTCATAGTGGTTTTTATTTGAAGGTTTTTCAAAGGTTGGCTTGTTTACTTGTAATTGAACATGAAAGAGAGACAGACATCATTTGACAAACTGAAGACCTATTTTTTCTTTTTTTTTCAACACTGTTATGTAGGGAAAAAATGATTAAGAAGCCAAATCAAGTGAGGTGACACGGTTACAGCACATTCATTCATATGACCATCATAGGAGTCTCATAAAGCAACAATGCAAGGCTCTGTTACAATTTTGTTTTATGAGTAAGGGGTATTTTAAAACCATAAATCACTGTAATGCTCAAAATCAAATGGCTTACTGCATTTATAAAATGGTGGAACTATGATAAAAAAAATTATCAATGTCAAGTTTACTAATAATATTTATCAGAATAAACCATATTTTCAAGTAAAATACTTTATTCCAATAGTAGGCTGTTTGTGACTGCCAAACAATTTAAGCAACTTTAACAAGTATTGTATAGGCTACATTCACACAGCAGAAGCATGTGATTGTCATGAATATGATTACTAAATGCAGTTTGGATATAAAAGAGAGTGACATGACAACTGCATTCTACAGCCGAACTGTTTATGATCATCACAATCCAATCAGACTATCCCTCTTATTTGCCTGACGACTATCAATAATGCACTTCATTGAGGCTTCCTCTCTGAAAGTTAACAACTTACTAGGGTTTTGATTAGAAGTGTCACGATATGAAATTAAATATGGACATTGGGTTAATAGTACTCATACAATATTGAAAAAACAAACAAACAAACAAACAAACAAAACAGCATCAGTAATTACTGTACATAGTTGATACTCCAACACAGTAGGTGGCAGTATTGCACTTTAACGTTGGTCGCCACCCATTAAAAAAATGGGAGTAAAACTGCGGCAGCACAAAGGCTAGATCCGAAATTGTATACTCTCTTGAGTAGGTTCTTATTTTGAATAAGAACTATGCTAGCACTAAACAAAAAGTTCTATATAGAATGAATGTGTGTGGTATGAATGTCATCCAGATGTACAACATTCGCCATTGTCAATATCTTGTGATTTACCAACACAACTCTCTCAAGGCCTCAAGGGATAGTAAAGTGTGCATCGTATTCACACTTTAGAATCTTACTAGAAGTAGAAGGTCATCCGGGTTCATTTTGCCTACTCTACTTTTTACTTCCACAAAAAAAGGAAGTGCATACAACAGTAAGTTCTTTATAATGATTTTGTATAGTTATAGTTACAAACTCTTTTTATGCCTCTCTGAACTCATATTTTGAGTATTTGGCCAAAAGAAGAAGAAGAAAACAAATAATAAAAAGTTAAAGATGAA
Source organism: Zacco platypus (assembly GCA_038088235.1). Taxonomy (NCBI): domain Eukaryota; kingdom Metazoa; phylum Chordata; class Actinopteri; order Cypriniformes; family Xenocyprididae; genus Zacco; species Zacco platypus. The sequence goes on from CM076085.1 coordinate 30,033,947, forward strand.
TTTGACTGATAGCAAATAGAGGAATTCCTTTAGTCATGATAGTCGTGTACTGAAAATGTGAAAAAGCCCTAGTTTTGACATAATACAATTATCTCAAATTTAGTTCTAATAAATCCACCCTAAAGACCACTCGTGAAAACTCACTGTAACAAATTGGACATAAAGATTAGTTTAAGACTTTCAACACAGTTTCAAGACATCTGATGAAACCTAGAGAGTGTTTTGCAAGACTGGGCCCTAATATCATATGTATCAAGGAGAATGAAAGGCCTGATATTGTAGTATTCACACAATAATGACCTCAGAGCTCTCCATCAGCAGTGTTATTTATCAAAAACAGGCTGTGAGCAGGGTGAAGGATGTCTCTTATCTTTTCCTGTCAGCAGGGACATTAGTCATGGGAAAGTTTGGCTCCGGTCTAGGCGAAGGGGGTCCTTGTTGTCATTTTAAATTGCTAATCAATCACCAGATCAGGTGCTTCTGTTGACCAGATTACATAGATGGGTGTCGCGAACACGCAGGGCCATTTGCGAAGGGTTTGGCCCATGCAGATGAGGCCGATTGAGTGGTTTAACATTGTTGATCACACAGTGAGGGATGGGATGAGGGGGAAAGCGAGAAAGAGAGAGAGGGAGGAAAAGAGCCTTAAGCAATGACTTCTGAGAGGGCAAACCGAAAAGGAAAAATGCTCATTCATCATTATTGTCATGGGCTTTCCCAAATGATAACAATTTGTCTTCATCCTATTTTTAGACAATGAGACACAATAGCCATTTGGCCAGATGGGATAGCAGCCCACCATTGCAATATGTTACCTTTTCCTTTGATGTCTGTTCTTTGTTTAATTTCCTTATTTGTGGCGATTCAATGTCATTACAAACAGCTCTGTTCAACACATTTGGAAGCTAAGAGCTAAAAGCTACACATTCTTCCAAAGAGCTAATAACGGTAAATTGCATCAGAAATGACTCTACCTAAAAATAAGTTAAATATCTGACCCAGAAACGAATAAAGGGCCTATAATAAACCGGATCTGTTATAAACAGACTGGCACTTCTGAAAAGCAGGTGGCCAGTACGTGTGGTTCACTCTAATGGGAAAGAGGAGGTCAAAGTTGTGACTGAGAGGGATGAAGACAAATGATACTGAGAGAAGATGTATAGAAGTGGTATAATTGACATCTAACGTGTGTGCTGACCCTCTGACTCCTGGGGTTACCGCAGGCCACCAAATTAAAGGCCAACATTAGTTTATCCAATGGGGAGATTCAGATTGAGGCAGCAGTTTGAGAGAACTGAAAATCAATTGTAAGTAGTAGTTGAAGTTGAAATTTATAATTTGGATTAAAGATTGTAAAGCTAAAGAGTTAGCATTGTGACTACAATCCGATCACTGGAACATTATAAAGGTGAAGTAAAAATTCAAAGTCACTGATGTCCAATGCTGCCTTGTGCCTTCTCAGAGTCAATTCACTGCTCCACCCATCAAATATAGACTTAAATCACACAGATTTGGGGTTTTGGGTATGATATCATGATATACTTGTGAAATAAATATAAATATAAACTAGTTTAATGTCGGTAAGATGTTTTCAAGATGTTTTTTGAAAGAAGTCTCAATCTGCATTTATTTGATCCAAAATACATTAAAAACAGTAATATTCTGAAATATTATTGCAATTTAAAACAACTGGTTTGCATTTTAATATATTTTAAAATGTAACTTATTCCTGTGATGGTAAAGCTGAATATTCAGAATCGTTACTCCAGTCTTCAGTGTCACATAATCGATCGCATGCCGATTTGCTCCTCAAGAAACATTTCTTATTATTAATGTTGGAAAGAGTTGTGCAATATTTTGTGGAAACAGTGATACTTTTTTTCAGGAAATATAAAAAAAAATAATATTTCAAAATCATATTCAAACCCCCTAAATTTAGAGATATACATCCGTTTGAATGTTTAATATGGATGTGTTGTTTTGAATGTTATGTTTCTCTGAAGTGATATACCAAAATACACTTATTCCATAATTACGTTATTTTCCGTGCCATTTAGGCTGAATATGTACTTGCAATTTTGCATCTCTCTTAAGATGGCTGAATACACAGTGAAGTCCACTTCGCAGGGCACTATCGAGTAATTTGAACATACCCTAAGTAATATAAATAAGTCTTATAATGAATAAGCCTACACCTAGCAGATTAAATAAACGCGGCAATGACAAAAGAGCTTGTCTTTAACGTTGAAAAAATCTTAGTGTAACAATGACATTTACATGCAGAATAATGGAGCCCTGCATAGAGCTTAGGGATTCTGTTTACGTGGCTCTTTTATATCCTTACTGTTTCATGGAAAAAAAAAAAAAATCCCTAGCTTCATCTTTGTAAAGCTGGCAGGAACTGATGTCTCTAAACAGTGTTTAAAAACAGATTACTGCATAATTGCCTGTGTAAGGCCCTCTTTAATCCCCTCTCCTGTTCAAATCCGCCATGTCACCACCTCCAATCGCAGAGGGCACATCGCCATTAAACGTGTGAGCCGCGGTACATATGATTCACATTTCAAAAGCCTCCATTTTCCTGTCAGTCTCTCACTCTGCCTGCTGACTTTCTAAAAGATGTCATCGAAATCTTGTAAGATGTGAGTTCGTTCATGATGGTAAATTATGTGAATGAAAGCAGACAGAGAGAGAGAGGAAGTTCTCTCTCACAGAGGTCAGTCTCTGACTTGCCGGATGCAATTAAACAAATGCAGACATGCAGATGAAGTGCCACTGAAAAGGAAAAGAGTGCACTTTAGACCTCCCTCAGAGAGAAAATAAAGAGAGGGGGGGGGGAACTTTTAAGTGAAGAGCTAATGTCATTGACGTCTGTTTTTGCTTTCGCATTATGGGAGCAGCATTAGTCTCTGATTACACTAACTGAGCAAGAGACTTCAACTGATCATTACAGATAACAACACCCAGTTGAATCAAAATTTTACAGAATAAATGGCATGTTATGTTTCTTTATAACACACAGGCTGCACATAATATAACCTAATTTGTATTAGTGACTCATCAAAATCTTAATAAACAAAAAATCTAATAGTAATACATTTTTGCAAATTAATTTATTCAAACATTAAAAAAAAACCGAAACACTCGGACCAAGTGTCTTCAGCAGATCCATCCCTAGTGTGTGGGTGTGACATGCGTTAGACCCCTCCCCTCCACTCCATCTACCCAGCATGCCTTGCTGTATTGGCTAACTCTGAGTGATAATTTATCATGTACCTACTGTGTTCCACTATTCCAGAGATGAGCAAGGAGCTCTTAAGACACCATTGATTTTTATTTGATTAAATGTCCGCTCGTTCACAGCAAATTAGCGTGAGTTTAATCAAATCAAAATCGATAACTACTTAATAAAACAGCCCCCATTTACACTCAAAGTGAGACTCTGAATGGTTTAAGAAAACAGGCTGGATGTAGTTAGGTGTGAATGTGTTTCAAGGTAAAGTAATAACACAGAATTGTATTATTTGTTTTATTATAAGCTAAGCTCAAACGACAGCATTTGTCTTGTAGGATAATTCTGAATTCTGAAATTAACTTACAATCAAAGTGAATGAACACAATCAGTGAACTTTGAATTACTGATGGTTTATTGATATGTGTTAACATATCATGTGTGGAACCCCCCCCCCCCAACAAAAAAAACAAAAAAAACCCCAAAAAACTCACTAACCTTTTCTGAGAAGTTACCTCCAATTGTCATGACTATGTAATGCCATTAACAAGTTAAAAGAACTGATGTAAATGATTTTAGAAAATTATGAGCTTCACAAGAATGCTTTTATATTTTTCAATAACTGGTCTCATTCATTTCCATTGCACATGTCTCATCATAACCTCATTTTTTCTTTCTTTCTTTCTTTTTTTTTTTATAAAATGAGGCACAAGCCAAAATCATTTTTTATGGACAATTGAACAACTGTACTGAACAAATTGTACTGAACTCACATTAAACCCGGAATATTTCTTTAAGATACAATAAATACCAATACATTTGTTGCACTACTAACTGAAGTGAGCTACTGAGGCATTCATGTTGCACTGATCTTATTCACAGGTGGACCACCCCTAAAAAAAAAGCTTGTGTTTGACAGGCCTTTTCCATCCTAAACCCCTCAACTATCATTCATTTTTATTGGCCATCTCCAAGAAGGCCTCTTTGAAAATAAAGCACTACTTCTGACAGGCTGAGTGAGCTTTAACATCCCCAGTTTTCTCTTTGGAGGAGACGCTCTGAAGCATCTTACTGCTGTGTTTTTCATGCACAGTTTGTACGTCTTTAAGTGTTTTTGACCGTATTTGATCCATGTTACTTCCCCTGCTGTACCCCTTCAGAACACACAACTTTAAGTCCCTTTGGTAAATGTATAAATATGTGCGCGAGTGTTGAGTGCAGAGTCAAGGATCAGTGCATCAAAAGCCCCTGATATGCCCTGGCAGTTTCTCGGACAAAGCTGACCTAGATCTATCTAGGGCTCTTAAGAGAGAGGTCTTAAGTCCGGCCTGTCCCAGCCACTGTGCCCTCCCTCTCTACAGTGCCTGAGGGCAGGCCTGAAGGAGAGAAAGATACACAACTCCTATGGGACCCGAAGTATCGTCTCTGTCTGTGCAAAGGCATTTATGAAAGGTTATGGGGTGGAGGGGGGTGCTGATGGACAAATCATGTGGAGGTAGACTTTTGAAGCTTCTCAGTCAAGTGTGAGTAAAACATTTCTTCTTGACTCATGCACGTATTTGTACATTTACTAAAGGAACTTAGTATTGTGTTCTCTGAAGGGGAACAGAAAGGGAAGTAACAGATGAAACAGAGTCAAAGACATTTTGCACCACGCCGCAACTGTAAGAAGCTGTCTACATTGGACACAAGAAAGTGACCGTTGCAAATACACATGTCCTTCTTATGAAGTAAGTACTGAGAGTGCTTGGAGTACCTACGTCATAAATAGAACGAAGCATCAGTTTACTGTCGGGGATTTGTCGTCTCGAGTTGCGTCGCATCCAGTGTAGACAACATTATAATATAAACACGCCGCTCGCATCAGATGTAGACACAGTGTTAAAGATGTACAAACTGCACATAAAAGATGCTTCAGAGCTTCTCCTCAAAAGATAAAACTGGAGATGCTAAAGCTCACTCATCCAGTCAGAAATAGTGCTTTATTTTCAAAGAGGCCTTCTTGCAGATGACCAATAAAAATCATAGGGTTTAGGATGAGAAAGGCCTGTCAGTTTTTTTCCCCCTTTTAAATTCAAAACTTTCCAAAAATATATGGGTCAGTGCCATGACACTAATCTCCTTGTCCAATCTATTGATTTATCCAAAACTATTATAATTGCAAATCATACATACAATGACTTGGATATGCCACTTGTACAGTTATGTTTTTTTAAGTGTCGAATGATAAATAAAAAATATCAGTGTAACATACAGTTGTCCTTATAATGATGGAAAGGCCTCGTTATTGACAAAATGATAAGTACTTTGGCATACTCTCGTATTTCTTAGTGAAAAAAATATTAAAACAATATCGTCTTTTTCAATTTTGAATTTTAAAGACTACTGTATTTTACCTTAAAAAAAAATGCTTTTCTCATTATATAAGGCATTTCATTTGGATATGTTACAATAGGGAGAAAAAAAAAAAAAAACTATTGCAAATTCCATTTCATGCCGGCTTTAAATTATCAGGATGTACACTCACATATATAAAAGGTGTACGGAAAATATGTAATTTAATACTTGAAACCACACAGTTTATATGTCTAAGAACTTGCACAATCTAGTTAAATAAACATACAAACAAATAACTAAATTAATGAATTAAAAAATAAATAAAATACTCATATGTCTTCAAGATGCATTGCAAGAATTCCTTAATTAATACTATTTCCACAAAATAGGTGATTACACAGTTAATGCTTTTCTCATCTGCAGTAGTTTCCCCTCTCGAAGAATCATTACTCTCAGAGTCCTGATAGCTGTGTACAGCTCCACCTATCTCTTCCAACACACTATCAAGTCAGGCTAACCACTCATAAACCCTTCCTTTTTTTTCTTTCCTAGTGGCTAGTAAACACAATTTATCTTAATCCCTGCAGTTTTAACAAAGGCTGTCTCCAAAATAATGAATGTTCAATGTAATTAATTAAAGACGCACTACAGCACCCTAACCTCTCAAAACAAAAGAAGGTTTTATTGATATCACAATCGACAGCTGATATAATGCTCTGTAATTTGATTTCCGCTGAAGCCCTTTTTTGTAATTACAGTGTTGTCTCTTATCTATTTTTATCACACCGTGTTAGCCATTTGTTGGCGGACACTGCATTTAATATCGTTTAAATGAGCAACACTAGCCTTTAATTTCAAAAGACAAGGCCATCTTTTTCATGCTGGCCTTCATTTTTTCCCCTCCACCGCAAGATACAAGATAAACCTCGCTCCCTTCCGTTCTCTCTCTCTTTCGTTCTCCCTCCCTCTCCCTGGCTCAACTTGTCAGTCAAAACATGAAGCTGACACGCCGGCATAAATTGTTCAAAGTAGTTTTAGGTGAAGAGGAACGGAGATGGGAAGCCAATGTGGATATTTTTTCCCCCTCTCTACAAAAGCCAACCTCAATTTGCGTCAAACAGGGTTAAAAGACCTTGGGATTAAAGCAATAAAGTGGCTGCTGTCAGCCCTGAAACCCCCTCCATCGCTTAAGTGCCAAACTAGAGTTGTTCAATATCATCTCACATTAGATCATGTCATCGCGAGGTGACGGGCATGCATCACAAGTCCCGACAGGTCCGATTTCTGCTGAAGAATTCATCCCTGTCTGGCACAATCAAACCCGACTCTTCTCCGTGCTGATCTAAAATGGGAAATCCAATCTGATTGTGCCGGAGCGGAGTGAGAACACACAACGGGGGGAAATGTGAAATTCCCGTCGGCTGATGAAAACAGAAAAATTTGGGAAATGGAATGTGATAGGGGCCCAACAGAAGCGCCAGGCCCGCTCACCTGCGTCTTGATGCTCTCCCTTCGAGACAGTGCTAATGGAGCACTCATATATACCGACTTGGGAGGAATAATACACTCAGACAGGGGGTAGGTGGGGTTGTTATCTCAAAATTGGAGTCTGAAAGGATGTTTATTTTTATCATTTTCCCACAAAATATCTGTCTTCCCTCCTGCTCTTTCCTCCAGCAGTGCACATTTTTCATTCATAATGAAAGCGAGGCCATTCAGACAGCCGGAGTCTGCGGACTGCCCGGAGGACGGTTGCAACGGCTCGGAATAAATAGAGACTGCCACAGGCTGGCGGGAGAATGACTGACAGCCGACAAGGCCCCAGCCAGCTCACTGTCACCGGCAAATCCCCCTGCACTCTTACACACACACACACCGCTTTCCTTCACTCGATGGCTTCTAGGCCTTATCACTCAAGGGGCTGCTAATTCACTAGCCAAGGTTGGACTGATAAGGCCCGCTCCTCGCCGTCCGTTTTACTCGAGAAGGGAGATGGACAGGTCCCCAGGATAAACGCAGCTTGTGCCCCCCTCCAACACGTGTCTGTCTCAATGACATGACTACCCGACGGGTTACAATGCACAGTGCCCTTTGAATTAAGGGACATAAGCGATACACTGATAAACTGACACTCTGAGCTCCAAAGGAGAAGAAAAGAGACTGCAGACGAGCAAAAAAGGGCCCATTTCAACAGTGTATACACACACGCACACAAATAAGGACGCACACAGGCCCACTTTTTAGCAGGAAGTGGATCATGCCCAAAATATCAAGTCTGTCAAATAACAAGTGCACGGTGGCATTTAGCAATGTCTGTAACTCTTTCCTGCTCTCATTGCCTGCTCTCTCTCTCCGCTCACACGCCAGCGCACGATGAAATCCACCATCTCCCTAATGAGACAAGATGTCGCGAGTGATGGCCCGCGTCGCAGTGAGAAGCGTTGCGAATCTCAGAGTGTGAATATCCAACTTGAAAGTAAATGGCAAAACACTTGCTGGATATATTCACCACTATATCAGTAAAAGACGACAGCTAAAGAGAGGGAGAGAAAGTGTGTGCACACAAAATATCAGCACATTTTCAACAGATGGCGCATTTATTGTATATAAAGAAAGTATTCAACCATCCAAATGATTCAGGTACGCATTGAGGGCTGAAGGAGCGCATTACGATTGAGGAACAATAATGAGGAAGAGGATCTTCAAAGCAACACACCAAAGCTAATCAAACACCGTGGTAATCCCAATGATATATGGGCAATTTAACTATAAGTGGAGCACTTTTTAATTGTCGATTCCCCTTTGAAATCTCCCTTAAATTGACATCTTACATGTTTCCCACCTAATGCTTTTATTCTGATCTCTCTTTCTTTCTCTTCCTCCGTGACATATTCTTTCATTTCACATCGAACCTCGGTCGCTCAGGGAGTCATTTGAACGGCTTTGTTAAACACCTAATAATATTCCTCTGCTCTCAGATACTCGGATGCCACTCAAATGACCTGCTGTTAATCTTAGAAAGAAGGAAGAAGAGATGGAAAAAGAAGATCAATTGCTATAATAGAAAGTTTTTCAGACGCTGTGTTTGACAATAGCTCTGGGCAATAGGAGTGTATTGTTTAAACAGTGTTATCTGAGGAGGCTGTTACTGATGTTACAGTCGGGAGCAGAGATCGTCTTATCCTCCCTCTCCTGCTCCCTTACGTTTTCTTTTTATCATTTAGGGAGGGCAGAGATCTCTCTCAAGGTCTTCCTATTTTCTCTCCTTTGTGATATGAATGAAAAAGAGCAGAACAAAACAAGAGGGGGAGATTACTTAAAAACAACATGTGTTGTTTCTCAAAGTAGTTTTATGTCTTTGAAAGGTGTTAAAGAGAGAGAGAGAGAGAAACAATTATCAAACAGATGGATCTGAACTTCGGAAAGTTCAGAATTATAATTCCTATTTTGTTTTTTTCTTAGGGTCTTAACTAAACAAACCAAGGTGTTCTGGAAGTACGTGAAGATAACTGCACCAGTCACCATTTCACACTCTATAATACTGTATGTAGAATGAAACAATGTAAGGCCCCGTTTACAATAGTGCGTTTTCGTTTTAAATCACATTACCTTTGCTATGTTTACGTCTGTTACATCAGTGTAAACAGACCAAAATGGAGACTTTTGAAAATGAAGGGGTGGCTGCCCACATTCGCCCTGCGTATCCTTGACAACCGTATAAACAATAATATGGAGACTGAACTGCAATCTTTGCTGGCTTTGTTGTCATTTTTAGCAGCCATTGTGCAGTTCAATTCAGCATTTTTTTTTAAATAATCCAGCTCCCACATGCACAGGAGGCAACTGTTTACATTTGTATGTGCATGCCCAGTGAGCATGAACGGTCATGTGACATGCGTTTTCGCCCATGTAGTGTAGGCGGAGATCGTTCTGAAACGCTGTGGAAACGAGGACGAGGATAGTTTTCATTTTAAAATGCCATTTTAAAACGAAAATGCACTAGTGTAAATTGTTCTTAAGTGACCTGCAATAATCTTGATATTATTCAATAGTAATAATGTTCAAAAGTTTAGTTTCAGTAAGATTTCTGTTGTTGTTGTTGTTCAAGAATTTAATCAATTTATTCACGAAGGATGCATTAAATTGATCAAAATTTACAAAAAAGACTTTTAAAAAAATCTGTTCTTTTGCACTTTCTATTCATCAAAAAAGCATAATAGTTGCAAAATACTTACAAAAATGTAAGGTCTCACAACCATTTTCAGCATTTATAATAAGAAATGTTTCATATCACCAAATCAACATATTCAAATGATTTCTGAAGAATCATGTAACACTGAAGACTGGAGTAATGGCTGACGCTTAAAATATATTATAATAGAAAACTTCAAATTGTAATAATACTACAATATTACTGCCTTTTAATCAAATATATTCAGCATTGGAGAGCATTCCAAAAACAATTTTATGAAATTTTATGAAAAAAAAAAAAAAAGTTTGCATTTTTATTTGCTTTATTACTATTATTATACTAAATTATAACAATCTAAGCCAATGACAAAACATATCTATATCAGGGATAGGGAATTCACTCCATTGACCTGAAGAGTTTATTATATTAAAAGATTCTATTGTTAGAAATGGCACATGAAAGCAAACGGCGCGTCACTTGCCACAATAGCCTTGACAAGAGTGTACGCTCCTTCATCCACTCTCGTCAATGCACAACCAGTTCCAAATATCTGTGGGCAGGACCATGAAAGGCTGCTTTACCTTGGTGCAATCCTCCTCGTTTGCTTATTACACACCGACCCTGAAATGACAAATGTATGTGCTCTTATCACCAATGAATATAGATTCCTGCTGAGCAAAACAGAATATCTTGTAGTTGCACCCGGAGTGAAAGAATAGCAAGATAACATCTGCATAGGTGTTGTTCAATTACTTCAAACCAGTGTGCTGCAGTTCAGAGCAATTTAACATGCTTTTAATTCATCATTGACGATGTAAGACATAAGCACGTCTTGTTTTAAACATGCATCAGTACTTTTCTCCTGCAATGGAGGTGCGGAGACAGACATTAGGGGCAACATATAGATAGTCAGACCTGACTTGACCTGACATCAACATTTTGCCTCCAATTTATCGATTGCACTAAGAGAGCAACTGTTGCAAATCCACCCATATTTCACATATCTGCCATCTTCCATTCACATGCAAAGGTAACATTTGGTTTTAGAATGGATTCTTTTCTCCATTATTTTAGGTTCCCACTTCTCATCATGGAGATATATAGGTTAATGTCTTTGTGGCATTTCACCAAAAGGCCAGGCTGAATGGTCCCTCCTGCCATATGAATAATTGAAACCAAACTGAGCATTGTAAAAGTGAGCTGGTCACCGGGACTGAGGAGAGACAGTAGATGAGATGAGGTGGACGGCATAGAGCAGAAATACGTGACAAAGGCAAGATTGAATTCAGCAAGACATGACAATAAAATGTGTCAAACCTTATATATTGCTAAAAAATAACTTATTTAGCTCTGATCTCATGCAGTACATACACTTCCACGCTCCTTATCTTGTCTTACAGATGGAACGTGGCATCTTTGGCCTTTTAGTCAAGTAGACAGAAGGAAGACGCAGAGTCGTCCAAACAAGCAGATTCATTGCTGATTCTGCCTGACATACTAAGAGGGAGGGATGTACGCAACGCTAGTCCCCACATCACTGCATTAGCCTCTCTCGACGCATTAGCCGCTGGCGCTAACGCTACGCTAGCTCTACTTCGATGGTCATTCCCTTCCCATCTCGACTGCACTGCCCACATCCCTCCTGCTCTTTCACACGCCCTGGCACACAAGGTTCATGTTGCGTCCATCTTCTGTTGACGCTAATGTGACGCAGTGACTCCTAATGATTGGTTCGTCTTGATGAATAATATATTCAGCACACCATAAACATGATAAATTATGTGCAGAGTCTGTGTGTGCTTCATTATACATGAGGCAGCACTTATAAAGGGCGATATAAATGACATTAAAGGCTTAATAAATGGGGTATTGATGAATAATTGACTGCTTCGGCATATCTTTTTGGAGGCCTGCGGTTAGCCTAGCAGGGACATGTTTTTTGAAGATTAGGGCACATTACTGGAATGATGTGCTAATGTTATCAGCGGCACCATGTTCATCGGGCAAAGCAAGATAGAGGGACGTGTCTCTGCACTCCGGGATGACAGCCGTGTTTAGATGTGCTGTCCCCACACTGTTGACTGGCACTGCGCATCAGTCTCAAGTGTGCATGGGCTTCAAATCACATTTGCAAGGCTGATATCATATGTAGGGAATCACGACAGAGTTGCTGCAGTGTGTCTCTGTGTGTGTGTGTGTGTGTGTGTGTGTGTGCGTGTGCATACTTTAAGGAATAGTTCACCCAAAAATGATCAGTCTGTCATGGCTTTCTGTCTTTCCGTAGAATACAATATCAATTTTGAACAAACTAGGAACAAAAAGGACACAAAATCACAACAAACGTATGGCAAGCTGTTGCTTTTACAGTAATTATTATCAATAATTCATTATCAAAAGTACTGTATCTTTTAGCACACAGACATTTTACTGCAATGTCACTTCCCTGCTTTATAGTGCAGATGCCACCTTTTAAATTATATTACTCATATAGTTTTTAATCAGAAGATCAATTTTAACAACGACTCATGATCAAATTGTTCTGATCTTCAGAATATACTTCACACCAGGTATACTTCAAATGAAATCGAGGATTGGACTGATGAGACGTCATTTCAAATAAAATCGGGCCAAAACGAAGACCGAAACAGCTTGCCAAAGAAAACTTTCTGGTAAATGTAGGTGTGCACTGAGGCTCTACTTTCTTTCACTTGGACAATCTTTTCCAGTTCATTTCTCCTCTCGAGTCCATAGAAGTTAGACGTCAGCGAGTGAAAACACCGGAGAGCTGTTTTGTAGTAGAAAACGAAGTTGTACTTTTGATGAAATGAGAAAGTGACAGTTTTTCATGTTTAATACAGTAAAGCTGCTTGATTTTAAGCAATCTATTTCATAAAGTGTTGTAATATAAACACGACGTGACTTTACTTTTAGTGCCGAACTACAGAGCTTGTGCAAACAAACATATCCACGTTGCCATGATCAGATGATTTTCTTATGCTTTATTAAAAAATCTTTTCTAGTTTCTCAATTTTGTTGTGTTTATTTTGTTACTGAGGAAAGAACGCAACATTTTTACATATTCATCTAACCATCACACTCAGCAGTGTGGGCGGCATCAGATGTTCGGTTACAGAATATCGCTGTTCACCTATTTCAAATTTCATTTTACCCCTAAACGAAGAACAAAAACAACTTCGCTTGAAGTATATCGGGGCCTTAAATCAGTTGATTTGATTGGCAAAATGAGTCTGAATGATTCAGCTTGAATTGGACTGATCCAGTTCAACTCACTGACTGTATGATCTGGTTGCAGTGATTATCAGCTCACTGGAGAGGAAAATTATCAGTGAATACGACTTAAATTTCACTCTGTTCCTCACACAACGCTGATGTGCTTTTTATGGCTTGAAAAGACTTCCTGGAGCCTTGTGGACCAAATGTATGGTGCTTTAGTGTCCTTTCTGATGTTTGAAATCTTCAGGCATGATTCATTGTATTTGTTTAGGCAACACCATCAGAATCTCACCTTTTGTGTCACAAACATTGTGTGGGTTTGGAATAAAGGTAAATGATGACCAGATGTGAAACTTACTTATACATGCACACACTATACTGTTCAAATGTTCAAATAAATGCTGTTCTTTTGAACTTTCTATTCATCAAATAATCCTGAATAAAAAGCATGATGGTTTTTGATGGAAATATGATGGAAAACAACACAACCGTTTTCAACACTGATAATAAGCAAAGTTGCTTGAGCACCAAATCAGCATATTAGAATGTTTCTGAAAGATCATTTGATACTGCTTTAGCATCACAGGAATAAATGATATTTTAAAATATATTCAAAGAGAAAACTGTTATTTTAAATTGTATTCTAAATTCACAGTATTACTTTCAGCCTTGGCGAGACTTCTTTCAAAAACATTTTACACTTACTTTTGAAAGTAAGTGTAAAAACAAACATATACTGTCCAGGCTCCTATAGTCTTGCTCAAGCTCACTAAAGTAAAGTACTGCTGCTCAGCACAGGAACAAGGGGAGTTTCTCTCCTTCAATGTTTGACCGTTTTAACACCCTGCCACTCATTTTCAGTCACACTCATAAATCTCTGGCAAAATGAAGTAAAAGGAGCCCATTACATTCAGATCTGTGAGCATTTAATCAGGCCGATGTGCCACATAAACTTTCTCCTTCTAAACCTTCATCCTTTTTACAGATTGCTGAGCTATGGGTGGAGTCGGGATTGGGTACGGCACACGGCCCTGCTGGGACAAAAAGGGGACAAGGAATTACAAAGGACACAAACATTCCCCACTGTCTCTCTCCATGACACTGGTTGTGTTTTGTCAGTGATACGACTACATTGATTTAGGAGGAGTTTTGCATGATTGCATTTATCACTCCCTGGATGTGGTGAGCTGATTAATGCATCGGGGGATCATAAATGCCAGTCTCTGAGTTCAATGTTACGCACAGTGGGATTTCTGTCATGAGTTAATGGTGCCAGATTGCGATCCTGACCCATCACACATTTTGTCCAAGGTTTAGAGAGATGGGATCGGATAGGATAGTGATAGTACAAGAAGCTTTCAACAGTATCAAGCGTGAAGCCATTTGTCTGTTTTTGCTGTTTTCTCTCAGATGGATTTTGAGTAGGGATCTGAGACATCAGTACGGACAGGAGGGTTTAAGTGCTGGCCGTGAGCCTGTGGCATGATGACTCCATCCTCTACTCTCTCCCCATAATCTCTTTGCCTACATTCGCAAAAAAAAAAAAAAAAAAAAAAAAGTAAAGGAATTTTGACATGCGGCTCATCCATGGCCATTTTGTGTCACATTCCTTCCAGTCGTATTCTCATTAGGATAATCTGATGCTACAAAGTGGCAGCAGAAAGTGCTTTCAGTGGTGAGAGTCGCTGAACTTGCATGACCACGATGTTGTCTCGGCAACTCAGCTCACTCCGAGGAGAACACATACGTGACTGATGTTTGGAACGAATCCAAGTGACCAGTGAAAAGTCATGTCATTTGTAGAATCATCAGAGAATGATCTGAGAAATCCTGACAATGTCCTGGCCTCAAAAGAAACACACAAATGCATACTCAGACAACCAAAAGGTATTTGAAAGACAGTTTCAGATGTAATAGGACTGAAAATGCATTTGGTGATGCATAACAAGCATGATACCATAACTGTAAAAAGGCATCAGAGTATAACATCATAATGCCAAAATGACAATGACTTTTTGTTTCTTTTTTGCTCATACAATAACTGTGTATTTGTACATTATTATAAGATTTTGGTTATGTATTACTATAAAAGATGCACATCCTATTCATCTACCACAATGCTGTGTTCAGGGGGAAAAATGGGAAAGTAGAGGAAGTGGACCTCATTTTGTTTATATGTACAGTACATAATATAGGCTATATACAAAACATGTAGAGCTGTACTTTAAAATGTACATTGCATTACTGTTTGTACTGTACATACAGTACCATTTAAAAGTTCTGGGCTTGTAAAATTTGCTTTTGTGAAAAAAAAAATCATACTTTTATTTAGCAAGGATGCATTAAATTGATCTAAAGTGACAGTATAACATTTATAATGTTACAAAATAACTTTTGAACTTTCTATTAATCAAAAATGTATCACGGTTTTTACAAAAACATGAAGCAGCACAACTGTTATCAACTTTGGCAATAATAAGAAATGTTGATTGATTTCTGAAGGATCATGAAGACTGGAGTAATGATGCTGAAAATTCAGCTTCACTATCACGGGAATAAATTACGTTTTGATATATTACAAGAGAAAACAGTTATTTTAAATTGTAAATATGTTTATATTAATTGCTGTTTCTACTTTATTTTACTCAAATAAATGGAGCCTTGTTGAGATAAGAGACTTCTTTCTAAAACATTTAAAAAATAACTTTTGAATGGTTTTGTATATCTAACTGTATATACTTGTTGATTTACTAATGCTATAATAACAAACAGTATTCATCCAGGAAGCCGATCACACATGTAGCACTTTACTATTGTATATATAATACAATGTTGTTTAGCTCATCCTCTTGGTCGTCATTTGAGCATGAACATCATATGCTAGCAACTTTAAACCATGTGTGGCCCAAGTGCAATGACTGCGAAAGTGGAAACTGCTGGAAGCCATGGACTCAAGTCGAATTAAGTTGCCAAGATGAGCAATTTGTTTTAACTTTTAATGCACTGCTGCATTGTGCAACTGCGTCTTTAATTAGCAGGGACGTTCAGCAAATGAAGCGTGCTCGAAATTGTTTGCTTGCGTTGCCTTTAAAAGACTGCATACTTTTTATGGCCCTCTGTTTGAGTTAACAAATGCTGTCACAAAACTGATCTTTCTGTTACTTCCCCCTCCTCCTCGTCCCATTTGCTGCGCACTGGTGGCAGCAGTGGGTCTGCGCTTGACTCTGTTAATCGGCAGACGACAGCTTAACAGCTTGCGCGAGCATAATTAACGCCGCTCGAAATAAACGTGATGGGGAGGGGGGAAATAAATAAATAATTCAAGCAAATGTGGCAGTCTGCTGACTGTTGTCTCAGGTACGGCTTTACCTGACCAGGCATCTCAACACTAAACAGGGCCGGGGCAGCGGGCACGCACAATGACAACCTTAAATTATTCACTGCATCAAAGCACAATGTGACTATTTAAAAGCCATTATTATGTTTTAATAGTAATGACTCTTCCAGGTCTTGCAGAAGAGTGAATAGACTGATTGTCAGAAATCACTTTTGCACCTCAGCTTTTGGAGAACAATTGTGAGGCTCCATGAAGGTCTGCTGAAAGAGTAAAAAGATATTTATAGTTAGATTATAATTGTCTGCAATTGTGTTTCTGAATGTTAGACCAATTTTGTTTTGATTGCTCCCAAAATGAAAGCGAGAGAGAGAGAGAAAAAAATACAATACAAGTATTTACAATTAAATCTATTTATTTAGAAATAAATTGAGCAGAGAAAGTGTAAATTATTAAAGAATGATTTTCACATAATGTCTATTTTTATAACACTTCATTTGCCTTCAGTTCACACTTACAATGATATACACTCCAAACTAAATTGGACTAAATGGAAACATATTAATTAGCTGCTCCGAACATTATTTATATGGCTGATACTGTTTCATAGATAAGTTTGTTTGTTCCCTGTGTGAAAAATGTCAGCTTCAGTAATAGTCTCTGTCTGAATTACCCTCAAGGTTAATGTCTCCACCCTAGACTCTTATGTCTGCTGTCACCAGCCGTGTTTACATGGTTCTCTGCTGTTCATGTATGCAACGTTAAGCTCCTCGAACCAACCCAGGGTGAAATTATTGCTTTTGCAGGTGAGTGCGAGTGAGCATGAGAGGCGGTATCCAAAAAACCCTTAGCATATAAATAAACCAATTCATCACACGCTTTTTTTTTTGACAAGAATAAACACTAATTTTCCTGACGCTGACCCTGACAAATGGAGCGTCGTGTGAAACGTCCCCAGCTCCGCTATGGTCACCTCGTCAACAATGCCAGCCGGCTAGCGGGGGCTACATTGGCTTTAGCAGCGTGAAGCGCCTAATAAACGGCTAGTGTCAAAAGCGTTGTCAGTCCATTCTTTGCTTGTTTGGGTTCAACTGGGTTGGAGAGAGAGGCCAGTGAGTGTTCGGGCGTGCTCAGTGGCACCTACGCTCTCACTGGCCTCACCCCGAACAGGCGCTATTGATTTCTGGCCGCGTTGCTCTTTGTCAAAAAATCAGATACAGCGAGGCCCTCTGGACCTCTTCACCTTTTAAAACACATACGCTGTGTCTCTTATGCGGTGGGCAGAGAGGCGTACGCATGTGTATGTGTGTCTGTCTGCTTCTTATGTGTTCTTATACGAAAGGAATGGTGCTCTTTGTTTGAGATGAGGTAGTAGCTGGTCTGTGAAAATAGATCTGTGTGTATGGATGGGGGGCTCTCGTGCTATTTAGTCTCACATGTGTATGATTTCATTGCTAAATATTCTGGCTTTAAAAATTATTTTCTGGAGAAGCAGGTCCATTGATCTGTTAAAGCATTTGATTGTGCGCAGTCTTAAAGGGATAGTTCACCCCGAAATGAAAATTACGTTATCACGAATGTTACAGTAATAAAAACAAAATATCTTTTGTGAAAGAAAGAGATACCAGTTTGAAATAACATGAGGTTGAGTAAATGATGATGCAATGGCTTCAGAAGATCTATGAATTCATATGGACCACATTTATTGTACTTTATAGGGGTTGTGTCATGAGGAATCAAATGTTCCTTGATAATTTGACACAAGAGGTTATTGAATTACAAAATCAAACTCAAACTTCCTCTTCTGTCAAAAAAGAGCATTTATTGTTTCCACTCTGCCAGTGTTGTTATTAGGGTTGCCCCTGAATGTTACTTACCACGAATGTCACCTAAATGTTAGTCGACGAGAAGAGGCTTGGGCCAGATTTACTAAATGGGATTTAGATTTACTAAATAAAATTAGCGTGAGAGCGCAATTCCACAAATGCGCCGAGGGAGTGGGAAGTTTTGCGTGTGATCTACTGCTGACGCGCAAATTAAAGAACACAGACGCAAAATTAGTGCCTTTTCAGCGCTAATTTTCCACTGTGTATCTTTAGTAAATAAGGTTTGCGCTGATGCAAGCCGTTAGTAAATCCGGCCACAGGTGACAAAATTTGAATCAGTCAGTTATTTGCAGAAAAAAAAAAAGTTCTAACCTAGATAAATATGCGCTAATATTAGGTGAATATAGAAAGGCACTTTTCCACCATCGGGCCGAACGGATATAAGAACGGTAAGAAAACGGTTCCATTTATATTTTTTCCACTTGAGCTTGGTTCAGCATGGCACAATTAAATAAATGTCCTTGACCTGAAATTATCATCTCGGTTGGCTAAACTTGCTAGTAGAATGCGAATAGTGACATTGTCTCTCAGGATTGGTCACTTGTCTGTTGCCTGGCTACCAGTTTCTGGGTAGGTGGCAAAGCACTCTATTTGAGCAAAGTTAATAATAAAACAAAAATAAGTTTCTGATCATCCTCCATAACAGTCACTATTTTCATCTCATATCATCTGTAAATTCTTGCATTGCCAATGCAACGACTAACGCATTTGTATTAAAGTACATTCCAAAGAGCTCCATTATCAGTCCCACAGTGGAAAATGAAACCACAGCCGTACCAGCAGGGCACGGAATGGAATGATTACGTAACGTTGCCGGAAGACTGATTATAGTTTTTAAAGTTTTAAATATGGATTTTTTGTTTTACAAAAAAAACATCACTTTGCTTTTTTAACCCAGGCATTTTTAACCCACTGGAGTTGTATGGATTTCTTTTATGATGAATGGGTACACTGTTTGGAGCTTCAAAAACTTGTGCAGAATTCAATGCCATTACAAAGCTGGGAAGAGCCAGGCTATTATTTAATTGGTAACACTTTACAATAAGGTTCATTAGTTAAACATTAGTTAATGTATTAACTAACATGAACTAATCATGAGCAATACATTAGTTACTGTTTTTACTAATCTTCATTAACGTTAGTTAATGAAAACACAGTTGTTCATTGTTTGTTCATGTTAGTTCACAGAACATTAACTCATGTTAACAAGATTTTAATAATGTATTAGTAAATGTTGAAATTAACATTAACAAAGATTAAAAAAATGTTGTATAAGTGCAGTTCATTATTAGTTCATGTTAACTAATGTTGTTAACTAATGTTAACTAGTGAACCTTATTGTAAAGTGTTACCATTTAATTTAACTCTGATTGTGTTCGGTTGAAAGTCATATACACCTAAGATGGCTTGATGGTGAGTAAATTATGGGATTTCATTTTTGGGCAAACAATTCCTTTAACTTCCATGTCCACGCCATCTGCGCACATCTGTTCAAAGGCTGGTGTTAAGGCTTCCTTTCACATAATATGAAGAAGACGGAGATCGGAGGAAAAAAAAATAGGTAGGAGTCAGGTATAGCCTAATTGTCCATATTATTGGAGATGTTCACACTGTCAGTCCAAATCTGATTATTTGTGTAAGCAATTGGAATCTGATCTAAATCAATGACTGTCCACACTTTGCATCACAACTGTTCAGATCTGATTCGGGTGTTCTGTGGTGCTCGTTCGTTTCCCAGAATATCTGCATTGGTTTCTATGGTAATGACATTGCGTTGGTAGGCATATGCCAAAAATAATAGCAACAACAAAATGTATTTTTACAATACAGATGCCTTATTTTACAACATGGTGATGTGTAGCCACCGCGCTGGACTAGTATCCTACGTCTTCTGCGGCAGCGATAGAAATGTAGGAGGCCGATTTCCAAAACATGTCTCCATTATATTGTAATTTTCTGCTCGACCGGCACTTTGCAACAGCACAACCTTGTTGCTGAAGTGATTTTCAGTTTTCCACGTTTTACGTGGCGTGCGGAAGTGACATACACCATATCCGATTAGGGCAGTCAGACTAAAATGGATATCCAGAAATGCGATTTGAAGAATTTCAAACCACATATGAATGTAGCTCAAAATCGATTTGCAAAAATCACATTTCAAGAAATATTTTGCAGTTCACACTGGCAGATTCCAATAGATTAAGCACAAAAATCTGATTCTTTATGCAATGTATATTTATTTTGTTTGTGTTCGGAACTCTGAGTTTCCATTCGATGTTAAAGCTACTTGTCATTTGACCTGATTTTGTTTGCACTGATATTTCTCATAAGTGTTTCAGCTTGCTGTAAGCTATATTTATTTATGGGCTTGTTTATAATTTATTTTTATATGTTAAAATGTTTTCTTTAAAATGTCTTTTTTCATTATTATGGTTGAGTATTTCTCAATCGACTAATGGCTTGAACAACTAACAGTCAACTATTAAAATGTTTAGTTGGGGACAGACCTAGTTCTTATTGTTAACTAAATCTAAAACAACAACTATTAAAAAAATGTTTTTAATTGAAATAAAATAAATAAATAAAATAGAAATGGTGCATTGGCAACTAAAATAAATAAGTTAAAGGTTAAAATGCTAAAAATGATCAAAATTTAAATTTAAATAAAATTAAATTAAGGATACATAGAAAATGAAAAAAATAAAATATTTTGAAGCTAATTCAAAATATTACTAAATAATGAAACACTATATAAATAATACTGAAAACATGCAGATGTTGCAAAAATGAATTTCAGTCTGAAATCTGCCTCATCATGAAATGGGGTTCTCATCTGAATATTCTCCTGTCCACAGGTTACTTAATAGAGGTTGAGAGAGGTTACTCCGACCGTGAAAAGGTTAATATTTATTGCTTTTAACCAACAAAAAGATGTTGAAGGAGTTCCTTGAGTACAAAAAAAAAAAAAATGCACGACAGGCCCCATTTAATGTAATGAAAAAGATCAGCTTAATATCTACAGAAGGTAAAATTAGTTGATAATGTCAACAGAGTTTTGGATCCCATGAATAAAAGTCAGTAGAGTGATTATTCCTCATGAGAGCTGTTATATAATAACTGCATTAGGGCATCAACGCAGGTATTGTGTGACAATCTGAAACCACTTTAAGTGCTCACTTTCAATCTA
Source organism: Zacco platypus (assembly GCA_038088235.1). NCBI lineage: Eukaryota > Metazoa > Chordata > Actinopteri > Cypriniformes > Xenocyprididae > Zacco > Zacco platypus. The sequence goes on from CM076085.1 coordinate 30,055,349, forward strand.
TATGGCAACTATCTTTAAATGAGATGGAAAAATATGTTTAGTGAAACAGGTCAGTGCATTTCAACAGGCCTAAAGTGTGTTTATGTTGAGATTCAAATATGCATTCATACAAGTCAGTGGTCTCTAACATATGCTCTCATGTTACAGGAGGTCTGTGACACAACAAGGCTAGAGAGGGAGGAAGAGACACAGAGGAGGTGAGAAAGAGAGAGTATTAGAGGAGGGGTCCACTGTCCAAAGCTTCAGCACCTCTCTCTTTCTCCTGACACAGAGAAAATATTATGCAGCCACTCGAGTCCATTGAATCCTTGTGATTCATTGCCCAATTTGAAACTGCCAAGCTGCTAAATTGCATCAGGTCTGCCAAAATTCATTCCAGGACTGTGGAGGAGATATGAAAAATTAACTGTCATCTCAGTACAGTGGAAAACTTTTACCTCTCAGCGTGCGCAGCGCGGAATATGCTACATTCCGTAATGATCGATGACGACTCGAGACTACACTTAACCTACTTAGTGATGTCATGTAGGCCGCGGGGGTGTTTACTTTTGAATGTGGCAGGAAGACATAAACTTTATCGGTTGGCTGACATGGACACATTCTTCTACCCTTGCCCCTCCAAAAGAGTGACTTTCTGTGTTGATTCACAGATACAAAATTCTTCCTTTTCTCCCTTCCTTTCATCAGATGGCAGTGGGTGGTAGAGGAAGTGAATGATTTAAGACAGAATAGTTTCTTTAGGACAACACAGAAGTCTATGGACACCACTGTACACCCCATTTCCTCTGTCCTTCTGTAGTTTGCTGAAGTGATGCATGTGTGCCGCTTAGTGTGGTTGCTCGATATGACTTAAAGGCACAATATGTAAGATTTTTATGATAAAATATCCAAAAACCACTTGTGTGATATATTTCAAGCAGCTGTGTAGTTACATTATGCCAAAAGTTCCCAAGTATTTGCAAATCCAGAGAAATTCCAATTTTAAATAATAGCTCTTCCCTTGTCATTGCCGTCTATCAATGACGTAATATCGGTGCAATCCCCCGTTTCCACTTGTAGAAAATGTGGCGGCAAAAACAAACCAACAACAACAACAAAAAACAAAAACAATCGTAGATCAACTGAGACAAACACGCTTTGGGACAAACGGAGAAATAAAACAAGGATCAATATTGGCGTGGAGTTTATGGAGAGAGCTTCGTGACAAACTTGGACTTGACAGAGACTCTGCTTGTTTTAATAGACAAGTAAGCAAATATATAGTACAAGTAATAGCCATGTACAGATTATTCGAATAGATATGAATGTCAATAATAGCACATATAAACAATGCGAGATAGATATTACGTGACAGCAGATAATGCAAAGATTCGCAAGTGTTATTATCTGCGTACCATCATCGGGAGAATGGATGGATTTACGTGCTGTACATCCGACAACTCTGCTTCTGAACTGCAGCGGCACACATCGCCCATTATAGCATATACTTACACATATTTGAGAATTGGAATATCAGATAGGCTATTTCAAGAAATAGTTAACATGTTTGGGAATGTTTCAAATAAAAAGGAAAATGAAATAAAACGAATTGATCAGTCATAATGCGGTGTGTCATGTGACAAGAAATATGCATCGCCATGGAAGAAATAAATAAAAATGCGAGGAGATCACTGGCCATGCCTCCGCCTAGACCCCCACCCCCCTCCACCCCTTAAAAATATTAATTGCACAACGCCCTGCTCATGTCCTGTAAGATTTATTATTATTATTGGAACAAAATGTCAAACCTTCTTTTTATACTACAAAAAAATCAATTAAGTAAGCAAGTAAGTAAATAAGTTTACATCTCACAGTTGCAACTTTAAATTTCACAATGTGACTTTATATCTCACACTTCCAACTGTTTCTCACAATTTCAGCTTTACTTACTGTAATTTTGACTTTATTTATATCAGCTGTAAATGAATCTCTCACAATTTTCCCTTTGCATCTCACAATGTGACTTTCTTATTTCACTTACTTTGTCTTGCAATTTTATTTGTAGAAACTGGGTTTCAATGCTGCAAGAGAATTGTTTTAAAAAAAATTGTGAAATTAAAAAAATCCCAAATTCCTTATTTGGGATTTGACATGGGATCTCTTTCACAATAAAAGTAAATAAATAAAAAACCTTGTCTTGTCTTACACATATTAGAAACTATTCAGTAGTTAAAAAAGAGTTTTTCTCCCTCACCCAGGCTACCAAGTGAGCAAGGAATGGCACTGGTGCCCCTTCAAAAAACATCCCTGTGTGCAAGCATACAAGTTTGGAGTCTACGTTCCTGTCCAATGAAAAATATCTCTGAGTATTAAATAATTCCTCCGATACTTACTACTACAGTTCCAGCAGGCAGGACAGGAAAAAGGGGAAAGAAGAAGGGATGGCAGGAGAACAGAGAGAGCAGGAGAGGAGAAGAAGAGGCATACTCTGCATAAGTATGGCATCCGACTCAGTAATTTTTCTCTGGGGCTTTGTGTTGTACTGACAGCTTCATTTGTTTAAAGGCCCCTGCTCCCACTGTTCCTCGCCTTCTCCGATTATGATAGCTCTCTTCTGTGCATTATTATGGCCCAGCAAGGAGAAAAATACATATTAAAGGGGTTGATATTTGGAAATAAGTGGTTCGACTATGTCTTTGAGACGATGTTCACATGGGGTTTCTGTCTAGTCTCTACCCCCTGTACTATTCAGTCACACACACACAGACTTACCAAAGAAATGTGCATTCTGTATATATGTATGTATATATATATATATATATATATATATATATATATATATATATATATATATATACGCACATATATTTATATATTATATTAAAATCCAACTTTTCCCACAAAAAATATTTTATTAATAATAATAATAATAATAATAATAATCTGGCTGTAAAACTGGAGAATCTGTCATCTACTCACCACTTTTGTGTGTAACAATGAATGAATAAAGAATTTGGAATTGTTCATTTTAAAGTCAACTACCAGAATAACATCCATTACACACAACAAATTAACAATTGAATTGCTGTCAAAAATATTTGTTTAGCCTTTGGACATGGGTAAGTCAGGGCTTCCACACGCACCCCCTAAAAGTGTAAGCGCACAAGGCACCTGTGACAAGCCAAACAAATTTGAAATATATCTTTGAGATCATGGACACATGCACATGCAGTTTTTACCAGTTACTATAAACAAACGACGATCACACACAAATAATCACACAATAAGACATGTATGGCCACAAGGATTTGCAGTCTCGCTTTATCCCTCACTCCCTTGCTTTCTCTCTCAATCTCTCCGTCTCACTTTCTCTCTCTCTCTCTCTGCCGGCTCACTGCAAGGCAGCAATATTTATTATTAGGAATATCATTTGTATTAATCATAAGGATAAATGACTGGTTTGGCTATCTGAATGCCTCATTTAGAGAAACTTCGCTCCTGTGTCATTGTTATAAATTACTGGCAAGGCTTTGTTTCACCTGAGGCCGCTCTTCCATGCCTCCATGCATATACATACAAGTTTTTTGTTTTATTTTTTTTACATATGTATATACCATATGTATAAATACTCTATGTATTTTTTCTGGATAGGGAAAGGCTATCACCATCAACAAAAATTAATAAATAATAAAGTAATAAATTAAAATGCTCTGTGAGAACACTTGGTGTCATTGATATAACCCCCTCATGGCAAGAGAGCAAAGAGGGAAACAAACTAATGCGTTACATACACAAGTACATAAGTAGCAAACACCCCCCACTGAACAGCTAAAGATTTGAGATTAAAATTTTTGAATTCCCCACCTTCCTCTCTCTCTCTCTCTCTCTCTCTTTCTCTTTCTCCCTCTCTCTCTCTTTCTCTCTCTCCCTCCTCCATATCTCTGCATGATTAAATTATTCAGTGCTACAAACTACAATCATGCTTTATTAAAAATTATTAAAAAATTCTCACTGGGGTGTGCAGATGTGAAAGAATTTATTGCCTGCTTGTTTTTCTCATTTGCATCATTGATTTTGTGGGAGTTTAGAGAGCGATGCTACTGCTCTTTTTTACGCCTCTTTTTTTTCATGAAGGGGGAAATCTTGACATCTTGTCCCATTTGATTAATGACGCACAAAGGCTGATTTTATTTACGTGCGTTTATGACTTTTATCGGCCGCTGAAAGTGCGTCCCTGTAAAATCAGGAGCGCCGAGCTTCTTGTACTTCTTATTAAACGAGGCGCTTTCATAATGACACGCACACATGCAGAGTATCTCATTTGCTTTGGTATTTGTCACTTTGTCCATCACAAAAACATATTACTCAACTTTTTTGCACTTAGCCCCAAAGATAATCAAGCTTTCTTTTCGTCCTCCGGGTTATTTCTGTTTCCCTTGACGCAAGATAAAGATGAGATGGGAGCGTGACTCACAAAATGAGCAAATGAGAAATGCTACACTGTGTCTGAACACAACAGGGGTGTTTGCATAGAAAGGCAACATAAAACTGTATAAAATCTTCATCTAGTGTATTACTTAAATTTTCTTTTTTTAAATTTCCATACATTAAATATGTGAAATTTACACTTCAAAGTTCTGCCCATTACGAGAGCCATTACTTATACTTGTTATACGAGTTCCCTATGGCCGTACTATGAATGATTTAACAGCAAGTTACAGTAAACTAAATTCAATTTTCGTTCAAAGCAGCCATCTACAGTGCACTTTGAAGGGAGAGGGAGAGAAAGGCAGCATGCTCACTGTTGAATCCTGAGCAATGACTGGCTACTTTAGCAATTAAAATCCGGGGCAAAGACACAGCGGCTTCGTTTGGCCCAGAGACTGCACCATTCATCATCCCAGCTGCCATAAAATAGCACTAGATGGATTCTTTGATTTTAGCTTTGGAAGAACATAAATCAAAATCTAAACCATGGGCTGTCAGGGCCATCACCAGAATTATCCATTTGAGAGAGAGAGAAAGAGAGAGAGAGAGAGAGAGAAAGGAAGGGAGGGTGAGGAGAGACAGACTTATAGTTCAGACTCAAAGAGTTTCTCATTGTTTCTCGTTTTGTGCTCTCCTTCTTTCCCTCAAACTCATGCACACTAATGCGAAACGTAAGCGCTATCGCACCGGCACTATCAATGGTGTGTGAGAGCTGGACTGTAAGTGACTTATGAAAACACCAACAATAGTGTACTAGTGAGTCTGATAACAGTGTGGAAACTCACTCTCTTTATAGTAACACTCTCCTGAGAGCATGTTCTAGACCAGAGCAATTCCTCTCTCACAGGGCAGTGCCACCTTATACCGGAGAGACCACAGGAAGCTGGATTAAGCTCTATGCACACTTTAGCCCTCCTTTTACTCTTAAACGCCTGCCAAGGTGAGGTGGATTCCCTCCAGCACACACACACACACACCCGTGCTCCCTCTATTGTTGCTCCCATGAGGCCTTCCTTGGAGCACCGGCAGCCTGGCTAACAGAAGACCTAATTTTAGTGTGGAAACGATGATAAGGAAAGAGTGAACAGGAACAGGAGAAGGACTTAAAGAAAGAAAGAGAAAAGAAAGGAAGAGGATGAGGGTGTCTCCAGGGCTTTTAACTTCTTCCTCTCTTTGAGTGGGAAAAGACACTCAACTCCCACCAGTTATCAGTCATTACGTTTCTTCTCCAGTTCATTTTCCGCCTTAAAGGAATAGATCACACAAAAATTCTATCATTATTTACTCACTCTCATGTTATTTTAAAGCCATTTTAGTTTTCGATCAAGCACAAAAAGATAATTTTTTTGAATAATCTCTACACATGACTCCCAATTTCCATAAAGGACGCAAAAGTACATCACAAAAGCACAACAGAAGCTTTAAAAAAAATGGAAGGAAGGAAGGAAGGAAAGAAATAAAGAAAGCAAGAAAGAAGGAAAGAAAGAAAGAAAATTTGAAATTTGGCCAAGCTAATAAAAAAATTACTGCATAATTAGGTCCTGCATAATTAAGACGAATGTATGGTAATTATGGTGTACCTGTAAAGTAAGTGTTGGTATAAGGAAACAATATACAGGGTAACATTAAGTAAAACAAAAACACATACACAATCTGATATCACTGACTTGGAAACCTTTATTTGAAAAACAACTTATTTCAAAACAGATTTACAACACTTGTTATTTTTTTAAATAACGTTTCATTTGAAATGCTAAAGCTCTCACCATTTGCTCATATTTTACCCCTATGAGATACAAGATACAACTTTCTTTCCTCAGATGAACACAAACAAAGGTTTTTAGAGAAATAAATAATCTCTGCTAATCCAAACTCATGGTTTCCTAAAAGTTGAAGCATCGAAAAGCACATACAGCAATAACAACATGAATGAATAAATGTCTTCTGAAGTGAAACGATAAGTGTTTGTAACTTTTTAAACTTTAGAATATCGCTTCCGACCAACTACCACCTGCGCGTACATGAGAGGGTTGAGTTGACTTGAAGCGTGACGTAAGCTCATGAGAAATTTTTTTTTTTTTTTTTTTAAATAATGCTCACAACAAAATACAAATGATAACATAACAATGAGAAACAAACAAGACAGGAGAACAGAGACAACAGTTCTCGTCTCGTCAAACGTGAACTCAACCCTCATGCACGCGCTGGTGTCAGTTGGTCGGAAGCGAAAAATGAGTAAATCATGAGAACATTTCTGGGTGTACTGTTCTTTTAATACATAATAAAACATGGGATTCCATCTTAAGATTCATCAGTGGAAAGAATGAAAAAGAAGATGAGGAACAAGAGTAGGAGGAAGCCAAGAAAGAAAAAACAAAATGGACAAAACCTGCTACTCAGGACTTTAGGATTTGAAATGAAAAGTTGTTTTAAAAAAAATGAATAAGAAGTGTTGTAAATCTGTTTTGAATTAAAGTTGTTTTTCAAATAAAGATTTCAGAGTAAGTGATATCAGGTTGTGTATATACAAGAGTGTGACAATAATAACAGCTAAGCTAAGCTGAATGCTAGCCATCAGAGAAAGTAGATAGTTACACTATAACCTAAATGGAAAACGTTTCTTGCTACATTGAATCATTCCTGAATCAGACGTCGTTTGTTCTAATTTTTAACAGCCAACAGAAAAAAATTCTAAACACGTCTTTACTGCCAAAATAACGTAAACGTTCAGAGGTTTCAGAGAACTGCCCATTACTTAATAAATAAAATAGTTTTGCTAATGTAAAGAAAAACAACAACACTACCACCTCACTACTGAGACATGTAGGCCTAGTTAAACTTTGCTACTACTTTTAGTGATGTCACTTTTTTCTAAAGCTGTTGACCAATGAAATTGTACAGGTGATATCCAGTAATTAAAACAGAAATCAGAATTATAGGGAATTTGGCTTAAGGGGATGATAAATTCCCCACACAGATTTCGCTCATGCAAATTTGCTGCTTTGACAAACAGAAAGCTGCTTGGTTTGAAAGTGACTTCTGTGTGAGCTGTGCTTCATGCATCGCTACACTATTGACAACAGACAGTGGATCTTTTTTTGCCAACGGAATTTCAGCGAAATGTTGCTATTGTGCCCCTTAAATCTATTTGTTTTCAATCTCCCATTCCAATAAGTCATCGGCTCTTGCGAGAATACAATCTGTCTGAAATGACTGGATGAAATGAGAAAAGCCTCCAGGTGTAGGACTGTCCCGTCACCAGTCAACTAAACTTTGCTAAACTGGATAAAAATGCTGCAATAGTTCTAATTTCCTCACAAACCGCATAGTGATTAATAATTTGACGTAGCCGCTTGCAAAGTTTTGTTGTGTGTTTGTGCGGAGGGCAATATGGAGGGCAGCTGTCAATGCAAAGACATTTGTCTCTGTCATTGGGTCCCCCCTCCTCTCAGTCTTTCCCTCTCGCTCATCTCATGTGACGGAGAAGCTGTGCCATTGAGCGCCTCACATACCGCCTAAAACTGATAATACTACTGTCGAGGTCAATTAGGAGCTGATTCAATCAAAAATAAAGCAAAGCATAAAACGACCTATTTTAATTCCCCCGGCTCCCCGGCAACATTCAATTACATCTTCCCATGGTACGTTTTTCATGTGCTCCAATTAAAGTCTTATTTAATGTTTAAAGCATATTACTTTTCTTTATTACGCCAGCGAGTAACAAAGTCAGCAAAGGTACAAAAGCCTCTTCCTTTTGTTTTGGGTTTTATTGCCAGAGTTCCTGAAATGAATTACAGAAAAAGTGTGTGAGAGAGAAAGAGACTGCTGAAAGCCATGAAAGGAAGGATGGAAAAAGGAAAGAAAGGAGAAAGAAAATCCACACATGGGAGAGAGCAAGAGAGCCATCTGTGTCTTAACAATTGGGAAAGAAAAGAAAAGCAAAAACAAAACAACGATATCAGACACTTTTGTTATTAGATTTATATGCTGCATTAAGGCAAATCCACATTCTCACTTTGCAGATGGTATGAGCTTCATCTACTGTAATATTTGCCTGTTATAAAAAATCCTCCACCCTCCCCCCCCCCTCTATTGTTCTGCTGTACTTTGCTGTAATCAGGGAAACCAGCCAATGAGGCTCATATTTCTTGAAGGTGTATCTGCTTCTCTCAGGGATATTAAAGATTTTTTAAGCCCTAGAAGTGCAAATGATCTGTGTTGGGACAGTTAAAGCTGTTGTACTTTCATACTATTCAGAACACACAGTTAATGATGAATCCACTGAAAAGAAGAGAGATGAAGATAAACCTTTTGTAAACAGTCGTTAGTTCTTTCATAGAAACGTCTGTTGTCCTCTGCATTGCATTGTTTTTTCTTCCTCAACAAAGGGCCCAGAGAGCATAGAGTGGGCTTTTACTATAGACACTCAATGAACACAAGAGAGTCAGTTCATCCCATCTATGAAATGGGCTGTTCATTAGCCCATTGATCAAGTGGTCCCATCCTGTCACCAACATACAGCTGGCCAGCGATCTAACTCACACACACACACACACGTGCGCGTTCACACAAGGAACACCTTTCGTCCCACACTGTGGCGGTGAGGACTCTGGTAAGTGGGGTCAAAGGTTGTGTGTAGTAATCCATCTAAGCAGCATGACAGCAGCAGCTAATAAATCACTCATTCATAGTTTAATCCATCGTCTGTCCTCAGTGCAGACTGGCAAACAATACACCAGTAACACCATCTCTCTCTTTCCAGACCCAGATTCTCTAACTTACAGCTTTTGTTCTTCCCATTGGGAGCTCTTTGTAAGAAGACAATCCTTACATAGGCTAAAATAACATCTTCAGAATGCTTAAATTTCATCATTTACCTCAATTTTTAATTTATGGGCCTTTAGCTTCATAAGAGTATAACCAATTCATCTGAAAGAGAGATATACTATAGTATGACTGTGCCGAAGGCTGAAAGACGCTGCAGGCAGTATGAAGAGGTAGGAAGCCAAGGTTCCATGGTACAAAAGTTTGGGGTCAGTAAGAATTTTTATTTATTTATTTATTTTTTCTTATTTTGAAAGAACAACTGTTTTCATGATTGATAATTTTAAGAAATGTTTCTTGAGCATAAAATCAGCATATCAGAAAGATTTCTGAAGGATCATGTGACACTGATGACTGGACTAATGATGCTGAAAATTTAGCTTTCACATCACAGGAATGATAAATACAGAAAACAACGATTTTAAACTGTGTTAACTGGATTTTTAATCAAACTGTAGTCTATTTCCTAATCAATATTTGCAAAACTCCTTGTCCACCAAGATGCTTTCATCTTTTTTTTTTTTTTTTTAACTCCTGAAGGCAACATAGATATTGATCTGTACGGACCAGGCCCCATGGTTCTGCATGCATGTGATTAGCGAATTAATTTAAAGTTCATTAAAAAAAAGATTAAAATATGAGTTCTGAGTTTGTCACACAGAAATATGTGTTATTTAACCACCCAGACAAATTTGAATGGTTAAAAAAAACGGCAAGTAAATGAAATAAGTTAGTCGGCGTTGAAACCACCCCCACTCCCAAGAAAGATGCAGTTTCTCTCAACTTGTCAAATGAGTCAAACATATTGAGGCATATAAACAAAAGAACCATGTTAGAGCCTTGCAAAATTTAGTAGAGTTACTGTGGACTTTCTTCTAATTATAACATAAGCACACAAGGCAACTTACAGTCATTATTGGGCACGTACCGCAAACTGTGGCACCACATGTCGGCGTATCATAGCCCCATATCATGGGTTGTCGGGGGGACGGGAGGATGAAGGCCAGTTGATAGTCTGTTCGGCCCCATTCACCAATAACAGCGGATTATCAGTGAATCCCAGGAGTCTCTGATGAAAGTTTGTAAAACTCTCTAGTGTAAAAGAGACAGGGGTTGAGGTTGATTGTCAGCTATCCATCAAGATGGCTATTCAAAAAATTAATCCACCTCTTCATCATATCATAATTTTTAGGAAATTTAAATAAGGACACCGAGCTATTTTGTATATTATCGCAACCAGGTAATATGAATTTTCATTTGTTTGACAAAGGCATAGCTGGCTAGCTAAATGTAGGCTGTAGTAACTAACGGTAATGACAGTAACTCACGATTAAGCGGGCAAGTCACTGATGCTTATACGCTGTAGTTATTAGGTTTGTTCGACTACACAGATTGATTGGTGAGTGTGAGAGTGATTAGAGAGCATATGGTTATATATGCATAGTACACTCTCGTTGTACTATGACGTCATACATCGATTGGTTTGGGCAGAGCTGCTTCTAGTCGATCAAGCCTAGAATATTGTTGGGGTGGGGCCATGCTCGGTGGCTCCAGTGCGTCATCAACAGTTATTACTGTGAGGGTTTTTGGTGTTTACGATTTTTTGGGCGCAAAAACTCCTGAACAGAATTGGTGAACACTAACTCCACAATTCAATACTACACAGTCTTTATAATGTGTTTCAGCAATGCATTTGCAACATTTATGTGTTTAGAAACAATTCTCAGAATTGACTTTGCTCTGACGTTAAGTTTAACCGCCATGGAGTTAGTTTATCATTTGCATGTTGTGTCCAGCCAATTTACACATTCACATGATTTTAAGCCATTCCAGCGCAAAAAGCGGCAAAAGAGAACTCAATTCGGTTGAACGGATACACACAAATTGTCAAAATACCATTCTCAGCAAATATTCTAGTAAACACTATCAGTAATGTCTTAAGTGAACGTAAACATTTAAGAAAGAAATTGGACGTGTATCACTATAGAGGGTGTGAATTGACGCCACTTTGCTGCTGGAACAGACCCCCTCAGCTGGGCAGAGGGGCAAAAGAACCTGCTGCATGACTGGATTTAATAGGGGAAACTGCTGGAATGGTTGGACTCGATACAGTGTTTCTTATAACTTACCAAAGATCCAGTGATCCATGGATGCTGACATACAATCGTGTTTCCTGACATTTATATGTGCCTGATTTCGACGCTGGGGAAATACATAAAGCAAATTTGCTTAATATATAAAAACAATATAGGTAAGTTATATATAAGATAAGGTGAGTTCTTGTCAAATCTACTTATACAGTCAGTCGGAAAGCTCTTTCCCGTTTTAGATGTGTTTTTCACGGCATTCAAGCTGAAAACCAATGCTGCCACTCAGTGGGCGTAACCGCAGTCACTCCGGCCGATGGTGACGTCACATGCATACCCTCTATTGGATCCTGGAATTAGGTCTTAACCCTCATGTTGTGTTCTGGTCCTTTTGACCCAGAGAGGATTTTCTTTTCCCCGAAAATGCTAGTTAACATTATCGCATTGGACTAAAACTTACTGACTTTACTTACCCATGGTATAACTACTTCCCCAAATTTTTTTTTTTTAGATTTTTTTTTTTAGATTTTTTTCCCCTCACCTTGTTACACTTGTGGTGTTCCCAGTCAAAAATGACCGGTCTACAACAACCACAGGTTTTGTATTTCTTTTTGGATCTGATTGATCGTAAGCCTCCTTTATCTGAGCTTATGCACCTCAGTTTTTGTTTTTTTGTTTTTTGTTTTTTTCCAAAAAACGCATTATTTGTTGGTAATTTTGCCAATAAGGAAAAAAATTTTATAAAATATTCTGTACAATTTATCACACTATTGTGCTTTAATGTAAAACCAGGAAGTTTTTTTTTTTTAATGCTTTTATCTTGTAGAAAATGGCATAAAGTCACACTTGAAAAGTGGAACTCCAAGTCAAAAATGACCAGCTGTAGAAAAAGCTAATAAATCTCTTATGTTATATTATCAGCAAAAATTGAAATTCTTTCAATTAGGGCAGGTTTTGTAATTATTTTTTTAAGCTGACTGATTGTAGGCCTCATTGATTTGAGCTTATATTGGTCAAAAATGACCAATCATTGAAAATGAATGGGGGAGATCAGAAATAGTGTTCAGGAGCGTGTTCATCATGTTCATGTTCACATATTTACATGTGTGCAAAGACAAAGGCCTCGGACCTGTGCATGCGTGGATACATGCACACTCGCATTTACGCTGAGTACATGAACGCACATTCATGTACACAGTCAAACTATTTTGAGCATTACAGGCTTTATTTTGAACAGATGAACTTTATCCTCAGATCAATGAGGCCTACGATCAATCACTTTCAAAAATAAATACAAAACCTGTCCTAATTGAAAGAAAACAAGTTGACAAAAATATTAAATCCAATATTTGTTTATAATATAGTATAACAAGGTATTTACAACCTATGTTTTTGTAGGCCAGTCATTTTTGACTGGGAACACCACAAGTGTGACTTTGTGCCATTTTGTACAAATAAAAATGTCCAACAAAGTTTTTGTAAAAATTTCCAGGTTAAATATTAAAGGACACACTAGGAAGATAAAGTGCAATTTTTTCCCTCGATATTTTGTTGAATATTGACAAATAATGTGTAAATTTGTTTTGATGTGTATACGCTCTGATCAATCAGTTCCAAACAATAAATACCGTATAGTGGCTCTTTAATGTGTCGTGACAGATTGCTGTAGCTCCTTCAAGTGACTCGTGAACCAACCATCTCTTCATACTAGTTCATTTACTGCATAGCATCAAATAAACATGAATGGACATCAGAAGGAATGTTGTTTGTAGTGCGTAAAGACGTGAGTACACACAATTTTTGAAGTTCAAATTCACCAACGTTAATCTACTTACTCCCCTGACTGCTTTGTCAGACAAAATGGTGGATTTGGGGTTTTGATTGGTCAGATCGCCTGTCAATAAAACTGTTTGCGAAGGGTCAATTGAAAGAAAAGTTGACAAAAGGATTGAATCCAATATTTGATGGCAATTAGAAATCTTTAAAATTAAAAGACCGGTCATTTTTGACCGGGAACACAAGAGGTGTTGCACGGTTTTCAACACAACACAAGGATTAAAGTGACAGCAGCATTTAAATAGCTGCTGCTGTCATTAATGTTAATAAAACAACAAAGCACAGCTTTAACGAATATTAATCTATATTTAATTTATACAGTGAACACCATAGTGTTATTTTATATTTAATTTGGCCTCTTCTATATTTTTATCTGAATACTACTGTTAGATCTTACTTTATTTGTAACTTTGATATATTTCATTTATCTATGCTTAGTGTCTTTTTAGTCACTGTTTGTTAAATTATAGATTGTTTTTTGTTTTTTATTCAATTATTTTTAACTCACTGTTCACTTGCCTTTAAATAATGATTGGATTTTATTAGTCTAATAGTTTTTGGTGTGGTATATAAGTAGTGAAAGTATGCAAAGTTTTTTTTTTTTTTTTTGTGGCTGATCCGAAAAATCTTCTGATCCGTGACTCAAAAACCGCAATATAATCCGAGCCATGATCCAATGCACCACTACTTGGAAGCCTCTATGATACAGAAAAAAAAATGCTGTCTATGAAATCACTGACTCACAGGGCAGTGCGATAGAAAGACAGCTGCCTTAACATTCACACAAAGCCTATGACAAGAGACTACTCTACTTTAATTCAATGGAATCATGTAAAATAGTCAGTATTTATGCTGCTTTGGCCCCAGAAGAGTCGACTATTAGCTATGATTGAGACTTCTGAGTCTTCCCAACCTTAATTTGTTCCCTCTCTATCTGTCGTTTTCTCTATTTCCTGAATTCCACTAGTCTTCCGATGCGTGGCGCCTCACCTGACAAAGAAGAGGCGAATGAGAGAGGGATAGAGCAGAAAGAGAATGAGAGGAAGAGAAGGGCGAGTGGTTGATCTTACAGTTTAATTACCTGCCTGCCTTGTAAGTGCTCTAGCAAGGAACTACATCCCTGGCTACAAAAGACAGCTCTGCTATTCCAAATAATTAAATACTGACCCATTAAAGTGAGAACATGAGGACAGGCTTCCTCTCTTTCGGCACATCCTCCTCCTCCTCCTTGTGTCCTCACTTCATTGCCTCCATCCCTCTGTCTATTTTCTCCCTCCCCAATCATCCCGTCACCCCCACCTCTAGACCAACTTTGTTTAGCATGGACGGCGACACGCTATATTTGTTTGCCGTGATCGTCCCGCTCAGATTGAAAGTCCCGGGGTTAAAACCCCTCAGCGAGTGGGGCTCAAAGTAATAAAACTAGCGATTAGCTATTCCCATCTATGTGTTCGGAGGGGAAGGGGGAGAAGGAAAGGTAGTGGCACCTCATTACAGCACTGCACTTGGCTGCTTTTATCGGTAATTGGACTATATAGGCCTTCATTATAATTTACTTTCTTGGTCCCCCTCCTCCCCTCTACAAGTACCCAAACTGATAATGCAGACAAGCAGAACAGAGTGGGCCTGTTAGTAGCTGTAGAAACTGACACCATTTAATGGCTAATTATAACAACTAAATTAAAGAAGAGGCCCGCAGAGGTAGCAGGATAATACCAGCACTTCACTTAAGAGCATCACCACCATCAGCTGAGGGTGTGTTTACCGATAAGATAAGAGGAACAAATGAAAAGCATGCCCCTGACCTAAAGCTGGACAGACTATGGACAACGACGCTTATTTTTCAAGCTAAGGTTGGTACTGGGTGTTATGCTAACAGCAGGGAAGGTGAAAGTACCATAAATGTAGATGCCGGATGCCGTGGGTTCATTTCATTTCTTTTTCTTGTACTATCATCCGCTCGCACCAGGATGCATATTTAGTCTGTCTTGTAGTGCAATACAATAGTCGTTGCCAATGATTGAAGTAGAGCTCAAGCAAATATAGCTAATTACATTTGATACCCAGCGTGGTGCCCTCTGTAAGCAATGACTGCATTAAATAAGAGGCTGAACTTGTTGTGAGCACTTCAAATCAAGTCTCTGAAGGAAAATCTCAATGTCGTTGCTGTTATTTTGGTCTAGCTAAAGGCAAACAAGAGTCACACCGCAAACATTAAAATGTTTTGACAGGAAGGAAAAAAAACTGACCTAAATTTTAACCAAATTTAAACAAATTTGACGTTTTCTTCTACAAAAACCACAGTTTCTTGATCCTCCACATGCATATGTGTTTTTGTGTAGAAACTTCACCTTGTTAGGTTTGAAGGAAGTGTAGTCTGTTAACACATCCTAGCTTACTCTAAGTCACCCACCCCCCAGAATTGCTCTCCGTCGGACGCCTCTGTCCCATCGATAAGTGCCACCTCACCTCCTGCCGTGGACTGGCACAGGGCTGGCAGTTCAATAGGCTAAGCTAGCGGGATGAGGGACGTTATACCCACCCCCACTGTCACTGAAGCCTGCCAGGCCTGACGGAGGGCCATGGAGCTGCCTGCTTAACGTCACTCTCCCGGCTCCTCCTGCCACTCATCGAGACTAAGCGCTCACCTGATTGACAGACATGCTGGATCCTTTGATGACGATGATGGTGGTGGTGATGCTGGAAGTGCTGGTGTGGTTGGGGGATTTCTGAAGCTGCAGACTGACTGTGATTATGTTCGGGGAGGAACAAGCGAGAGAGCGGCGACGACATGGCTGATCCGGCTTAGCTTCGTCAGGAACGGATACAGGCGTCAATGTGCCACCGGCGGCCATGTCACAGTGGTAGGGTAAGAGGACCTGGGGAGGGGGTGACACAAAGCCCTGGATTTACCGAAAGAAGCTAAACATCACACATGCTCCTAGTTCTATAGGGACACAGCTGCCCCGGAGAGAGAGACAGAACGAGAGAGACACAGAGAGAGAGAGCTTTGATGATGCTCTGGACGAGGCGCTAATCACTAGCAGCATGAAGGAGAGCAACTTTAGAGAGTGATATTGGAGTTTCAGTGTCATGGGCAGCTTTTGATCACTAGCATCCGAGTCTGCACTTCTAATCCCAAACACTAACAGCTCATGTATGTCTCCAGACTTTGTAAACAGCGGAAAGGAGTGGCAGGTGGCTAAATCACCAACTAGAGTGAAGCCCAGAACTCTTGATGAAGACTCACAGAGGATGAAAGAACTGTGTGAGTGTGTGTACTGTTTGTGTGAGCAAGGGTTGTGTTGCATTTGGAATTTCTTTTAAATTCCAGTTAAAGTTCTGAACTTCAGAATCGCAATTCCACCATAAGGAAGTGAAATTAAAGGGTTAGTTCACCCAAAAATGAAAATTCTGTCATTAGTTACTCACCCTCATGTTGTTCTAAACCCGTAAGACCTTCGTTCGTCTTCGGAACACAAATTAAGAAATTTTTGATGAAATCCGATGACTCAGTGTAGCCTCTATTGCCAGAAAGGTAATTAACACTTTCAGATGCCCAGAAGGGTACTAAAACATATTTAAAACAGTTCATGTGAGCACAGTGGTTTAATCTTAATATTATAGAGCGACGAGAATACTTTTTGTGCACCGAAAAAACAAAAAAAACAACTTTATTCAACAATACCTAATGATGGCCGATATCAAAACACTGCTTCAAAGCTTTACGAGTCATTTGTGTCGAATCAGTCGAAGTCGTTATTTCATTTTTTTTTGGAACACAAAAAGTATTCTCCTTGCTTTATAATATTAATGTTGAACCACTGTACTCAAATGAACTGTTTTAAATATGTTTTAGTACCTCTCTGGGCACCTGAAAGTTTTAGTTACCTTGAGGTCTCACTGAGACATCGGATTGCAAAGAAAAAATCTTAATTTGTGTAGCGAAGATGAACGAAGGTCTTACGGGTGTGGAACGACATGAGGGTGAGTAAATAATGAGTAAATAAGTAAATAATGACAGAATTTTTATTTTTGGGTGAACTAACCCTTTAAAAATTCAAAGAAATTTACAAGATTGTAATTTGCAACTAGAAAAGCAAAGTTTGTCAAGAAAAACTTTGAATGCTGTCTTGAAAAAACATTGCTTGAATGTTTTGAAGGTTTATACACTAGCTAGATAGTACACAAAAAGTACCTGGATAACCTAAATGTGCATCCAATGGACACTTTATTATCCCATGAGACCATGAGAGAGGATTTGTGAATGGCAGTGAAGTGACGCAACTGACACTGGTAGGTCACATAGCAATAACAGCACGACAAATGTAGTGATTCCAGATTATAATACATGCATGCTGCACACATTCATACTATATAGAACATACCTTTTACGTGAAGAGATTACTTATTCAGAAGTACCTCCTAAGCTATTTCAGATGCAGCCAAGGCTTCCTGTCATTCCAATTCAACTTCATGTAGGTGTGGTCAATTCAGTTCAAATTCACACTCATAAATTGAAAGAGAACAATTTCTTAAATTATGAATTTTGCACAACCATTGAGACTGTCAAATGGTCAAGGGCCCTGTAAATGGGATTAATCTGCCATCATACCTCTCTCCACATGTCTAATTTCACTGTTGAATAAGACAGCGCTTAATGAACAGGCACTGCTAAAACATTTAGCAGCCCCCCGCCCCACCCATTTTTTTTTTCTTCACTTCTCCTCAATAACCTCTCTAACCTGAGGGAAAGCACACCTTGAGCTTATTCAGCAAAAGTCAAATGCCAGCACCCCAGTCTCTTTTGCAGAGCTCACTCTTCTGCAACTGTGAGCATGCACTCACATTTACGCTTGGAATGGGACTGTCTGCAAATCCCTCTCTCCAATTCAGAGATGGGTAATTGATGAAAAGGAGAATGGAAAAAAAAAAAGTTGCTTATCTTACATTTCTATGATTTTTTTTTTTTTTTTTTTTTTAATACAGAGAAGGTATGTGTGTGTTTGGTAAATGTTCTGTGGTTATAATGTGGAAATGAAAGCGGAGTGGCCCAGGGGTTGGTCCCTGCTTAACCATATTTGATTTACATCAATTAGGTCTCTCACATAAGATGGCCTAGCAAGGAGCGAGGTAATAACCCAGAAATAACCTCATTAAAAAAGACAGCATATCGGTCTGCGCACAATGAACTCATAGCTGAAAAATTAGTGACCTGGAAAGTGGCAGGAGGAGTCAATGACGCTACGTTGGAGAGTGCTATATCTTTCCTGCTGCCACAAAGGAGAGGTAGACATGTTCAAAAAACGGACCATGTATTCCTTCATTAGCCCCCCTTTCTTCTTTTCTTTCATAAT
Source organism: Zacco platypus (assembly GCA_038088235.1). Taxonomy (NCBI): domain Eukaryota; kingdom Metazoa; phylum Chordata; class Actinopteri; order Cypriniformes; family Xenocyprididae; genus Zacco; species Zacco platypus. The sequence goes on from CM076085.1 coordinate 30,073,920, forward strand.
AAGGTCTGCAGCCAGGCTATTGTTTGTGGGTCTAATTAGAGTTGGGGGGGGTGGGGGCAAAGCTGTAGCTTGGCGCTAATGGTTCAACATCTCCGTTACCTTAGCTAACATTGCATCCTTTGTTTGGGTGTTAATATAGATTCACATTCACCTGTTATAATATGTTGCTTGCATCGTAGCATATGTTCCTTTATTAAAAAAATATGCTACACTTGTACATTTAGGTGTTTGTTTGCAAAAGGGGTCATCATGGGGCTAATCTTAGTGACAACAATATATTAGTATATAATTTTTTTTTTTTTTTTTTTTTTTAAGTAAAAATCAAATGATGCATTCACTAACAAGCATGTTCTAAACAACCCCGTGCTTTCGTTCAGCTTTGTCGAGTAATGAGTTTACTGAGACTTTCGACTGAAATCAATATACATGTTTTTCCTTCCGTGTCTACGTCCCTAAGATGAGAACTCCCTGTCGTCCTCCAGTCACTCTCCCCACAAATCTTTCGGACATGCAGCGCAATTAAGAACTAAAGCCCACCGATGTAAGGGAGTAATCACTGCTTTGATTTCTCACATCAATACAAGCTTGGCCACTTTGATATGCAGGGCTGCCTTGATAAGTCTTATAAATATATTAAAATAAGTTTAATTACCAATTCAAATTGCAGGCGAGCCCCAACTATAAAAGCATATACAATAAGAGCACACAACGGCAGGAAGTGAGGGACAAATTAAAAGGCTGCGATGAACAAAAAAGACAGAGCTCCTGACAAGGCACGTGTTTTAGCCCTGTGTCTCCGCTTCACCTTTCATCTTATTTTAAGGCCAGGGAAATCAAATTTGCCCCTTGCCGTTTTGATTTCTTCATTTCTCAGAGAGAAAATATTCTGTTTAATTATTCCTTCCTCATGCAATTTTAATGGGCCCCGATCCCTCTTTGGAAGTGTGGTGGGGCCGTGAAGTACATCTGTCAGTATTTGCTCTTAACTCTGAAAAGTTGCAGAGATGAAATGGCTGTGCCGAAGGCCACTGATGTGCACTTTAACATATTTGCTTCACTTAGCTCAGTTGATTTAACACTGAAGCCTGTTGTGATTCATCAGGGACATCATCTAAGAGAACGAGAAAAACAAATAAACTTTAGCACTTGCTCGTTTTTCCTTTTCTATAACTATATTATTGCAATTATTACTTTCTCTGTTATGTTGCCACAGCATCTTACCTTGATATTATCTCTCAGGTCGTGACCAATCTTGAACAGGTTAAAAGCCACATCATTGATTGTGCTCAATGTGCAAAAATGCATTCAATTGATGTCTGTGAGAAAAAACAAAGATTGAAGCTGTGTGAAATAAGGAGTGTATTTTTATTCATATTAATCATTTATTTTCTGTCTGTTGTGTGGAGTCTTGTTATTTCTGGGAAATGACTTGGGGTCATTAATGGTTGTCATAAGAGTAACATATCAAGTTGGAGGACGTTTTTGACATGGGCTGTGGCACAGTGACAAGAGATGCAACCCTTTCAAGCTAAAAGCTACCCGTTGACTCATTAAAATTCCAATAATTACATACATCCAACCATATCTTCACACCTTTAATTGCCTATTACAAATCACCGCTCTCATTTGCGGTGTCCATATTCCTCTGTTGTCAGCAGATTGTGGTTTTGCGAGAGTGTGTGTGCGTCCCTAAGCAAACTGGATAAAAAGAACGCAAAATGATGCTAACAAATGCTGCAGCTTATTATTTGTGTAGACTGCTATCATTTTTTGATTTTTGTAACTGCTACTGTACATACTACAGATTAATCTATAACTGAATTGCAGGGTCCGGGGAAAGTAAAGGTGGTTTTCCTTCCTGTTTGAATGTGGCACTGCCAGCTCTGTCAGACTGGGTCAAAGATCAAATGGGTTAATGCTGGCATCATGGGAGGTGTTGACAGGTGTCAAACTGTTAGTCAGTGGGGACAGAAGGGGAAAAAATCCATGGAATGCATTTGAACAAGAATGTTTTTTCTCATTTCACAATGTTTTCTTAATTATTCATAATGAAAACAATTTTACAAACTTCATAAGCTAACCTCCAGGAACATAATATAAAGATCCGATTGCATTTCGTGACCGGTTTAAAGAAAATTACGTTAAAGTAAACATTAGCAAAGCTTTAAGCACTTAAAAGATTAAAATTAGCATGCCAGAATTTAGTATTGGGCTCATTTAATTAAAAAAAAATGTTATGTAAAAAAATGCTCATTACTCCTTTCAAAAGTAATTTTGAAAAAAATTCTGACTTCATGCGCACTTTTGTGTTTTCACTTCCACAATTGCCATTATGACTCAGAAGATGATTATTTGCTGCACATCTGCACACCCCCTCCCTTCCAATCACGAAGTTCCACTACACTTCCGCATTCTACACATGAAACATCAACGTTTCAAACATGCGCTTGCAACAGCATATGTGATTTGGACTATTTCAATAAAGGATGTTTACAGAAATGCTAAGCAGGTATAGTGATTAATTATTCTAAAATGCAACAAACAACATTTCTGTCTAATCAAAATCCACATTAGATCACAACAGAGATTATTACAAACACTCGATAGTGGTTTAAATTAAGTTGAGTAAAAGCATAGTATTATCATACATAGCCTACGTCCCAATCTGCATACTATCCACCTTATATGCCGTAAATAGTATTGAAAATTACTAATATCACATACTATTTAAAATAGATAGTATGCACATTGGGATGCAGGCAATGTCTCATAAATTGTCTTGTGTTTCTTGATGCTAATAGTAGCATTAATTCATCAAGTTACCCAGATACGATTATAATTCATTATGTATGTAGAGTTAAAAAAAACAAAAAAAAAACATGCAAGGTCGAAAGAAAACAGTAGTTGTGTATAATTTAAATCGGGATCAAAGAGATGCGTATGGGCAAGCAACGTAATTCCAGAGTAAAGTAATGCCACGACTTACATTTGACAAGGGTGTTCTTGTCATCTTTTCTTCCAGCAAAATCAAAGTCAAGTCAATATTTCCAGCCACTGAATGTTATGCTGCATTCCGGATGAGGTTGGACATGGGAATATCCCAATTGTTCAACAAAAAGTAATTTTATTTGCCTACTATAGCCTACTGTAATCACTAAAACTAGTAAAGCATTGCTGCCCAACACTGCTAGTTTGATAGTCACAGAGCAGCTTACCAACTTTGCAAAAAAAAAAAAAAATATATATATATATATATATATATATATACATATATATATATATATATATATATATATATATATATATATCACAAACATGTTTCAAAAATAGTTATAATATGAAGTGGGAACAGACCAAAAATATTAATTTATCTAAACTAAAACCAGTGCTGCACTGGAGCTGAGGGAGTATTTTCCAGTTTCCAGTCACCAGATCCAGCAGCGAAAACATGTGTATATATACACTACCGGATCGGTAAGATTTTTGATTTTTTTTAAAAAGAGGTTCCATCTACTAACCAAGGCTGCATTTATTTAAATAAAAATACAGTAAAACCGTAATATTATGAAATTGTCACCAATGGCTGCAAGGAACACATGATGAAGATGAAGATCAGGTAAAACATCTTTAATAATCCAGTCTATACCAACAAGAAGAGCAAAGCAACCAACCGCTATATGGAAATGTGACCAGACAAACAGTGAACAAACACAGTAACTTAAATAATGAGGCAAACAAGGATAATAATGACAAACACCTGTGATGGTTCATGAATTACTGTGACAACTAAAGAGTGGCGGGAAAACTGAACAAAGGAAGATATGAGAATAAAAAACAAACTGTATTTCCATGAAAATTTATACAAACATATTATTACAATTTAATAATATATTAGATATTATTACAATTTAAATGAACTGTTCTATTTGAAAATATTTGTTTCTTGTGATGGTAAAGCTGAATTTTCAGCATCATTACTCCAGTCTTCAGTGTCACATGATCCTTCAGAAACCATTCTAATATGCTGATTTGCTGTTCAAGAAACATGTAATGTGTATAATTGTTCAAAATATGTATACAATATTTTTTTGATGAATAGAAAGTTAAAAAGAACAGTGTTTATTTGAAATATAATCTTTTGTAACATTATAAATGTCTTTACAGTCACTTTTGATCAATTTAACGCATCCTTGTTGAAAAAAAGTATTAAATTATTTAAAAAGTAAAAATAAAAATTCTTACTGACCCCAAACTTTTGAACGGTAGTGTATAATGTTACACAAGTTTTGTATTTCAGATAAATGCTGTTCTTTTGAACTTTCTACTCATCAAATAAGCCTGAAAAAAAAAGTACACAACTGTTTTCAACATTGATAATAAAAATGTTTCTTGAGCAGCAAAATGGCATATCAGAATGATTTCTGAAGGATCACGTGACACTGAAGACTGGAGTAATGATGCTGAAAATTCAGCTTTGCCATCACAGGAATAAATTACCTTGTAAAATATATTCAAATAGAAAACTGTTATTTTAAATTGTAATAATATTTCACAATATTATTGTTGTTAGCGTATCTTTAATTAAAAAAATGCAACCTTGGTGAGTAGATGAAACTTCTTTTAAAAACATTAAACATCTTACCAATAGTGTGTGTGTATATCATAACAGACCCTATATATACACACACACACACACACACACACATATATATATATATATATATATATATATATATTTCTATGCAGGTGGTTGCATCTGTATACATGTGGCAATGTTTGCCTGTTGTTGACAGCCATTGCTGTGAAGTGACACAGTGAAGGATGACTCATGTGTTGGCTGTTTTTGGCGCTGATATTGTGAACTTGTCTGAGTGCCCTTCAATGCTTTCTACAGCCTGGGGTGCAAACACACAAATGAACACACATACATACTCACACCGACTAAGACACTCACGTAGACACTGAACAACTGCGGACCACAGCCACGGTCAGCGGTGACACTGCCGCCCTGCCAGGGCTGAGTTATTATCTAATCTGAGGCTCTGCCCAGGGTTACATTTGTCAATCTGTTCTGGATGGTCCTGAGAGGCTTCTGCTTTCTGGCAAAATGTAGAGAGAGAGAGAGAAAAAAAAAGATTATGACCAAAAAAACGTATTCGTCCCAAAATGCCTACAGGCTACCTGTTGTCCCTCATCTTCTGGTCTGGATGCATGACATGAGTGATTTGTGTGTGTGACAAAGAACCTGACCCTTCAAACTTACAACAGAGAGGGGAAAGTGACACATAGTGTCCTTGCAGCTTCAGTAACGTACACACTCCTTGAAATTATGGGTTGATATTCTTTTGCCTATAATAGTTAATTATGAAGACTTGGACAAGGTAAGAACCTCATGTTTTTTTTCTTTTTTCTTCTTTTTTTTAATTTCCTCAAAAACCAGCTCGCCATCGCGGCAAAGTTGTTTAGCAATCCAATAACATGAAGCATTGATTTTTATAGCTGTCTAATTGCATCCTCTAATCAAGATGGAATACCATAAGTGATTATGCCCCGGGCTGTTAATAAACCCATAATGACAGTGCAATGAGGTGGCTTAAGGAACACCTCGTAGACTCGCTGTGAGACGCGAAAACTCTGTGAATATGATGTGTTTGATCTGCCGATGACAGTAACAGACTAGCGGAGCCCTTTTACTCCATGTGCCGGTGGAGAGTAATTGATTTAGGCTGCAGTAGGAAAGATAGATGGCTGTCAGGGTCTGTTGTGACACCTGCAGGATGTCTCTGGCGAGACGTAGCAAGGGAAACCGGCCAATTAGAGAAGCACAATCAAATATTCAAGAGCAGACGGACACAGTCGTTATTTATCCATGCTAACACGTGAATATTAAAGAAGTTAAATGGGTGTGGTGCTCAATCATTCACATTCACAGTATGCTTTAGAGAGCTCTCTTGCTTAGATGGTTATACTGTAATGGTTGCAGAAAAACGTACCTGGATTTCTGCATAATTTGGTAATATATTTTGCTCTCATCTTCAACCAAAGTCACAATAGACAGCCTACAGTCTTGTTCAACAAATTACAGACAAACAAAATGTTTTCATTTCATTGTTAAACATGCCATGTAACATTCACAGTGCAAATTACAACAAGAAAGAATCCCTGTAAGCTAATGATTTCTTCAAAAGCTAACCAGGGGTTCGGTCAATGAAACAAGATGATTCAGGGACAAAGGACTCACAAATTTTGAGTTTTCTATTCAGAGAAGCTATTTAGAGAGGCATTATCTAATATGATGATTCAATAACAGAAGATTAAGATTTATTGACTTCCAAAACACTGGAAAGGGATACATATCTCTAAAAGCCTTGTTCATCCATAAGACAAGAAGAATCCTAGAGTGTCAGTGAAAGACTCTTGAAATCTCTAGAACATGCTTCATATTTGTTTTCATATCTATCCTGCTTAAACGTTAAACATAACATGTTCACGGAGAGACACCACAAGTAATTTAAAAAAAAAAAACTACACAATGAGCCGAGGGGAAAAAGGTACAGTGCAATAACATCAAAAACCCGTCCCAACTGTGAAGTATGATGCAGGGAGCATCATGGTTTATGGTGGCTTTGATGCCTCAGGGCCTGTATAGCCTGCTATGATGTGAAAAAGAGAAATTCCAAGTTTATCAGGACATTTTGGACCAGTTGAAGTTCAACAGGAGTTGGGCGATGCAATAGGACAATGACCCAAAGCACAGAACTAAATCAAGAAATACTTCAACAGAAGAAAATGTGCCATCTGGAGTGGTCCAAGTACTGACCTCAACCTGACTGAAATTGGGCATGACCTCAAGAGAGCCATTCACACCAGATACCCAAGAATGTTGCTGGAAAAGTCTTGTAAAGATGCTGTGCAGGTCTGATCCACAGTTACAGAAAACATTTGGTGGAGGTTACTGCTGCCTACAATAATAGACACAGGTTACTGGGTCTATTATTGTAACTTAGCTGAAAATCAATTGCATCAATAATGCAAAAATCCAGGTAAAAATCGCATACTTCTTCCTGCATCCGTAGTTCAATCGTATAACTGGAAAAAAAAAAAAAATCCACTTTTTATGATTTAGTGATTCTAAGAAGAAATATGGAAGCAAAGAAAATACTCTTATTATTCGTCTCATGTAAGGGAGGCAATATAGACGTGAACAGGAATTTGTTGAAATTAGAATGGAATTTCAGTAAAATCAATGTTAAAAGGAAACAAATGACGAAAGCAATATGTACAGTGCTGTACACACTAGAACACAGGTAGCTACTTCTGCTTCATTCCCTTTTAGCACACATACACACAGAGAGCTTTTTTTCCCCTCCCGTTTTATTGATGAGTCTGTCCTGAGGTGCATCTTCATAATTGTGCATCAGAAAAGTATAGCTCTGTGATGGATATTTGTACATAATAAACACAGATAAATAAGAGACACAGCCATTTTTCAACCGTTTTATGCCATTAACACTATCTCCCTCAGCAACTGTCAGCTCCATAAAAACCTTCAGATATATTGTGTTTTAATGCCCCTTTATAAAGGCAACATAAAAACGCAATATCCGAGAGCCTGTCACTTAGATAAACAAAGCAGAATATTGATTTCCCCCTAAATTGAAGTGGAGAAAAAACAATAATGCTATATTTGTAGTAACATGGAATTACAAGTGGTAACCGTGTTAAATTCTACCTTGCCTTGTCAGTTTCACACCTCTCCGTAGTTATTCCTCCAGACTCATTTCTTAACTGAAAACTCTGCATCTCCTTATTGAATCGGGATGCAGCCAGAGATCCGCTCTCGCAGCTTATGCTACCCCTGCGTGACACCTATGGACCCTATTACCCAGAATGCATTGCCAGACCTGTGATTAACCTTGCCTGAGTGCGCATACAGTCGATAAAGCATAGGATAAATAGACTGGCTTTCGCTCTCAGTTCGAGCGCGCCGTAGGTCTGTCACTCCGTATGGCTGGAGTAAGACCGTATCCAAGCAATATCTTTAACACAATTCCTCAAGAAGGATGAAAAAAGCTTTAACAAGCTGGATACCTAGAGAGTTAGCGCTCCACGTCTTTTACAAATAGTCTTACAACGCTTCAAATCGGCGCTCTGTGAGCACTCTGTGAAGTTTCCCACTCGCCTCTCCCTCGCTCCTGCTCTCTCCCTATATTAAATCGACCAATCAAAGCATGTCAGTCATGCAGTCTGCCCAGCGTCTGACAGCTTGGCAGCTCCAATGCGAGAGTGCCTCATTCATTCTTATGACACGCTTCCGATATCTTAGTGTCTGACTCTCGCAAGGTCCATCAGACCGAACAAAATTGCAACCAGAAGCTATCTGATCCAGCTCTGGGTGGTATTAGCAGCCTGTCTGATGTCTGTAACAGGAGGAAAGGCAAACTAAAAAACATACACAATGCTTTTTATTACCTTGATGCTAATCAAGTGCTAACAAATTCCATTATGGAAAAATTGCCTTTGTATTGACTTTTTGTGAGCCAATGGGCATTCTAAAAAGCAGCACGGAAAAAAAGCTTGTTTGTTGGAGCAAATGTTGGATACGGACCATGAGACACTCTAGATCGAAGTTTCGCTGTAAAGGTATGTGTGTGTGTCTTGTAGAGAAACTTGAGGGTATATTGACATTGCCAGAAGGGCCCTGTTTGAAACTGTGAGAGGATTACTTACTTGCACACGTCTCCTACGGGTCCGAAGCCAATTGGAGTTGATCAAAAATGGAGAGCTACCCCTCATTGTGATGACTCCAACAGAAAGATGCGACTGAAACTACTGCCTTCTGGCCAATCAATCGGCACAAGGGATGCACTCTCATCAGGGAGTGAGTTAGTAGGCCATTTAAATGTTTGACCTGTTTAACAGCAAGTAGACCTAAAAAGATAGTTCCCCCAAAAAATGAATTCTGTCAGTATTTACTCACCATCATGTAGTTTCAAAACTTGTATGACTTTATTTTTCCTGTCAAACACAGTTATTTATAGCAAAATGTACCAGGCTGCACTTGTCCACACAATGAAAGTGAACAAAAAGCTGCCATTACTTTCAGCGAATTTCAGTTCGTTCCTCAAATAATATGCTTCAGAAGACTTGAGGTGAGGTCACATTAGCACCAGAAAAAGAGGTATAAAGTACTACTACAAAAAGGTCACTTTAAAACCAAACAGCTTTCTGTTGTTGAATTAATGTGACCAACTTCAACATGCATGAAATCTGTGAGGAACTTTTTTGCCCTCATACAAAACTCCCAATCGTGTGTAATCTTATTGGAGTGACTCAATTTCGCCAGTGAAGTTTAGCTGATCAATGGTAAGCGCATTCAAAATCTTTAGGCTGTGTTGAAAATCTCATATTCTCTGAGTATATACTTCTTTTGAATAGGTACTTACTTTGGGACCATTAAAAAGTATGTTCTGTACACTCTTAAAAATAAAGGCTCCAAAAGGTTATTTTCGCAGTGATGCAATAGAAGAATCATTTTGGTTCCCCCCAAAAAACTTTCAGTGAACAGTTCTTAAGAGAACAACTTTTTTTTTTTTTTGTAAAAATCTAAAGAAACTTTTTTTCATTCTAAAAAACCACAAAAGGTTAAATGGATGTTAAAGCATCTTCATGGGACTATCAATGCCAATAAAGTAGTATGGGAGTAGTACGTCATCTAGTATATGTTTTGCCAACTGTTCTATGAATGCTGTTAATCTGGACATACTACATTCATCATGTTATCATTGTCACGTGACCTACCAGCATCAGTTGCGTCACATTACAGCCATTAACAACTCCTTAACCACTGTAAATTCGGACATACTACGTTTTCACAAATTGTTTTCTGCTATATAGTAATGAGGTATGCCTTTGGATGCAGCCATAGAATGTAGTGAATGTGTCATATGGACCACATTTATAAGACTTCTTTGTGTTTTTCTTCTTGATGTTGTTCTTTTTGGAGCTTGACAGATCCTGGTTCTCATTTACTTTGCAGAGGACAGCACAAAGTGAATATTATTCGAAACTTCCCATTTGTTTTGAGGGACATGATGACATGTTTTATTTTTGGGTGAACTATCCCTTCAGGATTTCCTGCTCTGAATATATGCCCTGTATAATATATAGGCCTATGTGCTAACTAGTGTAGCATTTGTAACTACATCTGGTACATACTATTATAATTGGTGCGTTTGTTTTATTTTTGAGTTTCTTTTACCAGTGGTTAAGTTTGAAAAGTGGCATTTTGCTGGGTTTTTCTGCTATGTACAACATACAGTTTTCTGCCTTGTTGTCTAATGAGAGACCTGTCCCAAGAAAGGCTGGCTGCACTGGCTAAAAGTAATAATTAAGTGCCAATTAAACCCCACTGCCCATGAGCAAAAGCAAGCAAGGTCAGTGTTTGTCAGACTGTGCTGAGAGAGGAAAGACACAACTTTGCTCATATTGTTCTGTTTATTTGGTCTAAGTAATTAAAGCTGAGTTGAACTGAAAAATCATTTTACACTTATTTTTCTTCTAACCTAGACCTAACCAAATAAGTGCTTTAAGTATTGTGTCAACACGTTTGATTTTCTTCTTCTTTTGCCTTCCTGCTGTTTTCCAACTGGACAACATGATTCAGAGTTGTAAAAGAATTCTATTTTTAACATTAAATCAAACAAGGCCTGCAAACGTGCTTCCACTCCATCTAAGTAGAACACATCTGTGACATAATGATGGCTGACAGAGTGTGTGATGCTTTCTTTGCTTCTCATTAGCATGCAGCTACAGCAGCCAGACATTACCTGTTGATGGCAGAGCAGAGGCGCATGCTGATGGACAGATGGATGGGGTGGCTGATGAATTCCTGGCAGGTGCTTTGTCAGAGGAGAAGCAATTTAAACCTCGGGGGAGAGGAGCCATTTGGAGTTCACACCAGAGCTCTAATGTAGAAAACAGTCAAATCCTTCCTCTCCCTTTCATAATTAAACCACCGCACAGGGGCGTCTCCTAACAAAGGAGAGGACACGAGTAGTAACATTTAAGCCATGGGGACTCCTCTTACCTGACGCTAAGCGTCAGGCTGACTGTGATATAGAAAAATGTCCGCCGAGGGGTCAATCTTCCTTTCATAGGTTGTGACTGATAGATCCAATACCTTTGGAATCAGATAAAACTTTGACGAATGGCTTGGCAGTCGGCTGGTGGGAATCACTTTGCCCTATGCCCGTGCCGGCCTGTCCCTCTCCCATCATGGACCCTGCTGGCTTTGATCAATGGTTCCCACCTGCCGCTGCATAGGGCAGCATGCTGTCACATGATTAAAAGAGCTGGAGGATATTGCTTTCTCTCCGTTTGCTCGGCAAGAGAGAAAACTTCATAAAACTAAGGCGACAGCACTTTCTCTGCTCAGCCCTCTCACTCTCCCCTGTCTGCCACTTGGGTGATCTGGATTGATTTGAGAGCTTTGGCTGATTGGAGAACAGAGGAGTGCGGATGAGCCGGGAGAATGAGAAACATCTGTTTCAGCATGTATCTCCCCGAAAGGGAGCCGCGCTGACGACGACGGCGCCCGTCATACGGAAACTAAATATGCATTCTATAGGAAGCCAGGTTGGGTTTCAGTCTGAAGAGAATCACTAGACTTTTTATAATGCACATTACCTCATCAGATGACATGGACTGTTATGCAAAGACTTCAAATCAGGCCATGAGGCAAATCAGGCAAGCTAAAACATCATGCGCACAGCTCTGTCACTTAGAACCCTGAAACGTTAAACGAAAAGATGAGAATTGGGGAACAGTGGCCGTGATTGACGAGGGAGGTGGAGGACGTATGGATGCAGACCATTCGAGGCCTCTGAAGTGTTTTGCACGCTCACAGTCACTCATCACCCCCCATCCCAGGGACTCTCACATAAGCCCCATAAATCAACGCTATCGCTCCCCTCAACCAGTGATAAATCGACCTTGCGATTAGTGTGATGTATTGTGCAAAATGTAAATAATAACAAGTGTTGCTAATTGGCGCACTACCTGGCAACAAATCAGTAATGCTGTACACAGTGCATACCCGATGCATTCTGCATCCCAATCATTACAGAAAGGTGTCATCTCATCCCATAGACTTCGATGATTGCAGTGTATAGTCCGGATGTGGTTTTCAGGGGTCGTGTTGTACTTTTATGAGGCTGCTCTGGGACTGCTCCTGATGTAACGTATTCTCAAATCGAGAAGATGGCATTTGGAAATAATCGACAAAACAGCTCGTCTCGTCCGCCATTACCTGGTCCTCTCATCCTACTCATCAGCGCCCTATGTGAGGGGCTCCAGATGCCAGTGTCTCTGATTTACACTCTGTGGAGAGTGAGAGGAAACACCATCTGACAGAAGCAAGAAGAGAGCGTGTAATTAGCGCAGGATGTATGGAAGCAGTTAAGACCTGGAAATATCATTGATCAGGACCAGCTATTGACAGAAACACATAGAAGCAGCTGACAGAAACATAGCCGGTCGTTTCTCACTCAGGCTCCCTTCTAAAAGGTGCTGATCTTGATAGCAAGGTAACATTTTCTCAAGTGTAAGACACTGTTCCATTTGGCCAGCCTGTGTGCACGGTGTGTTTGTTGTAACATTTGCAAAAAGTGTGCAAATTTTGCCTTTAGGGGTACAAAAGCTTGTCACTAGCTCAGTACCCTCAAAGATACATCTTTGTATCTGATGTAGGATGCATATCAGAACTTCAAGAGTACATATTTGTATCTTGAGATACTAATATGTATGCTTTAGGGGTATATATGGAACAAAATTCTACTTTTTAGGGCATTGCCTCAGTGATAAGATAAAGGTACAATTTTTTCACTTTTTTTTTTTTCAGAGAACATAGTGGAACCCGTCTCATTTTCTGTTTTAATCAAATAAGTATGACTGTCAATTGTTTTTGTTTTTTTATCTAATTAATAGCATATGCTGAAAATGCTGAGAAAAGCCCCAAATTATAAAATGATCATTACAAAACATTACATTATGGTGGCAAGATTAAATAAACATTACAAAATGTTAATTTCCCTATCATTGAATTCACCATGTTATAGGCTTTTAAACCAATACAGTATCCAATATAAGTAAATAACTACAAGAATAATAAATAATATAAACTGTAAAACTATTTGAACCACAAACCAGGCTGTTTATGATTATGTTAATGATCAAAAATATCATAACAAATACCAGTTTGGAATATCAAGCAATATAAGTGACTGTTTTTGCACAGCTAAAATATCTGGAAGCGCTGACACCTTAAAATGGCCCACTCTTACAATAAAAATTAGGTGGATATCCAGTCCATCACCAGCCTACAGCCCAGAGCAACCCGTTCAATCTGTCTAAGGTACAGTTCTTGTGATCACAGAGGATGTGCAATATGTGGTTCAGTTAGGCGCACTCTCAAAATCTTTAAGGTGGTACTTCAAGCTTAAATTGCTCTGATAGCAGGAAACTTCATTAGTGGGAGGATGATTAATTGCGTTAATTTTTTTATCAGATTATTTCCTTATAATGAATTGCTTCAAATTAGAATGTTAAATTGACAGCCCTAATGAATACATTATATTACTCTTATGGATTTCTCGCTTTCCAGACTTTCTTGCTTTTTATATTACATCTGTTACAATTCACTTACAGACACTTTTACTAGTTCTTTGTCTATTTTCTCTCACCTGGATTTATACAATCACATGGTATGTAAAAGTCCGTTTTACTTTTGCAAAGCCCTGCTAGCATGCTGTCGATGTGCTGTGACCACTGTATGCAAAGTGTGGTATTAGTCACAGGCCGGCTGGCCATGACAGGCCTGCAGTGTGAGGGAGATTAATGCCGGCCAGGGCCACTTTATTATCCGTAGACTCTTCTTTCTTGCTCTCTGACTCCGTCTCGCCATTGCACCTTGCCATTAATTGTCTGTGCCCTCCCTCATCTCCTCCCACCCGCTCTAGAGTGACGGCAAAAGCACCTGTCCCTAGCTTTGACAATCCCCACCATGCCACACTCAACTAGTTTGGACGCACTCACACACACCTGCCCTACTGCCGACGGCTGCAGTGAAAATAACATTTGTGGTCAATCTCTTCTCTAAGGCACTGCATGCCAGGAGACACACAGGAAGTAAATGCAGCTGTCCTCATTTCCTCTGTACTAGATGTGGTCTCTGGCCCCATTTTAAGCTGCGTGGTGGAATCAAATAACTTCCAGAAAGTTTTTTTTTTTTTTTTTTCCCTGTGTGATGTTTGATTTCTTTAAGTGAACTTAACAGCAGAGAATTGTATTATTATTTCATAAGTTATTATTTTATGAGAAAATAGGACTATATTTTATATTGTAGCATATTAGAAAAGTCAAATAATAAAGGTAGAAAAATATTTTTTAGCTATATTGCTGCTATTTATTTTTTCTCTTTTTTTTTTGGTCTTCAATTCCTCACGTCAACAGTTGAGGAAATGTTTCTAATATCTTTTTAGAATACTCACAAAATTATGTAAAAAAACGCATTTAGCCACACATACAAATTTCCCTAAAATGTAGTTAGGCTAAAAAATAAATAAATAAAAATAATAAAATACAATAACAATTTTCTTTTATTTTCTAGAATTTAATTTTCACTTGTATGACCCCAATATTGATATTTTTAATATATGCCCCCCTAAATATCTTTATATATATATATATATATATATATATATATATATATATATATATATAAACATCATATCATTGATGTGTAAAACATGCAACATTTCTGGTATACTATAAGTGCAACATCTAAACATGGGTGAGTTTTGTTGCTGAAGTCAGCTGGATGGAGACTCTGCATAGATATAAAACTTTTATAACAATGAGCATCACCTCCACCCTGAGCAGCATGTGTATTCCATCCAGAGATGAAGAGATGGGTGGTTCTGTCAAGCTTATGCCCCTGTTTATTTCCATAGGGCATTTAGCAGAACATACCTCTCTATGGGAATCTATCACAGACTGCAAAACGAGTCCTCCAAGAGGTTCTTCTATGAGTTTATATCAACTTCCCAGCTGACAGCACACTGCCATTAACAATTAATTATCCGGGACAGGCACTAACAGGCTGGGTATACACAAGCCCTCTGGGAGAGAGAGACAACCCAGATGTCACAACGGACCGCCATGTATAATCCAGCGCCTCACTGTATTCACTCACCCACTCCCAAAGGACACTCACAAATCGCCAACCAAAACACTGTACGCTTATAGTTTGGTCCAAAAGGCAGAGTCCACTTTAAGAGTGAGAGTTTATGAAAATGAGAAAGAGAGAGGGAGGGTTTGAGGGTATAAAGATCAGGCAGCATAACATCCTTCAAAACCTGACATTAAGTATTCAGATGCTACAAAAAAGCAAAGTGTTGGCAATTAAAATAATCAATCTTCCTGGCGACGGTGTACCCAACATCTGTTCAATAAGTCCCCCGCTCTTGGTCTACCGGGAAGAGAGAGGGTAAAAGGGATGAGAGAAGGTCCACTTTTAGCTGTCCTTCAGTGATGAAAACCCCTCCACCTCTAACACACACTCGTAGCGTGGCCGGTCCGTGCGGGCCTGATGTCAGATGGTTCTGCTGTGTTGTTTCCTTTGTTATAAATAACAACAGGCCACCTGGACTTCCTCTGCACACCGGTTTACCGACAATTCGATATAGGAGGGGAGACGGGAGGGGGGCACTAATGATCCCGCAGGCTATGGGCCTCACCGGCGCCCCACCCTCCACCCTGCTCCCTCTCTCTCCTCATCCTGGGCTAATGGGACGGAGGGGATTCAGGGTAGGAGTGATGAATGACAGAGACGGATGGCTCGGGACAAAGCATGTGCTGACAAGCAGTGAATACGGGGCAACGTTGCAGAAAGGTCAACGCCAGGGAGAGAGAGGAAAAGGGAAAAAGTGAGCCTCGCGTGACTTTCAAAGTTTTCTCTATCGGCTCTCGTTCGAAAACGTGTGTGTCTGTTTGTGTGTGAGAGAGTCTGTTTGAGTGCAGGATGAAAGCGGGACAGAAGACCATAGCCTGTCCACTGACCTGGTCTACTTTAACCCTCATGTTGAGACTGACTTTGCATTCGTTACATTCGAGGTCCTGGGCAGCCCAACACTGTATGTGCAAAAAAAAAATAATAATAATAATTTTGTAATTAATTGTTCCCTTTAAAATTATATTAAAATAAAGTAATGATAAAAACAATCAAAATAATAAAGTACAATATAGTATAGAGTACAATATAATGTAGCATAATGTACTTTTTTTCAGCAAGAACACATAAAATTGATAAAATAATGAATCTTGGAAAAAAAAAATCACAGTTTCCAAAAAATATTCAGCAACTGTTTTCAACATTGATGATAATAAACATTTATTTAGCACCAAATCAGGATATTAAGAGTGATTTCTGAAGGATTATGTGACACTGAAAGCATGCTGAAAATGAAGCTGTCATAACTAGAATAAATTACATTTTAAAATATACTAAAATAAGATTTTAGAATTTTAATAGTATCTAAAATAATTTAATAGTATTATAATTATTATTTCTACTGTTTTTCCATTATCAAATAAAAGCTTTGGTGAGTATAAGAAAAAAAAAGCATTAAAAAGATATTATAGCCCCAAACTTTTGAACGATATATTTGAAAATTAAGGGTTTAGTTACCCAAAAATTAAATTTCCGTCATTAATTACTCACCCTCAAGTCATTCCAAACCCACAGGACCTTTGTTCATCTTCGGAACAAAAAAGACATTTAGGATTTTTTCCACCTACAGAAAGCAACAAAATGACCACATTCAAGGGACAGAGAAGTAGTAAAGACGTCATTAAAATTGTTCAACATTAATGTTATGAAGTGACGAGAATATTTTTGTGCACAAAAATAAAACAAAAATAACAACTTTATTCAACAAACTCTCTGATGAAAAAAACCTCTTGGATTTTATCAAAAATATCTTATTTTTTGTTCCGAAGATGAACGAAGGTCTTGGGGGCTTGGAACGACATGAGGGTGAGTAAGTCATGACAGTAATTTCATTTTTGGGTGAACTTAAGTATCAACCTCATACTTAGTTAAATTCTTTAAAATGCCCAAACAGAAGATGAGAGTTAATATAAGTAGGCTCGGATCAAAACCCAATGGCATACCAAATCATTGTGGTATTCATTATTTTTTCAGCATAATGCGCTCACTATGGATTGACACGTTCACATGGGTAAGGCTTGGCCTCAAAACAAACCCTTTGGCACAATGGCTCTGATCTACTTTTGAACCAGTGCCAGAGGCCTATTTTTTGGGGTGCATGTATGAGCATGTTCTGATAGTTCCAGGTTAAAGAAGGCATTCAAAGAGAGGGAGAGAGAGAGAGAGAGAGAGAGAGAGAGAGAGAGAGAGAGAGAGAGAGAGAGAGAGGGGTCCCTTAGCTGCAGTGGCCACAAAAGGAGGATCAGTGACTGCTGCTGCTCAAAGCACAAAGAAAGCGTTCAATTATGATGTGTCTGCATCTGCTGGAACATCCAGGCATGAGTGTCTAGTTGCCGTCCCACAGGATCAAACCTGGCAGATCTGCCCAGAGCCAGGCGTAGGTAGCCAGAGCTGATTTAGCTGCGTGTGTGTTGTGTACATAGGTGTGCTGTGTACGTGCACGCTACATGCTCACATCACACCAGGGACGCTTGTACGCTGCCACGCTCTTTCCACTGCCAGTGACCCCCATGCACAGCTCCCCATGGCTCCCCTTTTCAGCACGCTGTTTCTAATCCAAAACAAATGATCTCAGGAAAGAACAGGGCGACATGGAGGGGGGAGGGAGGTAGAAGGGAAGAGACAAATAAAGGAAAAAAAAAAATCGAGAGCATTATCACCTTGGCCAAGCATCAGAAGCTTAAAAAAAAGAAAGAGAGAGAGAGAGAAAGAGAGAGAGAGAGGGGAAGAAAAGAAGGTCTATGGGCAAATTCATCTTCTCCCCTGCTACAATCAATCTCTGGCCAAAAGAAATACACAATAACTAGGCAGGAAGAGGCCAAGATTTATGGGCCTGAGACATCTCCACTGACCAGCAACCACCTCACCCCATTCTGCTCCTCTCTTCTCTCGCTCTCTCTCTCTCTCCCCAGCCTTTCCACTCCTCTCCTTCCCTCCATCTACCCCCCAACACTTACAATGATGTACTGTCTCCGCCGACTGTTTTACAAGTACATTAGCTTTATTTAATGAGATCAGCAAGTCATTTAACAGATGCATATGGAGCACAAGGCGAGAGACGCCCACTTACTCAAGCGCTCTTTATGTTGTAAAGTACATTTTGGATCAGATGTTCTGATGCATGGAAATGTGAACGTGACCCTTCTGCGAAGGGTTGAGGAGAAAAGAGGATGTTTTGTATACGATCGTGAGATTTATGGTATGTTTGGCCTGATATGTGCTCAGCAGAGCCCCTCACATGGAGGACGTGTAACTCACCCCTCTGAAAGCACGACATATTAGAAGAGACCAGGTTTGAATGCAAATGTGGGGCCTTTTTAGGGGCATCTACTTTGCTAGGTGTCACTAAAATTCAAATCGCTATTTGGTGATATTTAGTTGTTTAATAAAATGTTTGGTGACTGTCTACAACAGTATGGATTCATGAAATACTGTACCTATATCAGCAAATTAGGCCCAACTCCATTGTCAGGTGCTCTTTATTACATATGCTCAGTGATTTCCATTAAAATATCAATTGATTGTGTGAAATTAAATTATAACTTTAATTAAATCCTCCTGACACAGACAGGGGCTGATAATTACTCCATTTAAACAAATGAAAATGACAAAAATTATATGACATTACATAAGATTAATTAGGATTTTTCTAGTTTCTATTATATGTGTCATTCACATACTACGTCTTTGTACGCTGGTAAAAAGTAATGATAAAGTTGTATTTTTCATAGGGTTGTCAATTTAAAGTAGTGTGATTAACTATGAGCAAAATAATTTGATAAAAGTGAACATAATTAATCATGCCCCTTGAATTCCATAATAAGGAAGTAATACCTTAATGTTTTTGGCAGTATGCAGCAAAACTACATTTCCAGAGATCAGGCAGAACAGAATGAGTAGGCTAAGTTCACAACTGAAGAGAGCAAAACAGAATGAAATAGAATGAAAGGCTATAAAGATGCTTTTGACCTGACACGGCATCTTAAAACTTTTCATTTGAAGGTGTTTCTCAAGACTAATTAGATATTTTTATGTATTTCTAGTTTTTTTGTTTCATTTAATTTACTTTTTAATCATTTACCATTTTTAATTTTTCATAGCACACTAATTAATCATTTTTACCCATTTATGAATATTAATGATCATTCAAAAGTTTTGGTATGTTAAGATTATTTTTTATCTTCTGCTCACCAAAGCTGCATTCAAAAATTCATCAAAATACAATAAAAATAACTCTTTTCTATTTTAATATATTTTAAAGTTTACAGCCAATACTAGTCTTTAGTGTCACATGATCCTTCAGAAATCATTCAAGTAACATATTGAAAATAGTTGCTCATTAATAATTTTGTGGTAACCCTGACACTTTTTTCAGGATTCTTTGATGAACAGAAAATTCAAAAGATCAAAATTAAAATAGAAATCATTTTGAACCGCAGCGTTTATAATATAATACTCAAATAATGTTCAAATCGATTTTTTTTTTATCATACGAAAAAGCATTATAAACTACAGTGGGATTAATGTGTGAACCCTCAACACACCCTGTTGTAAAATGATTAACAATCATCTTCAGCAATGACTTATTATTCTTCATCAGTATCTGATGTTTAAAATTTCTTGCGGCATACAGTTGATACTGTGCATGTACTATGGAGTTCTTTAAAGAACTATCGAGTCATCCTGACAGCAAATAAAAACATACAGCAGAGTAATACAAACAACAGGATAAGCCAAGGCCCTCATTGGCCGTGTGTGTGTGAGTAAGTGTGTATATTTCCTAAAGCCCAAGAGATCAGGAGAGAACAGCTCCTGCACACAGAGGTAAAAATTCATTTCTTGAGAGCTATATATCAAGCAGTATTTGTTTAATGAGTGCTCCTGTGGAAAGATGTATAGAACATGTCAGGCGTCCACTTGCAGTGCGTTCTGGGATACAGATAACATCACAGAATGTGACCGCTCACTCTGTCTCAACGCCCCATCCGCTTTATCTCCCTCTTCCCCGGCCCATTATAAATGAGAGGCTATGGGAGAACAAGGAACAAAAATAATGGAGGAGGGGAAAAAGCCTCACCAGCACTCCGTAACCTCACCAAAACAAACAAACAAAAGAATCACCGAAGCCGGACCCGGATGGACGTTTCGTTAAAGCACGTCAACGGTGCCACCGCAATGTGCTGTAAGACATGTCGTGACATGTAAACCGGGTGAAAAATTAGCTCTGTTTGTGGTCATCCTTTATCGGTGAATCTCCTGGACTCGTGTTGTGGTGAGCCTGCTGTTTGGCATGCTTAACTAACCTGTGCTCTCCTCTGGCAGGTCTTTGCTCCTTTTAAGTTATGGAAATGAGATGCAAGAGGCAGACGTGGGGGTAATTAATTGTAACTCGAAGGATAATGTTGGCCTGTCAGGGACGTCTGCACGTTGTGTAACATTTTTTAAGGGGAATGTGCTCAAACTGGGAGGATCTGCTGGCGTTCTGTCTTAATTGCAGTGCAGCCGGAATGCTAAAACGCTTTCTGCTTTTCTTCAGCACCCCTCCTCCTATGTTCTCTCCTCTCCTTCCTGTCATAGTATTTATTGTGTTTGTAAACACCTCATACACAGGAATTATCAATGGCCAAAGTATTGTGGGTGTGTAAAACATACCTTTACTTTTTGGGAGTAAACAAATTTGATACTCAGCATGCATATGCACTGTTTCATGTTACACAACCATATCAGAAACTTGTTTTTTCACATTATTTGTTTTCCACATTTAAGCTATTTTTTTCAATTAAATTCAATTCAATTGCAATTACAATTTCAGCTTATTTCTACATTTATGTTATTTCTTATTTAGATTATTATATTTTAGATTTATTTCAGATCCTAATCCTTGAGAATTCAATATAATATATTAATTTATCATAATCGGGATGAATTACACCAAGTGGTCAATATTGGTACAACAAGCTAAAAAAAATATTTGGCATTATAAATGTTTCCATGTTTCTCTTTCTGCGCACCCCACATATTTTGAGGGGAAATATCTTTGTTGGTGATGGTTAATAAAAATACAATGCCAACTCTTTACAGTAAGGTTTCATTAGTTAACAATAGTTAACTACTTTAGTTAACATGAACGAAGAATTGACTATTTCTACATCATTTATTAACCTTAGTTAATGTTAATTTCAACATTTATTTGTATTTATTAACATTAGTTAATGCACTATGAACTAACATGAACAATCAACGAACAGCTGAATTTTTACAAACTGACGTTAACAAAGATTAATAAATAGTGTAACAAATGTATTGCTCTTTGTTAATTCATATTAGTTAATACATTAACTAATGTTAACAGATACAGCTTTTGATTTTAATATTATATTAGTAAATGTAGAAATTAACATTACCTTAGACAAATGCTGTATAAGTATTATTTACCATTAATATTAGGTAACTACATCAGGTAACATGAACTAAAAAAAGAAACCTTATTATAAAGTTTTACCACATAATAATTTTTAATTTAGAAATTGCTTTTAATTTTGAAGTTGTTTTCCTCTAAATGTTTATCATTTAGTATTCCTTTCCACTCTAACATGTCATGACAATATTTGCTAGTTGCCTGCAGCACTTTGAAAATCATTAAATGTCACAACTTAAAACTGCAAATGCTTTTATTAAAAGTCAGAACTCAATTTAATTTCATTTTAAACAGTTAATATATCTCTCAGAGAATGTTTAAACTAAAAGGTGAAGTGCACAGATTAAATCACTTCTCAATCATCATTGTTTGAGCAAAAGTTGTTATAACATTGTCCAATTCTGTTTGGTTAGGGTAGTTACACAGACACCACACCTTTCATTTTTGAAGCATTAATGCACACTACTTTCAAAACTATAAATATATAGATATTGCTATAGCGCATAACATATACTCACACTATTCTTAATACTTCAACTACTCTTAATAAGCTTAGCTTAGTCTGAAAGAAAAGAGAATAATGAAGCTGGTGTTGATGGAAGCTGCCTCGTGGGAGACCAGATCACGAACCCCCTCTGTGACACATCATGCCAAGAACGTGTTCGCACCAGCGACACCTCGTCCCCCAAAACCAGGGTGTGAAAATCCATCTGGATATGTAAATAAAGGAGGTGTGCGAGCGAGGACATGACAGCGCCACCGCACCTGTACAGTGCTGTACATGGGAGCTTAAAAGCTTATTCAGGTCTCTGGTCCAACTCAATCTCCTCAAATCAACTGCAGAGCTTTCAAAAGGCTCTCTGTGCTGAGACACAACATGTTCGTGACCTGTGAGAGGAGGGGAGAGGGGTAAATGAAAAAAAAAAAAAAAAAAAGCAGGCAAAATCGCCTCCATTACAAACCCCAAAAAAGGGAGGGGGGGGAAGAGACATTTTCGGTACCACTGCAAGGGGCCCGTGAGCCTTGTGACTGGCTTTAAAGAGTTGAGCAATGGTTTCACAGTAGAAATGCCTAAGAGTGGGAATCTACTACAGGAGATTATGGCTATTATTTGTCTTAATTTACTCTCTGCTCTTAAATGTTGGGCTCTGTACTCCCTGCAGGATAAAGACGTCCCCTGTAGGTTGGACCTCCTACATGTGCAATGGGTTTTTATTGACTGTGAGAGAGAGTTGATCCGTGTGGGCCGTGGAGGGGAGGGGTAGCCCCTGGGTCTTGGTGATCCAAACGGATGTCACACAGCAAGAGAAGACTCTAATAACGGCTCTCTCGGGACCCTTCTGGGCCTGGTGGACCGACACATGTGCACACACATACAGTACATAGGCCGCCTCATATTCCCTCTCTAATGTCTCCTTGCCTGCTAGCCATAAACATTCACTTTCCTAACCTTCTGCAAAGCCCCCAAAATACCTCTGTTCTCTCACGGAAATGTCTAGCTGTGACAGATTCCAGTGGCTAACGGCCCTACGGAGACCAACCTTAGCTTAATTAAAATAATGTAGCTTCTTCATCCTATTATCCTCAAGACTTTCTCTCCTCCTGTTTTATTCTTCTGTCACAAGGGCTCAATTGTCCACCAGGATTCTAAGTGACTCAACAGGATCCAAAACACCATTGCTCTGAGACATTAGACTCAAAAGTACACCTCTTAGCGTGAGGCCCGGTGCCCACAAGGCAACGTTTAGACCATCTGTCAGTCAAGCCGCCAAGTCTCTCTCTGTCTTCGTGATGACAGTGGACGAGCTGAACGGCCTCTCCTTCTTGTCAGAGTGCCAGAGCTCATTGAGTCATCTTCATCCTGCACCATGTCAACGGCCCTCTTTGTTCCACGCCATCCTTTTGACTTGGGCTAATGTAAACTAGTGGAAGTGCACAGTGACATGACGCAAGGTGACAGAGGAGAAGAGAGCCGCGGCTGAGCCCAGCATGAGGGTTGAGGAAACTTAGAGGTGTGGATGGATGAGTTGTCTTCGTAAACAGAGCACCTTTCGACACATTCAGAAACTGGGAAATAGGAAAAGAGTAGAATTTCTAGAGGAGACCAGGATTAGGGAAAAACTGAAAAGAAAGGGGATGAGGCAAGAATTGTGGCAGACGGGAGCATGTGTGACCACTGGTCATCGTGATTTTGACAAGACAGACATGTTTCTGGATCAACATATTTTGCTGATCCTGGAACAACATTCCTGTATTTTCTCCTTAAAACTGCAGTGAAAAGCCATTGAGCTCTCCAATGGCTGGATAAAATATTGATTTTCCAATTGATCAATGTTTAAATAATAGTGAGAAAACATCTCTCTCTAATGAGTTTCAGTACAGCACATACAGTGCAATGTAGTCTGATTCATGAATAACTCACAGTTTTAAGTTGATCATTTAAATGAATCATTCAAAAGACTTGCTACTGTCTTTTACTGTTACTCTTAGTTACTGTTTGAATCTTTAAATGAATTAACTCACTGAATCCATGAGAGTGATTACTGAATCAATATCAGGTCACATTACTTTCTCTGATAGAATATTTTACTAAAAAAAACATTAGGTAGATTAACAGATATGGTAAATAATTCACCTAAACACTGTACAATGTTTGATTTATACACAGACATACTGTTTGCTATTTTACTTAAAATAAATGCTTCTCCGGGGGTTACAATGTAGATTAATCACAATCTTTAAATATTAGCAAGAATACTGAGCTTTACTACAGTGCATACAGTGCCAATGTGTACCAATGTAGTCTGATTCATGAATTAATGAATTAATGATCATTGTGAGCTGATCATTTTAATAAATCATTCAAAAGACTCACAAATTTAGTTATTGTTGAAATCTTAAAATGAACTCAATGAATCTATGAGAGATTGCTGAATACACATCAGACAATATTACATTACATTCACTGATGGATTTTTTTATTAAACATGTTTTGATATATATATATATATATATATATATATATATATATATACACACACACACATACACACACACATGTTGTGTTTTCATTTTTTATGGGGACATTCCATAGGCGTAATGGTTTTTATACTGTACAAACTGTACATTCTGTCCCCCTACACTATCTCTATCTTACCTAAACTTACCCATCACAGAAAATGTTCTGTTATTTTAGATTTTCAAAAAAGATAATTCTGTATGATTTATAAGCTTGTTTCCTCATGGGGACCAAAAAAAAAATGTCCCCACAAGATCAAAATTTACTAGTATTACTATACCTGTGGGGACATTTGGTCCCGCCCACACACACACACACACACACACTCACACAATAGGAAATAGAAAATACTGTTTGTATATTGGGATGGCATATTGGTGCATGCATACATTACAACATATAAACCATATATTTCATTAACTCATATAATGTTGATATACTACAAAAATCTGATTTTTAACTTAAACTGCATTTATAACCACCACAATAATACAGGTGGTAAAACAGACAAACATATGATTAATCAGGGTTCATTTGTAAGTGGCCAGTCCATAAAACATGACCAATACTTACGTATATGTAGACAGTGCATAGGGTCATGCACAGAGACAATACACCATCAGGGTAATACACTTAAAATAATGCAATAAAGACTTAAATTCATCACAATTCAGTTGCTGGATTTCTACCAGCAATCGCAATACCTGCTTTAAATCATTAAAATCATTCATGCACCACTCTTCAAATCCAAACAGTGCCATCATGTCTTCCTCATAGGCTGTGAAACAGAACAGGGACATGTTAAAATTCACATTAAAGACTGCAGAAACTGAGAGCAGCTCATATCTCAGCTCTTTTACGATTGTCATATAATGACAGTCACACCCGACTAGTATCGTGGAAGTACAGGAGCACAGGACCGGCCCCTGTGGTCATATAAATCTCAGGGGGAAACGAACAGTGGCACGGTTCTACCGGCATTACTTACATGTGTCATAGCTGTCCACACATGGCCCACATGTCATACAATGACAAAAAAGGGGAAGGGGGTGGAGGATTCCAGAACGTTCTACACCAACTCCACATTTACCATATCACACGACTGCAAATATCTCTTGAACGCCGAGTCTCTGGGGCACAATTATTTGTAAGGGAATACAGTTCAGACTTGCTCTGTTCCCTTTGGATTTTATGATAACACAGGCATAAATGTGCTCCAGATAGCATAGCACACAGTAAGGTAAAGTCCTTATACAGCAAAAGAGTCGTGTTTTGAAAATAGCCTCAAAGAACGGCATTACATTTATTTTATAGCATTTTCATTAAATTTAATGGTTCGTGAAAAAATGAGTTATGATCATTTGGCCGTTTATGGCTGGCTAAAATCCAGACTCACAGCAGAGGGTCATGGAAAGGTCAAAGGGTCGTGTTCTCTACAGAATGACAATAATCAGTATGACCTGACAAATTGATTTTGCATCCTGTGCAGCAGCAAAGTGAGCATTAGCGAGCCCGCTAGCTTTTGTGCTGTGAGTAAATGGACAATAAAGCATAAAACAACACGCAATAGCTCTTCGGCATAATTAGCTGCTACTATATGAGCATTTGGGAGGTGGTGGGGCTTGGGTGGAGGGGGCAGGCAGCACTTAACACCAGGGCTGTGAGGTTGTTATGCCGCGCAGAGAACCTCATTCACTCCCCTTTCCTTTCCCTCGTTACAGCGCCATGGCCAGCAGTGGGCAGCCGCTGCGTTTGGCATGCCAACGGTCACACATCAGCGCGTTATCTCATCTCATCTAACACAGAGAGATGATGGCCGTCGTCTCAGTAACTAACCCCCCACCCCCACGAACACACATCCGCACGGACGAGTGCTGCCTAGTAACAACAGCGAGCCCGGTCCAGGCTTGTTTCAACAGCCAGGGCTAGACTAATAGATTTCCTCCTGTATTTATACCCTACATCACTCTTGCTTCCCGGGCCCTCAGCACAGGTAGCTGTTTTATATGAAATGAACAATCTTTATAGACGTGCCCGAGCCATAACAAGGCTGATTTTCAGCACCGGCCCCAGTGTATAAGTCCTGCGGAATTGTCAGGCTTTGCGCTCGACAAATCAAGCCTAACTTATGATGTTTTCTATGTAATTTTTATTCCCGTTTGACTGGCCAACTACCCTGTGGTAATAGAATGTTGGGAAAAGGCCAGTGGGGGAATGTTTGCGCTCTGGGTGATTGATCGACGGCCACCTCGCTTTTCATTTATATCTCTCTCGCCCCTTCCGTTGCGAATCGGTTAAGTTTAGGAAAAATGAATCCGAAAAAAAGCACGTCGGAAGAGAAATGGCCCTAGATTACAGCAAGGCACAATCGTAGATCTAAGCCTGGGCCCTGGTGTCGGGGTGCGTGGATTGTTTGCGAGCATTAAGTTATCTAAATGAAAATCAATACTATGTGTGCCAGCGTTTTACAACGGAGAAGTGCCCCGAGTCCATGCGGAGAGGTGGGGAGGAAAAGGGGAGGATGAATCGAGGAAAAGAGGAAGGAAACTCTCGGGCCCTGTGGGTCTCGGATTGAAGTCAATGCCTAATTGGCCTCCTGACCATATAAAAAAAAAATATATATATATATATATACATATATATATATGATTGACTGACATATATATATATGACTGTGCTTTTAAATATATATATATATATATATATATATATATATATATATTTAAAAGCACAGTAAAGATTGTACATACTGTACGTATGTGTTTCTATTGTCTTGATCTAAATATATATATATATATATATGCACATTCTTAAAACTAAAGGTTTCAAAAGAGGGTTTTCACAGCAATAGAAGAACCATTTCAATGAAGGTTCTTGAACTATTTTGTCTTAGTGTGAAGATAATTTTAAACATCTAAAGAACTTTTTTCCCCCACTAAAACAACCCAGGAATGCAACGATTCAACGGATGTTAAAGGTTCTTCATGGAACCATGGATGCCAATAAAGGACGTTGAGTATATGTGTGTGACTTTGCACCCTGAGTGGCCCCATGAGAAATCTCTCTGTGATCACATCACAACTGTTTTCACCTGTCAGCCAGCACAGGATCATTCCATCTCTTGCAATTATGTTGAGCTGTCCACAGAAGTCTGATGAAGTCTTAACCGTGCTGGCTGTTCACCACGCCTGTTACTGAGCCCGAGACGTCCATTAGCAGACGTTTCTGCAACGCTGCAACTATGCTGCAGAAATGTCAACAGCTGCCAGGCAAAATCAAGGCCGTGTTAAAGGGTGAGAATAAGTGTGCAGAGCGGAAACCATCTCCAAATTGCAGATTACTGCACAGTTTGGTGTGTAATACTACAGATTATAATAGTAGCACGGTCATATTACTGAAAAAAAAAACAGGAGGCCTGGGTTTGCGTTTGTTGTGGAAACGCTCTTTGGTTACACATGCAGTCATTTTCTTGAGCTTATAATGGAATGATAAGGGCAGGCACTTGCCACAAGACATGCCATCATATATAATAAAGACTGTCATTAACCACACACATATTTTCCATGTAATTCATATCACTGTGGGTGGGAGATCTCGCCCCGTTCCACTTGCAGGTGGCAGATCTGTGAGGCTTTAAATAGGTCCCCTGCTCTCGGAAGTGGATCGGACCATCCATTCGTTAATGATTATTATCCTGCTGCCTTTATGACACCCTCAATGATTTTTTAATGTCAATGTTCGGAGAAGCTACCAATAACTGGATTAATATCTGAGGTAATCTAGATTTGCTGGTCCTGTGCATTTTGATTATATGCCAGGGGCCTCTCATTGGAAAACAGCTAATATGCTCAAGCACTTGTCTCTCAATTAGATGAACTGCATTAACCCTTAGCTTTCCACACTCACCAGGTCTAACCCTTTTTGCAGATGTAAAGAAATGTTACCACCTTTACAAACAAGTGATGGTGTTAGGTGATAATATCATGGTATTTTAGTATACCATAGAACTAAATGGTACTACAACACCATGGAACTAATCATACCATGTTATTTACATTTACAATCAAATGTGCTTAAAAAAAACAATCAATCAATCAAATAATAATAATAATTATTATTATAATTATTAAATATTTGTTTTTAATTGTTAACAGTTTGTGAAGTACCTTGGAATTTAAAATGTAAATACCATGGTACTTATATAAGGGCTAAGTTAAACAATCAATATTACAGGTTTTTTTTTTAACATTTAAATGTTTGAATTTAATGTACATTCAAGTGCTATATTTGTTATAATAGTGTCCCTATTTTCAGATTTTGAATAATGCTGTAAATACTGCTGTCAAAGTGACAACCTGTATAAGAACGGAAAACCAATGGTACCAAGTTGCAAGGCAAAAAGACTGAGGAAACTGAAAGAGGAAAGAACTGTGTATTAGGCAGTCAAACCATGATGTAGCCCTATTCTCCCAGTTTGCTGTTAAAAAAAAAGGAGGAAATTTTTCCATTGCAGATGCACTCAAGCAGAGGACAGGAGCTCAGGCCATGCTAATAAATCAGCCCCTGAGCCTCTGGTGGCAACTGATCACTTGGGAATACTGAAGAGGAAGAGAGAGAGAGATCATGGACATGAGGCCTAAGAGAGAAATGATACTCTCTTAAATAGCCCTGTACCACTGGACACATAGAAACACACACACCAAACACAGTGAAGCAAATATGTGTAACATATCACTGATATCTTCACCTCTAAGCCCTCACATTTTCCCAGACAAATTAGAGAAACCCTGGACAGTTACTGCTGGAAAAACAAAGTCTGATTTTCCAAAGTGCCTATTACTGGGCACACAGAGAGGCTATTTGGGAAAGGGCCTAAGGACACAAGGGTTAGTCAGTGAGAGAAAGAACCTAAAAAATGGTCTCCATCCTCAGTCAACGCAATGACTATCTACCCTGGGGAAAATATCCTATTAAAACCCCAAATATAAAAGAGCACAAATTAAATTATATTCAAGAGAAAAATACTCATCGGTTCATTTGTCAGCTTTTCTTTTGTACTCAAACGACATATTTTCCTGCAGCTAAACACAAATAATATTTTATAGTTACAATTTTCAAACTGTGTTTATTTCATATCTACAGAAGTTTTGTTTCTACAGCGGTAAATGCAATTTAAATTTTAAAAATTATTCAGTTTAAAACATAAATGTATAATTTATATAGCACTTGTATAGCTACATAGCTAGCACGGATAGCTTTACATAAGGTTTAGGAGGGGAAACTAATAATGCACACAGAGCTTTACAGGACATAAAAAATGAAAACAATCACAAAATACTACACAACGCATAAAATCAAAAAAGAAATAAAACACTTAACAAAATTTACTCAAACTTCTTCAAAGTGTGTGTGTGTGGGGGGAGGGGTTGTATCAAACATGCATTAATTTGGTAACACTTTACAGTAAGGTTGATTAGTTAAACATAAATGTATTAACTAACATGAACTAACCATGAGCAATACATTTGTTACTGTATTTACTAATCTTCATTAACGTTAGTTTAACGTTAACTTGTTTGTTCAAGTTAGTTCACAGAACATTAACTAATGTTAACAAGATTTTAATAACGTATCAGTAAATGTTGAAATTAACATCAACAAAGATAATAAATGTTGTATAAGTGCAGTTCATTATTAGTTCATGTTAACTAATGTGAACTAATGAACCTTATTGTAAAGTGTTACCATTCATTTATTCATAGAAATGAAGGCCTTGGATCTATACACTTCTTAAAGCATAATTTCTTGTTAATATCACGAGGAAGCAGACGTTTTCGCCTAGAGCTCATGTGGGTTTAGTCCACAAAATAAATGACCTGAATCGTAAATATATAGTCACTTCCAAAGTTCCTTGTGGAAAAACAAATAACACACATGACTGTCACTAGCTGTAAGAGCGAATGCTAAACATCACAGCGCCTGACATGCTGAATATGCTTTATTTTGAATACATTGTAAAGCTTAGCGTTTACTGTCATTCGTCATGGACTAGTTACTTACTCAAACACAGTCTCATTGCATCAGTTTGGATTGTATTTTATATGCACAGTAAAGTCAGATGGTGTGTTTCAATCAGGTCCATTCATTGTGTACAGATCTATTTCTCTTGTGCAGGAGGTCTATTGCTATTTCTCTTTCTTTTCTCTGCCATTGCTGCGTTTCATCTTAAGTGAGTTTATTCAAGTGTAGTCAATGTTTTTTCCCCCTGAAAGAGTAGCAGAGGCGAGAGGGGGAGGAAAAGGGACAGGAACAGCAGTTTCTATGGCCACACAACCAGTCTAGCTCTGGTAGCCCAGAGGACACGTTCAGTAATCCCACCAATGATGTCTGCCGTCCCACTGAAGGCGAGCAGCCCCACAAAAACCCACAGACCCCCACCATCCATTTTTATTGTATTCAGGCTGCAGTGCTGTATTTCCTGGCTCCTCTTAGCACCACACACACAGGGCACTCCAAAACAAAAATCCATAATATCGATTGGCCAGTGTCACCACAATTATTCTTTTGAAACAGCCATTGAAAACAAATTACATCTGCACTGCGTTTTCATCCGATTGCTCTGGGTGAGCAATGCTCACTCCCGTTTTCCTGCTGCCCCCATCCCAACAAACACCCGCCCTTCCCTCGCGCTCTTCCGCCCACAGCGCTGAGCAGCTAACGATGGTGCTGGAGTGTGTCCGGAGGGGGGGTTCGTGCCACATATCTGTGGTTAAGGAGAAAGCTCCTTAAGAAAAACAAAAGCCTAAATTAGCGACACACCAGAGAGGGGACCTGTGCAATAGAACAACAGTATAGCATTAATATATTTTTTTCCTTAGAGGGGGGCAGTGATTAAGAAAGGGTCTACTCTGAGTATAGGGTGAGTTTTGGCATACGTCTGTGTGACTAGGTACTACGGCAGTAATTACCTGGCTGGTTTCCTCTTTCTCCTATTAGAAAATATATCAGTGCATGGTGTATCAAACAGCCAGAGAGTCCTAATGGAATTATTCCTGTGCACCGATTCCTCTTATGCTTTTTTTGTTTGTTTGTTTCCTTTGTATAATAGAGAATCAAGAACACTTAGAGTGGGAGAAAGAGTATCTGTGTGATTGTGCGCATACAAATGCATTTAATCAGGCCTGTTTGTTATATCTAACACTATTACATGATTTGATTTGTTTTTTTGAATATATCATGTCAGTTAAGCATCCCAGTTAACATTCAGCCCCAAATGAAAGTGCACCTGTAATCTGTACAGATCTGAGTGTGTAAATGATGTATACTGATGGTTTTAAAAAAGCACTTTCTGATCTATTTCTTTGTTTGGAATCAAATAAAACACACTACAGACTACATATTACTAAGTGATCTTCTGAGCGTCTCAATTACACAGACTGGAGTGTATAAAGTAATGTTTGATTACATAATAGTTCTGGCACGCTTTTGAAAACTAACTCGTACACAAATTGTTTCAAATTGTACTGAATCACAGAGAGTTGTTAGCAGTAGACATTACTATGTGAGTTTAGTTTTTCTTTATATTAAATTCATGTTCACAGGAAAGAAACCTTTATTTTACTTGTATTATTACTGAACATTTAATGCTCTGGCACTTTAAGGTTATCATATGCGAATATATTTAAGGTAAAATGCAGTTCAACATTTATTGACAGGCTTTGATATAATACAGAAATGTGTCTCAGTTGTTGACATCATGTACAAAAACAATTTGGGTCTGAAGCTTACCAAGGCTGGAGTAGAAACAGTAATATTGTGAAATATTACTATAATATAAAAGTATTTTCTATTTTAATATATTTTAAAATGTAATTTATTCCAAAGATGCCAACGCTAAATTTTCTGTGTCACATGATCCTTCAGAAATCTCATTATCATCAATGTTAAAAACAGCTTTGTCACTAAATATTCTTGTGGAATCCGTGATGAATTTATGCACCCTTGCTAAATAAAAGTATCAATAAAAAAAATAAAATAAAAAAAATGAACCTTTGGAAGTGTATATTGGGTAACACTTTATTTTACAGTGCCGTAGTTACACATTACTACATGTACTTATTATAGTAATAACAGTAAATTATGCATAATTACAAGTAACTAAACCTAAACCAAACCCTAACCCCAACGGTAACTCTGTAGTAAGTACATGTAGTTAATTAGTAGTACTCAGTACTTATTTGAGTAATTACAATGTAACTATGGCACTGTAAAATAAAGTGTAACCGTTATATTGTGTATATTTTATTCAAGAAAAATTGCAATTGTTCATTAATAGTGCTTTGATGGGAAGTCGGCAAAAGTTTTGATTGTGAGTTCACAAGAACCCTGTAGCACTCTATGCTTCATTCACTGCATCTCTGACTAAACTTTTTTAAATTGTTGATTTTACCTATACAAAACTGAATGTGGAGGACAATTTACAATTTGTATGCCAGCATATACAAATAAAACAGACCTCCTGTACAAGTCAGACTATGCGTTTCAGCTTTATTCAAACTGGTCCATTCATTTTGTACAGATCTATTTCTCAGATGGTCTATTTTTATTTCTCTCATTTATCTCTTTCTCCCACCAAATCTACATCAATGATTCTGTTTTTAACTCTCATTTAAACAAAGAACAAATATGCACTCTCTTCACTCACATCTTGCCAACATCCTAATAATCCTAAAAGTACAAGAATGCGGCAGTGAGGTTGAGCTCGCCCTCTCACCAGAAACCAAAACCACCGAGCAGCTCTTAAAAACACCAGCTCATGGTAACTGTTAACGAAACGAGCACTTCCGAAGTGCTGTCAGTCCTGTACCTGTTCCAGGGGCGCTGCGGTCCGGTTCAGCACTGAAAAACAAACATACATGACTGAAACTAATGGCCATATGCCACACTGTAGAATTAATTCTGCCTTGCCCCAGCCAAACTCAGCATTTGAGTGTTGGAGGTTGGAGGCAGAATCCCTTTGTTAAGCTTTGACCACACAAGTCACAGCATCAGCCCTCCTGCAGCAAGGGAAACGCCAACTTTGGAGTATTAAGAAAACCAATAGCCTTGTTGACATGAACATGGGAGCCTAACCCCCGCAGTCTCCTCATATGAGGCATTGATTTTTCTGTCTGGGTGCAGTGCTAAAGCCATTCATTCTCTATGGGCAGCAAGACTTGCTGGGCCCGGCCGAATTTTCCAACGCCCGCCCT
The DNA here is from genome assembly GCA_038088235.1 of Zacco platypus. Lineage (NCBI taxonomy): Eukaryota > Metazoa > Chordata > Actinopteri > Cypriniformes > Xenocyprididae > Zacco > Zacco platypus. The sequence goes on from CM076085.1 coordinate 30,107,897, forward strand.
TCTTACCTAAGGGCTAGAGGTTAAGATTTAAGCTCATATACACACACACACACAGACCTGCAAGACATGATTGGTACTGGGCTTGTTTCACATGGACGAGAGGTGAGGGATGGCCTAACATCTCAGAGTCTTTGGAATAGCTTGACCTCCCTGACCACAAGGGTCAAGGGTTCCTCATTCCCACCACAGAAGACTCTGTGGGTTGCAGTTTACCCAAAATTGGTTGTGCACACTTAGCAAAATAAATTCAATAATTCCCTTAAATGCTTTATCATCCATCAAGGAGCTCACTCCATCTCTTTCCATCCCTCACTTTTTCATTTTCTGGCTTTCCTTTTGTTTTGTTAGATTTAAAGGAATACTACTGGTTTAGCTCTAACATCATTTGTGGCAAAATAATTGATAATCACAAAAATTAATTTCCACTTGTTTTGTTTGTTTTTCTTTTTAGAATAAGGTAAACATCTGGGGCACTTACACTGGAAGCGAATGGGGCCAATATGTAAATATTAAAACAATCATTGTTTCAATATTACAGCCACAAGTCAAGCAATATTTTCTGTATTAAATTCACAGTATCCAATTTCAGTTTCGTAGAAATGTCAAGGCATCACCATAAACCATAAAACCACAGTAAAAAAAAAAACTGATCGAAAGGGTTTGACAATTCAAAAAAAAAGTTTTAACAGAAAAATCAAAGTAATAAAAAACTGCTTTTATAAATGATATGCTTTGCATTTACAAAATGGACCATTTTTTCCCCATTGTAAGCGCCGCACAGTAACCTGTATTTATTTATTCATTTTTATTTTGTAGAAAAGGAGGGGTGAATCAAAATTAATGTGTGTGGTATTTATGCCACAAATGCAGTCGATTAATTATTGAATGCAGAATAATACTATAACATTCCCAAACGCTGTTTGACATACATGGAGGGTAGTCCTGTCATCTACAACTCTCTAACATATTATAATGTTGTTATATAATATAATACATGTACTCACCCTACCCTACCCTTTAACTGCACAAAAGTACTGTAAAAATTAATGAACCATTTCAGCTGACTAGCGAAATGGATCCAGCTTAAAACACAGCAACAAGATCAGAGCGAACTGGTAAAACATGCACAACGCTTGCAGTTTTTCTAAAGCGCCGAGTAGGGAAGGCTGTTGAATTCAATTGCGAGAATTGTTAACATTCGTCTTCGCTATTCAAGGCCAAACCCTCTTGTTTTAATAACAGAGCTGAAGTAGTTAATATCTCTAGATAAATAATGCATGGATCGGCTGTAACAGCCTCCCTCGGTTTCTCTCCCCAGCCCAAACAAACGCTCGGCATATGGTTGAGCCGGGTTCGCCGGCATTAAAGAGATTTGGAGTGAGAGGCGCACACCAAGGCCTTAGGCCACCTATTTGAATACTAAGCTCCTTTCAATCACATCAAATGCTTCCAATTCATTTATTCAAATAAAAGGCCCATAAACTCACACTTATAAGGCTTGAAAATATTGCTTGTCTCTCCCTTTTCTCTGGCACTCGTTTAAATTTCTATGGAGTTCTGCAAACAGACATGTGCTCAGCTCAGTTCAGAGACGGAAAAGATGGGCGGCATTATCCACACGGCCACGGAGCTTTGTATTCTAGATTTTGCTGTGAATACATTTAGTTTGATTGCATCAGGAGCCTCAGACTAGAGCTTAATGTATTCGTTTTTCTTATTAGGTTTGAAAATGAGAGGTGAAAACTGGCATGAGGGACTTGAGAGTGAACAGACAGAATTTATATAAACAGCGCAATCATTCATTCAAGGCTTGATTAACCAAGCTCACAAAGAGAATTTAAGGAAATGTGTATAATTATTTGGACTGTCATCCACAAGCGATTGTAATTGACAAGATTTGTATGAGATATGATGCAATAAGAGAATATATTAAACAGAACACTTAAATAAATAAATAAATAAATAAACCCCAGCTTGATTACCAGGAGAACATTTGGGGGAGGCGTGATATTAGAACAACACAATTATAGCGCTTTTCCTCAGGACACGCTGCTAGCGTTTTTGATGCATTAGCGAGCCTTGGCTAACGAAGAAATAAAATTAGGTGCAGCAGATTTTCAAACCGGCACTTGTACCCAGCATCATTAAAAATTTATTCAACTTCTCCCTCCACATGACAAGTGTTTGGTCACAGAGAAGATGCATTGTGAACTGAGAAGAAAAAAAAGTTTCTCGTTTTCACTGTTTTATTTCTTTGTTTTGTTTTTTTTCTTTACTGTAACTCCCTCCCACTTTCTCGCTCTCTATTTGTGTTTCTTTGTCTCTCTCCATCTCCACCTCTTCCTCCCAGTTTCTCTCTCCTCCTGTTCTCTTGCCATCAGCTCTGCAGCTGAAAGATGTACCCATTACAGAGTGACAGCTTGACACACAATGACCTGTCAGCGCATTCATCGCTCAATGTTTTATTTTAGCGGAGAGCCAAAACTGAAACGAAAATAAGCAAGTTGTTTCAAGGCCCTGGAATTAGATTAAAAAAAAATCCCTGGCACCCGCAGTCACCGGCCTTCTGATTTACTTTCGATCTGTCAAAGTGGTGTGTAAACTAGCCTTGTGCTTAAAAACCTATAGATATACTGTGTTAGCACGACAACATTAATGTAATATGCCAGTGTAATATTTCAGCTATCACAGCACACGCGTGTATGTGTGCTATGAGTACTTAATAAAGAACACAGAGATTCAAGAGAACTCCTCCTGCCCCTTTGGTTTGTGTTTATCAAAGAGAAAGGCAATGAGATTGCTGAAAAGTTATCTACTCCAGAGCATTATTAGATTAAAGGAAAGCACTTCAATTTATCAGGTGGGCCATTGCTTTTTTGTAGTACATTGTCATGTCCTCATAATATATGTCTAAATATACTAGATAAAATATTAAACTCATAATTTTTTAAAAATGTAAACCATATTATTCAGTTTTGCTTATCACAATAATCACAATTAAGTAAATATGAGGGAATTCTAAATAATTTCATTATATTCTTTGAATGGATGTTGCCATTTTTGCCTTGTAACATGGGAAACTTGCAGTTAAGAAATATTTATCTTTCTTAAGAATTTACAGAATGTCATTTTTAAAATTAAAATATTAGCATTCATGTATTGAAATATTGGCAATAAATTACAAATTTTCTGAATTGTATAATAACTCATTAGAAAAATGAGCCTCTACCTATATTTTTGCAAAACTGGTGAAATGAACACTATAGCAGAAGTAAAATTCTAATAACTTATTATTTTTCACACAAAATATGATTACAGCAGCATATACAGCGCTATATCGCTATTTTTACTGAAATTTAAAAAAGGTGACGCTTTGAGAGCTGTTGAGCAACTTTGTAAACACTGATTGGCAATTGTGTTCACACGCTCATCAGATATGCCTGTGATTGGCAACAATGATCAACGCTTCAAAAACATGATGTAAATAGACATCTTCATCTTGACACTTACACAGACGGTCCGCTAAGAGACACCAGCTTCCAAACACTCCCGATTTTAAAATTCGTACAATTCCATGTACTTTAAAATGCTCCCATGTGTTGATCATTGTAGCCAATCACAGACATATCTGATGAGCGTAAGAACACAAAGGCAAATTAGAGGTATTTACGTATCCGGTCAACAACACTCACATTTTTAAAAATTTCAGTACCGACTTGGTATCGTGGTCGGTACTTTTGACAACACTACCAGGCACCACAGCAAAAATGGCTGCACGCTGCTCCAGGTGTGTTTACGGTATGTTTGTGTTCAGTACTCACTGCTGTGTGTGTGCACTTGGATGGCTGAAATGCAGAGCACAAATTCCGAGTATATGGGACACATTACTTGGCTACACGTCACTTTCACTTTCAAAACACTTTTACCACAGTGTATGATTTGTAAAGTAAAAAACATTTTAACCTTTGTCAAATAATCAGCTCCATATGTATGGCATTTCTGAAATAGTAAACTTGCTCTGTAGCTCACCTGGTACAGTGCGCTTGAGATGCGCTCAGCTACAAGTTACTATTATAAGCTCAATTACTTGTAGAAGCAGCTAAATTGGTGTGGTTGCATCAGCAAATGTTTTCTTTTCTCATGTTTGTTTTTGACAACAATATTCGGTTAGGATTCAGTGTGGGTGGTATGTTATTTTCAATCGGGATAGAGCATTAACCTTTTAGCGCCACACACCGAACATTTCTAAACTGCAGGAATACGTGCAATAATCAAGCTGATAAAACATTGTCAGATTCACGTTCATCTGTTTTGGTAAAACTAAACTCGCTTTTAATGTCACTCAATTGATAATTTCAATTTTAAAGTGTCGCAAAATAAAATGCAATAAGCAAAGTAATGTAATTTTGCAAAAACAAATAAACACAAAAATGCTGCCACAGGCATGTTTTTCAAATGAGCAAATGTTGCAGTTTTGCAAGTTTTGAGTAAGCTATCCTTCAATCCCTCACTAAGCAAAGACTAATTATATCTACTTATTTCTAACCTGTTAAACATCCTCAATTTTCTTGCCAGTGTGAATTAGCATGTAAAAAAAAAAAAAAAAAAAAAAAAAAAAAAAAAATATATATATATATATATATATATATATATATATATATATATATAAAATTTGTTATTAATTTGCATTTTATTGCATGACATAAGCAGAAAAGCAGAACTTAATATTTGGTACAGAAACCTTTGTTTGCAATTACAGAGATCATACGTTTCCTGTAGTACTTGACCAGGTTTGCACACACTACAGCAGGGATTTTGGCCCACTCCTCCATACAGACCTTCTCCAGATCTTTCAGGTTTCGGGGCTGTCACTGGGCAATACAGACTTTCTGCTCGCTCCAATGATTTTCTATTGGGTTCAGGTCTTGAGACTGGCTAGGCCACTCCAGGACCTTGAGATGCTTCTTACAGAGCCACTCCTTAGTTGCCGTGGCTGTGTGTTTCGGGTCGTTGTTATGCTGCAAGACCCAGCCACGACCCATCTTCAATGGGAAGGAGGTTGTTGGCCAAGATCTCGCAAAACATGGCCCCATCCATCCTCCCCTTAATACGGTGCAGTCTTCCTGTCCCCTTTGCAGAAAATCATCCCCAAAGAATGATGTTTCCACCTCCATGCTTCACGGTTGGGATGGTGTTCTTGGGGTTATACTCATCCTTCTTCTTCGTCCAAACACGGCGAGTGGAGTTTAGACCAAAAAGCTCTATTTTTGTCTCATCAGTCCACTTGACCTTCTCCCATTAATCCTCTGGATCATCTAGATGGTCATTGACAAACTTCAGACGGGCATGGACATGCGCTGGCTTGAGCAGGGGGACCTTGCGTGCGCTGCAGGATTTTAATCCATGACAGCGTAGTGTGTTACTAATGGTTTTCTTTAAGACTGTGGTCCCAGCTCTCTTCAGGTCATTGACCAGATCCTGCTGTGTAGTTCTGGGCTGATCCCTCACCTTCCTCATGATCATTGATGCCCCACGAGGTGAGATCTTGCATGGTGCCCCAGACCGAGGGAGATTGACCGTCATCTTGAACTTCTTCCATTTTCTAATAATTGCGCCAACAGTTGTTGCCTTCTTACCAAGCTGCTTGCCTATTGTGCTGTAGCCCATCCCAGCCCAGGTCTACAATTTTATCCCTGATGTCCTTACACAGCTCTCTGGTCTTGGCCATTGTGGAGAGGTTGGAGTCTGTTTGATTGAGTGTGTGGACAGGTGTCTTTTATACCCGTAACGAGTTCAAACAGGTGCAGTTAATACAGGTAATAAGTGGAGAACAGGAGGGCTCCTTAAAGAAAAACTAACAGGTCTGTGAGAGACGGAATTCTTACTGGTTGGTAGGTGATCAAATACTTATGTTATGCAATAAAATGCAAATTAATTACTTAAAAATCACACAATGTGATTTTCTGGATTTTTGTTTTAGATTCCGTCACTCACAGTTGAAAAGTACCAATGATAAAAATTACAGACTTCTACATGCTTTGCAAAATTGGCAGTGTATCAAAGTGTATCACAGGGTGAACTGCCACAAAGTATATTTCTGAAATTACCTTCAATATAAATACTGAATTAACTACACTAACCAACAGAACCATATTCATTCAATTGTGGCTCAGTCACGGCTTAATGGACCTTGAGCAAGGCACAGAAAAAATGTCTGCCCTCTGCTCCGTGTGTGTGCGCCCACAGTTCGCAGTGTGTGTGTGTTCACCACTCCTAATGTGTGTGCACTAACTGGATGGGTTAAATGCAGACGACAAATTCCAGAATATGGGGTTACCATACTTGGAGGACTTCAGATATCACTTTCACTTTCAAAGGGTCCCGCAAACACAGGCTTTTTTTTTTTTTTTTTTGTAAACATACACTTAAATGCTTTCCATTTAGGAGCTTTTTCCTTTAACACTAATGCCTATTTACATATTATGCATACAGTGAAGGGTTAAAGCACACATTAGATGAACATATTCTAACTCTAAAATATCGAAACTGCTCCAGCGATTACTCAATTCCCCCAGCAGTGTTTTAACCTCACATGTTCCAATAGTCGAGCTGCTCTAGGAGCAAAGGTCATCACCCTCAAAGTGATGAACATGTGACAACAGTGTATTATTTATGTGATAAGGGCATTCGTTCTGCTTGCGTGCTCAAATGCACATACACACACACACACACAAATTGGCACGGGTTCAGTTGGCCTATGCCCCCAAGTCCTCGTGCAGTTTATTGAGTCCCATGGTGAGTTGATACTCTGCTAGTGTTTGGTCATCAGTCACCGCCCACATTGTGTCCACTGAGTGTCTGTCTCTCATCTCTAGCTGGACACACTCAGCCTCCACCCACAGGCCAAATGTGTTTTTGTGAATGTGTGCGTCTTTGCCTTTTTTGCAGTGTGTGAACACACTTATGGACATACAATTTAATCTACAATAATACTGTTTCTTTGTAGCATCAAAAAGAAAAGAAAAGAAAAAAAAGCGTTACACAAACAACCATTTAGTTTGTTATATTAAGTATAAAATCACTTGACGACCATTATAATAAGCCTAGCTTCTCCGTTAAGTCAACAGTGATTGCGATTTACCTCAGCATTTCAAAGCCAAAGGAAAGTGGTACGGCATATCTTTGTGTTCTCAAGGATGAATATCCCAAGGCTGGGTCTATCTGAAATGTGCAGTGGCCAGCATGTTTGAAAAAATAAATGCAGGCGCAGAGCTCAGTTGCAAGTCTCTGTTCCTCCAAATCAACATATGTATCACGTTGCCTTGCGCATTCATGTACAAAAAAAAAAAAAGAAAAAAGAAAAAAGAAAAAGAAAAGTTAAAAAGTAAAGGAGCAAAACTGAGCTGCGTCTTGAAACACTGATAAAAGTGCACCGTGTGCTAATCCACGACCCACAGAAACAGATACACTACAGGGCATTGTATGCTAATGCAGCCTCACAATGCAAATGAAACTAAACTGAGTGTATACATGTACATGCTCAATAGGGATTATTCACTGTTCGTGGTGATAATGGGCATTTGAATAATAATCACTGAAGGTTCATATATCACGTTGTTATATATCACTTCCTCTACGCTAGTAGTCCGATGAGAACGTGTCCCCTAAGGTTTTTGTTGGCATACATTACCAGTTAGCCTCGGTTTCATTTCGATAAAGGAAATTTTTAGGTATGTGTGATTCCGTGAGATGGAATAAATGATATGAATAAGGTATTAGTACAGAGCACACTGTAGGTTGCTGTTTTTGATCCCTGAGCCTGTGTTTCCCATCAGGCCTACAGGAGAGAAACATACAAGCAGTGATTGAAAGCCCCTGTCAGTCAAGCCATTCCCCGACACCCTGGAGTTGTGTGTGAGAAATGCCGATTGCATGACTGAAACGCGTACAAGGATTTTATCCGGCCAGCTGGGGAAAAAACTGAGACTAATTCATCTGAGCACTGTGGTCTGCTTTCCAATGTGGGCCTTTCACTGGAATTCTGCATTAAAACCAAAGGATTGGCCTTTATCTCGGATAAGGGAGGATTTAAAACATTTTTAGTTCCTGATCAGATTAATTCATTTAGATTTAATTTTGATAGAAATATCTTATGCTCACTATGGTTGCATTTATGTGATCAAAAACACAGTAAAAACAGTAATATTGTGATATACAATTACAATATAAAATAGCTGTTTTGGATTGTAATATATTGTAAAATGCGATGATTTCAGCAACCATCACTCCAGTCTTCAGAGTCTCATGATCATTCAGAAACTGTTATAATGTCAGGACAATAGCCTTGCAGTACATGAACATATAGCACAGCTGCACCTCACACGACCCGAGTTCGAGTCCCGACTCAAGATCCTTTGCCTGTCCTGTTCCCCTCTCTCTCCTACCCTGTCCGCCATCATCTACATTGTCATGTCTAATAAAGTCATAAAATGGGCAAAAAAAGATTATAAAACAAATAAATATTTTGAATATGCTGATTTCATATCAATAGTGAAGACAGGTGTGCTGCTTAGTATGTAAGCTGTTCTTATTCTTATGAATGACATAAAATATTATTCTTGGTCAATCTGTCCACCTTGGTTCAAAACAATATGGTTCATAAATGTAAATGTGTAAAAAGAAAAAGAAATCATATATATATATATATATATATATATATATATATATATATATATATATTTCTTTTTTTTTTCTCTGGCCGTGGAACCTTTTCTACTCCCCCGTATGCATCAGCAAACATGCTGATACAACTTAAAGGTCATGTTCTTTTCATGTTGACAGGGCCTTCTGAAACTTTGACGAGGTGGTCCCTCTATAGGAGCGCTACGTCTGTCCACATGCTATAAAGGAATTAAGCTTTGTATCAAACCTTTGTCAGCTCACTCATGTGCAGTGATTAGAAAACCAAGTAACTGAATAAAATACTGGAACCACAACTCAACAGCCAAAGCAGACACACTGTAAATGAAAACAGTACAGACATCTAGAGGAAAGCTTGCTGTAAAAGTTCTGGAAACATTGCGATAACCTCATTAAGAGATCAGTGAACTTGTAGACAGATTCCTAAACCTCCCTCATCTCAAATAGTTGCAATTTGAATATCTTTCCACCGCATGATTATTAGATGATATATCAAATATACAAGCATGGTATTTTAACAGTATTTCAGTAGAAATCTAAACAGAAACTTACTATTTTTACATTATATGTAGGGAGGAGGGTCTCTAGATAGTAACAATTGTCGTGTGAAGCGATTTGCATGGCAGCGAATAGCAGCAAATGCAGATCTTCATATGTAAATTCACATTTTAATATGTACATTAGTGGTTAAATACATCTAATATAAACCAACCATGCTTTTAACCCATGATCTCTGATAATAACGGACTAGCTTCGAGATTTTCATTTAGATATTAATCCTTGATTGTGAGAACAGTCTTGGTGTTTTTGTCGTGATGGATGTTTCGTCAATTCAAATCTTAAATAGCAATAAGAACATATTATGAACACAAACCTGAAAAATCTGCTCTCTGTTCAGTGTGGGAATCAATACAAGAAAACAGGATCTACATACACGTCATCATTGTAGCCATCTGTACCTAATCTTACACTGTATGATAAACAATAAAGAGTTACCCTAATTGAAAGTGAAACGCCTGACCCTTTTCAACCCACCTTGTTTAATTTAAGCTCAGTGATAATCATGAAATGCACTTCCTTTATTAAATTAAATGTGACACTTGTGAGTTTTGCAAAATGCAATGCAGCAGGAAGGGAATTTTAACCAAATTGCCACGATGGCATTCAATGTAATCAGGATCTTCATGCTATTTTCTTTCAGTCAAACGTGTGCCATCAGTTTGTTGTAGTCTGTCAGCCCTGTGAATGTGAGCGTGTTTGTGCGTTTGTGTATATATCTATGTGCGCGTGAGTGTTGTTAGACAGTTCCTCGCCTCCCTCTTGTTTTAAAAGGCGCGTGTAATAGCCAGTAAAGAATGGCCTTAAGAGACTCTGGCATGTTGATGCCTGATGCACAAAGGTCATTGATTCCAGGGCCCTCAGCTTTCTCTTAACAATTCGTCGGGATTTTGGCATTTGGTGAGCACACACAGGACAGCTTCCCGACAAGCCGACCTTGACAGCGAATTGGATAAATAAACCTTCAATTTAGCCTCTCTCCTCCTAGCTCTGTGCAGCCCGGCAGCACGTCCCACCGGGAGACTTCACCTATCCATATCGCTCAGCCCGTGCCTTCTCTCCCTGAGCCCGGCACGTCTGCTCAGCCTGCCCTCAATCCAGTGACAAACATCGTCTAGCACACGCACTAACAGCCCTCTCCTGCAGCAGTCAAAGTCAATACAGCTCCCCTCAACAATTTAATGCCAATTCTGTCTTTCGCGCTGTCCGTCCCGGGCTTCGACCACTTCTTCAGCGTTCCTTCAAAATGTACGCCCGCGCGAGCGCTAGACAACCCCCTCTCCACTTTCTCATGAGACGGCAAGGATAGGGGCATCACTCCATAACGGGTAATGACATGGCATTTAATGATACTGTCCGAAGTGATCCGCGGCCCACAGACAGGTAATGCACCGGCAGTGTAGCGCAGATAAGCATGGCTGCACTGCTGCGTGCTAGTGGTGCTGGGACGACGGCAGCAATACTGTATCTCTCACAGGCCCTGTGCAGATACCAGGTGACATATGCATTGCTATTCTCTCCTCAGCCCTGCCATGGACCGTAGTTAAAGGAAAAGAATGCAGTCTGATGGAAAGAGCCCTTAGCAGAGAGTGTGTATACATTTTTATGTATGATGAGGGCCAGAGAGATGGTGGCAGAGAAATACAGAGAGAGTATAAAGCAGTCAATTTATATTTTGTTTTATTATATTTTATACAGTAAAACCTTTGTGGCCATTTTTTAGCATTAAATTGCCAATAAAGTGACAATAAATTAATTTATAATTTTACAAGTGATTTCTATTTTTTAATGCTGAATTATAGCTTAACTTTCTATATAAGAATGCTGAAAAAATCCATCAAGCTTCCCACAAAAATGTTAAGAAACACAACTATTTTTAACATTGACAATATTAAAAAAATGTTTCTTTTATACCAAACCACCATATTAAAATGGTTTCTGTAAAAAAGTGATTGTTGCAATTAGTTATCACAACTTAACGGTATAATATGTTAGATTTTTGCAGTAAAACAATCAAAAAGCACTAGGCTAGTGTTGTATATTTTGTTCAGTGGAGTACTTACAATATCCTGTTCTGAGCGTGAGAAAAATCACGATTTTAACCAAGGATACAGTCGTGTCCGGCTGTAAATGGCGTCATGTCCGCATTACCCTCGGTTACTGGATTTGTTTTGTGGGAAACGCTTTAATATATTACATGTTTTATTAGACAAGAGAACATATGTTTCGTTACATTTATAGAAAAAAAACTCATCATTATTACATAGCTCAACACGTTTAGTCTTATTATTTAAATCTAGTTTTCTTGATTTTCCAAGAGTACCATGCTTTACTATGCCTCAGAGAAAAACACTATTTTATCAAGTAGCTAAGTAATACAGTATTTTCTCCATCATACAATACTTTTTTTTAATTAATTGCATGCCGTTTATCAACACAAGCCACCCAGCATTTATTCATATATTCTAATATCGATCTATCTTACTGCAGGGTGCAACAAGTGTCTCAGAGCAGCCGCCAAGCGAGCACAGAATAACGTTATAACATCATTTTCAACACACAAATGTATCTAATATGATAAACAACGCTGTGCTACTTCATATGCTTGACCGGAAGAAGCGGAAGCAGCGACCGTGGCATAATAAAAGTTCCGCTGCTTGTCGCGTTCATCTCTCATTAACAATCGCTCCAGCGGCCTCGTTCAGCTCCCACAACACTCGGTCCTGCTCTGCTTCATACTACAGTAACGTTAATAATCTCATCCATGAATATGATTTCTGCCCAAGTCCCCTCTCGATTCTGGATGTGAGGTGAAGACGACATCTCCCAAAATTCCGCACTCAAACTCGGTGTCATCAAGTTACACCTTTGTTTTGAATAGGCGACTTCTAGTGGTGAAAAATCTACATATTGTAGCTTTAAAATTGTAAGTTTTTGTTGTTGTGATGATTTAAAATTCCAAGTTGATTAAACTTACATTGTTACTTTTTTAAGTTGAAACATCATTAGTTATTCTGTTGGATTTTAAGTGAAGTGAAGGAATGTGACACTGAAGACTGGAGTAATGGCTGTTGAAAATTCAACTTTATCATCATGAAAACAAATCCCATTTGGAAATACATTTAAAAAGGAACATTTGTTTTATATTTCACAATATTACAGTTTTTGCTGTATTTTTATCAAATAAACCTTTTTAACCTTTACAAGCAAAACATGCTTTGAAAACATTACAAAATACTGACCCAAAACATTTGAATGGTAGCATATAAACATAAATAAAGAAAGAGAGAAAGAAAGAAAGAAAGAAAGAAAGGAGAATAATCTTAAAAAATATGTATAAATTTCAATATACAAAGGGAATATATTATAATTTACATTCACTCCTTGTCATCTGATTGTTAATTGTGGAGTGTTTGCAGAAGGAATGAGGTCACGTGGAGGAGACGAGAAGAGAACTTGATTCATTCTGAAGCTAAAGCCTGTCAGCTGAAAGAGAGGAAGGAACAGACAGTGAGATAGAAAGAGAGGCACACAATGCAGAGTGATGGACAAGGGTAAAAAGAGCTGGAGGTTTTGATCATTCGCTCTTGTCATTCTTTAACCATGGCAAGAGAAGAATTGGGAGGGCAAAGAGAGCAGGGGGTAAAGAGAATAAAAAGTACAATGAAAGAGTGAGATGCAGAACTTTCAATGAGAGTTTGAAAGACAAGAGTACAGGATCAGTCTGACACCTCTTTCTATCGCCAAGCTCTCTCTCTCTCTTTAAATTTTCTCTCGATCTCTCTCAGGGGCCTTTAAATGCTTTCTGAAATTACAAATGGAATGTAAAAAAAGAGCTGTGGTAGTGTTAATTCTGCAGTTACTCTATTTAGGTACCAAGCTACAGGTTTAAACATTTGTTTAACCGAACTGTGAAAATGTTGCAATTGATCTTGCTACAGTGTCAAGAATAAGTTTGTGAACCTTTTGACAATATCAGAATTTCTACATTGATTACTCATAAAACGTGGCCTGATCATAATTCACTCAATTAGACAAACACAATCTGATGCAAGTAAAAACCCAAACAACTGTACATATTTCGAATTACAAAAACAACGTTTTTAAAGTGTAACTGGAGCACTTTCTGTTCACAAACCATGTTTTAGTTAAGATGGTCTGAGTTTGTTTGGAGTATCCAAGTATAAACACCTTTATCATTTAATGCTTTAAAAAAGCATTAAATGATTTCAGTCATTACGCTTTTCACTTTAGAATACTGTTCCAAATCATTAGTAATTGGTAAATTTGATAACACTTCAGTTACCGTGATCTTCACTTAAAAATTAATGATATATTATGCATTATTCACATTAATTATGAATCTCTATACGGCAGTTCTTAGTAGTCCCCTGGGAGGTATGAAAAATAGTAGTTATTGATTAGCTAATAGCCAATATTTCATTCAACTGAGCGCCATTACATACTAATTTCGTAATCTGAGTTTCTTGTTAGTTAATAATAGTTACTAGAATGTTAAACAGGGTAATATCATCTTGATAATTCTACCTGTTAATATAATTTAAAATGTTAAAGATGAATTTTCAGCAGCCATTACTTATACACAACAAATATACCTAAAAGTATTTATAAGAATGCTTTAGTAATGGTAAGTCACCCACTGTTAACATCATGCTAACTACACTACCTAGTAAATGTTTCTCTACTGCAAACGAATGAATGAAAGTGACTAATTAAAAAGGAAATAGATCAAGTAAACATGATGACAGGGTGAATCCTCTCTCCGTGGCCTTAACTGAAGCCTGCTGGCTGGAGAGGGACAAGCTGTTTGTGTGCTGTCTGACAGGAGGAAATGACTGTTATCATAGCAAATGAAATCAAGCCCTGACGCTCTCCTTCAGTTAACAGCACGGGGTCATGCGGCGGTCTCGAACCCCCTCCGCACCCTGCTAGTGATATTATGTGGTCTCAGTGCACAGACCAGACAGAGTCCTCCTCTTTGTTCAAGCTACATTACTATCAAACAGCCATGGAAAGTGGCTGAGGCTTAGCAGATTGATAAAAGTTTATTGACAATGACACGCTTCTGAATTAAGGTAAACGTATAATGGCTTTGGTTGAGACGATGTCAAAAATTCTCTGTAAAATGGGGAATAGTGCATTCACACATATTAGCCCTTTATAAAGTCTGCATCCTACTTGATGCATGAATTTCTAAAGCCTCAAATCGACAAGTTCAAAACTGCTGAAAAACCTGTTGCACACCATCTACTATGCCTTCTGAGAGTGAGATAGTTTATATTTTTTAGCAAGTTAAAGGCCTTTTAGTATAACTGTAAAAATGTTGACCTTTTCGCTTTGAAATCTTTAATGGTTTTTACAGAGTAAATGCAGTAAATTTTAGGCAATATTGTTTGTTAGTAATATTTCAAGATGAACATTTACTGGACTGAAGCAAATTTTAGTTTACATATATGATACATCAGGCTTTTGAGGAATGTTTCCGTGTACATCTCAATCATCATTGTAACTGCATTGCGTTATATGTTTTGCCACAATTAAAACTACAGAACTTTGATAATAAAACTAAGCATTTAAATATCATCTTACAAAACATATTATTGAGAGATAATTGTAAAAGTAACTGATATTTATGTTTTATGTAAGTAGTCTGATATATTGTTATTAGAATCTCATTGATTTACATCACTATCAGAATTTTATTTTAATTTTTGGCCATATAGATAGCATCATCTACACCAAATTGTGCACTTTTGCTCATTTTGGGCCTCTAAATAGAATTGTGGACACTGAAAACAACTTTTAAAAAACATTTTTATAGTGTACATGGGCCATAAAACTCAAAAAATATTAAAAAAATTATTTGATTATTATTTGATAAGTATATAAGAATGCACAGGAAGGCGCAGGCATGATCTCAGACAGCTCTAATGACACCTTCAGCCATGAAAGCGGAACCTGGCTCTCCCTCTCCCTGACAGTGATAATGACTGGCTTTGCATAAACCTGTGTCACTCGCAGCAAAATACACCAGGCCAACTTCATCATATAATTAAACCCTGCCTACTGTATCTCATAATAAA
The DNA here is from genome assembly GCA_038088235.1 of Zacco platypus. Lineage (NCBI taxonomy): Eukaryota > Metazoa > Chordata > Actinopteri > Cypriniformes > Xenocyprididae > Zacco > Zacco platypus. The sequence continues at coordinate 30,123,259 of CM076085.1, forward strand.
TGCATGTAGTGCTAATAGCTACCTCTCTGCCGCACCTCAGCTTTGATTTAGCCATTGCGTTCCTAGAGGTATGTTTTTGTCCTTCCTTTCATTCCTTTTTTATTTAATCTCTGATTGAAGTACTGCTGCTGTTTGAGTGGATACATGGGAATTAAGTGGTCTCAAAAAGAGAGAGACGAAATCGAGAGGAGACTGGCCAACTGAAAGGTGGATGAATCAATTCATTCTTACTGCCTCAGATTTGTACGTGTGTTGTGCATTCGACTATTTATGTACGTGTGTGTGTGTGTGTGTGTGTGTGTGTGTGTGTGTGTGCAACAACAGGTGAGCGTCTCTCTGTTGTCTTAAAGGCCCCGAGGGTTGCCTGGGGGCCTGCCTGCAGTGTCTGTTCTTACACAGCTCCCAACATCAGGAAGAAGAGCAGACATAGTATACTAGCCTGCAGCAAACACACACACACACACACACACACTCTCTCTCTCTCTCACACACACACACACACACATATACACAAACAAACCTGTTTTTATGAAGCTTTCTTGTGCATATAAACAAGCTCACACCCCCTCCTCCCACTTTAATTCACTCAGCTCTTTATGGCACTTTAACAATACATAAAAACACAAATATATACCTCCATATTTCCCTCTCTCTCATTCTCGCATCGCCGTTATGCCAATATCTTAGCATGGGCCGTCCGGACTCTTGATTCTCTGATTTTATTTGCATGGCATAAGTAAATACATCAAGATGGCTTAGTAATGCGTACAGCAAGGCCACAGCCCCACAAATCACCTGCAGCGCTGGCCTACACCATCACTCACTCGCACCACACTTTACAACACAATTACCCGCCGCCTGACACAAATGAGCTGGGCCCAGCAACCTGCAGCAAGCTAATTACAGCCCAGCATGGCCCGCCTCCCATTAAAACAATGACAGCCTTTATGCCACTGCCACCACCAACAAACCGCAACTGCCCACTGAGCTGATGTAGATCTCATCTTCTGATCTTCAATCAGAACTGAAATCAGACGCATCCTGACCGGTTAGTTTTGCACACGACTGCGTCGTATGCTAATGCACAAGAGCATGTGTGTGAAGCTAACACAAAGCATTCCTGGTACGAGTCCGACTGGTACGGAATTTCAAAGGCTGTCACTATAAAGGCTAATTGAAGCACTGAGATCACACATTATAGTCGACAATCCTGTGACAGAGTTATACTGTGAAATTTTTTGTGGTGTTTTTTGTTGTTGTTTTCGTATTTTTTAGTGTAGCATTTAGATTCATTTTGAGCCATAATAAGGTTCCAAGCATGTACGAAAAAAAAAAAAACTGAAAAGATGGTGGTAATTTTCTGCCATGACATGGTCAGTTGGTCATTAAAATACTGTGAAAAATCAATACAGACAATTCATATTAACACACACACACACATATATATATATATATATATATATATATATATATATATATATATATATTAGGGGTGTAACGGTACACAAAAATTATAGTTCAGTATGTACCTTGGTATTAAAGTCTCCATACAGGTTCAGTACAGCAGGGTGAGATTTATTTTTTTAGTTTTCTTTTTTATTAAACAGTGGTTTACTGAACAAACTGTGTCTCTGTCTTTAAATTTATTCAATTATAATTAAATTTTCTTAATGATAAATCTAATGCTGTATATATGTAAACTAATAAACTATATATAGGGAGCACTTACTTGCCCAAACTAATTCAGTTTAATAAACTAATTATTAAATTCAGTTGCTATTTGTTTTTTTAGATATAATCATCAACCCTCAAATAATAATAATAATAATAATAATAATATGTAAACATGTAAATTGCACATAAGACAGGTTTGCAATGAACTTTATCTAATTATAAAATTATGCCTCTCCAATTCATTGTTGAAATATATTCATTTATACATTGGATGTCATAACTTGTTTTAATGATGGATTTATTTAAACATATATTAAATAATTAAGACATCACTAACAGGCAAAAATAGTGAATATATTTAGCGAAAGAGTTAATTTCTCTTGCGAACTTACAAGCTGTGCACACATGTGGCATGTCTGAGGTAAATGTAATACTACATGGCATTGTTTACAAGCTGTTTTATTAACGTCTTTCCACGTTGAACCACTGCGATTACACGAGATATGATACGTTTCAGTAAGTTGTACTGTATATTTCAACAGGGGTTCAGATCTTCTTTAAAGTTCATTCTGTAACTAGTAGTGAAGAGGAAGAGACGATCGCGCTCACTCGCGCTCCGAGCTGCCGCTGGAACTGAGGAGTCTGTTACGTCAAAAAGTGTAAAAACAGCATTTTTTGTTTGACTTTCGTGATAAAATCAGTGACAGAATATGAAAGATGAGACTGTTTCCTTATCGAAAGTAACAAAAGAGCGTATTACGATTATTGGTGCTTAATTCTTGTTAAAAATGGTTAGGCTACAATGCCTCCTTCTGGATTGGAGTGTGGATCGCCTGTGACTGACTGTATACATTGTGTAACAGTATTAATTTGTAGAATTTCTTTCAAATCAAATCAAATCAAATCAAAATTCTTACTGGCCCCAAACGTTTGAATGGCAGTCAGTGGGGTCCAATGTTGTTTCGGTCCCCAATGACTTAAGCTGTATAGACAAAATACACATACAGTCTTTTCGTTTGATTAATTTAATGGATCCTTGCTGAATAAAAGTATTGTTTTTTTTTTGTTTGTTTTTTATTTCTAAATAAATAAATTTGTATAGACAAAATACAGATACAGTCAATTTTGGAATTTGGAATGACATGAGTGAGTAAATGTGTGCACTTTACCGTAGTCAGCAGGCAGTAGATTGGGATGTTCGTGCAAAAATGCTTTTAATTAACTTTAATGATGCCAGGGGCCTCAGTCATAGGATGATCAACCCTACGAACCACAAGCATACCACAAGAGTGGCTGATAGTGGGAAAGGTGGTGACAAAAAAAAAAAGAAAGAAAGAGAAAGACAACAGCCCCCTTTACCTCCCTTATTGGCGGAATAAAATATGCAATGATAGCGGATATTCCGGGCTCCTAATTACCAAATGTTTACAGTGCACCGCCTCTATCTCTACCCTTAGGCCTCTGTTTTAAGAACCTGAGATTTCAACAAAGTACGCAGAACAAGTGAGACAGAGAAGAAGAAGAAAAAAACCATGTCAGGCATTTTACTTTGTTCCACAAGCACAGAGGAGAAGAGTGCAGCTGTACTGGGTGCCCACGATGGGTTCTTAAAAATCCCAGGGGAGACACTGTTCAGACACACAGACCTGGACCTTTGGCTAACTTGTTCCTACTGTGCATAAATTGAATTAATACAACTGTCTTTGCATATTTAATTACCATTCTGGCCTGTGGTTGTTCTGTACTATTGTTGTCAGTAATGACTTTACGTTAAAGATGAAGCACATCGAAATTTCCTGTTTATTGGACAAAAAGCACAAGCTTTTAATCTCTCATTAAAAATAACAAGCTTGTGTCAAACAACTACTACTGTCAGTCTCAATCCGCACCTGCATGGGCGGCAGAGCTTGTTTTTGTTCTTTCATGTTGAAGCTAGATCAGGGAGAAAGAAAAGGTCAAATACTTCCACGTTTGGGTTTGTGTTTATGTGTCATACATTTCACTGTCATTTGTTTTATGGCTGGCAGAAATAAAAGAGTGCCTGAAACGAGACCCATCTCAAGTCTTTAGCGTTTTTAGTGGTAATAAAAAAAGCAAACCCTCTTGAGTTTGAACAGAAAAAAAGAAGCAGAAATATTTCCTCTCCCTACCCCCTCTTTTGTCTGTAATGGTGTATTAAAGCCATATTTTATGTCACTGCTGACATATATATGTTGTGCCTTAAACAATATGAACTATGTGTTAAGATATAAATTGCTTATACCATTGGATTTCTTATTGTGACACTTCAATCCTGGAATTTTATAGAATTTATTTTTTCTTCACATTTTCTCCAGTGCCAGCAAATGTGGCAGCCGATTGTCATAAAACATCCATTATCGGAAAGACGAGCTGTGTTCTGGTGAACCGGCGCGCAGTGACATGCACAGAATTAGCACAGATGACAACTTTCATACATGTTAGACAATTTTCATATTTTTTTTTTTTTATGGGGGGGGGGGGTAGAATCCTTCATAAAATTATATTTTAAAAGCATGTAAGTGAATCAAAATTATGAAAAAAAAATATTGTGATTTATTTTTATTTTTAAAAAAAATACATTAACAAAAATTGAAACAATCCATTTTCTATTTTAATAAATTATACAATGGAATTTACTCCTGTGAGTTATAAAAACAAAGTTATAAAAAAAAAAAACTTTTACATTTTAGGCAGATAGTTTTTCTCATAGCCTCTGACATTTTATCAGTAAACAAATTCCCAACTAATTGGACTGATGTTAGCGTTGTGTTTTATTGTTTGAGACATTTTATTGTTAGAACAAGTAGACTATGCTGTGTGGTCTTTATAGAGTCCAAGACTGGAGGGTCAGTGTTCTCAGAACACAGCCGTGACACAGCACAGGCAATGCGATTAGTCACGGGTTAAACCTTAACACATGCTGCATGATCACAGATAACCACAAGCTCAAATGGAGGAAGACTGAGTGTGAGTAGCAGCTCTCTGTCTCTCTGCGATGTGGCCATCAGTAGCTTGCAATGGTGGAGGAGGAGAACGACTGCGTGCCATTCCGCCATTAATGTGTCTGACACATAAATCAGAATAACAAACAGCTCACCCTTGACAAACTCCTTCTCATTACTCTCACTCACTCTTTTCTCTGCTTTCTTGCTCACACACTCACACACAACATGTTTCCTCTGGGCCGTGATTGAGAACTTCCTGTCTCTGCCGCAACCTCTCTCTCTCTCTCTCTCTCTCTCCCCCTCTCTCTCTCTCTCTTTATGTCCAAAGACACCGCCCTTTTTTCCCAGGCTCATGAATATTCAAATCCCTGTTACATGATGTCAACACTGACAACATCAAAAATGCCAGAGAAGCAGCCTGCTCGTTTCCAGTCAGCACCTGATCATACAGGCTGAATCAGTCTCAAATCCCAGAATGCCTCAGTGTCTACGGCCCCACTCCTGCTCCACTGGGGCTGTTTCCTCATAGCAACCTGGTGTGTTTCCCTTTCAAACAGGAACCCGCAGACAGACTGCTGTTGTTTTGCTCTACTCTGTCATTACTTCTCATTGACTAAATGATGGATATTGCAGCCCAGCATGACAGAGGCGGTGATGGGAGCCAAAGCCTTCAGGGTAAGGTGGATTACGCCAGGGCTACTCAACATAGAACTTTGAGGGGTACAAGTCTCTAATATTTGACGACTGTTTTAAGATAGAAATTTTAATCGACTAATAGTAGAGTCAAGTGATACAAACCACTTGAATTTTTGTCAAATTTGGTGTCAAATGGTGTTTTTGTTTCAGAATGCTCACCGTTTTCGTTAGAATTTTTTAAGTGTTTTCCAAAAGTTCATTGTCCACACTGAAACATCGGAAAACGTGTTACAAGTTCACAGAGAAACATAAAAATTCACAGAAATGATACAGAGAGACCAGACAAAGTCCTCACACTATTTTCTGCCAGAATTATTTTATTAGCAAAATATCCAACCACTTACTGGTGCATTCAGGTCATACTCAATCACCAATACACTTATGGTCTAAAACACAACTGCCCATGTTTTTATGCACAGCATTTCCGTGTAAATTTCCTGGCCATTTTTAGCAGCAATGTAACCATAGTTCTGTGATGACAACTCTCTGAGTGATCTACACTGCTGTTATTGCTACTGCTGCTGCAATAATGACATGCTGCTGTGAGCAAGACATGATGCAATGGTACAATATAGCATACATGAATTACCTGTAGCAGATCTATACAGGTGGAGCTGGGGAAGGTGGAGATTTTCTGAAAGCACGTTGTACAGCGACAGCAAATGTTGACCAAGTATTTCAAGGTTGAGCATTGGCTACAGATCCAGGAGGAACCACAGGTTCAGCACAATCAGCTATCCCCAAATGAATGAGTTAAGGACCTATGAGAGTTTCATGAGAGAACTTTGCATTTACCATTATAGCTACAATATGGTCATGGCTAAACATGTATCAGAGTTTTTAAATATAACCGTTCTTACAGTGCACACTACCATGCAAAAACTGTGTTTTCAAATATATCCACTTTGCAAAGCGTTTTTTAAAAGATTGAAAACAATGTCTCAGTGTAGAAGGTCAAAACATAGAAAAAAAAGATGCATTTTCAAAAGTATCTGGATTAATGTAGACGTAACAAATAGGAATGTGTAAATGTGTGCATATTAGTGTTGTCAAAAATATTGATATTTCGTTAAAGACACTGGAATATCTCATATGGTTCAATACTCCTTTTCTGTAGTATCGATACACCGATACCAGTTGCACATTCCCACTCTCTTTTCTCTCAGATGGTCAACTGACATGCACCCGCCTCCTCTCACTCATCTCATTCGCTCCGGATGAATAATGCTTGCATGACACATAATTATAGTCATCCCAGCAGGTTTGGCGCTCACACCAAAAGCGCGCTCACCACTGATCTTTATAAGTGGTGCTCACATAAAGCTGCCTCTCAAACATCTGTGAGTACCAAATAGACTTCTTTTTAGTGGCTGATTGTGCTTAAATGGTCAAATAGATACCCAATTATGTCAAAATGCTGTCTTAAGTATTCAGGTAAATAGTCAGTATTGAAATATAAATAGTTTAAAAAAAAACATGTTGTTTAACAGTATATTGGATCAATGTATAAGCTCTTAGTAACAGCAGTCTAATAAACCTGCTGTTGTCTGTCATGTTATTAAAAGAACAAAATACAAAGAAAATCCCTCGCTGCTCTTGACTGAATAGATTTTGTAAGTTTAATTGCGAATATTAATCTGTATTTATTTTTTACAATGAAAACTATCCAGTGTTATTTTACATTTGATTACTTTAATTTCTTACCTGAATGCTGTTAGACAGAAAAACAGAAAAAAAACTTGAAACCATGTTTATTTAATTTGTCTCTTTATTCTATTGTATTTATTTGTGCTATTGTTTGCAATGTGTTTATTTGTTCTTATTTTATTACTGATTATTACTGACAGTATCATATCGAAGTTGGAAATTCCAATACCGTGACAACACTAGTGCATTTCAAATTAAAAATAGTATTTGCAAAAAGTTCAATGCATTACTTTATACATAACTTGTTCAAGTTTATTAAATGTTTGTCTTTCTATTTCTTTATTCCAAATCCTATAATTATTTCATTCCTTTAAACAAAGACCATTACGGCCTTGGATTACGTAGTCCAAGGATGAGTACTGTAGGCCGATGGTGGGAGAGACACGCATCTGGAGACTGACAGGTGGTGGTTGTGCATGAGGCAAAAGGTACTGATGAGAAACTACAAACGTATGTTCACACACGTTCACACACACACCCACACCCCTCGATATTAAACAAGACAATGAAGTAGCGGAGTGAAAAAGGGGTGACGTAGTATAGTTTGTTGTGACATCCTCTCCATAAACCCCAAGTTCTTCTTTTAAACTGTGCCAAACTTTTGAAGAGATGCTCTCTCTCTCTCTCTCTTTGTCTATATCTCTCACTCAGTTTATAAATTTCCCCCTCCCGTCACGGAATACACCCACACGCACCCCTCTGCACGGCTCCACAGATCTTGGCACATCCCCTTCTTTCTGACAGTCAAATCAAACCAATGTGAGTGATAGAGAGCAGAGCGGTGTGTGTGCGTGTGTATGAGGGATAACAATCAAAAGAATGAGAGAGTACAGGTGTTTGGGTTTACGAGACAAGCACAGTTGCCTGGGTCTTTGACAGCTGTTGATGTTATCACAGACACTTATTGGCTGCGAGTTTGAAAGGCAGCTGGGGGGGGGGGGGATGAGAGACACAGGGAGAGAGTGAGAGAGAGAGACAGAAACTAGAAGTTGGAAGAGGGGGAGCAACGGGCCTCCCCTTTGAAACCTCCCTGTGCTAGATAACATTTGGCTGAACTTTCCAATGTGAACCTCCTCCTGACATGCAGCAATCTGAAAGAAAAAGAAAGAGAAGAGAGAGAGAGAGAGAGAGAGAGAGAGAGAGAGAGAGAGAGAGAGAGAGAGAGAGAGAGAGAGAGAGGGGGATGAAGACGAGTAGAAAAAAAATATTGACTGGAGCGATTCACATCTATTAGGAGTAGCAGCAGAGGGGGTCCCATCTAGACGGGTCGTGGGGGAATGTCTCACCAAATTGACAGGCATCACGTTAATCAGGAGGAAATGTGTTCGGTTGAGTCCAGAGTCCTACCCAAGCGGCAACCTTCCTGTCTCTCTCTTGAATCCAACACGAATGCGACTTAAAATGCAAGTCATCGACAGGCAGCTAGAGACAGGCTCCAAAAGGAAGTCAATCCCATAGACCACCCATGTTAAAATGCCCAACTTTAGAGCAGAAAAAATATATATATTAACAGCCTGGTGCAAAAATTGTTTTTTGTCTATATGGCTAATTTTGCCCTTCATGACAACTATGAGGGGGGTGATTATTTTTTTTTTTTATAACTCATCCGTTTAAATTATATTAAGCCTTGAAGTTCTGCACAATTAAGAGCATGGCCACGTGAGTGACAGGTGGATTGCTGCTGCTATTACTACTAGCCGTTTGTCTGCTGTTAGCTCCACCCACATCCCGCCTCTTTGCCCATTTTCGGTTACCCAGGAGTGTCGCACGGTTACATGCTGCCAAGATGGCGACGGCCGACTCCGTCCACTTTGGGCTGCAACCAGGCTCTTCAGAAACTTATGGGTGACGTCACAGACACTACAACCATTGTTTTAAACAGGCTATGGTCCTACCACACACTTAACAAGAGGTCGCTGCACAAAACAATGAACGGAACTAAAAAGTGCAAAGCAGTCAAACTAGAGTGGCTATTAGTGGCCCTCTGACCAGTTATATACTGTACAGTAAAACATTCCTGTTCCTTTTTTCCTTCACTATCACATGCAATCAACCCAAAATAACACAGGCGTAATGTGCAGATATGGAAAGGATGTGCAATTTCCTTCTTCCTCATTTACAGTTAGGCTACAACTGAAAATTCTCACATGAGCAGATTGTCCCATTAGAACTTTAAAACCTTGTTTGGCTATTATTATCATAGATCAAAAATGAGCATAAATTATGATAATAAGGATCAGATTATGTTTATGTCCTTTGACTCACTTGTTCATACCCAAACACATACACTATATACCAGGTCTTCAACACTGCCCCAGGACCCACTGTCCTGTAGAGTTTAGCTCCAACCCTAATCAAACACACCTGAGTCAGCTAATCAAACTCTTTAGAATCACTTGAAAATACACATGCAGGTGAGCTGAAGCTGGCTGGAAATGAACTTTGCAGGACAGTGGCTCCCAGGAGCAAGGTGAAGACAAAGTAATAAACAACATTTTAAAATATATTAAAATAGAAAACAATTACTTTACATTGTAATAATATTTCACAATATTGTTGTTTTTACTGCATTTTTGATTAACTAAATGCTACTTTGGAGAGCAAAACAGATTTCACAAACATTGTTTTAAAAATCATACAGACATATAATAGAAGTATTATTTCACTTAGGGCTGTCACGATATTACACTACACGTTTATCATGGCCAAAAGTATAAAATGATATATCGTGATATCTATACATTTTCTAAAGAAAAGGTGAGTGGAGCTAACATGATGCTAACCAAAATGTTACCAAGATTAGAATTTTGCTAGCATGAAGCAAACATGCTTAGCATGTTTTTAGCATGGTGCTAACATGATTGGAATGTTGCTAATATGTTTTACTTAGCATTTTTGATGTTTTAATGATTTTTTTTTTAATGATTTTGATTTTGATGTTTGTTTTCTTTAGGTCATTGCTATTAGCATGAACCTATTTACTGCTAACATGACAAGCAGGTTGGAAGTCTTGTTTGATAGCATGAGTCAAACCAGCCCACCCCCATGTCTGTATGATGTTCTGATGCAGATATGTAGGTCTATAGGTCTATAGGTCTATAATGGTTGCTAGGGTACTGTGTTTGGTTGCCAGGGAATGACTTGGCAGCTGCCATTCATGATAGTATAAAGGCTGATTGTCAGTATGATTGATATAAAGCAAACCCCATGCCTGTATAACATTCAGACTTGAAGATATCCTTCTTTGTGTTTGGGTTGTTAGGGTGCTTGGCAATGGTTGCTAGGGCATGTCTAGGAAGTAGTGAAGGTGATTTGTTATTGGCTGTTAGCTGCCTGAGTCAAATTGGCTCATCCTCATGTTTCTATGACACTTATACCCAAAGATATTCCTTTGGATCTCTTTGAATGGAAGTGTATGGAACCCGTTGCTAGGGCGTATCTTGATAGCTTCATGATGAAAATGAGCCCACCCCCATGTCTCTATGACATTGTGCCACACAGATACCTGTCTTGGCCGTGTATAATGGCAGTGTATGGGATGGGTTTCTAGGGCGTGGCTTAATAGCTTCACAATGATCTTGAGAGACTGATTGGTTGGCTGAATAAAATGACCCCACCCCCTTGTCTCTTTGACACTGTCCTGGAAAGTTATGTTCAATACAAAATTTGTATGCAACAAGGTTTAGTGGACATTCTCACATTTTACTCTTAATATTGTCAAAAGGCTCAGTTTCCATTGGGCATATTTTGTACATGTTATTACTTTCATAATACAATGAACACTTATCTCAGAAGATCAAGGAAAAATTGCTTCAAGATTTGTTCCCTTTAATGCACATCTTTAAATTCTTTCTACTGAGCGTCATGTTATGGTTCAGCCCGATCCTGATCCCTCTCACTCCTCAGAGGAATCAAACAGAGAGCTGAAAGAAACCAAGATACTACAAGCCACCCAAAAGTAGGCAGTGATATCGTAGGATTTCCCTCTAAAACTATTTTTCCTTTCCGTTCGAGACAAAACATAGACCCTGGCAGCGAATCAACAAAACTGGAAAGGATGGTATGTTACATGTTTCCTCTCTCATTTCTTTTTGTTTTACCATTTTTCTTTTATTCTGTTCATGTTAATTTGCTCTGTGCAAGTGTTCTCAATGGAAAATCTGTATGGTAATGGCTCAGACTCATCCCAACACTACATATAAAAATGTCAGACTCCACAGGAGTTTAAAAAAAGTGTTAGAAAAAATATAGAAATCTGAGAAAATGAGTCCCCGTCTCACTCTCGCTCTATTTTCTTCCACAAAATATTAATTTCCACCTCAGATGCTAGTGATTGATACTCAGCATGGTGAACTAATAGCTGAAATTATATTTGGTAATAATTCATGTTCGGCGGTCTCCTATGAGCTCTGTGTGGCCCCCCTGTCTAATTCAGCTTTAGGAAGCCAATATGAATTTCATGTTTAACCAAGTTCTACTTGATTTCTACAGGGAACACTCTCCTACCATACACTTTTGCTCTGAATAAATTCATATTCTAAGGCCTTTTAAGGTTACCATGTCATTTGTCATAATGCCATAAATGATTCATAAACTGAGCACCTCATCTCAGCTTGTTCGTTCATTAGTGCTTTGCTTCCCGTAACAACATCCATGTATTTGGGCCTTACACACATTTTATTGTTTGTGTCTGGGTGTGTTTACGTGGCGTTTTTTTTTTAATATATATAATATATAATATAATATATGCATATTTTAAATGAGCGACATATCAAAGCTCCACCAAGGGAAGGAGAATAGGAAGTGGTCATTAAGGAAAAGAGCAATACATGTTTCTCACTTTTTTTTTCCTTTTTTTTCTCCTAATACTACAGATGACAAATTGCGTCCCCCAGGTTGCTCTTGTTATTCCACAATTACAGCCGGTATGGGTGTAAGGGGTGTGTACCCCCACAGGCTTTTTTATTTATTTTTTTTACTGCCGCTGAACAAATGATGTTTGGAATGACATTTTACAAAACAGAATGAAGATGGACAGGATACATAGTTTCAAAAAAAAACAAAAAACACCACACTACCATTCAAAGTTTGGGGTTAGTAAGAACGTACGTTGGAGATTAATATTTCGTAAATTATGTTTTTTTTTTTTGTTTTTTTTTACTCGCGTCACTTCTTAAAGTTGAGGTTAAACCACTCGGATCACATGGATTACTTTTATGATGTCTTTACAATCTTTCTGGGGCTTCAAAATGTTATTGCATAGGCATAGTTGCATAGGCTGTCACTGGAGGGACAAAGTGTGTAACTAGTGACCGTGTGAGTGAATTGGTGGGTGCATGATGTGGCAGCACTCGCGCTTGGTCTGTTCAGAATTCTCAAAGAAGTTGGAAAATGCCAATAAAAACAACAAAAGACAAAAGGCTGAAACAATTAAAATGGATATGCGAGCATGTCAGAAGGCATTTGTCCTGCTTGAGTTTGAAAAACATATTGAACGTGTTCATGTCCATACAAGTCCATGCTCAGTGGAGTATATTCAGAAAGGCTAGAACACTCAACTGAATAATAAAAGCACACACACCATGGTTAAAGAGATAAAAACAAAATGCCATCATCATTTGCTTACACTCATGTCATTATTTTTTTTCTTCAAAACACAACTGAAGATTTATTTAATGAAACTTGAGAGATTTCTGTCCCTCCATTGAAAGTCCAAACTTTGATGATTCAGAAAGTTAATACAGACTTTGTAAAAGTAATCCATATGAATCAAGTGGTTTAATCCAAGTCTTCTGGAGAGACGATCACTTTATATAACAAACAAATTTAATTTATGCTTTTACTCACTTATAAACATTGATCAAAGCACATAAATAGAGGACATCAAATATGGTAAGCGGAAGCTCTAATGTACTTGCTTGAACATCTGCGTCACATATGTATATGTACTGATCAATGTTTATATGTGATTTTTACATTGAATTTTAAATGTAACATTTACAAAAGGACAAAATTGACTTTCATTTTATGGATAAAAAAAAAAAAATATATATATATATATATATCTGTCCTCTATAAATGTTCAATGTATGTGTGTGTAATTATTAATTATTGTGTAATTATTAATTATATATATATGTTATATAAATGTTATATATTTGGAACAACATGATGGCATGATTTGGGTGAACTTTCACAAATGAAAACACAAATGAAGAATAACCAAAAAAATATTTTCCCCAAATAATGTTGGCTTTTCCTTATCTCTGTAGTTTTGATTACTACTAAGTATTGGTGGCCTAAAAGGCAGTGTGTTACAAGTTATTCTGGAGTGAACATGGTGCGGCATTGAGGACATAGTGGGGCCTACAGGTTAGACGAATGGAGTGTTGATGATTCTGAGCTTATTGGGTGTCAGTCAAATCTCCTCTTCTGCATCTGCCTCAAATAAAAACAATAAAGCGCAGCCCAGAGGATACACACTCATCAACAAGTGGTTTCAATCACCGTTAGCTTGTGATGCTTGAGGAGTGGAGGGGGGCTGGAACGGGATGTGTCCCATTGGCCATAAAAAGTGAGCCTGAATTTGGCCCTGTTTGAAACGCAGGAATATTTATCTGCAGAAGGATGAGTTCACAAAAAGTGTCAGTAACGGCCTGAGAGGATGACCGTCAACCCAGCCGGAGAGGTGTGTTTGGAGCTTGAAGTTTAAACCTGTGTTATTGTTGGCAAGAATTATGGGATGAGAACATAAGCACCAAAACTGTCAGAACTAACAAACAAAATTACAGTCTTCTGCAACTTTACTCATTTTGATTGAATGAGTGTCTGTTTTTTTTTCTGTGTTTGTTCACTTTTCTGTCTGTGTCCATCTCATCTGTTCTTCAAACTTCTCCAGGATCTTTTCCACCTGACTAACTCCAGCAGATGAACGCAGAGCCGCCTTATTAACTGAATACGAATGAGCTCTGAATGCACTGCATCTGCAAAAATTAATTATGCACTTTATGATTTTAATAATATGTAATGAAAAGAACAGAAGGAAGGATGAGAAGGGGGGGGGGGGCAGGTTCTGTCTTTTATCATGAAACCCTTTCCAAATTTAGAAGTGCTGTGTGGAGAAGCTTCCCTTTTGCTTTGAGGTAAGGAGGTTTTTTGACTTAAGGAAAGAAAGGGGAAGGACAAGAGGAAAGGAATTAAAAAGGGATGAGCGAGCCCCCAACCACCGGCTCGTTTTGGTAATTAGGTATAGCCACCTCAGCGTTTTTTAATGAAACATTTCTGAAGTATGCGATAGGAAGTTCCTCATCTCACAAACTCTCTCCCTCTATTGTGGTTCGGGACAACAACTGTCCCATCCGAGCATGCACAGCATGTGCGTGAAGAAGAAACAGTGTGTGTATGTGTGCATATGCACATTAACTTGCGAGTGTGTCTTCCTTCTTAAACAGCCCGCTAATCACACAAATTATTGCATCTAATTACCGCACAGGCTCTAATTAATTCCTCCAGTATCACATCATTTAGTACGCATTCACACCACAGCACCTGTTTTCGGCAAATCCACACCGTTAATTTGCTTATAAAACAAACAGCATTAGCATAAAATGTTTAATAATGGGTTTAACCATTTGGCTGTCCCGTGTCTCGGCAGCACGGAGAGGTCAGCCGATAGCGAGGCCACCGAATCACCCACCCCATTGTTCTGGCTCCTACCCCATCGCACTCCAGTTCATATTAATAAAATGAGATCACTCACCACTAATTAATACAAGCATGCACTGCTAATTACTGCTCTGTACAACAAGCCAGTTGATGAACCTCCTTTAGAAAGAAGGAGAGGAGAAAAGAGGACGAAAGAGACAGGAAGGCAAGCACACCGTAAGTAGATTGTCGGAAAGGAAAGAGCAAAATGGGTCACAGGCAGGGAGAGAAGGATCAAGATGATAAATAGATAATCATGATGGACTGATAAAATGTGCTGTTCAGTGTTCAAAAGTAATTCAGTGGCAACACTTTGATTCTTTGAATCAAAGAAATGATAGGGGGTTGGGGGGAGGGACATTTTTGGTTCTCACGAGGAAAAAAGCTTATAAACCATATTAGGTGATAGTTTTTGGAAAATGTACAAATACAGAACATTTTCTGTGATGGATAGGTTTAGGGTTTAGGGATAGAAAATACAGGTTGAACAGAATAAAAACCATTATGTCTATGGAATGTCCTCATAATGATGGGAATACCAGTGTGTTTGTGTGGGGCGGTGTGTTGATTTACTGGCAATGAAATATTGTAATATTTTGTCTAAATATGAATAACAGGATGCCCAAACAAGCTAAACCAATGTGGATTGCTGATTGGTGGATATGGTTCATTACTAATCGCCAGTAATTTAGATGTGTTTATTGTATGAAATTCACAAACTGACAAAGAGCCAAACATCTGCACATAATGTATCAATTAGCAAAACCATGGATTTTGTATTGCATGGCTTTTTTCACCCACACAGCATAGTTTATACCAAACTGTGTGGTTTAAGCGTGTGGAAAAAAGAAAAATATATTTGAGCGTGCCTGAGTGTGTGAGAGATACTTTACAAGCTTCATTTTGTCAAATGTTGTGAAAAAAACACCTGTGCTCTATTTCTTAAAAAAAAAAAAAAAAAATGATATATATATTTGATTAGATATTCTATATAACGTATACACACTCATGCATTGATATGTTGTTCAATTTGGCTCAAGTGTTCAAATACATTTGAGGCTGGTGTATGTTTAGACATACGGACAGTGCACTTAAAAACATATTTGAGCACATGTGTATTGTGAAGTATCTTTGGGATGAGACCTCTTTGAATGACTGTAAATATCCCATTACACTAATGCTTGTTTCTTTGTACACTCTTCCCCCTACTGGTGTGAAGATATAATTATGGTGCTGTCATCAGTTTACATGTTACTGCTCAGCTCACACCGCTCGGCTGTATTAAAATCTGAAGAAACCTTAATCAAATCTGATGGGTTTCCATTCTACACAAATTTGTAAAGCAAGAATAAAAAAGTAAAATGAAAAAATATGAAATTGCAAACACATACTGTTGTGCTCTAGTGTGAACTGAATGGCAGAAATGCCAGTGTATCTGATGCCTCTCAAAATAAATAAGTAAATAAATAAAACATGAATATAAACACATAATGCCTAATTTATAATCCATAGTTTGTCATATAAGGCCCACCAGTGAACAAACGAATGCTGTATAGGTGCCTAAGCACACTAAGAGAAAGGTCAGAGAGACTCAAGATACACATGCTCATATACACACACGCTCAAATACACAAGAGACAAATCAAACAGTCCTACATAAACAGTACTGGGACACTTACGACACAGAACAGAAAGATTTCTATCGGTTTATATGAACGTATGTTGGAGCTCCTCATATTTTAGCCAAATGTAGATAGAGATAAACAGATTGACGTGTTACCATCACAAAAACTCTTTGTTACAAAGGACCGCAACACGATTAAGAGGCCTGGCAAGGATCGGGGCTAGGTGCAGATTTTTGACATTAGTCATGAAGAATTAATTATGCTTAATTATTCATGAGGCCTTCCAAAAGTTGAACATTAATTTTTGATTCTATCCTGGCCCATTATTTGTGTGGAATCAAATGAAATTGTCATTGTGAGCCGGACAGTAATGTGCGAGTTTGTGCGCACGTGACAGTGAGGAACAATCCATTGTTCCTGGCCGACGCTCTCTAATATATGAGATAGATCGGGGTGCGTTTACACAACAAGCTACATTAAAAGAGAACACGGATCCGCCTTATCAATTCAACTCGCCTTTTATGCTCAGTACTGCTTGCGCGAGCAAGGTAGCATTCAAGACACACATTATTAAAAAAGCTGCCCCTTTTTTTCCCTTGTTAGAAACACACACACACACACACTTCAACCCTACCCAGGGCTAAATAATTACCCCACTTCTCAGGGTGATTGCTCATTCTGGCTTTAAAGTACATGCTATAGGCTCTCTCTCATTAGAAGCCTCCAGTCCACCAGCGCGCAGGCCCATGTGAGAAATTATCAATTAAAAGCCTTGCATCATTTGCATAGGAGGAAGAGGAGATTTATGGGAGCGCGAGGCGCACGCAGGGGCCGCGTCTCCCCGTGCAATCCGGTGGCGCTCAGATTGTTTGTGACCAATCTTAAATTCTGGAGCTCCAACCAAGATGAACGGCCGTGTTACTGTTAACGTCAAGGAGTCAGAGGCACGCGCTGAGATTTATTAGGAATATTATCACAAACATGTCTCAAGTTTTCCCTTTTAATATGTGCCAAGCTCCTCCGAGGAATGTTTCCAACGCTGCAATTACACTCCTCAGCAGCCACATTCCCATGCCTGGCATATAATATATTAATAAACATCCACCCTGCTTTTTTAATATATGTACGAGTGCGTGCGTGCGTGCGTTTGAAGGGGTTAGAGAATAAGCACCAGAGGATGTACTTATAAATCATCTTTGTGTTTATTGTTGTTCTCTTTTCTCCTTTATTTTTTGTTTCGTTTCCCCTCGTCCTTCCTGTGTTAGGAAGAAAAAGGCTGAGTGATCACAGATGTCTCCTGACAGAGTGGAAAAAAAGAAAAAGGTTGCATAAGTAATATGTTTGATTTGGAGAAACAACATTTTCATCATTAAAATTGTTCCCCTTAAGCCATGGCATTGGCCTTTTCTAATGGAGTGTTGCCCTGCTAAATTGCATCGACCTCTGAGCGTTCATGAGCGAGAGGACCTTGCATTCTGTTGTTGTGTGTTTAGTAATCTTAAATTAGAAACCAAAAGTTGATGGAGGCAGGGAATTACCGTGACCTCCTCTAGTATACATGGTCTTCATCCCTTTGGGTTCTTGTGGGACTTCAGGATATGCCTGGCCTTCATCTCCTCTCTGTCAAAGTCAAGAGTCCTGTACTTCAGCGACAGTAAAGCACGTTATGAGAACGTCTTTGATATCCGTGCCATAATTATATTAGATTCGTCGGTCACATCAATATGCGATGTCCTGGGTGAAGTTCTGTAACATGTCACTGTCATTTGTGTTATATTACAAAATGCTAGTGGCATATCCGTTAGTTTCTTTTCTTTTTTTTTTTTTAAACTTTATTTTAGAACTTCTAAAACAGAATTTATAAAAATGTTCAGCTGAGAATATTATAAAACACTGAAATAATGGGATAAATAAATAATTAATTGAGTACAGTAAAATAAAATAAAAAATCATACATTTACAGAATCAGAAAATATAGAATTTCAAATATAGACAATCAAATAATTCTGAAAAAAAACAGTATTGTAAAAAAATAGCGCAACCCTATTATCCTCATTATAGATGTTACATATACTTACTATAGTAATAACAGTAAAATATGCATAATTACAAGCAACTAACCCTCATCTGAACCCGAGAGTAAGTACATGATGTTAATTAATGTTACTCTGTATTTATTTGTGAAATTAGACAATAATGTCACCTTAAAATAAACAGCACATTTTAATGATGAATGGAAAGCAACAACACTCATATTTAAAGCATTCCAACATTCATTCTGTGTCAGTAACCTTACTGCTCACAATCACAGCTGTTTTCATATTTATTTTTGCTAAAAAAAGCTGTTATGTAAAAAACAATTATCACAAATGACATACAGTATGTGCACAAAACGCTTTAGCTGCCTTAGTTATGCTGACAGAAAGATGTTCTTATCACACTGACTGGAGTCACACATCTATCACGTACATCAGTAGTTTTGAGTAAAGCGTGTTTGTTGCTGATGATTCTGATCCCCTGAGACAACACTAACTGAACGCAATGAAAACCTCAGACTGCTAACAGGACTGACATACATTAATAATGAGAGACTTTATCATAAACAAGACTTAAAAATGCCGGGAGCAGATTGCGTGTTAGAACACGTCTGTCCGTGTTTGTTTGACGTGAGAGCGAGAACTATCTATGAATGATCCATATCTACGAACGCCATCCATGCGCCAGAACGGCACTTTTTATCCCGAGCCGGGCTGCTCGAGGCAGTCTAGATATGAAGAGCAGGCTGAATATGGATCGGCCTCCCAGAGGCTAAGTGGGATGGCTTGTTTAATATCCCCCAATTAGAGTACAATTTGAGAGATCAGCCGCTGACTAGCCCAGGCCGTCCTCACCTCTACAGAGGGGCTGTCACCTACTGTCACATACAGATACTGCAAATGTATGCGCTCAATT
This sequence comes from Zacco platypus, assembly GCA_038088235.1. Classification (NCBI taxonomy): domain Eukaryota; kingdom Metazoa; phylum Chordata; class Actinopteri; order Cypriniformes; family Xenocyprididae; genus Zacco; species Zacco platypus. The sequence goes on from CM076085.1 coordinate 30,142,583, forward strand.
ACGGAGCTCAGGCAGCCAGCCACAGGGCCGGGCTAAATATAAAATGGCAGCTATGCGGCCCCCCGGAAAAGGGTCGAGGTGGGAAATAGCGTACGAGGGTATGGTAATACCCAGAGTAGCGCCTCAGAGGGGGAACGTGTGATCTCTGCCTTTAGATTTATATAGGTTTACAAGACTTAAATAAAGAGTTCTCTCCAGGGGAACGGCGAGGAGGAGGAAAGAGAGGATGTGAGTCTCGGCTGCTCTCTCTCTCTCTCCTGTAGAACGCGTGGTGATAGGGCCCCGCTGTGACCTGTAGTGGTGTAACGATGTGGTGGCTTCCCTGCATTGGTGATTACAGGGGGATCTGGTGCCTGCGTTCACAGCTCAGCCAAAGGCAAGCAGGTCTAATTGCTCTCAGAGGGGGTGAGGGTGAGAAAGAGTCTGCAGAAGCAAGCCGTAGATGTGCCGGCCCTCCGTATGGCATCAAAATCCAGACACCAGAGGGGAGAGAGGAAAGGAGAAGGACACAAACCTCCTCTCTTCCATCCTACGAGAAAAGCAGAACGAGATGGAAGGAGAGGGAAAGAGATAGATTGTGAGAAAGGGCTCCTTTATTAAAGCTAGTGCTAATTGAGATAGGAGCCAAATAATGGAGGATGACACTTTAATGAAGACATGCTATGTGCCGCTACTTCCTCTCACTCCCTCGCTTCCTGCCAAAGAAGAAAAGAGAGAGAGAGCGTGCAAAAGAGTGGGAGAGGAAACAAGCGTGCACATTTCTGCTGGTATATTACAAGAAAGAAAGACATAATGTGGAGGTATCCTCGCTGAGCAGTAATGCGTTTTTGGAGCCGTGTCAAAAACACTGAGGGTAGATGTTATTGTTCCCCTGTGTTAAAACCCAATTACGCAAACCGGAGTGTGATTGCATTCACCAGCGCCGCATCTACCTACAGCTCCACTCGCTGTAAGAAAAAAATATGATGGTGTTCACGGAACTTTTGAAAAAAATCAATCCGACTGTTCGCACGGCCTTTTCCGAGTTCGACTCATTAACGATTGTGCATATATATATTTGTATTTATCTTAAACGGAGAATGTGTCATTTCATGACAAATTTGCCATCATTGTATTGATCAACTATTTACTATAAATACATTTAAAAGTTATGTATGTATACATTTATAAAACTCTCTTAATTTAAGTTTTAAGTTGTTCAATATTATGCATTCAGTTTCAGGCTTTCTATAAAACTTTATATGGAGAGCAAAGTATTTTTTGTCGTAAACTAATGGAACATAAAATCAAATAAAAACACCTATAACTACACACCGACCTTAACACCCGGTATATGAATCAACAAGGGTAACATTTAACTGATCATTTTATGTAGAACAACCACATTCTGACATAACAGGACAACAGATTAGTAAAAAATCAGCGCAAAAATGTCATGCTGGGAGGAAGAGAATGCACAAATCATTTGCTTACAGTATAAGCCTATTTAAATAAAAAATAAAATAGAAAATAACTAACATGGTTACTGATTCAAATATTTTCTAATAAAAAAGCAGCATACTTGTGTTCTTATTATGAATGTAAATATAAATGTAATAGGTAAAAGAAAGAGGCATTGTATGTTGTTTTTAGGTTAAAATAAGTTTATTTTTTTAAATGCTAATATTCAATATAACATGTCATGAAAAATGCATGTGTGATACTTATAATTTAAAAAAAAATGGTTTAGTTCTGGATTGAGTTTAGGATCACATCACAGGACCTTTTCATCAGAGTCATTTTATAACTTCAATCTAACATTTGATCAAGTCAAATCCCTTGATGTAGGCTAATTATCAGTATAAATTCAAAACACTAAGTAAACACTCATAATGATAATTTTTTCTTCAAATGGTATGACAGGTAAAAACATTTTATTTTGCAGACATGTTTCTGGTGCCATTTCTAAATGAACCTTCAAAATGAAAGTTTCTTATTTGCTGTGTAACACCGAGTAATTATTTATCACAAAACTCCTTGACTAATTATAGTAAAATCTTTTTTTCATGAAAAACATGATGCAAGAATAACTGCCCAAATGCAAACTGCAAAATGTCATAATTACTTTAATGATGTTATTGATTAATCACGAAAAAATTCACACCAAACTATTACACACAGTTAGTGAAGAACCACTGACTTTTCTTTTAAGTTCATTCAAAAGGTTCAGATTTAAAAATGCCAAAGTACAAAATTAAAAAAACATTAAAAAAAAATCACTGTTGTATTTTTTCTTATGATGGAAAAGAAATTAACATTTCATTCCATTATCCCGCAGCATTACAATGTAGCATGATTACATAAAAACTTGAAACCAGCTAAAAAAAACAACTTTATTTTCAGCTTAATCATTTTGATATTTAGCCCGTCTGCACTCAACTTCTCCAGTGGTGAGTGCACAGAAGGGTTTGAGACTCATGACAAAAGCCATTACTGATCTCACACTGTCTCTCTCTCTCACACAGAGATGAATGGCCTTTTACATCCTCTCACACCTACCATTGTGACAACTGTGCTTATCAAGCTAAAAACAACCTGAGTATATGAGTTTCTATGTGAGGCCACTTCTGAGGGTTTCTAACCCAGGGTCGCTCTGTCATAGATAGGTTCTGAGAGAGCACTTCAATCTGTATAATGAGCTGTTCAAACACACTTCATTTATATAACATTCAAATGAGACAACACAGTCAGTTTGTTCACTTGACTATATCAAACCTCCACTTTCAGTTTGCTCTTGCTAGTTTCTTCCTAGTTTCTTAAAAAACAACAACAACAAAAAAAAAATTAAATATGGTTAATTTAAGATACAAAGTAAAGTCAAGCACAAACTTGATTGATCACTATTTTGAACCTTTTGCAGAGTGGTTTTGTTAAACACTAGAAAAAGAGACAGCACTGCTTCAATAAATGTGTAATGAATCTAATCATCTAAGTAATCACTGCTTAATATGAACAATACGTCCTTGTTACAAAGTAACAAAGCTTTATTAAGCATTGCTTTCGCTGTTGTCCTGAATTTGACCTTTGTTGATTAAAATTAGATTGAACACAATCAGGCATACAAGTGTTACAAAAGCACAGCAGTAATTGCCAATTAAGACTTTCTTGAGGAGCAGGTGTGCGGAGCACAACAACGAGTTAATGCAGCCGGCGTCGTGTATGATGCTGTTGCTAATTCCCCGAGCTGTGCTGCTGTGTGTTTGAAGCGTACGGGGAGGATCTCTGGTCATTATATACTGAGGTGTTGCCTTGGCATTTGGGAATTCTGCTGAAGTAGTCGATTTAGCTCAAAGTGACCCGAGAACATCACCTTACCTCTACATATCCTATATCTCTCTCTCTCTTCACTTCTGGTTTATCCACAGGTTGTCTTGGTTTCATTTTAATACATTTTTGTTCTGATTATTTTCATACCACCATCATCATATAAAGGATCTTTTTGCTGTCGGGTTGTCATTCATCTTAATTGTTCAGTAGCGCCATCCAGCGGAATATGATCCGTCTCTGTTTTTCCTTCAACTTCTTTCTCTCTCTCCTCGCTCTTTCACTCTTTTCTCCAAATTTCAGTGTTATAGTGTGTGATAGTAAAAAATGAGCCGTCTTTAACAGGGGGAGCTAAGGTTCTTTTGATTGAAGTGAGTGATTTTCACAAGCGCACCTGCGTAAAATTGATGATGATGCTGTTGAAATCATTTATTACAACTTTACTAAGATGAATATGAGCTGTGTTTTCTCATCATGCAAATGCAGGCGGATAATAAGGCCTCTCTTTCTCCGGAGACAGAAAGCGGGGGAACTTTTCCATCTTTCCCTCCATTTTTCCCCCTCCTCATAGTTTCTGGTTTTGCTCCAATGAAAAAGATATCATTTCTTTCTCTCCGCAAAGTGCGGCGAGCGCTCTGTCATCTTCGACCACTGCATTAGGTGATAGGCAGACAAAAGGAGAATGCATTATCGTCGGCGAGGATCAGATTGGGAGCGCCGCAGCTGAGGCCTATCAATCATCTGTCATGAGGACTCAGGAAAAGCACGCTTCGGATTCCACATCGACTGATCCTGATCGTTGCGAGTAAGCTCGTGCGCTGTACTTTGCATGACCCAACCTGTAAACATCATCCAACAAAAAGAGCACCTGTCACTTTCTTCAGGCACCGAGGCACAAAAAACATTCGCTGCGGGAAATGTGCACATTCAACAAAAGCGCAACTTGGTATTCGGATCACTTTAGAGTTCAATTCGTTCTGTATTACAGCTCCAACTCAATGGGTGGTGATTATAGTGTCATTGTCTCTTCGTTTGTTTGTTTGTTTATTCATTTTCTATATGAGACTTCCTCATTCCTCAGCTTCAAGTTAATTTAGATGCCCTGCTGAGGTGCTCCTATTCCACTTCCAATATTAAAGACACACGTCATCATGTTGAGCTGCCCTTACTGCAAACAGGAGAAAAATGAATGAAAGAGACAGAGGGAGAGAACAGATACTCGTCAGCTGAGGTTAGCGTGAGTGCTTCGGCCAGGAAAACAAATGAATTTGATTACAAATGCACTACAGAAAAAAAATCATTAGTCCAGGCGGGTGGAACCACACAGATTTGGAATACAAAAAGGACATTAAAATGGCCTCAGCAAGACAACCAATCTGAAAATGTAAATGTGTGCGAGAGACAGTTACAGACTGTAAGTAATTACCTGAGAGAAAAGAGGCAAGCAGAAAGGTTTACATTAAAACACTAAAGCATTAAAGAGTTGCCCATTACACCGTAGCGGAGGCTGAAGCTAGGCTTCAATGAATACAAAACATTTTTTAGCAAAATATTCAATTAGGATTCCTCTTTATCTTAAATATATTAATTTAAGTACTGAAAAATATAAATGAACTACATGTACTTAATATATAGTAGAGTTGCACGATTCTGGATATATTGAGAATCACATTGTTCTTTTCCAAATAGTGTTTTTGATTCTCACGATTCTGGACACAGACAACTAACGTAATTTACTAGAGGATCTGTAAAAATGTATTGCTGCAGTCTTATTTTTTAAAATATTTAATTAATTTCAATGAATTACTTGAAAAAAAATGTTTGAATGAATGATTTAATGAGTCAATCATAAAGTCTTCTTGCTTCATTTCTGGATGATTCAGCATTTTTGAACAAATCTTTTGAATGAATGATTCAATGACAAATATATAAAATATATTAAAAGTCACGTGTCGCCACATAACAATGTAATCGATACAAGATGAATCATTCTCATTTAGGAATAAGATTGTGTGGATGTTTGAATCGAGATGGCGATTTTTTTTACGATTAGTCATACAGCTCTATATGAATAGGGTTAGGATTAATTACATGTAGTAATACATAATTTACAGTTATAATTAAATCAGCAACACAAATACATATATATAATACTGACAAATTAAATATGTTTTTTAATGTGTCTCTCTAGTTTAATAAAATTAACTATATACATTTAAAAAATACCATAATTCAACAATCCAACAATTTAATCAGAAACCATTACAATGCATACAAAATATGCATTAAGTTCCTGAAAAAATAAACCCCTTAAATCAATATTGTTCCTAAGCTGATGACAGTTTTTAAAATGAACACTAGACTGAGGAGCCATGCAGAGCAGTGGCGCGGTCTACGACATGGAGCAGTTACTCATTGAAAGGAGGCTGAGCACTTGTAATCCTTAATATTACCAGGACAAGATCCCCTTCATCTGTGAGCCAATCACCCTTGTGCTCTGACAGCTTATTGTGCATTTTTCTCTCTGTGTGAAGAGACGCACAGTTTCAACTCATCCATCTCCCACAGCATGGGGTTAAGACTAATCATACATGGTCTAGTGCTTAGTCACAGTCCGATATCCTCCACTCTCAGAAAAAAATGGTACAAAAGCTGTCACTGGGACGGTACCCTTTAAAAAGGTTCTAATATGTACAATTTAAGTACAAATATGTACACGTTTGGTACCAATATGTCCCTTTAAGTTACTAATATGCACTCTTTAGGTACAAATGTGTACCTTTTGAAAAGGTACTGCCCCAGTGACAGTGTTTGTACTTTTTTTTTTTCTGAGTGTCCCATGAGCTGTTCAGCAAGTAACTTTGTAAAATAAAATTTTCTGAAGAGACTTGATCATTTTATATGATGAAATGATTGAATTTAGACATTCATCAGCTCACACATCAGTTGTGGTAAACGGAAGCTCAAGAGTGCTTGACGTATGCGAGAACCACTGGGATTCGTTCTCATGTTTTAAGCAGCACATTTGAGTTTTTGCAAAAGGTTTGTTCTTGCGCGTCAAGCAGCTTCAAGCAGCTTCTGCTCATGTTCACTGATCAATATTTACATTGGACTTTTTGAAGTGTCAAAGTGTCAGTTGTGTAGCGGTCTATGGAGGGACAGAAAGAAGTCAAATTTCATCAAAAAGGTCTTCATTTGTATTTCAAACATGAACTAAAGTCTTAAGGGTTTGGAACGACATGAGAGTGAGTAATTAATGACAGAACGTTTTTTTTTTTTGGGGGGGGGGGTAACAGAATATGTATGTGTTGTGTTTATAGAAGTAGTAAGTGCTATTTGATCAAGGATACACAACAAATAGTAATGTTGTGAAATATTATTACAATTTAATATAACTGCTTTATATTTTAATAAACATGAAATGTCATTTATTCCTGTCTTGGCAAAGCTGAATTTTCAGCATCATTACTCCAGTCTTCAGTGTCACATGATCCTTCAGAAATCATTTCAATATGATGATTTGCTGCTCCAACATTTATTATTATTATCAATATCGAAAACAGTTGTGCTGCTTAATACATTTGTGAAAATATATATTTTTTTTTTCCCAGGATTTTTTGATAACTAAAGAGAACAACATTTATTTGAAATAAAAATATTTTTAAAACATTGTAAATTTCTTTAATATCAATTTTGTTCAACTTAACGCATCCTTGATGAATAAAAGTACTATTTTCTTTCATAATAATAATAACAATAATAATAATAACAATTATTATTATTATTATTAATACTGGCCCAAAACAACTGAACTTTTTAAGCAGTTCTTTGGGTGTAATCTATCTGTGTTGAATTTAGAAAACATTAAAAATGAGGAGAAATGTAAAATGTTCAGGGATTTTCCATGAGTTCACCTAGCTTCCTCTATTTCATTCTCTTCTCTGAGATATTTAATTTACCAGTGTACGAGAGAGAGATTTCTCTCTCTCTCTGTATATATATATATATATATATATATATATATATATATATATATATATATATCTTTTTATTCTCCATTTCCCAAGTTCTCCTCTTTTCTTTTTTTACATTTTTTTTCTGTCTTCTTATCAGGATAATAAAAGGATCTTAAAAGTGTCTGTACAGGCTACACTTTCATATGCTTCTGGTTATTGCATTGCAAATTTAGGGCCCCTCCGGAGTCCAGTAAATCCTTCAACAAATGTCTTCGAAAAAGTGTGTCTGGAGGTGACGAGACGCAGGCCTGGGAGGGATGAGGAGAAAATAGACTGCAGTGCTGGAAAATGACTTTTTCCCTTTTCTCGCTCTGCTTCTTTCTTTCTTTTTCTTCTTCTTCTCTCTCTCCAAGACACTCTCTTTCTCTCTATTGGCTCTCATAGATCATTAGTAGGTTTTAATTAAAGGTTGGAGGATTAGGCCAGTTAGCCACAGTCGTTTGTATTTCTTTTTTTCTTTGTTTTGTGTTTTTTTTTTCTCCCTCCACTCTCTATTTCTCTTTTCTTCTTATCTATGCTCCAGGTTGTGCTGCTATTTAAGGACCTGATTGAGGAAGAAGATGTAAATACAGTGAGTGTGAAACTCATATCTCTGTGTGTGTGTGTGTGTGTGAGACTCAGGTAAGAATTCTTGGCACTGTGTGGAGTAAGCGGCCCTCGATATTAAGGCAGCACTGTGATCAAAGACATCCACCCACGTGGATTCAGATCTAAAGGAGCTGGTTCCCTCTGGGTGAAGCTGACTGCAGGGGAGACCCTCACTCCGAGAGTTAAGAGCTGAACGAAAGCTGCTGTCAGATCAGTGCACGCCCGCAGGGGGTCTCACCTCAATCGCTTCCTACTGTGTTCACCTGGGGGCAGGTGAAGTCACAGAACTAGCCTTAAAATGCAAATCCAGATCATTCTTGTACCTAGCATACAAATACTTTATATACGTAATATAAACATTTACATAATATTTGCTTCTTCCATTGTCCATATAATGAGGCGTGCAGAACTTTCTACTAGGAAGGGCATGTAACATGAATACAAATATATATAAAAAACCGTGACGTCATATACATTGATCAGGCATAACATTATGACCACCTTCCTAATATTGTGTTGGTCCCCCGTCGAGGCATGGACTCCACTAGACCCCGGAAGGTGTGCTGTGGTATCTGGCACCAAGATGTTAGCAGCAGATCCTTCAAGTCCTGTAAGTTGTGAGGTGGAGCCTCCATGGATTGGACTTGTTTGTTTAGCACATCCCACAGATGCTCAATTTGATTGAGATCTGGGGAATTTGGAGGCCGAGTCAACACCTCAAACTCATCGTTGTGCTCCTCAAACCATTCCTGAACCATTTTTGCTTTGTGGCAGGGGAGAACATTGCCCAAAGCATCACACTGTCTCCACCGGCTTGCCTTCTTCCCACAGTGCATTCTTGGGCCATGTTTTCCCCAGGTAATCGACGCACATGTACCAGGCCATCCACGTGATGTAAAAGAAAATGTGATTCATCGAACCAGGCCACTTTCTTCCATTGCTCTGTGGGCTCCAGCTCTGATGCTCACGTGCTTTCCGTGGTGGACAAGGGTCAACATGGCCACCCCGACTGGTCTGTGGTTATGCAGCCCCATACACAACAAACTGTCCTTTCTATCAGAAACAGCATTAACTTCTTTGGAGATGCTCAGTTGTCTAGCCATGACAATTTGGCCCTTGTTAAACTCGCTTAAATCCTTATGCTTGCCCATTTTTCGTGGTTCTAACACATCAACTTTGAGGACAAAATGTTCACTGCAAAAATATTTCAAACTTTTTTTTCTTTCCTATGTGAAGAATGAAAGAGAACTTCGCCATACGTATATCAGGGCCTTGAATCACATTCAGTCTCTCGTACGTTACATGTACACGAGTGTAAACATGAGCAATATGTTGCTGGCTGCAGTTCACATAAGGGCCACCGGTGTTGCTGATAACAAGTGTTTCTGAATTCTACATCGAGCCTCTTTAACTAGTCTTATTTCATTGACAATGACAACAACATCATCAATAATGATAATGATAATAACAATAAAGTGTTAGTACTAGTAGTAGTAGTATTAAAGTTTGTATTATTATTATTATTATTAAGAAGCAGTACAAAAAAGAGAAAAGATGTACTAAAGTACTTAAGCATTATTATTATTATTATTATTATTATATTTTTCTGTATGACTGAATCGACCAGGCTACTCTAGGTAATAATGTTTCAGGGTCGGATCAGGTAGAAATTGTTCTTAAAAAAATAAAAATAAACATTGTTTCTGAAAAAAGTTTGAGATTTTGAGAAAATACACTTTCAAACTTTCAAGAGCTGATTCAAAAACACCTCTTTAGCTCTCCCTCTCTCTCTGTCTCATTCTCGGTCTCAATGTGCTGTGAGAGCCGTCAGAATGCAGGTGCGAATGACAGTGCAGTATGGCAACGTTTGAGGCCTTGACAGCCTGTCAGAGTGAAATCACTGCCACATGGCTCTCTTTCTCTCTCTCTCTTGCTCTTTTTCTCCTTCTCTCTCTGACTGGTTGAAGGGTTGACCCTTTCAGCTGGCCCCGCTGGTCACGTCATCACTGTCTCTCTCTTGCTCTCATTCTGACAGAAGACATGAGCCACTGGACACACCAGGGACCGGACAGGTGAGGCCCACTGCACACACACACAAACACACAAAAATAACACGCAACTCACACAAGCTGCTCATACAGACAAACACACAAACACGCGCAGCTTTTGGCTTTCAGACTTTAAACCCTCGTCTTTTGTTGAAACTGACTTCTACAGTGTGCTGGGATTCTCTGAGATGAGATGAGATGAGAAGTGTAAAAAAATATAAAAAATCTGATATCAAACGTTATCGCTACATATGATTATATTGCTTCTATTTATTTAATATAACGGTCAGAATAAAATAAAACAAAAAAAAATAGAATTAAAAAATTAAAATAAAAAATAAGTGGTTCTCTAAATTAAGCATGCCAATCAGAAACAAATATGTTAACATTCATGTCTCAGACAGGGTGACTGAGACCTCAAACTAATTGTTTGAGGGCCGTTGTTTAAAATTTGTTTAAAACCAATTAAGAAAAGTGTTGCATCAACCTAAAACTTGTTTTCGAGCTATTAAAATAGCCTTGGGTTGGCAAAAGAGCGCGGGGGTTAAAACACTCTCAAACGCACATAGTAGCACGTCCCGCCCCCTGTGTCTGTCTGAGCAGCTGGGAGGGATGAGCAGTGAAATAGCAGAGCTGACTGACGTTTGTAGCAGAACATCTTCTGGCTGCACGAGCTGACAGACAGACAGGTAAAGCACAGACAGAACCGCAGTCCACAGTAGTGATAGACAAAGAGGGAAAAGAGGAAGCGTTTTAGGGAGTAACGTTTGGACATGGAGCTACAGGAGATGAGATGTGTCTGTCTCTGATAGAGATGATGGAATTGCCACTTGCTGTGACAAAATGAGAGGATTAACGTCATGTTTTGCACATGTGTTTAATGTGCATGTGTGCGTGTTCAGAAACAAGACATTCCTCTGAGCAATGCCTTGGGCCCCCCACAGAGAAAGGAACATCCACTGTCAAGGTCTTTTTCACCATGGTAAAATGGTGCTAGATACAGCTTATACACCTCTTTCAAATAAATTACACAGGCTTTACTGAGTGCTTAATATCATTCTGTACATAGTTGTGTGTATTTTAGTTTATTTACAGGTAAGACAACTGTATTTTACAAATGAATTTACTCCTGAAAGTGAAGTAAGTGACAACAGCAAAATACATTGCGTCATGTACATTTTGCGACAGTTTCAAAGTGAAATGTCCAGTGAGTGGCACTAAATGTGTGTTTAGTTTTTTGTTTTTTTCTGGAACAGATGAACGTGAATGTTGCAACGTTTTATTATGTTGGAGTATTTACATATCATCTGAATTGAAATGTCAGGTGAGTGGCGCTAAAAGTTTGATGCTCCATCACGTTAAATAGCGTACATCTACACTAAACCAACCCGATCGTGTTAACAAAAGCAAATCCGATATTAAAACTCAATCGTAACCGTGGCATTTTAGCTTGTTTTTGAACTCTTTGTGCTCTTTTACCATGACTCGTCTTTCACAGGATTAGTACCTGAGCTTTTTGTGTCACAAGCACAATTCTATACCAGCTAAGTGACAGAGCAAGCTTATTACGTCATTAAAACTGAACATATAGAGCTGGGCAAGTGATGCAAACTCTAAAATATCTTCGTTCACAATTCATGCACCATGGTAAAAAGGGTTTTGAGGTCATAACATAATTGTGCAAGGAGCCGCATGAAAACAAGTTTGTATTAATCTATAATCTGTAATAATGATATGTGAAAACGATTAAAAAGTGCTTGCTGTTTTACTGCCTCTAGTGTTCATTTATGTTTGAAACTGCAGTGATATGTACAAATTGGTAGATATTTTGTGTTTTGCAGAAATGTTGACACGGGTACATTTTTCCAATGAGCCTGTATTGTTGTTTTTCCATTCAATTGTGCATCCATAAGTCAATGGTCATCAAATCTGTTTGGTGACCAACATATCATCTTTTATGTTCCACAGAAGAAAGAATGATGCCACAGTTTTCATTTTTGGGTGAACTGTTCCCTCTGAATGACAGATTTGGCAACCATAGATTATGGAAAACCAAATGTTTGCAACCCATTAAAATACATGAGCATGATCATCAAATCTAAAATACAGTGAAAATGCAGCAGACAGATCAAGTGATTGTTCTGTCAACTGGCCCTAAACTCTCTCACACTGGCAGACCATCTTTGTTGATCAGACCTGAGCATACTAGTATTGTTATGATTATTTCCATCATCACAAATTCAGGTGTGACTCCTCCACACTGTAAACACACAAAAAATTCTAGTACAGGAATAGATAAAGTTGATCTTGGAGTACCACTGTTCTGCAGAGTTTAGCTTTAACCCTGAAAAAAAAAACTCACCTGCTTATAACCTTAGGGTGCATTCACACTTGTCATGTTTGGTTTGATTAAAACAAACCCTGGTGCGATTGCTCAGTTAGTGCGCTTCGTTTGAACATATGTGAACGCTGCCATCCGAACCCTGGTGTGGACCAAACAAGCGGACCGAGACCGCTAAAAAGATGGATCTCGGTCTGCTTCCAAACGAACACTGGTGCGGTTCGATTGATATATGAACGCAAGATGGACCAAAGACATGTAAACGAACCAAAAACAAGTCAGCTGATTTGACGACGCGGAAAGATCGGTGTAAATGAGTAGAGGGCAAACGTGGAGCAACAAGGAGGAAAAGTGCCGTCTCTTTGCAGCAGATCTTCGTTTCTGCATACAATGGAGGAAATCCTCGTGCTGTTTTGAATGTTTTGAACATTTTATGAGCTCTTCGTGAGTTCTCAGCAGGTAAAAATAAAACCATATGTACACACATAAAATGACTGCGTTGCAGCACACAGCATTGTTTTGAATGTTCGGTAAGCAAGCTCCGTCGCGAAATATACGTCGTAAAAGCCGACCAATCGGGTTGTGACCGTATCCCAATGCCTTTGGTTCGGTAACTTTAGGTTCGCTGTTAAAAATGCCAGTGTGAATGCTAAGCGGACCAGGACTATATGTTTTGTTTTTGTTTTTTGGTCCGGACCAAACGAACCGAACTACAAGTGTGAACGCACACTTAGTAATCCTGCAGACATTGATTAGCTTGTCCGGATGTGTTTGATTAGGGTTGCAGCTAAACTAGAGGACTGACTCCAGCATTTAAATGTTGTTTGACATAAAAAAAATAATAAGAATAAAAAGAAAAAAACTGCAGTGTGCACAAGACCACAATCTCCAAAAAAAAAAGCCAAAAAAACCTGACAAACCCACTTCATTGTCCAGATCACCAAGGCAGCACACAGTCCCTCTCCCTGATAAACATGCTCTTCAAACAACCCTCTCAAAGCATGTAAGGATGAATTATACACCGCTCTCATAATCCGGAGGTCACAGTGGCATTGAACTTGATTGAAATGAATGAGAGAATTAGCCTGCAGTTACTGTGATTCCTGCCTTTGAAGCACCTCAGTCCTATTGGCAGCTTCACAATCAGAGCTACAGATGTCCGTCTGTCAAACTGCCTGGAGCTTCTGAGTACTGGCTGAGGGCAGACAGACAGGAGGTTGGATCTGCGCAATATTTCTGAACAGATGACAGAGGTGAATTATTCACATTGTTATGGAGGCCCCCTCTCCTCCTTCATAAATCTCCCTCTCCTGATGGCAGATCAGGGAGAGGGGGAGTAATACCTGCTACTCTCCCAGTTTAACAAAGACCATCTAGCATCAGAAAAAAGTTGCATGTGGATAGATAATCCCACGATATTAGTCATTGACACAGTCACTGACATCTTGAGGTAATTTTAGGAGGTATTAATAGATCTTGGCTGCAGAGCAAATGGAACATTTCATTTTTGGAACACAGGTGAAACAGCAGAGACAGGGTTAAGTTCCTGCCTCATGTACTCGCGGCCAGAGGCTGTTTGTTTCTTTTTAAAATGGGCGACGCGCCATATGTGGAGGTCATTAGTCTTGACAAAAAAAGAAATACTGTCCTTCACTTATTATAAAGGACAATGTGTCAATGAGGAAATTAACTTTTTCCCTGTCACACTTTTTGTGTCCAAAGGACCTTGACTTTTTCCTCTGTTGCAGTTTCCAATAAATAGGACAGATTTTGTTTTAATATAGGAGAAACATGCTTCCACAACTGCTAGCCACTAGGCTAATCGGTGAGAACAATGCAAAGGGCATGTCTGAAAGTATGTTTAAAAGCCATATTTAAAAAAAGAACAATGAATTCCAAAATATGCATGTTATATTTTATATAAAAAATATAAATAAATATAAAAATATAATTATATATATATATACTTTTTCAAGTTAATAAAATCGCTGTCATTCATCTTTACATTAATTTTAAAGGTTTATATTTTGCACAGTTTTATATTATTGTATATATATATATATTGACATACAGATATAGGGGATGGATGGATGGACAAACAGATACATGACAAGATATAGAGACAGATAGAGAGAGAGTTACAAAACAATTGTAAAAGCATAAAAACTTAAAAAAAAAAAATGTTAATCTTCCAGTGAAGATGTGACTGCTTACAAAACAAACCTACACATTTCCCACACATTTCCCCATAATAATCTCACCAGCGACTCATCAGCGCATCAAATGTTCCCGAGCTCTCTTTTCTCCACTCATTCTTAGCAACAATTACCAGTGGCTGATAGACGCGGACCCCCTCTACAGAGCAGCCCTCACTGTTGATTGCCAATTTGGACGTTTGTTTCTCTTCTTTACTTTTACTCATTGTTCTCCTCTCAGGCCAGGCTACTGTCAGGGGGCTCGCTGGAGGCTGTGGTGCCGGGGCCTGGGCCCTACAAGAACGAAAGGGTGTCAAAACACATGGACCAGACCATTTATCATGTAATCTGGAGAGCGAATGGACGGGGCACTATCAGCAATCTGCTATTGATCCGTTGCAGCAGGCCTGCTATTGTTCATCTGAGGAGCAGGACTGGCACACAGCATTAATGAAAGAAACTAAACAATGCATAGCAATCAGAGACACAGATTCACAGGCTTGGCAAGAGATTGGGAGAGAAACAGGAAGAGAAAGACAAGAGGGAAAAGTTTAAAAAGAAAAAGTTTGGGGTTATATGGGTGACTGTGTGTGAATGTGTACGTTATAAGAGAGGTGGTTAGAAATTCGATCACATTCTCTCGTCAAGAAGCAGCTAAGAGTTGACCTGAGGAGCGGACCCTGATCCAGCCCAAGATTTTTAAATACCAGCTGTAGTTAGATGGAGATACCCTCATGCACCATTACTTCAAACCACATCCGTGTTTAGCCTCAATTAAACACCATTATTACACTATGTGTTGTCCTCGGCACTTCCAGCATCAAAAATCTCCAATAAATTTGATTTGATTGCCAGGTAATCAAAATTAAGATAACAAAAATGTGTGATAACCTTAAAAAAAAAACAAACAAACAAAAAACCTTCCTTTGACCAAAGCAGAAAAAAAATGCAAAACCTGGCTGCACTCTCATATGTAGCGTTGGAAAACTTGATTAATTTTAGAGAACCAGTATATTCACATTGTAATGCAAATGATTAAAAAAAGAATACTCTGATTCTGTGCAGAAGTCTCTACATGGTATGCTATATAAATGATACGTTGGTGGTGATGATGAAGAATATAAAGAATGTCTTTCTCTTGCAGGTGATCGTGGATGCGATGGATAGAGGACAGGGGACAGCACACACCTCAGTAAGTCAGTATAGCACACACCAAGACTTGGGGTAAACAGAGAACTGGAGAACACACTGGAGATGACACAGGAGGCAAGTACATGGAGGTCATTGGAGAATTGTCACTGGGAATAAACTGGAATAGCATTCAAAAGTCCTCTTCATGTATATGAGAATGGACACTGGAGTGAGGTGAGGTGTGTGCTTATAAAGCTGTTGGGATGAGTTTGCAGATGAAGTGCAGGTGTGCACGATTAGTACTCAGGTGATGGTGAAGTGAGTGCAGGTGAAATCCAGGGAAGATGATGGGAGATGTAGTGTGGATATGGTGGATCTGTGACATAAATATTACATATTAATATAGAGACGTGTGTGTTGTGTTCTTTAATAGTCCGCATGGAAACCAATCCGGTGACTCCAAACCCCCTCGTGGAAGAAGAAGGATGCCGCCGTGTTTACAACTGTGACATTGAGTGCTTACCAGGATCAACTAAATGCTAGATTTTCAAAAGTATGTGAAGTCCGCGGCTCCATTGTTACAGTAAACTTGCACAAAATTCTTGAATGAATAATTTATTAGATGCATGCCAGTCTGTTATTGTCGGAACATCGACTTTTACATTTTCTATCTTTTAAACATGACGCGGAACAAAACAAACTGATAGGATACGTTACATGCCAGTCAAATGTCCTTTTGGGCAGTCCTTGGACAATGAAACCTGCGATAGAGTCTAGACCTTCTGCTGTCTGTCTGAAGGTCTGGCTATGTGAGATTACTTGAGTAGTTAGCTGTAGTTACAGTAGATAGTGTAAATAAAAATAAAAAAAGATATCTAAAAAGATAGCTAAACAACACTCTAGTGCTACTAAAAGTGTCTAAACTGTAGCTTACCATGCTACACAAGCTAATCATATAGTATATCATCATGACAAGCTAGTTTTAAAAAAAACTTCCCCAACAAGGGACCAAATTATTAAGCTGCGTTATCCATTGTCTCCATCTCTAATAATGTGAAACTGACATTTTAGACTTTGTCATACACATCCCAGACAAAACATTTATCTCTTGTATCCATATTCCAGCACCAATGAACCTTGCTGCATTTCAGCAGAGGGCAAAGGAGGAGACAGAAGCATTTCTTTTGAATGTTATTCTCCTCTACGAGTGAACTGTGAAATCAAAAAGTCCTCTTTATCTCAGCATGTTGTCCTGTTGTGTTTTAAGGCTGTGGTTTGTCACAAATATGAAGGCAGATAGACGGATCAGAGAGAGATACAGTGGAGGCTGAGGTGTCAGACTAACTGTCTATTGATGATAGAGGAGAGGCATTTTCTTTCTCTCTTCCCTCGTAAAGCTGTGCGATTGCCCATAGCATCACCATCTGTTGGTGACTGTAGGGTGAAACAGTAAACACTCTGCCACTCTGTGTGTGTGTGTGTGTGTGTGTGTGTGTGTGTGGGAGGGAGATAAAAATGGGAGTGATTTCCAAACCTTTCACCCCTTCTCCTCTGTGATGAGTGACTGAAGCAGAAGCTTGCATGTAATGGACCCAATATTTATCAATTAATCCATCTGCATGTTCAAACTGAGTTCTCGGTGAGCAGTCCAACATAGCCCTGTGCTTTAACAAGACTTATCAGAATACATTTTTAAACAACCACTGCCGCAGTTTCTCTCTCCCTTGCTCTCTGCCACTCATCTGTCCTTCTCTTTCTCTAATCCGCTTCATTTTATCGCTGCTATTTGGACAGTGCTGGCAGAGTGACATTTGAGTGAGTGTGACCCATAGGGTGCCTGGAGGTGTGTTTCTATGTGTGTGTAGTAGAGAAGCAGGAGCAAGTAGATAAAGCACTCGTGTAGCGACCGTGTCATGTAATTCCCCTTTAATACAGTCGAGGCTGATTCCAGCGAGCCTAGATCCACACAGGTCTCCTGAGACCTGATGTCAGTATCCAGCAGGAGCTCAGTACAGACACTGCCACCGAGATACACACCTCTGCTACTCTAACTGTGTGCCATTCTGTCGGTGTGTGAGCGTGAGAGAGCATCTGCACATAAACAGGCAGCAAAACGATCATGTGTTTCATATGAATTCATACAATCACTTCAACATTAGAAGCTGACAACACACACAGATGGCCCACAGTCTGATTCATACTCCTCACAACAATGGCAAGCACCTGGCAAAAATCACAAGCTTCAATCTGATTGGCTGGCTTCAGAGAACTTCCAGAAGTCAAGGTTAGCATGTTTTTAAAGTCTGTTTAGAAACGTGTCATGTTTACATGATAGCAGGCAGCCACAATGTGCAGTGACTTTTGTTTGAGATACTTAGGAGCATATAACTATGAAGTCTATAAGCAGAATATATATTCTACTTTATATCTTTGTCTTATATGACTGCAAAATGAATCAAAAAACAATAAGTGAAAGCCAAGGGCATTCACTTGCTTAAAAGTGAAAATGCAGTACGTTTTGTCTGTATCTTCTACTCCACAAATGCAAAACAGTGGGTACGGAAAGTATTCACACCCTCTTAAATTTTTCACTCTTTGTTATATTGCAGCCATTTTCTAAAATCATTTAAGTTAATTTTTTTCCTCATTAATGTACACACAGCACCCCATATTGACAGAAAAACACAGAATTCTTGACATTTTTGCAGATTTATTAAAAAAGAAAAACTGAAATATCACATGGTCCTAAATATTCAGACCCTTTGCTGTGACACTCATTTGATACACCTTCATTTGAGTCCAGCTGTGTTTGATTATACTGATTGGACTTAATTAGGAAAGCCACACAGCTGTCTATATAAGACCTTACAGCTCACAGTGCATGTCAGAGCAAATGGGAATCATGAGGTCAAAGGAACTGCCTGAAGAGCTCAGAGACAGAATTGAGGCAAGGCACAGATCTGGCCAAGGTTACAAAAAAAATTCTGCTGCACTTAAGGTTCCTAAGAGCCCAGTGGCCTCCATAATCCTTAAATGGAAGATGTTTAGGACAACCAGAACCCTTCCTAGAGCTGGCCGTTCGGCCAAACTGAGCTATCGGGGGAGAAGAGCCTTGGTGAAAGAGGTAAAGAAGAACCCAAAGATCACTGTGGCTGAGCTCCAGAGATGCAGTCGGGAGATGGGAGAAAGTTGTAGAAAGTCAACCATCACTGCAGCACTCCATGGAGTGGCTCGACGGAAGCTTCTCCTCAGTGCAAGACACATGAAAGCCCACATGGAGTTTGCTAAAAAAACACCTGAAGGACTGATGGTGAGAAATAAGATTCTCTGGTCTGATGAGACCAAGATAGAACTTTTTGGCCTTAATTCTAAGCGGTGTGTGGAGACAACCAGGCACTGCTCATCCCCTGTCCAATAGAGTCCCAACAGTGAAGAATGGTGGTGGCAGCATCATGCTGTGGGGTGTTTTTCAGCTGCAGGGACAGGACGACTGGTTGCAATCGAGGGAAAGATGCGGCCAAGTACAGGGATATCCTGGACGAAAACCTTCTCAAGAGTGCTCAGGACCTCAGACTGCGCCGAAGGTTTACCTTCCAACAAGACATTGACCCTAAGCACACAGCTAAAATAATGAAGGAGTGGCTTCACAACAACTCCGTGACTGTTCTTGAATGGCCCAGCCAAAGCCCTGACTTAAACCCAATTGAGCATCTCTGGAGAGACCTAAACATGGCTGTCCACCAATGTTTACCATCCAACATGACAGAACTAGAGAGGATCTGGAAGGAGGAATGGCAGAGGATGCCCAAATCCAGGTGTGAAAAACTTATTGCATCTTTCCCAAAAAGACTCATGGCTGTATCAGATCAAAAGGGTGCTTCTACTAAATACTGAGCAAATTCTGAATACTTAGGACCATGTGATATTTCAGTTTTTCTTTTTTAATAAATCTGCAAAAATGTCAACCATTCTGTGTTTTTCTGTCAATATGGGGTGCTGTGTGTACATTAATGAGGAAAAAAATGAACTTAAATGATTTTAGCAAATGGCTGCAATATAACAAAGAGTGAGAAATTTAAGGGGGTCTGAATACTTTCCGTACCCACTGTATGTACTCCTTTCACACAAGGAGGTCTGGTTTGCTCAAATACCATTATATATTATCTGATGTAAGTGTTTTAAACAGACCACAATATAGTGTTGTCCGAAGACCCGGTACCAAGTCGGTACTAAAAAAATGAAAACATCATGGTACCTAACAGAAAGGTGCGCAGTTGCGTCGTCTTCATAAAAGCACTGAGACATGGCGACCGGCAGTGCTGATGCGGTGGCTGTAAATCCACTTGTTGACAAGAAAGGAGGAAAGAGCCACGTATGGAAATATTTCGGATTTGCAGCTGATGACGAGGGGAACATCATAGATCATCAAAAACCAATTTGCAAACGATGTCATCGAAGTTTTCTCTCAAAAGGAGGAAACACGTCAAACGTAACACCTTAAAACACCTGGATCTAATGAAAGTTCAAGCATGTAAGTTTCAATTTCATTTCATATTTAGAGCTTCTGTTATGAATAAGTTACCATATTTTAATTTGAATGTCGGATTGAAATAAACAAAATGTTAGCCGTTTTCATAGTAAATCGCTAGCATATGTGGTGCGGCTAAGTGTTAGAATGACGCAATTTAGATTAATAAAAGTACATTAATATAAAACGCAGTTTATCTTCTCCATAGTGTGCTAAAACTTTACAGTCAGTAACATTCTAACATTAGGCTACTATTGTTGTGCATTAAATAATGTTAATAGATACAACTTTTGATTTTAAAAATGTAATGGTACATTTCGAAATTAACCCTAAGAAAAATTACATCTTTGTAACAGTGATATACATACATATATGTAATCTTATCTAAATTAATTATCAAAGCCAAGGTTTGTTATTTACAGAAAAGTTATATTTTAGCTGGTGTCAATGATCTAATTTTGCATTTGGTCAGCTTAAGCCCATTGTTTTACTTCTATATATTTCCTTTTACAGCTGCAGGCTGAGGAAGATCATGAAACATCTACAATGACACCCCAGCAAACTCTAAAACAGGCAACAGTTACAGTTAAGATTTTTTTTTGATTTTTTTATTTATTTATTTGTATTATCATTACAATTGTGGTGTTCCCAGTGAAAAATGACTGGCCTACAAAAATTTGATAGTCATTATTCTATATTAAATCATCAAATATTGGATTTAATCTTTTTGTGAACTTGTCTTTCAATTGACCCTTCGCAAAGACCCGTGCCCTTTAATTACTATTGCAATGCCCGACAAGCCATGCACTGAGGACACTGACAACGCATGAAAGAGTTTCATATTTAAAATATTGTAAAAAAAAAAAAAAAAAAAAAAAAAGTTAAACTAGTTTAAACAAACAATAAACTATTGTTTAAACTAATTTAAACAATACCGTATAGTGGCTCTTTAATGTGTCGTGACAGATCGCTGTAGCTCCTTCAAACGGCTCGTGAACCAACCATCTCTTCATACTAGTTCATTTATGAAATCAAACAAACATGAATGAATGTAAGTGTCACATGTGTTTCAGTTCTGTCATGTTTTAGTTACGTCATGTCTGCACCTGTCTTCATTTTCCCCTGATTAGTTAACTTCCCCCACCTGTGTTATTAGTTCAGTCTGTGTATTTATACTTCCTGTTCTGTTCTTCCTTTGTCGGTTCTTGTTTGTGCTATGCACACTGTTGCGTGTTCCTGTCATTTAAATAAAACTACTTGTTATTCGTTACCCTCGTCTCCTGTCATCCCGAGCGTTACAGTAAGAAGGAATGCTGTTTCAACCGGAAAGACGCGAGTACACACGATTTTTCAAGTTCAAGTTCACCAACGTTAATCTACTAACTCCCCTGACTGCTTAGTCAGATAAAATGGCAGAATCGGGGTTATGATTGGTCAGATCGCCTGTCTTTCAAACTGAATTTAATGAATATTTAAAAAATATTCTGTACAATTTATCACACTAGCATGCTTTAACAGAGAGTTTGTTTTGGAATGCTTTCATTTTGTACAAGTCACGCGTGTGCTGTTACCGGTCAAAAATGACAGGCCTACAAAAAAAATGCTTATAAATGTGTATATTTTTGAAACTGACTGAATGTAGACATTATTGATCAGAGTAGACATTATTGATCTTACATTGGTAAAAAATGACCGTAGTGTTCAGGAGCATGTCCATCATGTTCACTTGCAAAGATAAAGGCCTTGGACCTGTGCATCCGTAAATAGATGCACACAAGCGCACTTTCACGCACATTACAGGCTTTCTTTTTCACAGCGATGAACTTCATCCTCAGATCAATAAGGCTCAGATAAATGAGGCCTAAAATCAATAATTTTCAAAAATAAATACAAAACCTGTCCTAATTTAAAGAAAACAAGTTTGCATTTTATGATAAATATAGCACAATGAGAAATTTATAAGCTATTTTTGGTAAGCCTGTCATTTTAGAGACTATACATACATACATATGTATATATGTGTGTGTATATATATGTACACACACACACAGGTGCATCTCAAATTAGAATGTTGTGGAAAAGTTCATTTATTTCAGTAATTCAACTCAAATTGTGAAACTTTTAAATGAATTTATTTAATACAATAATAAAAGTTTCACAATTAGAGTTGAATTACTGAATTAAATGAACTTTTCCACGACATTCTAATTTATTGAGATGCACCTGTATATATATATAAAAATATAAAATGGTATTTTGTGTATCATGGACATGGATCTGTGAGTCATTGTGGCAGCTATGTTTAATTTTGACAAAATAGGGACTATGTTCCAGGCTTTGTCCACATCAGCCTGCTCAAGCCCATAAACAACATATGCACATATGTGTGTGTGTGTGTGTGTGTGTGTGTGTGTGTGCGCTGTATTAATGTACGTGTCTGTTCATGCTCTTTGCTTTTTACGTGCTCATTACAGTGGTGGGGATATCATACATTAATAATCACTACTGACAGTCTTCAACAGTGGGGCAGTCCCATAAGTCCAGAGATATTACATCTGCTGGCCTCATTTATCTTCCTGCAGCCCTTACAGTTCCTCTGTGTCCACTTCAATGCCAGCCCAGCACACGCTTAATTACGAGCACATCATAAACAGCGGTGACACACCCGGGGGCTTGGAAGGGATCTGCCCTCACATCGCCCAGGCCCTAAATGGGCCCCTGGCTCTCTTGCATACTGAGGTGCCCAGAGAGAAGATTTGCAATATAAGGGTGGAGATTTGATGTTAAAAGACAAGACTGCTCAGTCCCTGCTCAGTCTACGCATCCATATTTTGAATGATTGCTTGCTGTGTTTTCATCTCCAAATTTCATTCCACAAGCTTGACTTCAAATTACATTTTTACATTATTTTAAATAAAAGCTTTAAACTGTAGGTGTCAAATTGTTTGTCAAAATGCGACACACCATGAGAAAAGTAATAAGGCACGACTAGCATCTTTTGAGTAATGGGATTTTTAAAATATTTCTGTACACATACTCAGTGTTGGCAGCATTAAAAAAAAATGCAGTTAGGCACTGTGGTCATTTTAAAATGAACATTAGACATTTTAAACCTAAATTCATTATGGCTCCAGCAGTTATCGTGAACTTCCTGCTGATAGTTTGATGGTTTTCAACAGCTTTTTGAACTGACACCAGATCATGTTTCCCTCATTTGCCATTGCTGACAGAGTAATCTGACACCTGTAGTTAAATTTGGCCAGTTGGATACTAATATCACAGTCCACACTGAGAGGATTGGTTGGTTTGTATCAATCTAAAGTCTTCTACGTGACTTAAACGTCCCATCAAGGACTTTGAAGGAATAGTTTGCCCAAAAATGAAAATAATCAACCACCCTGTATAGCTATGTTCAGCTGTTCAGCTGAGCGGTTGATATTTTTTAACAGAAAGGCCGAAGCTGATCGGTTGGTTGTCACATGACCTGAGGTGCACTTCAGGCATTCTGAAAACGTGAGAATTTTTCATCTCGCTGCGCCTGTAAAACGCGGCCGCGACTGCGTCGCTTCCATTATGAGCGTGCCTGCATTTGAAATAACGAATTTGAGTGCTCAAAACGCACAATATATGAATGGCTCCTAAGAGTGTAGCGTCACTAAACACACATTTCATTTCTGAACTGCCGCAATTAGTAAAACAACTAAAGCAACAAATTGTTGCCAGATTCACATTCTCTTGTTTTGGAGAAAATTGAACCATCTTTTAGCAGCACTCACTGGATAATTCACTTTGACATTTCCGCAAAATAGGCAAGAAGCAATGCAATATCATGATGTAGAAATGTCGCCAAAGGCACGTTTTTCCAGTGTGCTGGGGTTGAAAACAATTCTACATAAACATCAAATTATAAAACCAAACTTTTCCACTTCACCTCTATCATGGAACACACACACACACACACTCAAACAAACAGACATACACCTATACACATGACAATTTCCCGGCACCACCTGCATTTTATGACCTTCAAAACTTCATTGTGCTTCACTCAAAGGATCACCGAGGTGAACTGGAATTACCCAGAACACCTTGGCCAAAACCTTGGACTTACACAGATGCCCTCTGTTGCCTCCATAAGCACAGGTGAATATGTGGGTGTCCTTTAAATGTAATAGCACATTGGTAAAAATCTGCTACACAAAGCACATTCTAAAACTATAGCTTGTCCATTAAGTATAGACTCAGCCATGCACCCACAGGTCAGGGAATCTTTTTAAAATACATCAGCTCACTGCATCTTTCTCTTTGTCTGGGGAAGAGAGGCTGAGATGGAGAGGGGCATCTGAAGGTTGACCTGGTTGCCATTGCTCCCACTTCTCAGGTTTTCACCAGCGCTGAGGAATAAATGCAGCGCTGAGCATTATGGGTATTTGAAACTGACACAGGTGACATTGGGGGTGAGATGAATAAGTGTAGCAAGAATTAAAGGCAAAATAAGATGAATCAGCTGTTATTTGTCTTTCTTCCAGCCAGTGTGTGTATGTATAAAATAAACAACAACAACAGAAGAGTCCTTCTGTGGTACATTAAAACAGGTAAGCTGTATTTCTCACTCAGTTTCGTTTTTTATTGACATCAGCTGCTGGTACATTGCAAAGGAGTAGTTTTCTCCAATGACCCACTCTTCTGTGTAACAGAGAGCTCTCTCTCTCTCTCTCGCTCTGTCTCTCTCTCGTTCTGTCTTTCTCTCTCTCTCTCTCTCTCTCTCTCTCTCTCTCTCTCTCTCAGCACAAAAGACCCAAGCAATGTTTGTTATGTCTATCCCCTCCCTTTTCATTGTCAACAACTTTGTTGTTTGTGTTTTGATGTTGCCTCATCTCTTTTCATCTTCTAAAACCATGCATCAGGTAACAAAGAGGAACTATCAAAGACAAGGAGGCGTTTACAAATGTTGGGGGAGATGTTTGCATGATGCGTCTGAAAGTCATCGGCACTACAGCTCTATATTTTCCAGAGAGGAGGATTCAGAACTGCCTCTCACTTATGATTTCACACACACAACACAAACAACCGCAACGGTTTGTGCATTAACCTTATCAAGGTGTTTTATATTACTGATATGCCACTACCAACAAACAATGTAGTGCTATAAGGTATCATGGTAATACCACTGAACATAGTTTGATAACATAGTACCATGGTAACATCACAATATTTTTGAAGTACCTTGGAGTACAATGTAAATATCACCATACATGAATACAGTAATCATTCATCACCATGGTCTATCTCAAACTAGGAGCGCAACAATATTAAAATTCTGTATTAATACAGATAATCATTTCCATGACTGAAAAAAATATTTTCCCTGACTCAAAAACAATAAATAGCCAATATTAAAACTTGTCTAAATACATTAAAAATAAAATACTAAATATTGTAAATGCTACAAGTAAATTTAGGCTTACAAAATTATTTTGTTCAGCATACATGCACAATTAAATGTCCAATATTAGTTGATATAAATGCATTAGATATTTTTTTTTTCATCCAGTTATTGATATATAAATAAATCTTGGTCGATAACCAATAAGGTCGGTTAAACTGTGCATTCAGCCCTGTGATGGACTGGCCACCTGTCCAGAATGTCCCATGCCTTTGGCCCAAGACACTGGATAAGCTCCAGAATCTCTACAACCCTACATTGGACATGCAGTAATTAAAGAACCATGATACAATCAAAATCTATACAATACCACCACTGTACATTTTTGTAGGGAAATGTCCGATCAAAATATTACAAACCATTCAATGACTCTATATATTGTATATAGTAATAAAACATACAGTTTAAATTAAAAAGAGCTGTAGTTTTAGTTGTTTATTTGTTTTAAAATAGGGCGATCAGGACTGCCTCTTCTCCTTGTTTTAGGAAAACATCAGTGTTACGCTAAGGATAAAGTGTCCTATGCAGGAATAACATATTTCAGCCCTCGTTTCCCCTGAAGAGCAGAGACGGCAAAGACAAAGCATACAATAATTAAAGGGCCATGCACAAAGCGTGGGATGCAGGCGCAAGGGGAAGACGATGAGCAACTCCGCATCATGTTGGCAGATAAATTCCACATACAATTATTCATCCACTGCCCATGACATGTAGATTAATGAGTCTGATAACCCAGGGCATTCCAGAGAAGTATACTCAATTCTGTTGTGTCTTGGTCTCTCCAACGCCCTCTCCTATATCCCTTTATGACTTACAAAACAAATCCCATGCTTTGGTACGCCAGGAAAACAGGGTTGAATTGATCTGCTTTTTGCTAACGTAGGTCTGTCAGTGGTGTCAGGGTCGTTTCATCTCTCTGTGAGATGCCAGTATGTGATGGGTCAAGACGTATGAGAGAGAGAGAGACTCTGTGAAACGTTGTGTCCCATGATCCCACGCAAACAAAGGGGAGAGGGAGCAAGACAAGGAGAAGCAGACCCAAAAAACCCAAGCCTCCCTGGACAGTTGTAATGAATGGAGGGAGAAGCTTCACAGATGGTCTTCAGAGGAGAGGATGACCTGCAGAGAAGGCTGCAAGACTGCCACAGGGGAGAGGCTGGGTCAGGGGTGGTCAAAACACTTCTGTCACAGAGGTGGTCTTCCTTTAAAAATACAGTCATTTAAGCATTAGTCATTTGCCATGTTCCTCTCATTTCAGTAGAAAGGTCAAAGCTCACCCATGGTTGCTTCAGGTGAAACTTTTTTCAGCACGAAAGTGTGTCCATTCCATTACTGTTTTAATGGTTTTCTAGACTGCCAAGTCAAAGTCTTCTACTTAGTTTGATGCGGATTTGAGTGCCCTACATAATTGGGCTAAGGGACTAGCCACATGATTATGTGCACTTTGGTATCACTCATGCTGTGCCAGATTGAAACCTCAAGGTCCAACTGAATATTTTCAGTCATGTCAACACTTCACTGCTGACGACCACTGTGCAATAAATCGACACCCAATGTTCCACAAGAGGCAAGGTTAAAAACTACAGACTTTTGTTCTATGACAAGAGAAATCTTTCACAATCCACATTTGTCAAACATTTGTCTCGAGCTGCAAAAAAAAAAAAGCCGAAATCGTGCAATGTGATTTTACAGTAGCTTTACTTGCAACAGACTCTGCATGTTAAGATGGGATATGAGAAGGTATTCTATAGCGAGATTTGTTACCCAAACCAGTTAAGTACGAACTCCACAAACTCAGATTTAATTGCTCATGTCAATCCCAGAGCCAATTGCCTACACATCACTGAAACAAATACTAACCTTACCCCAAAGGCCTATTACACAAAGCTAGTTGAACAAATTATGAGTTTCAGAGTAGGTTTAGAGTTGGCAAAGGCAAACAAATCCAACCTGATTTCTATCAGGTTCATTGGGTTTAGAACAATCATAATAAACATTCTCTGACAACTCCGGGTTTGATCCAGAGTTTATGATTAACTTTGGAGTGCACACACCAAAAAGTGTGACATCTGCAGCTAACAGACATCTGCTACAGAGCTGGTTAGCCATGTAGCGCAAGTTGCCATGGATTGGTTTTTACCAGTGTTCATTGTGATCCTACTTAAGGAGTAGGCCCTGCAGAAATTAGCTACAGCTAATCCCACCATACTTGACTGGAAGTTGAGTAATCCAGAAAAACTTTTTTAGGTGGTTCAGTTGGTTTTAGAATTAGAGCAAAACTCAGCAGGAGAGTTTACTTCAGGAGTAAACCCTAACCTTACACATTTGAAAGCTTAAGCACCCCCCATTCAGAGTGTCTCCAAAGTCACGCCTCCTCCAAAACACATGAACACGTACAACAGGAAGCAAACAAAAGCATCACGAGAGATGGTGTTAAACTACATGTCTCAGAGCACATAACATAACAATAATAATGAACGTAAACAACTTAAAGAGCACTGACCTGTCACTTCGGCGTTGATTGTGTTGTCATTGAAACATAAATTTAAGTCACTAACTGCTCAGAGAATAACGTCATGGGTTTCTATCTCTTCCAAATTACAGTAGTTATGGTGTGAACGCAAATTGTAAAAGGTGGCTGCTGTTTTGGTTGCTGTGCTCGTGATTAGTGTCTTAACTCTGCATAACATGAAACACGCTGATGACAAATGGTATGATGTCTGCCCGAACAGGGTGCACGAGGACATGTAAAAACATATTGACAGACAGATAGGACATCCTATCGTATCCCTCGGCGGTCCGACTGGATACGATTGGATGAACATTTTACAGTCCTACTCCTACCACAGATGACATAAATACATATAAATATATTTAGACCACTAAACTTAGTAATTGCTATCAAAATGTAAAGAGACTTGCAGCATAACAAAAAAAATGTTTTTGAAGCAAATCACCTACCCTGCCTTAATTTTTTTTTGTTGTTTCTTTTTTGAGGGGAGGAAGGTGGTTAAACAACAAATAAAAAAAAGGTACAATAAAGAAATTAAAAAAAAGTGAAAAAAAAGTTTCTCTCATTTAAAGTGAAACTTGTATATTATATTCATTCATTACACACAGACTGATATATTTTAGATGTTTTTTTCTTTTAATTTTGATGATTATAACTGGCCAACAGAAAAGTATGAACATGAAAAGTATGAGCATGTACAGCACTCAATACGTAGTTGGGGCTCCTTTTGCCTGAATTACTACAGCAATCCGGCGAGGCATGGACCATCAGTCTGTGGCACTGCTCAGGTGTTATGAGAGCGCAGGTTGCTCTGATAGTGGCCTTCAGCTCTTCTGCATTGTTGGGTCTGGCATGTCGCATCTTCCTCTTCACAATACCCCATTGACTGTGCAGATGCCAAGTCCTGTTGGAAAATGAAATCTGCTTCTCCATAAAGTTGGTCAGCAGCATGAAGTGCTCTAAAACTTCCTGGTATACGGCTGCGTTGACCTTAGACCTCAGAAAACACAGTGGACCAACACCAGCAGATGACATGGCACCCCAAACCATCACTGACTGTGGAAACTTTACACTGGACCTCAAGCAACGTGGATTGTGTGCCTCTCCTCTCTACCTCCAGACTCTGGGACCCTGATTTCCCAAAGGAAATGCAAAATTTATTTTCATCAGAGAACATAACTTTGGACTACTCAGCAGCAGTCCAGTCCTTTTTGTCTTTAGCCCAGGCGAGACACTTCTGACGCTGTCTGTTGTTCAAGAGTGGCTTGACACAAGGAATGCGACAGCTGAAACCCATGTCTTGCATACATCTGTGCGTAGTGGTTCTTGAAGCACTGACTCCAGCTGCAGTCCATTCTTTGTGAATCTCCCCCACATTTATGAATGGGTTTTGTTTCACAATCCTCTCCAGGGTGCAGTTATCCCAATTGCTTGTACATTTTTTTTCTACCACATCTCTCTATTAATGTGCTTGGACACAGAGCTCTGTGAACAGCCAGCCTCTTTTGTAATGACCTTTTGTGTCTTGCCCTCCTTGTGCAAGGTGTCAATGGTCGTCTTTTGGACAACTGTCAAGTCAGCAGTCTTCCCCATGATTGTGTAGCCTACAGAACTAGACTGAGAGACCATTTAAAGGCCTTTGCAGGTGTTTTGAGTTAATTAGCTGATTCGAGTGTGGCACCAGGTGTCTTCAATATTGAACCTTTTCACGATATTCTAATTTTCTGTGATACTGAATTTGTCAGTTATAATCATCAAAATTAAAAGAAATAAACATTTGAAATATATCAGTCTGTGTGTAATGAATGAATATAATATACAAGTTTCACTCTTTGAATGGAATTAGTGAAATAAATATTTTTGTTATAAATCTTTTGGATGGCATTCTAATGATATGATCAGCACCTGTATGTCTGTGTTTGGTGCCCCTGATGGTGGAGCTGTTAGCTGGTCCATACATACACTTCTCGTGGTCTCACCTGTCTCCAAAAAAGCTGGAGTGTTTAAATAAGCATTATTTATAATGAGAAAATGAGAGAGCGAACAAGAGAGAAAGTGAGAGAAAGGTGACTATGACTTTAAAACCTTCTTTACAGAAAGATGGGTTCTTTAAAAGCCTTTGGTTCTTTGTCCCGTGTGAACCAAATGTGCACACGAGCTGTATATATAATCTTTGTCAACAAAGACTTTCTCTGTTGTCTATAAAAGGTTTCAAGAACTTGCTCCAGCTACAATCTTAGAATAAAAAAAACTGTTGTATTTGAAATTGAAAAATAGTTCAAAATAAAACAGTACATCAGATCAAACTGAACACTTAATTTATAGCCTACAGAGAAAAGCCCCGAATTGCGTATACCACATCTACACTGTGAGTGCAGTTTACAAGTATCACATTTGTGAATTGATTTTATTTCTTAGAATTTCATTAATTTGACTTCTGCATTCGATAGCCTGTTCATGCTGCTACTGACCTTTGGTCTAATTTCAATGTTTTATTTCATACCCACATTTGCATGCATTTGTAGTAATACTAAACTTGTTCATGCATAATTTGTATATATAAATATATCAATTTCAATTACATTTGTTTGTTACCTGTAGTCTTATTGTTACCTGTAGTCTTGATAAACTACGGTGGCCCAGTAGTGCACAGCACAACAAAATTTTAAAATCAAACATAAGTTCACAACACAACGGAATCAGGCCACAACACAATGGAATAAAGCCATATCACGACAGAATCGATCTGCAACACTGCGAAATCGAGCCACAACACAGCGAAAATGCTCCCGAACACAAGAGGGCTCTCGGAGCTTGGTAAACTTAGATTTCCTTGCCACTGTTCTGGAGTTTTATGTCAATATCATTATTAATTTTAAGTATGTGAACATTGTACATTGACATGAAATATTAATTCAAACTCACCTACTTGCACAATAGCTTCATATTTATAGCTGTGAATGATTCGATGCGCCACCACGGCGCATTAGGAAGGGAACGTCTGCCAATTCCACCAAGTGGTTAAAACGTATAATTTGTTTTCATGAAAATTACTTTTAACATTTAAAAACAGACATGTTCAAATTCCAATTCCAAAGCTTGTAGCAAAGCTGGTAAGACTGACTTACTACAGGTGACATTTTGACAATACATACAGTGGCATAATTTCATCTGTAGTAAGTCAGTCTTCCCAATAGAAAACCACTACAAGCTTTGTAACATGAACTGAACTACAGTAAAAACACTTTATTATAAAAAAAAAAAAATGTGTAGTGTACAATTGTGTAGTGTACATAAAAGGAGGTATTGGCACAATTTCATCTGTTGAAAGTCAGTCTGATCAAAAAAAAAAAACTACAGTGATTTTTTCATGAAATTAATTGTTTATTGTAAGTATACGAAGGGAGGCATTGACAAAATGTCACCTGTAGTAAGTCAGTCTTACTAAAAGGAACTAACAAGCTTTGGAATTTGAACATGTCTGTTTTTAAATGCTAAAACAAAGTCATAGCAATGAATACAAATTATTTGTTTTAACCATTTGGTGGAATTGGCAGACGTTCCCTTCATCATGCGCCGTGGTAGTGTGGTCATTCATTCACAGGTATAAATATGAGGCTATTGTGCAAGTAGGTGATTTTGAATTAATATTTCATGTCGATATATACAATGTTTACATACTTAAAATTAATCATGATATTGATACAAGACTGTCAACTCTACAACAATGGCAAAGAAATCTAGCTTTACCAAGCTCTGAGAGCCGCCTAGTGGTCGGGAGCATTTCCGTTGTGTTGTGGCTCAATTTTGTTGTGTTGTGGCTTGTTTCCATTGTGTTGTGGCTTTTTTCCCTTTATTTCGTTGTTTTGTGGTTTTATTTCGTTGAGTTGTGGCTTTATTTCGTTGTGTTCTGGAATGTTTCCATTGTGTTGTGGCTTGATTTCGTTGTGTTGTGAACTTATATTTGCCTTTTTAATTTCATTGTGTTGTGCACTACTGGGCCACCATACTACACAACCTCAAGCTCTCACTGTACAAAGTAACAACAGCAAAGTAGTCACATATTTTCTGGACTCCAGTGGGGAGATGGCAAGGGGAAGTTTCCAAACCAAACCATATCATCACAATTTACCAAATGGACAACACGGACCATAGCATTTTAGCATTTAAAGTAAGATGAGTATGGTCATACACAGCTTGTGAAAAGTGGAAAAAGAAAAAGAAAAATCTTGATAAACATGTCAGATCGTCTGCTCCTTGTTGCGTATATTTCCATCCCAATATTTTTTGTAATGGGCGAACAGATTTGTAAAGTCCACTTTGCGGAGCTCTAACAGGTGATTGGAACACAGAGTTATTTTCACCTCTCTCTGCAGTGCTTCACAGGCCCTTTGCACATCTCACTGCTCTCTTGATGGCAAAGTCAATGTATCTAAAGCCTCAGATCATCCCTAATCTCTTTGTTTCACAGCTAAGGCCTGTAAGTAGTTTTGTTCTATCTATATGGTGTTCCTTTTCAAAGTATTGGCTGTCTCAGATACTGCACTGAATTGTATACCACACATGATGACATTTCCGCCCTCTCCAAACCTCTTGCACAAACACACCCTCACACACAAATACCATTTTAAACAGCTGACTATGTCCTATCACAGTGAAAGGCCAACATCCTGAATAAAATGGAGTGGCATTAATATTTATGCCCGTAAAGTGCCCACATAATCAGACAGAGAGATGTCAGATGGCATTTTTGTGGGATGGAGAGCGTGAGTGATGTATGTGCACTTACTGTGAGACTCACACATACACACACATAAGTAACCACACAGACACACATGCATCACCTTACACAAGCACCCATCTACTTCCACTCTAGCTCTTCTTTTTCATGGAGACACCTTTGACATTTTTACCTACACACTCGCCCATCTTCCCACGTCCTCTCAGTCTCTTTCTCACTCACACACAGGCAGAAACACGCTGACCCTGAGGGATTGAGCTAGGCTCATGTCCCAGGTTGAGAGCAGCAAATATTGCGATGGAGAGAGCCAGGTGGGAAGCGGTGAGGATAAATAAAGCTCAACAATGTTTCAGAAAGTGCTCCTACAAAAATATGATGCATCAAAGCGTGTCTGTCCATAAAAGAGCGGAATAAGAGGGAAAGGTTACAATTAATGATTTGAACACAAAGAGCTGACCTAAAAGAAGGTGCCAAACTCAAGGAAACCATCTTCAATTTTATTCTAGGGTCTTGCTTTAATGCAAGTCTCCTAAAGTTAAAGTCAGATAGCCAAATCTAACTGCACTTCTAAGCAACTTTACACATTTCATAAACAAAACATTGTAACAAATGACTGATCATTTATATGTTGTCTCATGATACTGGAAAGTCCCCTAGTCTGCAGAAGTCATTTAATATTGGACAAGAGGACATGGAAAATGTACTAAGAGTATGAATTTCTTACAGTCATACATTAGAGTTTTGCTGGGCTTCAGCCTGCTACCAAAATGGTTACAAATGTGACAAATAAATAAAGTGACAATTTAACATCTAGTTGTCAGAAAACTATTTCAAAAACCCTTATGAACAGGTTCTTTTTTCAGTCACCATATTTAAGAAACCTCAAATCGCACAATCGCACAAACTCACATTTAGTGAATGGTTCACAAGCATTACTTAGTTACAAATAAGATCAGATCAGAATAGGTACATTGACATTGTTCAGCATAGGGAGGTCTGAATTGAAAGGTTGAATCTACTGTAAGAGAAACTTTGTTTGGGACTAACACAACATTGAACCTTTTTACAAAAGGCAGAAACATTCCCAACATAAAAAATAACAGATATTTATATGAATAGAGTACAGAAAATGATTGTTATTAAAACGATTAGGCAACTACAAAGCTAATTTGGCTCCTAGCGTTGCTTCTAGCCTTGCTTTTAGACCTGTTGTGGATAAAGTGGGCATCTAAACTTTTACAAAACTCTTAGTCTCTCTCTCTCACGTTCACTTTCTTCACTGCAGTTTAGAGAAATCAAAACCTAGATAGAAAGGCCACTCAACTCCACTGTACATATTTCAAAAAACAAAAACAAAACAAAAAAAGATATCATGGACACAGAGACAAAAAATACCTTTACAAAGTGTCTTTCCAGTCAGTAGCTACGTTATAAGAGGACAAGCAGGCAGAGGAAGCAGGTGCCCTCTAGAAATAATGCTGGGGCTCAATGGCAACCAGAAAAAAAGCCTCCCCTAAATTTTCTATCGCCTTGGCTGTCATTACAAAACGCGACCGATGATAATGAAGCATGAAGGAAATATCATTCCATATTCATGTGACAACCTTCTTTCCCTTTCATAAGCAAACTGAAATATTTATCGGAGGAAAATGTCCAATATCACTTGTAATCTAGAAAAAAGAAAAGAAACAAAAGGGAACAAAAAATGTCTAATATTAGCACAGCAAGGAGATTGAATAGCGGAATGGTAAAATGTGGTTGGTTGGTTTTTATTGCTTGTTATTAAATCTGAACCAAACAATTATTATTTGTCTTTCTCTTTTGTTAGTAGGGCTTGAGAAGAGAGGAAGAATTAAAAATGTGCCCCTGGGCTGTAAGCTTTAGCAGTAGTGATTAAAAACAGGAAACGCTGATACACAAGCTATTAGACAAAGCTATAATCAAATTCATTAATTTTACTCATTCAGAGCCTGACAAGCTTTCTTAAAGTGACATTAGCCTCATTCATGCACAAAAAACAGCAGGTGTGCAGGGAAATAAGGCGAATGCGAGACACCCCCTCCCTTTCCCTTTGAAAAGCTTTTGCTATTTAAAGTCGTTTTGTATATAATTTATTGTACCCGTTTTCATTAAACATTTATGACCGGTCAGATTTTGACACAACACAACAAATCTGCATATAATTAGATTTCTCAGAGACATTTACAGATTTAAATGCCATGTATATCAGCTTGGAAGGCTCACGTTAAACCCACAGATACATGCAAAAGACCCAATCTAGCAACACACACGAGTGTGTCTGATTCATGCTAACACATGTGTACAGCACACGCATGACCATTACTCTTAAGAGCTGGGCAGAGGGAGGGGGCCGAATGAAACGGATGACAAATTAGAAACAGCAATGACTACAATCCATTCTCAAACACAGCACAAAATTAATTAGAGTTCTGCATGGGAAGGCCTGGGCCGGCTTCTGGCCCCTCCGTCCCCATTTGTCTCTTTCCGCCGCTCTCTCCACTCCAGAGAGCCCGAGAACATGCTGGAACAAGTCCTGGTCCTGCCCAGCTTCCCATTGCTCACCCCAACCCCCAACTTAAGACTCAGCAGAAGCACATGATTACCTCCAAATTATTTAAACGATCAAACTGATATGAACAAGAGATGGCGACTAGGCCAAGAGAGAGAGTTTGACTGCGCGCGAAATGTGTGTTCCACAAGACTTCAACTGACAGCGACCAGCACACTGTAACTCAAACAAGCATTCGCAAGTTATTAATATTCCTTCTATCAGCGGAATAAAAGCGCGGTGGATAAGACCAAGATGCCCGGCACAGAACAACCTGGACCAGCCTCACCGATCCGGTGAGCTCACGAGCTGACTGCGCTTTTCCTCCGGCTTCTGTCACTGGAGATCTGCACTTCTTTTCATAACGCACAGCCTCCACTCACGAAAACATTTGAAAGCACTGTCAAGTCTTCTCGTTAGGGCTGGGATAATGGGACATATGCAATTAAATCAAAGCTTTTTCTCTCTTTGCCGGCCTTGGAAACTTCAATGCGTTGAAACTTTAGGACAAAAGGGATCATCTAGCTTTGGACGGCTCGGTTCAACTCTCGCTGTCAGTAACCAAGGGTTAATGCATCACGATTAGCACTCGTGGGTCTTTATCTGATATATTTTTAATTAACGGTATCCCACTCAAGCTCTTGAAGCCATCCCCCCTTCTGAAAAAAGAGGGCAGGGGGGAGTTTTGACAGGGCTAATTAATGAGCGTTTGGAAAAACGTGGAGGCAAGACGTTGGGTTCATTAGACAAGTCAGTCTGCCACACATCAAACAGGCCATAGTGGTCTGTCTGATCCCTCTTTTTATTTCCCATCTTAGAGTGGTGGATGCTGGGAAGGGACAGAGGGAGTGAGAATGAGAACAGAGAGTAAAAGAGAGAGACAGAGAGAGGGACAAAGAGTAGTGCTGGCACTTTGCAACAGGAGAGATGAATGACTTTTTACCTCAGAACACCAAGGCCTTAATGAAACCTCCAGAGGCTAAACAATGGCATCTCTGAGACAGAGAGATACACAGAGCACTGCACACATAGGTAGATGCATGGGCACGCGTGGGCTGCAAAGTCCACCACACAATTATCCAGCACCGAACGGTACAAAAATTATGACCACACAGCGAGTGCATAAGTACACCACATATTCATCTCAAACAGAACTGGCAGAGATGCACGCCATCTCACTCTTGGAACTGAAATGTTTTTTGTGCATGCATATGCACTAATGTAGGCAGACACAAACACACACCTTAAAGGAGGGCAGAAATTCTTCTCTTGGATCCTAAGAAGAGGCCACCTATATGGAGAAAAAAAAAAACAGGTCACACAAACTTCCATAATTATTTGGCTTCTCAAAATAGCTTGTACATGCTCTCTCTCTCCACCACCCAAAACCAAGTTGAGACTCCTTCTCACTGCCTCAGTATGTCACAGTAAAGATGGAAAGATGGAAAGACACATCCATCTCGAGATGCATGGATTTTATATTTCAGAAATATATATTTCTCATATTAAGTGGCCCCCGCAGGTCGTTCCAAACCTGCATGACTTTCTTCTGGGGAACACAATGAATGAAGTTATTTTGAGGAATGTTTTAGGATTTAAATACATTTTATGAATTAATCTATATGACTCGACTGGCACATTGAAATTTTTTATTTAAATGAAGGCTTTGATTTCAATCTTTATCATAATACACTCTTAAATGATTGAAAATTCAAATATATAAAAACTACACCAAATATAGCGAAATGAATATTCAAGGCCAGTTCACAACAAAAACAAATATAAAGATAACTATAACAATTACTATATTAGTGTCCATACCAATGCAAGATTATGTTCTATTAATTATTAGTATGCCATCTGCCTCTTTAAATGCCAAAGCTCTTTAAAGCAGGATGGATTCTGATTGAATGGCAATGTTTTTATTGTTCATCAGCTAGAAAAAAAAACATTCTGAAAGTGATTCCAATAATATCGTTCCCCTCTGTCCTTATAGGTAAAGTTGTAGTGTGTACCTTCTCATAGAATTACCACAATTAAAACTTTACAGTATTCATTATCATCATTGGTGTGAGCCAGCCATTAATGTCAGCAAATGTTAAACCTCACTGACTCTCGCAAATCAATAGTGTTTGCATTGTTATGTAATATTGGACAAAACAACTGGAACACCTTTAATTTGTGTTGCACAGATGAAAAAAGTCATGCAGGTTTTGAATGACATGGGTGAGTAAATGATGACCATTTTCCTTTCTGTGTGAACTATCCCTTTAAGAGACCACTTATTTATAGAGATATAGCTACCACTATTCCAAACAAAAAAGGAAAGAGCACCGTTTTGACACAACAAACACTTCTGCCTTCACTTCCATGAAACAGAACAACACTCTGTAAAGATGTCTGGCGGCCATCTTGCTGCCAATATTTCATTTCGTGCCCATTTTCTCCACATTTTTGTCTTGATTTCTTTGTTTTTGGCGGAGGCTAAGGGTGGGTGAAAACCCATTGGCTCGGCGTGCTTCAGCCATCTGGGGACATAACTCAAATGGGCCTCCACTATCGGCTGGCCAGCCGACTCATAAGGCCGTTATAAAGAAAGAGCCGGGGACACAAACAGAGACATCAATCTTCCCTGATCAGCAGAAGATAGAAAGAGAAAGAGAGCCCCCCAAAACGGAGAAACAAACTGAATGACAATATAGAGGGTCCGCATCAAGTGCAGGACCAGCCAAAGTCCAAGTTTACTGACCTGTACTTTGCTGTAGTTTGCTGTACTTTTGTTAAACTGTGTTTTTTAAGTTGTGTGTGAGAATGAGTGATATGTTTATTCCGAGTTCAAATAATAAAGGAAACAGATTGTAGAAATGTTTATGTGTGATGTACAGCCAGTTGTAGAAAGGATAAAACTTTTATAGAATAAAATATTAAATATTTTATTATATGACAGACAGACAGACAGACAGGGGAAAAGAAAATCATTTAGGACACTTTCTATGAGTTTAAAACAAACTAAAATCACTGCTCTCAATATCAATTATCAAAAACACCTGAGATAATATGACACTATTATATCTATTATTGATCACATCATAAAGCCCTGAGCTTGAAGTAACAGCCTAAGGCACAATGATTGCTTGCTTATGTGTTTTACCAAAAGAGTTCTTTGCACCAGCAGTAGAACAGAAACAATCTAAACAAGGCAGTCAATCAAAGTCA
Organism: Zacco platypus; assembly: GCA_038088235.1. Taxonomy (NCBI): domain Eukaryota; kingdom Metazoa; phylum Chordata; class Actinopteri; order Cypriniformes; family Xenocyprididae; genus Zacco; species Zacco platypus. The sequence goes on from CM076085.1 coordinate 30,181,217, forward strand.
ATGACTTATCGACATGAGCGGCATTTCAGCAAAGACGCCACATTCCTGCCGCTCCTTTCTCTTCTCTGTCCCTCTCTCTAATTCTCTCAATGAATGCATGAAGGCAAGTCCAGGTTATCATTCCTTGTCTTTCTCCCTTCATTCTTCTCCCCGTTTCTTCATCATTCTCAATTAATGTGGGGGATGCACTCAGCTTATCTGTTCTCTCCTGCATCTGTGAATATGGAAGCCCTGTTCCCTGAGACACTCGAGCAAGATATCACACATATAGTATCACATCCACAAATTAGTTGTTTCAGACAAAAAGAGGCTCTACTTTAACGCTGCATGTTTTTCAAATATTTAGGTGAACAGTTACCATGAATAAATGCAGTGCAATAAGGGTACGTTTATACGCCAATGTTCTAAATATAGGATAGTTTTTCCTTTGTGTTTTTCACGTACAGACGACAACATTGTCAATATTATTATGCCAAAATGCATAAAAAGTTTTATATTTTTAGTTGACAACACTGTCTTTGTGAATGGCCCCTATAGAATTTTTAAAACTTGAATGTTTAGTGAAACAAGAATGTTTAGTGTAGCTGTATAAGAAAAAAGCAGGTTTTTTTTTATATATAAATAAAAAGACAAACATCTCAAAGACAACATCAAGATTTAACCCTCTTAACCTTTTCGGAAAAGATCTTGGCTATTTGAGGTATATTTGACTGGGAACAGAATGTAACTTTTTTTGTTTAATCAAATGTCAGAACTAACTTCCCTGAACCCAAATATGCAATATTTTTATTTTATTTTTTTTGGGGGGGGGGGGGGTGAAAAGTTGTTTGTTATTTACCCCTCCAAAGCTGCTTGATTACATTATTTTTTTATGGTTGGTCAATTTTGACAGTGAACAGCCAATGTGTGACACTTTCTATTTTTTTATTTATTTGTTTGTCTATTTATTTCTTAAATGTATTAAATTTATTCAGACTGCTTTACATGAAAAAGTCACCAGTTTGAACCACTCAGAATAAGGATCCATTTTAATAAAAAAATTAAAAATAATTAAAAAAAAAATATTTATCAGGTATTACGAAGGACATATAGTGATTCTTGCTTTTCTGATTTTTTTTTCTTCTGAAAAAAAAAAAAGATCCAGCTGTAGTACTCCCAGACAATAAGACAATGTCTATTCTATAGTTTCACAAAGGATCTGTACAACGTCACAGTCTGTAAGCATAAAAGCCATAGTTTCACTATGTACTTAAATTTCCTCTTCAAAGACCAAATTGTCTGTGTTGCTAACCATACTTGTTTTACAGCTATATACTTATGTCTTGAATGGTCTTATTTGTGTCTATTATTAGGAGAAATATCGGTAACACTACAATAGGGTCGGCATTTGTTAAAGTATTAACTAGCATTAACTAACAATGGGCAATATATTTGTTACAGTATTTATTAATCTTTGCTAATGTTGGCTATGAAAAATAAATATAACAAATAAAACATTTAATAAATGTTAACATAAAAATAACATTTGATTTTAATAATGTATTAGCTAATGATGAAATTAACATTAACTTTAATTGATAAATGCTGTATAAGTATCATTAATTTAGTTCATCTTAACTAAAGTGACCTTACTGTCAAGTGTTACCAAAATATCTAAGATGAAATCTCCATATGAAAGAGCAACTTGTGAGCAATTGCATTTCACTTTCACACTAAATGATAAAAAGGCTGCTTTTAGTTCACCTTATAATAGAGAGGACTTGCAAATTACATAAAAAAAAATATAGCCTACAGTATGACATGACAAAAAAAAAAAAAAGACAGCAAGTAAACGAGCACATGGATTTGAAAGCATGTGGGAGAACACTGTAGTTAGCCACTAGCTGCCTAGACATTTCAAGAACATGCAGGTCTCTTTATATTTGCAGATGTAAACTCTAAGCCTTAATCAGAGAAAGTTTCTCACTGCGTGCCGTGTGCCTGCCACAACAAAGTGCTATTAGCTGGCATTCTTGGTAAGGTGAAGGTGCAGTGCGAGATGATTGACAAACGGAGGACTACAAGGCAATGGAGAGCGCACCGCTACTTTAACCATTTATGATCCGCCAGCAGACATCAAACGGCATGCCTGGCTTTTATTGACAATCAAGATGCAGGATGTCAAATGTTTACTATTACTTTCAAGTGCTACATCAGAAGCTTTTCTTCTAGCGGTTTTTCAACAACTGAAGCCATTTTTCCTTCTCTCACTCTTTTTCCCTCGCCCACTCCCCCTTTCTTCTGATGAAGAGGCTGATTAAAGTTATGTAAGTGTCACCTGCCTGCCAGGTCTCGGTTTTCACTAGAGTAAGGACACCAAATTAAGCACATCTAAATGCTAATGTTTGAATGACTGCAGAAACCGGAAGAGAAAAGGGGGCGACTGAGGAAGACGGAAAAAAATCTAATTTTCTTCACAACAAATTCTTCTTTCCCCTCCTTTTGGTTAAATAGAGCATTCCCTGATGATTTTAATAGGCTCTGATTAACTGCCATCACAAAACCTTGAAAGCGTCGATCCAAATAATCCTCTACGCAGGGACAAATGCTATGAAATGTTTTACAGACCTTTCATTTGAATACGAATAATGGTACATGTGTTGTTCTTCGTTGTAATTTGATCAATGGTGTGAGAGAAATGTGGGTATATTTGAGTGTCTTTGTAAAAAGTTGAAGCACACATACTTCTCACGCACTATGACAAAAGCAGCGGATATCTGCAGATATACTTTTTAAAAGCCAGTATGCAAATGAGAGTCGGCACATCAAATGACCTTTGTCTTATAATGTATCACTTCTGTATGGAAACGCAAAGGTGCATCTGGTGTGATTTTGGCGGGCGACAGGAGGGAAAGACTGGAAACAAAGACTTACTTTCTGCAATTCAAACACCAGTGTGCTGTGACACACTCAGGCAGCATGGAGGAACGAGACCGACAGAGATGATAAAGAGCGCCATCTGTTGGTACTGTGCGATACCGACTGGAAAACGGTACAGTGGCTTTTTTCATTTTAAACGTGAAGCGTTATATGACCAATACTTTTAGAGTTTTGTTTGTTTGTTTACAATTTAACGCCATGCGAGCTAATACTTTGAGAGAAAACTCTGTTAACAGCTGTTTACCTTTATTTGTTTTTGTGTATTTCTTCTTATTGAAATCACAAACAATAATAAGCAGCAAAATGCACACCCACAAATACATTCTTCTTTTTAACCTATACAGTTCTTTCTGGCTGGGCATGGATCGGGAACGGCACTCTTTAGGGTTAAAGTCATAAATGTATGTCAGTATTAAATGTTATCAAATCATATGTCAGTGATGTAGACTTAAAAGCAATGCACTAACCTCATGTTAAACAATAAAAAAAATATGCAGGAGGAAAAAATATTTGAAAAAAACAAACATAAGACGATGTATGTGTTTGTGTATTATAGGCAAATTAGATGTTACGCTGTATTCAATACTTGAAATTCTAAAAGTAAATGTTTGTACACTTTCAAGTAAAGTAATTTAAATGAATTTAAATTAAATTAAAGGGTACTTCAGTGTACTGTAAGGGAATACACTTCAAAAGTGTCTTAGCAGAAGACTTTATAAAAGGCATTAGGCATTTAATATTGATTATTATTTGTAAGTCAATAATTTTATTATAACTCTTTGGGCATTTCTACACACACACACACACACACACACACCATATGAGGACATATCAACCCTACAAACGTGGAAAATAGAAATTGGCTCTAAATTTAAACAAGCAACGTTTTAGATCAATACAGGATATATATTTGGATTAATTTCATATTTCATACTTTTTAAATTTAAAGGATACATATTTTACCTCCATGCATAAAATAAAAATCAATGCAATTAAACACTAAACTCATTCTATTTTTCATCTGCATGTCATAAATCTGATAACTGCAGTTAAGGGTTTTTTTTATTTTTGTACTATAAAACAAATTACCTTTAGTTTAGTTCACAGAACATTCTCATTCTCCGAAAGACTGATATACACAAGCACCTCCAGTACAAATTCAACAATGCTTTGTAGCCTGTCCACTCACCCCAATTAAAACCAAGGTTTAGGTGCCCTTTAAAAATATATATATTTTTCACGACAAATTAAGTCTCACTAAAAAGATAAAAAATAAAATGGGGAAACTGCCTTTTTTCTGAATCCAGTCATTACTAATCTGGAACCTAATTACTAGCAGGGCAGATTTTCCTCTCTGATTTTCTCCAGCCAATTAATTTATATTATTTTCAGGATGACATTCAGTCCTGTGCCCCTTTTGTCTTTCTTTTGCCGCTCACACCCACACACTCCTATCATTCAGCCTCCAGTATCATAACACACACACACACACACACAGTTACACTTCTCATTTGCTGCTGTTAGGCACTGACAAACACCTTAAAATATAATACCTCATAGTTATGCCTCCACAAAATGATTTTTTTTTCTTTTTTTTATATATATAAATCTGTACGGCTCACCCACACATAACAAATTCATTAAACTGCAACAGACAATCATACTGTTCCTCTAGAGCTCCAGCATTAATGGTAGGACCGCAGCCTTGCGTCACCATATTTTCTCCATATCTTCTCATCTCTGCACCGCTAATGCCTGCTAGTCCTCATGGATAACCAGTTAAGCAATGTCGGTAATTAAGTGCTAATTAAACTTAAAGCCTGTAGTTAGGCAGTGCCCTACATATTGCCTTTGCTATAGTGTAATTACACACAGTGCTATTTTAAAGCCCGCTAGAGACTGGCTGAATTGAAGTGTATACACCACATTGGCCGTAAGGAGTGAGGGTCAGGATGTGTGGTCAGGTATGCAGCCTCAGGGGTCAAAGGTTAGAATAAGGTTGGCCTCAAATAAGCCTCTGAGGTTTATAGTCCTTTAAAGCCCTGCATGAATTCATCTCTGTCTATGATGTATAGGATTTCATCAGCGCTTTGTCATACTAACATTGATCAATGAAATCACGCTGAAATAGTGCTCATTTTCAAAGAAAAAGAACGTTGTCCCTTTGAAGCTGTCCTTCATATTAAATGATAATTACTTAAATTTAATGCACTAATTATTCATACTAACTTGTATGTTTTTAAAAATCATGCCTATAGTGCTTGTAGGGAAAAAAATATTAACCTAACATGCACTTCATCATTTTAGCTAACATCCCTGAAACAACTTAAATAGTTTAAAAATCACACAAACAAAACTAAATTTAGTTAGATCAGGTAGAAATAGTTCCTTAAAGGGATAGTCCACTAAAAAAAAAAAATGGAAATTCGGTCATTTACTCACTCTCATGTTCTTCCAAACCTGTACAACTTTTAGACATTTTGAAAAATGTTCATGTTTTACAATTTTACATTTCACAAATTATCTTCAGTAACATTTTACAATAAGGTTGCATTTGCTAACATTAGTTAACATGAAATAACTAAAAAAATCTTCTAAAGCATTTATTATTGATGTTTATGATTAGTTTATGTTAATTTCAACATTTACTAATAAATTAATAAAATCAAAAGTTGTATATGTTAGTATTATTTAGTGGACCTGAGCTAACATGAAATAACAAAGAACAGTTCTAATGTTAGCAAAGATTGATTTGATATAAATACTATAACAAATGTATTGCTGATTGTTAATCTTAGTCAATTCATTAACAAATGTTAACTAATGGGACCTTATTGTAAAGTGTTACCTTATCTTCTTTTACGTTCCACAGAAAAATGTCATAGAGGTTTAAAATGACATGAGGCAGAGAATGCTAAATGATGTCAGGATTTTCATTTTTGGGTGTTAAAAGGTAGCAAATGCAGGTTACCACTTTTTCCTATGGTAGTTAATGCTAGTATTGTTGATAATGTTAGTAATTTTAGAGAGGTGATGTCAAATTAAGGTAATCACAGCATCTGAAAAACCTTGGACAGAGGGGTCATCGGTTCAGTTAGAGGTCATGCTGGCCCAGTCCAGCTCTTAATGTAATCATGTTGCACTCCTTCACCATGTGCATTAAAGGTTTAGGGTTACAGTGAATGGCATTTGTGTGGTGGTGACTCGAGCTAATGGATTTTAACACAAAAAGCAGAGAAACAAGGTCACCGCTACATGTACACCACAAAGATCCAGCTGCCTCAAAATTTGCAATTTCCTCCTGACATTGTCTGGCAGCACTTATAGCAAAATCCTGAACTAAATGCAATCAATCCTGCTCCTTACTTAACATCCACCTTTCTGTTGAGTTTGATTCCAGTTTTGCATCTCCATTTGAACTTATGTGCTACAGAAATGTTATGCATAGTGTAATCATTTGTCATATGGTTGTGTGACTGCGATTTTCAAAGTAAAATATGCTTTGTGATATATAAATATATTTGTTTTAAATATTTACAGACAACACAGGTATGTTCAACACCCTGTTTTGTCACATCAGAGGTTGCTGCAGGACAGGTCTGTGCTTTATGATGTGAAATGGAGGACTAGTTCCTGATCATTTGACAAACATCAAGAGTGCTTTTGCTGATGAATCTCCTCTCCGCTGGACACCCAAAATAACTTCGGTTCATGTGGCGATGATACTTATGGTTTGTTTGATTCCTTCCGCCAGAGAGACGTTAAGCAAAGGACAAAGTAGCGCCGGAAATATTTACGGCAAATCATGAGCGACAGTCAGCGTTACTCATTAAGACGTATTAGCGGTGATTTCAGCCGAGCTGACGCACGCGTCGCCTTCTCTAGTCCAAATGAGAGCAGAAGCTCTGACAGCGACATCGGTGCCTCTTCAAGACATTCAAGCACTGAGCAAAAATTCAATATGAGAGGGAAAAAATAACAGCAGAGACGGGGATTGTGTTTTTCTGCTTCATTCCCAGATAACAGAATTTCAGGGTGACAAACTTCAAGTGCAACACTCTGCCTCAGGGTGAGTTAATTACATTAATTTTCCCTGACACTCTCACAAAATAAAGAAATAGAGAAAATAACCCAACAAGATAGACACTGGAAAACAACATTTTATGTGGCCTTTTTTTCTTTTATTTATTTATTTTGTCAGCAATGATGAAATTAGTACAGAGGGCTCTCTCTGCCTATAATCAATCATTACTTTCAGTAGGTGCCAGAAAGCACCAACTGAAACCATATTTTCTTCACTTGTGGACAAAGGCTTCGAGATTGCGTGCCGCCCTTGTCCATAAATATATCTGGCCTTGACAACCCGCAGGATTGGCTTTGAGATTTTACAGAGTAAACATCTGTTTGTGTGGGCCCCGAAACACGCTGTGCTCCTTACCCAAAACTGTGGAGCCTGTTTAAAGTGAATAAAGCAGAAGATCCACTCGAAGAGCAGATAGCATTACAAGATAGCATTTTGTGTTTGATTGTATATACCTGTATATAGCAAGGACCCATTCAATTTAATCAAAGATGACAAAGATATTTATAATGTGGCAAAAGATTTCTATTTCAAATATGTTCAGCAAAGAAACATTTGATGAGCATTTTTTTTTTTGGTCCAAATTACAAAAGAATGTTAGCGTATACAAAAAGACTATATGAACAATAGCATTTTAAACAGCATTATAAAATCTTCAGATCTTATTGATGTTGATAATAAACAACAAAAGTGCATCTAATGGTTGTATATCTGTTATGGAGTACAAAGGCCGCGTCGTTTTGGACGTCCAGGCATCTATTTAACCGACAGATTTATCACAGAGAAAACACTGACACCTTGACTTGTGTCATAATTCCCGTTTTACAAGCCAATATCTTCACACATTATTTCGTTACATTAGGTGAATATTGCACTTAAAACTCCACCATTTAATTACATCCACCAGTCTAATAAACACATTTTATAGAGTTCATAAATCACGAAAACAAAAACACACAGAATGTTGTTAATGTAACATATTTTATCATAAAGTGTAATCTATAAAAAAGATCAGTTTATACAAAAAAGTGCTCAGCTTTGTGAATAGCTTAAGTAAATGTAATAAATGTCAGGAATGTTGCGTATAAATCTTAGTTGCTGCATGTTGTTAGCTTGATACATTAGGCCATAATTTGCTATAAATAAATGTTTATTAGCTCGCCAGACTTGTTTTGATGTGTTAATGATGTGCATTTAAGGAGATTCACAAGAAAAGTTCAATTAACAGAACTTTCTACAGCATTGTCCTGGTCAGTGTCCCCATTACACACCTGCATTGATTATAAGAAAAGCTGTGCTTTTTACCAATGTCCTTATTAGTGAGTATTAGCATGTAAAACTGAGATATAATGGAGTTCATTTAGATTCAAATGCGTCACACCTGGTAGTTCATTCAAGTCGATTCAAAATGCTTTTCGTAGTACAGAGGATACAGAACCAATCAAAATGTCTCAAGCTAAACATCCCTACACGAAAAGTCCAAGACCTTTGGGGGTCTAAAAAAACCAATGAGCATTTTGTGTTCATGTCAGCAGATCCCTGGTCAGTTTAAGCGCTTTTCTCCCATATTGATTAAGATTACAGGAGGCCCTTCACCAAAACTTGGTCCAAGATCGGTCGTTAGAGGCCAACTGTGGCCAGAGCCCTGTGGCTGTATGGCATATGGTTACAATTTGTCACTAACACGCTTTCAGTTGAACCCAGGCTTGGGTCAGCCAGCAAACCCGCTGGCTACACACTCCCTTAAGCTCCATATTAATGACTGCTGAGGAATAGAAAGTGCTAAGCATAATGCCATGAATGCAAGTATTATTACAGACACCTGTGCAGAGACTCAGTGCTATTTATTCCTTCATTCATTCCTTTATTTCATTTCGTCCAACACAGCACAGATCAATAAGCAATTAATTTTACCACCTAAAGAAATATATGGCGTTTTATGCCTGAACAATCAAATCAAACTGTAACATGGCTATGTAACTATGGGAATGAGGCACTTAAGATGGAAATAAATACATAAAAAGCTGAGAATTTATTCTTTTTTTTTTTACCATGTGCAGAAAGGAATGTCATGTTGTTCTTTGTCTTAGAGGTCATTTGACTGAAAATCAAAAAATATAAAACGGGTTCAGTGGGGTTCTATAAGGAATGGTTCTTGAATCAACTTCAAAGAACCCTTTATTTCAAAAAGGTTCTATATAAGGAGAAATCTTTTAAATGATTGCATAACATTTCATGTTTAGCTGGATATTTCATGTTTATCTAGTGATAAAGTATGTTTGTGAGCAGTTTCATTTATAAAAATGTATAAATTAAATAAATTAAACTACATCCATACAATACAGGATTACTTCTTTGTGTTTATTCCTAATTTACTATTACTATAGAATCTACATGTAATGTGTAACTATGTCACCTCAAAATAAAGAGTTACCTATATAGCAAAACACAAAGCTATATTCTATATCCTATAAGAGACAGAGGGTGAAAGCCAAGTAGACGCAATCCAAACACACTTGTTATGGCTGCTACAGAAAAGGAAATCTTACAGGGGGGCTGAATAATGGAGTCAGAGGGATCAGCGGCAAGCTGAAAATGTTTTCTCAACCAACCCCAGTAACCGACATTTCCCCAACTCACTAGGACATATTTTAGAGTGCAGGTATGGGAGAGGGAAAAAAATGAGAAAGGGAGGGGGGTATGTTTTGACGTTTTGTTTGTTGTCCTAGGCAAAATGGAAGACATACATTGTCCCTTATTGCCTAAAGAGCCACAATGCAATTCTAGCCCTCAGTGGTCACACAGGGAGTATGCTCCAGGAGTCACATGGTCAGATGGATAACATCAATTTACCACGGGAAAAACAGAAAATAAGAGAACTCCCCAAAAAGAGAAAACAATATAGCTTTGTCTTCTTTTGACCTCTCGTGGCACACAAATACTATGTGTTATTGTGCAAGTAACGCACAGCTAAATACAGAGGTGTTCTTGTGCTTGGACCAAAGGGGAGATAAATGAATCCCCATCTAAGCTTGTCATGGCTGGACAGAGAGGAATATTACGTACTCGTAGACCTATATCGCCACCCGCTGGACGCTTTCAAAATTACAGCTTCACTCAGAATAGTGAGGTATTTACAAGCTAGAGATGCTCAAATCACTCCTACTCTTGACCTCTTGACAAGAGGAATGTTATTTCTCTCAGTTGAATCTGCAGGATTCAGGTGGAATGAATGAAGATACACCTGAAATAAACCTGCCGTCTGGCAGTGAATGGCAGAGAGGAGCCCTCAGCGAGAAGGCAGTGCCACTGCGGATTTGCGGAGACACGATGATGCTGGCAGGGTGACAGAAGAGGAGACGGGCACTACTGTTGTTGTAGTTTTGAACATGACGTGAACAGTAGTTGAGTGATGCGGTGTTTGTGTCAGTTGGGATGGAGTGAGTGAGTGATACCATGAGACAGAGTTTGAATCACTGGCTCCTGAGGGGACGCAAAGAACAGATTCACACATCATTTCACACGCTGACATATTTATTTAACTTAAGCATTTTTCTCACATTCATAGATTAATAAATAAAGGCAATATTTTAAAGTCTTTACAGTGCTAGATATCACTTCAATCTGTATTAAAAGCGTGTAGATGCACTTGCTTGACTTTCTTAAAACAACTGAACAAATAATAAAAATACTCACTAGCAGTAGTTCTTTTATTTCATGTGTTCTGAGATGCCGATTTTTTTTATACATATTTTCCATACAATGTTATGTTAATCTTTGAGTACAAGATGCTTCCAAAATATATGTCATTTTATTTAGGTGACTGCACTTCTAGTAATGTCAACTTGATTTTAGTACGAAAATTAAGATGAAGTGTGACATAAAAATGGTTTTCATTTATGGTTACGATGGACAAATACCAATTCCCAAATCAACATGATATTTGCATTCTGTTATTAAAACAAGATATTTAATCATTGAATAAAAATTGTTCAACTGAAAAATCTTTGACTTGGATCATGTGACATTTGTTTGTTTGTCAGCTCTGCACAAATTTCATGCAGTTGTTAGACATTGGTTTATTAAATATACATCCAGTAACTTAAAAAACAATAAATTCCCTGTTTATATGACCTATTTCTGTATGCTATAAAAACAGATTTGTTGGTTGTGTGATTAAAAACAAGTAATGTTGAACTCACAGAAGTGTTCAGTAATATAAGTGTCATATGGCATTAATAAGCGTCAAGTGTACTCAAAACATTACTGTACTGGACCAAACGAAAAGCTTTATGCGCAAACCATTTCCACAAAACTTTTAAGTAGTTTGTGAAGTAAAACAATTGTGAAGGCATAGATGTAGCAGATATTTTGCAAGCCAAATCTCTTTGACCTAAAACATATTTTTTTTAATTAGCCCCTTGGAAGTTTAAGTTAATATTTTAATAATTTAGCTACACATTCACATTGATGTTGGACAATAGTCACATTCAAGATCTTGACCAAAAATTAATGCACTTTTTGATGGAAATAAATTTGTTATAAGTATATAGTTATTTATTTTAGGTCAGGATCTTGTATTGACAATGCAAGAGGTGAGCACTCTATAAAGTCTACTGCAGCACAACCCAAAAACTTACACTGAGGTTAAGTTCTGGACTCAGAGATGCAAACTCAAGTGTCAAAATTATTCTTCATGCTCTCTGAACCATTTTTTCACCATTTTAATCCTGATGAATATTGGCATTGTCATCCAGGAATATGGCCATGATCTGTCTTCCTACATGGTTGTTTAAGACATTAAAAGCTACACACTCCATCTTTTAGGGTTAAAAGAACCGTTTCCAAACATAAAACATGCTAGAAACATAATAATCACTGTAATAATGATCCAGTCATAGACAAAAGTTTTTGCCTATTAAAATCCAAACAGCGCCTTTTTTGTCTGCCTGTGGCAGTCAAGCAACTGCCTTCAAGGTGAATGGAAATGTTAACGGATAGATTTCTCGAGGTAATGTATATACCTCAATGGATATAGCTTATCCCATTGTACTGAATGATTCATACTCTACGGTTTTATGATATTGATTAGGATAGCACACCATGTACTTTAAAGAATACCATGGTACTATGTGCACAAAAAGTACTTTAAAATGTACATTATTTGTGTAGTACACCCATGAGAATAAACTGTCCATTACCTTCACTGCATTATGAAAAGGATAACACCAGAGCACAAAATCTCTTGCCTTCGGACTGGTGTTGTTGAGATATTAGAGAAATGAAACAGATTGTTGTGTTATAATCATGTCATCCTCGCACAGCACATCAGTCTCAGAGCTCTGTTTGGGCAGAGAGGATAATAAGGAGGTTATGGGAACCCTAATCACTGTTTCCCTCTCAATCACACTCACAGCCTTGGAAAAACACACACACACACACACAGGAATAGAGAGAAAAAAAGTTATGAAATAATAGCTTAAACTGAAGAATTGCTTTAATACTTCAATAGAAATAACCTAATTCCAACATTTTCAAAGGAGCAGGCGGCCTTGCTTCGGGCTAACGCGTAATGTGTGAGTGAAAGTATATCGCGTGTCACTCTGCATTAGAGAAGCGAGCCTGTGTGCCTTTGAATGAGAGGCAGCTGGGGTAATAGGAAGTGCAGATATTAGAGCTAATGAAATCACAAAGAACAAGACAGATGTGCCATTTGACCAAGTGCTGCGGTGCCGGTGGGGCGTTACATTTGCCCACAACACTCAGACAAGAGGGCTCAAGCCCTGATAGCAACCCTTATGCCGCTCCATTTAAATGCATAATGCACAGCGAATGACCTGTGTGTTTATTTACTGTAGCTCGGTCCGGATAGATTGTGACGCTCCATATATCTCATACACCCCAGCCCCCCCTACACGCCATTTCAAAACATTTAATCATACATCAATGCTATTTCTTTACTTCATCACAGCTCTTTTGTGAATTTGGCCAGGAGCTGCAAGAACAACTTCTATTTCCTCACACGTCATCCAGAAAACACAACTGTCACATTTAGGCTGCCGTCAATATCTACTCCCCAGCATGCATGTCATTTGAAAAACATACAGAGGAGTCAGACAAATAAACACAACAACCTGGAGTCATTCGAAAGGATTTGTGGTTGGAGAATTGTGGGGGGGCTGTGCAGTGCCACATCTGACCTGTGGCAATAAGTGCGTTAGTCATCTATGATTCATGTCAAAACATACTTAATGTATCAAAGATATGAAACACTTTGACAGCTGCTATGGAGAACAGAGGACTGAAATGGTTTTAAAACAAAACAAGCTGTTTTCCTCCCCACCCTTCCTCCCCTCGCACAATAGCTTGCACCGGTGGACTTATGTCCATAAACAGTTTATGATGAAATGCCGTAGCACTTAATTAAAACAATAAATCCAAAGTGTGCATTAGTGGCCCCCTCCTCTCGCCTCACTGACCTCAGCTGTGTCCATTCTGGAACCGTGCATCACCGGGGCCGGGTGAGTCTGGAGACCAAATCTTATTCCGCGTGTGCCCTGAAATGATGCCACAAACGTGTTCTTATTACTCTCTTGCTTTCTCTCTCTTTTGGAGATAATTTAATTCATATTTCTTTTGTTGCACAAGGGATATGTGGCAGAGGCCTAATCACACACACACAATAGAACAAAGGGGTTGCTGTTTGGAAAGCAGACTAAATTCTCTTTGGTTATGATATACTGGCTATTTATCCATTTAGCACCGTATTATGAAAAGCCATTTTAGATTGCATAAAAGGGTACATACTCTTTATTAGGATTTTGCTCACAGAATTCCTTTTAAAGTGAGTCATTAACTGTTAACTGCAAAGTTTACCTGAACTTCCTGGCAAATTCTGTAAAATTGCTGATCTGCTCACAGGCAGATTGGCACTCTAATCTCAGCTTCAAAGCTGGTGCATCACACCTGTTCAAATTCAGTTAACTTATAATGCTGAGAAATGAGCCTGTGAACTAATGCAAGTGATTTTATGCCGCCCTTTTTCTAAACCTATATTTTGGGTTTGGTAAGATATTTTGCATTTGGTGTACATGAATGTGTCTGTATCCATCTTCCTGATCTACAGTCCTTTTTTTTTCTTCTTTTTTAAAACATTATGCACTGTGACTCATTGCATTTCATTTTGTTTCTTCTCTGCTAAAGCATAATAATACAACTTTTGGCTTTGAATTCTGTCAGTGAAAATGTCAAGTTCATTGGATGTTTTGCCACAGCAAAAGCAGTTTAAGTAGGTAGTGAATATCACATCTTTTTCCAAGTCTACAGTACATTGCCTATTATGACAACCAGCAAATCTGTCATTTGATCTTTCATACAATGAACAGTAAAACTTACCCATGCATTCTTTTTATTCTGATTCACCAGACAGTCTGAAGTAATTTTCTTAACAACATGAATCATTATTCTTTTTCTCCAGCAGACTTTAATCCACTAGAATTTTAACACCTGTTATTATTTCCAACAGATGAATGCCTTTTCCCTGGCACAAAGAAAAAGACTGATCTGAGCAGTGGAACTGTAAAACGTCATGTCATCATATGCAGTGCGCACATACCGCAGTTCTTTTTTAAACCTTCTTTCCGTTTAGCTTATAACTTAAACTTGTATTTATGTATAAAATATGCTAATTGCTTAAACTACTTAGCATATTTTATTTCTACTCTTTATTTGACATACAATTATTTTCAGTTCCTCGCATCTGATTGGTAGTTTCAGGAACTTTTCAGTGTTTGTAACATTCAACATGTCTTTGTGTGTGTGATCCACAGATTCTGTGCATTAGTGGTGAGGACTGTTCAATGACTTTCTGCAAGTTATATTATGTCAGTAGACGGAATATTTGAATAAGAACTTACTTATGACAAAATAAAAATTAACTTACCGAGGCTGCATTTATTTGATCCAAAACACAGCGAAAACAGGAATATTGTGAAATATTAATATATTAATATTTTCTATTTGCATATACTTTAAAATGCAATTTATTCCTGTGGTGACGACAGCTGAATTTTCAGCATCATTACTCCAGTCTTCAGTGTCAAATGGTCCTTCAAAAATCCTTCAATCATTCTAATAATATGCTGATTTGCTGCTCAAGAAACATTTATTATTAGAATAGTTTATTTATTACTAGAATAGTTCATAGTTCTATAGAAAATATATATTATTGTTTTTTCAGGATACTTTTATGAACACAAATTTCAAAACAGCATTTATCTGAAATAGAAAGCAATGCTTTTACACTATGGTCTCATGGACTTCAATCACTTGTAGGTCAATTGTAGGTCCACTAGACCGTGGGTGCTTCTCAGCTGGAAGGCTGCGTCCTAGTATGGCTGCATATCTCGACTGCCATCAAGCTCTGCCGAAGGACGTCTCAATTTGAAGCATCCTTTGAAAGCAGCCTTCATTTTGTATCCTTCATTTGCCTTACTTTTAAGGATGCATCAAGTGCATCATTCGCACACAACTTAATTTAAAACACTTCTTTCAGATGAGCACAATCAGAATTATATTAATATCGGAAGTCGACATGCACCAAAAGTGTTCTGGCGCGATGTATGATGTAAAATGTAGGCGTAGCGTAAGCTTAGATGCCTCTTGTGGTTCAAACAAATAGAGCTGGTCAACAAACTCAAGCTAATTCGTGACCGGTGTTTTGTTTTGCTCTATCATCTGTGCTTCCGCGTTCATCAATGCGTCAGGACAGAGATCAGGCCTACTCTTTTGCCGCAAGTCGATTTGCGTAGCTGGAAGCTAGTTATTTTAGTTTACGAAGATTGTTTCGCTTCAGAAGGCCTTTATTAACCCACTGGAGCCCCGTGGATCTCTTATATGATGGATGGACCCACTTTTTTGGACTTTAACCTTTAGGAGCGCCATTCTCTACCATTATACAACTTGTAAGAGCCAGTTTTCCAGCTAACAGGGAACGTTCCAAGAACATTCACTAATGTTCTTTAAAAGTTGTGTAAATGTGAACATTCTCAATGTTGAGAGAACATTCTAAGAACAACATTGTCAGAATGTCCTTATGTTATTGGTATTTTCTGAATGTTTTCATAATGTTATCATAAAACATTCTGGGAACAATGTTCATGGAACATCCTTATGATGTTATTCGTACTTGCTGAACGTTCTCATATGTTGAGAGAAAACATTCTTAGAATAACATTTGGGACCATAACATTGAGACTTGAATTAATTCAGAGAGCACAGAAAGGGTGTAAAAAGTTGACAAGGAATAAGTAAAAAGATAATTCATATAGCGTATTTCTTCTTGGTTTTTATGTCTTACACTCTAAAAAGTGAATGCGTGTAGGCTATGTTGGATTACTATAACTATTTGAATATATTTACCTTGTGTTTGTGCTTTCTGAATTGAAACTCAGTATTGTACACTCAACTTAAACACGTAGAAATTCACCACTACTCAAAATCGCACTTTCAGCCAACGTATAATCTCTTAAACATATAATCTTTAAGGACCCCACATCAGACGTTATTCCTGAATTACTTTTTAACAATTTTTTTTGTTTTAATTAATATACTTGATAATGCAATGTTTGAATATGTTTAGTTGTTTATGGGTTAATTAAGGTTGTTTGTGAACATGAATACTAACAAAATCGTAATTAACCGAATTTAATTAACTTTGAATTTACTTAACGTTTGCGATATACAGGTTACTTGCTTTACTGATTTTTTTTTTTTTTTTTAAATAAACAAGTCTTTGCATTTACTCATCTGTTTTCTAAAAATGTATTCAGTTTGGACCTTAGGAGTATGTGAATAAAACAATTTTAAAATAAATGCCTCCTTTACCATGTATGCACGAGATATTTGAAATGCTGTGGGCGGGAAGCTGAGAAAATGTTTGTCTGTACTTTTATTTGTCTTTGACACGTTAGTTCTGATTTATTCATCTATTTGTTTGCTCAAAATGCTGATGAAAGTCTGTAAGTAAAGACATTGTGTTTAACGCTAGCTGCATTTTCCTAGATCGAGATATTTAGCTTCGTAATTAATTAATTACTTGACCTGTAAGTATTTTTTTTTCTCCGCTTAGCCCCCAAAGCTTTTCAATGTTGTTTGACAACTGAGAACACTTTGCAATACATGGTAATTTCTATAAAAACTGCTATAATTGTTAATAGATTATTACTAATGTTCGAGTAAAATCCATCTAATCTCTATTGACTTACATGTTATCCTCAATAATCTTCAGGGTAAGTAAATGAAAGTAAAGGAACAGCAAATTTCCCTTTTTGGGTGAACTATCCCTTTATTTATATATCCCTTTAAGTTATTAAATAAATTAGGGTATAGAGGTGTGCAATAGTAACAAAAAATATTTTCTAAGATTTTTGCGATAACGATAATCAGATGATATTTTGCATCATTCAAAATATTTTTGGCAATGTAATTGGTTACAGTGTTTGTTATATCTTTCCATCGGTCGCCTTTTCTGTCATAAGGTACTTTCTTGCTAGACAATTCGGCTGTTTGTTGAGAGTGTGTTTTTGATTTTGCTCCGTCTGCTGCAGATGCCCCGCGTTCAGCTGACTCCTGAAGCTTTTCATAATCCTCATAATAGGGCTGCACGATTTATCGCATTTAAATCATATGCGATTTGGCAAAGGCTGCGATTATTTAATGCGCAGCTTGTCAGAGCAGTATGGCTCTGTGATCAGTAGTAAATGCTTCTCCATCTGAAAGCCAGAGGGCACTGGACTAAAAATATGCCCTGCAGCAGAAGAAGAGAATACGTCGTATCACTGTAGCTGAATAAACAGAAGATTAAAACACTTTAATTGATTAAACATGACTAATAAACACACGACTGACTTATTCTGTGTAAAAAGCGACATCATGCTGAGTTTGGAATAAAAACATGTTATTAAAATGTTATTTTTTGTTGGACAAGATGTTAATAAATACTTCTTGTGTCTGGAAAGATGTTTGACGCACGTTGCTTTTTCAAATGTACATTAAAAGTGACTGAAACTAGCAACTTCTGTCAAACACCACACTCTGAACACACGCATGCAATAGTATTTAGTATATACTTAGCTACATCACGCAGTGAATTCATTATCACTTCATGCAGCGTTTTGATTGGTTTCTAAAAATGAGTGAAATACTTTATAGGGTATAAAGCTAATTTATGATTTGTTGATGCATGTTCTATTTAAATAAAACTAAATTATTAACTCAACCAATGGCTGATTCAGATGCATTTCTTAATGACTGGCTAGATACACAATTAATACAAAATATTTTATTTGTGTAAATTTTTAAATTTTCATGTCCTCTGCAAAATCTGATTCCCCGTTACAGATTATTTAATTTTTTAAAATAAGAAAAATAAATCGGAATTGCTTTTTATCACAGACTGAATACATTCACCTGAGAAGAGAGTGTCCTGAAGGCCTTCATCTTTTTCCTGGGAGAAAATCCTGAAGACCTCATCAAGGAGTACCTTTTAAGTTGAACGTCAGCACATTCTATTTTGATTTATTTTTCAGAAAAAGTCTAAATTTGTGTATTTTGTAGTCATGATAGCAATATACCGTTAATATACCTGGGCCGTCCAAGTATTTAGAGACACATTTATGCTTTTATCCACTTATACACTTTATCCACCGAGACAATGAAACCATCCGCGATCGAATACCAAGTGGAAAATCTCCCCTCGCCCTACGTGTTCCTCGCGCACACAGACAAGGAGGTAGAACTGTTTACTCTCACAGACATTCCCACTTGCACTGCAGAGACACGGTGGATATGTCACAAAGGAAGCGCTGTTGCACGTTCTACAGGCTCACGCAACAGCGCTTTAAAGTTGTTCCCAATTAATGAATAGCGCACATTTATGCCAAGCGATTGCTAAACTTGAGTTGATGAATTATGACAATGTCTACTTTATATTCTCTCTCTTGTCTGAAGGATCAGCCCGTAACAGTATAGACATTTTAAAATAAGAGTCCATGTGTATTTTGTGTTTGTTTATAATTAAAAGTCACAGAATTGTATTTAATTTGATTTCCATTTAATTCATAGTAAATAGTGTAGTCTCTGGCTGGGATGCTCCCCCACAAGAAGAAAAGCCTAAAAATTTGACAAATTATTCAATATATAGATTTTACTAGTAAAATCAGTCAAATCTGTGTCCTATTCACTGAAAGAGAGACACTATATGACAAAACAAGAGAACTCTGCCATTTAAATGCTGTACTTTTACATAATTTAAAATGCATAATAATGCATTAGATCAGTATGTAATTAAATGAAATAGTGGCGTTTGTAATTCAAATGAATTTCAATAAATAGTGTTAAAAATTACACATTATTTGTTGTTTGTCACATGTAGTAGAACATTTTTGTACCATGGGTAATAGGAGGATGTTCCACCTGGCTACCACTGCAAGATTATTTCAAACCTGTGGGAAGCAGTGAGGTATGATGTACATCATCAGCCTGGCTTACCCAAAACCCTTTTGATTTACTTCTGAGGTGGTCCAGAAAGTATTCTTGCAGCTTAATCAGCACAAGATGTCACCAAAAGTACAAAGTCTTTTCAGTAGACAGTAGGGGTGTGATGAGACCCCTATCCCACGAGACGAGATTGGGTTCACGAGACGAGATTTTTACAGTATTTTTAAGAAATCCTCAATAATGAAACGTATGAAGGGAAAATAGTCTTTTATTCAACTGAAAATCATAAAATGCAAAAATGTTGGTGCATTTTGAAATCTACTTGTAATGCATGTCATTTTATTTCTATTTTAATGAATTATTTGCAGTAAAACAACATGCAAACACTGCTAAATGTTTTGCCACAAAATCAACCAATTGTTTTCTGCCCTGTATAATTTCACATGAGAAATCTCACTGAACTTCTTTCTACAGATTGAACATAAATTAAACAGTATAAATAAAATAAACATTTAAATAAAAAATTAAAATAACACTTTAAGTGTCACTTTAACTGCAGTACAAAGTTGACCATTTCCCAGTCACTATTGATTGTGTGGCTGTAACTGTTATATAGCTCTGCGTACACCGAGAAGTCCAACCGTTAGCAGTAATAGCGATGCTTTCTGCCTCTTTAGGGGCCGTTCACATATCGCGCCTAAAAAAGCGTGTAAAGCGCGGCCGCGTCGCTTCCTCCTACTGTTGCAAGAGTTCGGGAGCTCGAGCTTCTGTAGCGTCTATCGTTGCTATGCAACCATGAACTGTGCTCTCCACGACCATGAGGAAGTTTCAGAAAATTGCTGATAAATTGATTTTTAGCCCTTGCTTTAGCTTTACTACTAGATATATTTATGGAGATGAGATATAACAACCCCCCTGTGCAGCTATGATCAGCTGTTCAGCTGAGCTTTCCATGTTTTGTTATAGAAAGGTCGAAGCTGATCGGTTGGTTCTTGTCACATGACCTGCGGTGCGCTTGCGGCATTCTGAAAAGTTGAGATGTTTTCATTTCGCCGTGGCACAGGCGCGCCAGGAAAAAACGAGCGCGCCGCACCGCATGCGCGTCGCTTCCATTTTGCGCGAATGAAAATGCGATGTGAAATGTGAACGGCCCCTAAGAGTCTGTACAACCTTGGCCGAGGTGTACGGCATAGTTTTCTTACAATGTTTACATATTGTTTGTGTCTTGTGTGTTATTCTTTCGCCATTTATTATTTCTACTGGAAAACCAAAATGTTTCCACACAAACTATTTGAAAGTGGCGGGGGCATCTTCAATAATAATTTCACCCTCACACTGATAGCACGACGAGACAACTTTTCACCTCGACGAGAAATCTCGTCACGTTTTAGTCTCGCGAGATCTCGTGGTACGAGATCTCGACACACCCCTAGTAGACAGTGAACTTGCAGTAAAGATGTTTGAACGTACGTCGTGTGTTTGAAAGAATGTCTCAGTTTTAGTTTAAAGATGTTTCAGTTGTTTTTGTATGTTTGTAAGTCCGACCAGTTCTTGGTTTATATGTGTATGTCTAGTGTGTGTGTAGTTGTATGTGTTTTGTTCAATTGCTTGGATCACTTGGAATTGTGCTAACCTTTAAAGGGTTAGTTCAGCCAAAAATGGAAATTGTCACCATTTACTCACCCTCATGTTGTTCTTTTTGATGAATGCAACTGACACTTTGACACTTCAAAAAGTTCACAAAGAGATCATAAAACTGATCAATAAGAACTGAGTGGTTAAGTCCAAATTTTCTAAAGAGACACCCTTGTTTTATATGATGAACAGATTTGCTATAGGCTTTTATTCACATATAAACATTGAGAAGCAAAAAAAAAACAGAAGCTGAACCGAACATGCTTGGCATGCAAGATTGTTTCTTCCAGGTCAAGCGAACACACTTGAGCTTCCGTTTACCTCAACTGATGTGCGAGTTAATGTGAATAAAAGCCTAAATCAAAGGTTTAGTTCACCCAAAAATGAAACTTCTGTCATACACCCTCATGTCGCTCTATTTAAAACAGTTCATGTGAGTACAGTGGTTCAAGCTTATTATAAAGCGGCAAGGATACTTTCTGAGCCAAAAAACCAAAAAAACAATTAACAACTTTATTCAACATCATCTAGAGATGGCCCATTTCAAAACAGTGCTTCGAAGCTTTACGAATCATTTGTTTCGAATCAGTGGTTCGGATCGCATATCAAACTGCCAAAGTCACGTGAACCATTGAAATTTCCAATCACCTATGACGTAACGAAGCCTTGTTTACCGAAATCACGTGACTTTGGTGTTTCGAACCACTGAATCAAAACAAATGATTTGTAAAGCTTTGAAGCAGCGTTTTGAAATCGGCCATCACTAGATATTTTTGAAAAGTCGTTATTTTGTGTTTTTGGTGCACAAAAAGAATTCTCGTTGCTTTATAATATTAAGGTTGAACCACTGTACTCACGTGAACTGTTTTTATGAGCTTCCTGGGCATTGAAAGTGTTAATTGTACTGCTGGCAATAGAGGCTTCACTGAGTCATCGGATTTCATCAAAAATTTCTTAATTTGTGATCCGAAGATGAACGAAGGTCTTACGGGTTTGGAACAACATGAGAGTGAGAATGACGGTATTTTCGTTTCTGGGTGAACTAACTCTTTAAATCTGTTTACCATTCATAAAGCAATTGACCCTTCGCAAAACCCGCCCCTTGTTGCTGTACATCAGAAGGAATGTTGTTTCAACCGCGGAAAGACGCGAGTACACACAATATTTCAAGTTCACCAACGTTAATCTACTATAGGCTACTCCCTGACGGCTTTGTCAGATAAAATAGAGGATTCGACGTTGTCATTGGTTAGATCGCCTGTCAATCAAACTGTTTGTGAAGGGTCAATAGCTGGGTTTCAGTCACGTGATTATGATGACGCGCGAAGGCGGGGCGATTTCAGATGGAGGGCAGGAAGTAAAAATGGCGAATACGTCTATGGAGGAAACCGTTCCGGAGAGTCTGTATTGTACGAATTTAGAACCAGTTTCAAGAAATAGATACAAAGAATTAGTGAACATATGTTGGACGTGACCCGTGTTCCCACTGATCCCTTCTGATTGTGGGTTGTTGTCAGCTGGAGCTTTCGGCTGTCTGCGTCAGATCTGGGCTCTCATCTGTCTGTTGGAGATCCAACATAGCCTCTGCACATTCCAACCGTCTTTGTTGGTCTTCCTTGAGCTTCATCCTCTGCTCTCGTTTAAGAGACGCCTCTGATTTGGGCTTAGTTTTTTAACCTAGGTTGACCGTCGGAGCCCAATCTACCGACTCAACGTCACCCAAAGCGCTAGAGCAGCCTAAAAATCCCCAATGAAGTCCACATTAGACTACCGCTAACTTAATAATCATTACGAAGTAAATGAGCATTTAACGACAACCTAATGCTATATAAACACAGACATAAAAAAACACATTGGCTAGCAACATTAACATACCTCCGACGAAGTGGTCGCTGCAGACACGGGCATTAACAGACTCTGCTCCTCCCGACCGCAGACGTACATTGGAAATCCACTTTTTACGGCTTGTCTCAGTGAGCTTTTGACATTTCTCACCTTTATGAGTGACAATCTTCGGTACTCTATAAAAACCCTTTCTTTTTTCTCGATTTAAACGATTGGAGCAGCCGTAAACTACACAAAACATTGGCATTTTTTCAGATGACAGATCCTCAGATACTCACTTCCTGCCCTCCATCTGAATTTCGCGCTCTCGTGATATAGCAGCGTGACGTCACGTGAAACCAAGCTATTGAGTCCCTTCAGAAAATTTGGGCAACGCAGCCCGATTCATATGGATTCATTTCACAATCCCTTTATGAACTTTTAAAAGCGTCAAAGTGGCAGTTGTGTAGCTGGAACAGAAATGACTCAAGATTTCACAAAATAATGTCTTTGTGTTGCGAAGATTAACAGAAGTCTAACGGGTTTGGAACGACATGAGGGTAAGTAATAACTAATGACAGAATTATATTTCTATTCAATGCTAGCTCGGCACCCTCAAACTAGGGTTTGAACAAATTTACCCGCCGACTCCCAACAAAACAGACATTTGATGGCAGTTTTACTCACCGCCTGGATTCCGACTTATGACCGGGATCTTTATCGCTGGAACTGCTCCATCTTTCAGTTTCAAACGATAAGCAATTCCAGGGTCGAACTGGGCCTTGTTAATAAAACATTTGTCACCCTTAATGCGGTGTTCTTTTGGAAACTGAACAAGGTTATCTTTCTCTCACAACCAAAAACACACTTTTTGGTGACACTGTTGATGTCATGGTCTAAAAACAAAATGACTAATTTTTCTCGAGCAAGTCCTGTGCCGCGCTGCCGACGACTTTCTTAAGCCTCGTAAGCCGCTCTCGCTCTGATTGATGTGTGCGCGCGCTTTACCTAGAGAAGTGCCCATACAAGGAGTTCCTTCCTTTTTCGCGTCATACAAGTCCATACTTGGGAGAAAAAAAACCTACGAAATTTATAAGAACCCTGAAAGAGTGTATTATTTGGCACAGAAATACTCCTTCATACGTGCAACTCGTTTTTTGAAACTTTGGCCATGTTTAGCATGATAATCCAACTCTTTATCCGAGTAAATAAGTCAGAATACATGAAACAGCATTAGACATCCCCTTTAACTAATGGACCAAAAAGAAGGTTGCTATTAAAAATAGACTTCAGTTAATAGTAACAAAAAAGAGAACGTTTAAAAGCGCATAAACTATGACATATATAATCAAATAACATTTCAGTCGAAATATTCTATTTTAAATTTTCTATAGTTAGGCCTGTATTTTTAATTGAAGAGATTACATTATAATAATACATAATATGTGAACTGAGCTGAGCCGGACGATTACGTCACTGTTTTCTCCAGTGCTGATATACATAAATTAACTAGACTAATAACTATTGATCTTTGCAACGGAATGAATCAATAATATATAGAATAAGCTGGACAATGACACTGTTTTCTTTGGGAGCTGCTGTGGAGCCAAAAATTATTTGCCAAAAATTAATGTAAAGCTGCTTTGCCACTATTTGCATTGTAAAAGAGCTATATAAGTAAAGGTGACATGACTTGCCTTGACTAATAAACCATGTATCCTCACTGAATAATTCTTCTGGGGTTAAGATATTTAATGAAGATGTTTGAAATGTACATCTAATTAAAAAAAAAAAAAAACCTAAGCAATTAAAACACAAGCATCAACATCATCCTGCTCCAATTATGGACGCATCTTACTCTAAGGGTCTTCACTTTTCACTTCAAAATCTTCAGATATAATTTTAAATAAAAATGTAAATAAATTCATAGATCAATCTGATCTCGTTTTGTACAGTTAAAGTAGAATAAATTACGATCAATGCTCAAAATTCTTAAATTAGCACTTCAGTACAAACATACAGAATATAAAGTAAAGGGAAATAATTACAAAAAACACTTCTTTCTCAATGTCGTCTTCAAGCGGTGGCAGGTGTTTCTGGCTGATGTCGCTTTCCACGGTCACGTGACCTGCAGTGAGTCACGTGATCGGCGCTCCATTCTCGCCATTTTGATTCCAGAGTGAAGCACTTTTACACCCCAGGAATAAAAGCAGCGCATCACGAGCATCGAGGCCAAAGATCAGACACAACTGCCGCATCAGTAAGTAGCGCTCGGATGGTTGTGACAGTCGCATGACTCTGAGCTGTTTATTAAACGGCACAGTTGCTTTTTACGGCTCATGTCGAAGTGTAAAGTGTGCATGTGTGTGCTGCTGTTGTCAGAAACGTCCTGCCCCTTTCTCACGTTGCGTCTCCACGGTTATCACGGACACCATGTTCTCAAACACACACACTCCGCTAAACTTAAGCTAAACTATCTCACACCGATTGACTGAGATTGAATCGGTCAGTAAGTCTGACTCGTCAAATGTTTATACTGTAGCACAGAGACAGCAGGTTTACTTTTACCTCTTCACCATTCCTTCTTTTGGCCTTTGTTTGTTACTGGCTGTTACTTTGTAAGAAACCCAAAATAGTTTCAAAAAGTGTAACACACACATACACACAAAGATAATGGGAAAATGTCTCAGTGAAAGTCATTTGGGTCCAATGTCGTTTTTGACCTCATTGACGTTTATTGTTCAAGAGAAAAAATGGTTCATTTGGAAAAGGAAATAGCAAACAAAGCTTTCCTTGTTTTTAATTAGTGTAGAATAATTGCATGTGCTTACATGTGTTAATACTCCACGTGTCTTTGTTTTGATTCAGTGTACTTCTCTATAATTTCCTTTTAACTGCATGTCAAAAATGCAGAAGTGCTATGAGGAAATGACTTACAAGTTGAAGAAAGTGAAATAGCCACGCTCAGATTAGGTGTGTTAAAAGTCATTCAGGTATTATAAAAACATATCCCTAAGGGATGTTGTACAGTCTGTCATTATTTTAAACAAAAATAATTTTTTAAGTGCTGTCATACTGGTGCAGAGATGTAAACAATTGCTTCATATGTTCAAAAGCCACGAAGAGCACTATGTAGAGTGTATTGAGACGGGACCTCTATTAGCTGCATACCCTCTTTACAGATGGTTTAAACTTTATAACACAGATAGAAATAGGCCATGTAGAGCCCTATGATTTTTTGGAAAACGCAGGCAGAATCACAGAACTTGCTGTATAAAGTGTAATGTTAAAGAACTTTTTTGTGAATAAATCAAAAGTAGTGCTGTACAATGAACCAAATCATAATATGGATTAGTGTCTGAATATTAAAGCTCAAAAAGACTTATTGAATCTGAAGTCTGCATGTGTCCCTGGGTGAAAAAGCGCTGCACTTTCGTCTATCTATAACATCTATAACTTCATCTCCAGATCTGTTCTAAGAGTTCACATTATAAACAGTTTACTTGTTTTCTGTGATTTCATTCAAAAAAAACTATCACCACTACACACAGAAACTCAAAGGTCTTCGTTACAACCTGTCAAAATAAAAGTTTAGTTTAACTTGATGAAATTATAACAGATATATATTACCATTGCACAGTAGTGTACTTCAAGTAGTAGAAATAATAATAATAATAATGCAGTTTATTAAAATACAGAAACTCAAAGGTCTTCATTACAACCCTCAAAAGTAAATGTTTGGTGTAACTTGAAATTATGAAAGACATATTTTATAATTGCACAGTAAAATGTCCCTTATAAAATAATAATACAATTTATTAAATCCTTTTTACGAAATATCACACAAGTTTTAATACTTAATAGTAACATACTTTGTTTTAATTTAAACATAAACTTGCCAAAAAATAAAAGGAATGAATACATTTTCATTTGATTCCATTTTAAAAGGTTAACTAAATTTTTATGGATCTATTTTATTACCTCCATTTTTGAAGTAAAATTCGTATTTGACATTACGTTTTTATATTCTATGTATTCATGACTGTAAAAAAAAAAGGTACTATAAACTTGCATAAAGGTCTAATCGTGAAAAGAAAAAATACTGGGATGTACAGTGAAACTGCCTGAGTCTTTAAAAATACTGTGATACAGATTTTTGGTCATGCCAAATGTGTTCATTTAGTGATCATAACTGGCTATCTGTACAATATCATGCTTAAAATTCATCAGTCTTTCTTACAAAAATAAAATAATATATTAGCTTTTAGACTGCAGTAAAACTGAACACAAGTACAGCGAAGGAAACAGGTTTCACGAATGAGCATTTAGTACTGATAGGCTAATACTGTGTTTCCCTGGGCAACTTTCGTTATTTTTCGTTATTATTTATAAAACTTTCGTGATTGCTGAGATTGACAGGCAGAGTCTTGTATGATGAAATATCATCTAGTCTAAATCATATTTCGGTCTATATGTGGTATCAGATTTATAACATAATAAACACTCACAGATAAAAGTGGCTTCTGCTTCAGATACAAAAACCATGAAAACCACTTAATCATGAAAAAAAGAAACAGCTGATTTAATATCCAATAACTAGTGGGCGTTATTTATAGTTATGTGAAGTAATGGCTATTCTTGTAAATATGTAAGGAGGGCCTCTGCCACTGTACACACAGAAAGTTAATCATCTTAAAACCAATGTTGGACAAAGTTTACAAATCAAGTATTTGAGTAAAAGTACAGATACCCTAATAAAATATTACTCCAGTAAAATTATTAATTACAAAAGTTTTTTATTTTTTACTTAAGCAAAAGAAAAAAAAAATACTGATTCATTAATATTTATTTATTTAGCAGTTCTATATACTCCATCCTTCTGGTTATAATCTAGACACACAGATGGAGCTTAAATAGGTTATGAATTGTCAAGTAGCCATCACTAGTCACTATGGAAGGTTATGCTGACACTTTGATCTGCAAGTAAGAAAACGCTATATTTTATTACCAAAACTTACCAATACTCTGATAACTACTATACTGATAATTACTGATAATTCAAGTGTGCATGTATAGTATGTCAAAATGTGTGTTGACAAATATACAGTATAAAATTGCATTTAGTTTCATATCATTAGAAACTGCTACAGCAGCAGGTAAGACGCATAGGCATTGATTTTGCGTTATTTTAACGTTACGTTTAATTTTTACCCAAAACCTGCCCTGTCAGATGGTAATACAGAAATGTGGACATGTCCATGTTCAAGCATTTCATACAATAGGCTTAAAACAGTTTGCACTTTCACAGCAGATTTAGTTCAAAAACAACTAACAGTCGTGTCCTAAATATGATTTTCATTTACAATAGTTAATCATAAAATTCAGAATTAGTAACTTGCTTTATGTGCCATCTGTCACACACACACACACACACACACACACACAGAAGCTCTGAGGATTTGGGGCTCTTGGCTCATTTGAAGTCATACTTGTGAATTCAGTGATTTGTCAACTGGATTATTTGAATCCGTGAGTTGTTCACTTGAGAACAGTTGCAGTTGGATTGATACAGTTCACAAATGAATCGTTAAGTACTATTTGCGAAGCAATTTAACAGGTTAATTGAAAAGAGTCAGCTTGTTAACGCGTCGAGCATCGTTAAATAACAAGGAACAATATGTATTTATGAAATGTAGTGGTGTAAAAAGTACAATATTATGCTTTGGAATATAGTAGTGAAGTAAAAGTTACCCAAAATAAAAATACTCCAATAAAGTATAGATACTTGAAAATTGTACTTAAAGGGATTGTTCACCCAAAAATGGAATTTATATCATTAAGTACTTGCCCTAACCCATAAGACGAAAATACATTTTGTGCACAAAAAAACAACAATTTTTTCAAGTTCAAGTTCACCAATGTGGATTCGGGGTTATGATTGGTCAGATCGCCTGCTAATCAAAACTGTTTGCGAAGGGTCAATTAATGACAGAAATTTCATTTTTGGGTGAACTAACCCTTAAAGTACAGTACAGTAACAAAGTAAAAATACTTGGCATTTACTCAGCATTTCTGAACTTTTAGTAAGCTGGAAGTTGCTGTGTGCTCTGTTTCATTCACGTTTTTGCATTTAATCTTTATTTATTTATTTTTGCATGTTTCAGGAATGGAGGACAGCAGTGGTGTTGCTGTGCTAGTGCCTCACTCTAGAGGCCAGCAGGATACAGTCTTCATTCCTGACAGACGTATTCACGGTGGCGAGGACCAGCAACGGCAGCAGCAAAAGCAGGCTGCTGACTCTCTTATTCAGGTCATTGAGAAGCTCAGCAAAATTGTGGAGAAGAGGCCCAGAAGATGCACCGTCTCTGGGAAAAAGAGACCCTTGATGACCTGTGCATCTGTACCAGCTCCAGAAAACAGGGATTGGACTGAAGGGGCCACACCTTGTAAGAGACTCGGAGAACAAAGTGAAAAGCACCCAGCACCCAGCAGTACACATGTGTTTGAACGGGAGCCTTCAAGTCAAGTCACTCGGACAGTTACGTGTTACCAGTGCAGTGTGTGTCGATTTATCTCACCTACATTGGAACTGTTGAAAGAACATCTGCTGCAGCACGATGAGCAGCACAGTGACCTGATCCTAATGTGCTCAGAGTGCCAGTTCACTTCAAACCATCAAGAGGAGCTGGTGGCACATGTAAGACTCCACCTGGAGGAGGGTGACCATGCTAGACGCATCCTAGACGAGCAAGGCACAGCATTGGCAAGGAGCATTCACCAAGGGATGGCAGTTTTAAAGGCAAGCAACTTGGAATCAGAGAAGACGTCTACACCGAAGAAGTGGTACAGCTTTGAGCAGAGTAGGTACCGTTGTCTTATCTGTAACTATGAATGCAGACAGCAGCGCAATTTGAAGACCCACGCATGGAAACACGCTGGCCTGGTTGACTGCTCATACCCAATATTTGAAGACGAGACAGACTGCCCTGATACTTTACAAAGCTCCAGTCCTCCTTCAGTTTCAGCAGGTAAAGAGGATACCATTGTAGTACTCGCAGCAGTTGGAGGAAAACCTCAGACGATGCATGGCTCCTCCAGCCTCCAGCTAGAGCTGTGTACCTCACCAGAAGTGAAGGCTCATGGGGAGACGGCAGCTGTGAAAACAGTGGAGAGCAAAATGCCAGTGATTAGCCACATTTTTTCTATGAAAGACCCCGAGGAGCCCTTGGTGGAAGTCCAGGTGACACCAGAGGCACAAATGGAGCTGGAGTTGGAGACTGAGAGTCAACAGGCAAGCTCCGACAGCCTCCTGTCCTCTGCACAGAAGATAATCAGCTGCAGTGGCAACAGTGCCGGCCACGTCAACGTCATCGTGGAACGCCTTCCCTGTGCTGAGGAACCTGTGTCAAGCAAACCTCTGCTACTCAGTCCAGAAGTAGAAGGAGACAAAACCCTTCTTGCCTCTGAGGAGTCAGAGTTAGAGAGCCAGCACCACCCCGTATACTACAAACAAAAGGAGGAGGTTGTGATCGGCTGGAATGGAGAAGCTCGACAAGAGGAGGCGGCGGCGGTGTCGTCTTCAGGACCTCCCTCAGATGAAAACGTGCCACCGGTTCGGAGAAGGACTTACTCCGAGTCTCTTCGGCTGCATTCTTTGGCAGCCGAGGTACTGGTAGCCATGCCCATGAGAGCCCCAGAGCTTAGCAAAACCACTGCGAAAGGTATCCATGACCCAAGTACGCAAAGCCCTGACACAGGCCAGAAAATTATAGAGATTGCTGACAGTGCCAACCCTAAGGTGTCCTCAGGAGAGCTCACCGGTGCCATTGGAGAGCCAGCTGCTCTACTTAACCTTGGTCTCCAGAGTTCAAAAGATTCTCGAGATGTGCTGGTCGAGGGACCCTCCAAAGCTGGCATCAGCATGTCTCTTTTGACTGTCATCGAGCGACTGCAAGAGCGTTCTGACCAAAACACTTCAGATGAGGATATTCTGAAGGAGTTGCAGGACAACGCCCAAAGCCAACATGCTGGTGGAGTTCCCGGGGGTGTTGCTGTACCTGCCGAAGTGTCCTCTACAGACGGTCTGGTGGAATATATAGCTGGGAGCGAGAGGCCCTACCGCTGTCGACTGTGCCTATACAGCAGTGGAAACAAGGGCTACATCAAGCAACACCTACGTGTGCATAGACAGAGAGAGCCATACCAGTGTCCCATCTGTGAGCATATAGCCTGTGACAGCAAGGACCTGGAGCGTCACATGATCCACCACTTCAAGCCCCGCATGTACAGCTGCAAACAGTGCACAGAGAGGTTCTACTACAAGGTGAGGAGAGAAACAAACCGGTCTGGTGGAAATAAACAAACAAAAAAAGATTTTATTATAATGTGCCTTTTGAAGTGAAGAACAGTGCTAAACTTATTTTATATTATTAGAACATGTGATTCACTCATTTCACCCCAAAATGGTTCTGTAATCATTTACTCTCATTCTGTTTGACTGTATGTCTTTGTTTGTACACAAAAGATTAACAATTATTGCTCAAACAATGAAAGTCAGTGAGGTCCAAACAGAATTGGAATAGGCCACAAAAAGACACATTTCAAAGTATTTTCTTTTGAGTTGCACAGAAGAAAGACATACAGGTTCGGACAACATTAAACATTCTTTAACCACATGCACTATTAATGACACAGGACTGAATGCTAATAGCACTCTGCTTTAGAATTGGAGTAAAATTCCTTTATTATAACGCTTGTTCAAGTAGTTTACGCATTTACTATATTTATTTATATTTTGAATTGATATCTTAAATATTCTACAATCTTTTTTTTCATATTGAATTGAATTATCTTTGCATTTCCTGGTAGGCAATTCATATTTATGCAGGCCTGTTCTGAGTGGGGAGCAAGTATTAATTTTTGTCCATGTAGATTGGCGTAACGAGTTTCTAATATTGGACTGAGTGCACTGCTCTCCCTTCCACTGCTGCTTTATTAATAAACTTCCTCCTTATGAAGCACTGATGATGGATTTATTAATACCTCATTCAGAGTCAGCTGAGGAACCACGAGAGAGATGGGCATGGGATAGACGACATCAGCAACACACTGACCCACGTCCCTGAAAGCACAGCAATCGTTGAAGAGTCAACCAGGATGACAGATGAGCGTGAGAATGAAATGAATTTCTAGCACCACCACGACACAGTGAAATAAATACAGTTCACAACTGATCAAAAGCACAAAAAATAAAACATAAATTAGCAATTTCTCCTTATAATCCTTTTAAACAGAAGTACAGATCTTTTTTTACACCCTGTATTATGATATCAATCTGACTGTAACGGATTACTGAAGAAAAAAAATAGGGTTATTAGTTCTATCTATTGGTTATTGAAATGATTTTGAGATGTGGATGTTGCACTCAACAATGAAAGCAAATTTGCTGGCAATTGACCCTTCGCAAAGACCAAGCCATGCTCTCTCACGCCACACATCATGTTCTCACGCTGTGAAAAATACATTGCGGAGCAAAGAGGACACTGACAACGCATTGAAGAGTTTCATATTTAAAATATTGTAAAAAAAATAAAAAATAAATAAATTAAATTAGTTTAAACAATAAATACCGTATAGTGGCTCTTTAATGTGTCGTGACAGAACGCTGTAGCTCCTTCAAGCTCGTGAACCAACCATCTCTAACCGACATACTAGTTCATTTATAGCATCAAATAAACATGAATGGATGTCAGAAGGAATGCTGTTTCAACCGCGGAGAGACGTGAGTACACACAATTTTTGAAGTTCAAGTTCAACATTAATCTACTAACTTCCCTGACTGCGTTGTCAGACAAAATGGCGGATTCGGGGTTATGATTGGTCAAATCGCCTGTCAGTCAAACTGTTAGCAAAGGGTCAATTGTGGAGGGGCGGGTCTTATATGGTTTAAATGATTAGAGAATTCCGGCACACACCCCCTTTGTTTTACTAGTAGATCAAGTTTGATCCATCAACATGGTTCTGCCAGTTATTTAACAACTTGGAGACATTCATTTTTTATTTATTTTGTGTGTGTGTGTATTTCTCTTTATTGCTCAGATTCGGCCGGCGAGCAGAGCGTTTTCAAATGCGATGTGTGCGACTACACCAGCTCCACATATGTTGGGGTGCGCAACCATCGGAGAATCCACAACTCTGATAAACCATACAGGTTTGTTGATTTTTTTTTTTTTTCATTCTGAATTTAAGGATAAATGTTTAGAAGTGTATTTTGTTGTAAATGATACATTACAAAAGGAAAACCAATCAAAAATCATCAGATGTGTTTTAGGTTGAATAAATTTGGCTTGAAATGAAAGCATTACCAGTTATCACCACAAGGGTGCAGTGTTGCTCAGGATAAGTCTTCACTGCCTGCACTAATTGTGTAAAGGCCTCATGCTGAACATGTACAAGATCTAGTTCTCTTCAATGCAAGTGCACATACACAAGCTGATCACATTCAAGCTTACATAAACACCTCAAGCTCCCATTATGGTCTCTTTGTGTTTGCTGACATGTCTTGTTTCAGTTCTGCTCACCCATGATCATTTCAAACAGAGCTTCTGAAAAAAAAGGTCCTTTTAACACAGCCGCAGGATCCATTCAAGGACTACATAATGTGTTGCATTTGCTACAAGCAGCCTCTCTTCAAACGCCTCTTTCAGTGTTCTTCAAACGCAGTCCTTCGAATGTTCAAACACATTGCCGGAAACACAAAACACTTGGCCCCACTTGACAGACGCTCTATAAGGTCTCCTTTCCAACCGCGGCCTTGTGCCTCTCTAATTGTTTATCCTGTGCTGCATGACCCCCTGTAGGTGCTGCAGCTGTGATTTTGCCACAACTAATATGAATAGCCTAAAGAGCCATATGAAGAGACATCCACAGGAACACCAAGCCATGCAGCTGCTGGAGCAATACAGGTGAGAGACAAACACTGTGGAAGAGCTGGTGTACAGAACTTGACTGTAGGTGGAGATGGGTTTATATATATATATATATATATATATATATATATATATATATATATATATATATATATATATATATATATAAACCCATCTCCCATTATACCCATTATATATATATGTTTAATATTATATTTGCAGTTTCATTATTTACATGCCTGCAGGCTGTGTACATGCCAATTGCTGCTCAGGGTTGCCAGGTTTTAACAACAAAACCCACAAAATCGCGTTCTAGGGCGTAAAATCTATGTTTTTGGCGGGGTTCCCCTTGAAAAATTTGCATTCCAGGGGCTAAATATCATCTTATTTGGGGTCGCTTCAACCCGCAGATATGAAAAACAACCCACGGCAACAGTGTAGAAAGTAGCCAACACTTCTGCTGTTCCACATGAACTGCTATCATTTACATGCGTTGAGCGCAAACTCCATCTCTTCATATACTGTGAGTTTGGGTTACTTCTAATGGTCATCTGGGAACACAATGTGCGCCATTTCAGTAGACGGTAAATCATTATAAACCTATGCCAACACGGGATCGCGACTTCAAAATAAAAGCTTAAACCCTCACTCTGAGTTTGCATGTTTTGATGTCCACATATTCTTGTTCAAGAAATTACAGTGGCTGTAGCATTTCAATTGCAGTGGCAAAAACATTAAGTAAACATTTGAATTCAATGTTTGCTGTGAAGTGTAACAACATCAGACCGTTGGCGCCCTCTGCAGGGATTTGTTATAATACGTGAACAAATGTACTTAAGATGATTATTTATATGTTATGTATATTTTTTAACAGAGATCTGTAAAACAATATGATTATTTTCTTTTAAAACTTTATTTGAGTCAAATTTAATTACCTCATTGTTATTATATATTTGAATTTTTAGTCATTTGAAAGGCATAATTCTTTCCTCGGTTCTATTTTAATTACCATAAAAAATATCGGATTAATCATCAAAATAATCGACTGCTTAATCAATTACCAAAATAATTGTTAGCGACAGCCTAGATGGGTGATAATTTGATTCTGTGTTACAGGTGCTCGCTGTGTGGTTATGTGTGCAGCCACCCTCCATCTCTCAAATCCCACATGTGGAAGCACGCTGGAGATCAGAATTACAACTATGAGCAAGTCAACAAGGCCATCAACGAAGCCATTTCTCAGAGTAGCCGGTGAGAAGTCTCTTTATAATATAGATTGTGTTATGTGATACAAACTTAATATTGTGTTTGTTCTGAAATTTAAAGGGTTATGTAAGGCATGTTTTTTCCACACAGTTTTTTATTAAATGTACATGAGGAAACTTGTATTAAACAGAATTGAATG
Organism: Zacco platypus; assembly: GCA_038088235.1. NCBI lineage: Eukaryota > Metazoa > Chordata > Actinopteri > Cypriniformes > Xenocyprididae > Zacco > Zacco platypus. The sequence continues at coordinate 30,216,507 of CM076085.1, forward strand.
ATTGAACTAAATCGTTCACGGCACAATATTTCTCTTGTTTTCACTGTTGGTTGAAATGGTTGTGTGATTGAGATTGGTCCATGAGTAAAGGCACCTGCTTTGAGCTTGTGCTGTGCTGTCTATTGAGCCGGGCTGATAATTGGTCCATGTAGCGCGGTTCAAACGTGTGGCACCGTTTCGTTCTGCTTTTGGAGCGTTTGCCATTTTGTTTCTCATACCCAACAGAATTGGCAGCTCATCTAAGAGAGTTGAGCAACTTTGTAGTAGCACCAGTGCAACCTGTAACACATTTTAGGAGCACTGGCATGAAAAAAAGGTTGCAAAATGAGACCCTGAAACATGTTTTGAGTCTTTGAAACTGAGTTTCAGTCATTTCATTGAAATGGACAGTTTGAACTGATTCACCGAGCTGAATTGAACTTGCCAACTCTTCAGCTGGCTTTGCTTCTAAAGTTTAAATCCGAGAGATCTGTGTTGTAAACCCCTTAAATCTCTCATACGCAGGGTGGTGGAATTAATACAATGACATGGTCTAATAGAAATGCAATGGCCTTACTAACACAATTTTATTTTCACCTTGGTTTAAGGTCTCCTACGACACCTCTGAAGTCAACACATGAGACTGGGATGGAACGTCCATATATTGTCTTGACCAGAAAAGACAAACAGTCATCTGAGGTGGCTTCTGCTTCAGGTGGACAAGAAGGCAACCCCATTAGACCATCGTACACCAGGGAGCAGGCCGGCGGGGCTGTAGCGTTGCGGAGCGGTTCGGGGCAGACGCGAGCAGGTATGGAATACTGTGTGCTGCTCTTTTGCTGCTGTATCTGTGGCTTTGAGTCCACCAGTAAAGAGCAGCTGATGGAGCACATGAAGCAGCATGAGGGAGATCTGATCAGCATCATACTGAGCAAGGAGCAGCAGGGAATTCAGCCCACAGAGACCAGCAGCAGTCAGTGACACACACGTATTCATACATACTGTTCTTGTATCGTTTCTGCTTGGATAATCAACATGAACAATTTCAGAACTTTGTGTTTTTCAATCTACCTTTTGTATTGATGTCACAGTTAGATTCCGTTACTGTTATTGAACTTGGACGTGTGATTTCAGCGAAGTGCAGTCAAATAGGTAATAAATGAAATGTAATTTACTAGTTCAGCAGAGGAAAGAGTAACTTTTGTTGTGAATTATGCAAATTATGAATTTCAAATTTGTATACCTCATCTGTTCAGAACATACATCTTAGAGTCCACACATTATAAAAAAGGGGCAGCTTTTCTTGTTCACTGTAATATTATTTATATCTATATTTCTTATGTGCGTTTACCTTTAAGGAGGCACTTGGCTGTGCCATATTTGAGGTGTAGAGAGGCAGATTTCTTTCTTGCTGTCTGTGTCAGTGTTTGCATTGATATTTATCAAACTAATTTATTTTATATGCATGTTCCCCTCCGTTATGTTCATTCAAATTAGAAAATTTGTTTCTAGCTATCGTCTCTTTTTTGGTGCTATTGGTCTTGCGCTCAGAAATGAGTGAAAGAAGTCATCATTGGGAGTGTATCTTAAATGTGTATATAAACGTTATATAGTGAATTTAACTGTTCTCATTGAAACAGCACAAGTGTAAGATTGGCCCCATTTAAATAACTATTGGAAACATGCAGCAGGAGAAACTTCAAATAGATTTATGTATATATTATTAATATTACACATTAACATTTATATCAAGCTATATCAAAGTTAGAATGCCAAAACTTGAAGACGTGTCACACTCTTAAATATCCTTCTTTTTTTTTTTTTTTTTTCTTTTTTTTAATGAGTAGGTTATTGTATTTGTAGGATGTTTTTTCCTCCCCTTTTATTTTTTTTTTTTCTTCTGCTGTGATGGTAAAAAAAAAAAAAAAAGCTACAATTAATAACATGCTCATGGGTTTAAAATTAATTTATCCAGAAAAAAAGTAGGAGTAAGTTATTGGGTTGTCACAATAGCAGCTATAGTATCACGATACCAAGTAGTACCACGGTATCTCTACTATTATGTGGATCCATCGTTATTGCAGCGGCTGTTCTACTGTATGATTTACATTTCACACAAAAATGTTATGCAATATATTGATTATTCTTATTAATACTGTTGTATTATTATAGTATAATATAGTTTAGAATGTTTTAATTTTTTCACTTTCATGCAGCATTGCAGTGCAGTTTTCACAGAAACTCAAGGGAGACTATGAAGCCAAAGCTTAAATTTTGAAGTTTACTTTAAAATTATATCATCAGTAATAAATAGGAGCATTACAAATGAGCCAGAAAACGCATTCAAGTGTGAACTGGTTACAGTCTTGAATTGACCCGCATGCACAACAGAACAATAACAAAGACGGCGCATAGTATGGAATTAAGTCAGCATTTACATGTTCGTTTATAAGGTGATGTGCTACGGAAGCCAACGAATTGGTGCGTAAGTGATGAGGAGAAAGACAGCAATGTTTTTCTTGTACAATTTTTTTTTTTTTTTAATTTCGCCTGTCACCCGTAATTCTTATGAGTATAAGTCCATGAGTATAAGTCGTGAGTATAAGTATATAGTCCACTGACTAACTTCACTTCCGTCTTCCATATTCACCAAGGATTATCATTATGTAAAATCTTTGGAGTCAGAATTGTGACAAATGTTAATCGAGAGCGATGTAAAAGGCGTATTATTTCCGACGTGGCTGTTCAGACTGAAGTCACATTGTAAAGCCTTTATCAAACCTGTATGTTCAAGTCCACATATGGAAGTGGCCCAAATCAGAATTGAACAGATCAGATTCCATGTGATTGTGCTGTTCACACTGTTATGAAAAAGAGCTGAGTCGCATATGAGCAAAAATAAATAAATAAACGGACTTTGGGCCAGTTTTGCCCTTGGTCTGAACGTAGCCTAAAGTGCACCAAACTCTTCACAAGAGGTGCTTGTGCGGATTGCTTTCACATTGTTTTATTCCACATGCGTTTTTTTTTTTTTTGTTGTTGTTGTTGTTTTTTTAATGATGCTTCACAAGGACGTTTTTGGTAATACACTATTACACTTAATACACTGACAAATTCAAATTAAATCATCTTTTAATTCACGTTTCATTCTGTTGCGCTTTGTCTTGCGTCCTGTGTGAACGTCACCTTAAGCACTGGACTAAAACATGTGCCAATGCAATGCTGAAAATGAGCCATGGGTTCTGCTCCACAACTTAGTTCAGCTCGAGTTCAACACAGTTCTAGCGTTTAGGAAATACCGGAACGCCGTCAGTATTTTGAGGCTTGGGCATCGTGATACTACCCTAGCACCTGTGCAACCCTAGTAGAGATTTTTCTTTATCACTACCTCAAATTTATTACTTTCTGTCCCCTGCTCCGTTGAACCTGGCTTTGATCTTAAGGACCCTTAGTCTGACTTTGTATGCAGCATATTTTCCAAGAAATGATTTGCATACACTTAATGTTTGTATGTCAACAGTTTAAAATGCAAAATTAGCATTATTTAAAGGGCATCCATAATTCATGCAGGCTTCACACTGCCCAGAGAAATTAACTCTGAATAATAGGAATTTACATACACGATTATTATGTTCTGAACTTAATGTACTAATTTACAATTCAAACTGCAAGTGTCACAGAAATAGTAACATGGTCTGCATATAAATCATGTTACCATATGCATCATAATGAAAATGGATAGGAAACATTTACCAGTACTGAAACTGCTTTCTCACTTTAATTCAGTGTTTTGCCACATAAACATCTGTTGAGTGTTTGTTTCAGAGGGATGCGTCTTGTTGTTTATGTGCATAATGAACATTTGCTTTCCAAGTAATGACATCACAGAGAGATTGAGCTTCCTAGTAGGGCTGCTCGATTATGGCAAAAATCATAATCGCAATTATTTTGTTCAGTATTGAAATCACTATTATTGGTGGTTGATATGATCAAAGTCTTATTTTATGATTCGAGTCATTTTAAATGACTGAAATTTCACAATTATCGATACTTCAGCAAAATTTAATACTAGGTGAATTCAAAAACATTCAGCAATAAAATAAGAACAAAGAATCTAATTGCAAACAAAACTGACTTTGGGTTTTTCAGGAAGAAGTGGTATTCAGATAAGTAATAGCCCAGAACAGAAACTGAATAAAGTACTGTAAAAGAGCACTACTTGTATACATTAAATATAGATTAATCCTTATTTAAAACAACAAAAGTTAATCGTTAAAGAGCAGTGGGTGATTTTATCTTTGTATTTTCTTTTTTTGATTAACATTAATGACTGCAGCAGTTATTTAATGTTGGCTGCTGTAACTTTAAGCGCTGCACGGATCCAATACTGCTACACACGCATTTCAAACATGCTTTCTCAAATGTTTGCATTCACTGAAGACATAACTGACTGTGTTTACGAGGATACTTACCAAAACAGCATTTCGACACATTTTGTGTGTAGTAGGATATGTGACCGTTTAGGCGCGTATCTGAAGCTCACAGTATACTCCGTTTATACGCGTTCCTCCCCGTCTCGGAGTGCGTGCACAGAAGGCCGCCTAGGGAGCGGTGGCTTGATATGCTTTTAATAACACCGTTTAATATCAAGCACATCCCGCAGTTTAGCAACAGTAGACTGCATTTTACATCACTGACTTATTCAGCTGATTTGGATGTTAAGTTTGGCTTTGGGAGGAACAAAAGCGCATTACTGTGAACGGAAAGTGCGCTGGGCGGAATGCGGTTAGCTGCACAATAATCATTTTACCTCGATTATCTTTTCATAATCGTTGGAAGCCGAAATCGAAATACGATTAATCGCACAGCCCTATTTCATAGAAAGTTCATGTTGTTTTCCAGCTGCATTTCATTTTCTGTATCACTCTGCTGACATAGTCTAAACTGATCAAGAACCTGCCATTTGGTATTATCCCTTTTCTTTTCTGTCTGTGAGCAGGAATTGGCAGACACCCTGTATTCCAACAATCTGCTTTATTTGGAGTCCTAGCTGTTGTTTCTCACATTTCTTTCTAGAACAATTGCAATACATCTGGAATGTATTTTTTTTCTAAAGATGCACAATACGCTTCATGTAATCAGCATTAGCAGGGCCTAGTGATATAATTGTGTCGTCTTTCATAATGAGTCACAAGATTTGGTAATCATCATGAGGACAGCCTCTCAGCCACAAGTGTGCCTTCCATTTCAACAACCTCATCTTTAATGGAGCTTCAGTCGAGTTCAGAAATATACCATAATTCTTAAGCCAAGTATATCGAGTTCTTTGGCATCTTGGATTCTGTATAATGTGCTCTCAAAATTGTGTAATGTATTCGGTCACATGGTACTGTAAAACAGTTTTGTATGTGACTTGCTGTATATATACTGTAGAAAACTTTTTTTAGAGGAATTCTATTTTTTAAAACTTGTAGAAACACTACAGAAAAAAAGAATCAAAACGAAAGCAATTGAATCAAAAATTACCTTTGACTCACCAAAGTGCATCAAAGGGAACGGTTGGCATTCGAAACTCCAAACAAGAACATCGTGTTAAATGTGTCTATGCCAAAGGAGAGAGGAGGAAAAAAAAACCTTCTGAATTTTACAGTCTAAAGGCCTCTCCGTGCTATTTTCCTTTTCAAGCACAGAGGTCCAAAGGGCCCTGTTTTGAAATAAGTATTCCGTTCACAATTATTTATTTGTTCTTTTGAAACTGTAATGTTATGTTTTTTTGCCAGTGTATTTTTGGTAATAAAGAATGTGAACAACAGTCATCTGAATGTGTCTTTATTTGGTCTTTAGAGTTAGCAAAAGCAATGCTTTTATGAAATGCAAGTACAATTGGATTTAATAATCCAGGATTCTGGAATGTTTTCTTGTTTTAAAGACATGATAAACACACACACACACACACACACACATTGAACATGTATTTTCAGAGAGTGCTTTGGCGCTCTATAGATGGAATTGATGCACTTGTTGAGCTTGAATTTACAATTTAAGGAGAGAAAGATTTGGGAACAGTTTCTGTGCATACGAAAGTTTTAGGAAACTGTTGTACATTTGGATCGCTCTTAGCATGTCTTTGTAAATGAGGTCCCAGACTTTGTTTTGTCCTCCCACTCAAACTCTATCATGTGCAATATTTGTAATGTTCAGAAAGTATTCACACAAAATCATTTGTGTGATTTAAGGGAAGGCAGCTGCCCGCTTAGATTGAGTCCCCATTGTCCTATTCTGGCTCTGAGGCAATAATGTGCAGAGTGTATTTTAGCATTTAGTGGTTCTCTAAAAAAATAAATAAACCTTTAAATTCCCTCTTTCATACCTGGGAAATGTAAAAATGAGTGGGTGGGTGGATGAATTAGTTTAGCAGGCAAAAACTAATGTGCTTTTCTGTGTTACTTGACATTCCTTGCTCAAGATGAAATTAGCCAAATGACTTTCCTTCTTTTTTAGCCTTTAATTTTTACTCACGGCTACTCCTGTGGTTCCTGTGACATTTGTCATCCAATGTTACGTGATATCAGGGGCAACAACCTGGACCAGCTTTACGAGAATGCATGTACTGAAAGGAAAGCAAATCAATCAGAAATGACCTTTGAGTAGCCACATTTATTTGATCTTTTGTTGACAAAGGTTCTCAGCCCTGTCGAAGCTATAGTACTGAGTAGGTATAGTCTGTGAAATTGTTCACAATGTGTACACTTTAAGTCCCGTATTTCATCACAACATCTGCTCTACTACACCAGGAAGATAAATACACAAGACCATAATAGGGTTCTAACACAGATTGCATATGAATGATTTTTTGGTGAGCCACCAAATTGGAATGTGCTAGTCTTTAAAAATGTGCTAATTGAAATTTAAAGCAAATTAAAACCAGCAGTGGGTATAAGAGAGGCTTGACTTATACGGGTTTAACTGTAACCGAAGGCTGCTGGAGCAGCGATAAGCCGTGGATGGATCCCGCTCCTCTTTGGGAAATAAAAGTCTGTACCTTTTTATAATCCCTTCAAGTTACATGAATCCCTGACGGCTTCTAAAAAGCCCACTGATGTCGTCATTTATGAGATCAGCTTTTCACAGGTCCCCGTGAAAGTGAAGATTTAGCAGATGACATGCGAGGTGGAAAACTCAAAAGAGAAGGGAAAAATACTTTAAGGACACACTTAGTGACCCTTGTTGGCACTTCTGTGCCATTGAATTTCAAACCTCTGGTTTTTACATTTCCACCATAGAAAGTCCAGTTTGATGCTCAAGCAATTGGAATCAGGAAAGAAAGTCCATGTACCTTCATGAGCTGAATTTTTTTAATATTTTTTTATTTATTATTTGTTGTTCCTCTAAAATATCTGGAACCTTACTAGAATAGGCTGTGACAACAAGCATGAAGTCCCTTGCTTCTTGAACTGTACTTCTCTGGGATAACATAAGTAGATAAATAAAGCAAGAGGAAGCGAAATAAAGATAATTACTGCAACCCACTTTCTCCTTTGTGCTTATCAAGGACTACAGCCAGACAAACAAGAGACTTCCAAGAAGAAAAGAGGCAGCCATTAAACATTTACGCCTTTCTTCCCCCATAATCCTTTAAGATGAGCTGCCTGCTGACTTATTTCTTACTTCTCTTTGATAATCTTCAGACCTTTCATATCAGCAACCACATCTTTTATTTCTTTTAACCAGAACCATTTCAATGCACAGAGGTTTCCTGTCCATTGTGATGTCTAACTTCTAGAGAAAATTCAATAAGTTCTGTACAGAGCTGTATATCATATTATATGAAGGTACTCTTTGGATATTCAAAAAAAAAAAAAATATATATATATATATGTATATAGTTTCTAAGGGGTTCAATTGTGCACAAATGTTTAAATGATGGAGGCTTACATGAAAGACATGATGAATAATGTAGCAGTTCTCTTTTCACTTGCCACTGCATAGAAAGCTGTGGGGATCTGGTGTTTGATGAAATCTCCATGCCATACATCTGATTGGGGCCAGGGCTACTGAGACATTCAATAAACAACACACTCAAGACAAAAAAAAAAAAATGTGAGGGTGAAGTGCTGTCGGGAAATTTAAGGAAAGTGTCATTTAGACAGCTGAGTGCTTTCTGCCTTCCCTGAAGAACAGTGATTTCTTCTGACTGGATCAGCTTTCTGAAAAATACACCATAATCAGGAGTAATCAAAATCTTGGATCATTCAAGTGATATTTATATTATTGGGAGTTTTACTGATTGGCTTCAAAGTTGTGCTCATTACTATGTTCACATGATCCATGGGAATTAGATTTGTTTCGAGCAAATCTGTGTTTTTGTGTTTCATTATGGAGCTTGAAAAATGACAAAATAATTTTAATGTTATGGATTTTAATTTTAAAACGTGATTTTGTATAAATAAATTTCTGAGTTTTGAATTTAGTTCTAAATTTCCTTTCATCTGAAAATTTGAAACCTGTCATTTTAACAATAAAAAAAAATCTTCTGTTTAAAATTCAAATATGTACAGTGCGTCTGGAAAGTATCCACAGCGCTTCACTTTTTCTACATTTTGTTGTTACAGCCTTATTCCAAAATGGATTAAATTCATTAATTTTCCTCAAAATTCTACAAACATCCCCCATGATCAGTGGAAAAAGGATGCACCTGAGGCAAAGGCTGTGAATACTTATGGACATGTGATTTTTTTTGTTTGAAACAAACTTCTTTCACATTGTCATTATGAGGTATTGTTTGTAGAATTTTGAGGAAAATAATGAATTTAATCCATTTTGGAATAAGGCTGTAACATAAAATGTGGAAAAAGTGAAGCGTTGTGAATACTGTCCAGATGCACTGTAAAATAGGCTGCAAAAAAACTGTTTTGTTAAACATCATGACTATTTTACAATTTAAGATTTCTAGCCATTTTTCTCACTCTATATTTAATTGCCAGATTAAAGATCAATGCTATAAAAAGATGCAAGGTGTATATATGCAAAGACAAAATTTAGCTATAGTTGGTAGTGGAGCCTGTAGTGACCATACTTTCTTTATTCAGTTTATTACTTTATACTCAACAACAGATAATAAGATGTTCCACAGGCCCCATGTGATCAGTTTCAATGTGTATTTCCAGAAGAGTAGCAAACTTGCCTTTGTGAGGAGATGGTCAATCTCAGTAGTGTCTCTGTATGGGCCCAGAGTGTTCCACACAAAAGGATGATGCGCTTTCCTGCAAAAGATATTTAGAGATGGTGTCAGATGAAGGTACTGGCAGTGTACAAAGCACTGTGAGATAAGGATCTAAAGAAATACCACTGACTATGTTTGTCAGCACCCTCAGGCAGAACTTATATCGGTCTCTGTGTGTGTTCTTATCTGTTTCGCACATCATGAAGCTGTCATGTGAAACGTACTGCTACTATTGTGGAGATTTTCCATTTAGTAAAAGCTCTTGAAGCCAAACTGGGACCTTGTGCATTGTGTGCCATTGCATATGCTCCGAATGCAAGCAAGTGCTTAACACAGCCTTTGCGGTCTCATATTTAGTACAGGCACAGCTAGGAGTTGTTTAAAGTAAATGCTCTGTAGGGCTTTTTATACTTCACTTGACCTTGGGTTATTATTTTTAGACCCCATCTAAGACCTCTTGTAAAGCAACAGTTTGTACATTTTACAAGGTAGTTGTAACTCTTCCAGAAAAAGTTCAGAACATTATAGGTGCCAGCACAATATTGCAAGGCCAAAGTAAGAGAAATAGTTGTTGTAGCAATAACAATAGCTATTGTTTAGAAATAGACAACCAATTATAAACTACATCAGCATTTGCCTCATTAAATATCCATGCACTTTATGCAGTTGCAAAACTTTCATGCACTGTTTTTAATTCCAGAATTGAGGCTCTAAATAAATATTGTTTCTTAAACTTAACTTTTTAGGGAAATTGGTTTCCTTAAATTATATGTTAACTTGTTAGGTTTTGCAGTGATATGAAAAACAGTGATTGCACTTGATATCTACCTGTGAGCTATATATTTTTTCTGACAATGAATTTCTAATGACATTTTAAGCTATAGAGGTTGTCAAAATCATGCTCTAAGAATGTAATAATGTAGATAATATAGTTTACTTCTTTTTAAAAGGGCAGAACCCTATGTGTACAAGTAATCAATCAGATTTAATAAAGGTTGTTCAGGGAGTCCCCCAAGGATCTGTGCTGGCGCCGTTATTATTTACTTTATACTAGTGTTGTCAAAATTACCGACTTAAGTGATCAACGTTTAAAAAACATGTTGTAAATAGACATCTTCGGTGCTCTTCACCGAGGCTTACACCAATACACACGGGAGCGTTTGAAAGCAGGCATCTATCCACTGATAGACACAATTAGCTCAAATCCTCCTGATTGTATACTTGATACCAAAGTCGGTACTTTTGACAACACAATTTATATATATATATATATATATATATATATATATATATATATATATATATATATATATATATATTTATATATACATTTTCTTGATATTAATATTGTTAATACAAGGTTTCATTTTTACGCAGATGACACTGTTATTTATTGAATGGCCTCTTCTTAGCAGCAATCATTGGGTTATTTACAATCTGCTGTTGATATCACTTAAGCAAGGTTTTGTGGTTTGAAGCGTGTTTAAATGTTGAAAAAAACTTTGTTAACTATATTCGAAGGACAATGCATTTGTATTTAATTATAGCTATGTCGGGTCACTTCATATGTCTGTTGTTTTATTCAACAGAAATTGTCTGGCAACCGTTTATTACTCTCAAACCTGTTATAATCTTTATGTACCTGTTAGAACTGACCTTTAGAATTGAGGCAGAACTTGTTGTCTTTAAGTCATTTTAAAACTTATGTGTATTTTAGTGAATACATTAATGACGTGTAAATATTTTTAAATGTTGTCTGTTTTACTGTATGTTGTGATTACATTTACATTGTTAAATGTAATCACATCGTAATTACGATGTAATTACATCGTAAATGTGTGTATGTAAATTCGAGCTGGTTAGCTTGGCCAGGACACTCCTGTAAAAGAGATTTTTTTATCTCAGTGAGGTTTTGTCCTGGTTAAATAAAATAAAATAAATAAAATATGCCTCTGGGACGCTTCTAAACTAGGTCTGGAGAACAGATTCAACTTTCGTTCACCTCTTAGGGCGCTGATGCAGGTGGACTTCAGAGATCCTCTGCATCTCTGCTTTGATCTGGTCCAACTTTTCTTTTATCATTTGAGTGTGAGTCTTATATCTGTGTCTCACTGCTGTTGTACTGCTGGGTTTTGAAAAGTCCCGGTCCTCTCTGTGGTTCTCACTGGGACTCGCATCTGAGGAAACATGACCTGTTTGGCATCAATCACAGAGTGTCACATATGGTGGTTTGATTATAATCACATAATAAATGAAGATGTCTAAATGTGCATGATTATTCATTTGATGCACACAGGGCTGGATTATGGACCAGGCCATTGGGTTAGTGCACAGGGGCCTCGGGCTATTAAGGGCCTCCAAAATCTAAGTCAAAAGACGTTAAGCCTTTGCTCCAATGTGAGCTGACCACTAGGGCTTCCGGGCTCCTCGTTGCATACAGTGTGTGCCAACCTATAGGACCTCTTGATATACAGTGCAAGTTAGGGTTCTTATTTACTATTCTAGTATTTTAAGTTAAGCCTTTCATACCACTCACAGGTCACAGGACCATGATCCAGCCCTTGGTAGACAACAAATGTGCTTTGGTAATTGTATAAAACCAATCATTAACCCTTCTTTTGTGTGTCAGATTGGTTCATTTCCTTACTCTTGAATTTTTATAAAGCATGAGATGATGTTATAAAGCCAGTCAAATATTTGAAGCTGTCATTTACTATAGGCACTACAAAGAAAAAAGATTAACAACAAACACCAATAAGTGACTAAAAGTATATTAATAAAAAATTTTATGACTGTGCTGTTATTGCATTGCCCACAAATACCTCGGGGCAGAACCATAGTAAATAGTAGGTTAAATAATAAGTGTAATTTGATGCTATTGTATAACATATTCAGTGCATATGGTTATATTTATTGTAATAATAAATGGATGCTGCCTTATTTGGACCTTATTATTCCTATCCCTAAACCCTTGCAATCACTATATTGAACCGAATGTTGAATGTTAAGCTCTTGATTTTTTTTCTTTTTTTAAATAAACACTTCTCTGAGCTGATATGCAAAGGAAAAAGAAACAAATGAGATTGGAAAAAGGCAGATTCAAACTCAAGTTCAAATTAATGAAAAAAATCCACTATACTCTCCATGTCACTGTTTCTGTTACCATACAGGTTTCTTTTGTAGTTTTGTTTGGCTTAACCAATGGTGGGCTGGCTAAGTTATGTAAAAAGCCATTGTTAACAAAATGGGCTATTTGCACTTGATGTAAATAGACACTTTGAAATAATTATATCTGTTTGCATAAAATGAAGGCTTTAAAACCAGCCAGGCGGCTACTTCCACTGTAGACAGGGCTATCGAGCAAACAATAATTCCATCCTTGTGCTTTCAGCGAATTTCTTTGGCTGAAAGCAAATAATGTGAATAATATCCATAAACACAACAGCCTGATAAAGCAAATAACAGATATTACGCTTTTAACAATATGCAATGTTCCTGAGGAAAGACTTGCAAAACAAGTTGTGTTTGAAGGCAAGTTAATGTTGTTAAAGGGATACTCCACCCAAAAATGAAATAAATGACAAAAAAAGTAGAGCAGAACTTGATTTTGTCCATCAGGAATTGATTGGATTGTTTTTTTTTTTGTTTGTTTTTTGTATCTTAGATACAAGATACAAAAAACAGGAATTTCTCAATCAGTTTAATCCGTCGCTTCCGGCCAACTGTCAGCACATGATGAAGCGTGATATATGAGCGTTGTGAAAAGTGACTGTCCTCTGTGCTTTTGCATCACTTCTCGAGCTAGAGTAAATCATGAGAGAATTTTCATTTTTAGGGTCAAATATCCATTTTCTTACAGGTTTGTAACCTCTTCTCTTACCTGAGGTATCTGTACCTCCAGTTTCACATTTGATCCCTTTTGCTGGCAAAGTTGCACTGTCCTTATTGGTTAGATTAGATGTTGATAGATCTAATTAAAGGAAGAGACCAGGCAAGCGAGAAGGGTTATCAGCCCCATTTACAATGATAAAAGGTCTGACAATAAACAGTTGAGTCGTAAGCAAGACCAAATACCAAATGCAGCACAGCGAATGTGTTAGCTTACTGTAATGGTGAAATAACCATAAAAATCCATGAGGCCACTTTGTTTTCCTTTCTAAAATCTGCATGAGTTGGGCCACTTGCCTGTTAAATCTTCCTGCGATGTTCTGCTGTTGCTTTCACTGGATGATGATGAAGAGGAAGACATGCTTTCAAAGGAGTCATTTAATAAAAGTCTGTTTTCTAAAGAAACAGATTTTCTTTCACCGCAGACGGGAGTATTCAGTCTTACTGATGTTGAAGGCTGTGGCAGCCATAGCAACAGTAGTCGAGTTGCAGTCAAACAGGGTTTGGTGTGTAAATGGACTCCTGCTGCTGTAGTTAAACTGCTCAGAGTCTGCATATCTGAGGCATACCCTCACAAAAGAGAAACAAACCATGGTTACCATGGTAGCAACACATTATTCTCACAATTGTAAACAAATTAATATGGCATAGTTCATTTAGCAAATGGCATCTCAAACAGAGCACAATCAGTGACAAGGATGTGGCTCATCTCGAATCACAATACTTAAAAATAGAGGACAGTTTTTTCTTCAACATTTTAATTCAAATTTATATAGGCTAAGGGGGAATAAATTAGAGGCTGTGACAACATTTCATTATTTTATTATATACATATATTATATAATATATATATATATATATATTATTATTATTATTATTATAGTATATTATCATACATCACCTTTTAAATTTTTGCATTTCTCTGAAATAGTCAAGCATGTGGCAAATTATTATTATTAGCCTATTATTATTATTATTATTCATATGTTCTCAATTAATATGGGCAATAATATTTTGCTTCGGAAAATCTCATCACGTCAATGTACAGCTAAGTTAGACTCTCAGGGAAAACTCTTGGTTTTAAAATAAAATAGCTTGATTTTAAGGAAAATTACATTTGATCAGTGCATTCTGAGGAAAATCACATTGGTTCATAATTCTGACAGTCTTATTACATGCAACAAACATCATTAGATGCAGCTATATTAATGTAATTATTGTTTGTGTAAATTTGCCACATAAATAAAATACATTGAACTGATGAGGTATGTTTGAGTGTATAATGCATACAAGTTTGCTATTTTCTTTAGCTGTCACAATAGCATGTCAAATACACATAATAACAAATTTAACATCCACTTCAATGAATGAATGAATGAATGATGGTTTCAAACGTTCAGCTTCATCTAAATGTTTGATTTTGTGCACATCACAGTGATCACAAGGATAGCTAAATATTTAAGGCAGGCCTATACCCATTTAGATTCTCTGGCTCTGCTAAGTAATAGGACAAACTTAAAATGAGAGAAATTAAAATTCATTATAACATGAATGACAAACATTTCCGTGTGTTTGTTGCGACAAAAATATGAGCACCACTTAAAACAAACTTTAAATGGTCTCATCCCCATGAGCAAATATTACCTTGCTGCAGTTTAGCCCAGTTATCATATTAAATAAATGATCAGAGCAGTTGGGCATAATGGGTGTCATGCTCATACGTCCCGGGGTGGCTGTTCAACAGGTACTGAGACTCAGAGGTGTGGAGTCTCTCAGGGTGAGGCGCTGGGTGTCATGTAGCCCATGCGCTCGCGCTCAGTAAAGCCGTTCATTTGTCTGCGCTGTGGTGCTGCATGCTGTCAATCTGTGCAACAGGAACAACGCCACGCTGATTTACCCAAATGCTCGCGGATTTAATGCGTTATCCTCGTTTTTATTCTCGTTAATTGTATGGAGAAGTGGTTTGTTTTTAAGCGCCGCTCGCAGGCTGGAGGCGAGTGTCCGTGAGGGAGGAGGAGCTACCGGACATCCGATAAGGAACTACGAGCTTCGTTGAACAGGGTGAGAGACTCGCGTGCATTAGTGCATATTAATGTGCATTGTTTTACAGCGAGTTACAATGATGGGGAGCGAGCGAGGTGAGGCACTACACAGCCGTCTGCTTGCCCCATTGCTGGAGACCGAGATCAGCGGCTGATGCGATCTGAGATCTCCTGACATTGTTGCTGAGCTGTGAGCAGGAAACGCCGCTGCAAAACACAGGCCTGCCAAAGAATGAATGAACGAATGAATGAAACAAGAGCTGGGCGATGGGTTATTGTTTTGTATCGCGGTTCAATTTGCGAGTGCGCGCTTTTGTTTTGCTTCGCTTTGTCGCGGACGCTCTCTGGCTGTCGAACTTGCGCGTAGTTCGCGAAGTGTCAACATGAATGGAGACATTTGACACCGTTAGCTCTTGTGTTCGTCGTATCCCACCGCAAGAGGCGGGGTTTGATCACTGTTTTAATAGCTTGCTGATTGAGTTACGACTGACACATTTTAAACATGCAGGCAGAAACAGTTATGCTTCTTTATGTGGACTACAGTATCTCTTCATAAATGTAGTCATTTGCTCAAAACCAGGATGCGAATTATGGGCCTGCCCTCCCTAATTAAGGCTTGAGGTGTCTTTAAAGTACATTAAAGAAGCCTAAGCGATTCAACAGCCTTTTCAAACTTTTTCAGTAATGTAAACATTATAGTGAACTGCTTTGGGACTGAGGAGGTGACCGCAGCAGTACTATACGGTACATTAAACATGTCTTTTTTCATTGAACATATATTTCACCAGGAAGCCTGTGTTCCAGTATGACTGCCCTCAGGCAGAGGAAGGGCAGTAAAGGGAAGGAGCCGGGGCCCAGCATTCAGAACCTGAAGCCAGAGTGTATCACTGAACCTACTGAGAGGTTTGCAACAGGTCAGTGCTGCTTGATGCCAAAGTAGGCAGGTGCATTTAAGGGGATGCTACAAACAAAATATCATTTACTCACTATTGTGTGTGTTACTACGCACGTCCCAGATGTATATGGATTTCTTTCTTTAGATGAACACAAAAAAGATTTTTAGAAAAATAATTCATCGCTGTGAGTCCATATAATTCAAATCAAAGTCAAAGTCTACTTTATTGTCAATTCTGCCATATATACAGCACATACATACAGAGAATTGAAATTTCGTCACTCTCAGACCCTAGATGCATAACATTGACAATAACAACAACAAAAAAATAAAGTAAATTATGAAGATAGTGCAAAAACAGTAATAGTGCAGTAATAGCGCAGTAGTAGTGCAACCAGTGCAATTATAAGAGTCTGAGTATACAGGGACCAATGCTCAGAGAGACACTGTATATGAGGTAGATGAATAGTTGGTGAACCGTTTGGGGAGGGGAGGGGAGATAGTAATCCAGTATTTGAAGCTTCATAAACCACACAAGTGATTACAATGAGAACCAATAGGATCCCAGTGCATGAATCACGGTCTTCTGAAGTGAAACGTATGGCCAACTGTCGTAACACGCATTTACATCAAGCTTCAACTCATGAACGTGTGTATGACAGTTGAGTGGGAATGATGGTTTGTAGTTTTCAATATTGTTTTTCTCGCACACACGCCTATTGTTTCATGGGTTAGCAGTCACTTTGTATGGTTTCTGAAACATGAAATTTTAGGTTACTATTCACTTGCATTATATGGACTCGCAGAGATTGATTAGTTTTCTAATTTTTTGTTTGGGTTCATCTGAAGAAAGAAAGTCATCTACATTTAGGATGGCATGAGTAAATGATAAGTGAATTTTTAGTTTTTGGGCGGGGGGTTGGAGTATCCCTTGAAGGTCAAGCCAGAGCTTTGAGATGTGGGCATCAGCAGCATGCAAAATATTTAAAGATTGATCACTTGTAATAAAAATCAAAACTCTGCTTTTTATACATTGACATGTAGGTGCAACATTACTTGTAGTCAACAGAATGTATAAAGGGCACCATCAAAATAAATTATTACCAAAATAAATAATGCGGTACAAAAAACAATTATACATAAATAGTGACATAATATTTACCATAGATCAGTGTGCATGTCTGTTGTTTACCATGTTGATTGTATAATATTGTTACCTTTCTCTCCAGGTGGATTCTCATGGTGGACAATATTGTGTCTAACCACTGGCTCAATAGTGGGAGTTAGTCTGGGCTTGCTGTGCTGCATCTATGTGGCTACACTTCATGAAAATGATCTGTGGTTCTCCAATATAAAGGTAAAGAGCTGTTTATGCTCTGAAACACAGGGATACAACCTTCCATTTGGGATTCGTTTTGCTTTCAGTCTTTGGTGAAAAGACAAAGGTCTGTTTAGTGTTCTTAGGCTACTTGCCTAATATAAAGAACAGCTCAAGAGATCTAAATTCATAATGTGTGGTTGCGTTTAGTCAGTGATGGTCTTCTCATCTGTCCTATTTTTCATGCATTTCCTCTTGAAAAAGAATTGTTTTCCATATGTGCTGAAAGATAATTTTTCTTCCCCTCTTTGGCATAACAGTCACATAAACAGTTAACCAGAGTTTGAGCTGCAGATCATGTTATGACTTCCAGACCTAAAACAGATGAATGCACCATGCCAAAAAAGTTATGTCATGTTCAGTTGGATAAATCAGAATGTCCCTCTATCCCAGATCGTTCATTAAAATAAGACAGATCAGGAGTAGTTTAACCATATCTTCCAATCAATGCAGGATTTACTGCTGCTGGTTTGGCAATAAATCACTTTTTATTTTTTTGTTTTTTAGTTTATTTTTATATTTATAGTGCCATGCAATTTGAGAGCTATTTTTTATGTTTTATTTGTTATGTCACTTGTGGAACCATGCTCTAGTTTTCATTTAGTGAAGCTAACAGCAGCCAAACCTGCTGCTTTTATACCAGCATCGAACATTTTGTGCTCCGATTCTTTTTCTTCTCGGAACACAATGCATCTCAGAAATACTCTTGACTATGCTCTACACTTCATAACACTAGATACGAGCACTTTTTTCAGAATGTGATGTTAGGATATTTTTAGACTTTGATTTCATTCTTTCTTTATTCTTTGAATGATATGTAATTGTCTGAAGAACATATTTAATATTTACTGTATGCTGAACGAGTCCCCGATTTCAGTATGTTACTTTCTTCATCTAGGCTAAAAACGCAAAATAAAGTTGACCCTGTAAACTAATGGTTCCAAACCCAATTTCTAGAGGACCCCAAGCACTAAAAATTTTGGTTTTCTCCCTAATTAAACCCACCAGATTCAGCTTGTTAGTAGAGACTCCAAGCTCTAAAATGGGTGCCAGATGAGGGGGACACTGCTGTAACAGTAATCATTATTTTTACATAACAGTTATGCCTGATTTATATAGTGCAGCATGTGGACTGCAAAGCACAAAAGGTCATCTCGGGTTTTAAATGAAGTCAGAGTGTGACAGCAGTGGAAAAATGAAGCTCATGCACGCTGGCTGGTATTTTATGGCTTGCTTATGAGTCATCCTACTTTCATCTGCACTCTTGCTTTTCTGAACGTGACTGGAAGCTTCAGGGACTGGATGACCACAGTTTTTGTCCCCATATGTTTCTTCCGTTCTCCGGTTGAAGAAAGCCTCGAAGAGGAAGAGTGTGCTTTATTTGCAGGCAAATGAATCACCTGTTTTGTTTCAGAGGAAAAGCTGTGGGAATGTGGTTAGCAGCTAATCAAATGTTACTGCAGAGAGCCTCTGTTAGAAACACAGATAAATTCCGTGTTATTTTTGTAATCGTTTCCACTTTTTCAGTGGAATTTCACAGGTGCTTCGTAAATGTTCTCAGCAGGAGTTGGTCTTCCTGTATCATAAGTTTCGTAATTGACGATATTGCCATGATTTGTGAACAAAGGCATTTGAAGTCTAGTTTGTTTTTCCTCTGGGACGCCGCCTACAGCAGGAGACAGCTGCTTTTAGGACGCTCCAGAAATTCGTTGCGTGTGAAGTCATGTCCACGACGGTCTTAATTTCAAGCTGGACATCGCTCCAGTGTTAGTTGAAATAATAGTTTTTACAAATGCTCTTAAACTTTTTCTAAATGATGTTCCAAGCGTTTTCTCCCCCTTCTTTTTTTACATATATTTTTTCCCCTGACTACCAAGAGGTCACCAGTTGTGCGGCCCACATGCCTTTCCTCCCGTCTCAGCCCCTCTCTCTGATCACATGTAAAATGTTCTTCCGCCAGATTGCTGTTTGGTGCCGACTGGAGCTTAGAATGATCTCATGAGGTTTTGTTTTATTGTTTTAATACATGTGCTGTGAAGTTTTTGGGCAAGTCATTTTGGAAAGACCGATAAACAAAAGAGCTTGCGGTCTCATACAGGGAAAGAGAGAGGGACATTAAGGAAAGACGGGGAAGACGGAGGATTATAGTCCTAGAGAATGAAGGTTCGTAGCAGGAGGAAGAGCAATTCGGATGATAACTTAGGGACTGCTTTGGATAGACCTCCTTTACTAAACTTTGGGGCAAAAGTGAATCCAAGAGATTACAAGAGTGGGCAGAGGGGCACAGAAGAGTGCCTAAAGCTTTCATGGAATCTTCCAGGACAAAACTGTTGGCCGGCTGTTGTCATAGCAGCAGGATTACTGTTGGCAGGGGTTATTGGGCTGTTTCATGCATGGTGTGTTTATTCTATACACGAGAACCTGCTGTGGTTTTCACACTTAAAGGTAAGCAGAAGCAGGATCTGTCTTCATTTTTGTTGCAGGAATGTTGCTAAGAAACGTTGTTGAATGAAGAATGTGCTCTTCGCATCAGTATTGGTCATTAGGTCAGTTTCTTTGTGCTATTTTCTATAGTAGCCTACTCTCGTCATACTTTTTTTAAAATTGGCGCTTTGTGTTTGAGATTTTCAGAGGAATAAGCTTTACGGCTGTTTTATTAAGAAAAATAAAAGCGTAACACGTCTCTTCAAACCAAATTTCATGTGATTTTAAACTTGTGGAGCAGATGGATCTTTTTTGTCAGGATGTTGTTTAGTTCTGAAAACTGCTTCCACTATAAAACTCCACCATATTTACAACACCTGCTTGTTTTTTTTTCTTTCTCTTCCTCGAGGCTTTTATTGCGAATGAAATCTGTTTATCCTGAGCAGATAGCTGCTCTGATTTCTCTTTCAGATGGGAAATGGATTTCAATTTAACATCATTTACTCATCTTATGCTTCTTGTCATACAGTAGTTCATTTTTACTGAATCTTATCCTATCTTCTTGCATTGGTAGGAAGTCGAGCGTGAAATCTCCTTCCGGACAGAATGTGGCCTTTATTACTCCTACTACAAACAGATGTTGAAAGCCCCATCTGTACAGCAAGGTACTGATATCTACTCATAATCACAAGACAGATTTACTGGCTCTATGAACACCCATGCCATCTTTCTGATGGAACACTTGGAACACTGATGTTTAGTGTTTTTTTTCTTTTTAGTACGAATATTGTTTCTATAGGGCAATTATTATTTTATTGTAATCACTGTCTTCATTACATTGTGCCTATGATCCCATTTTTGTGCTAACCTTAACCCTTTGCTTTTAGCTCAGTCCAAAACGGCAAGTTTCTTGAACCACACTGTTTGCTTTCCATTATCACTTTATGTAATCCGAGAGCTATCGAAGGAATGTCAGTGTGACCGTTCTCAGAAAATGGGAAGGAAATGCACAACTTTGCTCTAAGTGGTCTTTGCTCAAGCTAATTGGCTTAACAGCCCCATTTGGAATAGATTTTCTTTGTGCTCCGACACTGAAAAACATCACAATTAGGTCATTGCCCATTTTGGCGATGCCAAAAGCTGTTCTCTAGACACCACTACAATCAGGCCTTTGTACTTATAGTAGAGTAAAAGCATGTTCAGAGCATTTCTTTTGTATTAAGCAATCACGGGAATTGATTACTGTAAAATGTCACCATTGTAGTATTATTTGCTGTAGTATAAAGAAAGTTGAAGTTGTTTAATTTTGAAATCCACTTCCATTATTCCATTTAATGGCAATTTTGGCTCACATTTACATTAATGGAACTCTTCTAAATCAAAGTATTATTGTCTGCGTAGGAGCTCTGATTATTTTCTAAACCATAATTCTATACAAAGGCAAAATATAGTAACTATACATTGTCAAACTAGTCTTTTAGACTATGATCTGAGTTGTGAGTTGCAAAATCTTCATTAATACACTACCATATACTACTTCACTATACTACTCAAATGTTTGGGGTCAGTAGATTTATTTTTTTTCATTTTTTCAGCATGGATGCATTAAATTAATCAAAAGTGACAGTGAAGACTAAAGACTTTTATAATATTATAATGCCAAAAGATTGCTATTTCAAATAAATGCTTTAGAATTTTCTATTAATCAAAGAATCCTGAAAAAATGTCACTGTTTCCACAACAATATTATGCAGCACAACTGTTTTTGAAAACAATCACAATGAAATACTTTCAGAAAATGTGAAATATTTAGTTTTTCTGCTTGTCATCTTACCATTAATAGAGAACTGTGATCTTAACTGTATTATTATTATTCACTTTATTTAGGTCAAAGTTAAGTTAATAATAAAATGTATTTGGTCAAAGAGGTTAAATCATAAATCACAAACACACACACACACACACACACACACACACACACACACACACAGAAAATAGTTAATTTAGTTAAATTGCAATAATATTCCACAATATTACGGTTTTTACTGTATTTTTTAAATAAATGAAGAGTGAATGGCCATATATACTGATATTGATTTTACCATATTTGCTGTTTAGGTAATACATAAACCAAAGATAAAAAGAAATACAATAAAAAATGAGCAACTGTTTGCTCACTTATTGAGCAGTGGTGACAGTCTAGTGCATTTATATTCATGCTTCTTAGCTGTGGTTCCCAGAGCTCTTGGTGACTTCTTTAAAATTAGACAACCTGCTACATTTTAGCAACGTTTTATGAAACTCAGTACTACAAATAAATATGATTATGTGTTCACAGGTCTTTATGAGCTTATTCATGACAACACTACTGAATCCAAGAGGACAATAAACATCCTACAGCGTATGAATATCTACCAGGAAGTGTTCCTCAGCATTTTGTACAGAATACTTCCTATCCAGGTGTTCAATCATTTCTGTTTTCATAGCAAGATGTATAGATTCTCATGAGCAGTCACAGAATCAGCTTATTTATTTATTTTTGTTCCCCAACTTGTGTGTATGTGTGTGGGTGTTTGTTTTGCAGGCCTACTTGGAGCCAATTTATTTCTACATCTACACAGTTTTTGCTTTGCAGACAGTGTATGTCTTCGCTCTCTTTATCACTAGCTGGTTACTCAGTGACTCATGGCTGGCTGGAGCCCTCAGTGGAGTCTGGTACATTCTTAACAGGTATGTGTGCGCTCAACAAGATTACAATCAATATCTCATACACACAAAACTCACCTTTGCGGTTTATCTGCTGTGAATGCTTATTGTGATGCAGTGAGTATCTGAATTCAGGGAAGTGTGAAAGCTGATATGTTTCTCTAAAATATGATTTCAATCTCTCAAGGACATTTGGGGCTTTAGGATATTAGGACGTTGCCCCTGGAGCAATCTCTGTATTTAAGATGCTTTGGATGTTCAAAATAATACAGATACAGATAGTTCCCACCCCGAACTATTGTTTGAGTTCATTTGGAAGCTCAATTGAGCAGAGCAATGTTTCGATCACGTGACAAATGTTTATACTTTTTTAGGAAACTCATGAATGACTTGCTTCTGCATTTTAAACTGGAATTGTAGAACCGACTGCATCACTGAAAAATGAAACCTTCTGACTTTTTTCTTATGTTTTTTTGTAAGCCTGTATTTTTCTTTGTGTTTGATTGCATTTTTTATTTGTGTACAGAGTGGACACCACACGCGTGGAGTTTACCATCTCGCTAAGAGAGAACTGGTCAATACCTTTCTTTGCTCTTCAGGTGGCTGCCATAACCTGCTACCTAAGGCCACAGCTAAAACCAATTCACCAGGTAATCCTGTCCTGATAAATTTAGATCTTTATTGCTGATTGTCATTTTATTGATGGGAAGTCTAAATTATTTTTAGTGAATTTGCTCTTTTGGACAGTTTGTTTCAATGAGCCAAAATTAATTTAAATGTCTTTACTGTTGCATTTTAATAAGATGCTGCTTAATATAACTAGCTGTACTGTGCATTTGATTTAAAGAAACTACCATTTCACTCCCTCGAAGTGAGCTAATCCTTGTTTCAGACATGCTGAGCAGCTCACTCATTGGTTATCTACAATGCGATCAAGTCCGAGAGTGTTCTGAGTTCAGTGTTGACTTGAGAACTACTGCCTCTGGATCACTGTTATGTGAGATGGATCAAACATTGAAGTCTGTATTTTCTGCATCACTAGTATCACCAAACACTCTCCCATCTGCCATTGATTGGATAAACAGAGAAGTAGGGTTGGGTAACGTTGAATTGTAACAATTTCAGTTCCTGGTTAAAAAAAAAAAAAAATCTAAAGGTTAAACATTTAGATATCAAACTTATTTATTCTGTCTTTTTGCAAAACATTCTGTTGCATCTCAATACCATGAACAAAAATCTGCAGCCAAAAGAACAACTGTCTGATTAACTACACTAACTAATTTATTTCAAACAATATTAAAGACAAGTATACAATCAGTTATTTTATTTTTTATTTATTTAACCTTTATTTAACCAGGATAGCCTCTCTGAGCCTAAAAATCTCCTTCACAGGAGTTTTCTGGCCAAGATGGACAGCAGTTCAATCAGTTTTAACCACAGGTTCACAAACCAAAAATCAGCAAATTAAAAACAATTTAAAACAATTGCATATCATTGAATCTTGCAATTACTAAATAATATATTTAAAATGCTCCATAGACACCAAGTTGAAGAAAATTCCAGTCAGACAGAGCTGCATACATAAAAGCCTTTTTCCCCAGTTCAGTTTGGACAAAAGGAACTGAGAGAGTATGACAAATTTGAGAACTGAATATTTCCCTACACTATTCTGTTGAATGAGACAACAGAGATATGAAGGAAACAACTCCAAAATGGTTTTGTAAATGATTAAATACCAGCACATTTTTCTTCTAGTGGACAAAGAAGGCCAAGCCACTCTGTTATACAAAGTACAATGATGTGTTGAAGTTAAACAATAAGAACAAAGCAAATTAGCAATAGCACAAATAAATACAGCTGAACAAAGTTCAGAAATTGAAATCAAATGTAAAATAACACTGCATAGTTTTCTTTTTATGAATATAGATTATAGGTTACAAAAATTATTCAATCAAGATCAGTGAATAATTTTCTTGTTCTATTGATCTTTGATTAACACTAATGACACTGACAACAGCAGGTTTGTTAGCTTGCTGTCACTTTGAGATCTAATGCATGTATCCAATATACTGTTATACATGCTTCTATTTCTTTTCTCTACTGACCACCAGAGGCAGTGTGAAAAAGGACTAGTGGAAAATCCCTTGTGCTCACGCTTGACCGGTGTCGGTCTCTGAAACTCATTCGCATCAGGGTCCAGGCCCCCTCCAACAGCCTGTGATATCCGTTATCACTATGCCCTACATAAAGGCTCCTTAGCATTTCCAAAATCGGAATCCACAAGCTCCTGCAAGCTCCTACCCCCCCACACGTGGTAGGACTCAGCTGCGTGGTTCATCAGTTCAAGACGCAGGCCCCCAACGACGTTTCCCCCACCGCTACGGAAAAGCGTTCACGGGGCCACTGATGTGGAGATGTTGACCTCTGTGCCTCAGCCTCCCAACCCTTGCACTTGAATGGTTTAAAACCTCATTAAAATGTGAACACAGGAAACAGTAAGCGGAATCAAAATATTAATTTTATAACAAGTATCTGATTCCTGACCTCAAGTATCTTTTTCCAGAACTGAAATTGATTTTCGATTCCCAACCCTATACAAAGAACCCTTCCCAAAATTGTGGGTGTTAATAATTTTAGATCTGATTCTAATCTGATACACAAATAATCGGATTTCATGAACATCATGAGCATAGCTTAAATTTCTAGTAATCCTAAAGACCTTGATTAGCTTGTATAGGTTTGTTTGCTTAGGGATGGAGCTAAACTCTGCAGGAAAGCAGAGCTCTAGAACCTTCTACCTGACAGTCACAGCAGTGTTACGTAACAAAAGTTTGGACTCTGAGGAAGACCTTGAGGGCTGAGGGTGTCATCTGGGATAGGGCTGTTGTGAGGTGTGGGTGTGGGCTGTTGTGTGGGTTATGTTAAGTAAATTTTAATTGAGACAGAAAGTGGCGAAAGTTTTAGAAAAATTTCAGCTATAAGTAAATATAATCCAGTTGTAACAGTTCGTAAGAACGGGACGAAGGAAGCGGGAACCGGCAAACGTTAACCATAACTTTAATAAACTCAAAAACAAACAACAAAACGAAAGTAAAATGGCGGCAGTTCCTCACAGAGACTGCCGCCCACACAACCAAAATAAAACACAACACAAAGTCCAGGCCTGGTCCTCTCTCGTCCTTCACTGTCGTCGCTCCTCTTTTATGCTTCCGGAGCTCCTCCGTGAGAGATACGAGACCGGTGCAGCGCGCAGCTGACGCTCATTACCAATCATGTCACCGGCCTCACGCCATTCCCTCACGGCTCTCGCCCATCCTGCTCGTCACACCAGTCTAATAACTTGTCACTTTTGTTTACTCATTAGGCTTATTAATGGAAAAATTCCAGTAAAAATGTTTGAACAGAAAAAATAAGAGACAGTAAGTTGTGATAAATGTTTCTGACTGCTTGTTGCTGTGCAATAGTTTTGTGAAATGTGAAATAGAGGTTAGCAACTGCATGTATATGTATGATATATTCTGCTGAACACATATTTGTCCTCTCTCAGTATGTTCTCTCAGCACAGACTAATTGCTTTCCTGTCATATGGTGTATCACTGAAAAAATTCTCTTTGTATGAGCTCTGAAGAAAGAACAAGGTATTTGTATGTTTGGTTGTCTGGGCGATTAAAGTCAAACATTATTTTGTGTTAATGTGCTCTCAACCACAGAGGGTGGTGCTATGGCTGGTGTTCGTCTCCACCTTCTGCTTCTGTTTGACATGGCAATTCAATCAGTTTGTCCTGCTGGTGCAGGCCCTTATAATCTTTACTCTGGATTGCCTGGACTTCTTCACAGCGGAACAGGTGATGCTCAAACACACATATTGGAGAGCTTCTACCATTTGGAGTTCATGTGAGGTTGGATATTCATTTCTTTCCCTCTGCAGGTGGTCTCACTGTATCTGATGCAGGTGTCGAGTCTGTTATTGGTCTGGCTACTGCAGTTCTGCAATACTATGATTCTGGGTTCTCTGGTGCTCAGCTTCATTGTGTCTGCTCTATTCATCAAACACTTCCAGGTCAGTGTACATCACAGTACATGAATTAAAATAATTAGAATCACAAATACAGGTTTTATACTTCTATTTGTCTAAGAATACACCATCACTCATTGTATCTTTAATGTTTAATAAAATCCAAGTTAGCACATGTATATCTATCTATATGTGACGTGTATCTATTCAATATGCGTTTTCATCCAGGGGATGCAATTATGCAATTTCTGCAATTTGTCACCAATATATTCTGTCAGATGTTAGAATGACATTAAGCAAATGTCCTTACAATGTTTATGGTTTAGAATGTACTGAATTTGTTAATCTGCTCCTTAAAGATGATAATCAGAGGTTTGTACACAAATATGATTAAAGTGAACACGATGCTTTCCAGATGATCTCGGTGATAAACTGTACATGGGTTTATGGAGATGTGAGCTCTAGAATTGTATTATGAATTACAAAACAGAGTTTAAATAAAAGAAACCCTATTTGGGCAGATTAGTTTTTATCAGTTTTTGTGCATTTGCTCTTTTAAAAAAAAAAAAAAAAAAGATGAAGCATATAGGGGTCACAACCTTGCTTAGTTGTTTTTGACTAGTTCATTTAAGCAAAGGAATGGAAAAAAAAATATTCTAGCAAAGAAAACAGAACAATACCTAAATAACAAAAAACAATATCTAAATACAGCAGACACACTCGTCTCTGCTTATCTACAAACTGAAACCAATTCCTTCAATGACATTTCCTGAAAATGTATCCCATCTAAATAGTGCTTTAAACTACTTGAGGCACTTTATCACTTTTGTTTTCCTGTACAAACCTTATCTGTGTTCCCAAATGCCCAATTCTGTTTTGATTGAAAACAGAGGCTAAGAATATTATTGTAGTTTATTTATCAATACCTGCTGTGTGTGTGGCTTTCAGACGGGGCTAAAGACGGGCGGCTTTGTTAAACGAGTAGGAAAACTGGCTCTGCACACGCTCTTAGTCCTCACATCAACTTTCACCATCAATTATTCAGCCAAGGTGAGCTATGAATCGTGTTCTACATCGCACGCCCTGTCATTAATTATGAAATACAGCTTCTCTACCTGTTCCTCCCGAGATATAGCATTACTTTCACTCTCATTGTCTTTCTTCATATCTCATTCTCATAAAAACCCACGTCCCTGATCTCATGAGACATCCACATGAATGCCTTCTTACTTCACTCTCTCCATTTTAATTGACAGAAAATACTCCAGCTGAAATCGGATGAGCACATCTTTAAGTTCATAAAGGCCAAGTTTGGCTTCGGGGCAACGAGGTGAGTCTTTGGTCATGTCTCGTGGCACTACATCGAAGCCTTTTATCGCCAGTCAAATGCCATATCGTGGTTTCTTATTGAGAAGTGAGACTAGAGCAAGCCATTAATCTGCTGTGATTAAATGCGTCCAGCTCTGGTGGAAAAATAACATCTGGCACTCGATATAATCTGCTCATCCTCTAGATATTTATCGAGCCATTTCAGTTGATCAGATGAATTGCTGCTCCCAAAAATCTGTATAATATATATCCAGCCCGTACTCCCTCCCTCCATCCCTCTTTCTTTCAGAGACTTTGATGCCAGTCTCTATCTGTGCGAAGAGGCATTTGGCTTGTTGCCATTGGATACATTTGAGCGGTTGGCTGGCACAGTGCTGCTCTATCCGTATCTGTGCACCCTCAGTGTGCTCTTCATCTTGCTGTTACTGGTGGCACTCTCTAATCTCAGGTAACTACTGTATCGCTTCTCTCTGCAGGAAACGATCGTGCACTACTGCAATGTATGCTACACATTTATGAGACGTGTTTCTGGGGATTTGAATATTCTCATAATGTTCATTTTTCTAATTAGAGCACAGAAATGGGCTGAAAAATGACCAATAGAGCAGTGATTATAGTTTCATAAACACCTTGTGCACAGGTCATAATGCTAATTTATAATTAGAGTTATTAGTCTTTATTAGATGCGCTACATAATTGGACTCTAGATGTATTTTTTTCCATTAAGGCTTTTGAATACTTGTTATTATGTTCAGTTCAAAGCTGATTTGCTTTTGCTTTAAGGGCTGCCGTGGCCCTCTTTTTTTTTTGTTCTCTTTTCTTATCAGAATCACAGGAGCCCACAAACAACCAGAGGCTTTGCGCACACACACTAATTAGATTGGCTGTTAACCCTTCTGTACATTAACAAAACCACACATGAACTCAGAATAATTCCACCGATCTTGACTGGCTTTAGGTTGTAATGCATGGTAGTTTTCTTGTTTCATTTCTTATTCTTCATTCCAGCACAAACGGGTCAGGCCAAGCGAGCAGGGAGAAAGAGGACAGGACCTTTAGGATGCGTCCAGATGTCGCTTACAACCTCTTGCACACCGTCTTCTTTGGTCTGCTCGCCTTTTCCACTATGAGGTAAACAACTTTTAAATTGGAAAGTTTTGTTGCTTTCATACCACGTATCTCTTTCTCTCAATGCAAATATTTTCCTTCTGTTTTTTCCTCACGCCGCCATCTGTAATTTCATTCCCTGCTGCTGCCGCTATGGTGCATCTCAATTTCAGCCTCTTCTCTGCTACCACTTTCATTTCCTGTCCCCCACACTGCTTCTGCTTTGTGATGATCCTCATCTTATTAGTTCGTATCCCAAGTTGATGGTTCATTTCGAGATTTTAATGATGAATGAATTATGGTTGAACATTGCTATTATCGTTTCATAAAGTTTAGTTTTGTGTCAGAATAGTAATAGAGTTGAAAATTAATGCTATCCCAGTCTTTTGTGTTTGCAATATGATGTCTGAGCTTTATGATAACCTGGAAAGCACCAATAGATTTCTATCTTTGCTGCTGGCAGAATGAAATATTTGTGGACTGGCCATATGTGTGCATTCGCTGCCTTTGGGGTGTGTGGTAAGGAGGTGTGGACGCTGTATCTGAGAGTCCTCCACTGCAACACTAAAACCACGGTGAGATACTGAGATCTGACACACACACACACAAATGAGTGATACTGGCACATTTATACACTAGCGTTCAAAAGTTAGTTTTTTACGCCCCCCAAGATTACAATTATTTCATCAGTAATACAAAAAACGAACAAAAAAATGTTGTTAAATATTACTACAATTTAAAGGAACTTTTCTATTTTAATATACTTTAAAATGTAGTTTATTCCCGTGATGGCAAAGCTGAATTTTCAACATTACTCCAATCTTCTGTGTCGCATGATCCTTCAGAAATCATTCAAATATGCTGATCTGCTGCTCTAGAAATATTTCTTCTTATTACAGTTACACTGCCTTTTTTGTGTGAAAACTATTTTTTCATAATTCTTTGTTTAGAGAAAGTTAAAAAGATTTATTTGAAATATACAGTTTATGTAACATCTTTAGGCATATCAAATGCATCTGTGCTGAATTCAAATACTTTTTCAAAAAAATTCTTACTGACCCAAAAAGGTACTTCTTTTGTTTACTTGTGCACAGACTGCACACACATGCACTGTAGAGGAGAATGGAATGAGCTGTAACGCTTCTTTCTTCTCAAAAAGGAGAAATGCGACAGAAGTACAACTAATATGCACAAAAATATTAAATCAAGTTGTTGTGTTGTGAAAGATGTTGTCACGTCAAGGGGAACACATGGACAATTTACATTTCATATAAAAATGAGAGAGACAGAGAAATAAAAAGAAGTCCAATTTTGTTACATATTATTCATAAATTATTTTTTTATAAAACGGTCAGGAAAAGGTTTTAACTTTCAGATTATTTAAATGTAGTTCAGCAGTTTCAGCATTTTAAAAGAGTGTTTCTTGTTTTGGCTGTGAAGCTCACTGCTGACTTAATGTTTTACCCCACAGCATATGACACACATTGCCCCACTGCTGCCATTTGGACAAAAATGCTTCATTGAATAATTCATGGCTAATCTTTAGCTGACAAATTACATTGTTGCAAATATAGGTAATTTACCAACTTATTTATATGAAAATATATGTATTTTACATTTTATACTTGATGACAATTTCTATGACAAACGAAACCTTTTTCGCATAAAAATACTGCTCGCTTAAGACGGTCTACTCCCCCATATTCAATACATGCAAGAGCAAAATACACAGATCTGTAATGGAATCCATTGCATATTTATAGAATCCCACAAACCAAAGATATACTATGCATGTATAATTGGGAAGCTATAATACTGATATTGAGTTTCAGTGAAGCATGTTGTCCTTTCTTATGCATAAATGTGCTAATGTGGACACAACTGGGGGAAAAAAATATTTCCCCACTAGATGGCAGTGTAGTTACAGCCCTCGAGCCTAAACAATTACATCCTGTTTTGTCCTATTTATCTGGATATTTATCCGTTTATGTTATTAATCTGTTTCCACAGATGAGACTGATCAGGTACTCTGTTCCTATTGTAATTCTGGCGATTCTTTATTACAAGGTAAGACATTTACAACTATGCTGTCATATATACCATATATTGCTAAACTGCCTGCGTGGCTGTACTACATAAATAGTCACGCAGCAATCCAAATGCACACAAATGGAATTCATATCCCACTGTGTGTTGTTTGGTAGAGTTTTGATTCCGCCATGCTTTTTTCCATCTGTTAACATAGAAGTGGGAATCAGCAATCAGATATGAATTGTGCTCATTTGTGCATGTTTGTGTGTACGGATGTTTGTGTTTATTGTGCTGCTTTGATGATCATTGATTATTGTGAGTCATTCCCATTACAGCATTCTCACACACTCACTCCTTCTCAATCGAGCTGTCTTTCTGTTGACAGTTCTGGCCCAGACTGATGGAGGAGATTTCTGAACTGAGAGAGTTTTATGACCCAGACACTGTGGAGCTAATGGAGTGGATCAGGTAAAACAGCTGTAATCTTCCTCTTACACACTTCAAGCAAACAATCGCAGACAACCACTGAACCTGGGGTCTGCAACCTTAGGCCACCCTCACGAGCCACTATTGGCATACTGAGGGGTATTCACTGGCACAGATAAGAGCAAGAATTAATATTGCATTTATTTAATTGTTTATATTAGAAGTGTTGAAGTCCCTTGCACCTGCATGCCAAACTTCTTCTGCAGTAATCCTCATCATCACACAATCTCGTAGAATAATAATTCATATAACTGAGAAGACTGCCACACACACATAATAACAAATCAGTCTGGCATTCGTGGTCCTTAATGTTTCTTACACAAAACATGACACTTTAAGAAAAGATGTCTGACACCACAAGTTAACGCCACATGACACATAACTCAAAGACGACAGCGAACATGACAACACCATGCACATTATTTGGTAAGCGGTACAAAAACAAAAACAGTGAGTCACTGATTTGCATAATTTATTCATGATGCCATGCATGCTGGGGAACAGAATCTAGCATTCTGCACCTGAGAAATCACAGTATATTATATTCCGTGGGGGTTAAAAAGGAAAAGTGGCACTTCACATCCATAAAATTGCTGACTTCTGAATCAAACTAATATAAAATGCCTTTTCACTTACTCTCTATTTCACTCCATTATAAACTCAGAAGGACATAAATAAAAAGCTGCAGTGAATACTCTATTCATTCGATAGCATTTGCCAGTAAGGCATAGGGATGTAACGATTCACAGCAAGTCAGCTGTAAAATCGATGAAAATATGTGACGATTCAAGTCGTTTGAGATGTTAAGCTGTCGCTGAAACTGATAAGCTGATAAGTGACTCCACTTTACAGGTGCAAGAGCGGTAAGCGCTGATGTTGAGGATGACCATCCTCGTTCAAATGACAGGTTAGGCGGCATTTAGAAAGACTAAAAATGAAAGCATTGAGGAAAATAACGTAGATTATTACAGCATATTTTTCTGTAAGAGTAAAGATACAAATTATAGCAAATATTAAAATCTTGCCTTTATAATGATGTGAAACCTCTGTCGCTGTTGTACTTGGATTTCACTTCCTATTTACACTTTATAATTTATAATTTGTAGGGTTGTAACGATTCAATCAACTCACGATGCAATACGATTCACCATACTGGTTTTGCGATACGATTTTCTCGTGATTTTTTTATTTTTTTTTTTAACAAAATTTAAGGCAAATTATGAATAAAAAGTGTTAATTTAGTAATTCTACTTTTTTTTTTTTTTTTCATTTATAATTTGTAGGGATGTGATTTACTCAACTCACGATGCGATAGTTGAAAGCAAATAATTCACACGGAACACAGAAGCATGAAAAAGCTGACTTTTGTCAACCAAAAACCATAGATGGCTCTACCATCTGTGTATTACCGTTGCCCAAAAGTATACCTCAGTTTAGAATTTCCAAGTGTCCTTCTTTTGATAGCGTGTCACTTTTTTGGGAAAGTCAGTTCACTCTGTGGCCATATTTGCAACTCTGGGCTATTTCAGACATGCATGACCAACTCAAATCTACTTGAATGAGGAAATGCCAATGTCTTAAACTTATTGATAAACTCATGATGCGATGCGATTCATGAGACTTGTTTCACAATACGATTTTCTCCTTTTTTTTTACAAAATTAAATTTAAGACAAATTATAAATGAAAAAGTGTTTTTTTTTTTTAATTTCTATGAAAAAATGCTGTATATTTATTTATGAAATTGAAATATTTTAGGTCAGATAACGACACTCGATTGAAATCTTAGAACTAATCCCTAAAAAGTCCCTCGAATTAGATCTCCCAATGCTGTTTTCTTGGGAGGAGGTTTATCTCATCTCAGCTCCTGCTGTGTCCGTCTGGTCAAGAGGTTGCAGATATAAGAAGTAAAATCTAAGTACAACAGTGACAGAGGTTTCTCATCCTAAAGGCAAGATTTTAATATTTACATTTACAAGAATTACTTTTAAATACATTTAGAAAAATATGCTGTAATAATCATTTTTAGTCTTTGTAAATGCAACCAAACCTGCCATTTGAATGAGGATGGTCATCCTCAACATCAGCGCTTACCGCTACTCAAGCGCCTGAAAGCATCGTCACAGTGATCAGCTTCAGCGACAGCACCGCTGCTGTTTAAAATATGTATCGCGATTCGTTTAACATCTAAACCGACTTGAATCGTCACATCATTTCAACGATTTTCAACCGACTCACGGTGCATCGTTAAATCCCTAAATTTAATTTTGTTAAAAAAAAATAAATTGTGAGAAATCGTATTGTGAAACCAGTATTGTGAATCATTACCCTAGTAAGGCAGCAGGTACATTTGTTTGTTTAAGATGGACATCATGAATTAGTTGCTAGAGAGTTGGCAACAGAGGGTTTCATGAATGACACCATTCTCACTGTCAAGTTTATATATGTGAGAAAGAGTGAGACATTTGAGCTGCAGTGACACAGGTGATCTCTCCCTGAAGAAAATGCGATTTGTGTCAGGGATTAGTGGGTAAGTTCCCTTGGCTGACACTGCGGCATTAAGCCGCTTCCACACGCTAATTAACCATCAGATGAAAGAGTTAAGCGGGGATCACTTCACACTTCTGTCTGTGCTTGGCTTGCCAAAGTCTGCACTGTTTTATATGTAGATTACC
This sequence comes from Zacco platypus, assembly GCA_038088235.1. Classification (NCBI taxonomy): domain Eukaryota; kingdom Metazoa; phylum Chordata; class Actinopteri; order Cypriniformes; family Xenocyprididae; genus Zacco; species Zacco platypus. The sequence continues at coordinate 30,250,684 of CM076085.1, forward strand.
AGAGATGCTCTTCTGCCTAGAAGGGAGGGTGAGCATGAAAAGCGTATCGAGGAGAGTGGCAGTATCAGACTCCTTTAACCATGATTGGAACTTACTGCATAATAAACCACAGACTGTGGCACAATGTGAAGAGGGAGGGCAAACAACTACAACTGTGAAAGTATCGCTGTCAAGCAATCTTTTGATTTATCTTGAGCTAAAAGCAACGCACTAGACACTACGTATGATCTTATTGTGAGTGGTTAAAAGTTCCTTTTTTTTTTTTTTTACTTTGCTTTTATGAATGATTTGCCTTTTTTATTAGACGGCTGTGTAGTGTAGAGCGACAGGTCGTGTCCTCCAAAACCTAGTGAGCTGCCTTGCTGTTTACTGCCTACATAGGCATCATCCTCATGAGTGTTTGTTTGGGAAAGCTGTACATAAGCAGTGACTCAGTGTTAATATAATGCTCCTTGTGTGAAACACACAGAAGTCTTGACTCTAAAGAGGTCTATAATAGCAGGAGTAAGCTATCCGTTTGCATTCTCATTTATCTCAGTGGCTGTAAGTATGCCATTTGAAATCTGCTGTCTTTGCTCTTGGCATAATCTTAAGGATTATGAGTATTGTATGCAAAACAAAGAACATATACCATCACTTAACTACCTCAGAGCTCATGGTACATCTGTCTTGAGGATTTATATGCCATCATTGTCTCTATGGAGAAAATGAATGGGATGTTTAGTCTGTAACCTGATTGTTGTGCTCTACCTCGGCTTTAGCTTTTTGTTTGGGGAACAATACAATATTCTGGCATAAAATAGCAGAAGTAAAATCTGATATATACAATATAGCACTCATTTAAATGTCATTAAAATTGTAATTGGGTTAAATTGTGTAGTTGGTACATTGATGCTGAATGAATTATAAGTGTTTCTGGAATCAAAGTCTCTTGCTTCATCTTCGCCTTGAAATGGAAATTGCTGTTGTCTTTTCTTCCCAATTGTAACACAAATCCGAATGAAATGGCTTTTCGAATGAGAAAAAAAGTTAGAGTGCGACTTAGAGTGGGTCCATCTGGAAATGACTGAATCGTTGGATTGTTGTTGTTTGCTAATTGCTGTGATCTCATGTGAGTGACAGTTTGCTGTATTTCATTTGTAGTTGAAAGCAAATAATTCACACTGAACACAGACTTTTGTCAACCAAAAACCATAGATGGCTCTACCATCTGTGTATTACCGTTGCTCAAAAGTATACCTCAGTTTAGACTTTCCAAGTGTCCTTCTTTTGATAGCGTGTCACTTTTTTGGGAAAGTGAGTTCACTCTGTGGCCATATTTGCAACTCTGGGCTATTTCAGACATGCATGACCAACTCAAATCTACTAGAATGAGGAAATGCCAATGTCTTAAACTTCTTGATAAACTCACATAAAAATAACATTAAGTAAAATCAGTAATTAAACACCTGTCCTACAATGCTCAAATAGCATAAAAAATATTTTAACATTAATTTCAGGTTGGTCCAGCCTATGCATATGTGCAGTCCTAAGTGCATGTCTCAGGACACTGACTGTTTCTATGGCAACCGAATCTTCTAATGGCAGCTGCAGTGATGTAATGACTTCACTAATTGGTGATTGACTCTTTTACATAGAAGGCGGGACTCACTCCTCTATATTGCACATTGCCCTTTCTCCCTTTCATAGTAATTTGAGCAAACGGTCTCAGTGTGTGCTTTATTCTATCTTTGCATTGAACACAGGAGGTTGACACATGCACATTTATATTAGTTTTTGCTAATTGCCTGAGTATTTCTCTTCAGAAGTTATGATCAGTAAACACGTGCTTCTACTCTTTCAAACTAGAGTTGCGAGTTTCTCCGTCTCGCACAATCACTCGTCCAGGGCGTCTGCTGTTCTTGCCATCTCCAGTAGTTTGTTGTTGTTGTTCTGAATATTCCGATTCTTTTTCAAATGTGAATCAACGGCCCTGTTCAGGGTTTCCACATAATTAGTGAAAAAATTGCAAAGTCCATTTGTGAGCTGAGCTTACTGTACACATACCCATTCATATTTGTGAGAACATCAGTATACTTTGGGCTGACGGACGTCTTTGGATATGTTGTGTCTTTCTGTTTCTGACATGAAAAAAGGGGATGGGAACCACCGGGCTGATTCACAGCACAAACCACCCATGTAAATGCCATCATGATCTCTACCTAGCAGTCTAGAGCCTAGAATCTCTGCAGATCAGCTGAGAAGGCAGGGAGGGTGTCATGTGCATGTGTCTTCTCTTCACGAGTGATCAGTGGCCTTTCCGTCGAACCGCATGCGTCCCGTAGATGGAAGTGCGTCCTTTGTCGCAGTTCTGAGACTCTATCATCACAGTCAGCCTTATCATTGCGAACGTCTCCCTGCCATGTAATTAATTTTTCCCTCTTTTGTTTTGTAGTTTTCTACTGTGCACCCTTTTATTATAGCCCCCATAAAGAAGTTATTTCTGAATGTTGCCTTGTTTTGAAATAATGAAGATAAATTAGCCTTTTGTTTTCTCTGAAGGAAAAACTTTCTCGGCCCCTCCGAGCACAAGTGATTTGTGTTCCCCATCTGAACAAAGACGCATTTTCCTCCTGCTGTTTCCTCTGGTTTTTATTTGTCTTTTCTTTGTGTTTTCAACATCTTCACTCTCACTTCCACTCTAATTGTCACTCTAGCCTCTTTCCATTCTAATTTGATCAAATTAGTGGCTTTTGCTGCTGTTGCTGGTGTAGACGTCTCTATGGAGATGTTGTTGGAGATGTCTCGATGGAGATATTTCACAAACTCTGCGCTAATAGCTGTGCTTGCAAATGGTCGCCTTGTTTGAACTCCAGTAGAATTTCACTAATTCACAAACACCCCAATACACGCTCTCCTTACACAAATGAAAGGTTAGCTGACACCGTTTCACTTGTCATTTTTCTTGTTTTACCTCTGAGAATTGTTCATTTTGTAATCCTGTAAGTTGTTGCTTTTTACCAGTTGTTGTGGCATCTAACAAGAAGTCTCAGACACATGATTGTTTGAATTATTCCTCATTTAAAAACATTTCTGTGGCTTAGTTACAAATTGGCTTACTGGTCCCAAATATATTTAACTGACTTCTGAAACCTTGAGTGAAATTGCATTTTACTCAATTTCATTCCCTTTGCCAATCATTGACATTTTAAGTTGTTCTCGACCGATCAATCAGTCTATCTTCACTCTATGACCGCCCCCCTAGTCAGATGCTCCCTTAGGCCTACTAAGGCCTCTCTGACCAGTTTGTTTGTTTGTGTGATGCGGTGCATCTCATTGTCTGCTCCTCTGCCATCTCAAGGACATTTAAGCAAGGCTGCATGAACATTTCTGTTTGAGTCTGTGAACTGTGAAGAGTAATTGTGAAAAAATTTACTCCTCCCCCATATCACATCATTTCTATATAAGGGTTAATTTTTTTTAAATTTTGGCACAGGCATTTTAGACAAATTTTGTATGACTTTTTCTCACACTCTTATTTGTCTTTAACCCCTTCATCTGCCTTTCTATATATCCATCACCTGCCTCTCTCTTCAATTTTTTTTTTTTGATATCACCACCTAAAATATTTTTTAGGAATATTTTATGCAGACAAAATATCAGACCCTTTGACAAATGATCACTGCACAGAACGTCCAGGGCACTCATTACACAGTGTCCTAAAATGTAATGCAAGTGACAAATCAGGAAGATTTCAGTACAATAAACATTCAGATTTAGTGGTTTTGTTTTACTTCTCCATATCTTTTTAGATAACTGGTATCAATCTCAGACAGGTTTGTGAAAGAGTTTGTCAGGTCTTCTTGGGTAAATGGAAACCCTACTTAAAGAGGTTGTTCCACATTATTAAACATGTCAGAGTTGCAATATGCGAGGGGAGAAAGATCTTTCTGAAGATAAAAAGCATGAAATGGTGCAATGTTATGCAAAAGGCATGAAAACAACTAATATTGTGTGAAAACTCAATGGAGATGATCAAACTATCATAAGATTTGTGAGTAATTCACGGGACAAGAGAACATGGTCAGATGAAGGCTTTGGCTTGCTTAAGTTTGGGACACTTGCTTGATATTCAGCCGTGTTTTTAGTATGCCTGCATTGGCGCCGTTGTATGTGAACTGAGCTGAGCCGGACGATTACGTCACTGTTTTCTCCAGTGCTGATATACATAAATTAACTAGACTAATAACTATTGATCTTTGCAACGGAATGAATCAATAATATATAGAATAATCTGGTCTCAAGAACCTCTCCATGCAGGCTGGCAGTTGTGCGTAAAGTTGCATTTCAACCACCTCTAACCAAAGCTCACAAAGAGAAACCTTTACACTGGCTTTAGAAATGCATGAACTCATTTTCAAATGGTTTTATTCACTGATGAATGTCGATAGATGGTCTAGAAGGATGAATTTCTGGATGGTTGGTGAGTGCCCACAAGATTTTTTGACCCAGATCAAAAGAAGATTCTGATGCCAGACACTTATGTTTACACATTTATGCCTGGGTATATGAATGTGGCCCTGAGTGTTTGTTGTACTGGTACACAGTGGTTTACGCTGATGACATCAAACTGTCTCAAGGATCACAACTGACATTTTAAACCATACTATTAATATTAGAATGTGAAATCATTGAGCGCTTAACAAACACCAACCGCCCAACATGGACTGATTTATCTGGATTTATGAACATGGATCAACATCAATCTAATGGGATGTAATTCATTTTGCTGACTGAATTCAAAAAGCATTTCTGTCTATGGAGATGTACTGCATGGGAAAACATCTATGAAGATATGGCTGCACAGGCCACCCTCTATATCCCACTTGTTGGTATATTAATGACATTAATCAATTTTATAATGTCAGCAGGGTGCAGCCTAACTCAAGCTGACATTTACATAAGAGAATATAAATCTGAAATTAAATGTAAATCTGGTATAGGCCAGTGCAGTCCCTTGTCAATATGGAGTAATTACATAAATACACCCAAGAGCAGGAAATGATGCCCTGTGGTAGAGGTCAAAGGTCAGTCTATTCTGAAATTCCTTGGTTAATAGACATTACGCCAGTGTAAATTTAAGACCAGGTGAGCTGGAGGTAATTCTGGAAATCTCCATTATGGCAGAGCAAAACAAAACAGAATCTTTTCTCCACCAAACGTTAAACGCAAATACAGTTACTCACAGTTAACTCACACCCCTAACACTAACCTAATGATCATAGGTCAAATTATTAACATAGTCTCTGTGTTCGGGTGATTTTAAGTCACGTACAAAGAGACCATTTAGAGCTAGTTGTACTTTTAACAGCATCAGCATAGTAATTTTATTACCATTATTATTATTATTATTATTATTATTATTACTGTATTTATTATTATTATTTAACCACATATATTTTTGGAAATTCAAGAGTCAGTACAACAAAACACAATATTTGTTATGCCTAATATTTGAAATTTTAAAAAAAAAAGTTTTTTCAGGCTTATATGTCAACCACCCATTTGTGTTTTTTTTTTACATATGCAAGTAATTGTTTACATTGGACACAAATCAAATAATCCAAATGTATCTTCTCCTGTACATTAATCATATATACTTGACCTGTAAAACCTTCGCCAGTCAATCCATTGAAATTAAGAATTTAACTCTCATTTAATCAATTTAATTCAGAGGTTTAGGAGTGTAAACAGACTCTGGACTTTTAAGATTTTATGTAAAACCATTCTGAAATTCAGGTATTACATATTCACTTGTAAGAACATAAAAGCAATGCAAACTTTACTTGTGTTCAATCTTTTTTTGCAGTTACTGCTGCTTACACATGTATGTAGTCACCACCGAAACCATAAAATGCATGCTGTTATGCGTGTTGAATAGCAAGAAAGCGTTTTTTTCTGTGTTTTGTCATTGCTGTGAAATCATATGAAAGTGAGATTGGGCTGTTTAAATGTTTTACTGGTGATGAATTGTGCTTTTGAAGTCCACAATAATTCTGCTTTATGGTCCCTATTATTGATGAAGGATGAAACAGAAGTTTCTTTACTCTATTATTGAAATCTTTTGCTGTGTGAACGGAAGTGTGAAAAAAAGTTTATAAAGGGGGAGAAAGGACAAGGACATCATTTGTCTCTGATGGCATCTGTGCAACTGTAGTTAATCATGTGCTTCTCCGTGGACGATATTTGATAGAAGTGGAAAAATGGAAGCTGCTGTGAGAACATTACTTTTCAGTCTTGCCTGAAGTTTATTATGCCCATTCTTATAAGTTTTTTTTTCTCATACAACATTTGATTGAATATTTTGTGAATATTTTTCCATTCCATGAGTCTCTCTGTCAACATTGTCAAATGAGTGTCTCAAAATGAGCACAATTTTATACCATACCCCACTACATTATGCTCATACACTGTAAAACTCGATAAGTTCAGAAAACTGAATACTGAATGTTTTTATTATCTCAAAAAATGTAAGTAAAGCAGCTCAATTTAAGTAAACGATAATTATAAATAACAATTAAGTCAAACTGAAAAAATGTAATTTTATTTAATGTTTAAGTCCACCGTACTTAAAACTATTGCTTACCATACATTATGTTTCACATTTTTCAATTATTTTGATGCAGTGGTTGTAAAACCCGATGAGTTCAGAATACTCAAAACATTTAAGTAAACAACTAAAAGATTATTTTAGTACAACTTAAAAAAAAATTTTGGACTACAGAAACTTGCTAATTACAATTTAATTGAAACATGGAATAAACTAGCACTTAATCTTTATGGTTAAGTGTTACTTGGCAACAACACACCACCATTCGCTAATGTAGCCATCAAAGAGTCTATTTCTATTTACTTGAATGAACTGTCAATCAACGTGCCTTGAAATCTTGGAGCCCATTCTCGACCTAACCACAGGCACTACTCTTCACCACGATGGTAACACTACAAAACTTCAACATCACAGAAACATCTTTCAATATCAAAATAACAGAACGTTAAACAATAAAACATCTTCTGATGTATTAATCTTGTGCAAAAACACACAAAATAGCACTCAATTTCAACATTTATTCTCCATACACAGTGTGACGCAAAGCATGCTGGGAACTTGAAATCGGCTGCAACTCAGTTTAATGTTGAATGGATTCTTCCGATGTCGGTTAGAGCAACGATGCGATATGGATTGACGTCGCATGTTGCTCAGTAAACTTAAAAAAATAATTTAAGTTAAAGGGTTTACTCAAAAATTTTGAGCTACACAAAAATAAAACTAAACTCCTCGTTCAGAAAATGTAATTGTTTTAAGTTGAATTATGATTTAACCGAACTCAATCTCTATAAGTTAGTAGTACTGTTCGGGTTTACAGTGTAATAAACAGAGACCTTACATTTTGAATTTTATTGTCAAAACACATTTATTAATGTCCTGCGTCTATTTATGAGCGTAATTAAGCACTCAATACCAAAAAAATTTAATTTTTTCTTCAAAATTTTCCACGTTGTTCCAACTTTACAGGGTTAGTTATGAATTCATTTGAAACAATAAACCAAGTGGACTAGAAGCAAACAAGTTTGCCTCAATATTGTCTTATCTGGCCAGCAATCATAATTAGACCTTAGTTATATGTCCCATGATACACATAAACAATGAAGAAAATGTGAGTGGGTGCAGTAGCCCACTTCTCAATTCTGTCTGATTTGACACGGGCTGACACTTAAGTGCTTCTTGTCTCGGCAGATTAGTTCACTTGTTTGAAGCAAAACCTCTCTAGGTTTAGACGGGACATTAATACACTGGAACAAGTCATGGAACAATATCTGAAAAAATCTCCATAGACTAGAATATTTTCAGTGAATTCATTTGAATTTTATTTTGGAATTGTGGGGTTTCCGTCCATCTGTCCGCCCGTACAGCTACTCTGAGGGCTTCCCTCTCTTTCCACAGAAGTCTGATAATATCTCATTTTCCCACACACATTCAATACTAGCATCAGAATGTATCATGTATATGTGACCAGATGTTAAGTTTGTCTTTGAGGTGACGGTCATGCCGAATTCTTTGAGCCCACTGTAATTGGAGCCATTTTTCTTTCTTTTCAAGCATGAAGACTGAAAATATCTGTTGTTTACCCTGTGTTAGTGTTTGTGAGTCTGTCCCCTATGTTAATGTCTTTTCGTGTGTGGTAGGAACAGACAGAGATGAAGCAGGCTTTGTTATTGTACCCCCTGCGGGGCGACAAGGAGTTAATTTTAGTGTAGCACTTATTGAACTCAGACCAAGATTGTCCAGTAAGGCTCCATGTTCATTGTTGACCTATAATAACCACACTTGCTCCACTGTAATGAAACATTTCAGCCATGCATCCAGTATCTAATCACACTCATTCCAGATAGAACAGAGATGAAACCATCATATCCTCTGTAACCTTCACAGGCACAGACACTTTGTCTTTTTTTGGCTTAAGCTGCAGCCAACCTTGAAGCAAGATGTCTGTGACAATATTTCGTTTTATTGCCTAAACAAATTGAACAGACATGGGGTGGGACTTTTGAGTGCTTGAGGCTGCTTTTTTAATCAGTGGTTGTTTTAACTCGTTTTGCTTCCGGACCTAGATTATATTGGGTCGGACATCAAGTGATGACCTAGTACAGTTCCAGTTTTGTGTGTGCGTGTGTGTGTGTGTGTGTGAAAAGAAAGAAAGAAAAGAATAGAAAAAAGAATCAAACATTGAAATCTACTAATATTAGCATGAACATTTTTTTTCTATTTTAAGTATTAATTATTAAAATTACAATGAATTATTTAAATTATTGTATTATTAGGAGGGAGGGAGGAGAGGGAGTGATATTTGAAGAAAGACTGTAGAAAGAGAGATGGCAGAGAAACATTACAAAAGAAAAAAGGTCAGAGGAGTATCACTGGAAAAAGAAGGGTTATGATCAGGCAAAACTTTAGGACCCACATTAATACTGGAAAAGCTTTCCAGCGCTGGAGAGATCAGCAGGAAGGCCTAAAAATGGACTTTTGTTTCAGCTCCATATGTGAGTAATATTGGTTTTGCTATGTTTCACAGAACCAAGATATGCCGTTGTTGTAATGTTAGCTGCAGTAACAGGACAGTTTTGAGTGATGCTGGTGACTAACAACCAACTCTTGCTTGTATATACTCTCGTGTACTATGTTCATTTTTGGTTCTTCCTTGTCATGCATTCATCATCTTAGAGTGTTTTTCTTCAGCTATAATCAACAGAAATTCACTCTTGCGTTGCGTGTTGGTGCATTTTGGGGGTGGAGAAATGAAGAGAGGGGTGTGTTTGTTTGGGTTGATTTAAAATATCAACAATGTTTCACAGAAATAACGTACTGCACCTTTAACTTGTACCTGTATTGATTGTTTTTAAGGATGAGGGCATGTCACACAATCTGTTCATGCCAGAATCTGAAAAATTTGCCTGCTGTTACCAATACAAAATGAATCAAGATAAAAGATACAGAGCATGTTTTCTTCTCCCGGAGGCTCATGTCTTTTGTAGATGCTGATAGTCAGGAGTAGAATGTTGAAGCTGAATTTGAAAGGTTACATTTTGATAAACAGATGGTTTCTGAAACATCCGTCAGGCTATTCAAATAACATACAGCTTCAGCACTTCCCTTCATGCCATGCACATATAGAAAATGACAGGAGAAAGATCACATTCAGACAGAGTGCCTTTTTAACCTGCGGTAGACTGTGCGTTTCAGACATCGGTGATGTGAGAGTACAAATGACTGCATCCCTCCTCACTGAACCATTTCACATTTCCCCCTTCACTTGAAATAAATGTCTGCAGATTTACCTTTTCTCATAAATGCCACCGCGACACATCCAGCCCCCTTGTGCAATTCCCTTTCCTGATATATTAGTGAAACCTGAGAAGTGTATGTAACAAAGCACTTTTATTTTTTCGTGACAGATTGAAGACGCCCAAACGGGCAGTGTTTGCAGGCAGCATGCAGCTGTTGGCTGGAATTAAGCTGTGTACGGGAAGAGTATTGACAAACCATCCACACTACGAGGACCAGGCGCTGAGGGAGAGGACCAGACAGGTAAGAGTCTCGGCATTGTTTTCACTGAAGAAACTACGTCCAGGACCTCCAGGCCAAGTTTTTTGTTTACATGGTGTCATTACCAAAGTGTTGCAACTCTAGTCCGGAGAGTTTTATTCAGTAAGCAGCAATCAAGGGAGTCACAAAATACACATTTATTTTATTTCACGAATATTATTTACATCAAATAATGTTTCGCTTCACAACTGAACATATGGTCAATCAGATCCAGCTCTGCCTCAAAAAATGAAAGACTTCTCAGATCCATGTGAACAAAGAATCAAATCTTTCCTTTTGCATTCGTGCCTCATTATGTAAATTGAAAGAAATGAAGCAGCAATAAATCAATGTGAAATAAACAAGATAGTAACACTAAAAACTCCTCAGATACTGTTAGAAAGAAATGAAAGCATTGGAGTCTATAAGTGTGTACCTTAACAAATCAGTTGATAATCTTAATGATGAGATTCCAAATGGACCGCATCAAGAAGATCATGAGCAAACGGTTCATAAATTCTCTGTAAAAGCTTCTTAATGACATATGCACCGTTATATACTTGGCCTCATTAGCAGAAGTGTGACTTTTGGCGTAATTGGTTTAATTTAATTATGTTTCTCACAGGGGTGGTTGGAAGTCGACACATCAGTGGGCATCTTCATGAAATGAAATCAACTCCACGGCACTGCTGTTATATGTGCCATGACTTCCGTGTCATGGTGTATGAAAGAAACAGGGAGGGCATTAATAACATGCTAATTAAAAAGTGAAATGTAAACTGACTCAAATTCTCATCTCTTTTGAGCTGGATCTGTATCTGAAAGAAACAAAGTCATGTTTCCCTTGGCTTAACTACTGGGTATTTGTCTGGAGGTTCATTGCTTGAGTTTGTGAGGCAGAATGTAGAGGTTAATAAGTGGTAAAAGTCAGAGGAGGAGTTCTGATGGTCAAATGAGGGTGTTCATTCTCACATTTGTGCATGAGTGTGGCCAACATGAACAGTTGGTGGACGATCCTTGCTTCATTCAGAGAGTTGATGAGAATTGATCTAACAAGAAGTAGCCAAATTACCCATCAAATCGACACACTGGTTTCAAGGTTGTATTTGTGGACTTTAAAGTGAAGAGACAGTCCTCTCTGCGTTTGGCTTATATTAGTCCGACATATTCATGTATTTGTTCAATTTGATGTTTACACTGTTTCCAGGTTACCTTAACTTATTTTACCTTTATTTACATTATATTCACCTTTATTTACATTACATTTTCATGTTGCTTCACTATTACTCACAACTAGGGATGTGCCCGAATCCAGTTCAAACGAATAAAAGAAAAAGTATGCTTCAGATGCAGCCATTCTGTGTTCTTTGTTTGACCGCAGATGACAGCATTTAGATAAACAACTTTATTGTTTTGTCTGATTGTCAAAGACATTTTTACTGTAAACCAAACCTTGTAGCTTTGGTTCATGGTTCTAACTCTTTCATTAAAAATATGTCATTTTAATTTATTATTTTTTTAAAATACATGCTTAACCAAGGCTGTTGAAAACTGCCCTGCATACCACTGGATTGGAGATGCTTTTCTCTGTGTTGTGCATGGGCCTCCGCAAGCTATTATCTTTTTAAACAGCTTTCAAAAGGTTCAAATGTATCACGGTCATGGATCAAAAAATAAGTGTGAAAAAATCCATTTAAAAAAAAAAATAGCTTGAATCAAATATTTAAACACATTTAAAATTAAATTGCACAAAACTGAAACACGAGTTCAAATGTTATCTGAATCACACAAAAAATAGGGGCCGTTCACATATCGCGTCTTTAGCGTGCTCAAATTCGTTATTTCAAATGAAAACGCGCGGCTCATAAAGGAAGCAACGCTTTTTTTCAAAAATCAACAAAAATGGATTTTCGCACCGCACTATCGAGTGCTCTTTGATTTGCTGTTAAACTGTCGACTACAAGCAAAGGGCTCCATCTTTGCAGTGTCCACAGAACTGTAAACATTAAATATAAACTCGATTGGACATTAATTCGATTGGACAATGGACAACGCTTTTCCGCTCAGTTGAGTTTTTTTTTTTTTTTCAACTTCAGGCACTCGGAGCTCTCCAGCAAAAACGCAAGTAGTGCTCGCTGCAGAGCTCTCTGGAGCTCAAGGGTGGAGCGTAACCTGTTTAATGGGTGGAGAGATAGGGTTATGGGTAGGGTTAGGGTGTGGAACGCTCACTGCCATAGAAAACAATTCAACCTCTCACTGCACAAAACGTGTTCAGTGTGATCGGGGCCAGTTGTTTCCACGTTCTGCGCTTTTCCAAATGTTTCAGTTCTAGTTTCAAGGCTATGCCACCGATCATTTCACGTTTTATTCTTTTGAATTCATATTGGCCAAAGTGATGATAATCTGAGTCAGTGAGTCGTTTACTTTGTAATTGTTCCGTTCCTTTCCATCAATTCGACCAACTCATGCCAATTCATTTGCAGACCTGTTGCGAGCATGAAAATTGGGCATTATCGCTTCGACCGAATGACAGCATGATCAGCCAATCACAGCGTGATGAAAGCAGCTCTCCTGAAACTCAGTGAGCTCAGGGAGGCCAAGTGCATATTGATTTGAACATTATTGTATTTCATATTATGCAATATTTGCATTATTCATGCAATGTTGATTATTTTCTCACCCGACCTTGTTGATGAGGCGCCCCCTCCCTTGTCTCTTTTGAGAAAATGCAATTGAAACGCAACATATTTTCACATCATAAAAAATAATGTTTATAAAAGTATTTATTTACTTTTTGGCATGGAAAATTGTCCATAAATACCTATATATCATATCAACAAATATGTTATGAATCCATAAGTCATTTTTCCAATATTTTTTCAAAGGTTTATTAGGTTGGCATTTCTTGTAACAGTAATTTTGTTTTGTTGGTTACCATGGATTTCATCAGAGCGTTCTTTTCTTTTCACTGTACGGTATATATCTGAGGTTCGTGAGAAAATGAGTTTTAGTTGTGATAGTGTGTCAACGTCAGCGATTCAGCTCGTAAAAACAGCACCGAACACAACTGGGCTAACAGCAGCCTCTCTCTTCACGTTGAACTGCTGTCTACGTGATATATGGAGATGTCAAAACTAATCATTGCGTCTTCAATTATGCTGCCTTTTGCTCCATTAATTGAAATACTGCAAATATGATTTTGTGGTTTGTGAAACTGCGTATGCACTACTGTGACTTTTTCTCTGCTTGCTTGGTGGATCTGTTTTTTCTGCTTGGTCTAACAACAGTATGAAAATGTCTAACATTTAAATGTTTAAATTCCCTCTTTATATGCACAAATATTTAATAACATATAAGTATTAAATGTAAGTTTGAGAACCTCTGCAATAAAGCAAGGACCGTATGTGTATTACAGTGAGATTTCCGCAGTTAGGCCATCAATGATGGAATTGACCCTTTGCAAACAGTTTGATTGACAGGTGATCTGACCAATCATAAACCAGAATTGTATCTGACCGAGCATTCAGGGGAGAGAGTAGATGTTGGTAAACTTGAACCTGAAAGATTGTGTGTACTCACGTCTTTCTGCGCTTGAAACAACATTCCTTCTGATGTCCATTCATGTTTATTTGATGCTATAAATGAACTAGTATGAAGAGATGTTGGTTCACAAGCTTGAAGGAGCAACAGCGATCTGTCACGACACATTAAAGAGACACGAGACGCTATTTATTGTTTAAACTTCTTTAAAAAATTACAATATTTTAAATATGAAACTGTTTCATGCGTTGTCAGTGTCCTCTTTGCTCCGCGATGTATTTTTCACTTCGTGAGAACATGATGTGTGGCGTGAGAGCGCATGGCTTGTCGGGCATAGCAACAGGGGGCGGGTTTTGCGAAGCGTCAATTAGCATTTGCCAAACCAGTGGCATATCCCCCAAACCACTTGTCCAATATCCTGTTGTTCTTCATTTAATCCATATCACCTTAGAGTACATTTTTATTTCACAAACAATGAATCTGCAGTGAATCTCTAAGATTTTTTCCATCTTTGTCGGTTTCGTTGCCTGCAGGTATATCAGATCTATGCACGTCAGTCTGCTGAGGAGGTTCATAAAGTGCTCCGTTCGGTTGGAGCGGACTACATCGTGCTGGAGGACAGCATCTGCTACGAGCGCAGGCACAGCCGTGGCTGTAGGCTGAGGGACCTGCTCGACCTGGCCAACGGACATGTAGGTCACACACAGCATCTCCGGTTCATGCCCACACATACCACTCTTGTTAGTGAAAGTTTCTCTGCAAAGAACTAGAGATTTTCTTCCGAGCAGCTAAAACTAACAACTCTGACCTTTACCGAATTCTTCACGTGGCTGTAAACAAATATCATTTGGTTTAGACTCTAAGCTCAGTGGTCTTGCTTTGATTAGTTTTGTCCTGGAATTCTCTTCAGCTCTCCGAGGTGTTTTTATTTCTTACATAAAATGTCTAACTGTTTTGTGTACAGTTGATGCTTACATTTTTCATTTTGTCACATAATCTTGTTCTCACTCACCCACAGCTCATAGTTATGAAACACCGCTTCTCCCCGCGCGCAATCTAGCTTAAGTGGCTTTTTTCACTTGGGTAGCTTGATTTGTTCTTCTGATTATAGTTATGCGTAATATCTGACTAAAGCAAAATGTCCAACTTCTAAGCTGCAGCACTTTATATTTGTGTCTGCGCACACGTCAGCTTAAAGAAAAATCATCTCTTCCACATCCCAGCAAAGAGCTCTGTCTGGAAATAGCTTGTCAGCAGTTGTCATTTATGCGTCTGAGGTGAACGCCATGCCTTCGAAAGATCTCACAGAAGTTTGCCGCGCTTGCTCCTCTGATCCGACTTCGAGCAGTCAATGAAAAAGCCTCGCTTGCTTACTCGTCTGATGCAGCCCGAGTCCTTCCTTCAGGCTGCCTCCAGCAGTTTGAATAAGACTCACTCTTGTACTATGTTCTGTGTGCATATGTTATTTTAACCTTGACTCAATCTGTCTAGTTTAATTAAACCTCGCTAATTGCAGGCAGAATTACCAAGGAAGCTATGTATGTGCAATAACGATGGCCCAGAAACAGCCATGTGTTGTGTGGGATATTCTTTCTTTTTTTTCCATTCCGCTCTGATCTCTCCCATGGGTGGCGGTTCTTTCTATCTCTGGGTGCTTAAATGATCTCACAGAAGTATTTCAAGGCCTTTCTGTTAATTTGGGAATATATCTCAAAGTAAATGTTTGAAAAACCTCAGGGCACAATTTTTCTAAGATTTCAAAGATAAAGAAGTGGAATGCTCTTCTTCTTCTTCTGAGACGCTTCTTCATCTGAGAAATTGCTCTACATTTTTCACTGTAATATGTATATATATATATATATATAGATGTGTTATAGTAAAGAAGCACCATTTCAAGACCAATTTGTGCATGTGTGTTTGTTACAGATCATGGACGGCCCAGGTGAAAACGAGCCGGACCTCATCCCGGCGTCTCATCCACGGTTTTGCGAGGCCATTAAGACTGACACTCCTCCGTATTCAACCCTCTTCACACGAGTGTTCAAAAACAAGACCTTTCACGTGTACAAACTCAAGAAACTCAAGAAGAAAAACAAAGCTGAGAGCGGTCCATAGTGCTCGTTCCTCAAGAGCAGTTGCCCATCTTCACTGGATGGCTGAACGCCCCATCTGGAATGTGCAATGCGTGTGTGATGGTAGCAGGTGTGTGTGTGCGTGCGGCTGTGTGCTTGAGAGAAATCGGAGAGATGCCTGATTGAGCCAGCACACGTTAGATTTGATGCGTGTTTGTGTGTGTAAATCTTCTGTGAGCCGGTCTGTT